>HG995377.1:8990000-10240000 GCA_905333075.3 Atethmia centrago
AATATAGAGTAAAAAGTTGATGTAGACTGATATCGACACGCTTAGAAGTAGATTTCAGTAGGTGATCAGTTGCAAGTTAAGCAATTGTTCAGTTATACTCTATTTATTTTGCGAATAGCTGCAGGCCGCGGCTTGACCCGCGTGGCTTTATCTAAAATAAAAGTAGCTTATGTTACCCCTTTTAACATCAGCTACCTGCCAGTGAAAATTATCAAGTTAGTCCAGCTGTTTTAGAAATTAACCACAACAAACAGACAGACAAAAATTTGAAAATAGATTTTTTGTTGTAATTACCGTATTTACTTTCCAATACGTTTAGTAAAAAGCTGTTATTAGCCGACTGCCCTAGAAGACGTATTATGTTTCTTGAATGGATGTGTGTATGTATGTGTGTCTATTTCTTTGGCACGCGCTGTAGCCTTAACGGCTTGATAGATTTTAACAATTGAAGTGTCATTAGATTAATTTTAATTGCTGGTATGGTATAGTCATACCCTATGTTACTTCCGCTAGTTTTTTTTTATTTTATCCCCCTCTTTGTTAGTCAAAAAAGAGAGGGAATATTTTTTTTAATCTGGGTAGCAAATAAAAGCTAGTAAAATTATGCAGGAACACAGACGTTCATTATATCACTAAAAACTAAAAACTTCGCAAGTAATGGGCAATTGCAACTGTAAGTACGTTCCTTGCTCCCGCGTCACCAGTACTGATTCTCTTCATAATTTGGCTTTGAGACCAAAACTACAAACGTAGATTTTGCTTGTCATTTAGTTTTAACTTAATTATGTTTAATTGTAATAACGTATTTAATATTTGTACGCCGTTAACGGTAAAACATAGATCCTATTGCTCATTTTATTTATACCACCTATTTGTACACCTGTTTTAAAATAAAAATTTCGACTTTGACTTTTACGTCATCTATACTATTGAGAGAATATTGAGAGCAGTGGTGGCCCAGTGGTAACAGCCGCGACTTACAAATTGTAGGTCGTAGGTTCAAACCCAGACAGCCGCTTTAATTTGTGTAAATTAATTCATCACCACTGCTCTCAAAATGGTGAAGGAAAACATAGTGAGGAAACCGGTATATCCTAGAACCAAAAATTTTGGAGACATGTAACATCTAACAACCCGCCCTGGGCCCGTGAAGTGGATTACGGCCCACTCCCTCTCACCGAGAGGAGGCTTGTGTCCCTGCAGTGGGCACATTATTGGCTGATTATGTATACTAATATTAGGGTATAACACCTACTAACAATACTATACTACTACTAGTTGAAATAGGCAAAATTTGTGAGTGTGCATGTAGAGGTAATCTTCGAAACTCAACCAATCTGCCTAGCCTTTTCCAAACTATGTTGGGTTCGGCTTCCAGACTAACCAGATGCACACACACATAATCAGCCTATAATGTTCCCACTGCTGGGACACAGGCCTCCTCTCTGTGAGAGGGAGTGGGCCGTAATCCACCACGCGGGCCCAGTGCGGGTTGGTAGATGTCACATGTCTTCGAATTTTTGGTTCTAGGACATGCCGGTTTCCTCACGATGCTTTTCATCACCGTTTTGAGAGCAGTGGTGATGAAATAATTTACACAAAGTAAAACGCCTGCCTGGGTTCGAACCTACGACCTACAACTCGTAAGTCGCGGCCGTTACCACTGGGCCACCACTGCTGGGCCAGATGCAGCTACCACCATTTTACATGGAGCGACTGCCTATCTAACCTCCACAACCCACTAACTGGATAATACGATACCACTTGGTAAGACTGGTTGTCAGATTTTCGTACTTCTGACGACCCGTAACGACTGTCAAAGATCCATAAATGACAGTCAGGACCTACAGCTTAACGTGATTTCCAAGGCACGGAGGAGTCGTTATTACTTAGCTACGAGGTTCTCCTCGAGGGGTAATATTTGAAACTTCTGATCCGATTCCAAAAAATATTTCACAAATGAGACGCTGTAGTATCGCCGAGTGTCTGTGGATTATTTATGTTAAAACAAGACATTTCATAATAAAAATCGCAGGAAAATGTCTTTTTTTTTTGGGTGGGAAATTATCAAATAACTTCTCCCGCTCTGGGCGGAGCGGGAGGGTGTGTCAGACTCTTACTGAATAAACCCACTCGTAGTGCTTCCAATGCCTGTGTTGCCAGGGGCCTCGCTTACCCTTTCGAACTTCCACGCAACCCCGGAGGAAAAGGTCTAGATTATAATCCCGTAGTAATTCCATGGCGCTATTGGGTGTTGACTTTGTTCCTGTTAGGAAATTCTTTATATAGTAGACCGCAGTTTGGAATTTTGGCTGCGTACCAAAGTGCACATCAAACCTACCCCTTAGGCCTTCAGGGTCATGAATGACGTATGTAACATGACATTTGGTCGATTCTTCCACTTGAGTGATTTTAGGTTCTACCGATTTGGTCCGGGTGGCCGCTTGTGACTTTACCCCAATCGGCTCTGTACAAAGGATTTTCGTCCTTATAAGATCGTCCTTAAAAGATTGAAAAAGGAACGGTAAATCATAACTAACAGTGGTAGGCGTAACGTGTTGTATGATATAGGTAAGTTACTACAACTTTGACCTACGGTTGCGGTTGCGTCTACGTAAATACGAATTCATAAGGTTACAAAAACTATTAATTACCCAGATGGTACCCAGATTAATTACGAGATGCTCAGATGGAGACTGCAGAATGAGCAGGATTCCTTTAATAAAAGTTAAAAGACTGTGAGGAGGCTTTTACCTTGCACAATGCGTGCTTAGAACAATAGTTATTTATTCTTATATTTTGAGATCATGTGGATCCCTTATTGAATAACCTAATACCTAGTTTTTTGTAATGTTACTTTGTAAAATAATATATAAGCGATTTACTAGGAGCGAGGCCAACAATGGCGATTGTTTTTCTATTAATTGAAATTTGTTTTTTTATATCAGTATATTTTTTTAGGCTTCATTCGACAATGATATTTCACTCTTTGTTCAGTTGTAAATATTGTAATTAGAAAGCTAACAATAGAATCTACAAAATAATATTTTACGACATAATTAAAATACATAATTTTGAATTAACTGCAAAATTATTACGATTGAAAATAGTTAATATTTTTTTGGAATACAATACAACCTGTATTGTACGCTAACCAAAAAAATAAACAGTGATTTCTTTCAATTCGTTACTAGCTATTAAATCAGAATCAGTGAAATTGTTTTTTTTTCATGATTTCGTTGTTTTTTGGAGTTCCGTAGTCAAGAAAGAACCCTCATAGTTTTGCCATGTCCATCCGTCCGTCTGTCCGCGGCTTAGCTTAGAGACTCTTAGTATTAGAAAGTTGTAATTTGGCATCATCATCATCATTTGTCATGTGTCATGGGTCTACACCATCATTTGTCTACCCTTTTCCCAAATATGTTGGGGTCGGCGTCCAGACTAACCGGGTGCAGCTGATTACCAGTATTTTACATGGAGCGGCTGCCTATCTGACCTCCACAACCCAGTTACTGGGTAATACGATACCCCGTGTTAAGACTGAGTTAATAATTAAAGGGTACATAATTATAAGAAACGTGTTTTTTTCGGCGTTTTTTTTTGCTATATCTTAATACGGTACGGAACCCTTCGTGTGCGAGTCCGACTCGCACTTGACCGGTTTTATTAATTAAATCACTTTTAGCAAAACAAAATGGGAATGGTTTAATTAAAGTGTTGGTTTGACCTTTACATTATTTAAAAGTCTACTCATAGTTATGTAACCGTTGAAATTCAATGTTTTAGTAACGTAGACGTCTTACTCGTAGTTAGTCTTCCACATGATCAAAATAGCTTTGTCACACACAAACGTTTAAGCGGCTTTTTAATGACATAAAAGATTTTGAACCCGACAACGGTTATCTAATTTTTATCTACTCGTAATTTTAATTAACGGAGCAGTGGTTGCCCAGTGGTAACGGCCGTGACTTCCGAGTTGTAGGTCGTTGGTTCGAACCCAGACAGGCGTTTTACTTTGTGTAAATTATTTCATCACCACTGCTCTCAAAACAGTGAAGGAAAACATCGTGAGGAAACCAGCATGTCCTAAAACCAAAAATTCGAAGACATGTGACATCTACAAACCCGCACCCACGTGGTGGATTACAGCCCACTCCCTCTTATAGAGAGGAGGCCTGTGTCCCAGCAGTGGGAACATTATAGGCTGATTATGTAACGGTTATCCTAGAGCACCTCTGTTTAACCGAAACGTTTATATGACCAATACATTGTCCGAGAACGTCATGGCCGACACCATAATACGATGCCGTATAGGTTAGTCTTTAAAACGTTTACTCAAATAATAATTATAATAAGACATTACAGTCATGCGACTGAAGCATCGTGTGATGAACATCTGTAACGTAATAATTAGTTAAATACCACTATATAACCGTTATATAACAAGAAGTTTTATAAGACTGGAATATTACGACATTTTTGCTTGTTGGGATATTAATGACGCCGAGAAAGTGATGAAAAATTTTAGTTTAGGGTAAAAAAAAAACATCTCATTCTAGTGTATTTCATTGTGTGGATATCGTTGGATAGGTCGTTCAAAAATATTGCGGATGTGTCGAAACCATTCTTTGATTCAAATATCCGTTGCGAAATATTAAGCTTTAAAGTGCTAATTTTAGTTAGAGTCAAGTGTCGGACCCCTGCCAGCTAAATGGCCATGTGATATTAATCAATTAAATTCATTAATTGGCCGTGTGAAAAGTTACGGCAGTCGTGTATATAATGATGGTAATAGGAAAACTCTCACAGCTAAGTAGGCTTTACAAGTTAACGAGTAATAGTCGACCAACTTACATTTCCAGCTACAATGTTAAGTTTGTTCTTGGGATTAATTCTTCCCAACTACGAAACCCTTCATTGTGCGTGGTGCGACACGCAGTTGGGCGGGTTTTTCACTTACTTTTTACATTCTATGAACTTTAATTGGCGTCCAATGAAGTTAACCTGCCAGTTTTTAGCGTATATTACTTTTTGACTTTTTCACTTACTTTTTACATTCTATGAACTTTAATTGGCGTCCAATGAGGTTAACCTGGCAGCTTTTAGCCTATATTACTTTTTGACAGCAGTGCAATAAAAAAACATCTTCTCAAAATAATCCGTTGCTGCCAGTGATGACACACTTCCTTTTGTGGTCAGATTCCCTTTACCTGTACGTAAGTATGCTAAATACACACATCGACTCGCTGGCGATTTCATAATCTCACGTCGACACATGGATTTTCGATCAAAGTCACTGTGTGAATATCTACCATTAATGTCGGTCTCAAAGAGACAAAACCGCAACCACACAGGAAATTCTTTTGACCTCAACAACCTTTTATAATAAATAACCTTGCTTATACGTATAATGTTTGTCATGAGAAACTTACAAAACTTCCGATTGTTATAATTTGTGAAAAACTTTCAAAGTGCCTAAAGTGTACTTAACTAAGTAGAAATTCGGTCGTTAGGTGCGTCCCAAATAATGACTCTATTGTATTGAACTTCTTTGTTCTACAGAAGGAACATTGGAGGTCTGGATTCAAAAGTTTTGGGTGATTTTAGGGTATCTTTGAAATAATATACCTAACTTGTTTGTTCATGTTCATAGTATGTGTACACTGAAACCAGGATTTTCTGGCGCTCGAATGACGTTGATAGGGTGGCGTTGTTGATTATCATTTGTGCAATTGTTTTGAGAAATGTATTGAGAAAACCGGCCAAGTGTATGTCGGACTACTCACAATGAATGGATGAATTTATCCCAAAAACAAAATCAATATTGTAGTTGACAAACATGTTTTCCCATACATCTTTATACGTCACGGTCAATTCTCCAACTACAAATGTAACTTGTAAAGTCTACTCAGCTGTGATAGTTTTCCTTTTAATAATAAATTTTAATTAAATATTTTTGAACGGATAGGCCATTCAAAAATATTTCGGGTTTGTGAAAACGATCTTTCGATTCAGGGATCCGTTTGCGTAATATAAAGCTTTACCAACGATACCGTTACGGCTTTTCCAACAATACCCCCACCATGGGATAGACGAGAAAAAAAATATCATCCCCACTTTACGTGCAGAGGTAAAGGTACCCTAAAGAAAACCATTTTATTTTGCCACTTCGTCGCCGTGATTAATATGTATACCCATACCAAATTACAGCGTTCTAGTTCAAAGACTCTCTGAGCTGAGCCGGGGACAGACAGACAGACAGATGGACATGGCATAACTACGAGTATAAGTGTTCCATGTTGTCTGAGGAACCCTAAAAACAGGATGGCCGCGTCAGTTCCAACTGGCCACACGCCAAAAGATTCTTGTATAGATATAGGTACCTGTATCAAGGCTAGGTGGTAATGTGACAACAAGGGATAAGTATATCAAAAAAAAACTGGGAAATGCTTTTCAGAAAGCCCGCATTAGGAAATATAAAAAACGATTAGGAATTGTATTAAATAAATAGGCATGTCACAGGAAGAGTTCGCTATTGTTATTGTTACACACACAGACAGTTAAAATATAAATACAGAAATGAAAAATACTCCATTCCAATCAAAGGAAAATACCTGAATATAAACTTCATCTGCAGGACTTTTGTTGTTCTCACTTTCATGATTTTCTTTAAGCATTTTATATCTTAACACATTAAGTTCAAAATAAATTCACTTAATTTTAATAAACCTCTTAGTTTATTATGACTCAGAACTTACTGACTTCATTGTTTTATGAGGTTGATTCTTTTTACTATTCTATTCTATCTCCGTAAACTAACAAGCTTTCAAAACGATTAATTCTACCTTTCGAACTAAAATACTTATTGAAAACACGGGTATCGAGTAGCGAAAGTTATATCCAGGATAGCTAATAAACTCTTCGTTTTATTTTCAGGAAACTTGTTCACCAACTTCCTTCTAGCATCGGTAGCGTTGAGGAAAATTGAGGTCTTTAGCTTCAAGCCTTTCATTTAGTCTAAAGATAATATTATTACACCTATACAGAACCCTGCCAAATACTCTACTCGGTTACATCTTAGGATTACTATTCTATCCTCGACTCTTTAGGTTATGTGCCAAATCTAATGGTCTAGAAATAGATCGCGTCTCACAATTTGGTCTTTACAGTTATCCCAATTTTGATATTTGAATTATGATACAACAAAAGGCATATTATGGCTTTCACAACATTTCAAGGTAAAATTTAAAATTAATTTCCCAAAAACTTTCCTCCATCTTCAGTACGTTGTTGTTAAGTTCCTAAATCGGCTTTTATTTTAGTAATTACGAAACTCTAAAACGAAAACAACGCCCTTCCCCGTCGAAATTTTGACTTAACGTGACTGCAAATGTTGATAAGGTTTTAATTAAAGGGAAAATTGTTTAGAGGAGAGTATTCATTTTCGTCCGATATTCAGAGATGCTTGTTATTCTGATGTGGACATGTTTGTTCATGGTATAACAACTAATAAGCGAGAAGAAGAACTAATAAGCGAGGAGACGAATGCGGAATAATTAATGAAGCGGAATGAGCTTGTTATTGCTGCCATTGCACATAAACAAGTGAAGTATAATAAAATAAATGTGGGATACATCACTGTTTGTTTTATCTTTTGCGCTATAGTAAGAATGAGGGTTATCTTTTATTTTATAGGTGGTTAAAAACCTTTGCAGTTGCATCATTTTGAGACTTGATGGTACTTGTGAATGACCAAATAATCCAATTGCTACCAAATAATCCGAGGAAGGCTCGATACCGTAATTCTGCGGTTTCAGTCATTCAGACAATTTCCGTGGAACATGAAGCTAATAGAGATATCACTCAACCGTATCAAACGATTGGCAGCATGGCGGCTCATCGCGTGTTGCATAGTTCAATAGATTCATTCCGCATAGAGTTCCATAAGTACACTAAAGCGAACATTTTGCTGCTACAGTCGACGGATTGGTTAACTTTACAAGTTAACTTTTAACGAGATTTTTGAGGCCGACGTGTGGGCACAGTGGAAGACGTGAAGTTTGGCTCGTAAATTGACTCAGCAAAAGTTACTTCTGCCTGTCTTGTCCCAGGTTAATCCGCTTGAAGCTTCAAGGCTGCAATTTACTCTTAGGATAATATTTTCTCGAGGACGACCAAATAGAAATCTGAATAACGTTAGTAGAATTACTTTTATCGTCTCGTTTTATTTAGCTTTCATCATTGAGTAGGAATAAGTATCCAACTTTATTCAAATAAAACTTTTAAATACTATATACAATCTAATCAGAAGGAGGTGACGGTTGCCCATGCCCTCTCGCTCCGTACCATGGCCTGAATTAGGGCTGGACGCGAGAGATTTCCGCCGCTGATCGCCTCCGCAAGGACACGGCGGTGCTCTGCCCAAGCCGGGCAGACCTGCACTGTATGCTCCACAGTGTCCTCCAGGCGATCCACACAGTGGTGACACCCTGGCGTTTCCTCCCGCTTTATCCGACACAGGAACCTCCCGAAGCTGCCATCTCTGGTGAGGCCCTGCGTCAGGCGGAAGGTGAGGACGCTATGGCGCCTCTCTAGCCACTCCACAAAGAGGGGACTTATCGTCACAATTGTGGCGTGCCCAGCACTGGGTTGCGACAATCGCATTCTCCATGTCGCCATGAGATCCCACCGGAGCTCTGTCCGCCATGCCGTGATTTCTCGCGGCAGCGGAGTTAGGCCCCGGCGTTTTGCTTCCTCGCGCCACTCCCATACGTGCGCGAGGACTTTTGCTTCCAGATCCCAAGGCGGCGAGCCTCCTTGCGGTATCTTCGGACCATCCGGATGGCCATGACCCTTTGGGCCGCGTTCAACCAACGGGCTGGCCGCCGCGCCAGGGAAAGCGTCCACACGGGTGACCCGTAAAGGGCCATGGACCACACGACCCCCGCGTAGAGCTTCGGAGGTTCTCACCTTTACCGGAATTTAAAAGACTGAAGATGGATGTGCGGCAGCCTCGCAGCTCCTTTTGGATACAAAACTAAGCTGTAGGGGTTGGAACTTGTTGGTTAAAATTTTGCGGTACAATTTGCAGCATATTTTGGCTTCTGAACGCCTATAGGTGCATCCAACGGCAATGGGATGAATGCCACCATCCCTCTTGCCCAGGGCACATACGTTGGCCCTGTACAAGACATAGACGACGACATCATTCACACCGCCACCGTTGAGCATCAAGTTAATTAGAGCCACAAGCTCCTTCAAAAGCGACTCAACGGTTTCTCACCCAACGGCACCTGAACTCAATAAGTATTTTAAATGCTGAGGAGTCAGGCCGTTGAGGGTGCTGGCGGAGCCACTTCGGAAGGAGCTCACGGCTGCAATCACCTGGGGCAGTGACGTTAAAAAGATTTGAATCCGGATCCGGAAGGGAGGGAGGGTCGGGTAGGTGAGGCCAACCGCAGGCGCTCGATGTTTATTCGCCGAGGCTGAAAGAGTTTCTGGAGAGTAGGGCGCTTCCACATCGCTACTAAATAGTAGCCTGGCTGCTCCCCTGATGTCACCTTCACTTAATTTTGATTCTACATATGAACATAAGCCACTTCGTGAAAGGTTAAAGATAGTCGTAAGATGGAGACATTGCACCAAACTCAGTGCAACAGACCGTCTAGCGCCCCGGAGAACTCTCTTTACTACTGAGGTAGAATTTTTGAATTTTGCCAACGTTTTCCACAAACTTTGATCTGGAGTTGTTGATGTTGGGGGTGTGGCTGGGGGGCACAAAGGTAAATTATGAGGTTTGTGAACCTTGTCATAGTATATCCGTAGCCCCCTTTTGCTTTAAAGAAGAGTGGCTGGTAGCAATTACTTACCTTCCCTTACAGAATCCTAATTCTGTATGTCCAAAAATAAAATAAAAACTGTTTTTTGGGGATCACTCAACGTCGAGTCTAGGCTACAGTGGGGTACTCATTTAAAAACTTTTGCAGGACGGCTAATTTCAGCAGCATATGCTGTCAGAAAAATCCATCAATTTACTGATGTAGATACCGCGAGGCCAGTTTATTTGACTTTCATAGTATCATGCCTTTTTTTTTTTTTTTTGAGGGTGGGAAATCATCATATAACTTCTCCCGCTCTGGGCGGAGCGGGAGGGTGTGTCAGACTCTTACTGACTAAAACCCACCCGTATTCCTTCCTGTTGCCTGTGTTGCGGGGGCCTCGGTGACCCATAAGTACCTTCCCGCGACCCCGGCAGGCATCGGCCCTAGTGGACCCCTACTATATGTGGTGACGACATCTCTTTGAGGCGCGCGTGGAATACAACGCGCCGTCGACCCGGGCCTGGTCCTTACCGGACAGTGAGCTACCCATTGCTCACCGTCCGCAAGCCCGCGCCTACGGTGGCCGGAAATCCGCCCGGGATTCCCGACGCCCTGGGCGTCTCCTGCGGCGGCTAGGGGCGAGAGGGCGCGAAACTTGCCTTTCCCTTCCTTGCCTTTCCCTCAACCGTCCCGCCTCCTCCTTCGCGAGCATTACTGCTTCGCAGAAGGAGGTGACGGCTGCCCATGCCCTCTCGCTCCGTACCATGGCCTGAACCAGGGCCGGACGCGAGAGGTCTCTGCCGCCGATCGCCTCCACGAGGACACGGCGGTGCTCTGCCCAAGCCGGGCAGACCTCCACCGTATGCTCCACCGTGTCCTCCGGGCGATCCACACAGTGGTGACACCCGGACGTTTCCTCCCGCCTTATCCGACACAGGAACCTCCCGAAGCTGCCGTGTCCGGTGAGGACCTGCGTCAGGCGGAAGGTGAGGATGCCGTGGCGTCTCTCCAGCCACTCCTCAAAGAGGGGACTTATCGCCGCAATCGTGGCGTGCCCAGCACTGGGTTGCGACAACCGTACTTTCCATGACGCCATGAGATCCCGCCGGAACTCCGTCCGCCGTTCCGCGATTTCTCGCGGCAGCGGACTAACGCCCCGGCGTTTCGCCTCCTTGCGCCACTCCCATACGTGCGCGAGGACTTTTGCCTCCAGATCCCATGGCGGCAATCCGGCAAGGAGGCTCGCTGCCTCACAGGAGACCGTGCGGTATTCCCGGACCATCCGGATGGCCATGACCCTTTGGGCCGCGCTCAACCGGCGGGCTGGCCGCAGCGCCAGAGAGCGCGCCCATACAGGAGCCCCGTAGAGGGCCATGGACCGCACGACCCCCGCGTAGAGCCTCTGGCAGGAGGCGTTTGGACCCCCTAGATTGGGCAGGAGCCGCTTCAATGCAGCGCCTGCCCGCTCCAGTTTGGGAGCCAAACGTCGGAAATGCTCCACGAAGTTCCACCGGCTGTCGAGGACGAGTCCCAGGTACTTCATCGTCGACTCGACGCCGATAGAAACCCCTCCTACCGTTATTTGGGACCCCAACGGTGGCGCGTTCCGAGAACCATGAAAACACATGGCCTCGGACTTGTGCAGGGCCACCTCGAGTCCCAATTGCCGGATCCTTTCTACGATTGTCGCAACCCCGCGTGCCGCTAATTCGGCCGCCGCCTGGTGCGACCTCCCCTGCGCCAGGACCAACGTGTCGTCAGCGTAGCACACTACGCTGACGCCGCTAGGGAGGTCGGCGCGCAGCACCCAGTCGTATCCGATGTCCCACAGATGCGGCCCCAGGACCGATCCCTGTGGGACACCGCACGACATCTCTTGCCGGTTCCATACTCCCTGGTGACCGGGGTAGATGACGGCCCTGTCCGTCAAATAGGTCTCGACCACACGACAGAGGTAGGTCTGCATCCGGTGATACCGGAGTGCCTCCCTGATGCAACTCCAGGGCAGGGTATTGAAGGCATTGGTGATGTCTAAGGACACCGCCAAGACGACCCCACCCTGGGCAACAGCATTCCCCGTCGTCAGGGCTCGCACACGCATGATGGCGTCCACCGTAGAGCGCCCTCTGCGGAAACCAAACTGGCTCTCCGCCAAATCCGGCCCCACCTGCACCAGCTGGCCGACGAGGCGGTCTGCAATGACTCTTTCAAAGAGCTTGCCCACCTCGTCGAGCAGCACGATGGGCCGATAAGCGGACGGAGAGTCCGCAGGGCGCCCTGATAGTATCATGTCTTACGGTATTTTACTTTGGGGATAGGCTGCAGACATCGAGTCTAGTTTAATTCTGCAGAAAAGAGCTATCAGAGCCATATACAGGGTGGCCATAAAGTCGTGTATCAAACGCAACTAGGGGTTAGATGGGGTCATCAACTGCAAAAAAAAATGTTCCATGGGAGGTCCTTAAGGTCAACCCCTGCTGAGTTATAATTTATTTTGTGTTTTTATGAGAAAATTGCCTTTTTTTTCTAATTCTTATTAAAATTCGGAAAAATATACATCCTGTATCTTTTTTATAATTTTCACTATATTGTTACTGATGAGTCCTTGCGTTAGACATACTATATATGGTTGTTTATTGTGTGTGTTCCGTGTGGTGTCGGACGTAAAGAATAGCACCATCCCATTTCTTCCCACGGGTATCGTAAAAGGCGACTAAGGGACTTACTAGAGAATGGGCAGCAGCGTTCTCTATGCATTTTAACACCATACTGCGATCGCCAACCCGCCTGCCACGCGTAGCGATTATGGCAAACCCCCCCAATATTGGGGGAGGCCTATGTCCAGCAGTGGACGTCTTTCGGCTGGAATGATGATGATGATGATGATTGTGTGTGTTGAAGATAATATTAAGACTTACGAATTTTTTTTTCTCAAATCATAACTTTTTATTTACTTCGGACCCCACTGTGAAAAAAAAATACTCTACCGAAAAGTGACCCTGAATTACAAGTTTTTGCGCATTTAATAGGGATTCTGAAAAGGTATAACACATGGATATAAGTGGCTCTAATATCTTTCTAGGACGAAAAAACAAAACAACGATTGTGAAATAATTGTTTTAATAAAACAAAACATTTTACAATAAATGCTCAAAATTCCTGTCTCTGACCATAATACATAATCTGCACCGTCTAATAAAATTCCTACGTAACGTTCAATATCCACAACCTACATTTTTACTCCAGAGTGAACTCAGGTCGCGGGAAGGTACTCGTCGCGGGAAGGTACTTATGGGTCACCGAGGCCCCCGCAACACAGGCAACAGGAAGGAATACGGGTGGGTTTTAGTCAGTAAGAGTCTGACACACCCTCCCGCGCTGCCCAGAGCGGGAGAAGTTATTTGATGATTTCCCACCCTCAAAAAAAAAAAAGAGTGAACCCAGAACATTTTTTTGCAGCCGATGACCCCATCTAACTCCTAGTTGCGTTTGATTCGCGACTTATTGGCCATCCTGTATAATCTCCGCAGGCGTGATTCTCTAAGGGACCGGTTTAAGGACATTAAAATAATGACGGTACTTTGTCAATATATCTATGAAAACATCTGCATGTACGTAAGAAAAAATTACATCTTTTTAGTAAAAAAGGTGAAAAACATAATTATAGTACTAGAAATAGGGACCTATTAGCTCAACCAGGTTTCAGACTGGCTAAAGTAGACTCATCTTTCATGGGGTACTTATTAAAATGTTACAATAAAATTCCTCCCCACGTACTTCAACTGAATGAGATGAAGCTCAAATCTTGTATAAAACACACACTATGCAAGCAGGCATATTAAATGTTGGGGGATTACATAGCTGATAAAAATGCTTAGCTCAATGCTGGTCCTGCTCCACAACCACAACCAATTGATTAATTGACATTTGAAAATACCGTTGGAGGTTAAAATATGTTGCTATATCATAACCTTCTTTTAATATATTTTCCCTATCCAAAATTTCTCTGATTTCATTACTAGCATTGTTATGTTTAATTTTATCATTTATCATTTTCCATGTAGCTTTACATTATTTTATTCTTTGATTTCTCTAAGTATTTTACGTTATTATCCCTTTGTATCGTATTTACACATTGCCTTAGTCTCCTGCTATATTTTCTAAATTGTTGTTTATTGTAGGTAGTTTTATTTTTATAATAGACACCTTGTAGTTTTCTTTTTACAATAAATGACTTTTTTAGACCTTTAGTTACCCATTTTGGGTTAAGAGAGTTAGAGTTCATCTTAATTTCTAAAAATCTTTAATCAATGGGAAACACCGTTCATAGAATAGACAAAGTTTATGGCGCAATAATGAAAAGGCTTTATTTACGTCTGTTTCCAAGTATGCTTCTGAAAATGATTGCTTACTAATATAGTAAGTATTTTTTTCTATATTTTCTTTACTCAGGTCTCTTTTGTATGCAAACCAATGCTTTCGAAATATATTATTTTCCGTTTTTAATTTTATTGATAATGTTTGTCCGGTATTGTGATCTGCATGTCGATTCTGTAAAAATCTCACCGTGAAAGCTCGCGTGGAGTGAGCTGTCATGACACTGACAGCTGATCACTGATGCTAGGGAGTGACCAAACAATACATTTATAATCATAATCGATATTTTAATTATATTTTTATGCTAATTCTATTGATCATTTTATATTATTTCAAAACTAGTATTTAAGTGTTGAAACGTTACTATTTAGAGTTTTTTAAAAATAAAATAGCAAAACAGAAATTCAGTCAGAAACTCAATTTGTTTTTTTTTATTCCTAAAGGTTTGGTTTTGCAGCCGCCATCTTGCTTTTTGGATTTGACCACACTATCGGCTTTAACACCCCCGAAAACCATAAAAACGACACCCATGATGAAAAACCTGATTTTTTTTGCAGCCGCCATCTTGCTTCTTAGATTTGACCTCACTATCGGCTTTAACACCCCCGAAAACCATGAACACGACACCCATGATGAAAAATCTGAACATTTTCGCAGCCGCCATCTTGCTTTTTAATTATGACCTCACTATCGGATTTAACACCCCCGAAAATCATGAAAACGATACCCATGATGAAAAATCTGAATTTTTTTGCAGCCGCCATCTTGCTTTTTAGATTTGACCTCACTATCGGCTTTAACACCCCCGAAAACCATGTACACGACACCCATGATGAAAAATCTGAACATTTTCGCAGCCGCCATCTTGCTTCTTAATTTTGACCTCACTATCGGATTTAACACCCCTGAAAACCATGAAAACGATACCCATGGTGAAAAATCTGAAATTTTTTACAACCGCCATCTTGTTTTTTTAGATTTGACCTCACTATCGGCTTTAACACCCCCGAAAACGACACACATGATTAAAAATGTTCGTAGCCGCCATTTTGGATTTTGATGTAAAGGTGGTAAAACCTTTTGTCGCGCATTTAAAAATAAAAACGAAATCGGACGGAAACGAACGGAAATGAAAAAAAAAATCTCAACTTGATGTTAATAACAGCGCCTCACGCGCAAGCGCGGCGTGTTATTATCACTTCAGCTGATTCTCGTAACCATAGTAACCACCCGCGCCGAAGTGAATCGGCTAGGTGAAGTGAGTCGGTAAGCGCGACGCGCAAGTGTCGTGATCTTATCACTTCACTCGATTCTCGTTGCCATGGCAACATCACTTCACTTGGGCTGGATGAAGTGAGCCTAGCCGCTCGCCGGCCGGTGCGCGCGCTGCGCGAGTGTCAGTTGAACAGTTGAATTTTGTTATAGTATTGATGACGGTGATTTTATGAATATTATTTTATTATTGGCAACGCGTTGGTCGGTATAAATTTACCTACCTAAAATAATATATTAGAAAGGTACTTATTAAATAATCCGCACGTTTTTTATTCGAATGGCTCATGTACACAGACACACACATCGTTTAGTTAGGTTTCCACATAGTTTGTGATGGGATAAATTCTATGGTCCGTCAGCCAGGCTAGCACTCGATCACTTGATACACTCGGTTATCTCTTCTTATTGAACAACGCTGAATAACGTCGCACAGTCTTTAGTCGAATCAATCTACTATCGCTTTTTCAAAACACATCGCGGCTGGGTCACGGGATTGCGTTTATTTAATTAGTTAAAACACATCGCGATTGGGTCTTGGGATTGCGTTTATTTAATCAGTTAATTGATTATGATCAATAGAATAAGCATAAAAATATTATTAAAATCTCGATTATGATTGTAAATGTCCTTGGTAATCCTTGGTCCATCCCTAGTATCAGGTGGGATGACACTGACAGTTCACGCCACGTTCACTTCACTTAAGTTTTCACGGTGAGAAAGTTACAGAATAGCACTGCTGATAGTCCTAATTCATGTGTCACATTTTGCTTCTTTGATGTCACTTATAATTATTTTTGTCAATGCAAGAATTTTGCCAAGTTGGATTGCTTATGTGTATTCTTAAGTCATAATTGTATAGAATATCGATAAATGTATTCTTATAAATGTACTAACGCTTAGAATACTCGCATCTGTAATAAAGTCGCCACATAAAATATTTTTATATTTGTCTTTGTTACGTGTTTTCTTAATAATATTTGTAATTTTCTAAAGAATATATTTCTACTCGTATCAGAATCTGGTGTTCTATAAAGACATAATAAGTTTAGGTTATATTGTTTTATATTAATACCGCATATTTCTAACTGACTAACTCCTTGACAGTTCAAAAGTGCCTGTAAATGGTTTGATTGAAATAAATGCTTTGAGTTTGAGTTTGCAATGGGGTCAACTCATCTGGACATCGAGTGATGTGGCAGGTTAACTGGAACTATTTCTGTTTCTATTATTTATATAGCCTTAAATGTGAACATACCTAAAATACCTAAAAGAAAAATAAATATGAACGATGCACAGAATGTTTATTTTGTGCATCGTTCAACATTCACAAAAAAATGATAATAAATAAAATTGTCTATCAACTTGGTGTCAGCGAGACGGCTGCGGCGCGGCGCGGCGGCGCACTCGCGCAGATGCATGGGCCTAGGGCGCCGCGGTGTCGCTCGTGGAGGGCGCAGCCATCTTTTTATTTTTTCTATTCCTCCAAAAGGGACGATATTCTTGTTTTTGTTGTAGCAGAACTCAAGAAGTATGGAGGGTTTGTAGCTTATATAATAGAACGCTTTACGTCTTAAAGTTATCTTTACAAAAAAAAATCTGTAGCTTTGTTTTGATTTATATAAATTGGACGACGATTCGGTAACTGTAGAATGAAAAGCCATTTTGGCAACCAGTAAGGTATCAAGGCTCAGAGTATTAAACACAATGACGCATAAAAATTTGCTTTGTTATATTTATCGAGAGATGTCATTTATTATCCAAGTTTTGATTTGTTATCACTTCTTTCAATTATATTATTCTCCCAGAATATTCTGTTTGTATAAAATGTATCATAACGTTATTTGCAAACCACAACACTTTTAATAATACCTACATAGAATTTTATTTAAAATCTTTCTCATTTGGTATTCATTGAACACAGCCGCATGTAAAAGTTTCTCGTTTGTTTATAATTCCACAAAAAAAGCTTTTATATAGCATCTCTTTCTATATTTCTTTTCCTAGTTTATTAGCGGGAATACCTTCGTTATGCTTACAGCTCAAATAAAAAAACTTTTAACCAAATCGAAATTAAGTCCGTCTGGGTTTCGATTACGTGAATTAATTTCTGCTGACCGAGAAAAAACTTGTTAGGGATTCCGAGCCGACGTGACCATGGACTTAAATGAACCTTCTCGCAGAAATGGGAAAAATAATTATTCGTTTTCTCTCCCCTTCGTTATTGCGAATATCTTGCGCAATGTACTGCTCTTTATTTGAACAAGTTAATTTTCACGGTAATCCCTCTGGGGTATTTTGTCCATATATAGTTCTATTCTTTTATTCTTCGTAAAAGAAAATTAGGTGCTCTTGAACAAAGGTACAATAGCGAAGTTTCTAAATCAAAGCAAAATTCAATCGATTTTAGAAAATCAAAGTAGAGGTGTCTTACTTTCCGGCTCTCAATTTGAACTGAATTCAATTAAGTCCTACCAATTATCTGGCACAATCTATAATATTGCTCTGCCGAATCACAGAGAACTTTCAAAGTTCGTCTGAACTCAAAGATTCAAATACTCGAGGTTATAATTAAATTGTAAAGGTTCCAGGACAAATTGCAGCAGCCGGAATAGAATTGCTGATAGCATTAATTTTACTCAGGTTTTTAGTACAATTAATGTGAGGCTCTGAACTTCTGAAAGGGTTTATTACAGGTCTGAATGAATTGGCTATCGGTACTGTCGTTACGTTTCACTGTTCTCGCTTCATTCAATTTATTTCGTGTCTTGAGATATTATTTAATTTTTATTGGGTGTTTATTGATATGGTAAAATAAATTAAAATATAAATAAAGTAAGCCATTAAATAAAGAAGTCAAGTCTTTATCATGTTTGAGTTAAACATAAGATTTGCTTATAAGTACAATGAAGACCAGCGCTTAATGTGGAACTTGCTAAAATAAAGATACTTAAAATATTAAAAGTCCTAGTTGTCCCAGAATTAATATAAAAAGCTTTTAGGCATTCACAGTTTATTTTTAGTTTAAACCGTAAAAAGTGGAACACATTTATCTTGCCTTTTTCATTTCCTTTATTTTTATTTAATACGAACCCGAGGGGTGGTTTTATGTCTATATAAATCATAGAGTTTAAGACTTTTTAAAGATTTATGTATTGAATAAAGTGTGACATTCCGGATATTAGATAAATCCTAAATTAAAGTACTAAGTTAGGTAAAAAATTATATTACAAAAGCTCCGCTATGTGCTAAAGCTATAATAGTGTTTAAGTAAATTATTTTATTATGTAATTGTAGGAACTGAGGATGGCAATCCAGGATATCCTGGTCGGACGGTGAGCAATGGGTAGCTCACCGTCCGATAAGGACCAGGCTCGGGTCAACGGCGCGTTGTATTCCACGCGCGCCTCAAAGAGATGTCAGCACAAGTGTAGGGGTCCACTAGGGCCAATGCCTGCCGGGGTCACGGGAAAGTACGAAAGGGTTACCGAGGCCCCTGCAACACAGGCAACGGAAGGAACATGGGTGGGTTTTAGTCAGTAAGAGTCTGACACACTTTTCCCGCTCCGCCCAGAGCGGGAAAAGTTATTTGATAATTATCCACCAAAAAAAAAAAAGGATATCCTGATCCATTTGTGTGTTTTTCATCAAAATCCATTGAGCCAACAAATATCCACATACACTTAATAATAATACCAGCCTATTACCCCACTACAGGAGTCCCACTTTTGGAGAAAAGCCTCTTTTCATACAGACAAGGCAGGAGCATTGATCACCTTGTTTGCTCAAGACGGGTTGGCGATTTCAGACTTATATTGACTATAAATACAGATTCTCTCGGGATGTTTTTTTCTGTGGCGATATCAGTAATGTCTAGATAATGACCATTATCTTGGACATTACTGATATTGGTGAAAACTCTCTGGGCACCTAGGGGTGCCCAGAGAGTTTTGAGCAAGCGTGAGCAGGGCGAAAAGTTGATAGCTGAGTAGGTGGGGCATGACGAGAGAATACTGAAAATATACTAGTATGTGAAGTTCACTTTCAGATTTAAAAAACCGGCCAATCGCGTGGATCGCGTGGAAGTTGCGATGAATTTATCCCAAAAACAAACTTAACATTGTAGTTTAAAAACATGTTATATTCACGGTCAATTCTCCATCTGCAAATTTAAGTTGGTCGAGTATTACTCGTTAACTTGTAAAGCCTACTTAGTTGTGATAGTTTCCCTTTTAATTTCATTATAATTATGTACTACTGCCATTATTCGCTTTTACCTATAGTTTCGGATTTGGCTATAAATGCTGATTTGAAACATTCAACCTGTATATACAGACGAATTGATGACCTCCTTCTTTTAGAAGTCGGTTAAAAATAAATTTGGATATACAGCTGGCGGCATAAGCAGAAGTGTTAAGGGTTATTTTTAATAAAACTCATAAAAACGACCTATCACAAAAAAAGAGGGGCAATATCAGTAACGGTGTCGAGTACAGAGGTTTGTCGACTGCAGAGTCAAGTGCAGATGTTCGACAATAAAACCTTGAATAGAAAGGTTTTACGACGAAAACAAAGCATTCTTTTCATGTTTTCGATTTAGTTAGTTTTAGTTATTGTGGTTTTCCATCTCTGTCAGCTTTATCAAACAATTCACGGGCACCCCTGAATTGTTTTTTAATGTTGATTGCTCCTTGGATAGCCCATAAGAAGAGGATGTTTTTCAAATAATTGGTTTTCTTAGTGACATAGAAATAATCAAAGTAACTCTGTTATTATGTACTCTGACGATGTTCTAATTTTGTTTCTTAACTTTTAATCTATACTTTCAAGTGTTTGATGTTTTAAAAATCAATGAAATTTCGTTATATTTTGTAAAAGACTCCATTGATCCGTCAGATATTTATATTATATTCACTATCAGGGTAGGTTATACTATTGCACAGAATAACTTTTATTCGCCCTGAATATCTTTTAAAAATGGTCCAAATCTGAGTTTTCAAACTCGTCAGATTTAGGGAAAGCCCACAATTTCTTTATCAGATTTGTCTATAAATAGGCAAATCTGATGAATAAATTTTAGGCTCTGAAGATCACGTTACTTTTGGTCCATTTTCGAAATCTCAAAGTGGACTCCTGACCACGGGGCTCCTATCTGAAACGTTTCAAATATATTTTTTGTGCTCTCTCGTCATGCCGCACCTACTTGCTATCAAATTTTCTCCCTGCTTATACTTGCTCCAAAACCCTCTCGGCTGATACCTTAAACTCAGAATGTGCATAACTATGAATTAAAAAGTTACCGTGGTAAGACTTGCACAATCATTTAAACATATTATCAGTATATACTATGACCCCGGTTGACGGCGCGTTGTGTTCAACGCGCGCCTCAAAGAGATGACAGCACAAGTGTAGGGGTCCACTAGGGCCGATGCCTGCCGGAGTCGCGGGAAGGTACGAAAGGATTACCGAGGTACCTGGCAACACCGGCAACGGAAGGAACACAGGTAGTTTTTAGTCAGTAAGAGTCTGACACACCCTCCCTCTCCGCCCGGAGCGGAAGAAGTTATTTGATAATTTCCCATACAACAAAAAAAAAAGTATGTACATAAGAATGTTTATTTTTATAAATTCTTAGTAACCGTAATTCGTATCTACTAGATTATAATTAAACAACCAAGTTAGTCCAGACGCGTCGAGTAATTAACTAAATAAATCAAACTTTACTAATCCAACTTGATTCGTGTTTTTATTCTCTTTCCTCACTTTCTTAGCGTTTACGTCACTTTTTTTGGGTTCCGTACCTATTATTTAGGTGCCGTCCCATTTTTATTAGGGACTAACATTATCGTTATCCACTAATTAAAAGAGGACCAACAATAGGAACAGTGTTTTTGATTAGAACACTGTGCTTAATAAAATTTGGCAAAGCCTACAATATTTTTTTGATACGTGTATGTAAGAAAATCTCTCTTATGCCAAACATTTTTCTGTTCGTTTTTTTGACGCGTACAAAAAAAATAAGTGTTTTTTAGTAATCTCAAAACAAATAATTAAAAAAAAACAAAAAACCCGACTGCGAAAAACCGAACTGAAAAGATGGAAACAAGATGAAAAGAAAAACAGTATCCTTTAATTACCAAAAATAAATAAATGCAGTCGGAGGCATCTAGGATGTAGCGGACGCCTTAAACTTTTAAATTAAAGAATACTGTTTTTCTTTTCAGTTCGGTGTTTTTTTTAATACTTTGTTTTGACATTACAAACAGACACACAGTCACACAAAGACGGTCGGGTTTTTTGTTTTTTTTTTAATAATATGTTTTATTTTAAACTTTTTTGTGTTATGAACAAATTGTTCAGTATTGTATTGGTAAATAAATAAGCTATACAGTAAAGTAAGGGTAGCAAGATAGGATAGTATATGTTTTAGAAAACAAAATGTACTTTTTTGAAGTTTGTGTCAAAATGGAAAACTAAAAGTGTTATAAAATATCTGGAATTTGCTTTATATATACTGACTGATGGCGCAACACTGATACACTGACTGATGTATTCTTACAAATTATTCCTGACCACCAGCTATTACTAAAATAATATAACGTAGATTGTAAACAAACGGGATATCTCGCTAACTGTCACCTAACAATAGATATTATTTTTTATTATAACCATTTTGCTTTGTTGAAAGTTGACTAAAATACGTGCTTATCTTATGTCATGACTGACTGCTTAGCTCCTTGGAGGTATAGCGGGATAGTAATCATTTAAAATGATCAATCTCTAAATATCTGCTATATTCGTTCCTTATTTAGCCCAGTGAAGCAATGGAATAATTCGACTGTTGTCAAAGGTACTATATTGTATATTGTCAAAAATCAAAAATCAAAATCAAAAGTCATTTATTCAAATTAGGCTGAGAATCAGCACTTTTTGAACGTCAAAATTACATAAGACAGTCCCCCAAAACGCCCACCCTTTACCACTTGCTAGTGCTTTAACTGGGAAGAAGAAGTGGCCAACAAACTCCCCAGCAGCACAGCTGTCTATTCAGTTAGATAAAAAAAATGCAAAACAATTTATACCACGTGCAACACAAAACATTAAATTATTAGCCATATTGTCAGATATCACACCACTATACCAACAAAAAAAAAACACTTCTCAAGCAGAGATAAAAACGTAAACAGAACTTAAAACCTAAATAAAAGCCTCCAAGTATAAAGGGCGTGCCCGCTTACATATAGAAATAGCTGTAACAGTCACAAATTATGAACAAGGACCATCAAAGTAAAATAAATAAACAGTTAATTACTAATAACAAAACAAAACAATGGTCAGCAAGACGACCAGTCAACACAAGCAGCACCCGTTCACGAGCATAACGCAAAAATCAGCCATTACCCCCCTCGCCATATTTGAGGGAAGGAGGCAACCCGACCCCCGACGCTACCGCAAGCAGTGATATCTAAGGGAGCATGACGAACTTGCTGCCGGTTGTAAGAATAATATAATCAGTTACCGAGGTCGCTAGCTAACCACATCTTGCAATACAACTCAACAAAAAAATATTGTAATGAGAAGATTATGTCAATAATAAACGCAATTAAAATTAAAAATAAATTGAATACAGTCAAATAAAATAAACAATTATATGAACTTCTATAACCTGTCAGTAGGTAAGCTAATTCTGGAGAAAGAACATAAACATTGTCTTGAGTTAATCACAGCGACCAACTATTCTTATCGTTTAAGTAGTCATTGATACAATAGTATGCCTTTGAACAAAGGGTGTTTTACTTTAGTTTTAAACGCATTAAAAGGCAAATCTAGCAAAGAAGAGGGCAGCATATTATAAAAAGTAATACCCAACAAACGAGTTATGAATCTTGTGAAGCCGGTGAAATGGAGCACGTAATTTGTCCTTATTTCTGGTGTTAATATTGTAAATATCACTGTTTTTAATGTATAAGTGTATATTTTGCCTAATATATAAGATGTTGGCGAAGATAAATTGTGATGCCACCGTGAGAATACCAATATCTTTAAAAATTCCCTCAGAGAAACTCTTGCACCCAGCTGGTAAATTGCTCGAACAGCTCGTTTTTAAGGCGCTGACAAGAGGCAAATGACCCAAATAGGCTTCACATAAGAAAAAAAAATGCCAAATCTGTATAGTTTGTGGTAGCGGAAAAAATATATGTTAATTTTGAACATATTTCTCAGAACTTGGTTGTTCCCAAAACACGTTTTGAACGAAAATCTCGATACAAACTAACATTAAACTAACCTGTTACCTTGAGTTCAAAACTAAAATATCTGTATTAAATATCAACGTACGTGACGTATTTAATTAAAAACAAGAACGTCTTATTTGAATGCAGAACTTGGTTGTTTTTTTATTTTCGATTGCTCAACTCAATTTTGAGTAAATAGATAATTGCTTCATATTTTGCAATAAATTACAAGCGTTGTGTCATCGCGCTTCTCTTTATTTTCTATGCAGTCTAACAGAGACCGCGGTTTTGGTGTTGTCAGCGTCTTAAAGAAAAAATATATTTTGAAGGTCAGCGGCTTTGCCCCACAGCAGAATACCGTAGGACATAACGCTATGAAAATAATTAAAATATACACACCGAACTGTATCAACGTCAGTGTATTGTGTTACTTTCCTGACGGCGTAAGCGGCCGAACTTTGCTAGGCTTGATATATGAAGGCCCCACTGAAGTTTGGCATCTACTGTTATGCCCAGAAAAACTGCCAAGTCAACAGTTTCAAGAACCTCTTAAGAGCTTGCAAGACGATGTTGGGTCCTAGATTTCTAACATTCGGTAAAGCGAACTTTATACATTTAATTTTATTAGAATTGAGAACTAATTTATTTGTCGTAAACCAATCCGTAAGAATTGAGAGTGCATTGTTTACGTCGTCAAAATCTTGTCTATTCCTTTCTACTTTAAAAATAAGAGAGGTATCATCTGCAAACAGTACAACGTCACAGATACCTTTTAAATATAATGGTAAGTCATTAATTTACACTAAGTCATGCTCCGGTTCCGCTGCTGCGCTGGTTTCATCCCCGATGAATTTACACTAAGAATAAGAATGGACCCAGTATTGAGCCTTGTGGTACACCTAACTGAACTAGAAGCCCGGAAGATTTCACACCATTAACATCTACACATTGCAACCTAATATATAAATATGAACTTAATGATGCAGTTTACGCAAAAGCGTGTCATGTTACACACAATCAAAGCTTTGGAGAGATCATAAAACTCCAATAGCATTTCTCCCATGCGTTAAATATGTAATTCAGCAGTGCGCAGTGCATTGTGTTTTCTCAATCTCATTTCCTACGAAACGTATGGAAGTTTTTGTGATCCTTATAAGAAACAGGATCGATTGGCATGAAAATGCCCATTTTCTTGCTGACTGTTTTTAAAAATCCAAAAAATAATAAATAAATAAAAATATTAAAGTGCTATTAAATGTAATTTACATGTTTGCACTTTTTGTATTCGTTTTTTGGACTCAAATACGGTTTGGCCGCTGTGATCAGAAGGGAGATAATTAACGATGGCTTTATCTAAATAGTCGTACAAAAACTGGCCAAGTGCGTGTCGGACCACGCACAATGAAGGGTGCCGTAGTTGGGAAGATGGGATGGATTTATCCCAAAAACAAAAGAATGTTCTCCCATACATCGATATATGCCACGGTCAATTCTCCAACTTGACTTTAACAAAAATGAGCACTTTAGTGCTACCTGTTAAGCCCCGCGCGACACCAATTCGGAGTCAAACAATAGAAAATCAATTGTGTCTCATTAGCTGTCCTTGACCAATTAATATTACGCAAACGGATCCTTTTATCGAAAAGTGGTGTTCACAGACCCGAACACAACATGGGACAGACGAGAAAATAAAATATAATTCCCACATTCCCACATTACGTGCAAGGAAGTTACGCTAAAAAAAATTGTTTTCAAGATTTTTTTTAGCACTTTGTCGGCGTGATTAATATGTCTATCTATGCTAAATTACAGGTTTCTAGTACTAAGCGTCTCTGAGCTACAGTGGGGACAGACAGACAGACGGACATGGCGAAACTATAAGGGTTCCTTGTTTACTACGGAACCCTAAAAAATAACTTAACTATCAACACAAAACAAGTACTTTTAAACAAAAATTGTAACAATGCCTTTACAAAAATATTATTGATAAGTTAATTAATATCTTAGATATTCTTAAAAAAATAATTTTATGTAACTTACAAACTCAATAATTTAGTATTTAAACATAATTACAACAAATAATTAAAATGGCAATAACAAATAAATTAGTAATTACTGATAAGGATAAATTCAACTACGATAATATTAGATACGATAACAGTATGAACGCGACGATCGCTTTCTATAGGACATGGTCTTAGACTGAAAAAACAAGCTATGTATGTGCAACTGATATATTATTTATGTTTGAACTCGCTCGCTTGCTTATTTGCTTGACTAGATTTCTGACAGTGAGACCACTAGAAAAACCTTTGTATTGTTAACTCACTTGGCAGCAACCACTGGAATGCCCATCCGACTGATAGTTCCTTCCTAACGGGTAGGTCGTTCGAATTTGAATATGCAAACGAAGGTGCAGCCACAGATTGGATATATTTATTTTTAGACCGTTGACATTTATCTAAATACGGACCTCTATAGCACAATACCTACTCGTTAATTAAAAGCTCACACCCGTCATGACTTAACAAGATAAACAAAAAACGGCTGGTGTCACACTGATGAACTGCGTTGTTTACGCGATAGGAGTCCGGGATAATCCGCTGTGAATGTCATTTCCGTGTGGAAACAGCCGATTGAAACCGAGCGGCGCGCGGCGCGGCCTTATTACGTCAAGACTGATACTAACACTCGTCGCTTAAGTTAGAGAGAACACTGCTAACACCTCTTTTTCAAAAACACTACGTAGCACCTAATTCAACGCCTAAATATTATTGAACTGTTGAATTTTCAACCGTCGCCGCTGAGCCGATTGTCGAAAATCCAAAAATGCGCATTTATTTAGGCATTCATTTAGATGGCGTAGGTACCTAGTGTTAGTGAAAACGGGCATTAGAAGGTTTACAAACCGTCAAGGGATTAGATACGATAATATATAAAATATTGCTAGTATGAACCCTGAACCTACTGCCAATCGTTCCAAAAAATCCCTTCATATGTGCATAATCACTGCAAAAAAAAATATGACTTTTGACATCTACCCTTTTTGCCACACTCACAAACTAAAACCACAACACAAATAATGACTAACCAAGGCAAAAAACGTCCAGTTGTTTACACATAGGGAGTTTGGGATAATTCATCGCGACTGTCACTTCCGTACGGGGGTAGCCGACCGGACATAATCGGCGCGCCCTCCACAGGATTACGCGGCAGAGCCTGAAATCCATTTGAGTAGATCTATCAGCTAACTAGTGCTGTACTTTATCTACGGCTAATTGTGTGAATGACTGATGGTGTAAAGAGTTGTGTGGTCGATTTTGTGTCTTAGTATTCTATTGGGATTCTATCAGTCTGTTATATATTTTAGAGGTGCTGTTTAGTTGAGTATCTACGAAATTATTGCAACGCTTTTATTATTAATAAAAGGTAAAAACATTTCAAGGTGGTTTAATACAAAAAGGGAACAAATTTAAACCCTTAATATCAGTTAAAAGCAATTAAGGCGTCGATTTTTGAGCGAAATTATTTCTACTCGACTGCAAGGAAGAGTTATATTTGGTGGCTATCGTACTGCTGCGTAATACTCTCGGTTAAATAATGCTGTGCTTTAGTAAGATAGAAAGATAGAATACTCTTTATTATGTACACCATATAACTGTCAGATATAAGCGTAGAAACGCAGAGGATTACGCGGAGCCCTTTATCTACGGCTAATTGAGTGAATGACTGATGTATTTGTTCTGAGTTAATGTTGTGTCTTGATGTAGTGGTAGATTTGTTGTAAAACACAACAAATACTGATGAAAATGAGGAGATTTTTTTTTTTTAGTTGGGAAATTATCAAATAACTTCTCCAGCTCTGGGCGGAGCGGGAGGGTGAGTCACTCTTACAGACTAAAACCCACCCGTGTTCCTTCCGTTGCCTGTATTGCCAGGGGCCTCTATGCTACGAAAGGGTTACCACCCTTTCAAAGCTTCCCGCGACCCCGGCAGGCCCTAGTGGACCCCTACACTTGTGCTGACATCTCTTTGCAGCGCGCGTGAAACACAACGCGCCGTTGACCCGGGCCTGGTCCTTATCGGGCGGCGAGCTACCCATTGCTCACCGTTCGCAAGCCCGCGCCTACGGTGACCGGAAATCCGCCTTGGATACCCGACGCCCAGGGCGTCTCCTGCGGGGGCTAGGGGCGAGAGGGCGTGAAATTTGCCTTTCCCTCAACCGTCCCGCCTCCTCCTTCGCGAGCATTACTGTTTCGCTGAAGTAAGTGACGACTGTCCATGCCCTCTCGCTCTGTACCATGACCAGGACTGGGGGTCGATCGCAATGAAAATGAGGGGATAGTGTTTTTATTAAGATTGATGTTATCAGTAAATTTTATTCCACAGTTAAATGATATTAATCATTTAGCAGTGAGCAGTGGTGGCCCAGTGGTGACGGTCGCGACTTACGAGTTGTAAGTCGTAAGTTCGAATCCTGACAAGCACTTTACTTTGTGTTAATTATTTCATCACCACTGCTCTCAAAACGGTGAAGAAAAACATCGTGAGGAAACCGGCACGTCCTAGAACCAAAAATTTAAAGACATGTGACCTCTACCAACCCGCACTGGGCCCGTATGGTGGACTACGGCCCACTTCCTCTCATCGAGAGGAGGCCCGTGTCCCAGCATTGGGAACATTATAAGCTGATTATGCTAATCATTTAACTGTAGAATAAAATTGACTGTTGACAGTTTTGTATGAAAAGAACTGTCGAAAATTCAAAGTGAATATGATAAATCACTAAGATGCAATTTTATTAATGCAATAAGGACTAGCTAATACTGTGTATTTAAGTAGAGTCTTGTTGCAACAGAGACACAAAGTTTTGATCAAGTCATTTTACAATATTTTGTTATAATTATGAAAGTAAGCCTAAGATAAAGTAATACTATGCAACCTTCCTTCTAGACTTTACCAATGTCAATTTATACAAAGAGTCATCAATAAACCCCAACATGGCAGTTAGTTTCAGTTCACTACTATAAATCACATGCAGGCGAACAACGATAATCCATCGAATAACATAATAAGGCTAACCTCGGAACCTAAAACCCCAGCTCACTCTATAAACACGGTACAAATCTCAATCAATGTGCGTATTTACTAAACACCCCACCTAATCGTTCATACAA
This sequence comes from Atethmia centrago, assembly GCA_905333075.3. Lineage (NCBI taxonomy): Eukaryota > Metazoa > Arthropoda > Insecta > Lepidoptera > Noctuidae > Atethmia > Atethmia centrago. The sequence continues at coordinate 9,018,882 of HG995377.1, forward strand.
AGGGGAGAGTGGGGTAATTTCAGCCACTTCACAACACGAGCGGCCAGCCGGATTTAATCGTCGTTCCCCCGCCAGGATTACGCGATGGACCCTGAAAATCGCTGGAGTGCATCTATCTACTAACTATCACTGAGCTAATAAGGATTTATGGGTGTCCAATTGCAGGTACATTGTGGCTTGACAGGTTTGTTGACTTGATTTTTTTTATTTGAGTGAGAAAGTATATACGGTTTAGTAAGGTGTTTTGGTGGCTAATAACGCAAGAATGGACTTAGTAGACAGTAATGATTGAAACAGGTGGGTAAAGAAATCATCGCACAGGAAACACGACGAAGTAGTGTGATTACTGATTAGGATAGAACATATGACCAGAGGAATGTGTAGGTAATATCTTATTGTTGGTAAAGTCTCTTATAAAATCCTAAAATATAAAAAAAAATCTCATTAAGTTAAGAAAAACAGTTATTTTTAATTTAAGGTTTTCAGGATCATCGCAAACCATCGGGTTTATCTAAAGTTGATCAACAATGACAAACCCTTTTTAGCAGCCATAATAAATAAACCGTATACATATATTAGCCAGACTTCATCTTTACTAATCCATTGACAGGCTAAATATTTGTCAAGGCAAATCAATACCCTTAACCCTAAATAAACAACTAACACTTCCCACGCTAACGAGTATCTCTGGCAACATTTTAGGTCACCTAAATATAGCACTAAAGCCTTAATAATTCATTACATAGCATCACGTCTTTATTCCGACTAAGAAAGGATAATAATAGAAATATGTACACCCCTTGTGTACATATTGCTATTATTATTTTATTTATTTGGGAAAATAAATGGCTACGCATTACACTATTACACAAAATTTGAGCTACAGAGTGAGTCAATGTATAACCCACGACAAACATTTCCACATATTATAAAAACAAGTTATAAAATTTAATGCGATGTGTGCTTACAATTCAGTCAATCAACTCAGCCTATATAACAGCCCACTGCTGAGCATAGGCCTCTCCCAGGCTGCGCTATAACACCTGTCCTCCGCCTTCCGCATCCAGTCTATCCCAGTCACTTTTTTATGGTCGTCAATCCATGTAGCTGGGGGCGTCCCACACTACGTTTGCTGATACGCGGTCTCCACTTCAGGACTTGTCTGCTCCACCGACCATCGGTCCTTCGACAAACATAGCCAGCCCACTGCCACTTTAGCTTGCTTACTCTGCAGGGTTTTTTTTTTGGGTGGCAAATTATCAAATAACTTCTCCCACTCTGGGCGGAGCGGGAGTGTGTGTCAGATTCTTACTGCCTAAAAAACCCACCCGTGTCCCTTCCGTTGCCTGTGTTGCCAGGGGCCTCGGTAACCCTTTTGTACCTTCCCGCGACCCCGGCAGGCATCGGCTCTAGTGGACCCCTACACTTGTGCTGACTACATCTCTTTGAGGCGCGCGTGGAACACAACGCGCCGTCGACCTGGGCCTGGTCCTAACCGGATGGTAAGCTACGCATTGGTCACCGTCCGCAAGCCCGCGCCTATGGTGGTCGGCCCCGATGGCCGAAATTCGGAGGAGGGCGCGAAATTTGCCTTTCCCTCAACCGTCCTCCTTTGCGAGCATTACTGCTTAGCAGAAGAAGGTGACGGCTGCCCGTGTTCTCTCGCCCCGTACCATGGCCTGACCCAGGGCTGGACGCTAGAGATCTCTGCCGCCAATCGCCTCCACGAGGACACGGTGGTGCTCTGGCCAAGCAGGGCAGACCTCCACCGTGTGCTCCACCGTGTCCTCCGGGCGATCCATACAGTGGTGACACCCGGGCGTTTGCTCCCGCGTTATCCGACACAGGAACCTCCCAAAGCTGCCGTGTCCCGTGAGGACCTGCGTCAGGTGGAAGGTGAGGACACCGTGGCGCCTCCCTAGCCACTACTCAAAGAGGGGACTTATCGCCGCAATTGTGGCGTGCCCAGCACTGGGTTGCGACAATCGCGGCAACTCCGGTTCTCTTCCGGTTAACTTCATTTCTGATCTTATTCTTCAAATAAACTACGAGCACACAATTGGATAGGTACAATTAAATTACATAATGTGTTAATGATACAACTAAACACTAAACAGGCATGCAAATAATAAATGAAAACAAGAAATTATAAAGATAATTCTAAGAGTCAAAAACGTTACGGAGCAATATCCAAAATAGTCCCACGAACAAGACCTCAATTAAATTATATTAATTGAGGCCTAAATTTATCAGTAGGAAAAGCGAAGATGTCAATATTTTGGAAGAGATTGACCAGTACGACGACGTAGGGGTGCTCGTAAGCCTGTGTTCGTACGACTAGAAGATATTGCAAATAGAGGTCGTGCGCACACTCCAAGGCTTATGGTTCCGGGGTCGCGTTCCTGCCGGGGTCGCGTTCCTGCCGGGGTCGCGGGAAGGTACTTATGGGTCACCGAGGCCCCCGCAACACAGGCAACAGGAAGGAATACGGGTGGGTTTTAGTCAGTAAGAGTCTGACACACCCTCCCGCTCCGCCCAGAGCGGGAGAAGTTATTTGATGATTTCCCACCCTCAAAAAAAAAAAAAAAAGGCTTATGGTTGTTCTAGGTATTACGTAGCTAATCTTATTAATGATATTCATACAATCACTTGCGGTATTACATAGATCAATATCATCATAGAAACTTTGTCTCTAAAATAATATGCCTATGAGATTATGTAGTTTGTACTTAGAGGTGTGTACTTAGAAGTAGCTTGTATTTCGAAGATAACTATAAGATGCATAGGTGCGAAAACAACGGAAATACATGGCTTTCAAAAACTTACTCTGAACTTTTTCAATCACATCTGAGTATTTACTATAGAAGGGACTCCAACTGCAACGGTGTACTCTAACTAGGACCTGTTTAACGACTTGTAAAGATATAAATATGTATATGGGCGCACAAGTTATGTGGGATACGGAAGGCATTATTTATAATTTTACCAAAATGAACGTCGTGAAACGTGATCGTACGGTCACTAATAAAAAATATGGAAGTGTCCATATTTTTAATTAGTGGCCGTACGATCACGTAATATGCAAATCTTTAAAGCTGTACAGATACAAAACTGTTAAATAAGCTATTGAAAGACGCGGGCCACACCCTGGTTGACAATCGGCGTTGCAAAGCCAGGTTTGATTTGAGAGATATCAAGAGACGTTCGAATAGCAAAAGCGCTTGTCCCTTTCTTTTGACGAGCAAGAATGGTCCTGTGCTTAACCCAGAGGAACATATAACTGTACCTCTTGGCAGCGTCTCGACACGCACGGAACAACTGATTGTTCATCAAGGTAAGGTGCTCATGCATATGAATATTAGCAGCGATGTTCCTGAAATGCCAAGTTATTCAGATGCAAGTCCCTTATATAATTGATGGGCACTTGTAGCGCAATATACGTGAAGTTAATTTCACTATTATATTTTTGGACCCGTTGCTTTGCGTATGGTGTGTATGTGGGACACAGTAAACAGAAATTATTTCATTTTGTGAAGGTAATATTGAATTTTATTGCGGACCCAATATTTTGCATCAAAGATAGAAGATTGTATATCTCTATGTTACAATTCTGAGCATTCTGCTATAGATTGTCAATCTTTGCCACAAGCTCAGCAACGATAGGCTTTAAATTAACAGTCTCTTGTATACGTTTATCCAAGCTGTTGACTTCCTTGCTGAGATCGGTGTGCTCGTCAGTAACAAACTAGAGTAATTGTTCTGATTAATGAGAGTTATTATAGCTTCTACTCGTAATATCTGACGTGACTTGAGTGAGTGAAGCAAGTTAATTTTTCATAGATACTACATTCTCTGATAATTTGTTACTACTAATTTCCATGTCCCGTCGCCACTCATTTAGAGTATTCTTAAACTCCGCGGACAGCTCATTAATAACCTGCGTCCGATTTCGCCAGTTATGTAAGCATAATATTGTTTTATTATCAGGGGAGGGGCTTGTGGCTAAATAATAACAGCAGAACGGGTCGATCTTATAGTTTAAGTAACGCTTGTAATATCGTTCCGTGGGTGGTGACCATCCATTTAATATTTAATACCGTGCCTCGGAAAGCACGTTAAACCGTTGGTCCTGGCTGTCATTCGTAGATCTTTGACAGCCTATACGGGTAGTCAGAAGCCCGAAAGTCTGGTAACCAGTCTTGGCAAAAGGTATCGTGTTACCCAGTAACTGGGTTGTGAATGTCAGATAGGCAGTCGCTCCATGTAAAATACTGGTATTCAGCTGCATTCGGACTGGAAACCGACCCCAAAATAGATGGGAAAGGGCTAGGCAGATTGATATATTGTCACATCACATCGCGGGCTACCTTCGTCCATTATTATTTGGTAGTCCTGGCCGAAATTGCTGCGGTGGTAAGTAAGATCTTTGTATGTATCAACCTTCTTTTAAAATCTTTTTAATTTCCTTTGGCTGGTCTGCATTAAAAATATTCTATAAGTACAACAGTTATTTGATATTTATAACACAATAACTTCTGTTAGCTACAATAATCGCCTTTATACCCTTGTAAAGTAATACGATGAAACAATTCAAGGGTAATATGAAATACATAGATATTATTTTCGAATCAACGAACGGGTTATCGCACTATTTTCATCGGCACAAACGAAAATATATATGTTACATACGAAAAAGTTCAACGTTTTCTTTATTTTTGAAAGATAAGTTGATTCAGTAAATAGCTCTAGAGAAAGTTTTGTGCAGAAGTTGCTGAAAACATGTTGTTTCAAGTGTTACAATTTTGTTTTTCTGAACAAATGGCGTGTTGGTGAAATTGTTATTCTATTCTACGTAAAAGGCCATGGTAAAGGCGTCAAGTGTAATTTTAGATCGAAGATAAAATAAAAAGACCTGCGGGCTTAGCATGACGCTTTCTATTTCTTCAAAGAATAGTCACGGATTTTTCGATACAAAGTGACATTTCGTTTCTCCAAACATCGCACCGCAGAAATAAATCTACGAGTACAATCTGTAATTTTGTCTTTCGTTTTTAACGATCTTTGTCTAGGTCCTTTTATAACCGACTTAATAACAAGGAGGAGGTTCTCGATTCGGTTGTATAGTTTTTTTATGTTTGTTACCTCAGAACTCCGTCGTTTATAAACCGATTTAGAAAATTTGTTTTTTATTTGAACGGATATACTTCCAGATTGGTTCCATTTTTATTAAAATCTAGTTCTGATAATGGGATCCATGAGGAATTGAGGGAACCCCTCAAATATTATAGGCACACATATAGAGATTTTTTGTATTTTCATTAACAAGTCAATGAGTATAGGTTCGGGCATAACTTATTTGTTCATGTAACGTTTTTTTTTGTGTTCTGTGGTTATCATGGAACACTGATAGCTACTAAATCTTGAAAAGCAGAAAATTTGTTGCCCTTGCACGTAAATTGGGGATGATATTTTTTTTTCGTCTATCCCGTGGTTTGGATGGGCGCGCGAAGTCATTGGATAGGTCGTTAAAAATATTAAAAATTTACGCAAATACATCCATTTGCGTAAATTTAAGATTTGAAGTACTAAATCATGGCAGTAGTACCTACATATAACGAAAATAAAAGCAAAATCATCACAGATAACTAGGATTTATAAGTAAACGAGTAATAGTCAACCAAATTACATTTGCAGTTGGAGAATTAACGTATGGGAGAATATGTTTTTCAACTACAATGTTCAGTTTGTTTTTGGGATAAATTTATGCCAACTACGGAACCTTTCATTATGCGTGGTCTAACACACACTTGGCCGGTTTTTATAATTCTTTTATTTGGGAGAGTAATCTTGCACAGTGGTCCCATATAAATTTTATTAACTTTGTATGGGTAGTTCTTGAATTAGCTGTAATAATACGTATTTAATACTCGGTGTATGTTGATAATGTTATAAAACTTTCTTTCACGGTCGTTTACATAGCAAATATTGGTGTACGATTTGGTGTGGGGTTAGGTACCACAACTAAAAAATGAAAAATAAAAACTTTTTTACCAATAAAAAACAACCTACTTCCAAAAAATACGCTAAAAAGTGTAAAATAACCTTAATTTCGGAAGTCGGTGGCAAAAAAACGAAAACAAAGATACCGACTTCTGAAATTAAGGTTAGTTGTCTCTTTTTAGTTTATATTTTGGAAGTTGGTTGATTCTTGTTTTTTTTGTAAAAAAAGGTTTTTGATGTAGACTATTTTAGAAGAAAGTTTTCTATCCCAAACTGTCAAAATCACACTGACAACTGACAGTTGTCTACACAATACGCTCCGCCCAGAGCGGCAGAAGTTATTTGTTAATTTCCCACCCTGAAAAAAATTAAATAAAGAAAACTATTTATCCAAGCAGAATCATAACTAAATTGATAAGTTGGTGGTTGGTTGGGTTAAGTACATGGTATGTAACGGAGTGAATAGGGATACAGGAGTGAATCAGGACAAAACTTTAAAATGAATTTTAACCTTGAAATTATATAGTTTGGCAACAAACTAATAATTTCCAAACTATATTATTTCAACGTTATAACCCATTTTAAAGTTTCGTCCCGATTTACCCCTGCATCCCTATTCACCTCGTTTTACGGCACTCAATGTGACACTGCGTCGATCCAAACACAATGCCAAAGTAGATAAAGTGCTGGTCAAAAACAGCTCTAACCGAGTGCCCGTAATTTTCATGGAAATCAGCAATCAGGACAGTCGCAGAGAGAATGCGGTCATCTACCGCACGATACACTCACCGCCGTTAAAACTTGAAGCAATTTCGGTACAGTCACGTTTAATAAAGTATTGCTTTACTTTGCGCCCTAAGTGAAGTTTAAATCTGTTTTAGACGATAATAGCTATTAGTAACTTTCAAGCACGCTTATATTGATCTGTTCTTGAGGTCATTTTTTGTTCCAGCGGTATTCAGGTCGAGAAGAACAACTGCGATGTAATCTGGGAAGGGCGTTTGGTAACAATATACCTTTTTGTTTAAATAGCAATAAGGAAGACAATACCGTGAACAGAGTAACTGCAAATACGAATGTTTGCGATGGAAAATATTGGAAAACTTCCTTGCGGATTAAGTGCAGAGAGGTTTTTTACCAGTTCGTACTCAAGAACGGAAAAACGGTACAATACGAAATGAATGCGATCCAATCGCTTAGAAAGCTGAAGAAATATTCGAAGCGTCAACTTTTTTATATAGTGGTTTATCTATTACAAATTCTTGCGCATGGACACTTGTAACGCCTCCCAATATTTCTCTTTTTATTTAGAATAGGAAAAAGCTGAAAAAAGAAATTATCATTTCTAATTGTAATATTCCTATAATGGTCGGTTCAAATCCGGGCAAGTACAAATGTGACTTTTTCAGTGCATAATGTACTTTTTGAGTTTATCTTGAATATTACTGATATCAGTGAAGAAAAATCCTCGTGAGGAAACCGGCATGTCCTAGAACCAAAATCCGTTTCTTAGTTTAGAAGAATAACGCAATCACACGATTTTGCCATAAGTTTGATTAAAATCTATAAATATAAAGTACCTATGTACTTTATATTTATAGATTTTAATCAAACTCAAACTGAAAGTATTTATTTCATAACATAACATCATGCCTTGTTTCTCCGAAAGGTTGAGCGGAGGTGTACCTGTACTATACTTTTCGCCAGTTATGTTTAAGTCCTATGTAATAGGGGGCGCGCTTATTGCCATCAACCGGGAATAAATCCAGACTCTGGGCTGCTACTGAGAAATTCCAGATAGAAAAACCCAAAAACAGTTTGCCCGACCCGGGAATCGAGCCTAGGACCTCATGCTCAGCAGTAGTGCTTGCGACCACTAGACCAACGAGGCAGTCCCGAGGGGAGTCCGAGTCCGGTTGAGGTATTTATTTCAAATAAACCAAATACACGCACTTTTGAATAGGCAAGGGGTCGGTCAGTCAGAAAGATGAAGCCCATTTCAATTCAAATTAATGAAGGTAATACACAGATATTGGGTATTTATTTTAGTTTTTATTAATCACAACACACTCACATACACGTATGTTAGAACATTTTTTTTTCGTATGATCTTTTTGTCATAACACCCTATTTATTAAAAATGGACACACACTTCCATAGTGCTTATTATTCTAGCGTATGGCACTCGTAAGTTGCAGCTGACAATCAGCGTCAGTCGCGGGAAGGTACTAAAGGGTCACCAAGGCCCATGGCAACACAGGCAACGGAAGGAATACGGGTGGGTATTAGTCAGTAAGAGTCACACACACACCCTCCCGCTCCGCCTAGAGTGGGAGAAATATTTGATGATTTACCACCCAAAAAAAAAAAAAAAAAGGCGGTCACCTTGCGTTGTCATGACATTATGCTGAGCCGAAGCCTCTTTGGCATTATTATCATTGTTTTCTGTTTTTTTTTATATTATAAAGGTGTGTTTTTTTGCTGTCAGGCCAATAAACGCATTATTTTTCTTCAAAATTCGAAGACATCCACCACATACAATACTATCTTATAATTTCTAGATCTGAACACACAGAATGTTAAATTCCGTTAACCCCAGCTTATTTCTGACATCAGAAGGCCAACTCCCGTATTTTAAAACAAAATCTGTCTAGTCGCAATTTCATCTCAGCGACAGACTATGTCAAAAACTTTTCAAAAATGTTAAGAAATCTGAGGTATTTTTGACAGATTGAGACAGACTAGAATGCGAACGAAAAAAAAAATGCTTTAAAATACGGGAACTTCCCCTCTGATGTGTTTCTTAACTCAGATCATTCCCAGAATAACAACAACCATTGAACTGCAGAGACAAGTCTAACACATGGATAAAAAACCTGAGAAAAGCAAATATTACACTTTCCGAAAACAAAACACCGCACAATGTTCCGTAGTTGGGATGAATTTATACCAAAAACAAACCTAACATTGTAGTTGTAAATTTTTACGTACAATATTGAGAGATTTGCCAAGTTATTTAAATACCATTGACTTCTTATAGGTTTTTCTGTAATCTATAAGTAAAGAACTACTTTCTGTATTTTTTTTTTAATTTTAGTGAAAATTTTAGTTTAGTAGAACAACATGGTAACACTGAAAGACACGGAAAGCGACTTTGTTTTATACCAACTATTTATTTATGTATGACATATAAAAAAGCTTGTGTAAAAGCTAACAATGACACTTTCCAAAAACAAAAAGCGCTCGTACCCGTCGCCGCACAAGAAAGAATAAGCGCCTTGTCAAACGACGGCTCCACAAAACGTCCGTATGACAACATTTCTCAAACTGTTTCAACCCGCTCTATATAGCTGTTCCCGTCGGTAATTTGTACTGGCGAGGAGATAAATTGAGCTTCCCTTTTCGGGGACAACAGTTGAGGGGAATAAACTAGTCAGGCTAGGAGCAGAGGTGATTTATTTTCTTCTTGAATTGCCTAAAGGGTCGTTTTGTAGGTAAGGTAGCTTGATAGAATGTGGTGAAGGAGTACAGCAACGATTATTGTGCGGAGATGGAATTAATTTTTTGGGGATGAGTTGCTGATAATTTTAAAATCATTATAGTTTGTTGTGGATTGTTACAATATTTTTATCCTGAAAAATAATTTGATCGATTGTTTGGGTTGTTTATAAACAAGATATTTGATTAAAATTCTCTATTCCATATTGAAATCCTTGTTTCCAATTGATGTTATTTCCACTTTTAATCGTGTGACTCGCTGACTGTCGCTTTTATTTTACTGACTTTCTATCGGCCGTTAGTTTAGTCGTTTTAGTCGTCTATCGCGCACACTGGAACAACTAAACAGTCGAGTTTGTGGTTAGTGCGCATACCAGACAACAGTCGGCCGACTGTTGTCATCATACTTACATCAGAGTACTCTTTTCAGATTTTTTTTAAAAGCGCCGTTTTTTTTTCAAATTTATTGACGTTTCGACAAGCAGCAATGGACTAGAACTGAACAGCACCATCATGACCATCCGGCGCCAAAAATCGGAACGAACTGAACTATCGGCCGGGTCGGCCGATTAAACAATCGGTAAGCGTGCTCGCGTGGAAGAGCGTCATACTGATTTAGCAGTCGCAGATAGTTCGCTAAGAGTTCAGTTTGTAGGCAATCGTGTAGCCCATGAAATTATTTTATCGGCCAATACCGAATCGTTATAATGTGCGCACTTGTATACTTTTTTTAAAAGCGCCGTTCTTTTTTCAAATGTATCGACGTTTCGACAAGCAGCGATGGACTAGAACTGGACAGCACCATCATGACTATCCGGTGCCAAAGCTCGGAACGAACTGAACTATCGGTCGGGTCGGCCGATTAAACAATTGATAAGCGTGCTCGCGTGGAAGAGCGTCATACTGATTTAGCAGTCGCAGATAGTTCGCTGAGAGTTCAGTTTGTAGCCTTTGTAGGCAATCGTGTAGCCCATGAAATTATTTTATCGGCCAATACCGAATTGTTATAATGCGCGCACTTGTATACTAATTAAGAAACCGATAAAACTATCGGCCGATAGAAAGTCTGTAAATCTGCGGGGGCTCTAAATGTTACTTTTCAGAATGACTAGTAAGTATACTAGTCATTCTGAATTAATTTGCTTTTTACAATTGCTACTATTGAAAAATTAATTTGCTTTTTGAAATTAGCTTACGTGTTTGCAAACTAAATTATGAACGAAAGATACAACTCACTCGAATCAAGCCAAACCAACCCTCAAAGCACTGCGAAGCGATACGCAGAATTTTAAATTCTACCAATATTTTAGTTGGTATTGAAAAGCCACCAGCCACACCAAACGACATATCTACAAAATAAAAGACGATCGAACTAACCCATCATTAATAATCGAGCGACCACAGTGTAGGCACAAAACCTAAAATCCCAGTGTACTCATTAGACTTGTGTCCATCTATGACCACAACAACCGTTTCGGCAGTTAGTTAGAGGGAACTGAATCACAATTCGCAACACTCCAATGCCGGATTTATCGCCGCAACTAATCGCTGGACTGTAATCCCGCACAAAAAATGATACAGAAGATTCATGAATATTTTAGAATATAAATTAATTTATTCTTGGTTTTCAAAAAAATCTTATACTACGCAATTCGAAAAGCTTTCAATCATAAATACAGTCAATTTAAGGATTTAGCTTTAAAGCGGGTATCACTCCTCCACCGCGAAACCATAGCAGCGAAACTGCAGTAGTTCCGCCATGACTTGTCTGTTGTACGACAAGGAAAACAGAAGCGAAACTGCCTGTTCTAACGTACAGATTTGATTATGATTCTATCTCTTTCCGGCGTGATTTCGCCTATCTGCTCGGAAGCCGGTCACACCTCCGCATTCGGCACGCTATTTTGTTGCGGTGCCGCGTTTGATTCGCACGTATCTCTGGCAGTCGACAATTATTAAAGCGAAACTTTAATTTTCTTTTTAAAATGAATATTGATATTACAGAAAAACGAATCCAAAAGGTCGAAGTAGACCTATACTGCATTTACTTAGCCAAACGCAACGACGATACATTGTGCTCCGATTGCTACAATTCAATTGACTCACATAATGTACAGCTACTCGAATCGCGACATAATGTTTCGCAGTGGAATTTGTAAAGCGTTTTCACATAATTATTTTCGCGTTGGAGTTGTGCTTAGGCCGGGAGTCAGGAGTATCAATTCCCGAAGGACTAAGATAAGACACCACACAAAACAAAAATTTTCGCTAGCAATTTTCACATGCCGTAAGTATAACACAACGCTGTTTTGGTCCATCAGAGCAACTATGAATGTTTTAAAACGGATGAATCTTCTGTAAGTGTCTACTCTGTGGCCGTGTCCGTACTTTCATAGTCACCGCACCTACGGAAATGCGATTTTCGGCATTGAATACGAAAACGAGTATTTCCACGTGAGTTACAATGACCGGAGGCATCCTCTTTACCTCGAAATATATTTTCCAAGAGCTCGGAATGGATGTGGCCGTTCTCTTTAGAACCAAGTTGTTTTGTTTCCGAGAATCGATGATTGCCTTGTTAACGGTCGGACGAACGATTGGAATTATTATTTTGAACCGCTTGTAAATTCTATCTCTTATCCTGCATTTTCACTAGCTTCGTCAATAGTTAAAGTTTATCGTTAACTAAGAAATGATACACAAACTGGTCGCCATTTTATGCCCAAGGTCGGGTTAGTTCAATTCGGGGTAAATATTTGTACGTTCTACAGTTTCCCCTTGCTTCCGTTGTTTATTTAAGTTATTAATTCATTTGAACACCCAATCTTGGGTATCTAGCGTGTTGGTACCTTCCTTGTATCGATTCAGCTTGTTGCTATGCAAACAACAAGAAGACAACGCCTTCTGAAAAAATACAGTCCATAAAAGACTTCACTTTTTTATTCGGTTATTACTAAAACATTCCAGCTACACGGCTTGATTCAAAAACTTTTTACAAAAGAAAAATGGGCCTAATATCCAAAAGAAACTTGCTGCCCATAGGCGCATATACATAATATTCTTCCAAACTCGGGTCTCGCAGTTTGACACATAAATAAATGTCCGATCCACTGGTTCCTTTCTACCATTATTCTTTTTCCATTATTCTTTTTTACTATTATCCTTGAAACATACGCTCCAAATTCAAATCGTTAGCTCGATCTGTACTGACCAAAGACCAGTCAAATGAACAGAGGTTGACCAAGATGATCACGAAGAAAATAAGTTTGTGATCGAAATGGTCACATTCAGGAATTTGAATTCAGAACACTTGTAATATAACAACTAATGAAATAAAATGCTGAATGAGCATGGGCATAAGTCTGTTCTCGGTCAAAACAAAATGACATCTCTGTATTTTCAATTCTCTGTGGCACTGACCCACATAAAGTTACGAATAGAAAATGAACTGTATTGAAAATTAAAATACTTTTATAAAGTACTTTTACATTAGGTATTAAGGGGACCGCACCCGAGTTTTTACTTCATGTTTTTTTTATTTGGAACCTCGGTCTTTTAATTAATTTATGCTACATTGTTGCGTACGCACTGGCTCTATTTGTGGAGTCTCTTAAACTAATTTACGTAAACAACTTTCCCGTTTGCAGTTGTTTTTGTTTGAACTGTACCTAGTCGCATTTATAATTAACAAACATAACATTGTATTTCCCGAAGGAGTAAGCAGAGGAATAGAGTCCACCTACATTTAGCCAATTATGTTTAAGTCTGTAATGGCGGCGAACCTCTTGCCACCCAATGAATACAAATCCAGACTCCGGCTGCTGCTGAGAAGTTCCTTGGGGAAAAATCCAATTACACTTTTCTTGACCGGTAGACCTAACCCAAAACCCCACGCTCATTATAATAAGCCCTTTCTTTTCTGAACATCTTTGCGTTGTGGTATTTTCAGTAGTTTGCAGAATGTCTCTTATTCAGTGTACCTTTTGGCAAAGGCCTCCTCTAACAACTCGCACCTCTTCGCCAATTTGAACCCACTGTGGATTTCAATTCGTCTTCCCATCTTTTATATTGTCTTCCCCTGTTCCTTTTGCCATCTCAAGTTCGTTATTCTCTTAATAGATTAACGTGGTTAAAGACAAGTATATTCTGTTTTCTATACTACTTACACTGATAGGTACTAATTTTAACTTGTCATCCTGTGCTCGTCGCACAGGATGACAACATCAATTTCTTTATCGTGGTCAAAGCAGTCATGTTTAAGGGCTCGATCACACGAACCACAACCACACCACAACGACAACACGTGGTCAGGCACACATTTGTATCAAAATGAATAGTTTATTCACATGGACCACATTTGGCCTTCAACATCAACCGTGTGGGCGATACCGACCACATCAAAGCGACAACGCAACCACCAGCGAGACCTCGCACTAGCGGCTGGCCACATCGCAAACACAACGTTGAGTCGATCTGTCTGTCTGAAAACACTAGCCACAATGTAACCACATCGCAACTACTAGGGACAACGCAACCACATCGAAATTTTTTAGTTACCGCAACGCAACTGCAAGAAAATGCAGCGACACTATTTACACGTAACCATTGCTTGCTCTCACTTCGGGTAGCTTGCGTCTTATCTTTAACACTAGAAAACACAGAAGTTTTTGTCAAAATTATACTAATGCAAAACATAGAGAATAAAGAAATATTAATTTTGATGTATAAAAGTAAAAGGAGACGGTAAAAGATAGAAAAATTGTGTGAGAGTAGAACGTCGGAGATTATTAGCACTTACCTCGCTCGAGTAACACGGGATCAAGGCAGACCGAAGAAGATGCTAAGTAAACACCGAGTCCTACTTACCACTAATCGATGAAAGCCGTGGCCTACTTTCAAGTATTAAGAATTAACTTAATTGAAATAATGGTCCTCAGAAGTAGTCATTTAAATGTCCATACACCGACCAATCTTGACTTCTAATCTAACAAAGCAAACAAGTTATAAAAGTCAATTACAGCCTATTAATAAAGCTAACAGGCCATGGGGTTACAAAACAATCCACGCAAGAACGTAATACTAATTATTATAATAGCGATGGATACTTTCTCCAACGGCTCGTATTGTTGATGGCAATTTGCCCAATGGCCTGGCTATATTTTTACGTTAGCATTCGTCAAAGTTATTCGCTAGTCACTGACTGAGCATCTTCGTAAGACCTCGACTAACTTATCATTATCAAGTCTTGGACTCATACTACACCTGGTTTCCGTATTGAGAATTTCATGTTCTACAAACATTGTTTGAATAAAATTTCATATTATTTTGGTCGGCTTAAGTATATCTATATATTCACGACTGTTTGTGTTATGATTTCAAATTTGTAACTCTCAAGAATGAATGATAATTAAATCAACATCATAAATATTAAAAACCGAGCATTTTTTTGGCATAAGTGGCTGTTAATGAACGTTTTATTCTCGTAATTTATTGGTTTTGATAAAGAAAATACTGTAACTGTAAGTAACTGTAGACGTAAAAACACCAACAAAACATTAATTAAGTTGTTTTGTTTAATGTTTAGTTTTTCTCTGCTTTCTAGATCCACAAAATGTCCCAATTCCCCTTTAAATATGCAGAATTAAAATAATTAACATACCCACAAGCAAGACATCCATATGGTGCCAAAAGATAAATCTTATCGCATGAGCTAGGCACTAATAACTAGAACGATGTTCAAACATTGATCTCTGTTCAAATCTGATAGATTAGTATGAAATCCGACAGATTTGAGTTGAGCTTAATGGATATAGAATCTGACTGATTGAGTGGAGCTCAATGTATTGTAGTAAAATACGAGCGGAGGCATGAGTTTAGGTTTTAAAATCTGACACTAATGACACAATCATTCATAAAAATTGTGTTAATCTCAGTCATGAATTTTCCAAGTAGCCATTATTATAATAAGTATCCAGACAATAAAAAGCATTTGTTGATGGGCTAATCCGAACTAATTTGAGCGTACACAATCCAGACTCTAACCAGCGCTAACGAACCACGATTGTTACAATAACGGCCGCCACGGCCCATATATTCCACTTTTAATGTAAGTAAATACGCCAACATTCTATCCAGTTTAAAAATGCTTTTGATTTAATTGTCCGTAAAAGCAAAAAGGCAATTTCAAAGGGGATCCAGCAAGGCGCTACAAGCGAACTCCGTTAGGCTTTGAGAAATTTATTGCGATCACAAATAATCTTTCGTTCAGTTTTATTCTTACAACATTCTTTTTAAATTCTTACACAAGACAAGTTCGTAAGCAGGCTCTTTGCATGTTTTTACGACAGACATAAATTAAAATTATTTAGCTACTGACCTAAATGAACGTGAACAACTGGAGGCCTGTATTATTAGCCGACTTTCTAAAAGGAGGAGGATGTTCGTCTGTATGTTTTTTTAAATGTATGTTCCACAATATCGGTCCACAATTGACGGAGAAATCGGTGGATTTCTCCGTCAATTGTGGACCGATTTTGAAAATGATTGTTGCAAAGGGTATGCTCCCGAGGTGGTCCCATTGTCACTAAGTCAGAATCTGATGAGAGGATCCCATGGAAATCTAGAGATATCCTCAAATTTTATAGGCACACCGATAACGACTTGGGTATTTTTTATAGTAGGTCGTGCATTTGCTCTCGGAAAGCACCATTCGTTGAAGTGGAACTGGTGATAAAGACCAGAGATGGCCACGCGGAACTACTTAATAAAAATATTTAACGGGTTGCGATTCGATTCGGTACTTTAATATAGTTTCTAAGCAGTTTATGCTCGTCACAATGCATATGGTGAAGTGGAGCCGATGGTGACATCACCATCAGCTCCAGTTCACCTGTTTCTTACCAGGAAAAGCAATATGTATAATATCACACACACACGCAAATGCGGTCGCGCACTAATATCTGCATTTTTTTTCATTTTAACATGTAAATTGCGCTACTGCTGAGCATGAGGGCCTGGGTTCGATATCCGGGTTGGGCAAAGTGTTATTGGGTGTTTCTATTTGGAATATCTCAGTAGCATCCCGGAGTATGGATGTATGTGCCCGGTTAATGGCAATAGGCTCGCCCCCTATTACATGGGACTTAAACATAACTGGCGAAATGTGGGTGTACTATAGGTACTACACCTCTGCCCAACCCTTCGGGGAAACAAGGCGTGATATTATGTTATGTAAATTAAAATTGTAGTAAAACAATTAGACGGAATCAGCACTGTTCTCCTTAATAAAGGCTATTTCATAACCTAGCAAGGAGAACAGCACGTCACCCATTGCCAGATATTGAATGAAAACACACAAACACAAAAATACTTACATGTACTACAATCTGTTTTTTTTATAATCGAGCTAATAACATCAGAGATGTGGCAAACAGTGTAAAGCATGGTCACAAATGCTACTCAAAGAGTAAAAAATGAACAACATGAAAAATATTAAAGATGGACCCCCTTTTAAAGTAAATTTTCGATAATTTTTCAGAATATTCAGAAAAATACGAGCGGTCACATGGCCATGGGCGGCATTGTGTAAATAAAGATTATTATTATTTAAATTGTCTATGACATATCTCGAGTCCCTGGGGTCCCGGCCCTTTGAAAGGCGAACGAGGGGCCGAATCCAACTCGCAGAGACCTGTTATGACGCTTTTAATGAAATGAAGAACCGACCGAAAATTATCCCTGTATGCTCTATACAAGTGCACCCAAGGACCACCCCCGGTTTGTGTAGGACTACTGCAGGATATGGAAACAAATATATTGGAGTATGTGTTTTGGTGGCTAAAGTGGACTGGTTACCAGAACTTGGAACGACTATGGACTGCCTTGAAAATCCAATCCCAGATCCCGGAAGA
This sequence comes from Atethmia centrago, assembly GCA_905333075.3. Lineage (NCBI taxonomy): Eukaryota > Metazoa > Arthropoda > Insecta > Lepidoptera > Noctuidae > Atethmia > Atethmia centrago. The sequence continues at coordinate 9,036,290 of HG995377.1, forward strand.
TGGTGAAGATCCCTACCAGCACTTACTGAAATATTTCGTTCCTCCGAGCACTTTTGCTCTTGCGAATCTCCACTCAAGCCGACCCATAAAGGCAAGAATGAGGTGGGAGCTCTGTTCCTCATCGGTGTTCACTCCAGCCGGCCATTAAAGTCAAGCTGAGGAACTTCTACCGGGAGATAGGGTCCGTGGGGTCGCTACTGCCCAACAGCTCGCCACATGCTGCCCTGCGGGTTTCTGTATCTCTCTTAGTCTGACTCCTAACCTGTTCCGGAAAAATAAACTCTACCGGCGCAGACCTAGAGTTTGGAGCGCGCAAGCCCCACCACGACGTCAACGTAGAGATACGGTGGTGGAGTTCTTATTATGAATACATACATATACAATATGTAACGAAAACCCTGTTCTTCCTTCTACCTACGTTTTAAGAATCGGTTTACTAAGCGATAAAGCAAGTCATTTATAAAAAACTGTTCAATAAAAAAAAAATAAAAAAATATTTAATTATTAATATTTGTAATGTTTAATCGATTTGATACCTCTACAATTCTGCATGAAGCGACGACGCGAAACCAGAAGTAGATAGAACGTTCCCGCCCTCTCTTTGATCGGTGCCGCCGCGCCGCCGATTATCTACCTATTTTTCTACACAAGTTCGTGACCTTGTCAGCTGTTGTTTATCAGTATCACTTTAACGAATTAATCTTTGAAAATCTTGGTTTACACAGTATTTTTAAGCACAATTGATAATTGTTAAAACTACATTTAACGCTTCACTACGTTAAAAAAACAAATTCGCCGCGTCTGTCACATAAAACCTGATGTACTATTGGCAAAACTTAAGCATGCTCACTTTAGAAAATATTTCTGCGGCAAGCGCAGCTAGTGACAAACCACACCCCTTCCTGGTTTCGTCCAATTAGAGACAATATGAATTTGTGTGAGTATAGGGCGTGTAACAAAAAATATAAATATGTGTGGTATGTTGGTTACTCACTGCACGAGCCGGTATTATTCGCGCGAGCCGAGGGCGAGCGAGCGCGATAAGGGAGTCGAGTGTGTGCGCGTTTCATACGACGGTTTTCAACTTGAGAGGAAAAAAAGAGACTGGTATTGTTATTAGTTTCGTACGCCGCTAGGTATTTCTCTCTAGATTTTGCAGGCAACAGGCTGTCACTAGCGTTTCGTGCCTAGATTAGTATTTCCGGGGGGTTAAATCTACGCGTTGCTCTTCGCTCTTCTTTCCTAATTGAAGTCAACATTTTTGATAATAATTAACCACACAATGAAAACGTTAACAAGTATTTCTGGAAAATACCGCGCTTGTTTTGTTTATCCCGCGCGCCGCAGGTGTAAATAAAGGCGCTGGAAAAACCGCTAAACAGCCTATATAAAAAATATAATAAACAAAATAATGTTTTGAATAAGCAAATTAAGGTTAATATGTAGTGAAAAATATATAATTTTATGAAATGATGATAATTTTGATGATTGATTTATCTGATGTAACGATTTTTTTTTTCTCAAAAATATTCATTGTTTTTGGACAAAAACTGCGTATATTGAAAAAAGAAATGTAAAGTAAAAATACTTCTATATAATAAGCTGAATTTCTGAGTCACTTTACAAGCAAGTGTGTTGAAGAAATATTTCGTAATTTTTTGCGACCGTATTTTATGGCCGTTCTATAAAGCCGATCTATTGTTTAACCAGATGTTCTGACGTTCCCACTGAATAACAATGGTGCTAGATAATGAACTTATTTTTATTGCAGTTGCAAAAGTTGCGATAGCAATAATAAAAAAATCTGATAACATTGTATAAACTGCGCCAAGTAATGGTTCAAATTCTGTAAGTAATTTTGCTATTTTAATCAAAACAGCAATAAAAGAAAGAGATAGCAAATGACAATTTCTAACAAAACTACGTAACTTGCTTCGTTTTAGGGTTCCGTAGTCAACAAGGAACTCTTATAGTTTCGCCATGACCGTCTGTCTGTCTGTCTGTCCCCGGCTTAGCTCACAGACTCTTACTAGAAAGCTGTAATTTGGCAAAGTGGTAAACAAAAATGCTAAATAAAGTTTTTTTAGGGTACGCGTATAGCAATACCAATAATACATTTTCTAAACCAAACGGAAGATATTAGTACGAAATTACTTCTTGTCAACAATACCAATTCATAAAGCGCTCTCGCTGGCCGTGCCCATTAAAAAAATGTCTTACAAACAAGTGAGCATAGCACGCGCCTAGTGTGACTGTCACACACACTATACATAATTACATTAATACAAACACGGCTAAAATACGCTTCATGCATCCCATTGGCCAAAACGCTTGCATCGGGCGATCGAGTCGTGAGCCGTGCTATACGATTATCGCCTTAGAGGTGAGCATGCGGAAGATTGGCTGATAGTACCTATTTACACTTTAATGCATTAATTTATTATGATATCTACTTGACGGCCACGGAGTTGCTGTTCGATATGACCACCTTGTACCCCTACACTTCTTGGCTCATAGTTGGAGGGAAGTAGTGATTGGACGCGACAATAGTGAAATGGGTGCTGGCCATCTGCTCGCGCAAGTTTTAGAAATAAGTTAAATTATATAATTTCCGACCGCAGTTTTGAGCTATATTTCCTTCCCTCCCAATTCCCATACAACTGAACGAGAGGCACGCTCGTCGCACGCCGAATCAGAGGCACTTCCTCCGCGGCGAGGGCCAACCACCGCATATAATATCCACTGTGGTTTGAAAAAACATTCTCGCATCAGTGTGTATATTCTATTGCCACCGCTCACATACCGCGCCGCTCTGCAAATAATCCGCTACTATATCAAAACTCTAAACTCTCTCTATTTATAAGTGTTGGCTGACACAAGTGTAACATTTAAAAACAAGTGATAGTGCATCACAGTGAAAGGAAGAAAGTCGTGAACACGTGGGACGTCTGCTAAGGCTGCCCCTTGAGTCAACGTGCTTCGTCCAGAAGGTTCTCAAGTAAGTCCATCCATCCCTCTTTCTTACTCATAATCTCATATTCCCTTTTTGCTCAATTCTGTGTGTCGTCCAATCTTCCAACCCGCAAAAATAAAATAAATAAATTACATCCCCGCATATTGGTCCTTCGAAGTCGAAAAAACCGCTTCAACTTATACACCATAAGTTTTTTGGCCACTTCGAGCCGGACAAAAGAATCAACCCTACCTACCCAGGATTTAGGTCGAAATACCTAAAATATAAAGTTCATAAAACCGCCATATTGAACGCATACTTACGTTCGTACACTTTCGCTAGATACATTAGTCATTGAGAATTACTGTACCAACTTAATATTTCGCCTATTGCATTGAAATAGCATAGGTAAATATTCTAACCGCTAATTATCGTGAGTTAGTTAAGCTAACTTACCTACAACTTATATTCAAACCGCATTCCTTTGTTATACTCGATTGGAATAAAATTATTATTCTAAATATACCCGCTTTATTTAATATTTTGTACGCTATATATTCAAGGACTATTCCAACATGGAAGATCTTAAAATGAAAGTAAAATTACTTCAAGCTAAAAATCAAGCAATCTTTGAACGTTTATCGTCACTATATGAAACTTCTAAGAAAATAAATACGTCTGGTATCGAGCTTCGTTCAGCGGAAACATGTATAGCAGACTCGGAGATACGAGTAATCTCAGTCACTCGTCAAGAATTTAGTACCAATTTAGATAAAATAAATACATATTCTTTACAATTAAATTCTGATCATAAAATCGATTACAACAATCTGACATCTTACTACGGAATATATACGCGCGTAGAACGAGTGCGATCACTTATTGCCGCGAAGTGTTCCAGATCATTAGATGACTCAGCGTTTCATGATAACGCAAACCCATATAAAGGTGCGATCAAACTGCCACCGATTCAAATTCCGTTCTTTAATGGTAGGATTGACAACTGGCCTGTTTTCTATGAATCATTTAAAGCAAATATCCATAGTGATTTAAAACTTACAGATTCTCAACGTGTGCAGTATTTAATAGGTAATTTAAAAGGAAACGCATTGCAAATTATCGCCGGAATTATTCCCTCGGGTGATAACTATACCGCTATTTGGAACAGTTTAGTTCAAAAATATCAAGATAAGCGAGCACTAGGCTCACATTACATGTCTAACATAATAAATATGAAACCCGCAATTAATAATTCCGCATCTTTAAATAGTTTCATTGAAAGTTTTCACGCTTCTGTTTCAGCTTTAGAACAATTAAAAAATAACGATTTAAAGGATTTCATTTTGCTAAATTTAGCTTTGAGAAAGTTAGACCCTGCAACCGTACATATATTCGAAATGAATAAGAGAGATGAGGAAATTCCTACTTATACGGATTTCTTTGAATTTATAAAATCGCAAGTTAAAATATTGGATCGCACTATTTCATCTCGAACCGCGTTAGTGAGTAACAACCCTAATAAAAATAATTCTTCTCGTAATCAGTCACGTGATAGTACAGTACATGCTTTTGTTGCTTTTGATAATAATCAAACCTGTTTGTATTGCAATAAAATTGATCATTGTAAACTTTACACTTGTCCAACCTTTCAATCACTCTCAGCCAATTCGCGTTTGGATTTTATTAAAAACAATCGTGGATGTGTAAACTGTCTTAGTGTAACGCACTCTGCCTCACAGCGTAAATCTATACATACTTGTAGGACGTGTAACAAAAGACATCATTCTCTTTTACATCTAGAACACAGTTCGCAGCCGCCTAGGTCTGTCTCGACTGACGCTGTCACTAGCTCAGCGAATTCGCAACAGGTGGCGCTGTGTGCGTGCTCTCGCGTTGGTGCAAAAACACCGCGTACTACTGTACTTCTGTCAACTGCGCAAGTCTATGTTGATAACAAATATAAAAAATACGTTTCTGTGAGATGTTTAATAGATAACGCTTCGCAAAATAATATAATTACTTCCGCTTGTTGTAAAAAACTACAATTAAACATTATACCGCTTTCAAACTCAATTATAAAGGGTGTCGGATCCTCTTCGCGGCCTATCACAGGTTACGTTGAGACAATCGTTACTGCTAAAAACAAAACAAATTCTTTGAAAATTACCGCTCTTGTTGTCGATTGTATCACGGATAACTTACCATCTCACTTTGTTGACACTTCTGTAGTGCAACATTTGTTTGATTTACCGCTCGCTGACCCACTGTGGCACGTACCTGGTGAGGTTGAATTGCTTCTAGGGGCAAAACTGTTCCCGTATTTACTACTTCATAATAAAATTATCTCACCTACCGCTCCGTCCGCTATTGAAACCGTGTTTGGTTATATTCTTATGGGTGAGGTACCCGCTAGTTTATCTAATAATAATTATAGTCCCGCTGAATTAAATACCGCTTCATATTTTTCTACCGCGCTAAATATAGATAATTCACATTGTTTTCTGTCTTTATACGAATCTTTACATAAATTTTGGAACATCTAAGAAATACCTTCAAAACCTTTTATGAGCCCTGCTGAACTGGAGTGTGAACAGCTGTACGCTTCTACTGTGTCACGTGACTCCAGTGGTAGGTATTGTACCGCGTTACCATTCTGTAAACGTCCAGATTCACTTGGAAATTCTTATGCTGTCGCTTATCGACGTCTAATTAATTTGGAAAAAACTAAGCTTCGCGACCCTGTTTTGCGCGCTAGTCATAATGAAATAATTCAAGAGTATATCGATCAAAATTATTTAACTGAAACTACACCTAGTTCTGTTGATCAGACTGTAGGTTATTACATACCGCATCACCCTGTTATTAGGAATGATAAACAAACAACTAAAGTTCGTATCGTTCTTGACGCAAGCGCTAAGTCTCATAATGGAGTGTCATTGAATGACTTGTTACACACAGGGCCGAATTTACAGGCTGATATATTTTTATTACTTTTAAATTTCCGGTTGTTCTCTATTGCAGTTACAGCTGACATAAAACAGATGTATCTTCGAATTGCTGTTATTGATGAGCATCGAAAATACCAAAAAATATTGTTTCGTTTTAATACCTCTGAACCTATTCGCGAATTTCAATTTAATCGAGTTGCATTTGGTCTCAAGCCCAGCCCCTTTCTAGCCATGCGCACTGTGCGCCAGCTATCAGAAGATGAAAAACACCGCTTCCCGCGCGCATCCATTATTGCTTCCCATGAGCTTTACATGGATGATTTAGCTAATTCGACCCCGTCTCTGGAGGAAGCCAAGATTCTTTCCGCTGAACTTATCGCCTTATTTAAGGCTGGGGGCTTTGACCTTACTAAATGGGCAAGTAATTCCTTGGAACTACTAGAGGCCATCCCACATTCCAACCGCTCTTCTATTAATTTCTCTGATGGGGATAACTTAAAGATTCTAGGACTCAAATGGATCCCTTCTGAGTACTGTTTCACCTTTACTACATCTAATTTGGATAATAGTTGTACTAAACGCTTCATACTTTCCACTATTGCCCGTCTGTGGGATGTTCTCGGTCTTGTGGCTCCTGTAGTTTTATTCGCGAAATTACTCATAAAAGAATTGTGGAAATTAAATACAGATTGGGATGAAACTCCACCCGATTCTATTGTACTTCTCTTCCAAAAATTCAAAGAGCAATTACCTTTACTTTCTTCTTTAAAATTATCATCAACCAACCCATAGTAACGGCTACATGGCTCGCCATGGGTTGCGTGACAAATATAGTGGGTTTTGCTGATGCCAGCTTGAATGCATATGGCTGCGTCATATACTTACATGTCACTGATACAAATGGTAACACACACGTAAATTTGGTGTGTGCTAAATCCAAAGTTGCACCTGTTAAGGTCATATCTCTAGCTCGTCTAGAGCTCTGTGCCGCTGTTCTTTTGTCTAAATTAATTAAATTAGTTAATGACACTTACCGCTCTCGTACCGCTATCAATAATATATTTGCCTTTTCCGATTCTACAATTACGCTTTCATGGATTCATTCCTCACCGCATAAATGGAACATTTTTGTTAGTAACCGCGTCGCTAAATGTCAAGAAAATCTTGATCCTAAGCATTTTTATCATATTAACGGAAAGGAAAATCCTAGTGACTGTCTGTCTCGAGGTCTTCTACCTGAACAGTTACTAAAAAACGATTTATGGTGGCACGGCCCTGAGTGGCTTCTGCGCCCAACTGCTGAGTGGCCTATCACTCCTTTTGTTTCTTCATGCAAAGAACAATTGCCTGAATTTAATAATAAAACTCTAACATTAGTACTTACCGTATCAGAACCCAATTACATATGCTTATTCATTTGTTTCGTTACCAAAGCAGTTCATATTGAATTGGTTACCGACGTGCCGACGTGTCATCGGACACTTTTATTTCCGCTTTTAAAAGATTCATTTCCCGCAGAGGACCTGTCTCTTATTTATATTCCGATAACGGAACCAATTTCGTTGGAGCCAAGGCTCAACTGCAATAACTACTTGTTAACCGCTACCGCATAGAGTGGAAAATGATTCCACCCCGCGCTCCCCACTTTGGAGGGTTGTAGGAATCAAATATTAAATCTACTAAAACGCATTTATACCGTGTTATCGGTTCTCTCAAGTCTGTGAAACTTCGCAAAATAATTTACCTAATTTACATATACTAATATTACAAAATTTGTGAGTTTGTATGTAGGTCTACTCTTCGAAACTACTGATCCGATTCCAAAAATTCTTTCACAAATGGGAAGTTGCCGCAGCCGCTGATGTTGTATTGCCAAGTATTTTACGGTTAAAACAAGCGAAGTCGGGGGCAGAAGCTGGTAAATGATAAGAGTATGAAAATACTTTTAGTTCAGTATGACGTCTTTGTCTCGGTTTTCATACTGCATACCTAGTTTATTTAGTAGGTCATTGTTATTGTTAATCAAACAAGAAGGGTTCTGCTTAAGCAAATCGAACGAAGGAATTGAGCCTCTCGAATGGAACATCCTGAATTGTGTATTACCTTCATCCTAGTGTAGTTATCGTGGATCTGATCTACAAAGTAAGGAATTAAGTAATTTAAAAATATTCGGTCTAATGGGAAAAAGAGGAAAACAAAATTCTAATGAAATACGTATGTTTGTTTTATTTAAATGCATTCAATTACAAAAGAGGTATGTTTATACAATCTTTCTCATTAAGTTCTATGAAGCTTTACAATTCAGTACAACTACTACTGTTAGCCTTTTGATGATATGCTCTAAATTCAACCAACGCATTCAGGACGACTTTAGAAAACACATCGGGGACCTCTAGAGCGAAGAAATGACCGTAACTATCAAGCGGTATGGAAGAAAGTAGGTTCGGGAATTTGAACTTGAGCATGGTTGGTGACATGTAGATTATCTCATCTTTGGCGTGTACGGTGCACGTTGGTACTGAAGTGGGGATTCTGCAAACAGAAAAATGTAATTAGCAATACTAATAATAATAATATATTTTATTTCAGGAAACTAAGTACCATTAAAACATAATACATTTAAAGTATAAAAACAATAACTATAAACTAATATTTCTACATATTTTATACAACAAACTTAAAAACTACTGCACACGAAGTGATGGCGTCATGTTACGCTGCGAGGTGTCGCGTAGCCGACCGTGGAAACGCCGATACATCAGACCTTTCGGCCAAAACTTTTCCTTGAGGAAGGTCGCCAAATGATGATTCGGAACGCACACAAATGACGTGAAATTGGTGTAATGGCGCGCCGCCACCTTCTCCACCCTCAAGATCCAGTAGGTCTTCACCCGTATCTACTCTACGATGTCCTCAGTCTTCGTAGAGTGGTGCAAACGGGACACGTACAGCTGCGTCGTCGGTACTGCAGGACTTAGCAGCATCTTAGAAACTGACGGCGCTGTCCCACACTGGTTTCAATAAGTAGACTTTCTCTTATATCTCTCCACCTTGATAAAGCCGTCGTTATCGCATGTTTTCTTCGGTGGACCTTGCTGTTTGCAATGTAAGATGCCCTCAGGTTGGGTGTTAATGGCCATAGTCGCAGGACTGCTGGTAGCAGCAGGATTGGAGTGGCCAAAGATCGAGGGAATGTCGTTAGTTTGGAGAGACCTATGTTGAGCAGGTGAAATGCTATAATCTGATGATAATTACAGACTTTAAGCACCATCTGGTAGCCTTAAAAGTTTTATCTCAGTATGTTTGTAAGTAGTTATATATTACTTATGTAGCAAAGTAAAGCAAGGAGTTCTAATTATACTTCTTTTGCTTGTGTTGTTACTAACTATAACATGACAATATAGCTCACGTCTTTGTGAAAAATCTAACTAGTCAGCAATGATGGTAGCGAAACTGACTGCCTATATCGTGTCGGGATTGGAACTTAGTATTAGGACGTAGTTAACATAACACAACAGAAAAAATACTACTTGTGATACTTACGAGCCAATTCCCATTCCAAGGGTCCTCTTATTAATGGACTCTGCATAAGCTCTGATAGACGTGGTGAATTTATTTTCCGTCCAGTATAACATGACGTTATCGATGAGCGCTTCGGGTGTGTACAAGTCGCGTAGACCTCCATCAGCCTTGAATTTGTTAGCCATTCGGCTTCCACCAGAAACTGCCTGCATCAGCCATGTGAACAGACCCATTGGGGAGTCGGACATAGCAATACCTGTAAGTATTTATAATATTGGTTCATTGAACGTAAAAAATTAGTACAATAAAAGTGTTAAATAAATAAAAATAAAGTGCTATGGTCTATAGTTTATACAAAACATTCACGTCGAGAAATTCGTGTTGTACCATCTGTAAACACAGCCGGAAATTGTAACAAACATACCGATCGGAACAGGGATCTATTAGTTGATATTGTTACCACGGTTTTAGAGATTTACTTCGATTTTTTAAGTGAAGCTTCTAAGGCGGCGCTTCGGTAATTGGACGAGAATTGAGAGTGAAATCTCAAGGAAGCGTCACATTTAGGCACATTTCCTTACATGAGAGGGCAAAGATGTACGTACTCTCTCTCTGTGTCTCTCATACTAAATCTCACTTAGTCGTTCGTTCTTCTTAGTTAACAAGTTTCACTTCTATCACGTGTGCAGTGCTGAACGCGCAATATTTTTTTTTAAATGTACTATTTTCTTTTTAGGTAGATACTTTTTTTTGGTGGGTAATTATCAAATAACTATTCCCGCTCTGGACGGAGCGGGAGAGTGTGTCAGACTCTTACTGACTGAAACCCACCCATGTTCCTTCCGTTGCCTTTGTTACCAGGGGCCTTGGTATCCCGCGACCCTAGGCATCGGCCCTAGCAGACCCTGCACTTGTGCTGACAACATCTTATTGAGGCACGTGTGGAACACAACACGCTGTCGACCCGGGCCTGGTCCATACCCATTGCTCACCGTCCGCAAACCCGCGCCTACGACGGCCGAAAATCCACCTGGGATTCCCGACCTTATAATTTTAGTGATTAGGGGTGCAAGTGAGCCTTATTATTTAAAATGAAAAGTTGACCAAAATTTACCAAGTGTATCCGGTTTAGTAGCTTGCACATGCAAGTACCCAGTTTCTTCCGTCAGTCCCAAAACGATACTTAGGATTGGGTACATCCTCTCAGCCAGAGCTGAATCTACGACCAACGATTGGAGTGCTGGGTTAATGGAACCAACCACATAGCTTATTATTGACCCAGGAGCGAGAGAAATCGGGAAGTTTGTTTGGTAGCCAAGGATTACCTGAAAGTAGAAAGTTTTATTAATAGATGTACGAGAATGCTGCAACAGACTGAATTTACGATGTATATTTTCTCAGTCTTTTTTTGAAGTGAAAGCTTCTTTAGGTGCATTGAGCTGGTAGGGGCAAAACTTATGGGTTCGAGTCACTGACATGCTAACCGCGTCACGTGACCTGTTGCGCCAGACTGGCGATGCGCAGCAGCCTGTATACATGTTTAAGTATATATATTATTTATATGTTATCCCAAAGTTTTAAAAAAGGCAGTCGTGTGGACTGCCCCATGACAGCCTTTTTTTATTCATCGACTTATTCATCAATATCACAAATAAGGAATCATGAAACATTCCTAATAGTAGCCACGGAAGTGCCTCTTCTTGGACATATTAAAAATTGAAACTTAATTACAGATTTTCTAACAAACTGACCGATAGAGCCTGTACAGGGTTTATTTATACATATAACATAACATAACATCACGCCTTGTTTCCTCGAAGGGTTGGGCAGAGGTGTACCTGAAGTACATCCATATTTCGCCAATTATGTTTAAGTCCCATTTAATAGGGAGCGAGCCTATTGCCATCAACCGGGCACAAATCCAGACTCCGGGCTGCTACTGAGAATTTCCAAATCGAAAAATCCAATAACACTTTGCCCGATCTGGGAATCGAACCCAGGACCTCATGCTCAGCAGTTGCGCTTGCAACCACTAGACCAACGAAGCAGTCGAGATTTATTTATAAACGTCACTTAAAGTTACCAGATGTCACCAACCCCACAATGTTCTAACTAAAATGAATGATTTGGCTTTTTCACCTCAGGATAGAAAGTAACCATATTGTTAGCTATTAATGCACCGAAATCTCCTCCTTGCACGTAGAATTTCTTGAATCCTAGTCTTTCCATAAGGTTTTTTAACAATGCTGCCATTTCCATTTCTCCCAAACCTGGCCGGGTTGTTCCCTGCAAAATGGACAATCGAAAAATTTATGGAAATATCTCTAAAAATACCTCTCTCGAAATAAAGAAAATATCATCCCCACTCCACGTGCAAGGCATGATATTTTCTTTGTGTCGTCTATCTACTGTTAGAGTCATGTGGCCCGAACCACGGCCTATTGCCATCAATCGGGCACAAATTCAGACTCCGAGCTGCTACTGAGAAATTCCAGATGGAAAACCCAGTAACACTTTGCCCGAATTGGGAATCGAAGGATCCCAGGACCATGCTCAGCAGTATCACTTGCGACTGCTAGACCAACAAGGCAGTAAACAATCAAAAACAATACTTACATCAGAAAATCCAAATCCTGGCAAACTGGGAACTATAACTTCGACAGCAAAATCTCTGTCTTCACTATATTCAGTAATAATAGGAATAACTTCGCAGAATTCCCTCACGGAACCAGGCCAGCCGTGCAACAACAGGAGAGGTATAACCTCAACGTTCTCAGGTACCTATAATCAAAAAGTCCTTTAGATTTTAGTTACTTTTGACTGACTGAATTCAATGCATGCGGCACAGCCCACCGGCACCATAAAATATACAGGGTTACTTTAAATTGTCTTGCTAAACTATCGTTAGCTAATATTCAAACACTGATAATTTCTGTAAGTATTTGAATATTAGATTCTTTTTTGTTTGATCTAGTTCAGATACCGATACCCATCGCGTCTGCGCAGTTTAGCAAGACAATTTACAATCACTCTGTATATTTTATTTGCCTCTGGGCTGCGCCGTATCAAGTGGTCCCGAACAAATGCACACGTGTACACTAGGCTACATATCAAGTTCTATCTTTAGAAGCCTACTTTTAAATTTTATGTTTTCTTTTTATTGACTCAAGGAGTCATTATTTTTCTAATGCTGGAGCTACATTGTGTTGTCGAGATAACGCGAACTCCATTTCGCGCTATCTCTCTTGCACGCCGGTCGATGTCTTGCTGTACAACAGAGAGCGCGTGAAGTGTAGTTCGCGTTATCGCGACAGTGTAACCGTAGCATTATAACTGCATGATTTATTTGTAAATCTCATAATATTCTAAATAGGTAACGGTTCTGTATTGAATGGGTTTAGATGAAATGTATTTTATTCACAAGACGGTAGGCGCAAATAAAGAGATATAGTTATTGAAAAATCGCCTAATCAAATAAATTGAACTGAAACAAACACACGTATTGTACCTGTGATTATTCGAATTACACGGTTCTATGCTATGATAAGTAATACTACAGATCCTTTTTTGTCTTAGATAGATAAATCAATTATTTTGTGCAAATAAAAAGAAATAGGAACACACAAAAGCTCAATTCAATGATAGCAAACTACATGAAGAAGATATAAAGTGACATGGCACACTATGGCTATGATACACTTTACATCAAAATACCGAACATACAAAGTGCGATGTGCGTCTCAAGGTTGCACCAAATGGGAGTCCAGCTTATCCTCCCTGCAGTGAGATACGGACGTCAAGCAGACGAGATACGCAAACCATACGATGTTGTGGACAAGTGTTATGTACGGAGTGAAATTATGTGCATAACATAACATAATCAGCCTATAATGTTCCCACTGATGGGACACCGGCCTCCTCTCTGTGAGAGGGAGTGGGCCGTAATTCACCACGCGGGCCCAGTGCGAGTTGGTAGATGTCAAATGTCTTCGAATTTTTGGTTTTAGGACATGCCGGTTTTCCCACGATGTTTTCCTTCACCGTTTTGAGAGTAGTGGTGATGAAATAATTTACACAAAGTAAAACGCCTGTCCGGGTCCGAACCTACGACCCGGACAGGTCATAAGTCGCGGCCGTTACCACCGGGCCGAAAACTGTTCTCGAAATTATGTAATCTACAGTAAAATTTTCATAATGTTATTTCTTGTTCATAATGCTAGATTATACAGGGTGTGGCGTAAGTAGTGGTCCACCGTTCAGGGTTCGATGAACCAGATAATTAACTATAACAATTAAAAATTTTAACCATTTTTACCCAAGGGTTACGAAAATATTTCCTTTCCGTCTTTTATTTACGAAATTTCTACCTTTTATTACAAATTTGTTTGTAGTTTCAACAAAAACCATTATTTTTTCATTTTGATTTCTGCTAATTACTGCTGAATACTAGAGCTATCATGATAAATAATGATTTTTTATGTAAATTTAGCTCTTTTGAAGAAAAAGTTGATTCTTCTCTAATTTTAACCCTAATTTTTACATACCATCGAAGTTCAAGGGCGATTTTTGAAAAAAAACGTACTACACGGTCAGTGTCCATTTATTTAATAATATGCCTACTAAATACCGATTTCAAAATGGTATCACTATAACAGATCCTAATATTTATCAAAAAGATATTCAATTTTAATTGAAGAAAAGAAGATTTTCATTAAACTACTTTTTTAAACTTTACTGCGTTAATACTTACGATATTTGCAAAAAAATACACTACAGTGTCGGTGCCCATTTGTATAAAAAAACTACTATTGCAGAGTTATCTAGACCTAACTTGTTACTTTAGGTATTTTAACAAATAATAAAAAAAAAACAAATCACTTTATTTATCATTTATTATTATTCTTTGTCCTGATTACAATCATTAAAATTAAACAAAATGTTCAAAATGGCCACCATTCGCAGCTATACACGCTCTGCAACGTCGAATAAACGACCGTTTAATTCGTCGGGCAAACCCGCTTTCGCTGATTTCTCTAGCTGCTGCCTGGATTCTAGTCCTCAATTGGTCAATGCGAGTGATTTCTTTGCTATAGACTTTTTCTTTTAGGCAACCCCAATAAAAGAAATCTAGGGGATTTAGATCTGGCGAGCGTGGTGGCCACAAAATTGGACCTAAGCGCCATATCCACCTATTTGGATACGCTGTATCAAGGTGCTCTCGTACTATAACAGCGTAGTGAGCGGGACAGCCATCGTTCTGCAGCCACATGTCTTCTTGGACTTCAGGAACGACACCTTCCAGAAGCAAGGGCAAGTCAATTTGCAAAAAACTTAAATATCTTTCTGCATTTAATGTTTCTGGCAGCTCGTGTGGACCGATTATTTGTCCGTTAATGATTCCGGTCCAAAGGTTTATTTTAAATTGATACTGTGATCTGTCTTGCCTTATGAGAAGCGGGTTTTGACTAGCTGCCAGTTATGCAAATTATGTAGATTTAAATATCCATCTTTTTTGCAGGATGACTCGTCGCTCCATAGTATTTTATTAAAAAACTGCGGGTCTTCTCTTATTCTGCGTAGCATTACTCTACAAAATGTTACTCTCAATTGATAATCTCTTGGTAGCAATGACTGTACCTTTTGATAGTGGTATGGGTACAGTTCATGTCTTTTGAGTATTCGATTTACAAATCTAGTTGATATGCCAGTTCTGCGACTTAAGACACGGACCGATGTTGAAGGATCTTCTGTAACGAAATTCATTACCTCTTCATCGTTGTGTCGTCGCGGTCGTCCTTCACCTGCACCGCCTACGCCTGTGCCAGGTATCCTTCCCTCGGTGTATGCGTTATGCACTCTTCCAAAAACTCGGTGGTCTGGATGTCTTCGATCGGGATATCTCTCCCGATAAAGTCGAGCTGCTTCTCTACCGACACCTCTGCATTCGCCATAAATAAAATGCATGTCAGCATATTCGCGCGGTGTGTACCGAGACATTTTTTAATTGTCACTGCACTGCACGTTTGTCCAAATCGTTGAGCAAGCCAAAGTCACCAGTACACGTAGCCAATATCGCAGAGATCACCAAAACAACAAGTTCAATCAGTAGGCAAATTAAACAGAGTCCGGGGGCAGGCAGGGGTAAAAAAATGGCGGAGGTAAACACAGGCAGAATAAAAACGAAACGCATACGACGCCGACGCACGACACGAGTGACGAGATCGTACTAAATCATTTCGAGATTTCTGAAGATTTCAACGTTAGTAATGAAAGAGATAGCAATACCCTACCCTATCTCTTCCTTATCACTCCTATTGTGCGTAACTCGATTGCGAGAGCTTCAACCGGTTTTTGTTAACAAAACAAACATGTCTCAGGTAAAAAAAGGGTCAGGGTTTTTTTACCTGACATGTTTGTGCTTTAACACAAATCACATTTGAATTGTAAAAAGTTACATTGTATCCGTTTTTTGAGTTTTTATACGTTTTGTAATAGTATTAACGCAACAAAGTTTAAAAAGTAGTTTCATGAAAATCTTCTTTTCTTCAATTAAAATTGAATATATTTTTGTGAAATTATTGGATCTGTTATAGTGATATCATTTTGAAATCGGTATTTAGTAGGCATATTATTAAATGCATGGGCACTGACAATGTAGTACGTTTTTTTTTACAAAAATCGCTCTTGAACTTGAAGGTGTTTTAAAAATTAGGGTTAAAATTAGAGAAGAACCAACTTTTTCTTCAAAAGAGCTGAATTTACATAAAAAATCATAATTTATCATGATAGCTCTAGTATTCAGCAGTAATTATCAGAAATCAAAACGAAAAAATAATGGTTTTTGTTGAAACTACAAACAAATTTGTAAAAAAAGATAGAAATTTCGTAAATAAAAGACAAAAAGGAAATATTTTCGTAACCCTTGGGTAAAAATGGTTAAAATTTTTAATAGTTAATTGTCTGGTTCATCGAATCCTGAACGGTGGACCACTACTTACGCCAGACCCTGTATATTAATGTGGAAGACTGAGGGACTAAAACTAAGAAAGGAAAAGCATTACACTTACCGTAGGTTTAACCCTTATGAAGTGTATATCAAGACCTTGAATATTTGTCTTGAACTGCGGGTACCTGTTCAGGTAAGCCTCACGTTCGGTAAAGTTGTATTGGTTAGCCCAGAAATCCATCCAGTAGTCCAGCTCATCGCTGTTGAAACCATATTCAAATGCTATGCCTTCCAGCGGGGGAGTTACTGCACGACGGTTGTTGATACGATTCCTTAGATCGGTTTTCATCTGATTTTTGAGACATGGTTAATACACATTATCAAATAATATTCTTAGGCCACACGTTCACACCAACCGTATAGTCGGCAACCGATTGTGAGCTGCCTAGTTCAAAAAGTAAGAAAAAACAACTTCAGCCGCTTACTGAGTTCACTAGGTCACACACTCGGTGAAGTCTTTAGTGGTGTCACGCGGCCTTAAATGAAAGTCACTTCTGGTAAGTGTGCCACGTAAGCAACCCCATCAGTTAAGTTAGTAGTCGATTACGTCAAAACGTACTAGGAAACAAATTTGCTTTTTTAATATTGTAAGAACTGTAGGTCTGGAGACCACACACACACACACTGTCTGGAGACACTTTGACATATTAAGCTATAAATTTCCAGTATAAGCTGACCTGGCATTGCATAGACTTTCCGTACAATGAGAGGTCAGCTTATACTATACTAGAATATGTCTTGATTGATACATCGTCATGTACAACATTAATTTTGTTGGTAATTATACTCGTTATCAAACAATAGTTGTAGTACTTGTACAGCTATATATTAGTAGGGTAATATATAGCTGTAAAAGCATCTGTTGGCACATGGATCACCCATGTGCCAACAGATGCTTCTATATATTAGTAGGGTAATATATAGCTGTAGAAGCATCTGTTGGCACATGGGTGATATCGAAACTAACACCATCTTGATTTTGTTCCATACATTTCACTAAATAATCTCACAAATGTTTACCAACAGCACCTCTTTTTCAACGTCATTCGAGCGCCAATAGAAAGATCTATGATCTTATTTTATAGTGCTACAAAACCCAAAATTAAAACCCTTACCTTATCCGTGAACTGTATTTTGAATTCTCTAATATTCGTGCAAGTATTATTTTCTTTACCCAGAGGACCCCACCATTTTTCATCTAGACCAGTTAAGAACTCGGACAGAGCCCCGTTGGCTGTCGAACCAAAAACCAGGGTTATATATGCCGAAAGCACGACAAATGTTACGACTGTATTCATCTTTGCAGACTACAATATTTAGAAAACAGGAGTGTCAGTTTATATACTTTCGTTTATTGACTTCTCATAATAATTTCCCATTAATTAAAATGTTTTGTCAACTGTTATAATATTTGATTAAGGTACAAACAGTTCCAAGCATAATTATAATATGGCCAACATCCATTTCATATAAAAAATATTTATACACACCTATAAAGTTTTTATTATTTTACAATAGGTACGATTAATGTTCTGGGGCTTTGTCCGCATAATTAAAAACCTAGCATTCTCTGTCTACGGTCAAAATTAAATCTGCTCGCGGCACTGAAAAGAGATAGCTATACAAAACTTATAGCAACATCCCTATTTCGCACCGAACAATGACGAATTTAGCACACGTCTAGATTTTACTAAACACAAAACTGCAAAGTTTTGAAATGTCTTTTATTTTCATGAGTATTTATTCAAAGTCAGCTAGTATATTAGGACAGCCAAATTATTATGTACCAACATAAAGTCTCCCAATCTTCTGCAGGCTCAACACAAGCACCGTTTTGTTTACGGAAGAATAGACAAAAATGAGTTTCCGTGTAGAAAGTGCGACGACGGCAAAGTAGAAAGAGTCAACTGCACTTTTTACGAAATTCACTCTTTTACATAATTCGACTCCGAATTCTTTTTATTTTGTCATACGATTTTTTTTTTCTGTTTGATTCTCAATTTATGCTGATATTAATTCACGTATATAAAGACATCTACAACAATTTTTCCCAATGTTGAAGTACAGTATTTTGGAACAAAAAAATATTATAGTAATCTTGGCCGTCACCATTTCCTTGGTAATGTCCTATTAACTAATGTAAAATAGAAGAATAAAGTCTTATTCTTCTATTAATTATCACAGTTTTGCGTTCAAAACGCTCTCTTGTAAAATCATGATTTTGTAGATAACCGTATATACGTTGTGGCCGTCGAGTAGAAAAACGCAAATTGTTTTCACTACCTTAGACAACTGTCAGTTGCAAGTGTCATTTACAGTTTGAGATAGAAATATTTCTTGTGAAATAGTCTACATAAAAAAAGGACCTAGACAAAAATCGTTAGAAAGGAAAGACAAAATGACAGATTGCAGAAATATTTCTTCAGTCCTACAATCTTCCTGCCGGGGTCGCGGGAAGGTACTTATGAGTCACCGAGGCCCCCGCTACACAGGCAATGGAAGGAATACGTGTGGGTTTTAGGCAGTAAGAGTCTGACACACCCTCCCGCTCCGCCCAGAGCGGGAGAAGTTATTTGATGATTTCCCACCCAAAAAAAAAAAAGTCCTACAATCTTGTAAATCTATTTTTAGAGCCCACAAGAATAACCCCTACTAGTGCCACATGCCTAGATAATATCATCATCCTAGCCTTTTCCCAACTATGCTGGTGTCGGCTTCCAGTCTTACCGGATACAGCTGAATACCAGTATTTTACATGGAGCGACTGCCTATCTGACCTCCACAACCCAGTTACTGGGTAATACGATACCACTTGTTAAGACTGGTTGTCAGACTTTCAAGCTTCTAACGACCCGTTACGACTGTCAAAGATCTGCAAATGACAGCCGGGACCAACGGCTTGACGTGCTTTCCGAGGCACGAAGGGGTCTTGGTATGTAAAGATGGTCACCCAGGCCTAGATAATATCTATATAGATATTATGCCAAGCCACATAGAAATTATAAATTTACTAGACTCAGATCACTGCGGGCAAAAAATTACTATCCAAAACAACAAAGTGGCTAAAAAAGATATCACTGATAACCCCAAAACTGCAAGTCGCTTGGAAGCTTTTAAAAAACTCATTAATAAATTACCAGTTTTGTCTATTCCTGCTAATCCTAATCATCATTATGATCATTTCTTTAAATAATTTTGAATAATTTCTAACATGTAAATTACATTCAGCAGTGTTTATGTATTGTCCTTTTATTATACAGCTCATAAAGCCGTGTTCTACTTTTATGACTACCAATGGTAGCCCAATCACAGAAAGATGCGTTATTATTAACCGAGATAGTCTAGGGAATAAAAATGGAATGAAATTGTTTACAGTATATATTAATGTTTGCGATTCGGAATTTCATTTTTAACATAGCCTGTAGAGATAATTAAAACCTTTCACACTTTAAATGTAAAAAAGACTGCAGATCTGTGGGGTAATTCTGTAGAAGTTGCTAAGTCAATTATTGACATTGTAGCACCTACTTTATCTCTTATCTTTAATAATTGCATTGACTGTGGGGAGTTTCCTGACCTTATGAAAAATAGTAAAATAATACCTTTGTTTAAATCAGGTAGTTCATCAGACCGCACCAATTATAGACCTTTTTCAGTACTACATACCTTTAGTAAATTTTTTTTTAAATAATTTGAGACCGATTACAAAGATTTTTTAGTAAACATAAATTATTGCACAATAAACAGTTCGGTTTTACAAGGGGTCGTTCGACTACTGATGTGTTGTGTTGAACTTTAAGGACATATTTATAATGCATAGGAAGATAAACGCGATGTCTTGGGCATCTTTTGTGATTTGTCCAAGGCATTCGATTGCGTTCTCCATGAAACGTTAATCAGGAAACTCCGCCACTACGGGATCCGAATCACCGCTCTGGGTCTTCTTACTTCATACTTGAGTTATAGGATTCAGAGCGTTGACGTTGATAGGAAAATATTTCCCGGGTCTATAGTAACAATGGGAGTCCCACAGGGCTCAATTCTTGGTCCTTTCTTGTTTTTTATTTATATTAATGATTTGCCGTACCTCATAAAGGATAATCATGATATAGTGTTGTTTGCGGATGACACTTCACTTTTGTTTTAACTTAAACGTCAGCAGCTGGTTACTGACGATGTAAATAGTGCGATCTCAAAATTAGTTAACTGGTTTAATGTTAATAATTTACTTCTTAATGAAAAAAAAACCAAATGCATTAAGTTTACGCTACCTCACGTTAGGCAGGTGAAAACTAATGTGTTGATAAAGGGCGATGAATTGAATCCTGAAGATAGCACAGTATTCTTGGGCACTTTAGATGCTAAGCTGCAGTGGGGTCCACATGTAGATACATTTTCAAAAAAGCTAAGCTCCGCAGCACACGTTGTTATTAAAATTCGTAATTTAACTGATCTATAGACAGCCCGTTTACTATACTTTAGCTATTTTCATAGTGTAATGTCGTACGGTATTCTGTTGTGGGGAAATGCCGCTGACATTCAGACTATCTTTGTTTTGCAGAAAAGAGCTGTTCGATCAATTTATAAATTAAGTCCAAGACACTCTCTCGTAGAGAAATTTAAGGAGATTAATGTAATGACTGTGCCCTCTCAGTATATTTTTGAAAATCTTTTATATGCCCATAAAAACATAACATTGTTTAAAAAATACAGTGATATCCATAATATAAATACTAGGAACAAACACAAATGTGTTGTACCTACAACAAGGCTCAAGAAAATAGGTGACTCATTCAGATGTCAATGTATATGTTTTTATAATAAACTTCAAAGTCACGTTCAACATCTAAGCCTTAATAAATTCAAATCATTATTAAAAGTAAGTTATGCCAGAAGGCCTTTTATACCGGTAAAGATTTTATTGAGGACAAAAAGTCTTAAGATTGAGCTGCTCCAATGTTTGCATACTGAAACTTTTATATTTTTTATATACACTTTGACATTTAGTGATTATTTTAAACACAGTGGCATATTTACTTTGTGGAGTTTAATATATTATTATTTAAATTATTGTGAATGTGAGGACTATGTGGGTCATATTTTGTTTTGTGTCTTTCTCAGTTAGCTTTAATGATAATCTGGCAGTTTGAGTACTTTATGTGGCCTACCCAAAAGTCCTTTCTTTGGTATTGTTCGATGAGTCGTTGAGCTTCTTAAGCTTTGAGTTGAGCTACACGATTACAGACAAATGCGTGGACTGACTGGACAGGTCCACTCAAATCTGTGTGGTTCTTTCCTCAAAAGACCATTTCAGACGCCAACCTACATGGTTCTCTATACACATCGGCATTGATCAATTATATATATAAAATAATATTTACTTGTAATGTATTATTTTGTATTTATTATTTTGAACGTGAAGACTATGTGGATCATTGGTTTTTTTTATTTATTTTTTGTTTTTCTCTATTAGAATTAATCATGGTCTGGCAGTTTAAGTAATTTATGCGGCCTACCCAAATGTTCTTTCTTTGGTATTGTTTGTCGCATCGTTGAGCTCCTTAAATTCTGAGTTGAGCTGCACGATTACTGACAAATGCGTGCACTGACTGGACAGGCACATTCAATCTGTATGGTTCTTTCCTCAAAAGGACCATTTCAGACACCAATCTACATGGCCTTCACATGATCTGACCAAGATTATTTCTGGACTTTAAAAGAGACTGACCTCTGCGTTTGTTTCGGCCTTTCTTCTCAGAGTAGTCAGATAGGAAATGCCGACCTCATCTAGCTTTATTTAAAATATATGATTGACGTGTAAAAGTGTTTGTATAAACCAACTTACAGGAATAAAAATCATTTATCATTAACGGTGCGATGTCAAAAATGGAGAAATGAAATATCACTTTGTATAGAATATTCTTCGAAAAAATAGAAAGTGTCATACTAAGCCTGCTGGTAATGCTAATGACCATGAGCGGTAGTTATTATTATTTTAACATGTAGCGAACCGCATGTGGCATGCGTTTTCACCAAAATCTTCTCTGACAAACATACACAAATCTGAATAATTATTATAACATCGCAAAATGTTCTCACGGAAACATCCAATTCCTTATTAATTATATTTGTTTCTTGTTAATTTGCTTAATGAACACCTGTGCAAATCAGCTTGTAACTTGCAAAGTAAAACAGGATTAATCCAAACGAAACTTTTTTGATCGATTTCAAGTTCTCAGCACGAGATTTTTAACAATTCTATTTTGTATCTAAGAGGAGCTCTTAGATTATATAACAAAAGGCCGCGCGAAACAAAGACGCTGGAGCGGCACCGCCACTGCACCGTCGCTGCGCCGGAACCGCGTGTAGGTACACCGCATTGATGCCGAGTTGAGGTACAGCACACATATCAACTCGGAAAGGGATCGTCACCATATCGCCTTTCACCTCGCCGCCAAACAGGCGTCAACCTTATGTAAGCACGTAACGTAAGTTTTATAGAAAGAATACTGAATGGCTCGAGTTGATATGGTAAGGATCCCTTTCCGATTTGATATGTGTGCTATTTCCTTTAAATAGTAAATCAACAATCACAGTTCAGTAAATGATTGCCAACGAAACAGTAAAGACTCTTCCATCTCAATGGTTTTTTCTTATTATTAAAGTGCCAGTGCCGTTCAGGCAGCGGCAGTGGCAGTTCTGGGATATCACATGTGTATAGCAAGTACAGGATTGGGCCTAAAAGACTTCCTTGTGGTACCCTAGCTTTTACAGTTTTCCGCTCGGAATATGCATCCTCTTGCCTTATTTTTAATATTCTGTTACTTATATGTATAAAACTAGAATATCTGCAAATTCTGGATCATTTCCCAAAATTTTATCGTGCTTTATTTACAGGTAAATTATTGTTAAACAAGTGGCAAAACTTGAGAGATGCGTGAATGTAATCTGAATAAAAAACAAAACTAATGTAAATCAGGTTCAACCGCCAAAACCTTTCTTAAATACGTTTATAACGATAACATGCATTTTTTTTTGTTATCGTTAATAAAAGGGAAACTGGATCAGTATAGTATACGTCTAATTAATAATGAATCTACAGCCTCGATAAAATCACGCACCGCCATAAATACAACCGTAGTGGACGAAATAATGCTTAATGTTATGGATGAGAGTCACATAATGTCTTTTTTAACAGCATTGCACCTACCGTCGACAGTTTTTATGACCCTACATTGTGGAGTTCCAATTTCAAGTACATATATCGCACTGCCGCAACAACGGGAACATCCTTTAATAGGTGCCCAGACACATACACTTCGAATTATAGTGGTAGTTAAGTAGATTACAACTACTAAATAATTATAACATGTTACAATTATAATTTTAACTAAATGATTTCTGATCTGTTGCTTCATAATTTCTTACTCATTTTTCTTAAAAAGCACTCCAAATTCACCTTTGTCTTCTCTGCTAAAACAGAATGTACCCAAAATTGTCTCTAACGGCTATGAATTTGTTTTTATCTAACACTGCTTTTTATTGTTAATGTTAACATTGTTATATCAATATTAAAATTAAAAGCAAGTCTTTACAGTTTCGTTTATAATGCTTTACCGAACTGTGATCGTTGCTTTACTATTTTTCGGCATCAATGCGGTGTACCTCCACGTGGTTCCGGCGCGGCGGCGGCTGTGTGGCGCACGGGCGATATTCATTCGTACACACAAACATACGGTCCGGCGCAGGTGTAGCTCCGGCGCCGTGTACAGCCGATCTTTTCAGTAAAAATCTCACCGTGAAAACTTAAGCAAACTTAAGTGAAGTGACTTGAGTGTCAGTTCCCAGCATCAGTGGAATGACACTGACCGCTCCACGCAAGAATTCAATGTGATTTTTTTACAGAAACGACATGCAGGAAGCCTAATGTGAGGCACGTTTGTAGACATGTGCATGGCAGCCACTTGACAACACTATAAGAACACGTACATCTATGTGCTTGTACGGTTGCCAGGATAATGAAAAACTTACCCATAACATTTCATTACATTAAATTAAATAAAGAATAAATAATTTACTGTCTCAAAAAAATGCAGAGAAGAGTTACACATACATTATTATACATAAAGTGAATCTCTGCCGTTGAGTCAGATTATATAAATTTAATGCTCTCAGATTTTTTTTTAATTTATTGATCTCAGATTACAAAACAGAAGATGTTGTTTTTAAAATGATGGAACAATATCGGGACATGATAAATTTATGCACACACAGACACACAGACACCCTCGCACACATTATATACCCCTAAGGGTATACAATGTGTGCGAGGGTGTCTGTGTGTCTGTATTTAAGGGTGTGTGGATGCGTGTGCGTGCACGTGTGCATATGCTTGTGCATGTGCGTGCGCGTGTGCGTGTGTGTATTGTGAGTACGCGTGCAGGGGATCCCCTTGGATCTCCCAGGATGCAGTAGGTACGTATATAAATATGTAAAAAATGGTAACACTATACCGTTTTTAAATCAGATTTTTTTTTATTTTCACTATACGTCAAATTAACAACACCCTACCGCAAATGTATCGTGGTAAGAAACAATACATTTGCAATATATTTTTATTTTCAGTCACCAATTTTTATTGTTTTCGGTAGCTAGTTATATTTACTTTATGGTAACGTCATGTAACCCATGTTATTCATGCTCAGCGAATCGACTGATATACATAATTATTATGAGAGA
This sequence comes from Atethmia centrago, assembly GCA_905333075.3. Lineage (NCBI taxonomy): Eukaryota > Metazoa > Arthropoda > Insecta > Lepidoptera > Noctuidae > Atethmia > Atethmia centrago. Next base: position 9,061,458 of record HG995377.1, read on the forward strand.
CACAAACAAATGTACACACATAGGTACATACTTATTTATATACAAATACATACAAAAACATACCAACGAAAATACGCGATAAATAAAACACTATTATCGAAATAAACAGGAAATATAGGAGAAGAAAAAAACAATGATATTCCTGTAACCTATAAGTCGCTGCAAGAGCAATATTATTATTTAATCGTTACAAATAACAAACGAATTACCCAATTTATCATAATCTTAATAATGATGCCCTCCGCAATCTGCGGGATAGCCCCGTGCGACTCCGATTCGGTGACAAACAATAGAAAATCAATTGTGTCTCATTAGCAGTTCTTGACCAATTATTACAATCAATACGTGTTATTATCGACTGCTGTAAGAGATCAGCGCCATCTATTGGCTTCTTTGTGAATTAGAAACACCTGGTATTGTTTTAAGAATAATTATTAAATGAATTGTGATGTTCTCGTTAAAAGTATAGTTCAAATTAAAAGAGAACATTATATGACTTTTGGGTTAAAGTCAGATTAACAATTCCACATTTGACATAGTAAGTTCTGTTTATGATCTGGCGTCACGTTTAACTTGTATATCCTATTCGGAGCCAAACAATGGAAAATCAATTTTGTCTCATAAGCTGTCCTTGACCGATTAAATCAAAACATTATGTTACAGAGGTTTCATATTCGACAATTATGATTCCAGTCCATCTAACACACTTCCATTACGATAGATGCCCCACGCTGCCGCGAGCGCGGCAGTCATATCCTCCCAAAATGGGAGAAAACACTCGTACCATATTCAAATCTTATTACTTACTCGTAATTACCTGAATAAAACTTACAAACAATACTAAGATACTGATCAGTTAATTATTTTATCATTAAACAAATGCAAAGGCGATTTAATATGAAACTTTAATTAGTAACATGATTACTTTTTACAACTCAAATTGACAATATGTCCGGTAGTTCAAGGAATTTAAAAGAGTGTCAATGGAATTTCTTGCCCCTTCTTCTCCATAAGGAATAACTTCCTAAATCCTACTTCGTCTTAGAATGAGCAACTAGCTTCACATAAAAACTCAAACTGAACGACTCCTTGATAAATTATACTTCAAAAGGGCCCGTAAATGTTCTAATTGAAATGAATGCCTTGGGTTTGTTAAGTGTTGTGTGTGATTGAAAACCAACCACCTATCTACCATCAACGAAGAATTACACCGGCGACTGGTCAGAGATGGCACTGGTTTCCGCCGTCTTGTATAATATCCTAACTTAGGGGATAAATGTTTCAATATAAACTAGCAACACCGAATGTTTTTTGTCAAGGTTTTGTGTTTCATATCACTTTATAAATAACTAGCTTTTGCCCGCCGCTTTGCCCGCGTGGATATCAGAAAATATACCGTAAAAGTAATCCTTTGTTTTAATCCACAAAAAATAAAATGTGTAGTTAACTAATAAACTAAGCGCAAGGCGCGTAAGTAGCAAAGTAAGAAAAAAAAACAAGAGTTTTTTTATCTTAGTTCTAATGATGGTCTGGCATTTTGAGTACTTTATGCGGCCTACCCAAATGTTCTTTCCTTGGTATTGTTCGTCGAGTCGTTGAGCTCCTTAAATTTTGAGTTGAGCTACACGATTACTGACAAATGCTTGCACTGACTGGACAGGTCCAGTCAAATATGTGTGGTTCTTTCCTCAAAAGACCATTTCAGACTACATGGTCCTCACATGATTTGACCAAAATTATGTCTGGGCTTTAAAAGAGACTTTGAAAAACAAACTCAAGGGGAGTTTGTTTCGCCATTTCTTCTCAGGGGTAGTCAGAAATGAAATGAAATTGTTTATTCTGTAAATAGGATATGATAATCACTTTTACACGTCATATTAAAAAAATAAATAAAAGATAAGCCATCTAGCTTATCTTTTATTTATTTTTTTAATATGACGTGTAAAAGTGATTCTCATATCATATTTACAGAATTAACAATTTCATTTCATTTCATTTGCTCCAAGCTTTTATTTAGTGACTTGACAACTAAAGGTAACAGGAAGAGTGGGGAAATATTACTAAGATTACTAAGATTTGAACTGCATGGCCATAAACCGTATATAATAATAATAATAATAAGAAGGTTTTGTCTGTGCAATTATGGACGAAGTTATCATGACGAAGAATTACCGGAGATTTATTGTGAAGGACGGCACGGTTGACATGTGTCGGGCATGCCACCGTCTGGGAGAATCAATCCGACACATTATCTCCGGGTGTTCTCGTCTAGCTAACGAAGAGTATTTGCATAGACACAACCTTCTAGCCGGGATTATACATCAGCAACTCGCTCTGAAATACAGCCTTGTAGAATCTGAAGTGCCGTACTACAGGTATGTGCCCGACCCAGTTCTCGACAATGGAAATATCACATTGTACTGGGATCAATCAATCATCACTGATAGGACTATTGTTGCCAAAAAGCCTGATATAGTGGTGGTAGATCGAAAAGAGCGGCGCGCAATGATTGTTGACATAACAGTCCCTCATGACGGGAATCTCGTGAAAGCCGAGAAAATAAAAAAAAATCAAAATCAAAAGTCATTTATTCAAACTAGGCTGAGAATCAGCACTTTTCGAACGTCAAAGTTACATAGACAGTTTCCCAAAAACGCCCGCCCTTCACCACTTCCTAGTTAGCTTTGGCTGGGAAGAAGAAGTGGCGGAACAACTCATCTGTCTGTTGCAAGATAAACAGATCAAGTATCTTGACTTGGCTCGCGAGGTTGTCGACATGTGGGATATGGATTCAGCAATCATTGTGCCGATAGTCGTATCACCCAATGGCTTAATTGCCAAGAGCCTCGACCAACACCTAAGGAGGCTCACGTTGAACGGCTGGATTAAGGGCTTGATTCAGAAAGCGGTACTTCTGGACACGGCTCGCATTGTTAGGAGGTTCCTCTCTCTAGAGCCCTGACCGCCGGTAACTTGGACCCTGTTCCCGATACCGGTGGGCTACCATTTTTTATATTCTTAAATGTTTTTATATATTTTTGTATATTCTAATATTTAAAAATATAATTATATTGTGTAAATAATGGAATAAAAGAAAATAATAATAATAACACAAACACAATAATAATATAAACACGGAAACGTTCAATAACTTTGTTGCTACTTATTCTAAAACATTTAAAAATATCTGCAAAACGGCTAAATCAGCAGACAGTAACATAAAGACAGTTTGAAAAATTATTAACAATGAAACGTACAGTAACAAAAGACATACAACTGATTACACAACGGAAACTTCCCGCGGTCTCATTAGCGATAACATCGATGTTGCTCAGGAATTTGCAACTTTCTTTACAAATATTCCAATTAAAACTACAGAAACTTTAAATTCTCCTCACTTGCTATTGATCTATCAAGAGTGAATGTTTCAGCCTGCCCTGTGGAATTTAAATTTAAACATTTAAACCCTGTTGTCGTTGAAAATCAAAATCACTGAAGATCTGTGGGGCATGTCTACCAAAGTTGGTCAATCCATTATTTCTCAATAATGGATTGACAAACTTTACACAGATCCTCGGTAATTTTGATCAATTGCGCCCTAACTAGCTTAATTTGTGTGTAGATCAAGGAGTGTTCTCAGATTTAATTAAGTACAGTAAAATAGTTACACTTTTCAAAACCGGGGACAGCAACAATTGCTCAAACATAAACATAACATAACGCCTTGTTTCCCCGAAGGGTTGGGCAGAGGTGTAACTGTAGTATACCCACATTTTGCCTAGTATTGTTTTTAAGTTATCACATAATCACGTAGAACGTGTTTGTGATAAACTTCGGCAATTTCTCGCTATTATGACCATTTTAAAAAACCGCTTGCCCTTGAAAGTGAAGATAATGCTTTATTACGCAATGGCTGAATTTTTCATCCAGTATGGCCTTTTTTTTCTTTTTGAGGGTGGGAAATCATCAAATAACTTCTCCCGCTCTGGGCGGAGCGGGTGGGTGTGTCAGACTCTTACTGTCTAAAACCCACCCGTATTCCTTCCTGTTGCCTGTGTTGCGGGGGCCTCGATGACCCATAAGTACCTTCCCGCGACCCCGGCAGGCATCGGCCCTAGTGGATCCCTACCTATGTGCTGACGACATCTCTTTGAGGCGCGCGTGGAATACAACGCGCCGTCGACCCGGGCCTGGTCCTTACCGGACGGTGAGCTACCCATTGCTCACCGTCTGCAAGCCCGTGCCTATGGTGGCCGGAATTCGCCCGGGATTCCCGACGCCCAGGGCGTCTCCTGCGGCGGCTAGGGGCGAGAGGGCGCGAAACATGCCTTTCCCTCAACCGTCCCGCCTCCTCCTTCGCGAGCATTACTGCTTCGCAGAAGGAGGTGACGGCTGCCCATGCCCTCTCGCTCCGTACCATGGCCCAGGGCCATTGACCCAGGGCCGGACGCGAGAGATCTCTGCCGCCGATCGCCTCCACGAGGACACGGCGGTGCTCTGCCCAAGCCGGGCAGACCTCCACCGTATGCTCCACCGTGTCCTCCGGGCGATCCACACAGTGGTGACACCCGGGCGTTTCCTCCCACCTTATCCGGCGTTTTGCCTCCTCGCGCTACTCCCATACGTTCGCGAGGACTTTTTCCTCCAGATCCCATAGCGGCAATCCGGCAAGAAGGCTCGCTGCCTCACAGGAGACCGTGCGGTATCCCCGGACCATCTGGATGGCCATGACCCTTTGGGCCGCGCTCAACCGGCGGGCTGGCCGCAGCGCCAGAGAGCGCGCCCATACAGGAGCCCCGTAGAGGGCCATGGACCGCACGACCCCCGCATAGAGCCTCCGGCAGAAGGCGTTTGGACCCCTAAGATTGGGCAGGAGCCGCTTCAATGCAGCGCCTGCCTGCTCCAGTTTGGGAGCCAAACGTCGGAAATGCTCCACGAAGTTCCACCGGCTGTCGAGGACGAGTCCCAGGTACTTCATCGTCGACTCAACGCCGATGGAAACCTCCTACCGTTACTTGGGACCCCAACGGTGGCGCGTTCCGAGGACCATGAAAACACATGGCCTCAGACTTGTGCAGGGCCACCTCGAGCCCCAATTGCCGGATCCTTTCGACGACTGTCGCAACCCCGCGTGCCGCTACTTCGGCCGCGACCTTCCCTGCGCCAGGCCTGCTGCTAAGTACTTATGGTCGTACCTATAAAATCTACCTTGATAGTATTTTTAAACTTCAACTTCGAATTTTAAAAACGTACCTCCTAAAATTAGACATCAACTTTACGATACTATAAATGGCCTCTTTAAACACTGTAATGTCTTACCAGTGCATATACAATTATTTTTTTTTGTTGTAAATAACAAAAAAAAAATATTTATTATTAAATTAATATTAATATTAATTTAATTATTATTATTTTTTTTTTCTTTTTTCTTTTATGGGGTACAATAATGTGACAGTGGGTGTAAAACGTCCTTTAGTGAAACCATACTGTTGATCGTGTAGGATTTTATTACGAATTATATTTTTGAGTATGGACTGCATCGTTGGTCTAGGGGTCGCAAGCGCTACTGAGCATGAGGTCCTGGGTTCGATTCCCGGGTCGAGTAAAGTGTTATTGGGTTTTTCTATCTGGAATTTCTCAGTAGCAGCCCGGAGTCTGGATTTGTGCCCGGTTGGTGGCAATAGGTTCTCCCTCTATGAAATGAGACTTTTTTTTTTTATTTATTTATCATTTATACAATACAACACAGGATTACATAATTAGATAGCAACCAAAAACCAAGGTTTAAACTTGTGCTATCATTAGTATATCTCAATATCATATATTACAATGAAGCATTTTATATGTACGAGTAGGTAGGCGTTATTGTTGATACAATTAATAACAAATTTTTACAATTTTGTAAATGTGAGTACCACTGAGCCGTTTATAATGTATGTTGACTTGAAAAACCTTGGCAGTTGAGAGTATGTACGAGTATGTCATGCTCACTTAAATGTCTCGCTGATGGTGGCGCGTGTGTTGGATCATTTAATTCCCTACAAAATAGTTGAGCTCGATGGTGCTGATCCACGTGTCATGTTCGTGAACGGGCGCCGTCAGTTGAGACAGTTGAGACTGGTCATTTCTTAACTGCCAGGGCTTATTTATAATCTTATATTTTGAATTGATTTTAATTTATTTATTTTTAAATTGTTTTCACATATAGAATCAACACGAATTATATACCCAAGATTTGTAATATCTTGATTTAAAAGAATTTCCTTGTGGAGTTTCTTGCCTGTTCTTCTCCATAGAGATCTACGTTTTGGGGGGCAACTAGCTTCAATTTTCTGACTAACTGACCGACTCTTTGATAATTGGTTTAATTGAAATAAATGCTTAGGATTAGTTGGGAAAAGGCTGGACAGATTCATTGATTTTGTTTAGAGAAACATCTACCACAGACTACCACATTGCAGACCAAAGGCATTTATTAATATGCAAGCTCAAAATCCTTTCTCAACAAAAAAAAAACTGCTGTCTTTGAATGTGCCAACGGTTCCAATAAATTCATATTGAAACACTCCAAAACATCCATCGTGAGAAATGGAACGATTTTTTCTTCGAGACCAAAGAAAATGGTATTCAACGCATAAGGAACGGGTCGACATGATAAATTATGTAATTTGAAACAGACTCCTGCCTGAAGCAGCCGCAAAAACGTGGTCTTAAATGGAGTGCCAGCTAAGCTAGAAAATATCGGTGGATATCCCGGATATACGTGTATTGTTTATACTTTTGTCATTTGTGAAAGGTGGTATTTCGGAGTGTTTTTGAGAATTCGTTTTTGTTGTGATCATATTACTATTTAGTATTCAATTTTGCTCTCAAAATACTTCAACTCAGCCAGTCCACTGCTGGACAAAGACCTCGCCCAGACAAAAAACAAAATACTATCTAAACATATCAAAATACTTATTAACATGATTTGTTCCGAGAAATCGTGTTACAGAAAATAAAGTCACTTTCTTCAAACATTTTATTTTTTTATTCTGGTTCAGAGACCTATTTATAAAATATCAAAACAAACAAATCTAATGTGAGGCTTCCGGGGCTGATAGCTATTATTAGGATCGACACCATGACAGATAGTATTCAGTGTCATCATTTGACAACCACACTATAAAAGGACCGTTCTGCGAGTAGATCGGTCATTTTGTCGGTCTGCTTTCGAACGGCGAGGTTGTCAGGCGATCTTCACTATTTGCTATTTGTCGTTATTTTGAATTTGTACATGTGTTATAAAATTAACGGTTGTTTGCTAATGTGATTTTGATGTGTTTATTTCAAATTCATTAAATGTTAAGAAAATTATTAAAATCAGCGTGATTATTGTTTTTTTTTTATTTATCTCTACTTCTGGTTCCTAAAATCAGAAGTGGGATAGGCCTGTGCCCATTTAAATTCAAAAGCCGTAGAAAAATAAAAACAATCGTTAATTTAAAAATTTTATAATGCCTCGACCATCTCGTTCGCGTAGTGTGAGTACATCCAACGAAACTACACCTAATAGAGTACGTAAAGGACAAAAGAAATCGCGTCGACACCACCGTGATTCCCAGTCGCGTTGCCCCCGATCTCGTAGTCGTGATAGTTCTGTAAAACAGGCGTTGAGTACGATTATGACGCGATTAAATGGTATTGAGGAAAGTAGGTACCGCGAGTGTTTCACGTACACCAGTGCCATCAAATCATGACAACACACCTCAACGGCAGGAACTGGATAATAGTGCGTCAGGTGCAGCAAAAGTACTGGCGGATGCGCTCGTTGCTATCCGAACCAAGCCACAAAATTATTACGTGTCCAACTTTGACCCTGCTATCCATAACTTTGAGGTGTGGTGTGATGAGGTGGAACGAGCCAGGTTAGTGAATCATTGGACCAATTTAGAATGGGTGTCGTGTGTTGCTAATTGTCTTAAAAAATAAACAAATGATCGCTCATGTTCCAATTTCGTTAAGGAATTTAAGCCGTTGTGCCCGTAAATGATTAATTATGCCCAAACACTTCATGAGGTTATAAACACAACGTCCGACAAGTTTTCGTCATACGCCGAGTACGCGCGTCGAGCATTATTGAGATTTCGTATTGTAAAAGGGTTAAGCGATGTCTTAAGGACTTCGACTAAAGCCGGGTTCTCAATTAACGTGCGCAAGTATTTCTTTCTTACCGCCAAAGTAGAGTACCTAGGTCGCGTTATTAGTCACGGACAGGTTAGGCCGTGTCCCCACAAAATCAAGGCATTAGTTAACTCACCTATACCTAGTAACGTTAGATAAGTACGCCAGTTTTTAGGCCTTGCGGGTTACTTTCGGCGTTATATTGAAGGTTACGCGACAAACTCTGCGTATATCTCGCGTCTCACAAAGAAAGACGTAAAATTTGAGTGGGGACCTGATCAAGATAAAGTCCGATAAGATCTTATAAAACGATTAACTAGCGAGTCTAAACTTGCGATTTTTGAGTCGAATCTTCCGACAAAGCACACTGACGCCAGCAGTGCAGGATACGGTGCTGTACTCATCGGTACATCACTCGCGTGATAGCTTATTTTAGTAAAGTCACTCAGGGCGCGGAGGCAAAATACCATTCGTATGAACTGTAAACGTTGGCGGTCGTCAAAGCACTGCAACACTTTCGTCATTCTTTGATCGGGATAACTTTTAAGATCGTAACCGATTGCAATGCTTTGAAGGCTACCGACCGTAAGAAGGATCTCCTTCCTCGGATTGCACGCTGGTGGATTTATCTACAGGGTTTCGACTTTGAATATCGAAAGGGCGTGAGGATGGGTCACGTGGATTATTTAAGTAGAAATCCACCAACGTTGCAAGTCAATAACTTTGATAGACCATTGAATTGGGCACAAATAGCCCGGTCGGCTGATTCCAGGACTGTCAATCTCATCCAAATATTGAGGGATAGTCTCTTGGACTCAAGTCGATACGTGTGTCAGAACGATGTGCTCTATTATCGCTATTCACCTATTGGTGAGGAGTCACGCTTGCTATGTTATATCCCTAAAGGGCACCGGCTCAGTTTATTACGTGTTTTTCACAACGAGCACGAGCACATGGGGACTGATTAAACTTATGACCTTATTCTAAAACATGTCTGGTTCCCTGGACTGAAACAATTTGTTAGAAAGTATACTTCCGATTGCCTACTTTGCATTTCCAAGAGACGTGTTCCAAGAGCCCCTAGACATGCCTTTCAACACGGTTCATGTTGATGCATTAGGTCCTTTACTCGAGTCAAACGGATATAAATTTGTACTTGTTTTGGTCGATTCTTTTACCAAATTTTGTTTGCTCTATCCCATGTACAGACAAGATGCAAGCGAATTGAAACGAGTTTTCAATAGTGCTATATCTTTATTTGAAATACCCAAGCTGATAGTATGTGACCGTGGTCGCATGCTTGAAGCGTCAGCTTTTACCAGCTGTATATCTGAAATGGGTTGTGAAATCCATTGCATGACGCCCGAAATGCATCAGTCCAACGGGCAAGTCGAGCGTTATGTAAGGACCATCCTTAATATGATTCTTGTCGAGAGTAGTAATAAAAAGTCCACTTGGTCTGATAGTTTATGTAAAATTCAGTTCACAATTCAGTTCACAATTCAGTTCACAATTCAGTTTTAAATGTTACCAAGCAAAAAATCACGCAGTACTCAGCTCTGTATCTGTTAATTGGTACTAACGCGACCACTCCTGTAATTCGTGTGCTGATGCATGACGTTGCCGTCGTGCACTCCAGTCCAAATCGTGAATCAATGAGGGAACTCAGCAGGACGTCTGCTAAATAATCTTTTCACAAGAATCAAGATAGACAAAACGTTCGGGTAAATCGTCAAAGACACCAGCCATGGATTTTCCAGGTTAACGATCAGGTGTTCGTAATAAAATATTCTCAGTCCACTGGGAAGCTTTACCCTGGCATGAGGGCCACATACCGCATAACTAAAACGTTACCAAGTGATCGTTACGAGCTGAAATTGTTAAGTAGAGCTAGAGGTAAGACAACTCAGGCCGCAGCTCAGTATATGGTACCCTGGAAAGGCGAGTGGTGTCCCGAGAGTTGTACTACTTTCTTTGAGAGTAAGTAAAATGTCTAACTGTTGTTTATGTTACAGCTATATAATAACGCATACCTGGTGTGTATCTGGCTGGCGGTGAAAAGCTTATCCCGAGTGGGTTACTGGTTACGACACTCAAGTGGAAAGGCCGAACGGTTATGTTGTGCTCCAGCACACAACGTGAGCCCCGCAGACACATTATGTATGTGTATTGGACGTTTACGTCCTGCAGACACGTATTTTATACGTGTATTGGACAATAGTTCTGCAGACACATATTATGTATGTGTATTGAACAATAGTTCTGCAGACACATTATGTATGTGTTTTGGACATTGGTCCTGCAGACACATTATGTATGTGTATTGGACATTGGTCCTGCAGACACATTATGTATGTGTATTGGACATTGGTCCTGCAGACACACTATGTATGTGTATTGGACATTGGTCCTGCAGACACATTATGTATGTGTATTGGACATTGGTCCTGCAGACACATTATGTATGTGTATTGGACATTGGTCCTGCAGACACATTATGTATGTGTATTGGACATTGGTCCTGCAGACACATTATGTATGTGTATTGGACATTGGTCCTGCAGACACATTATGTATGTGTATTGGACATTGGTCCTGCAGACACATTATGTATGTGTATTGGACATTGGTCCTGCAGACACATTATGTATGTGTATTGGACATTGATCCTGCAGACACATTATGTATGTGTATTGGACATTGGTCCTGCAGACACATTATGTATGTGTATTGGACATTGGTCCTGCAGACACATTATGTATGTGTATCTGAACACTAATTCTGTAGACACATAGTGTACCTATGTGTAACTGGAGTCCTATAGAAACATAAATGTGTGGACTTGTTCTTGTAGTATGAGTGAGATATGATGTGTGAAGATGTATGCATACTTTTGAAAGCGAAGTGCTTTAATTTTGGGTGTGAAAGTGGATTTCTGTATGAGGGCCTTGTATGCGTGATGAATAACAGAATAGGCTACGGTGTATGTTGTCACGTATACACCGTAACCACTTGTTTCTCACACAGATTGTAATGACGACTACCCTGACAATGCTGGTGAGGTTACAGGTGCTCCTGCTGGTCCTTCTGGTGCTCCAGGTACAGACGGGACCAATTCAGACGAATACGGTGATCAAACTCTCGCCGTACCTGCCAGTGCTTCCAAGGAAGGAGTTCCTGGTGCAGCCGAGGACGGCGCACGATGAGGAGAGGCCGTATTAGGATCGACACCATGACAGATAGTATTCAGTGTCATCATTTGACAACCACACTATAAAAGGACCGTTCTGCGAGTAGATCGGTCATTTTGTCGGTCTGCTTTTGAACGGCGAGGTTGTCAGGCGATCTTCACTATTTGCTATTTGTCGTTATTTTGAATTTGTACATGTGTTATAAAATTAACGGTTGTTTGCTAATGTGATTTTGATGTGTTTATTTCAAATTCATTAAATGTTAAGAAAATTATTAAAATCAGCGTGATTATTGTTTTTTTTTTATTTATCTCTACTTCTGGTTCCTAAAACTATTTATAATGGGGATAAACATTTTTTTTCTGCTGTGGCAACACTACAGCTAACAGCCGATTTGAATTTGTCCCTGTAATTTTAATTTTAAATAATAGATTTCCTTCTTAAGAAGGCCTATTTCCAATTAATAAACTAGTATATAGCGTAGTTAAGTGTTTTCTGTGTTAAATCTATGCATTATGTGCAAAATAAGTGTAAAAGTCTCATTGTGATTCGTTGACAGTTACCGGCTCAACATAATACTATTTCTTTATTTACAATCTGTTTAGGGAAACAGTTAGTAATTGATAATGGCAAACTAGCACAAGACTGCAGTATGGTGGTATCACATATTGTCAATGAATGGTCTGGTGTCGGGTCAATAGATGGTGGTTGACAATGTTTACATTTGTTTGTTTGAGAGCTTACCAGCTCATTCATTATCAATACATATTCCCTCATTTGGTTTTCAGAGGCTCTATATTTGATGGTCATAGAAGTAAGTTTCTCCTGTAGTTCGTCAAGTTCATACTGCAAGTCTTCAGTGTCAATTTGGTATTTCCTAGTACTTTTTTCTAAGTTTAATGAATACATATCTAATTGTTTCAGTAGATTTAACCTTTCTCTATTTAGTTTTACATTTTTAATGAAGAACTTTTGTTTTTGACCATTTTCTTAGTTTTAACTATGTATTTGTTAATTTTGATATATTTTTTTAAGTTTATTTTTACTAGTAACTACCCTCCCTGATTATTAATTATTATGACCTGTTAAATCTATTGTGTAAGGGGGGTTTATTACAGAAACCATTGATGGAGCAATAGGCACCAATTAATTGAAAAGACTTTGATTTAACGAGGCGGTGATGTTAAGATTTGTAGTCTCAAGTTGTTCAATCTGACTTTGAGCCTCATGTAGCTGCTGTTGTAGTAAATATTTGTGACTAAGAGTTTGTTCATACTCATTGCTAGATTGGCTGAACCCGTCCACATCAACTTGGAGCCTATCCCGGGCTGCTATAGCATCAGTGTGTTGAATATACAGGTTGAAATTGAAAACTTGCGACAAACTGAAATGGGACATTGTATACATCATTATTAACAACTTTTACTAAGGGACCAAAGCTGTAATCCTAAAAAAAAAATCTGCTTTTCCTACATTTTGATGAGGTATTGCGAACATAAATGTAGGGGACAGCAGTTTTTTTTTTTTGGGATTGTAGCCCCTTAATAAAAGTTGTTCATAATGATGAGTACAATCTCCCATTTCGATTTGTCGCATGTTTTCAATGTCACCCTGTATAACTGAGCCACTTCTGTTTTCAACTTGCTATTCGTTTCAAGGACACCAAGGAACTCTATTTCATATTCATCTCTTCCCCTAATCAGTTGGTCACAGTGCTCCTTAGACGCCTTTAATTCGCTGAAAGCCTGAGTGAGTTTGGACTCTTCTAGGCGAGCCCGCGCGCTGCGAGTCATAATCATGATTAAAGTGAAAAAGAGAAGAGATTGGAAAAGAATAGTGGATTGAGTAACAGATAATTAGTTGAACGGAAAATGAAATTTAGATAAAAGAAAAAAGTTCTGTCACCAAACTAATTAAGGTTATGTTTATGTGTTTAAGTTTCAGTTTTCATTAGCATCCACTTGCAGCCGTAATAAAAGTGGACTAGTCAATTGTAGGAAAAAATCGCAAACATAGTATTTGACATAATGAAAAAAGTTATAAAATGCAATTTGAACCAGGATACTATACTATTAATATTTGTTGGTAATAGGGGTAATGTGAACAAAGGAGAATTACTCCAATATATATATCATTGTGCATCCTTAGTTTAAGAAAAATTGTGATGTTCACATTCCCTTACAGCCAAATTTTGCCACAGGAAGAAAACATCTTTAGGTCTGAATTGAATATGACTTTGCATAATTTGACTTACAATAATAATTTATTTCAATTAATTGACACTAACAATTACGTTGGTAATCATTTATATTTGACGAAAGATAGATTTTTTATGGATAGGTACTATCTTTCAAAGTACTGTAAAAACGAAGAGTATTTGCATAGACACAACCTTCTAGCCGGGATTATACATCAGCAACTCGCTCTGAAATACAGCCTTGTAGAATCTGAAGTGCCGTACTACAGGTATGTGCCCGACCCAGTTCTCGACAATGGAAATATCACATTGTACTGGGATCAATCAATCATCACTGATAGGACTATTGTTGCCAAAAAGCCTGATATAGTGGTGGTAGATCGAAAAGAGCGGCGCGCAATGATTGTTGACATAACAGTCCCTCATGACGGGAATCTCGTGAAAGCCGAGAAAATAAAAAAAAATCAAAATCAAAAGTCATTTATTCAAACTAGGCTGAGAATCAGCACTTTTCGAACGTCAAAGTTACATAGACAGTTTCCCAAAAACGCCCGCCCTTCACCACTTCCTAGTTAGCTTTGGCTGGGAAGAAGAAGTGGCGGAACAACTCATCTGTCTGTTGCAAGATAAACAGATCAAGTATCTTGACTTGGCTCGCGAGGTTGTCGACATGTGGGATATGGATTCAGCAATCATTGTGCCGATAGTCGTATCACCCAATGGCTTAATTGCCAAGAGCCTCGACCAATACCTAAGGAGGCTCACGTTGAACGGCTGGATTAAGGGCTTGATTCAGAAAGCGGTACTTCTGGACACGGCTCGCATTGTTAGGAGGTTCCTCTCTCTAGAGCCCTGACCGCCGGTAACTTGGACCCTGTTCCCGATACCGGTGGGCTACCATTTTTTATATTCTTAAATGTTTTTATATATTTTTGTATATTCTAATATTTAAAAATATAATTATATTGTGTAAATAATGGAATAAAAGAAAATAATAATAATAACACAAACACAATAATAATATAAACACGGAAACGTTCAATAACTTTGTTGCTACTTATTCTAAAACATTTAAAAATATCTGCAAAACGGCTAAATCAGCAGACAGTAACATAAAGACAGTTTGAAAAATTATTAACAATGAAACGTACAGAAACAAAAGACATACAACTGATTACACAACGGAAACTTCCCGCGGTCTCATTAGCGATAACATCGATGTTGCTCAGGAATTTGCAACTTTCTTTACAAATATTCCAATTAAAACTACAGAAACTTTAAATTCTCCTCACTTGCTATTGATCTATCAAGAGTGAATGTTTCAGCCTGCCCTGTGGAATTTAAATTTAAACATTTAAACCCTGTTGTCGTTGAAAATCAAAATCACTGAAGATCTGTGGGGCATGTCTACCAAAGTTGGTCAATCCATTATTTCTCAATAATGGATTGACAAACTTTACACAGATCCTCGGTAATTTTGATCAATTGCGCCCTAACTAGCTTAATTTGTGTGTAGATCAAGGAGTGTTCTCAGATTTAATTAAGTACAGTAAAATAGTTACACTTTTCAAAACCGGGGACAGCAACAATTGCTCAAACATAAACATAACATAACGCCTTGTTTCCCCGAAGGGTTGGGCAGAGGTGTAACTGTAGTACACCCACATTTTACCTAGTATTGTTTTTAAGTTATCACATAATCACGTAGAACGTGTTTGTGATAAACTTCGGCAATTTCTCGCTATTATGACCATATTAAAAAACCGCTTGCCCTTGAAAGTGAAGATAATGCTTTATTACGCAATGGCTGAATTTTTCATCCAGTATGGCCTTTTTTTTCTTTTTGAGGGTGGGAAATCATCAAATAACTTCTCCCGCTCTGGGCGGAGCGGGTGGGTGTGTCAGACTCTTACTGTCTAAAACCCACCCGTATTCCTTCCTGTTGCCTGTGTTGCGGGGGCCTCGATGACCCATAAGTACCTTCCCGCGACCCCGGCAGGCATCGGCCCTAGTGGATCCCTACCTATGTGCTGACGACATCTCTTTGAGGCGCGCGTGGAATACAACGCGCCGTCGACCCGGGCCTGGTCCTTACCGGACGGTGAGCTACCCATTGCTCACCGTCTGCAAGCCCGCGCCTATGGTGGCCGGAATTCGCCCGGGATTCCCGACGCCCAGGGCGTCTCCTGCGGCGGCTAGGGGCGAGAGGGCGCGAAACATGCCTTTCCCTCAACCGTCCCGCCTCCTCCTTCGCGAGCATTAGTGCTTCGCAGAAGGAGGTGACGGCTGCCCATGCCCTCTCGCTCCGTACCATGGCCTGACCCAGGGCCGGACGCGAGAGATCTCTGCCGCCGATCGCCTCCACGAGGACACGGCGGTGCTCTGCCCAAGCCGGGCAGACCTCCACCGTATGCTCCACCGTGTCCTCCGGGCGATCCACACAGTGGTGACACCCGGGCGTTTCCTCCCACCTTATCCGACACAGGAACCTCCCGAAGCTGCCGTGTCCGGTGAGGACCTGCGTCAGGCGGAAGGTGAGGACGCCGTGGCGCCTCTCTAGCCACTCCTCAAAGAGGGGACTCATCGTCGCAATTGTGGCGTGCCCAGCACAAGGTTGCGACAACCGTACTCTACATGACGCCATGAGATCCCGCCGGAGCTCCGCCCGCTGTGCCGCGATTTCTCGCGGCAGTGGGCTTACGCCCCGGCGTTTTGCCTCCTCGCGCTACTCCCATACGTTCGCGAGGACTTTTTCCTCCAGATCCCATAGCGGCAATCCGGCAAGAAGGCTCGCTGCCTCACAGGAGACCGTGCGGTATCCCCGGACCATCTGGATGGCCATGACCCTTTGGGCCGCGCTCAACCGGCGGGCTGGCCGCAGCGCCAGAGAGCGCGCCCATACAGGAGCCCCGTAGAGGGCCATGGACCGCACGACCCCCGCATAGAGCCTCCGGCAGAAGGCGTTTGGACCCCTAAGATTGGGCAGGAGCCGCTTCAATGCAGCGCCTGCCTGCTCCAGTTTGGGAGCCAAACGTCGGAAATGCTCCACGAAGTTCCACCGGCTGTCGAGGACGAGTCCCAGGTACTTCATCGTCGACTCAACGCCGATGGAAACCTCCTACCGTTACTTGGGACCCCAACGGTGGCGCGTTCCGAGGACCATGAAAACACATGGCCTCAGACTTGTGCAGGGCCACCTCGAGCCCCAATTGCCGGATCCTTTCGACGACTGTCGCAACCCCGCGTGCCGCTACTTCGGCCGCGACCTTCCCTGCGCCAGGCCTGCTGCTAAGTACTTATGGTCGTACCTATAAAATCTACCTTGATAGTATTTTTAAACTTCAACTTCGAATTTTAAAAACGTACCTCCTAAAATTAGACATCAACTTTACGATACTATAAATGGCCTCTTTAAACACTGTAATGTCTTACCAGTGCATATACAATTATTTTTTTTTGTTGTAAATAACAAAAAAAAAATATTTATTATTAAATTAATATTAATATTAATTTAATTATTATTATTTTTTTTTTCTTTTTTCTTTTATGGGGTACAATAATGTGACAGTGGGTGTAAAACGTCCTTTAGTGAAACCATACTGTTGATCGTGTAGGATTTTATTACGAATTATATTTTTGAGTATGGACTGCATCGTTGGTCTAGGGGTCGCAAGCGCTACTGAGCATGAGGTCCTGGGTTCGATTCCCGGGTCGAGTAAAGTGTTATTGGGTTTTTCTATCTGGAATTTCTCAGTAGCAGCCCGGAGTCTGGATTTGTGCCCGGTTGGTGGCAATAGGTTCTCCCTCTATGAAATGAGACTTTTTTTTTTTATTTATTTATCATTTATACAATACAACACAGGATTACATAATTAGATAGCAACCAAAAACCAAGGTTTAAACTTGTGCTATCATTAGTATATCTCAATATCATATATTACAATGAAGCATTTTATATGTACGAGTAGGTAGGCGTTATTGTTGATACAATTAATAACAAATTTTTACAATTTTGTAAATGTGAGTACCACTGAGCCGTTTATAATGTATGTTGACTTGAAAAACCTTGGCAGTTGAGAGTATGTACGAGTATGTCATGCTCACTTAAATGTCTCGCTGATGGTGGCGCGTGTGTTGGATCATTTAATTCCCTACAAAATAGTTGAGCTCGATGGTGCTGATCCACGTGTCATGTTCGTGAACGGGCGCCGTCAGTTGAGACAGTTGAGACTGGTCATTTCTTAACTGCCAGGGCTTATTTATAATCTTATATTTTGAATTGATTTTAATTTATTTATTTTTAAATTGTTTTCACATATAGAATCAACACGAATTATATACCCAAGATTTGTAATATCTTGATTTAAAAGAATTTCCTTGGAGTTTCTTGCCTGTTCTTCTCCATAGAGATCTACGTTTTGGGGGGCAACTAGCTTCAATTTTCTGACTAACTGACCGACTCTTTGATAATTGGTTTAATTGAAATAAATGCTTAGGATTAGTTGGGAAAAGGCTGGACAGATTCATTGATTTTGTTTAGAGAAACATCTACCACAGACTACCACATTGCAGACCAAAGGCATTTATTAATATGCAAGCTCAAAATCCTTTCTCAACAAAAAAAAAACTGCTGTCTTTGAATGTGCCAACGGTTCCAATAAATTCATATTGAAACACTCCAAAACATCCATCGTGAGAAATGGAACGATTTTTTCTTCGAGACCAAAGAAAATGGTATTCAACGCATAAGGAACGGGTCGACATGATAAATTATGTAATTTGAAACAGACTCCTGCCTGAAGCAGCCGCAAAAACGTGGTCTTAAATGGAGTGCCAGCTGAATTCGTTTCTGGGAAAATATCGGTGGATATCCCGGATATACGTGTATTGTTTATACTTTTGTCATTTGTGAAAGGTGGTATTTCGGAGTGTTTTTGAGAATTCGTTTTTGTTGTGATCATATTACTATTTAGTATTCAATTTTGCTCTCAAAATACTTCAACTCAGCCAGTCCACTGCTGGACAAAGACCTCGCCCAGACAAAAAACAAAATACTATCTAAACATATCAAAATACTTACTAACATGATTTGTTCCGAGAAATCGTGTTACAGAAAATAAAGTCACTTTCTTCAAACATTTTATTTTTTTATTCTGGATCAGAGACCTATTTATAAAATATCAAAACAAACAAATCTAATGTGAGGCTTCCGGGGCTGATAGCTATTTATAATGGGGATAAACATTTTTTTTCTGCTGTGGCAACACTACAGCTAACAGCCGATTTGAATTTGTCCCTGTAATTTTAATTTTAAATAATAGATTTCCTTCTTAAGAAGGCCTATTTCCAATTAATAAACTAGTATATAGCGTAGTTAAGTGTTTTCTGTGTTAAATCTATGCATTATGTGCAAAATAAGTGTAAAAGTCTCATTGTGATTCGTTGACAGTTACCGGCTCAACATAATACTATTTCTTTATTTACAATCTGTTTAGGGAAACAGTTAGTAATTGATAATGGCAAACTAGCACAAGACTGCAGTATGGTGGTATCACATATTGTCAATGAATGGTCTGGTGTCGGGTCAATAGATGGTGGTTGACAATGTTTACATTTGTTTGTTTGAGAGCTTACCAGCTCATTCATTATCAATACATATTCCCTCATTTGGTTTTCAGAGGCTCTATATTTGATGGTCATAGAAGTAAGTTTCTCCTGTAGTTCGTCAAGTTCATACTGCAAGTCTTCAGTGTCAATTTGGTATTTCCTAGTACTTTTTTCTAAGTTTAATGAATACATATCTAATTGTTTCAGTAGATTTAACCTTTCTCTATTTAGTTTTACATTTTTAATGAAGAACTTTTGTTTTTGACCATTTTCTTAGTTTTAACTATGTATTTGTTAATTTTGATATATTTTTTTAAGTTTATTTTTACTAGTAACTACCCTCCCTGATTATGAATTATTATGACCTGTTAAATCTATTGTGTAAGGGGGGTTTATTACAGAAACCATTGATGGAGCAATAGGCACCAATTAATTGAAAAGACTTTGATTTAACGAGGCGGTGATGTTAAGATTTGTAGTCTCAAGTTGTTCAATCTGACTTTGAGCCTCATGTAGCTGCTGTTGTAGTAAATATTTGTGACTAAGAGTTTGTTCATACTCATTGCTAGATTGGCTGAACCCGTCCACATCAACTTGGAGCCTATCCCGGGCTGCTATAGCATCAGTGTGTTGAATATACAGGTTGAAATTGAAAACTTGCGACAAACTGAAATGGGACATTGTATACATCATTATTAACAACTTTTACTAAGGGACCAAAGCTGTAATCCCAAAAAAAAAATCTGCTTTTCCTACATTTTGATGAGGTATTGCGAACATAAATGTAGGGGACAGCAGTTTTTTTTTTTTGGGATTGTAGCCCCTTAATAAAAGTTGTTCATAATGATGAGTACAATCTCCCATTTCGATTTGTCGCATGTTTTCAATGTCACCCTGTATAACTGAGCCACTTCTGTTTTCAACTTGCTATTCGTTTCAAGGACACCAAGGAACTCTATTTCATATTCATCTCTTCCCCTAATCAGTTGGTCACAGTGCTCCTTAGACGCCTTTAATTCGCTGAAAGCCTGAGTGAGTTTGGACTCTTCTAGGCGAGCCCGCGCGCTGCGAGTCATAATCATGATTAAAGTGAAAAATAAACATAAATTATTGCACAATAAAAAGTTCGGTTTTACAAGGGGTCGTTCGACTACTGATGTGTTGTGTTGAACTTTTAGGACATATTTATAATGCATGGGAAGATAAACGCGATGCCTTGGGCATCTTTTGTGATTTGTCCAAGGCATTCGATTGCGTTCTCCATGAAACGTTAATCTAGAAACTCCGCCACTACGGGATACTAAACACCGCTCTGGATCTTCTTACTTCATACTTGAGTAATAGGATTCAGAGCGTTGACGTTGATGGGAAAAGATCTCCCGAACAATGGGAGTCCCACAGGGCTCAATTCTTGGTCCTTTCTTGTTTCTTATTTAAATTAATGATTTGCCGTACCTCATAAAGGATAATCACGATATAGTGTTGTTTGCGGATGACACTTCACTTTTGTTTAAACTTAAACGTCAGCAGCTGGTTACTGACGATGTAAATAGTGCGATCTCAAAAGTACACTATAGTTCACTGGTTCAATGTTAATAATTTACTTCTTAATGAAAAAAAAAACAAATGCATTAAGTTTACGCTTCCTCACGTTAGGCAGGTGAAAACTAATGTGTTGATAAAGGGCGAAGAATTGAATCCTGAAGATAGCACAGTATTCTTGGGCTAAACTTTGGATGCTAAGCTACAGTGGGGTCCACATATAGATAAATTGTCGAAAAAGCTAAGCTCTGCAGCATACGCTGTTAGAAAAATTCGTAATTTAACTGATATAGAGACAGCCCGTTTAGTGTACTTTAGCTATTTTCATAGTGTAATGTCGTAAGGTATTCTGTTGTGGGGAAATGCCGCGGACATTCAGACTATCTTTGTTTTGCAGAAAAGAGCTGTTCGATCAATTTATAAATTAAGTCCGAGACACTCTCTCAGAGAGAAATTAAGGAGATTAATGTAATGACTGTGCCCTCTCAGTATATTTTTGAAAATCTTTTATATGCCCATAAAAATATAAAATTGTTTAAAAAATACAGTGATATCCATAATATAAATACTAGGAACAAACACAATTTTTTTGTACCTACAACAAGGCTCAAGAAAATAGGTGGCTCATTCAGATGTCAATGTATACGTTTTTATAATAAACTTCCAAGCCACGTTCAAGATCTAAGCCTTAATAAATTCAAATCATTTATTAAAAGTATGTTGTGCCAGAAAGCCATTTATACCGTTAAAGATTATATTGAGGACAAAAAGGCTTGGGATTGAGCTGCTCCAATTATTGCATACTGAAACTTTTATTTTATTTATATACACTTTTGACATTTAATGATTATTCAAAACACAATGACATATTGACTTTGTGGAGCTTAATATATTGTGTGGAATTTAATATTTACTTGTAAAGTATTATATTGTTTTCAATTATTGTGAATGACTATGTAGGTCATTGTTTTTTTTTCTCATTTAGTTTTAATCTTGGTCTGGTAGTTTGTGTCATTTAAGCGGCCTACCCAAATGTCTTTTCTTTGGTATTGTTCGTCGAATCGTTGAGCTCCTTAAGTTCTGAGTTGAGCTGCACCATTACTGACAAATGCGTGCACTGTATAGGTCCACTCATTCTGTGTGGTTCTTTCCTCAAAAGACCATTTCAGACACCAATCTACATGGTCTTCACATGATCTGACCAAGATTATGTCTGGACTTTAAAAGAGACTGTGACCTCTGAGTTTGTTTCGGCCTTTCTTCTCAGAGTAGTCAGATAGGAAACGCCGAGCTCATCTAGTCTTTTTTTCTAAATATGATTGACGTGTAAAAGTGTTTGTATAAACCTACTTACAGAAATAAAATCATTTCATTTCATTTCGTTTCATTTCAATGCTCTATATAATATTTATAAAATTAATAATCCCAATACCTACCCAACAACCGACTCAACATCTATCCAGCTCATATAAGACCATTCACATCCATACAACAGATAGCCTCAAAACAAATAAACGTTTACGAGCATACGTATCAGCGGTTTGTCGTGGTCCTAACGAACCGTTCTTTATCTACGAGTATGCCCCGGAAACCAATAAGCTGCATCCTCTAAGGAAATTCGTGGTTTCGCGTACTAAACTTTAGCTAAGTGGTATAACTACTGCGTGGAGGCGAATGTATTAAAGACTAACTAAGCTAATCGGATTTATTCTCGAAGACTAGATGTAATAGAACATTTTCTATACTTTCAGCAACTGTGGGATAAAGGAACAATGGATTAAGAGAAGAAGGACCAAATTGTCAAGGGGATAAGCATAGCAAGGTAATGCAGTCGCTATTCTTATTGCCAAGAGTAATGTTAAGAATGATTTATGCGAAACCGTGCCGTGTCCGGCCCAGGCGTGGATGCGTGCTACATTTATGCTCGTCCGTGACATGGATACCACACGATGTAGCCCTTAACTATGCTCATGAATCCAAATTTTTCGCATCGTCCGTACCTGAAAAATTCCACGGCCACGTCTAGCATAAATTAAAAAATATATATATTTCAATTACAAAGTTATTACAAAGTTATCATGTATGCATGTACAAAGTTATATGTACATGCATACATGATTTAAAACAAGAACTGCTTGCGTTAGGAGAATAAATTATCTCAGGCCCTCATTAAGAACCGCTGTAATTAGATTTTTATCGGTTAGGGTTGCCGACTTAAAAAAAAAACTATTATTAATGGGATCTTTAGGACATAACAGTTGTGACTTCATACTATGTTTCACATTACGTGTGTTGTGGTTTACGCACTAAGCCGCGGTTAAGCACTAGTTTACGTACCGCGTTATAAAAATCGCCAATAATAATAAAAGACAGTGAACATACTCTATAAAAGGTGTCGAAAACTATAGGCTCATGTTGAGATTTTTTTTAAATAAAACTCTGTTTCTACCAGTACCAGGGGCTAGAACCAATGATCTCTTACTACAGACGCGGTCAACGACACCACTAAATAATTGACCGTTAAATTAAATTATGTATCCGAAAAATATTAAAAATTATTATTACTATTCTATCACATTGAAATCCTTATCACTGTCACTTAAAAAAAATATAAATAATAATGTGTCTAAGATTACAATAATTCTAAAGATAAATTTTTACGAGTTTATATAAAACGTTAGTCGCAAAGTAGGTACAACAAAAGGACCTTTCGTTATCTGGGCCCGAAGGACCAATAGCGCGAGTTTCCTCTAAGGAAATTAGCGATGTTCTGCTAAACGGTGACTCGGAGGTAAACAGTGAATACAATGTATTTTATATAAAAGTAAATAAAATAGGACTGCGTTGTCTATTCCATTACCACAGCGATCGCCAGCGCAGCAAATGTTATGATTGAGGTAGAAACTAATGGATGAATGATGGCGTGGATTGAACCTTTAAAACAAGTGGAAGCTCTTCAATTATTCCTAAATATAAACAAAACTAACGAAAGGATGTATGTACCTACCTGCAAAAAGCAATCGAAATGTGTCATAACGACTTGCAAATATTTTATATTAAGCTATAAAAAAGAAATGAATAAAAAAACAAAAAGCCAGACTGCGTTTATTTATTTTTGGTACTAGGATACCCGTTTTTCTTTTCGTCTTATTTCCATCTTTTCAGTACGTTTTTTTTGAAGTCGGCTTTTATCGTTTTTTTTTGTTATAATTTGTTTTATATTAAGCTTTTAGTATTATTAATGAAAAAAATGTTCAGTTAAGTATTGGTATGTAAATAAGCTATACGGTAGAGTAAGGTTAGCAAGATAGGACAGGTTTAAAAAAAAGAAAATGTACTTTTTTGTAGTTTGTATCAAAATAGTAGCTTAAAAGTGTTATAATATCACTACATATTATAAAACAAAGTCCCCCGCCGCGTCTGTCACGTGATTAATAATAATTATACCGGTCAAAATAGCTTCGGAAATATCAATGAATTTTATATCAAATTCTGAAAGATAAAAATCGTTGCTGTGGGTCATACTTGGAAGATAAACATACTATTGCAGGTTTTGTTGTTGAATCTCTTACGGTTTACGTGGCGCACGCAAGTAAAACTCCCAGTCGGCTTGATTTTTTCCGACATCTTCTACAATCATCGTCATATTTCAGCCAATTTAAACAAAACTTTAATAAATTATACATTTAAACCTTCCTCATGAATCTTTCCGACTATTGGTGAAAACCGTATGAAAATCCGTTCGGTAGTTTTTGAGTTTATCGCGTTCAGACAGACAGACGCGGCGGGGGACTTAGTTTTATAATATTATGTAAGGATGTCACTCCTGCAATTAAAACGACTATTACTAAGACTCCGCTGTCCGTCTGTCTGTCCGTCTGTCTGTCTGTCTGTCATTCAGTCTGTCACCAGGCTGTATCTCATGAACCGTGGAAATGAAATGAAAAAAATGAAATGAAATTGTTTATTCTGTAAATAGGATATGAGAATCACTTTTACACGTCATATTAAAAAAAAATAAGCTAGATAGAGTCAACATTTCCTATCTGACTACCCCTGAGAAGAAATGGCGAAACAAACTCAAGAGTCAAAGTCTCTTTTAAAGTCTAGGATCTACATGGTCCTCATATGATCTGACCAAGATTATGATCTTGGTCAGATCATATGAGGACCATGTATATCCATGTCTGAAATGGTCTTTTGAGGAAAGAACCACACAAATTTGAGTGGACCTGTCCAGTCAGTGCAAGCATTTGTCAGTAATCGTGTAGCTCAACTAAAAACTTAAGGAGCTCAACGACTCGACGAACAATACCAAGGAAAGGACATTTGGGTTGGCCGCATAAAGTACTCAAAATGCCAGACCATCATTAAAACTGAGAGAAAAAAAACAACAAGAAATAAATAAAAATGACCCACATAGTGCTCACATTCACAATAATTAAAGTAATATAAATACTTTTCAAGGTACATAAATATTAACGTAATTTTGTTTATAATATTCATCAATGTCAATATGTATATATAGTTGTATATAATGATGATTTTGCATAATTAAAATGTCAAGTTTTACGGTTTTATCACAAGGCTTATCAGAGCGAGCAGCTCAATCTCAAGCCAAGTGGTAGTTAGACAATTGAAATTTTCTGTTGCCGCTATAATTACAATTATAGTAATTAGACATTTCAAACCTTTGTTGTTTGTTTTAGGGTTCCGTACCTTAAAAGGAAAAACAGAACCCTTATAGGATCACTCGTATATCTGTCTGTCTGTCCGTCAGTCACAGCCAATTTGCTCCGAATCAACTGGACCGACTAAGTTGAAAGGAGATGGGAAATCCTGGTCCCAGCAATTAACTAGTTGAAATGTGTATTAAAAACCGTTATATTTTTCTAAAGGAAATCACAAAATACAGTATCATGTTTCTATCTAGGAAGCGAGAAAAGTTGAATTAAGTTATGAAACTAAATAATCGATTAAATGAATGAATTCTAATTTGCCTGAACTCTTAGTAATCGATATCAATAATCGGTAAAATCTCAGAATATGTATGAAAATCGAGTGACAAGTGCTTATCAATCTTTTCGTGGAATCGATTCATAGCGAATCGAGTTCCTTTTATTTTTCTTCAGTTGGCAATACTAGTCACCGACTGACAGATAACAGGCAGAAATAATCGGCAAGCGTTTGTTTTCTTTCATTATGAGTGCGCACGTATTTTCCATGTTTTATTGTATAACTCCACAACCTCGGCTTTGCATATTATAAAGGACTATTCGACGGATCTTGCTACTTTGAATTACCTGATTCTCTATTTTGGACAAC
Source organism: Atethmia centrago (assembly GCA_905333075.3). NCBI lineage: Eukaryota > Metazoa > Arthropoda > Insecta > Lepidoptera > Noctuidae > Atethmia > Atethmia centrago. The sequence continues at coordinate 9,087,483 of HG995377.1, forward strand.
TGATTACGCCTATCGATCGGATATATTGACGACATAGATCGCTGTGTGAATTGTACCATTGCGACTGGTCGCAGTAACTCTTATTGGTAGACGAGTCTTGGACGTTGAGGCGATTTATCAGTTATTCGTCAGTGGCTGCATCTCAGCCTGTAAGTACCTATTCAAGTCGAGATTTTACCCTATCAAGCGAACAAAACCAGAGTTATGTACCTACTGTTTATGGTCACCGGTGTCATGTCTGTCGGCTGTCTCTTTGTTGGATAGCATATATTAAAACAATACCTATTTAACAGCTAATTAGTTGATTAATTAGTCATACGCATCTATGGAATGTGCTGTTTGCCCGATTTACTCATAAAAAAGGTGTAGGTAACGATCAAGTCCCGATGGGACCGATTCGGTCCCAGATTTAGGTGCTTTGAGGTATCGACAGTTATTGGGACCATTTCGGTCTTGGCCGGGCCGTAGCGAATTGGTTGAACATGCATTAGGATGTAATGAAGCTTGTTTATGGTTGAATATGATTTAAATAGTTAACTTATTTCAGGTAACCAGTGAGAACTATGTATGCCCAGCATGTTGGAACTTGGCCCAAGATGTGGTTCTTGGAAGACGTCTGATTAAAGCACCAACCCAAGTTGGCCATTTCAGTGTCTATGTCCGCTGCCGCAACCACCTTCTTCGCAATGAGTCTGCTCATGATTCATTCAATGTTAGGCTTTTATTGTAATTGTATTGAAGGTAGGAGGACTGTACTGTATTGCTGTGCCCATGTAATGTGCATAATATATGTTGGGCAAGATACCAAAAAAATATCGTACCTCCTGCACAAAACTTAGGTTACATTCCCATAATTATTGAAGATGATTAATGATTATTTTATAATATATTGGTGTTTTATTTTACTTCCTCTTCTCCCTTTTTTAAAAGGTACCTATTGCTTCTAAGTTCAGGATATTGGATGTAGAGGCTTGTCTTCGACTGTAGCGACTGTCCAGGGCGGGCCAAACGTGTCAGATCTTCGACACGTCACACTTGAAGACTCTCTTCTTGAACTCCATGCCTAAAACCATTACACAAGCGAAGCCATTCACAAATATTTCGCTAATAACACCAAAAAACTACAATTTTATTACTGTAACCTCAATTTTACTATACTTCATATAACTTGATTCCTGGATAGCCAAATTTTACCAAACTTTCAGTGAGGCCTTGTTATTATGTCCTCTTACTAATAAGGCCATTTTGATTGAGTTAACACCTGGGCCCAGGAGACTATGGAGTCTTTCCCTTCTCCTTTGGTACACATATGAATGTCTGTGACCCAGACACGGACGTGTAACATAAAGTTAATTAAGAAAATTGACCATACCTCCTTATCTGCGAAACTACTGAGCCTAAAATAAAAATAATATACATAAAATAGTGCATTACTTATAGATTACATGAAAACCTATAAGAAGTATATGGTGTTAAAATAACATGGTAAATCTCTCAATATTGAGAAGTATGGGAATGTATGGGAGAACATATTTTACAACTACAATGTTAAGTTTGTTCGTAGGATAAATTATCTTATTCCGCAGTCTTTTTGTCGTCCACCCATAGCACGTCACGTCTCATAGGTAATGTCCTAAGGGCTTTGCCCACAAACTATGAGACTGCGGGCTTGGACGATGCCAAGAATGCTTTTGAAATTGCTTGAACGGGTAAAGAATTTCCAGACAACCCAAAATCTCAAAGGAGCTGGGACAGTATTTATTGCGATTTAACATACAAATCGATTCTGAGCCGCAGTTCAGGTCCAGATCGCGCAAGACTTTTGGCGGTCGGAGTCAGAGAGGCTGGTCATTGGCTACATGCCCATCCGTCTCCATATACCGGTACTTTCTGGATCCGACCTCGCTTCATCTGGCGACTGGTCTGCGGCTTGGGGTCACGGTATGCACTCCACACACATGCCCTTGTGGCACGGACGTGGACCGACTGGGTCACCACGGACTTTCTTGTCAAAAAAGTGCAGGCCGCTTTTCAAGACATGCGACACTTAATGACATAATCCACCGGTCTCATGCCAGCATCAATGTGCTTGCTCTTCTTGAGCCGACTGGCATTGTCAGAGATGATGGCAAAAGACCTGATGGTGTGTCTTTGGTTCCGTGGAGTATGGAACGGATGCATGTGTGGGACACACACACCGTTCCACCTCCAATGGACTACTTCTAAAGCGGGTGCAGCGGCAGAAAATGCCGAAAATCGGAATATTATTAAATAAGAAGGCCTTGGCAGAGAGTACAACTTTATGCCCTTTTGCGTCGAAACCCTCGGTCCGTGGGGTCCCAGTGCGCATAAGCTATTTGCGGAAATTGCGAAACGTCTAGTTGATGTAACTGGTGACCGAAAAGCTGGCGGCTTTCTCGCGTAACGCATCAGCATTGCAATTCAGCGAGGAAATGCCGCCAGCATCCTCGGTACAATGTCCCGAGGGACTTTTTTAGGCTTAACTTAGTTTTAATTTAATTTAGTTAATGTTAATAATCATCTTGTAATTTGGTTATGTAAATAAATATTTTTATCAAAATTATCTTAGGATAAAAAACATGATAGATAACATATTCATTGTACGGAACCCACACCACGCGGGTTCAACTCGCACTTGTCCGGTTTTTTTCAATATGTAGAGTGAGTGTTTAACATTTGCACCTGTCAAATAAAAAAATAACTTTAAAATCTCACCGTGGTTCACACCTGTGAGAATCCGAAAATACCTGTTACTAATCTGAAACGATTCAATTTAAAAATCAAAATAATAATAATCGCTTCATTGTCAGGCAGCTAAGGCCCATAGATAAAATACACAAATAACCCGACATCATAAACTATTACTTATTAAAATGGAATACGTAGACTATAATGTGTGTGTGGTTAGTATTATGTAATATTATTAATCACGAATAGTTTTAATTAACTGAATTAACAACAACACATAATCAGCCTATAATGTTCCCACTGCTGGGACACAGACCTCCTCTCTGTGATAGGGAGTGGGCCGTAATCTACCACGCGGGCCTAGTGCGGATTGTTAGCTGTCACATGTCTTCGAATTTTTGGTTCTAGGAGATGCCGGTTTCCTCACGATGTTTTCCTTCACCGTTTTGAGAGCAGTGGTGATGAAAATAATTTACACAAAGTAAAGTGCCTGTCTGGGTTCGAACCTACGACCTACAACTCGTAAGTCGCGGCCGTTACCACTGGGCCACCACTGCTCTCTATTAAGAACAACACAATTTCAATAAAATAATAAATAATTTCCGCAAAATTTCGAGTGTTGCTTCCCCAGCCTTTTTGTCGTCCACCCATAGCACGTCATGTCTCATAGGTAAGGTATAGGTAAGGTCCTAAGGGCTTTGCCCACAAAGTATGAGACTGCGGGCTTGGAGGATGCCAAGAATGCTTTACAAATTGCTTGCCCGGGTAAAGAATTTCCAGACAACCTAAAATCTCAGAGGAGCTGGGACGATATTTATTGCGATTTAACATACAAATCGATTCTGAGCCGCAGTTCAGGTTCGGATCGCGCAAGACTTTTGGCGGTCGGAACCAGAGAGGCCGGTCATTGGCTACATGCCCATCCTTCTCCATATACCGGTACCTTCTTGGATCCGACCTCGCTTCGTCTGGCAACTGGTCTGCGGCTTGGGGTCACGGTATGCACTCCACACACATGCCCTTGTGGCACGGACGTGGACCTTAATTTAGTTAATGTTAATAATCATCTTGTAATTTGGTTATGTAAATAAATATATTTCAATAATATTTTTTTTTGCATTGAATTCTCAATATCGTTGTGATACAATAAAATTTACTGAATTTATTAAAATTAACTATATTTTACTTTTACTCTTCATTCTTATATAATTTATGTTCAGTATTTTTAAATTGCACATGGCACTTTTGCTTTTGAAATAACAAACAAAAGTGCAATCAGTATTGTATTTTTTAATATTTAACAAGGAAAAGTGTAATTTGTATTAGAAAAAATATAAATATAATAAATATTTATAGAGTTTAGATATCTAAATGTTTGCATCAGGTACAAGTGAGCTGTCATTCCACCTGATGCTAAGGATTGACACCATTGACAGCTCACTTCACACCGAAGTTTTCACGGTGAGATTTATATAGAATAACACTACATTGTAACAATATGACATTAGCAGTACCTTTATGTCCTAGCAGTAAGGGTGATTTTCGTAGTACAAGTGTTGCTACTGATATGCGGTTGACTTGTACAAATCTACCACTTTGCATTGACTTGCTCGCAGAACAGTTGGCGGATGGAGCTGAAAGGTAATGGAGTGGCGACCTTGTGCGGGTCGCAGGAATCCGCTGGGTGCGGGAAGCACAGAATCGGTCAAAGTGGTGGTGCTTGGGAGAGGCCTATGTCCTTTGGACGTTTTTTGGCTGAAATGATGAGAAAAATGAAAGGGATGACTGCGATGGCGGCTAATAGAGATCTAGGTACGGCAGAAGAAAACATGTTGTGCCTACTCCTAGTAAATTGGGGTCAATCAATCAACTCAGCCTATCGCAGTCCTCTGTTAGGTTTCCATCTCGAAAATGGTTTTGACGAAAGTCGTAAATCCATAGATTTCTTTATGGTTTTGTACTCTCAAAGGATGGAACTTTTTTTTTGGGTGGAAAATCATCAAATAATTTCTCCCGCTCTGGGCGGAGCGGGAGGTTGTGTCAGATTCTGATGATAAAATAAAAACTACCTGGCAATTAATAAATAATGAATTACGAGTAGGTAGGAAAAAACGACGTAATACTAAAGTTAATGTAGAGACTGCACATGAGCCCATCACTTCAGATGTAGAAATAGCTCAAGAATTTGAAAACTGTTTTGGTAATATTCACCTTAAAACTACTGAAACTTTAAAGACATTTATAATCTACGTCGCCGTAAATATCTTAGGAAACAATTTAAAAAGATTAATATTATGACGGCACCGCCAATTCATTTATGAAAATATTATGTATGTAAGAAAAATTCGACATCTTTTTAATAAAATAAGTGATAGACATAATTTTAATACTAGAAATAAAGATAAAATAGATCAACCATTTTTTCAGATTATCTAAAGTACATACATCTTTTATGGGTTACTGTGTCAAATGTTACAACAAAATACCTTGTGATATATGGCAATTAAATAAAAGAAAATTTAAAACTCATGTTAAAAGTACACTTTGTAAACAAGCATATAATAATTACAAATTAGAGGATTATATCCAAGATAAGAATGCTTGGAAACATGCTGTCCAGCTCCATAGGTCAATCTAGAGTCTAGACAAAATCAAACTGGTTGCTATTTTAATTGTACAATTTATTTTTGATACAAATAATAAATCAATGTTGAATTTAAATTCTGTGGTAACTTTAACTCACACACTGACCTATTACTTTTACTTTATTACTTTATTTATTATTTTAAGGAAAACGTATACTTTTACAATGTTTGTAAATATGTGAGCATCATGTACCTACCACATAATTAATTTATCTGTCATTGCTTCATTTTAAATTCTTTTCTTACTTATGTTGGTATAGTAATTTTATTCTAGGTGCTGCGTCTTCACATATAATTATGTAATATACCTATATAAAGTTATTAAATATGGAGACCTTGGAGGCCTTGGCAGAGAGTACAACTTTGTACCCTTTGGCGTCGAGACCCTCGGTCCGTGGGGTCCCAGTGCGCATAAGTTATTTGCGGAAATCGCAAAACGTCTGGTTAATGTAACTGGTGACCGAAAAGCTGGCGGCTTTCTTGCGCAACGCATCAGCATTGCAATTCAGCGAGGAAATGCCGCCAGCATCCTCGGTACAATGCCCCGAGGGCCTTTTTTAGGTTTAACTTAGTTTTAATTTAATTTAGTTAATGTTAATAATCATCTTGTAATTTGGTTATGTAAATAAATATGTTTATATATACCTATACAAAATTTGTAAAACATTTTATAGGAGTAACGGTGGAGTTTCTTGCCCATTCTTCTCCATACGAAACTACCTTTTGGAAGGGGCAACTAGAATCAACTCTATTTTTTTGTAAATGTTGACGTTCAAAAGTGCCTTTTATGTGCCTATTTGAAATAAATAATTTAACATTGACTTTGACTTTGCTGACGCCTAGCAAAAACCGTATGTACCCGTGGAGAGTAAGCCACAATATATTTTCGCCTCCTAGCCTGGCTTTCTGGGTTAGCTGGAATATATGGGTATTAGTGTAAATATAGAATGACGTTTAAAAGGAATGAATGATAATAGGCCACTAATTCTATATAGATCGACTGTGGGATATACATATATATGGCTTATAATAGATTACTTTTAAAAGTGACCTTTGGGCTCTTTCTAACTCTAGAAATTTAGTTTTAGTGGCCCCTCCCCAATCTGGTAAGCAGCATGTGATTACGGACTGCGCGAGTGCTACATAAATGTTGTTGAGTGTCCTTTCAGACATCACATGTCGTAGATTTTCAAAAATCCATATAAAAATTCGAACATGTGACATAATAACCTCGACATGCGAGTGCCATGCTAGACACTCGTCGACTATAACTCCCAAGTATCTTGTAGACGGTACTTGTTTGATGGGTTTACAGTCACAATTTTGCTCTAAGCTGTTTGCACACATATGGATACGAATTTTCAAATAAGTACATTATTTAGACCTTGCACTTGGAGAGAAACAAATGTAATTTGTTTTAGCAATATTAAGGGTTCACAGATTTGCTTTGAGCCACATATCTATAACAACTAACCCTTGTTCGGCCTTATTACGTACCACTTCCCAAGTGTCGCCAAAGTACACAATAGCCGTATCGTCCAGATATGAAAAGCTTTCTAGCCACCGCTTCGTAGTGGCAGGCCGAGCACAGAGCCCTTCGGAACACCGATAACAACGTTTTCCTCATTGCTATACGACTTGCCTTTTTTAACCTGTAGTTTCCTACCCCGGAGGTAAATGTCAAAAAGAGAAAGAACCTTGCCTTTCATCCCTCCCTGTCAAGTTGACGGTGAAAGAAAATTATCTCCGAGTATTTTTTTTTGTATTTTTAAACTTTACTTTCTTATCTTTTACTTGCTTGTGTAATGCTTGTAATGCGTTCCTGAATAACTCAAAATTGGCAAAAAAAAACCAACACGTACTGTAAGATGCCAAGATGCAAGAACAAAATCGACTATGACACGGAGAATAGATAATATAGTACAATGCTGACGAGAAGTCGGGCACGACGATTAATACAAAACACACACCCAACATCTTCGGGTTCGACGCTCAGCTCCGCCTCGCAGTTGCCGTAACCTGCTCCAGACGTGAGTCCAGTGATACCGGCCGCTGCTGTTGCGTCGAGCTGGAGAGACGAATACTTCTCGCAGCCGACGACACCACCACCAGTACGTCCACGCGGAAGAGGCCGACCATCGGTCAGCTTAGGACTCCGAGGCCCATCGGCCTCTGATAGGGTCTCCGCTCCCGGTGAAAGTGTGCAGTGCATGAGGTGGACACAAGCTGTTAACGAAAATGTCATGTGCGCATACTTTGGGGCTACAGAGGGGGGAAGTAACTTGACTGCGTAACGTGGATGGATGCTCTCTCTGTTTCAGGTGCTTGAATTTGTCGGATCAGGTGCGGGTCATCCAGCGTAGCCGTATGCTGGATGACGTCGTACTAAATCGACTACGTATGGAATCACGGAATAGCCATGTTTCACTTGCTTCTCCACTGGTCGCGGTGCAAATGCAAAATTTACCCGGTGGTTCGCCGCGACCCGACCACGCTGATGAAGAGGATGATGGCGAGGCTATATCCGTGAGTTCTCAATGCAATGTAATTGAGGAGTGCTTTAGAGGATGCTTTCCGGGAGTACCGCTTCACACCACCTAGACTTAGACCACGTTAACCTCGTTTGCCTATGCACAAGAAAAACAAAGCGCCGGTGTGTGCTCTAGACTCGCAGCTGTCAAATTATTTCATCGGCAGCAAAGACCTCACAGATACTCACTCGATCTTATACTGTGCAGCTTCAGCGGCATGTCGTGTCGTGTATGTCGTGTAGCTCATGTTAAATTTCCCAATAGTGACAGAGCTCCACGACCAAAACCAGCTGTACCAGCTTGGCAGTGCAGGATTGAGCGTCGTATCGATGAGGCTAGAGCACTCATCGGTAAGCTAATCTGCTTCAGGGAGGGCAATACTCGCCCTAGAGTGATGCGCTTTGTGAAGCGGGCGTTCGCGGGGACTGATATTCTAAGTTCTCGAGATTATTTGACCCGCGTCACAGAGCGTATCGACTTCCTGAAACAGAAGATCTGTGCATGGGCGAACCGTATTCGTCGGTACAGGCGGAGAATGGAACGATACACTCAGAATCGCACATTCCAGAACGATGAAAGGTGGGTTTATAGGACTTGGGAGCGACCGGACCAAGGTGTGGCTGACACGCGCCTGCCGGATGATGACGCCATGTGTTCCTTCTGGCAAAGCATCTGGTCGATGCCTGTCAATCACACCGAAGGCGACTGAACTAAGGGAATCGAGTGAGCGTGCGATCTTATACCAGAAATGCACTTACCCTCATCCCCCAAGATGTAGCTCGTGCAGTCCGTCCGTTGCCTAACTGGAAATCTCCAGGACCGGACAGGCTGCACAACTTTTAGATAAAGTGGTTCCAAAGATCGCACGCCTGCTTGGCATCCCAGTTCCAGTCAGCCTTAGAGTCAGGGTCGCTACCCCAGTTCCTAACGACCGGAATTACCCACCTACTAGCGCATTACTACAGGTAGTACTGCGGAACCCAAAAATTATAGGCCGATCACTCGTTTACCGACGGTCTATAAAGTTCTCACATTCAATTTGAGAGTTAAAATTAACAACCATATAGAAACTAACTAAATCATGTCTGCCTCACAAAATAAATGTAAGAACGGATCCCGTGATACTAAGGAGCTGCTCCTCATCGATATTGCCATAAGCCAACAGGTTCTCCTTCCTCTAAGCACACTGCTGGAGGATTCAGGTCTATGCTATCGGTTGAGGAGAAGTGGTCAGGTTATATCTCACCTTTACATGGATGACTTGAAACTTTTTTCCCCCAATAATTTGGAACTGATGGAGCTACTGAAGGTAACCAAAACTTTCAGTAGCGCCATCAGGATGGAATTTTGTGTGGACAAATGTGCGGTCATGCATGTAAAGCGAGGGGGGATTGTGAAATCCGTGGGAACCCAACTTTCGGATTCCATATACCTGAGATCCCGCTCTTCAATCGAAACTTACAAGTATTTGGGTATGTCGGAAGCGTTAGGCATCAACACCGCTGACATGAAACAATTGCTGAAGGAGCGCTTCTTTGGCCGCCTGAATAAAGTATTAAATACGAGTAGTCTTTTATCAGGCGGAAACAAGGTGCGCGCCTTCAATGGTTAGGTCATGCCGGTTTTTATGTACTCTTTCGGTATACGGGACTCAGACGGAACTTGACAGGAGTCAGGTCCAGGAGGGTCCGCACACTGCTGACCGCAAATCGGATGCATAATCCACGGTCATCGGTGATGAGACTGTATATCCCGCGGAAATGTGGAGGTCGAGGCTTTTTAAACGCTAAGACCCTGCACAACCGTGAGATATGCAGTCTCAGGGAATATTTCTTAGAAACCGACGACGTGATGATGCACCGAGATGTGGTCTCAGTGGATAAGGGCCTCACCCCGCTCTCCTTGGCTGACGAGAACTGGCGCAAACCTATAGTATTAGATACTAATGACCGCAGGGAGGTATGGCAGAGCAAAGAGCTACACGGACGCTTTCACCGGGTCCTACATGGACCCGATGTAGACCTCTTAGCGTCCGTATCCTGGTTGCGATTCGGTGATCTCTTTGGGGAAACCAAAGGTTTTGTCTTTGCGATTATGGACGAAGTTATGATGACGAACAAATACCGGAAATATATTGTGAAAGACGGCACGGTTGACATCTGTCGGGCATGCCAACGTTCGGGGGAATCAATCCGACACATTATTTCTGGCTGTTCTCGTCTGGCTAACGGAGACTATTTGCATAGACATAACCTTGTAGCCAGGATTATCCACCAGCAACTTACTCTGAAATACATATAGTCTTGTGGAATCGGAAGTACCGTACTATAGGTATGCGCCCGACCCAGTTCTCAAAGTATGGTATATGGCAATATTACGTTGTATTGGGATCGATCTATCATCACTGACAGGACTATTGTTGCTAATAAGTCAGACATAGTGGTGATAAATCGATTAGCGCGTCAAACAATCATTATTGATATAGCGGTCCCGCATGACGAGAACCTCGTAAAAGCTGAAAAAGATAAGCAGATTAAGTATCTTGACCTAGCTCACGAGGTTGTCGACATGTGGGATGTGGATACAGCAATCATTGTGCCGCTAGTCGTGACGGCCAATGGCATAATAGCCAAGAGCCTCGACCAACACCTGAAGAGGCTTTCGCTAGGCAGCTGGATCAAGGGCTTAATCCAGAGAGCGGTACTTCTGGACACGGCGCGTATCGTCAGGAGGTTCCTCTCTCAGGAGCCCTGACTACCGGTAGCTAGGACCCTGTTCCCGATACCGGTGGGCTGCTATTTTTTATATTTTTAAATGTTTTGTTTTTATATTTTTATAAAAATATTTAAAAATGTAAATAATATGTATTAAATGGAATAAAGGAGATAATAATAATTATAATTTTATTAGGTACATAAAGATTTGGTAGTAATTGGGACTTGCAAAAGCATGCATTAGTATAACATGGCGTAGGTACATCGAATCGTTGGCTGAATCACTACTCTCCTAGCTAGTGCATTAGTATAACATGGTGTAGGTACATCGAATCGTTGGCTGAATCGCTGCTCTCCTAGCTAGGAGAGCAGCGATTCATTTCACACATTTTAATAAAAAAACTTGACGCTTATGGTATACGAGGTAATGTTCTGAATTTAATTAAATCCTATTTAGACAATAGAAAGCAGAAGACAGAAATCACTAGAATTAATATAACTACAAAAATGGAAGAGATATACTTATCAGATGAACGTCAAACTGCTTTTGGTGTTCCAAAAGGTAGTGTATTGGGACCTCCGCTTTTTACACTATACATTAATGACTTGCCAAAATCAATTCCACGCCCTATGACTTTATTTGCAGATGATAGCACGGTGAAAATTTCTAGTAATAGCAATGACATGATCCAATATAAACTTGACATTCACAATACCTTGACATCGATAATAGAATGGTTAAATAATAATATTTTAATGATTAAGATAAAACTAAAATCATACATTTTAGCCAACGCTTGACTATAGAACATATGGACATAAATACAGATAGTAAAATTGTTGAAATCGTAAATACTACAAAATTCCTTGGACTAATAATTGACAAAAGACTTGACTGGAAATCACAAATCGAGAAACTCTTCAAAAAAATGTGTAGTTCTGCATTTGCATTGCACTCTCTAGCTGCAGTTGTGAATGTAGATACCCTGATTGCGGCCAACAATGGCTTAGTTGCGTCTCACCTAAGATACGGAATCATATTTTGGGGAAATTCTACCGACGCTAACACGGCATTTAAGGCTCAAAAGCATTAGATCTATGTTTGGGCTAACAACGGTTGATACATGTAAACCATATTTTAAAAGGTAAATTGTATTAACTCTTCCTTGTATGTATATCCTTGAAACCGCAATGTTTGTTAAAACCAACCCCAATTTGTTTCCACGTCTACAGGACGTTGTACCGCGTAACAGACTGGATATGACCATTCTTTGAGTCTATCCAGCAAAAACGGCACTCATGCGCAAAAGTATCGTCTGCATGGCGCCTACTATATATAACATATTGCCTAAACGATGGAAGGAGCTAAACGGTAAGGCATTCAAGCGACAATTAAAAATGTTTCTTTCGCAAAAAGCATATTATAGTGTCTCCGAATTTACAAGGTGTTTGTAGGTATTCTTCAAATTAGTCACGGTTTTAGATTTTTTAACATTAGACTTGGTTTGGTACGTCTTTTTTTTTTGAGGGTGGGAAATCATCAAATAACTTCTCCCGCTCTGGGCGGAGCGGGAGGGTGTGTCAGACTCTTACTGACTAAAACCCACCCGTATTCCTTCCTGTTGCCTGTGTTGCGGGGGCCTCGGTGACCCATAAGTACCTTCCCGCGACCCCGGCAGGCATCGGCCCTAGTGGACCCCTACTTTGTGCTGACGACATCTCTTTGAGGCGCGCGTGGAATACGACGCGCCGTCGACCCGGGCCTGGTCCTTACCGGACGGTGAGCTACCCATTGCTCACCGTCCGCAAGCCCGCGCCTACGGTGGCCGGAAATCCGCCCGGGATTCCCGACGCCCTGGGCGTCTCCTGCGGCGGCTAGGGGCGAGAGGGCGCGACACGTGCCTTTCCCTCAACCGTCCCGCCTCCTCCTTCGCGAGCATTACTGCTTCGCAGAAGGAGGTGACGGCTGCCCATGCCCTCTCGCTCCGTACCATGGCCTGAACCAGGGCCGGACGCGAGAGGTCTCTGCCGCCGATCGCCTCCAAGAGGACACGGCGGTGCTCTGCCCAAGCCGGGCAGACCTCCACCGTATGCTCCACCGTGTCCTCCGGGCGATCCACACAGTGGTGACACCCGGACGTTTCCTCCCGCCTTATCCGACACAGGAACCTCCCGAAGCTGCCGTGTCCGGTGAGGACCTGCGTCAGGCGGAAGGTGAGGACGCCGTGGCGCCTCTCCAGCCACTCCTCAAAGAGGGGACTTATCGCCGCAATCGTGGCGTGCCCAGCACTGGGTTGCGACAACCGTACTTTCCATGACACCATGAGATCCCGCCGGAGCTCCGTCCGCTGTGCCGCGATTTCTCGCGGCGGCGGACTTACGCCCCGGCGTTTCGCCTCCTCGCGCCACTCCCAAACGCGCCGTTTGGTACGTCTGGGATAAACAATAGTATCATTGCATAATCCGTAACAGACGTCTTTAAAACTGCCACGAAAGCCGAGTTTTTTGATTTATTTACCCTAAGAAGCATGTGATCGAGGCAGCTGTCATCCCTGTTAGGCAGTGCCCCGAGAGGAAACCATGTAAATCCGCTATATTTAATTAATTCAATATGTTAGTCCATAGTAGTTTAATTTAATAGTGTTCCCATGAGAGTCGATAGTTTGAAGGTATTGATCAAGCGAGGCAATGAAACTATGTGTGGATACATTCGATGGAGACCGATAAATACCAATGATGGTGAAATTAGAGATTGATTTGCAAAGCTGAGGCAATTGTCAAATTAATTTCTGTTGCCTGTGTAAGTGTGTGTAAGTGGCAGTTTTTTATATAGGCGACTACGCCATCATTTTGATTTAAATATCTAGATGTATTAAACGAAATATAGTTATTTAACTATCTGCACTGTGTTAAAAGTAGGATATCCATTTGAACTCAAATTTGAGACAAAGTTATTTTTACTGTATATACTCATTATATTTTGAGTCAGGACGGTTAAATTATAATTATTATGTTGTAGGTAAGTATTTAAGTGTGCAATATCTGTTAAAGCATCAGCTCCACTACCGTTGGCTCAACTTCACTCGGCGCAATTTGTAGACTGTTAGATATTAGCTATAATTATTTCATCAGGCGTTAAACTTACTGTCCTTGAGTGCTTGTTCAATGTCATGAGAGGTTAAATAATATACGTAAGTACAAGTCTTTATCTGCGTGCTACATCCTGAATTGTAATTCCCAAAATTCCCAAGAAGTTCCTCCAGTTTTATACATGGTCCATACGAACCGGATAATATATATATACAGGGCGTCCCACGGACATGCCACATGGAGGGAAAGTACCTTGAATATTGTAGATGGAACATTGTACTGAAAGAAGACATTATTTGAATTTAAAAACCAATTTAAACTGCATTCATAGATATTTAAATAATTACATGGTTGAACCGGAAATCGAACCCGTTACACGAGAATAATAATCACCCTGTAGTTTTATCATACCGATCGAAAAGCTTCATCATAAGTATTATTTTTTGATAAATAACATAGTGTCACAAATAAAAGGAAGACCATGATTTTTAACATTTTAAATACAAAATTAATCAATTTATCAAATGCTCAAAATGACTCCCTTCCTGTTGAATACAAAGTCGCACTCTTTTGATTATTTCGCTCCCTGTCGATTTTTTAATCTTGTTGTGGTGGATAACCAAAACCAAAACAGGCCCTTAAAACAATCGAGAAATGGTACAAAAAAGGCAATAAACCTATTCTGAGTATTCGGTTTGCATGGAAAAAAGGCCACGCTCCGGTCGTTTTGAAGACGGAACGGATGACGAAAAGGATAGGGCTGAGGGGAGTCGGTGATGAGCCGCAACAAGAGACGGACGTGATAACTAGGCTAGTTAAGTTAGGGGAGTTCGTGAAAAGACCACCAGAAAGAGCGGTTGAATTAGGCTTGACTAGGAGAGATAGAACTAGGTCGGTAATAATGACACAATGTCACTTTGGAGAGATCGCGATAGTGAGAGTGTTGTCAGTTTAATTAATACGTTAAATTGTAATAATAAGTGTAGATTTAGACTAGGTTATATTAGTCAAGTATAATGTAAGTTGTGTGTAAGGCGCGCGAATCTCAGTAAGTGTATCTGTGAACGATTGGGTGAGTGTTTGCTATTTTATTCCTCCTTATTCCTTTCTATGACAATCGAGGTATCCTACACCAGCGTTTGGTTCTAGGGACTCGGAGAGAGCCTTCCATTGGGTGTGACATTTAACAAGAGACGGTAGAATACTCTACCAACAGATGATAGACAATCACAACCAAGTCATGACACTTACGGCAGTCACACTGCTTATGGATGGCTGAACCGAATTAATACTCGCAACTCGTTAGGGAAAATTTGAGCTATAATGCTACTTTGTAATTGTTTACGAACACAAACAAACCAAATACTAGTGATGGTTACCTTATCCCTATGGACTGACTAACTGCAGGATATTATACATTGCCCTTGATGTATGCACATTCTCAGGGAGCTGGGTTAGCCCTCACCAAGTTATATAAACTGGATTGATAGTTCGTTCTAAGGAACGCTAAGGATTGTGTCTCGTTAAACCACATCCGGCTTTCGGGCCTCTCACAAATTATTATTAGCGAGACACGATATTTGGATGCCGAGATAGAAATGCTCCGTTGCTCGACACAGTCGCACGGCTGCCGATTACATTGAAAGCATCCTCTAAATGGGGGAGATTAAGAGAGTGAGAAGTGACGATTTGGAATAACCACTTCGGCGTATAGCAGGAGCAATTGTAAAGAATTCTACTACCGACTGACGATGCGGTACGCTTGTGCAAGTTTAAATTATTTCTTCCATTACGGTTTCCGTAGGAACCTATCGTTTACCATAGTCCGGTTTTCAATAGTGGAAACTGGTCATCAACTAAATTTAAATTGAGGATCTTGGGTTCAACATTCTACGTTCATCCAGAATTATATTGGACACCTTCGTCGGCTCCAGGATCCGGGACGCTCAAAGTCCCTGGCGCACATTTATTAATTAAATAACATTCATAATAACTGGAAGGTTAAACAATAATATTTAAATCTATAATATTTACTTTGAACTATCTAAACGGAACAGTACTGGGTTTATCTCCAACTCCCCACGACCGTAGCTTGATCTACTGAAATATTAGCTGGCTGGCAATAGTAGGTTTTAACAGTAGTCACCTACTTTATTTATAAGACGGTAGACCCGTAGTGGCTACCATGTATTTTTATATTGTGAAGATTTAATTTTATAATTATAATGTGTTTAAGATAGTTTGTTGTTTCTTTACAATTCAATACCCAACCACCTGGCCTCTGAGCTTATCTTAGTTTGCGGCAAGAGGAAGCAAAAAAACAAAATATAACACTATTGTACTCGTATATGGTATAAAAACAGCCTCAAAAATGTGCGAAGCTGACATAATAAACAATCGAGGAGTATCAAATCGCCGCACTTTTTTTTTTTTTGGTTGGTAAATCATCAAATAACTTCTCCTGCTCTGGGCGGAGCGGGAGGGTGTGTCAGACTCTTACTGACTAAAACCCACCCGTATTCCTTCCTGTTGCCTGTGTTGCGGGGGCCTCGGTGACCCATTAGTACCTTCCCGCGACCCCGGCAGGCATCGGCCCTAGTGGACCCCTACATATGTGCTGTCGACATCTCTTTGAGGCGCGCGTGGAATACGACGCGCCGGAAATCCGCCCGGGATTCCCGACGCCCGGGGCATCTCCTGCGGCGGCTAGGGGCGAGAGGGCGCGAAACTTGCCTCTCCCTCAACCGTCCCGCCTCCTCCTTCGCGAGCATTACTGCTTCGCAGAAGGAGGTGACGGCTGCCCATGCCGTCTCGCTCCGTACCATGGCCTGAACCAGAGCCGGACGCGAGAGATCTCTGCCACCGATCGCCTCCACGAGGACACGGCGGTGCTCTGCCCAAGCCGGGCAGACCTCAACCGTATGCTTTACCGTGACCTCCGGGCGATCCACACAGTGGTGACACCCGGGCGTTTCCTCCTGCCTTATCCGACACAGGAACCTCCCGAAGCTGCCGTGTCCGGTGAGGACCGGCGTCAGGTGAAAGGTGAGGACGCCGTGGCGCCTCTCTAACCACTCCTCAAAGAGGGGTCTTATCGCCGCAATCGTGGCGTGCCCAGCACTGGGTTGCGACAACCGTACTTTCCATGACGCCATGAGATGTTGCCGGAGCTCTGTCCGCTGTGCCGCGATTTCTCGCGGCAGCGGACTTACGCCCCGGCGTTTCGCCTCCTCGCGCCACTCCCATACGTGCACGAGGACAAATTGCCGCACTGAGATATGAAGTTGCAGCAATGAATGGAAAAAACTACACAGCAAGGGGGCTTGGTTGTTTACGTGTTGCGAGGAATGCACTATGCGCATTTTCTGTTCACCTGGAATTACGTCACAGACACTACAAAATACAGGCATAATCACCTTAGCGACACGTTGCATGATGCGCGGCGATAAACATCTAATTCATTCGCACTACAATATGCAAATCACAATGGATTTAGGAAATGAGCAGAAGATCTACGTACCTAAGATAAACCTAAACGAACTATTAAAAAGCAATAGTCAAATTACAAACATAACAAACATGGAAATTGAAACACACGAAGAGCAACTAAAGGGTCTTAAGAGACAAATTGAGCTGGTTAAAGAACAACAGAACATCCAACTAGTTAATTCCGTGGAGGCGGAGCAACATCACTGCGTCCTGTTGGGCGGCATGATAACCTGTGCAACAATATTCTGCATATGGGTATACTTTCAAATAAAAGCACGCTGCTTCTGTCTACCTCAAGGAAGCAGAACGGCAACGCAAGCGCACAAGGAAGAGTTTGAGATGGTACCAAGTCATACTCAACGGGATCTTCGTAGGGAAGGACAAACAAAGGCAGATACACAGACACTAGAAGAGGTCCCCGGACATCTTCCTAACAGCAACAAGGTGGATCGAGAAAGGTCACCAATATCAGCTAGCGGCGAACGTCGAACCTTCTTATAACTTCCTGTACATACTTTATTTATTTTTTGATAATGCTTTTTACTTGTTATTTGTACTTTATAGTTGGCAGGATGTACGAGCATCGCCACATCGTAACAATTGTTTTAGTTTTTACCTGAACAAGCAGTTGCTAATTCACTGATTTATGTACATTCGCTAACTAGGCGATTACGCCCGCCACAAGTCACCTACTTTAGGTATTATATATTTTAATGTTTTACCTATTAAACAACCAATCATTAACGGACCCAAAACAGTGACTTTATTCTTCTGTAGGTACACATCCCGTGTGATTCGTCCACCTACATACTACATCTCAGTGTGCGGAGCTGCTGCCCGTACAACGAGGTTATAATATTGATGCTGAGACACTCGAAAAAACTACAATTGAATCTCAATATTATGGGTTAGTAGCTCAAGCTAAAGTTATTTTAGGTAACTTCTCAAAATCTGACCAAGACGAAGTAAAATCGAATTGCAGTAGTGGTAAACGTCAGTTCGTCAAGTTGCCTACAATTCAATTACCCAAATTCACAGGACCATATGATAACTGGCTTGAATTTCGCGATACCTTCGCTAGTCTCATTCATGGCAGTAACGACATTAATAAATTCCATTAACTGAGGTCATTACTAACGGAATCTGCTGCCATCGTGATCCAGTCAATTGAGTTTTCTGCTCAAAACTACAATGTGGCATGGGAGCTTCTTTTTGAGCGATTCGATAATGAACGATTATTAATTGAAAATCACGTTACGGCGTTGTTCAATGTCGAGTAAATCACCAAGGAGTCCTCACCTGCTCTAAAAGGTATTATACAGGGAAGACGACATGAAGCAATAGACACAAGTATGTTGGATAATGCGTTAGATGCGCAAGAGTGCCACCGTCAAAAGAGATTTATTAGAAGAAATACAATGTTGTTGCTTCAATGTGAGTAAAAATTCACAATTATTTTATTTCGACGTTTAAAATGCATTTACGAGTATATTGTTTAAAAAAATCAAGATGATTTATTTTTTTTTTTTTTTTTTTTTTTTTTTTTTTTTTTTTTTTTAAAAAAAACGTTGCCCCACACTAGGAATTTCTTCCTGTATCGTGAGTGCGTTTACAAACATAGAACTCACAAACACAAACACCCAGACCCGGAACAATTACTTGCAGATCATACAAATATTTGTTCCGTGCGGGGATCGAACCCGCGACACGCTGCGCAGCAGTCGATTGCTCAGCCATTACGCAAACCGTGTCGTGTGTCGTATTATTGGTAAAATAGTCTTAAATTAATAGAATTGTCTAGAAATATATACAAATGAGACACAAGTGAGTACAAAAGAAAAACAAAGATGGCGAAGAGCTTATAGAGCATCAAATAGTTCAGTCGCATCGCTGTCAATAGGAAACGTGCCACAACGGTTGGCAGATTCTACCGATTATATTATCTAAAGTAGTAAAAAGTAATTTAAATAAAATTAAATCGACTTCAAACAAATTAACTTTAAATTATGAAATAATACACGAAACTAACCAACAAACCGCAATCAAAGGTAGGTATTAAACAAATTATGGCCCAAATTTTTTTTAAGGTGGGGCCAGCTGACCCTTCGAATATAAAACTTAATCAAAAAGAAACGATATATCTAATACAAAACGGAGTTAAAAGACATTTTACTTAACAACCTAATTTATGTAAGAACATGTATGCAACAAGGGACCCTTATAGTTTCGCAATGTCCGTCTGCCTGTCAGTCTGTCTCCGGGTTAACTCAGAAACTCTTAAACCTAGAAAGCTGTTATATTTTTTCTGTAATTCTAAAATCCTAAGTAATTTTATTGCAAAATTGCATTCAATATGTGCGTATTAGGTAATTATAATCCGGCCAAGTGCATGTCGGACCACGCAAAATGAAGGATCCTAAAAACAAACTTAACATTGCAGTTGAAAAACGTGTTCTCCCATACATCTATATGTATAAGTCACGGTCAATTCTCCAACTGCAAACGTAAGTTGATCGATTATTACTCGTTAACTTGTAAAGGCTACTTACCTGTGATAGTTGTCCGTTTAATTTCGTTATATGTACTACTGTCATGAATTTTATCACATATCCATAAACAACTATTAGCTTACAACTAATAGTTGTTTTTCTCTCAATCGAAAAATGGTTTTCACAGACCCGCAATATTTTTGAAAGGCCTATCCAACGGTACCCCAAATCATGGGATAAACCAGAAAAAAATATCATACCCACTATACGTGCAATCCCTAAGATAAGATAAGATATCTATTTCGCAAATATAGGTACAAAACACGGTGACATAATAAAATATAATTAGCAACAGCCATATTTAACCAGAAGGCATGCAAAAGTACAAAAATACACGAAAGATGCTAAGTACATAATAATAAAGATAAACAATGTCTATATAAAGATTGATTAACTTTAATTACAATTTATTTATGAAGTGCTTCAATAGTTATTTGTATTATACACAATTCTGTAGCAGTCTACTTATTTCATATTGAAATTAAATAAAATAAAAATAAAATAAAATTAAATGTCAATCAACTCAGCCTATAGCAGTCCACTGCTGGACATAGGCCTCTCCCAGGCTGCGCCATAACACATTGTCCTCCGCCTTCCGCATCCAGTCTGTCCCAGCCACCTTTTTAAGGTCGTCGGTCCATCTATCTGGGGGGCGTCCCACACTACGCTTGCCGATACGCGGTCTCCACTCCAGGACTCGTCTACTCCACCGGCCATTGGTCCTTCGACACACATGGCCAACCCACTGCCACTGTTCAGCTTGCTGACTCGGCAGGCTATGTCGGTAACTCCGGTTCTCTTCCGGATAACTTCATTTCTGATCTTATCCTTCAAAGAAACTCCGAGCATAGCCCGCTCCATGGCGTGCTGAGCGACCTTTAATTTGTGGACCAGCCCGACTGTCAGTGTCCACGTTTCGGCACCGTATGTAATAACGGACAGGACGCACTGGTTGAAGACCTTGGTCTTCAAACACTGCGGGATTGGCGACGAGAAGACTTGACGAAGTTTTCCAAACGCTGCCCAACCCAATCGGATCCTCCTCCAACTTTGAGAAAGAAGCCTACAGCTTCTTTCTCAAAGTTGTGTCTACCGAGCTGGATAACTTGTCCTAGGTAGACGTACTCCTTCACAACTTCGAGAAGCGACCCTTCGATGTGGATTGGACTCGGCAAGACGTGCGAATTATACATTACTTTCGTCTTGTCTAAATTCATGCCGAGGCCAACCCGCCGACAGGCTCCATTTAGGCTGTGCAGCATCTGGTCTAACTGTTCCAGCGTCTCTGCCATTATGACGATGTCATCGGCAAAACGAAGGTGTGAGATGTACTCGCCGTTTACATTGATACCCTGTCCAGTCCAGTCCAGCGTCTTAAACACGTCCTCCAACGCATTGGTGAAAAGTTTCGGGGATATCACATCCCCTTGTCTCACCCCCCCTGAGCAGTTGTATATGGCTGGTTTTTTCATCCTGGATTTGGACAGTCATCGTTGCAGCATCATACAAACACCTCAACACTTCGATGTAATGCCAGTCAATTCGACATCGTTGCAGAGAAGCCAGAACTGCCCATATTTCGACGAAGTCGAAGGCTTTTTCGTAGTCCACAAATGCCATACACAGCGGCTGGTTGTACTCTTCGGTCTTCTGTACAATCTGCCGAACAGTATGGACGTGTTCCACGGTACTGAAGCCTTTCCGAAAACCGGCTTGTTCTGGTGGCTGGAACTCGTCAAGTCTCCTGGCGAGACGGTTCGTGACGACCCTCGAAAACAGCTTATAAACTTGGCTCAGAAGTGAGATGGGTCTATAGTTCTTCGGCAAGGTTTTGTCGCCTTTTTTGAAGAACAGAACCACCGCACCTCTGCTCTACTCCTCCGGCGTTGTGCTTTCTAGGAAGACGGAGTTGAAGAGACTCGCTAGCTCTTTCAGGACTGGAGCCCCGCCCGCATTAAGGAGCTCTGTCGTTATTCCGTCATCACCAGGTGCCTTGTTGTTCTTTAGTTGCTCGAGAGCCGCCCTAATCTCGCACTGGTTGACATCCGGGATGTCTTCCGTGTAGTGGCGCGTTAATTCGGCTCGATGGTCATCTGCACTATGCCCCGCTGGTTTCGCCACCCGCGTTGAGTAGAAGTGCCCGTAGAAATCCTCGACTTCCTCGAGTATCTCGGACTTCGAAGTCACGATCCCACCATCCGCAGTTTTCAGTTTCGTCAGATGGGACCTCCCTAATTGCTGAGCGAACACTTTCGACCCTCGGTTCTGCTCAATCGTGACCATAATGTCCACGAGTGTTAGAGCACCGAAGGTCGCGACGTGTCAGCTTTCTAATTTTTAGATTTAAGGCCCTCTTATCTGACGAAGACAGCGGCGTGGATGGTAACTCTCGTCTTTCCGTCATAAGTCCGAGAGTCTCCGAGGAAAGTTTGGACACTTTACTTTTACGTTGCGACGGGAAAAGTCTGCGGGACACGACGCGTAGTGCTTTGATTACCTCGTCGGCCTTCTCATCAATAGTGCCTGTGGTTTCCAGTAGGGCAAATCGATTTTGAAGTTCCAGTTGGAACTTCTCGGATCTTAGAGCGGCTTGAAGCTGCGTAGGTCGGAGAGTAGGCCTCATCGTGCGGATTCTTGCGGCTCGAAAATTGATATTTAGAGTGCCTCGGACAAGCCTGTGGTCGCTTCCGGTATTAAACCTGCTGATCACGGAGACATCTCTAAATATGTGCCTCTTATCCGTCATAATGAAGTCTATCTCGTTCCTTGTCACGTTATCGGGGCTCTGCCAGGTCCACTTCCTTTGGGGCTTCTTCTCGAAGAACGAATTCATCAAGAAGAGCCCCTGAGACTCTAAAAAGTTGACCAGCATTTGCCCCCTGTGATTCCTGTGCCCCAAACCGAACGGTCCAACTTTCGTTTCGCCGCATTCTTGTTCTCCCACTTTGGCATTGAAGTCACCCATAACAACGTTGTAGTGGGCCTTTGTCGTACTGTGCATTGCCTTGGCAATGTCCTCGTACATGGCCTCGGCTGTCTCGTCAGAGCATGTCGAAGTCGGCACCTATACCTGTATCACCTTCAGTCAGTGAGTTTCAGTACAAGGTACGCTACCCGTGTCGACACACTACTGATTTCCACAACGCTGCTAGTGAGATCCTTGTTGACAAGGAAGCCGACACCGCCTTGGGAGAGCTGATCACCTTCGCGGAAGTAGAATAGGTGACCTGACTCCAGGGTTATCGTGTCCTCCCCCTGTCTTCGGACTTCAGATAACCCCAGTATATGCCAGTTAATGCGACCTAACTCTACCTCGAGTTCGGCAAGGTGATGGTCCAGCCTCATCGAACGTCCATTGTACGTCGCCAGATGTAGTCGTCGTTGGTAGCCTGCCGTAGCCCGGGGATTCTTCGCACCCCACGTCCCGCCGTTACCGTGACCGTTACCTTGACCAGGAATAGCGGGACCACCGGGAACTGAGGGCCGTTGTTTTGGCACTATATTCATTGTTGGGAAGTTTTTAATGCCCATAGTCCCCACGCTGGGCAAGCGGGTTGGTGACTGCAGTGCCAATCCTTTCGCACCGATGACGCTGCTGCCCGTCATCGCTCTGGAGAATTTAGATTGGCTTCTTGGATGGTTATACCGCCATCGGCCAGTCGTCAGCGCCTCGTCCGTCAGTGGCAGGGTGTACCGCGTGCAGGTGATGGTGGTGTGCCCCCCCTTACACCCAATTAAATGTCATATTTTTAAAATTCTATTCATTATAAAAAGTAATCAGCCCGTCGGACCGGCGCGTCCGTGGTCTGGGCGGAGACGTCGAACCGGATATACCGGTGATCGGAATAGGTCTCCACCCCCTCCATGACGTGCCAGTCAACTACACGTGGCGACAGAGCGGGGCTGGCGAACGAGATGTCCACCACTGATTCACC
The DNA here is from genome assembly GCA_905333075.3 of Atethmia centrago. Lineage (NCBI taxonomy): Eukaryota > Metazoa > Arthropoda > Insecta > Lepidoptera > Noctuidae > Atethmia > Atethmia centrago. The sequence goes on from HG995377.1 coordinate 9,111,145, forward strand.
CCGCATCCGCACACACGTGGGGACAGAACCCCGGTTTAGGATGACCAGGCCTGTCTCCAAAGCCCAGTCCTCCACCATCCTGCCCCGTGTGTCCGTTAACCGGGAACCCCAAGCCAAATTCTTTGCATTGAAGTCCCCGAGGACGAACACGGGGAGGGAACCAAACCCGACGACGACGTCTCTCAACTCCGCAAGGGAGTTGTGGAACTCGGCAAGAGTTCGATTCGGAGAGAAGTAGACCCCTACCACGACAATCTCCCCGAACCGTGCTGCTACGCAGCCCCATCCTCTCTTGACGGCCTCGAAGGACGGGGTACGGGCGGCGGCCGACGAAATTAGGGTCACTTAGCCGCTCAGGTCCGCCACCCAGTCATCCCTGGGTGGGACAAAGTACGGCTCAGCGACCACGGCGATGTTAATCGACCACTGCGCCATGCTCTGGAGCATCAGATCCTGAGCGGTGGTGAAGTGGTTGATGTTCGCCTGGAGGAGGCGGAATGGGGCCATTATTGGCACTCCATATCAGCCCCCTCTTGAGCCTCCTTCCCAGCCCCCTGAGAGGGGCCTGCCGCAGCGGCTACGGTGGCGACGGTGACGACGGCGGTGGTGGAGGCAGCAGCGGTGGTGGCAGTGGTGGCGGCTGCGGTGGTGACGGCAGTGGTGGAGGGCTTGCCTCTGGCCCTGGCTTTGGCGGGTGGGGCGCAGGCCTCGCCCCCATCCTGTGCTCGGCCGGCTTGCCAGCCACCGCACATACGACACAGTGTGGCGTGGCATTGCACGAGCCGGCCAAGTGCCCGGGCAGACCACAGCGGTAGCAAAGTCCGTTGCGGTCCACCTTCGAGGTGCAATTCACCTGCACGTGGTTGCCCACCTGGCAGCGAAAGCACCTCAGAGGTCTAGGTTCCAGCAGTTATACCTGCGCGGAAATCCAGCCCACCGATAGCCGTTGGCCCGGGGCAAGCTGGATCGCCTCAACGCAAATGTACATGTACATCTGTGGTGGGGAGACCCAGACAGCCACGCACTTCTTCTCTTGCAACCGAGCGGGTGGGCAGGTTGCGGATAGCCCAACTCCGGCTGCGGGACCGACTGTTAATGTCGACCCCGCACCCGGAGCATCTCGAAAGAGAACCCGGACAAGAGAAGCTCCCGAAGGCTCAGGAAAACCTATGTTACCTTGTCCTATGCACCTATCACCAAACAAACCATCCCCCCGCATCCATAGATCCCGTCGGTCCCCAAATCCCTAGGCCAAATCCCAGGCGTAGGGTGACCCCCAAAACCACACCACCTACCTAACCATGCCTTCCTTCCTATCCCTATATCCCGTCGGTCCTCGAGGAGGGGTAACCTCGATTCCTTAAAAGCCCACCCCCAAAACCACAACCATGCAGCAGAAAGAGAAGAAAACTACCCAGGTGGGTCCCGGCCGAGCCGGGGAATCCCACACCGCTTCGGCGGTCAGCCCCCATCGTATTCTGGGGGGGGCATCCGACTGCTCTTTGGTGCCGCGCTCTTCAGCGCGGCCGGCTGCTGACTCAGCGCCCACAACACAGGCTGCGACTTACGCGCCATCCCACCCTACCACGGCTGCGACTAGTGCGCCAACAAACTCAACTCCGGCTGCATCTCACGCGCCAACACCCACTACGACGAGCATGCCTACCACAAGTCTCTGGCAACAGAGCCTTGTGCGTAACAGCATCACCAACCCGGACAAGGACCAACTACAACACAGACAGAGAGTGACGGGGAAGGAAGAAGGACCTGGCAACTCTAACACTTTCCCGACCGATGGAGTACGCATGCTGTACAAGCGCGGAAAAATCATGGCTCGAGGGAAGAAAGTAGGCGACCGAAAGCGCAACACTCGCGAAGGCTCTAGCCAGCGCGAAGAGCGATCGGACGCCGAAGAGGCAGTACGCGACCAGCCACGTGTACGCGAAGGGGCAACCCAGCGCGGAAAACGGCCGGACGCGGAATCACGCGACCAGCCGCAAGTACGCGAAGGGGAAACCCAGCGCGAAAAGCGGCCGGACGCGGAAATATGCGGGCGAGGGCAAGTACGCGAAGGGGAAACCCAGCGCGAAAAACCTCCGCACGCGACTGAGCCTGCCGGGGCCGCCAGCCGACCCCAGGACACCGACTTGACCCACGACCGACCTCGACCCCAAAGGAAGAGGGGTAAGCGCGCTGGATCCTCACGCCAACCGCTACCGGCGAGAAGCACCCAGACGGGTACCTCCGATCCGCAGCCTGGACCAAGCGGTACAGGGCCGGTGAAGAGGGAGCGCCCTGACGAATCGGCCTCACCGAGCACGCTTCAGGGGGACGCCAAACGCGTGAGGGTCCACTCCGCCCAGGGAATGCAGAGGACCTACGCGCGAGCCACAAAGGACATTCCTGCGCGGCTGGCTGTAGCAATCTGCTTCCCTACCCCCTCTAGAGACCTGACCAAGGAAGAGGCCATACACATTAAGACCAAACTTGAGAGCCTTATGCTGGACACGGACTCCACATCACAGCTCCCTGCCTTCCGCGGCTACCCTCGGGTAGCGGAAGGCACCGTGCAGTTGTTGTGTGAGGACGACCATGCTCTGACCTGGCTGACTCAGAACGTGCCCCGAATACAACTCCCAGACACCGACCTTACCCTAACGGTAATGAAACAGACCGACGTGCCGACCCGTGCCCGAGCCTCACTCTTCGTCCCACGCTACAAGGGGGACATTGCCCGGCTCCAAAGTATTCTAATTCGTCAGAATACTTGGTACGACATAGGCAAGTGGTCGCTGCAAAGGGCAACTACCGTCGGTGGCGACAACTATGGGACATATTTGACCCTAGGTGTACCACCGGAGGAAGTTGAGAAGGTCCTAGCCCGGGAGCGTCGGATATCGTACCTGCTTGGGTCGATATACGTACGCTTCTGGCCCACGACCCCACCCCCTGACACCGCGACCCAACCCCCTGCCACCCTGACTGAAACAACGACAGACCTGACTATGACGGTACGGACGTCGACAGACACACTGGACACGGACATGGACAGGTTGGAGGAGGTCATGGCCCGAGCGGCAATGGCCGACGAAGACGAAGCCATACCGCCAACATCGCCCGGCTGGAACGAGCAACTATTAGCCTCGTCACCGGGCGGTCAACACGACGACCAGCATAGGGCGGAGGGAGCGGAGGGATTGTCCGATGGATCCATCTCCGACTAACTCCACCCTATCGTCGCCATCGCCCCCCCTCAACATCATACAGACAAACCTCCAGCATAGCCAGACTGCCACGGCTAGTTTACGCAGGGCGCTGGAGGTAACACCCCGAACCATCGCACTGATCCAAGAGCCTTGGATCAGGAATAATAAAATATGTGGCCTCGGTAACATCGGAGGTAAGCTGATCCTGAACACACACAGCGCAGACAAGCCAAGAACCTGCGTCTACATACCCAAAGGAATTCCTATCACACCATTTACGCAATTCTGTTCCAGAGACTTAACAGCTGTCAGGCTCCACAGTGATGGTAGCGCTCCAGATGTTGTACTGGCCTCGGTGTACATGCCAGGCGAGTACGCAAACTGTCCTCCAAAGGAGATGGCCGACCTAGTGCAGCACTGTGAGCGCGCCAAACTGGAGCTGATAATCTGCACCGAGTCAAACGCTCACCACCCTCTACGGGGCAGCGACGCACCGAATTCCAGAGGAGAGGTATTATCCACCTATTTATTTTCTACTAATCTTAACATCATTAACCGCGGCTCTGAACCCACTTGGGTCACAGTCCGAGGACAAACGATCATAGACTTAATACTCGCTACAGAAAACGCGACTAACCTTATTATGAACTGGCACGTATCGGACGAGCCATCTTGCTCGGACCATAGGAGGATACGCTTCACAATAAATACCAATACAAAGAAACCAACACCAAGGCGGAACCCGCGGCGCACCGATGTACCCGGGTTTAAACGTCTACTAGCCTCTCTATTAGATAGGCACCTGTCACAGGTAACTCTAAGAGACCAAACGCAACTGGAATACACCGTGACAAAGTTATCAGAATATATAACCGAAGCATACCATGCATGCTGCAAACTAAGAGCGCCAAAAACCAAGGGCGAGAGGAACCCCTGGTGGAATGCAGAACTTAGTAAACTCAGAGAGGCATTGCGTAAACAATTCAACAGAGCCAAAAACACCAGACTCCCGGACGACTGGGAACTATACAAAGAAACACAATATGCATACAAAAAACAGATTAGAACCGCCAGGAGATCTGCTTGGCGGAATTTCTGTGAATCCATAGAGACAAATAACGAAGCCGCTAGGGTAAGGAAGATCCTGGCAGCAGACCAGGACCGAACTCTTGGCGCGCTGAAAAAGCCGGATAATTCATACACACTAACCGACCAGGAAACCAGTAAGGTCCTTCTCAAAACCCACTTCCCAGACTGTAGACTCCTGGAGGATGGGAGGTGGGAGGCTGAACCAGAATGAACCCCAACGGATCAGGACTGGTCCAGAGCCCGCAACATAATAACAGAAGACCGGTTAAGGTGGGCCATTGACACCTTTCAGCCGTACAAGTCCGCAGGGCTGGATGGTATTTTCCCAGCCCTGCTGCAGTGGGGGGTAAATCATCTGGTGCTATTGCTGACGGAGATTTATCGAGCCTGCATGGCACTCAGGTACATACCCCTCGCGTGGCGCGAGGTGAAAGTGATTTTCATACCGAAACCTGGCAAAACCGACTATACACAACCCAAAGCTTATAGGCCTATAAGCCTCACATCCTTTCTACTGAAGACCCTCGAGAGACTTTGTGATAGACACATTCGAGACGGACCACTTCGAGCCAAACCCCTTCATAAACAACAGCATGCGTACACCACAGGCAGATCAACAGAATCCGCGCTACACAGCGTGGTTTCCAAAATTGAATGCGCAGTGGATCACAAATGCTCACCACTGGCCGCCTTCATTGACATCGAAGGCGCCTTTGACAAAACGATGTTCAATAGTATCAACACGGCCCTTGACAGGCACAGCATAGACCAGACCATAAGTGGCTGGATCTCAAATATGCTTAAACTGAGAGCGGTACAAGTCACAGTGAACGACACCACCAGGGCCATAGTGGCGAAGGGCTGCCCACAAGGTGGCGTCCTCTCGCCACTCTTATGGAACCTGGTTGTCGACAGTCTTATTAAAACACTCAACGACAAAGGTTACTTCACCGTAGGCTACGCGGACGACTTAACCATAATAATAAACGGCACCCACGAAAATACCCTGTGCAACCTTATGCGCCAAGCCTTAAAAATAGTAGAGGTTTGGTGCAATAAGCACCAACTATCAGTAAACCCTACAAAAACCGAACTGGTTCTTTTCACAAAGAAGAGGAAATTGCCGCTACTACAGCTACCACGATTCTTTGGAACCACCCTAAGCCTATCAACTGAAACCAAATACCTGGGCATTTTCTTGGACAAACAGTTGAATTGGGCAAAACACACCAACTACATCATTACAAAAGCCAGCATATCGCTGTGGCAGTGCAAAAGACTGCTCGGCAGGAACTGGGGAATTAACCCCAAGATTACCCACTGGCTATTCACCACGGTCATCCGGCCAACTATCACATACGGCTCACTAGTCTGGTGGCCCAGGACAGACCTGAGCACAGCCCAAAAAGATCTCGAAAAACTGCAACGGTTTGCTTGTGTAGCAATCACAGGCTGTATGAGAACTACGCCCACCGCCGCCCTACAGGCGATGCTTGGACTGCCGCCTCTGCACCTCATCGTGCGAGAGGAGGCGGCCCTGGCCGCCTTTAGGCTTAACATAACAGGAACCCTGAGCAAAGACTCTAGAGTCAAGCACATACGCATAAGGGAGGATGCGATCAAACGAAGACCGATGATGGCATCACCCTGCGACAGAGCCCCAAAACTACACTGTTTCCAAAAGCACTACAACATAATACTCACAGTAGAACGGTGCGATTATTCAGGCCCGTATGAGGTAAGAGTATACACCGATGGATCAAAGACCAACTCCGGAACCGGAGCTGGCGTCTTCTCACACGACCTTAACATAAATATATCCTGCCCGCTGGGAATGTTCAACACCGTCTACCAGGCGGAATGTGTGGGCATTATACAAGCGGCGTATGCCATAGAAGCCAGGAGAGTTACGGACACCCATGTACGCATACTCTCCGACAGCGCCTCAGTTCTCCAATCCCTAGGGAAGAAACATAATACCTCGAGATTAACACAAGAATGTCACAATGCGCTAGAACGTATAACGGTATTGAACCGCAACACAGTGACACTGCAATGGATAAAAGGACACAGTGGATCCCTGGGCAATGACGCAGCTGACGAACTAGCCAGGAAAGCATCCGGCACGTCAGTCTGCGGACCGGAGCCAATCGTGCCCATCCCCTTCAACCAAGTACGCAGGTGGCTACAGGAGCTCAACCACACACAAGCGGAGAGCTGGTGGTCCTCGGTACAGGGGTGTAGACAGTCCAAGGAGGCTATGCCATCCTTGGATAGCAAGTTAACCAGACGCCTGCTACGCCTGAACAGGACCGGCCTGCGCCTGTTGACGGGGACCATTACGGGCCACTGCTCGCTAAACAAACACTTCCACACAATAGGCATAACAGACAGCCCTCTGTGCAGGGCTTGCATGGAGGCAGAGGAAACCGTTGCGCATGTGCTCTTCGAATGCACAGGCGTCACCCACATTAGAACAGAAACCCTCGGGGCACCTAGATCCTACACAGAGGTTCTAAACAGACCAGGAGATGTTATCAACTTCTGGAGGGAGGTGGGCTGGTTGGAATAACCACCAAAAAACGGCCGCCATGGCCCACGCACAATGGTCCACCTGAAGGACTAAGTGCGGAAACCAAACCCTCTAACATAACATAACATAACATAACATAGCCGTTGGCCCTCCCCGGCAATTTTTATGGCCGCCGACACGGGGCAGCTCACCATAACGGTTTGCAGCCCCGTGGAGTCAGGACGGATGGTGCCTGCCTTCACCTGCTCGGCAGAGCACCCCCCGGTCCTAACCACCGCGGCGACCACCTTCGCTTCAGTCACGGAGTCGTCCAGGCCCATGATGCGCATGCTAGCGCACTTGGTGGGCCTGGACACTCGGACCTCGTCCGCATTTAGTGAAGCTAAGAAGTTTTCACTTCTCACGTGTAGTCCTACGACTGACAGTTTTTTTATATGAGTTCATTAGACACTTTGTTGTACTCGACTGTGCCATTTACGAACCTATCTTTAATTTGTGTAATTGTAGGCCAGCAATAAGAATCGCCTACGCAATAAGTGCTGACATTGTAATATAATTATATGACATAGTAAGTTACACTTTTATGATACGGTCTACATCTAGCAGTTCTGCTCAAAGCCTAATAAAGTAAACCCATCAATGTTTATTGATAATACTGCAGTCTATAAAATAAAAGCAATTTAGTGGAATATGTTCCAATTTTCAACGTACACGCTTTGTGCTATCAAACATGTTTATACGGTTTAGAACATAACATCGCTTCGCAAGCTATTCTTTAAGAGGAAGATAAACAGAGATGTTACCTATCCACAGGTATAAATAATAGAGAAGTTCTACCTCATTTATGATTTTTTTCTTGTTTAATCACAATTTGATACGTCTCAAGCAAAGTAATATAAAAAACAGAAGAAGTGTGGCAAAGGGGAGTGTCTGTATCCGCACGACATAATCGCAATGCTCATGGCAAGGTTCTCTGCCCTTTCGCTGAAAATTGTTTGCCAGATTTTCACTTGCCAACTAACGTTTCGCAGAATTTTATTTCGCCGAATAATCATTTGCCAACTTATCATATAATTTTGTTTTATCTCCCAACCTCACAGTTACCAACTGTACGTTTGCTCTACTTTTCATAATGACACTTTTTAAAATGCCAACTTTCAAGTAGCAGAATGTTTAATGTGACCTAACCTTTTTTTTTGTTCCGTGTTGGAAAATTCTCATAGATGTCCTCCGCCTTGGGGTGGGCAGAGGGATCTGTCAGTCTGTCTGTTAATGTGACCTAACCTAACTTAACTGTTTCCTTATACAAAAGCGATTCGCTTCTGGCACATCGCGGGCCGCTGCCGCGGCACGCTCGCTTCGTTCGCTCGGCTGGTGCGTTGTTTGTCATACTCTAAACTAACCTAACCTATCGTAACCTATGGGTGGCCTTGTGAAATGTTTGACAAATGATAAATGTCCCAAACGTTTTGTGTCATTATAATAATCAGCTTAACAATAATTCTACCAAATGAAACGTTGTCATACAAACATTTGCTAATCGTTAGTTGTCAAAGTGAAACATCGGCGAAACCTTGGTTGGCAAGTGATAATCTGCCAAACAATTTTCGGCGAAAAGGCAGGATACCCATAGGCAAATGGTCGTTTCCGCGAACTAGTGCGCTTTTGACAACATATAAGAGTGCCGTGTTGTTCAATGGTTTCTCGTAAATACCGAAGCCAAAACAAAAACTTTGTAAATATATACATATGTAAGTTCCAGTATTTTACTATATTTGGCTTTAAAATCATGAAAAACAACAAATCGTTAAATATTTCTTGCTTTTACTACTTTATTTTTGTTTTTTAAATTCACAGCGACTGTACTGTTTGTGCAGTAAATACATTGCTCCGTATCCACTACCTAAGTATGTCGCTAAGTGTACTGGACAAGCAATGTAAAAATAACAAAACGTTACTTTGCGGATGCATTGCGTAGTGTCTTGCGACGAGTTAATGGTGTGCTTGTGCAGATCCACTAACGTAGACTATCGACAACAATGTCGATTACCTCAATAATAATATTGCTATTATTTATAGTTTATTCTTCATTTTGTCAGCCTTTTTAACACAATTGGAAGACCCATGTGTAATAATGTTTTTTACTCATTTTGTTTTTCTCATATAGTTTAATTTTTGATTTACTTTAAAAATTGTTTTTTTTAGCTACATTATTGTTTATGTATATTATATTAGTATCTGTATAACGTTTATTATTTATATTATTTTCAGGACTCCACAAAAAATTGAGTACAATAATAGATGGAATAATCGATAACTTTCCGATTTAGTCAATCACTAGCGTATATGTGTCGTGTGGTCACGGTCCTTTGGACTGCAAATCAGTCCTAAGAAATCGCAGGCTGTAATTATCGGCGAAAGATATATGCGGAATAGGCTCGATGTTACGTCGCTGTCTCCACTCAGTCTGAATGGAGTTCAGTTTGAATACCTGATTGAAACCTGGAGATGACCTTGGGCTCTTACCCTATCGTGGACTACCTATGTTGCTCAAGTCAGTCGCAAAGTGCAGTACACGTTCCATTCGTTGAAATGTCTCCAGAGCTTCTTGCCCTTGAATACTAAAATCTCCCTTGCTCAAACTCTCATACAGCCCATCATAGACTACGCTGATGCCTGTTATTAGGATGCTGCCGAGGAGCTTTAAACAAAAGTTTGTTTAAAGCTCCTTTTTGCGCGTTAGCAAAATATCAGTATTCGTTTTATTTTTAATCTTAAAAGTATGATCATGTTTCTAACTTTCGCAAGATTCCCAAGTGGCTCCCCATTTGCCTTCACAAGAACTCTCGGTTATAATGTCGGCTATTTAACATCCTTTATAATCCTAGAACGCTATCCTATCTGCGGGGACGTCTTTCCTACGTCCGTCCTTTTGATGTACCATGAAGATCACATTTTAGAACACTCCTTATATCCCCTCCCCACTCTACCAACTTCTACTCTTACTCCTTCACTGTGCACGCGGTTCGTTTTTGGAATTCACTTCCGCCTGACATTAGGGACTGCCAAACTGTTGCTGTTTTTAAATGAAGAGTGAAAGAACACTATATTTCCACTTTGTCATAATGGCATATTATGTATTTATTATTTAATACTATTCATATAAATATTTTAGTGATATTTATTTTAAAAGTATGTATATAAGCAAGTATATTCTCTTAATTTAAATTAGTGAATAGTTTCTTGTTTTAATGTATTCTGTTTTCTCTTCTACTCTTACACACGTGTCTACATCTCTTTGTCTACTTTCCTATCGCAGGTATGCTGGAAGAGATTTCTTTACAAATAAGCATTACCTTTGTACGTATTTTTCTGTTCGTTTCTTCTTGTCTGTTTATATGTGCGTATACATAAACCGTTAAATAAATAAATAAATAAAAAAAATGACTTTTGCACAGCGCAACGATAGAGACCGATGTTTTCGTGTGAGTAAATTGTATGGTGCTTGGTAAATGCACGCTGTGTTTGATGGAATAAGGTTTATTATTGATTGTGTAGGACGTTCTGGTTTATGAATTGCGAGTGTGTGCGCGACTTCGTATCTATTGCTTTTACTGAACTGCATGTGTAGTTGCGGCGGGTGGCAGGGACAAACTGGAGACACCGGGTTCCGATATATTTTCAACTACCGGGCATATCTCCTTCTTTCTTATATCTATGGCCTCAAGTCTGTGAAACTTCGCAAAATAATTTACCTAATTTACTTATACTAATATTATAAAATTTATGAGTTTGTATGTAGGTGTACTCTTCGAAACTAATGATCCGATTCCGAAAACTCTTTCACTAATGGGAAGCTGCCGCAGCCGCTGCTGTTGTATTGCCGAGTATTTTACGGTAAAAACAAGCGAAGTCGCGGGCAGAAGCTGGTAAATGATAAGAGTATGAAAATTCTCTTAGTTCAGTATGACCTCTTTGTCTCGGTTTTTATACTGCATACCTAGTTTATTCAGTAGGTCACTGTCATTGTTAATCAAACAAGAAGGGTGCGGCTTAAGCAAATCGAACGAAGGAATTGAGCCTGTCGAATGGAACATCCTGAATTGTGTATTGCCTTTATTTTAGCGTATGTAGTTATCGTGGATCTGATCTACTAAGTAAAGAATTAAGTAATTTAAAAATATTCGGTCTAATGGGAAAAAGAGAAAAACAACATTCTAATGAAATACGTATATTTGTTTTATTTAAATGCATTTAATTACCTAAGAGGTATTTTTATACAGTCTTTCTAATTAATTTCTATGATGCCTTACAATTCAGTACAACTACTACTGTTACTATTTTGATGATATGCTCCGAATTCAACCAGCGCATTCAGGACCACTTTAGAAAACACATCGGGGACCTCTAGAGCGAAGATGTGACCGTAACTATCAAGCGGTATGGAAGAAAGTAGGTTCGGTAATTTGAACTTGAGCATGGTTGGTGACATGTAGATTATCCCATCTTTGGCGTGTACGGTGCACGTTGGTACTGAAGTGGAAATTCTGAAAACAGAAAAATGTGATTAGCAATAATAATAATATATTTTATTTCAGGCAACTATTTGCAGCAACTAGGCATTTAAGAAAAAGCAAAAGCATAAAAACAATAACTATAAAATAATACATATTTTATACAACAAACTTAAAAAACTACTGTACACGAAGTGACGGCGTCGTGTGACGCTGCGAGGTGTCGCGTAGCCGACCGTGGAAACGCCGATACATCACACATTTCGGCCAACACGCTTCCTTGAGGAAGGTCGCCAAATGATGAGTCGGAACACACACAAATGACTTGTTATTGGTGTTATGGCGCCTCCAACTTCTTCTTCCTCAAGATCCAGTAGGTCTTCACCAGTATCTACTCAACGATGTCCTCAGTCTTCGTGAAGTGGTGTAAACGGGACACGTACAGCTGCGTCGTCGGTACTGCAGGACGTAGCAGCATCTTAGAACCTGACGGGCTGTCCCACACTGGTTGCAATAAGTAGACTTTCTCTTCTATCTCTCCACCTTGATGAAGCCGTCGTTATCGCATGTATTCTTCGGTGGACTTTGCAACCTTGGACCTGTTTGCAATGTAAGATCAGGTTGGGTTGAATGGCGATAGTCGCAGGGTGGCTGGTAGCAGCAGTATTGGTGTGGCCAAGGATCGAGGGAATGTCGTTTGGTTAGAGAGATCTATGTTGCATCTACATTAATGCATTCAAATGTAAATAGGTACATCAGGTTTTATGTGGCAGACGCGGCGAACTTGTTTTTTTTAACGTAGTGAAATGTTAAATGTAGTTTTAACTATTATCAATTGTGCTTAAAAATAGTGTTAACTAAGATTTTCAAAGATTAATTCGTTAAACTGATATTGATAAAAACAGCTGACAAGGTCACGAACTTGTGTAGCAAAATAGGTAGATAAGCGGCGGCGGTGTACCGGCGCACATTGGTTCAAGGGCGGAAAAAAGTCCTTTGTTTCAACCTTGTTTAAAATGTCTACAATTTGGTAGACACATACTAGAATGTTAGTAGAAACAAGTCCTAAAATTAATACGGATAAATAATTATACAGTATTTAATTATATGATGCCAAAGTAGGGTGATCGAGAATTTACAAATTTCGTGCAAAAAATATTGTTATTTCAAGTATGAATAGAACCAAAATACTATAATTATCAACTTTCATTTTTAGTTTAGTCATAAGTTTATTGTGTGTATTAATAAAATAGTAAACATAATGTTATAATATAATGAATAATTACTTGCTATTACATTTTTAGTGAAGAAGGTCATTTGGAACCTTTTGTTTTCAATCATGAGATCATAACTAATCTCCGTTATCGACCGATACGTAATAATATACTTTCGGAGATTAATTAGACCCTATAGATTAAGAATACATTAGTTTTGGCTGCGATAACCTGCGATCTTGGAAATACCAGGTCCTTAACTAATGACGCTCTGTAATTAAGAAAAAGTGCATTATATTAATAAGTGTTTCTAATGAGGGTAATTAACATTTTATCATATCGTGTAAGTATAAATAGCATTGAATGGTAGTTTTAACTTCACTTACAATTATTTTCTCTTACGATAACAGTGTTATTATAGTGATGGATAGCTTTACTATTGTCTATGCAGATTTAGTGGAAATCATAATATCAAATAATCGTGAGATACATAAATGCCTCGAAAATTTAAAATTTATGTATCCACAGCTTACAGAAAGTGTTTGGAATCAAGTTTATGAAAAGTTAAGTCGTAATTTTCTACCCGTATTTACAAAAAAGTGGCAAACTGCAGCGAGAAATAAAAATGCTTTTATGGCAAAAAATGAACAGTGGCTGAAAAATATTTTTACCGTTGAGACATCTTCGGTGCAGACTGATGTGGTGAATTGTGACAGTAATGTTCCAGGGCCATCAAAACGCTCTCATAGAGGACGACCAGAAAAATCATTTGATGAATGTTGCGATCGAACAAAGCGATATAAAGTCAAAAGATTGTGTGAAAGCGTTCCTGAAGAAATGATTAAGAAAGCTGCCTCTAAGGTACTCGTACAAGAAGAATCATCGGATACTATCAAGTTTACTCCAGAAAAAGCGTTGGCATTATTACTTGATGCATCACTTTCGAAACATCAATACCAAGTACTGAGAAATGCAGCAAAAAGTATTGGTTGTGATATTTTTCCCGATTATCATAAAGTACTTGAAGTAAAAAGGCAATGCTACCCCACGGATATTGATGTAACGGAAAGCTACGCTTGTGTAAGTTTGCAGTCATTACTGGATCACATAACCAGAAGATTATTTGAAGTAATGTCTGAAGACGACCTTACACAGATTAGTGTAAATTCAACGTTTTTACACAAGTGGGGATGTGACGGATCATCAGGTCATGCTGAGTACAAACAGTCATTTATCGACGAAAATGTGTCAGATTCATATATGTTTTTGACATCATTAGTACTACTGCGTCTGTATGAAAAGGAAAATAAATCTGTTGTGTATTGGACAAATGCAACTCCTTCTTCTACAAGGTGTTGTCGCCCGGTACAATTCCAATTTCAAAAAGAAACTACAGAATCTACGAAAAATGAAATTGCTAGAATGGAGTCTGAAATAGCAAACTTAAATGAAACTGTTATTAGTTTAAAGGAAAAGACTTACAAAGTCTACCATAAACTTGTGTTCACAATGATAGATGGCAAAATAGCGCAGACAGTTACGGACACATCATCATGTGCAGTGTGTTTTATATGCAAGTCAAAGCCATCAGAAATGAATAACCTTGACCAAGTGCGAAATAAAACTGTGGATACGGAGGCTCTCAAGGTCTGTTTATCCCCGCTTCACGCACGGATTAAATTTATGGAATGCATATTACATATTGCGTACAATATGTCATTTACCAGTTGGAGAACGAACGCAACTACCAAACAACAAAAAGATGAAGAGAAGAAAAGAATCCAAAGTGAGCTGTTTCAACGTTTAGGTCTAAAAGTGGATTTTGTAAAGCAAGGAATGGGAACATCTAACGATGGAAATACGTCTAGAAGATTTTTCAATAATGCAGACATTGTAGCTGAAGTCACAAGAGTCGATAAAGAACTTATTCATCGGTTTGGTATAATATTGCAAACAATTAATTCTAGTGCATTAGTTGATTCGGATAAGTTTGGTAGTTATTGTTACGAGACTGCTGAACTATACGTAAGCCTGTACAGCTGGTATAATATGCCAAATACTGTGCATAAAATCTTGTTGCATGGCAAAGAAATAATAAGTGTTGCTGCCTTACCTATTGGGATGTTATCTGAGGAAGCTCAAGAAGCGCGAAATAAAGATTACCGCAATTATAGGTTAGGTCATTCAAGAAAATGTTCTCGTCTATCATGTAATGAAGATGTTATGAATATGCTCTTAGCTACCTCAGATCCCCTTATCAACAGTTTAGTGCAGTACCGAATAAAAAATACTATCCTCTTCACGATGATGCCAAAGCTTTATTAGTGGATAGCACCCATCTCTAAATCAATGTCTTCTCTATTTAATATTTAGTTTATTAATATTTATTTATTTAAAAATGCTGATTTAATTATATGAAATTCATGTGAAAAAATGTGATGAATATTTTCATGTTAATAAAAAAAAAATACGTGTTATATCTTTCTCTTTGTAAACTGGTACATCCATTATATCATTTTAATAAAGTATTATGAAGAAACGCAACGTCTTTTCATTTAAAAATAATATTTTCCGCATGCCCGTACTACCTGCACCACTGTGCGGCGCGGCGGCACCGATCAAAGGGAGTGGCGGGACCGTTCTATCTACTTCTGATTTCGCGTTATCGCTTCATGCAGAATTGCAGAGGTAATAAATCGATTAAACATTACAAATATTAATAATTCAATATTTATTTTAATTGTTTTTATTGAACAGTTTTTTATAAATGACTTGCTTTATCGCTCAGTAAACCGATCCTTAAAACGTAGGTAGAAGGAACAACAGGGTTTTTGTTACATATTGTATAAGTCGCGTAGACCTCCATCAGCCTTAAATTTGTTAGACATTTGGCTTCCACCAGAAACTCGCTGCACCAGCCATGTGAACAGACCCATTGGGAAGTAAGACATAGCAATACCTGTAAGTATTTATAATATTGGTTTTTATCTTGAATATTATATAAGCTCAGAAATCGAAAACACTCATTAAATCGTAAAAAAATAGTACAATAAAGGTGTTAAATAAATAAAAACTGTGCTATGGTCTATAGTATCTATACAAAACATTCATGTCGAGAAATTCGTTTTGTACCACTTGTAAAGATGGCCGGAAATTGTTACAAACATACTGATCGGAACCGGGATCTATAATTGATATTGTTACCACGGTTGTAGAGGATTACCTCAATTTTTTTAAGTGAGACTTCTTAGGCGGCGATTCGATAATTGGACGAGAATTGAGAGTGAAATCTCAAGGAAGCGTCATATTTAGACACATTTCCTTACATGAGAGGAGAAAGATGTACGTACTCTCTCTCTGTGTCTCTCATACTAAATCTCACTTAGTCGTTCTTTATAACAAGTTTCACTTCTATCACGTGTGCAGTACTGAACGCGCAATATTTTGTAGACACACACACACACACATGCACACGCATACGTACACACCATACAGAATGTATAAACGTAAGTAAGCACACAACAGTGGTGACCCCGATCGCAAAGCAAGTGCACGCACGCTCGTACCGCTGTGCACACGTCGCGTACCATAGAAAAATGAATCCGCAGTATCTGCAAACTCCATCTGGTGCTGCAAAGTATGAAAAATCCGCAGAGATCTCCGGAGTCTTGGTGTCAGATAAATACCAAACTTCTGGCCGGACAACCCACGGCTATGGTTCCTACAAGTAGAAGTGATATTAGGACCGAAAAAAACGTTCGACCTAAACAAATATTATATGATAGTTGGGAAATTAAGCAACGACGTTGTTCAGCAGATAGCAGACATCTTAGCAAATCCCCCGGAGACAGGAAAATTCAAAGCATTGAAAAGACGCCTTCTGCAAATATACGAAGAATCGGAGACCAGGCAAGTGCAAAAATTAGTGTCAGAGATGGAATTAGGAGAACAAAAACCTAGTCAGCTATTGCGCAGAATTTAAAAATATTATGGCAAGGTCACTTACCGTCAGCAGTCCAGGCAGTACTTACCGTCACGTCTACGAAGGATCTAGAAGAAATGGCAATAATAGCAGACAAAATTATGGAGACTAACCAGTCCGCGCAAGTCAATGAAGTAGCGCGTGCGAAGTCCTCTTCGAAATTCGACATAGCTACCATCATGGCAGAGATAGCGAAGATCAACCTAAAGATAAATGAAATGGACAGAGGAAGACAAAGGTACAGAGGCAAAAGTGGACGAAGAAATGTCTCACGTAGCCTCTCAAGGTCAAGACCACGCAAAACATCAGAGAATGCAGATTGGCTGTGTTCGTATTACTGGAAGTACGGACAAAGGGCAAGGAAGTGCGTCGAACCATGTAACTGGAAAGCTAATAACTCACCACCGAAGTCGGAAAACTAGCAGAACTGCAACCGGTGGCGGGAAGTTTGACAGTTAAGGATCACCGCCTAGTAGTAAGTGATAGAAAACTTAATATTAAGTTCTTAATAGATTCGGGAGCATGTATTTCTGTTTTACCAAAAGCATTAGTAAAGAAAAAACGCGAATTAGATTGAAACTCAGATTTTAAACTATTTGCTGCAAACGGTACAGAAATTAAGACATATGGAACAAAGACACTAACATTAGACTTAAAATTAAGGAGACCTTTTAAATGGACCTTTGTTGTTTGTGAATGTGATGTAAAGCAACCTATACTAGGGGTAGATTTTCTAAATCATTTTATGTTAATTGTGGGCATTAATGGTCGTTGTTTAAAAGATAAGGTAACTAATTTGACAGTAAGTGGCACGATCGTAAACCATGGTGAACACAGTTTCAACAATACGAAATGATCATCCCATTCATGACATATTAAAGATATACTCAATCCTATGTCGTTCAAAGAAACACCAAAGCACACCGTTTACCACCATATAGGAACCACAGGTGCTCCAGTATTCTGTAAAGCTAGACCCCTAGCGCTAGAGAGATACAAATTAGCAAAGGATGAGTTTAAAAACATGTTAGAGATAGGTATATGTAGGCCGTCCAAATCAGCTTGGGCAAGTCCTTTACATCTAGTCCCAAAAAAAAAAGGACAAATACGTCCATGTGGCGACTACAGAGCATTAAATGCAATAACAAAACCAGATAGGTATCCTATACCCCGTGTACAAGACTTCACGTATTGACTAACTGGAAAAACAATATTCTCAAAAATTGACATTAATAAAGCCTACCATAACATATTAATAAACCCAGAAGGTATTTGCAAAACGGCGATAACAACACCGTTTGGTCTATACGAGTTTGAGCGCATGACCTTCGGATTAAGTAATGCAGCGCAAACATTCCAGCGGTTTATGACGAACACCGTCTGAGCAGGTCTAGACTTCTTATACTGTTACTCTGATGACATTTTAATTAGCTCAGAAAATACCGCGAAACACCGTGAGCATTTAGAACAGGTTTTCCAACGATTAAATGAATTCGGTATATCCATAAACCTAGAAAAATGTACTTTTCAAGTCACTACAGTAGAATTCCTAGGATATGAAGTTACGACTACTGGTATTAAACCAATAGGAAACAAAATACAAGCCATCGTAGAATACCCAAAGCCCTAAAATGTATCTCAGCTATGAAAATTTTTGGGCATGGTTAATTTTTACAGAAATCATCTACCAAGGGCAATTGAATATTTAGATACGTTGAATAAATATATTCACAAGGCTACAAAGAATGACAAAACACCTATACAATGGTCACCGGATGCTGAGCAAGCATTCTCAAAATGTAAAGCGAGTCTCATGAATGCAGTCACGTTATCGTTTCCTGTAACCAACGTGCCGTATGCGCTTTTTGCAGACGCGTCAAATAATTGCGTAGGTGCCGTGTTGCAACAATACGTCAACGGTCTATGGCATCCATTAGAGTATTTCTCAAGAAAACTAAATTAACCGCTCAGGCCCGTGGCTCAATAACGTCATCTCTCAATCTCAAAAAAAACATTTTTATTCGATAACTACTTTCAAATCGCGCGCCGCGAGGGCTCCTATTCGGAGCCATTGGGGCTTTATCGGTTAAACACAAAAAAACCATAGCACTTATGACAGAGAGTTACTTGCTATATTTTCAGCTATAGAACACTTCAGATGTTTATTTGAGGGAGGTGAACTAATCATCTTCACGGATCACAAACCTTTAACATTTGCGTTTACAAAGTTACGTAAAAATAGTAAAAAAGAAAGTCCAAGACGTATTAGGCAGTTACTTTTCATAAGCGAATTTACGACAGACATACGCCATGTGAGTGAGCAGGATAATGTTTTCGCAGACGCGTTATCGCGTATAGAAAGCATAGAATGTACAGCAAGCGTAATTGATTATGAAGTTTTTCATGTAACAGAGCATGTGGTATTTTGCTACACAAAGCCGCATCTTTATGTTATAATAATTATAAATTTACCTTTGTTATAATTCCTGTACTGTTTTCCTCGCTTCAAACATATGAAATCATATTATTTCTCTAACTTTCTTACATATGTTTGAACACCATAGCTGAAAAGCAACACCACAATGAACTGTTTCTAACACTGAAGACTGTATTTTGTATGATTAAATTTCTCTTGTTGTAAAATAGCATATATTTATCCATTGACATCTTCAATCATAAATTGTCATCTGTCTAATATTTTCTTTCTCTATGAATCGTACCGGCTTTGATAAAGCTAGTTTCAGACTTAATTCGCTATGTACTCATGTAAACTGTTTTCATTGATCCTGGCAGGCATTCAAACTAATCATTTGAATTGTTTCACAGAAACTTCTAGAACTTTTGCCAGGATCTATAAAAGCGGTGATCGGACCTGACAAGGGTTCAGTTCGGCGCAGTCAGTTCCGGTTGAGTCCGATTCAGTTCTATAGCTTACTCTGTTTACTTCTTGTACTAGTAATTGTAACATGTGAAAATATAATCTCTAAAGAATCTCATAGTGTGTGTGATTTGTGATTCACCTTACATAGCCGCCGGCCCTCTCACTTCCGATAGTCGCGTGGCTTAGGACGCCATAACCGACCACTCCTGTGTGTCTTAGGAGGTTCAGACACTCGTCTCGTGGAGCGTGAGGTGCTGTAGAGTGCCTCCACAGTCAGCCGTATCGGCGAGATTCGGACTACGCCACCATCTTACTAGCCCACTCCAGGACGGAGAGCTCTATCATTATTAGGGCATTCTATCAACGTGGCGTTGGACACTAACACCAATTACACATCATACCACCAACCACACCAACAATACCACTAATTTAGGTACTATAGAACAAAACCTCTTGTTTAACATGGGACGTTTTACTCCTTGGGACAGAGTTGCCGACTGACTGCGAAGGCGAGAACAGTTACAGTTTAGCACCCCTTTCTAGAACCTACACCCTTCTTAAACCCTCTCTCTTACTCCTTTTCGTCAGACTTCACATTATATATACAGCGTGGGCTCGACCTTTTTCAAAATTGTAAAAACATACTACCTCTAGTATAAAACATTTGAACAACCTATTGATTAAATAAACTTAATATCTTCCCTCCCTCCCTCTGTGTTAGATTTTTTTTTCAAAATTCTATACACATACTACCTCTAATATATAACTTTTGTACAATCTATTAATTAAATGGACTTAGTTCTTTCCCTCTTTGCCCTCTGAGGTGGTACTCTCCCTCTGTGCTTGATCTTTTTTCAAATTTCCTAAACATACTACCTATATAAACTTTTAAGAGTACCTTTCTCTTAAAGGAATCCTAGACGATCATCTAC
The DNA here is from genome assembly GCA_905333075.3 of Atethmia centrago. Taxonomy (NCBI): domain Eukaryota; kingdom Metazoa; phylum Arthropoda; class Insecta; order Lepidoptera; family Noctuidae; genus Atethmia; species Atethmia centrago. Next base: position 9,131,496 of record HG995377.1, read on the forward strand.
CCTTGAGCTTTTTAATTTGAAACCTTGTAGTAAACCTTTTTACTACCTTTGCTTACTTTTTCTTTGGAGTATTTTTCTCCCAAGGGGACCTCTGGACGATCAATTGATTTCTCTTTAAAACTTTAACTTGAATAGTACTCTTAAACTATGTCTATAACTCAGGACTCTTCAATCACCTATAACCTAGCTAAAGAATTAAAATCATACTCATACAATGGCAATTCCTGCCCTAGGTCATTCTTACAAAAACTTGAAGAATTTAGAATATCTCGAAATATTTCAGAAGGAAAACGTTGTAAACATGCTTTCGAGATCTTCTCTGGAGATGCGCTCTATTGGTTCCGATTCCAATATAATCGAAACCCTAACTTAACTTGGAAAAACATTAATGATTTACTAATCAAAGACTCGGAGCTTATGACTATCACTACAGACTTCTTGAGGCTATAAGAAATAGAACTCAAGGTGCGACAGAAACAATAATCGTTTATGTCTCAATTATGTTTGGAATGTTTGCTCGTCTATCAAAAAAACTCAACGAAACTGAACAACTTGAAATCTTACTTCACAATGTACGACCTTGCTACTCAGTTTTTATTGCTCTTAAAGACGTAAAATTGATAGACGAATTAATATCAACTTGTCACACTTATGAACAATTTTCTGAAAAAGACCGAAACTTTCATGAACCTCTATCCGAAACAAACTCATGTGCTAATGAATTTGCATATAGACCCTCAACCTCTAAAAAAACTCAAAACGTAAATACAATATCTATTAACAAACAATCGCGTTCTAAAAGCAAAGATGATTTTTGCCTTAGGTGTCGCATTACGAATATACTTTAATATCTTGTACTAAACCAAGATACCTGATTTGCTTTAAATGTGGTGAGAAAGGTGTAAAAATTACTAATTGTCCTAAATGTTCTCCACCTAAACCAAATCAAAAAAACTAACTAACGACTTGAATAACTCTCTTCAAACAAAAAAAGACTATTTTGACCTATGCGATTGGAAGAAGTGGTTACTAACTATTAAAAATTTTATGCATTATTATAAAACAACTTCCGTGTTATATGACGAAGAGAGGACGATTATAACCGACCTTTTATTAATGTATCGGTAAACAACTTAAATTTTTCGGGATTACTAGACAGTGGTAGTTGTATCACTATCCTGGGAAACAATTCACACCAAATCTTCCAAAAGCTAGGTTATAAGTTATTTAAGTCATCTGATCAAATTATGGTTGCTAATAAACAGAAGTCCATATCTTCTGGTTACTTTCATTTGCCAGTGACATTCAATAACCAAACTCATATTGTCAAGGCTCATGTCTTTCCTGAAATAATTCCTTCACTAATCCTTGGATGGGATTTTTGGAAAGTTTTCAAAGTATGCCCTAAAATACTTACTCTTGAGCTAAAATTCGATGCCAATGACCAGGCAGTCTATGCCGTCGAAAATAAAGTTCAATCATTTGAAAATGTTTCACCAAATCAAAAAAATATTGCACAGGATTTAATTCAACGTTTTAAGAAAAAATATTTTGAGGACAGGGGTGTACTAGGTCGTACTAATCTAATATATTACCGAATCGATACTGGCGATTCATTACCTATAAAACAACGTTGTTATCGACTGTCCCCAATAAAAAAAAAGCTCTTATTAATGAAGTCGACAAAATGTTAAAGTTGTAATAGAGATATGTGAAAGCCCTTGGTTATCTCCCATACTCATAACCCCTAAAAAAAATGGTGAAAGGAGTTTCTGTGTCGATAGTAGAAAGCTTAACGCAGTCACACGTAAAGACGCTTATAGCCTGTCTTTTGTATCTGATATTTTAGACAATCTTAAAAACGCTAAATACTTGTCAAGCATAGATATTGCCAAAGCTTTTTGGGAAATTCCTTTAAATCCTGATGACAGAGATAAAACAGCATTTTATGTCCCGGGCAGAGGGATGTATGGATTCAAAGCCATGCCTGTTGGTCTTACTAATGCACCTGTAACTCAACAAAGATTGATGGACTCCTTATTTACCCCAGAGTTCGATAACAAAGTCTTTTGTTATTTAGATGACATTATCGTAATCAGTGACACTTTTGACGAACATATTTCATTCCTTCTTAAAGTCCTTCAAAAGTTGTCTTACGCTGCTCTTACTATAAACTTTGAAAAAAGTCAATTCTTCCGCAAAGAACTCAAATACCTCGGTTACATAGTTGGCGAGGAAGGCTTACGAGCAGACCCAAATAAAATACAAGCTATATTAGAATATCCAACCCCAACTTCAAAGAAAGAAGTTCGGAAATTCTTAGGTACTTGTAGCTGGTTCCGTCGTTTTATACCAAACTTTAGCTCTATTGCTTCCCTTCTTAGTAAATTAACCTCCACGGGGAAAAATACTCCAAAATTTTTGTGGAATGAAGATGCTGAATCTGCTTTTTCTAAACTAAAAGAATGTTTAATTTCAACTCTAAATTCTAACCTGTCCCGATTATAATCTTCCTTTTTCAGTTCACTGCGATGCTTCCAATTTCGGCATTGGTGTCATGCTTACTCAGATTCAAAATGACAAAGAAGTAGTAATAGCCTATATGAGTAAATCCTTTAATAAACATGAACAAAACTACTCTACTACTGAGCGCGAAACGTTGGCGGTTATTACTGCTCTCGAACATTGGCGTTGTTACCCTGATAACGGTAAACAATTTACAGTTTACACTGATCATGCAGCCTTAAAGTGGTTTCAAAATCTTTCAAACCCTTCGGGGAGACTCGCAAGATGGACTTTACGATTGTCTTGTTTTAATCTTATCCTGAAACATAAAAAGGTTAAAGATAATGTTGTCCCAGACCTACTCTCTCGTAATAAAACCCCTAACGTTGCTGTAATAGGCATGTCAGAACCTATTACTAGGAATATCGAGTCACAGTTAGAAATTTATAGCAGACTCTTTACCAATTGCAACGATAATCCAGACGACTATCCGAATTAAAGAATTCTCAATTCTAAATTATATCGTTACTCTAACTCGCCTGGATATCCTAGTGAAGATTTTATTTGGAAAGAAGTTCCTTCCCCATCTAGGAGACAGGACCTAATAAAATCTTGCCATGGGGGTACAGATAATCCTCACTTTGGAATTTTTAAAACATATAAAAAACTATCTCTTGGCTATTATTGATCTAGCATGATCAAAGTTGTATCAAAGTTTTGTTCAACATGTGACACATGTCTCGCTTTCAAACACTCAAACCACTCTCCTTACGGTCCTATGGGCAAACCTAAAATATGCTCAAGACCATTTCAGACTATTTCATTAGATTTAATGGATCCTCTCCCATTGACAAGACGGCGTAACCGATACATCCTTGTGGTTACTTGCTGCTTTACTAAATACTGTTTAATTTTCCCAATAAAGCGCGCTCCAACTTCTAATATACTACATGTGGAGAACTCAGTATTCTTGTTACATGGTGTTCCCCAATGTATTATCATAGATAATGGATCCCAATTTCAATCAAATTAATTCCAAACATTTCTTGACAAATATAAAGTTCCGTTTATAGCTTATTTACCTAAATATTGCCCTCAAGTTAACCCCACAGAAAGATATAACAGAACAATAATTACTGCACTAGCACAATTTATTAGTGGGAGAAGATCACAGATCATGGGATTCATACTTACAGAAAATCCAATATGCCAAGAACAGTTCAGTCAACGTCACTACAGGATTCTCCCCATCTTTCCTTGTTTTTGGTCGGGAAACCATACCTTGTGGTTCACTATACACCCAATGTACTAATCTGGATGAAATAATGTTTCTTCCCAGAGATATTTACGCCACTAATATGGGATTATTGTCTTCCTTCTTTGATAAAGTACAGACTGCTTTACATATTGCTCATATGCGGAATTCTGAAAATTACGATTTAAGACACACCTTTAAGGAATTTAACGTAGGTGATACTGTTTGGCGTAGAAACTACGTACAAAGTAACACAAGTACTTATTTTAGCTCTAAGTTAGCACCTAGATTCCTAAAATGCACGATTCTTGAGAAATTGTCACCCCTCATATTTATCTTACAGGACCCTACTGGTTCTAGAGGGAAATGGCATGTTAAAGATTTTAAAACTTAATTTGTAATTTTATATTTCATTATTTTAAGTTAGTTTTAAGATTATTCATTATCTTAATCTTAATCTATTAGGCAAATTTTGTATCCCACTAACTTTTTTGTGTATTAAACCTGTCTAGGTTTCCTGAACCTGTTTGTTTTCAACCATTCTATTTATACAAATCGTTAAATAAACTTTTGTGTAACTCTTATCTCTAACCGCTCTTAACTCTCTCCTCTTATAACACTTAAGTGAGTTCTTCTTAACTCACTCCTCTCTTAACTCTTGAAAGAGTTCTTCTCTTAACTCTCTCCTCTCTTAACTCTTGAGTTTCCTTAACTATTGAGCTCTCTTTAACTCTCGACTTGAGTACTCTTAACTCTTGTCTTGCGTTCTCGTCCCTTAAAAGATAAACTCTTTAACTATTACTCGAGCGGTACACAACTCGATAAATAAGCCTTTGTGTTCCTTAACCTCTTATAAAACTTGAGTTTTTCTTAAACTCAGTTTCTTTTAAACTCTTAATGAGTTTCTCTTTAAACTTAGGTTATCCTTAACTTAGGATTTCCCTTAAATCCTTAAACTTTGATTTGTCTCCTAAACTCTTCGAGCGGTTCGCAACTCGTTAAAGAAGCCTCCAATGCCCATGGGTCTTCATACAGGTGCGGGTTACGACACCTAATTAAAAAAATAAGCCTTAGTAACTATAATTAAATATTTCCTTATGGAGTATGCGTCATTGAATGTGTACCATATCCCCTACGTGTGATTGAGTGAGAGTGTTTGATGGAAGAATAAAAGATGTTGTATGCTAGATTGAGGAATTATTTGTAACCTTCAAAATTTTCAATGGAGTTGAAAATTTTCCGGGGTTGTCGGGGAAATGTGGTATTTTGCTACACAAAGCCACATCTATATGTTATAATAATTATACATTTACCTTTGTTATAATTCCTGTACTGTTTTCCTCGCTTCAAACATATGAAATCATATTATTTCTCTAACTTTCTTATGTTTGAACTCCACAGCTGAAAAGCAACACCACAATGAACTGTTTCTAACACTGAAGACTGTATTTTATATTATTAATTTTCTCTTGTTGTAATATAGCATATATTTATCCATTGACATCTTCAATCATAAATTCTCATCAGTCTAATATTTTCTTTCTCTACGAATCGTACCGGCCTTGATAAAGCTAGTTTCAGACTTACTTCGCTATGTACTCATGTAAACCGTTTTCATTGATCCTGGCAGGCATTCAAACTAATCATTTGAATTATGTTTCACAGAAACTTCTAGAACTTTTGCCAGGATCTATAAAACAGGTGATCGGACCTGACAAGGGTTCAGTTCGTCGCAGTCAGTTCCGGTTGAGTCCGATTCAGTTCTATAGCTTACTCTGTGTACTTCTTGTACTAATAATTGTAACATGTGAAAATATAATCTCTAAAGAATCTCATAGTGTGTGTGATTTGTGATTCACCTTACATAGCCCTCTCACTTCCGCCTTTGGGAGATTTCTAAGGCCGAAGGCGTTATAGTCGCGTGGCTTAGGACGCCATAGCTGACCACTCCTGTGTGTCTTAGGAGGTCCAGACACTCGTCTCGTGGAGCGTGAGGTGCTGTAGAGTGCCTCCGCAGTCAGCCGTATCGGCGAGATTCGGACTACGCCACCGTCTTACTAGCCCACTCCAGGACGGAGAGCTCTACCATTATTAGGGCATTCTATCAACGTGGCGTTAGACACTAACAGCAATTACACATCATACCACCAACCACACCAACAATACCACTAATTTAGGTACTATAGAACAAAACCTCTTGTATAACAAGGGACGTTTTACTCCTTGGGACAGAGTTGCTGACTGACTGCGAAGGCGAGAACCTCATCTTCGTGCTCCGCCTCGTCTGTCAGCCCTGTCCCACTGCTGCCTGCCGATCCAGACCAACTACCTGCCGACCCTGTCCAACTGCTGCCAGCCAATGCTACATCCTGCCGTCCAAGCGTCCCGTGCACTCAGATCGGAAGCCTAGAATACTTTTAATATTTAATCTAATCTATTTAATATTTAGTAGTAAGTACTATTAATTTAGTTTTCTTTTTTTAACGTGACTTATGACTGGCCATCCAGCCAATCGTAACGTTACAAGCAAAAGAAAGATCTAGAAATGAAAAAATATATAAACGATTCTAGATACAAGTTTAAAAAAATACTAGTACCAAATACCAATCAATACATATTCTGCGTGCCCAGCACTGGGTTGCGACAACCGTACTTTCCATGACGCTATGAGATCCCGCCGGAGCTCCGTCCACTGTACTGCGATTTCTCGCGGCAGCGGACTTACGCCCCGGCGTTTCGCCTCCTCGCGCCACTCCCATACGTGCGCGAGGACTTTTGCCTCCAGATCCCATGGCGGCAATCAAGCAAGGAGGCTCGCTGCCTCACAAGAGACCGTGCGTTATCCCCGGTCCATCCGGATGGCCATGACCCTTTGGGCCGCACCCAACCGGCGGGCTGGCCGCAGCGCCAAAGAGCGCGCCGATACAGGAGCCCCGTAGAGGGCCATGGACCGCACGACCCCCGCGTAGAGCCTCCGGCAGGAGGCGTTTGGACGCCCTAGATTGGGCAGGAGCCGCTTCAATGCAGCGCCCGCCCGCTCCAGTTTGGGAACCAAACGTCGGAAATGCTCCACGAAGTTCCACCGGCTGTCGAGGACGAGTCCCAGGTACTTCATCGTCGACTCGACGTCGATGGAAACCCTTTCTACCGTTATTTGGGACCCCAACGGTGGCGCGTTCCGAGGACCATGAAAACACATGGCCTCGGACTTATGCAAGGCCACCTTGAGTCCCAATTGCCGGATCCTTTCGACGATTGTCGCAACCCCGCGTGCCACTACTTCAGCCGCCGCCTGGTGCGGCCTCCCCTGCGCCAAGACCAACGTGTCATCAGCGTAGCACACTACGCTGACGCCGCTAGGGAGGTCGGCGCGCAGCACCCAGTCGTATCCGATGTCCCACAGATGCGGCCCCAGGACCGATCCCTGTGGGACACCGCACGACATCTCTTGCCGGTTCCACACTCCCTGGTGACCGGGGTAGATGACGGTCCAGTCCGTCAAATAGGCCTCGACCACACGACAGAGGTAGGTCGGCATCCGATGGTACCGAAGTGTCTCCCTGATGCAACTCCAGGGCATGGTATTGAAGGCATTGGCGATGTCTAGAGACACCGCCAAGACGACCCCACCCTGGGCTATAGCATTCCCCGTCGTCAGGGCTCGCACGCGCATGATGTCGTCCACCGTAGAGCGCCTTCTGCGGAAACCAAACTGGCTCTCCGCCAAATCCGGCCCCACCCGCACCAGCTGGCCGATGAGGCGGTATGCAATGACTCTTTCAAAGAGCTTGCCCACCTCGTCGAGCAGCACGATGGGCCGATAAGCGGACGGAGAGACGCAGGGCGCCCTGCCTTCTTTATGAGGACCAGTTTCCCCGTCTTCCAACGAAGCGCGAGCTGGCCCCTCTCCAAGCATGCGCTTAGGAGCCCCCTAAGTCGAGGCCCGAGAGCCTCCAAGGCCAGGACCCAGGCCTTCCCAGGTAAGCCGTCAGGTCCTGGGGCGGTATTTTTGGCATTAAGCCTGCGTACCGCCGCTCTCATTTCTCCCTCGGTCACCTCCGGAGCAACGTCGTCGTCGGCGGTGTGGTTCGCATCGGGCACCGCAGTAGGTGGAGCCATAGGCGGGGAGGAGTGTTCCCCTCGCGAAGGGAACAGAGCGCTCACCACGTCCTCCACAAGCTGGGGCCGGAGACTCTATGTCAACGGGGGAGCCCATGGGCGGAGTTTATCCCGCACCACCTTGTACGGGCGTCCCCACGGGCCCCTGTCCAGAGTCCCCAGCGACTCCTCGTGGGCCAAACCCCTGGCCCCGCAAGATCTCCGCTTGGAGGGCGGTCTTCGCCGCTCTGTACCCCTCGTACAGCTCCGCCTGAATGGCTTCCGTATCCGGAGGTTTGATCACAAAATTCGCTCTTCAAACGCTCTTCTCAATTTTCTCAGTCCTCTTTTCTCAGTCAGCAATGATGGTAGCGAAACTAACTGCCTATATCGTGTCGGGATTGGGACCTTAGTATTAGGACGTAGGTAGTTAACATAACAAATACCACGTGTGATACTTACGAGCCAATTAATGGACTCTGCATAAGCTCTGACAGACATGGTGAATTTATTTTCCGTCCAGTAGAACATGATGTTATCGATAAGCGCCTCGGGTGTGCATAAGTCGGGTAGACCTCCATCAGCCTTGAATTTGTTAGACATTCGGCTTCCACCAGAAACTGCCTGCATCAGCCATCTGAACAGACCCATTGGGGAGTCGGACATAGCAATACCTGTAAGTATTAATTATATTGATTAGGAAATGAAATATTGGTTTTTATCTTGCATGTTTTATAAGCTCGGAAATAGAAAACACTTATTGAACGTAAAAATTTAGTACAATAAAGGTGTTAAATAAATAAAAATAAAGTGCTATGGTCTATAGTCTATACAAAACATTCACGTCGAGAAATTCGTGTTGTACCATTTGTAAACACGGCCAGAAATTGTAACAAACATACCGATCGGAACAGGGATCTATTAGTTGATATTGTTACCACGGTTTTAGAGGATTACCTCGATTTTTTTAAGTGAAACTTCTTAGGCTGCGATTCGGTAATTGGACGAGAATTAAGAGTAAAATCTCAAGGAAGATACATACATACATTACATAGATACATTTAGGCACATTTCCTTACATAAGAGGAGAAAGATGTAGGTACATACTCTCTCTCTGTGTCTCTCACACTAAATCTCACTTAGTCGTTCTTTATAACAAGTTTCACTTCTATTCTTTTTTTGTTTTGCGTGGGAAATTATCAAATAACTTCTCCCGCTCTGGGCGGAGCAGGAGGGTGTATCAGACTCTTACTGACTAAAACCCACCCGTGTTCTTTCCGTTGCCTTTGTTGCCAGGGGCCTCGGTATCCCGCGACCCCGGCAGGCATCGGCCCTAGCGGCCCCTGCACTTGTGACAAGATCTTATTGATGCGCGCGTGGAACACAACACGCTGTCGACCCGGGCCTGGTCCTTACCCATTGCTCACCGTCCGCAAGCCCGCGCCTACGGTGGCCGGAAATCCACCTGGGATTCCCGACCTTCTCACCTTCAAACAATTGAATAAAACAGTGCGATGTTTTAAATTTATTGAACGTTATAATTATAATGATTGCAAGTGGGCTTTAGTATTTAAAATGAAAAGATGTCCAAAATTATAATATAATATTAACCAACCACATAACTTATTATTGATTGATTTGATTTCTCTCGCTCCCCGGGAGTGAGAGAAATCGGGAAGTTCGTTTGGTAGCCAAGGATTTCCTGAAAGAAGAAAGTTTTATTAATTGATGTGCGAGAATGCGGCAACAGACTGACTTTACGATGTATATTTTTTCAGTCATTTTTTTAAGTGAAAGCTTATTTAGGCGCGTTGAGTGTTTTTGGTAGGGGCAAAACTTATGGGTTCGCGTCACCGACATGATAATCACGTCACGTGACGTGTTACGCCAGACCGGCGACGCGCAGCAGCCTGTATTATACATTTTTTAGTATATATATTATATATATATGTATATGTTATTCCAAAGTTTTAAGCTTTCACTTCTGACGGCCGTCCTCACGACTGCCTTTTTTATTCATTTTTATTGGCTTTTTATATTCATTCATCAATATCACAAATGAGGAATAAAGAAACATTCCTAATAGTAGCCACAGTGTCGTGCCCCTCCTTGGACATATTAACCATTAAAACATAAGTACATCATCAGAGTCATCTTTCCCCACTTCAATCTCTATGTCGACGATCGGCAGCTTTACAATCACTTCTTAAGGCAAGATGCGGAAGCAGCCGTGTCTACCATGAACAGTGACTTGGATTTGATTAGCGAGTGGTCGCGGTCCTTTTGATTGCAAATCAAACCCAAGAAAACCCAGGCCATAATTATCGGTGGAAGGCACATATATGCGGAATAGGATCGATATTGCGTCACTGTCTCCACTTTGTCTGAATGGAGTTCAGATTGAATACGCAAATACAGTTAAAAAACTGGGGATGACCTTGGACTCTTACCCATCGTGGACTACCCATGTTGCTCAAGTTAGTCGCAAAGTGCACTACACTTTCCATTCGGTGAAATGCCTCCAGCGCTTCTAGCCCTTGAATTCCAAAATCTCCCTTGCTCAAACTCTCATACAGCCCATCATAGACTACGCTGATGCCTGTTATTTGGATGCCACCGAGGAGCTTTTAAATAAACTTGAGCGTTTGCAAAATATCTGCATTAATTTTGTTTTTAACCTTAAAAAGTATGATCATGTTTCAAGAGGCTCCCCATTCGTCTTCACAGGAACTCTCGGATATTGTGTCTGCTTTTTAACTTCCTTCATAATCCTAGAACGCCATCCTATCTGACGGAACGTTTTTCCTTCGCCCGTCCTTCTGATGCACCTTGCAGGTCGCATCTTAGAAATCTCCTTAAATCCTCTCCCCACTCTACCGACTTCTACTCCTACTCCTTCACTGTGCACGCGGTTCGGCTGGGGAATTCACTTCCGCCTGACATTAGGGACTGCCAAACTGTTGCTGTTTTTAAAAGAAGAGTGAAAGAACACTCTTCTTATCTTCAACTCTTACACACGGTGTCTACATCTCTTTGTCTACTGTCCTATCGCAGCAATGCTGGAAGAGATTTCTTTAGAAATAAGCATCACCTTTGTACGTACTTTTCTGTTCTTTTCTTCTTGTCTGTTTATATGTTTGTACATAAACTGTTAAATAAATATATAAAAAATAAATGAAATAAATGGCTTTTGCACAGCGCAACGATAGAAACCGATGTTTTCGTGTGAGTAAATTGTTTGGTGCTTGGTAAATGCACGCTGTGTGTGATGAAATAAGGTTTATTATTGGTTGTGTTCTGGTTTATGAATTGCGAGCGAGTGCGCGACTTCGTACCTATTGCTTTTACTGAACTGCATGTGTAGTTGCGGCGAGTGCTAGGGACTAACTGAACTGAACAAACATTTTCGACTACCGGGCATATCTCCTTCTTTCTTTTATCTATGGTCTCAAGTCTGTGAAACTTCGCAAAATAATTTACCTTATTTACATAATATAACAGTTACGTTATGTTATGTAAATAAGGTAAATTATTTTGAAAACAAGGCGTGAAGTTAATCACGCCATGTTCCCCCGAAGGGTTGGGCAGAGGTGTACCTGTAGTACATCCACATTTCACCAGTTATGTTTTTTAGTCTCATGTAATTGGATGCGAGCCTATTGCCATCAACCGGGCACAAATCCAGACTCCAGGCTGCTACTGAGAAATTCTAGATAGAAAAACCCAATAACACTTTGTCCGACCCGGGAATTGAAACCAGGACCTCATGCTTAGCAGTAGCGCTTGTGACCACTAGACCAACGAAGCAGTTCCTTATTTACATATAGTAATATTATAAAATGTTGAGTTTGTATGTAGGTGTACTCTTTGAAACTACTGATTCGATTTCGAATTTTTTTTCTCTAATGGGAAGCTGCCGCAGCCGCTGTTGTTATATTGCCGAGTATTTTACGGTAAAAACAAGCGAAGTCGCGGACAGAAGCTAGCTAAAACTTTTGTTAATTTGAATTGCCATTTCTGTCAATACGACTCTTTTTATTTTGCTAATTAAAACCATTATTCCAAAGGTTTTATCTTATTTAACACATACCTAATTATTTAATAGGTCACTGTCATTGTTAATTAAACAAGAAGGGTGCGGCTTAAGCAAATGGAACGAAGGAATTGACCCTCTCGAATGGAACATCCTGAATTGTGTATAATAATAATAATTTTAAATAATAATAAAAATTTTAAAATAATATATTTAATGGTTGTACTGCAGTTCATAATAGGTGATCTACCAACTCCCAAACTAAGTCAAGCTTGTATTTTGGAAGTTGGTGGTTCTTATGATGCAGGACTTACATAGACACAACATTGTAGCCTAGAAATTGACTCCCAACACTTAATATTAATAACGAATTATAACATCTACACTATCTTAAAATAACAATTTAAAAAAGAAACAACAAAATTAAACATTCTATTTAAAATAAAGAAAAAAAAATATAAGAATAAAAATAAAAAAAGGAAAATATACCTTCACATCAAATTGATTTTTATGTTTTACTTTTTTATAGTTAGCAGCATCTCAGTTTGAGCATAATCTAAACATTGCAACCAACTACTTAATTTATGTTTAACCTCTCGTTTAGTTAAGCTGTAAATGTTGATGGTATTGTTGACTGCATTATACAGTCTCGAGCTCACTGCATCAAATTACCTACTAGCAAAAGCTGTTCTGCAAGGTACACCAGGGCAAACAACTGCATTGGAGCGTTTTTTATTAATTTTGTCATCTAGCGGTAGTAGCGAATGCCTCCGGAGCAATGTTATTAAAATATATAATTGCCTAACAGTCATGACATTACATTCCTCATATAGTTTGGAAGTTGAGTAAAACCTTGATTTAAAATGTATCACCTTTAAAATTGCCCTTTGCGCTCTCTCCAGCACAAGAAAGAGAGTTTTATAAGTTCCACCCCATATGGTATGCAATAAATTAACACTGACTGACATAGGACAGTGTAGACCATGTAAATCGTTGAAGGATCAGCACTGTGTCTCAGATTCTTAAAGATGTACATTAGTTTTCTGATGCGACAGGTGAGAGCTTTTATTTGTGGACGCCAGTCGAGTCGTTCGTCTAGTATGACCCCAAGATATTTGATATCTCTCACTCGTGACAATGACAAGCAGACAGTCTGCTGGCATCGCACAGATGTGAGCTTTGAGGGCATTGATGGCTTCGGGTGGCTCAGGGGAGTTTGGAAGATAAAAACGCATAAATTTAATTTTTTCTATGTTAATGGTTAACAAGTTGCCGGAGAGCCATTGCATTACGAGTTGCAGAGCATTTTCGGCATGTTTTTTTGGCAGAAATCCACTCTTCTCCGTGTGTTAATAGTGCCGTGTCATCTGCATAAGTTAATATGTCACAATTCGGAATATGTAGGTTGCATAGATCATTAATATAGATTAGGAACATAGTTGGTCCCAAAATACTCCCCTGAGGAACCCCGCATCTTATGGGTTCTTCATCGCGTATAGCCTTTATCCTAGTGTAGTTACCGTGGATCTGATCTATGAAGTAAAGAATTAATTAATTTAAAAATATTCGGTCTAATGGGAAAAAGAGAAATACAACATTCTAATGAAATAGGTACGTATATTTGTTTTATTTAAAATCATTCAATTACAAAAAAGGTATTTCATTATACAGTCTTTCTCATTAAGTCCTATGATACCTTACAATTCAGTACAACTACTACTGTTTTTCTTTTGATGATACGCTCTAAATTCAACCAACGCATTCAGGACGACTTTAGAAAACACATCGGGGACCTCTAGAGCGAAGAAGTGACCGTAACTATCAAGTGGTATGGAAGAAAGTAGGTTCGGGAATTTGAACTTGAGCATGGTTGGTGACATGTAGATTATCTCATCTTTGGCGTGTACGGTGCACGTTGGTACTGAAGTGGGGATTCTGAAAACAGAAAAATGTAATTAGCAATAATAAAATTAATAATAATATATTTTATTTCAGGCAACTAAGGTCCATAGAAACATAATACATTTAAAAGTATAAAAACAATAACTATGAACTAATACATATTTTATAGAACAAACTTAAAAACTACTGCACACGAAGTGACGGCGTCGTGTTACGCTGCGAGGTATCGCGTAGCCAACCGTGGAAACGCCGATACGCCTTTTCGCCAAAACTCTTCCTTGAGGAAGGTCGCCAAATGATGAGCGCGCCTCCAACTTCTCCACCCTCAAGATCCAGAAGGTCTTCACCCGAATCTACTCTACGATGTCCTCAGTTTTCGAAGAGTGGTGCAAACGGGACACGTACAGCTGCGTCGTCGGTACTGCAGGGCGTAGCAGCATCTTAGAACCTGACGGCGCTGTCCCACACTGGTTGCAATAAGTAGACTTTCTCTTCTATCTCTCCACCTTGATGAAAAGTCGTTATCGCATGTTTTCATCGGTGGACCTTGCTGTTTGCAATGTAAGATGCCCTCAGGCTGGGTTGAATGGGGATAGTCACAGGATGGCTAGTAGCAGAAGGATTGGAGTGGCCAAGGATCGAGGGAATGTCGATTGGCGAGACCTATGTTGAGCAGGTGAAATGCTATAGTCTGATGATAATTACAGACTTAAAGCACCTTCTGGTAGCCTTAAAAGTTTTATCTGAGTATGGTTGCAGGTAGCTATATATTACTTATGTAGTAACTAAAGCAAGGAGTTCTAATTATACTTCTTTTGCTTGTGTTGTTACTAACTATAACATGACAATATAGCTCACGTCTTCGTGAAAAATCGAACTAGTCAGCATGATGGTAGCGAAACTGACTGCCTATACCGTGTCGGGATTGGACCTTAGTATTAGGACGAAGTTAACATAACACAACAGAAAAAATACTACTTGTGATGCTTACGAGCCAATTCCCATTCCAAGGGTCCTCTTATTAATGGACTCTGCATAAGCTCTGATAGACGTGGTGAATTTATTTTCCGTCCAGTAGAACATGACGTTATCGATGAGCGCCTCAGGTGTGTATAAGTCGCGTAGACCTCCATCAGCCTTGAATTTGTTAGACATTCGGCTTCCTCCAGAAACTCCCTGCATCAGCCATGTGAACAGACCCATTGGGGAGTCGGACATAGCAATACCTGTATTTATAATATGGGTTTATCTTGAATATTTTTTTATAAGCTCAGAAATCGAAAACACTCATTGAAAGGTGTTAAATAAATAAAAATAAAGTGCTATGGTCTATACTCTATGATCTATACAAAACATTCACGTCGAGAAATTCGTGTTGTACCACTTAACAGTAAACATGGCCGGAAGTTGTAACAAACATACCGATCGGAACCGGGATCTAATAGTTGATATTGTTACCACGGTTTTAGAGGATTACCTCGATTTTTTTAAGTGAAACTTCTTAGGCGGCGATTCGATAATTGGACGAGAATTGAGAGTGAAATCTCAAGGAAGCGTCACATTTAGGCACATTTCCTTACATGAGAGGGCAAAGATGTACGTACTCTCTCTCTGTGTCTCTCATACTAAATCTCACTTAGTCGTTCGTTCTTCTTAATTAACAAGTTTCACTTCTATCACGTGTGCAGTGCTGAACGCGCAATATTTTTTTTAAATGTACTATTTTCTTTTTAGCTAGATACTTTTTTTTTTGGTGGGTAATTATCAAATAACTTCTCCCGCTCTGGGTGGAGCGGAAGAGTGTGTCAGACTCTTACTGACTGAAACCCACCCATGTTCCTTCCGTTGCCTTTGTTACCAGGGGCCTTGGTATCCCGCGACCCTAGGCATCGGCCCTAGTGGACCCTGCACTTGTGCTGACGACATCTTATTGAGGCACGTGTGGAACACAACACGCTGTCGACCCGGGCCCGGTCCTTACCCATTGCTCACCGTCTGCAAGCCCGCGCCTACGGCGGCCGAAAATCCACCTGGGATTCCCGACCTTATAATTTTAGTGATTAGGGGTGCAAGTGAGCCTTATTATTTTAAATGAAAAGTTGACCAAAATCTACCAAGTGTATCCGGTTTAGTAGCTTGCACATGCAAGTACCCAGTTTCTTCCGTCAGTCCCAAAACGATACTTAGGATTGGGTACATCCTCTCAGCCAGAGCTGAATCTACGACCAACGATTGGAGTGCTGGGTTAATGGAACCAACCACATAGCTTATTATTGACCCAGGAGCGAGAGAAATCGGGAAGTTTGTTTGGTAGCCAAGGATTTCCTGAAAGTAGAAAGTTTTATTAATAGATATGCGAGAATGCTGCAACAGACTGACTTTAGGTACGATGTATATTTTTTCAGTCTTTTTGAAGTGAAAGCTTCTTTAGGTGCGTTGAGCTGGTAGGCACAAAACTTATGGGTTCGCGTCACCGACATGCTAACCGCGTCACGTGAAGTGTTGCGCCAGACCGGCGATGCGCAGCTGCCTGTATACATATTTAAGTATATATATTATATATATGTCATTCCTGAGTTTTTAAAAAAGGCAGTCGTGGGGACTGCCCCATAACAGCCTTTTTTTATTCATCAATATCACAAATGAA
Organism: Atethmia centrago; assembly: GCA_905333075.3. Classification (NCBI taxonomy): domain Eukaryota; kingdom Metazoa; phylum Arthropoda; class Insecta; order Lepidoptera; family Noctuidae; genus Atethmia; species Atethmia centrago. The sequence goes on from HG995377.1 coordinate 9,147,936, forward strand.
TCATTCCTAATAGTAGCCACGGACGTGCCTCTTCTTGGACATATTAAACATTGAAACTTAATTACAGATTTTCTAACAAACTGGCAGAGTACTTGAAAATTCGACAGAGCCTGTACAGGGTTTATTTATATATAACATAACATCGCGCCTTGTTTCCTCGAAGGGTTGGGCAGAGGTGTACCCATATTTCGCCAATTATGTTTTAGTCCCATGTAATATGGGGCGAGCCTATTGCCATCAACCGGGTACAAATCCAGACTCCGGGCTGCTACTGAGAATTTCCAGATAGAACAACCCAATAACACTTTGCCCGATCTGGGAATCGAACCCAGGATCTCATGCTCAGCAGTTGCGCTTGCAACCACTAGACCAACGAAGCAGTCGAGATTTATTTATAAACGTCACTTAAAGTTTCCAGATGTCACCAACTCCACAATGTTCTAACTAAAATGAATGATTTGGCTTTTTTACCTCAGGATAGAAAGTAACCATATTGTTAGCTATTAATGCACCGAAATCTCCTCCCTGCACGTAGAATTTCTTGAATCCAAGTCTTTTCATAAGGTTTCTTAACAATGCCGCCATTTCCATTTCTCCCAAACCTGGCCGAGTTGTTCCCTGCAAAATGGACAGTCAAAAAAATTAAGGAAATATCTCAACGTGGATCAAATATGGGCTAAAAAAAGACAGAAACTTGTAGACTTTAGAAAAATTTACTAATCGCCATGTTTAGGGTTCCGTAGACAATAAGGAATCCTTTATTGTTTCGCAATCTCTGTCCGGGCTTAGCTCAGAGACTTAGTATTAGAAAGCTGTAATTTGGCATGGGTATATATAAATCGCGCCGACAAAATGGTAAAGTAAAAATTCGAACCTGCCTTGCACGTAAAGTGGGAATGACATTTTCTTTTTGTCGTCTATCTATTGTTAGAGTCATGTATCCCCCAAATAAATGGTTATTTTTAGGTATGTAAAAAAATTCACGACAGACTTCGTTATAATTATATACTACTGTAGTATATAATATTATATAGTAGGCTTTTTTTTTTTTTGAGGGTGTGAAATCATCAAATAACTTCTCCCGCTCTGGGCGGAGCGGGAGGGTGTCTCAGACTCTTACTGACTAAAACGGGTGGGTTTTAGTCAGTAAGAGTCTGACACACCATCCCGCTCCGCCCAGAGCGGGAGAAGTTATTTGATAATTTCCCACCTATAAAATAAAAAAGCGATAGCTTAATAAGTCATTGTATAAACATCCGATACTAGAATATTCAAAAGGCGAAGAATCGCCTTGCATTTTTATACATCGGAATCGCCCGTGTCAACAACAAATCGATTTTCAAGTTTTGTAAGTATACATCGGAATCGCTCGTGTCAACAACAAATCGATTTTCAACTTTTCGTAAGTATACATCGGAATCGCCCGTGTCAACAACAAATCAGGGTGTGTCAGACTCTTACTGACTAAAACCCACCCGTATTCCTTCCTGTTGCCTGTGTTGCGGGGGCCTCGGTGACCCATAAGTACCTTCCCGCGACATTATAGTAGGCTTGACATGATAACGAGTAATAGTAGACCAACTTGTATTTGAAGTTGGAATGTAGTTAGTTAGTTTGTTCTTGGGATAAATTCATCCCAACTACGGAGTCTTTCATAGTGCGTGGTCCAACACGCACTTGGCCGGTTTTAATACGACTTCGTTAGGTACCGGTACTTATAAGCGGTATCTAAGCATCCGGCATTCGGTTATTTAGCATAATATTGTCATTGATAGCAATTACAAGATATTTATAAACCACTTGGGCTATAAAAATATCGTCAAATATTTTAATAATTCTAAAAGCATTCTAATCCCAAACGGCTGAACGGATTTGGATGTAATTTGGAATATGGATAGACCATGACCTGGGTTAGGACATAGGATACTTTATATCTCGGTAGTACGTTCCCGTGGAATACTTTCCGATATTCACGTCGGTGAAGCCTCTGGCAAAAGCTAGTTTTCAATAAAATGATTTGTATTATTACCGCGTCAACTGTCAACAGTACTACTCTGCTACACTACAATCAACATTTGAGATTGTTCGCACTTTTTTTTCCAATTATGTTACCGTTACAAAATTTATTTACCAAAGGCCAAACAATACATAACACCATAGCATGACGCCTATATCGTACATCTACATCACGCCTTGTACCTGTAGTACACCCACATTTCGCCAATTTTGTTAAGTTCCATGGGAGCGAGCCTATTGCCATCAATCGGTGACAAATTCAGACTCCGGGATGCTACTGAGAAATTCCAGATGGAAAACCCAGTAACACTTTGCCCGAACCGGGAATCGAAGGATCCCAGAACCATGCCCAGCAGTATCGCTTGCGACTACTAGACGAACAAAGCAGTAAACAATCAAAAACAATACTTACATCAGAAAATCCAAACCCTGGCAAGCTGGGAACTATAACTTCGACAGCAAAATCTCTGTCTTCACTATATTCAGTAATAATAGGAATAACTTCGCAGAATTCCCTCACGGAACCAGGCCAGCCGTGCAACAACAGGAGAGGTATAACCTCAACGTTCTCAGGTACCTATAACCAAAAAGTGCTTCAGATTTTAGTTATTTTTGACTGACTGAATTCAATGCATGCGGCACAGCCCAACGGCAACATAAAATATACAGGGTTATTTTAAATTGTCTTGTCAAACTATCGATATCTAATATTCAAACACTGACCATTTTTGTCAGTGTTTGAATATTAGATTCTTTTTTGTTTGATCTGGTTCAGATATTGATACCCATCGCATCGGCGCAGTTTCGCAAGACAATTTACAAGCACTCTGTATATTTTATTTTGCCTCTGGGCTGTGCTGTATCAAGTGGCCCCGAACAAATTTACACGTGTACACTAGGCTACATATCAAGTTCTATCTTTAGAAGCCTACTTTTAAATTTTCTGTTTTCTTTTTATTGACTCAAGGAGTCATTATTTTTTCTAATGCTTGGGCTACGTTGTGTTGTCGCGATAACGCGAACTCCATTTCACACGATCTCTCTTGCACGCCGGTCGACGTCTTGCTGTACAACAGAGAGCGCGTGAAGTGTAGTTCGCGTTATCGCGACAGTGTAGCCGTAGCATTATAACTGCATGATTTATTTGTAAATCTCATAATATTCTAAATAGGTAATGGTTCTGCATTGAATGGGTTTAGATGAAATGTATTTTATTCACAAAACGGTAGGCGCAAATAAAGAGATATAGTTATTGAAAAATCGCCTAATCAAATAAATTGAACCGAAACAAACACACGTATTTAACCTGTGATTATTCGAATTAGACGATTATATGCTATGATAAAAAATACTACAGATCTTTTTTGTCTAAGATAGATAAATCAATTATTTTGTGCAAACAAAAGAAATAAGAAGACACAAAAGCACAATTCAATGATAACAAACTACATGAAGAAGATATAAAGTGGCATGGCACACTATGGCTATGACACACTTTACATCAAAATAATGAACATACAAAGTGCGATGTGCATCTCAAGGTTGCACCAAATGGGAGTCCAGGCTAGCCTCCCTGCAGTGACATACGGACGTCAAGCAGACGAGATACGCAAACCATACGATGTTGTAGACAAGTGTTATGTACGGAGTGAAATTATCTACATAACATAACATAATCAGCCTATAAAAACCAGCTACCCTAACATAACCTTTTTTTTTTTTTTTTGTTCCTGGGTGGAAAATCCTCATGGATGTCCTCCGCCCTGGGGTAGGCGGAGGGGTCTGTCAGACTCTTACTGACTAAAAACCACCCCGGTGTTCCCGTCCCACACTTGCACCGGGGATCATGGGATCTAATGCAACTTCCACGATCCCCGGCTAGTGCCGGCTCGCCTCTGCGGGCCACCTCAAGTCTGGGGGGGGGGTGAAGTGTTTAAACCCCCCCCGCGACGTCTGAAAGGGGCGCGCGTGGAACACTACGCGCCGCCACCTCGGGTCCAGTGTGATGGGGGGCGGCGGACGTCCCCAAGTCCGCCGTCCCTGGACCCATTTAGGGGGGCCGGAAGAGGGCGTTGTCTGCCCTCTGCCGACGCCCGGTGCGCCTGCTGCGGGCCGGGTGAGCGGAAGAGATCTCCCGCTCTCGTTCCGCAGCCTCCTTCTGCGACACGACTGTTTCGCAGAAGGATACCACCGCGTCCCAGGACTCCTCGCTGCCGACCATCGCCTCGACCACGGCCGTCAGCGACAGGTCACTGCCCACTCCTGAGATGAGGGCACGGCGTGGCTCCTACCAAGCGGCACACTACCCTAACCTAACCTAACCTAACCTAATCTATATAAAGTTCCCACTGGTGGGATACAGACCTCCTCTTTCTCAGAGGCGTAATTCACCACGCGGGCCCAGTGCGGGATGGTAGATGTCACATGTCTTCGAATTTTTGGTTTTAGGACATGCCGGTTTTCTCATGATGTTTTCCTTCACCGTTTTGAGAGCACTGGTGATGAAATAAGTTACACAAAAAAAAAACGCCTGTCCGGGTTCGAACCTACGACCTACAACCCGTAAGTCGCGGCCGTTACCACTGGGCCACCACTGCTCTCGAAATTTTGTAATCTACATTAATGTTTTTATAATTTTATTTCTTGTTCATAATGCTAGATTATGTTTCAGTGTGGAAGACGAAGAGGCTAAAACTAAGAAAAGCATTACACTTACCGTAGGTTTAACCCTTATGAAGTGTATATCAAGACCTTGAATATTAGTCTTGAACTGCGGGTACCTGTTCAAGTAAGCCTCACGTTCGGTAAAGTTGTATTGGTTAGCCCAGAAATCCATCCAGTAGTCCAGCTCATCGCTGTTGAAACCATATTCAAATGCTATGCCTTCCAGTGGGGGAGTTACTGCACGACGGTTGTTGATACGATTCCTTAGATCGGTTTTCATCTGATTTTTTTTAATGAGAAAAGGTTAATACACAATATCTAATAATATTCTTAGGCCGCGTTCACACCAACCGTATAGTCGACAACCGATTGTGAGCTGTCTAGTTCAAAATGTAAGAAAAAACAACTTCAGCCGCTTACTGAGTTCACTAGGTCACACACTCGGTAAAGTCTTTAGTGGTATCACGCGGCCATAAATGAAAGTTACTTCTGGTAAGTGTGCCACGTCAGCAAACGCATCAGTTAAGTTAGAAGTCAATTACGTCAAAACGAAAAACGTACTAGGAAACAAATTCGCTTTTTTAATATTGTAAGTAGGTACTGTAGGTCTGGAGTACACACTCTGACATATTAAGCTATAAATTTCCAGTATAAGCTGACTTGGCATTGCATAGACTTTCCGTAGAATGAGAGGACAGCTTATACAATACTAGAATATATGACTTGATTGATACATCGTCATGTATCAATTTGTTATCAAACAGTAGTAGAACAATATACGTGCTGCTCGTATAGCTGTTCACACATCTACACATCAAGCTATACATTTCCAGTATAAGCTGATCTCGCATTATATAGGATTTCCGTACACTGCGAGATCGGCGTAAAGTGAATCTTTTGGCGCATAGGCGAAATCGGAATTAACACCGCCACCTTGTTTTTTTTTCAATACAATTCACTAAACAATCTTATAAATGTTTACCAACACTACCTCTTTTCAAAGTGATTCGGGCGCCAAAAGAAAGATCTTTTGACTCATTACATTATTTTGTTCTATAGTGCTACAAAATCCAAAATTAAAACCCTCACCTTATCCGTGAACTGCGTTTTGAATTCTCTGATATCCGTAGAAGTATTATTTTCTTCACCCAGGGGGCCCCACCATTTTTCATCTAGACCAGTTATGAACTCGGCCGTCAGAACCCCATTGGCTGTCGAACCAAAAAACAGGGTTACATATGCCGAAAGCACGAATAATGTTACGACTGTATTCATCTTTGCAGACTACAATATTCCAAAAACAGGAGTGTCAGTTTATATACTTTCGTTTATTGACTTCTCATAATAATTTCCCATTAATTAAACTTGTTTTGTCAACTGTTATAATATTTGATTAAGGTACAAACAGTTCTAAGCATAATTATAATACGGCCAACATCCTTTTCATATAAAATTTATTTATACACACCTATAAAGTTTTTATTATTTTACAATACGATTAATGTTCTGGGGCTTTGTCCGCATAATTTGAAAAGTAGCATTTTCTGTCTGCGGTCAAAAGTATATTTGCTTGCGTTACTGAAAAGAGATAGCTATACAAAACTTATAGCAACATCCCTATTTCGCACCGAACAATGACGAATTTAACACACTCCCCGTCTTTAGATTTTACTAACTAAACATTGCGACCGGAAGATCAACTTTTTTTGCATCATAGCCGGACCTGGGACAATATACCGCAGCAAGACTTGGATAACTTAATATAAAGCATAAAAAACCGTTGCAGGACCGTTATTAACGTCATGGGTGGTTTTACTGACTACTGATTTTTCACATAACTGTTAAAAACACATTAATTTTTCTTATTTTGCACTTTTTCTAGAGAAACACATTCTTTGTTAGTTTTACCATTATATCACGTTTTTTTTCTTTATTTGCATAAAAATTTGTTTACGCAAAAAAATAGTTTTCTTTTATTCTGGAGTGTAATCTGATAAACGGGCTTTATAAAAATATATGCATGTTGGACGTTGTTTTTAATAAATTTTGAGTAAATTGAGCAAATCCAAAATATCCCTAGACAGTGTTGATGTGTGTATTTACTTTGTGGAGTTTAATATATTATTATTTAAATTATTGTGAATGTGAGGACTATGTGGGTCATATTTTGTGTTGTATCTTTCTCAGTTAGCTTTAATGACAGTCTGGCAGTTTGAGTACTTTATGCGGCCTACCCAAATGTCTTTGGTATGTTTGACGAGTCGTTGAGCTCCTTAAGCTCTGAGTTGAGCTACACGATTACTGACAAATGCGTGGACTGACTGGACAGGTCCACTCAAATCTGTGTGGTTCTTTCCTCAAAAGACCATTTCAGACGCTAACCTACATGGTTCTCTACCTATACACATCGGCATTGATCAATTTTATATATAAAATGACATAAATATTTACTTGTAAAGTATCATATTGTTTTTAATTATTGTGAATGTGAAAACTATGTGGGTCATTGTTGTTTTTTTTTTTTGTTTTTCTCATTTAGTATTAATCATGGTCTGGCAGTTTGAGCAATTTATGCGGCCTACCCAAATGTTCTTTCTTTGGTATTGTTCGTCGCATCGTTGAGCTCCTTAAGTTCTGAGTTGAGCTGCACGATTTCTGACAAATGCGTGCACTGACTGGACAGGTCCACTCAATCTGTATGGTTCATTCCTCAAAAGGGCCATTTCAGACACACACATGGCCTTCACATGATCTGACCAAGATTATGTCTGGACTTTAAAAGAGACCACTGCGTTTGTTTCGGCCTTTCTTCTCAGAGTAGTCAGATAGGAAACGCCGACCTCATCTAGCTTTATTTAAAAATATGATTGACGTGTAAAAGTGTTTGTATAAACCTACTTACAGAAATAAAAATCATTTATCATTTACGCTGCGATGTCAAAAATGGGGAAACGAAATGTCACTTTGTATAGAAAGAGCTATGTCTATTCTTCAAAGAAATAGAAAGTGTCAAAGCCTGCTGGTCATGCTAATGACCGTGGGCGGTAGTTATTATTATTTTAACATATAGCGGCCGCATGCATGCTCGTTTTCATTAAAATCTCTCTTCGACAAACATACAAAAATCTCAATAATTATTATAACATTGTTAGGTACTCATCGCAAAATCTTCTCACGGAAACATCCAATTCCTTATTAATTATATTTGTTTCTTGTTAATTTGCATAATGAACACCTGTGCAAATCAGCTTAGAACGGAAAACATGCAAAGTAAAATAGGATTAATTCAAACGAAACTTTTTTTGATAGATTTCAAGTTCTCAGCACGGGATCTTTATCAATATAATTTTTTTCCTAAGAGGAGCTCTTAAAACAAATGACACTGGAGCGGCACCGCCGCCGCACCGTCGCCACGCCGGAATCACGTGTAAGTACACCGCATTGATGCCGAGTGGAGGTACAGCACACATATTAACTCGGAAAGGGATCGTCACCATATCGCCTTTCATCTCACCGTTAAACAGGCGTCAACCTTACGTAAGCACGTAACGTAAGTTTTATACAAAGAACACTGAATGGCTCGAGTTGATAATATGGTAATGATCCTTTTCCGATTTGATATGTGTGCTATTTCCTTTAAATAGTAAAGCAACAAACACAGTTCAGTAAATGATTACCAACGAAACAGTAAAGACTCTTCCATCCCAATGTTTTTTTTTTATGATTAAAGGGCCAGCGCGGTTCAGGCAGCGGCAGTGGCAGTTCTGGGATATCACATGTGTATAGTAAGTGCAGGATTGGGCCTAACAGACTTCCTTGTGGTACCCCAGCTTTTACTGTTTTCAGCTCGGAATATGTATCCTCTTACCTTATTCTTAATATTCTGTTACTTATATAAGACTAGAATATCTGCAAATTCTGGATCATTTCCCAAAATTTGATCGTCCTTTATTTACAGGTAAATTATTGTTAAACAAGTGGAAAAACTTGAGAGACTCGTGAATGAAGTCTGAATAAAAAACAAAACTAATGTAGGTCAGGATCAACTACCGAAACCCTTCTTAAATACGTTTATATCGATTTCATCAACATGTATTTTTTTGTTATCGTTAATAAAAGGGAAACTAGATCAGTATAGTATACGTCTAATTAATAATGAATCTACAGAACCTACCTCGATAAAATCACGCACCGCCATAAACACAAACGTAGTTGACGAAAGAATGCTTAATTGTATGGATGACAGTCGCATAATGTCTTTTTTTTAAAGCATTGCACCTACCGTCGACAGGTTTTATGTAGCTGATATAGTGGAGTTCCAATTTCAAGTAATGTCAATTTTACGAAATATTCGAAACAGAAACAGAAATACAAAATTTAATTCTGATTATCAGCACTTCAAATGTCAATGTGCCCAGCACTCATCGTGCAGGAACAAGTTCCTATGAATTCAACACCGAAGTACAACCCTCTACTGTATACGAATATCGCACTGCCACAACAACGGGAGCATCCTTTAATAGGCGTCCAGACACCCAAACTTCGAATTATAGTGGTATCAGTTCATTGATAGAAAATGTGTTAAGCCCGGATGGAGCGATTCTTGATTTGGATTTCGCAGAATAAAAATAGATTGAGTTATTTTTAAGTAGATTACACAACTACTAAATCATTATAACTTGTTACAATTATTATTTTAATTAAAAGATTTCTGATCTGTTGCTTCATAATTTCTTATTTCTTCAAAAAACACTTGAAATTCACCTTTGTCTTCTCTGCTAAAACAGGATGTACCCAAAATTGTCTCTTACGTCTATGAATTTGTTTTTATCTAACACTTTGTTTTTTTTTTTTTGTTTAAGTTTACATCTTATGATATATCAATATTAAAATGAAAAGCAAAAGTTTTTACAGATTCGTTGATAATGCTTTACCGAACTGTGATCGTTGCTTTACTATTTTTCGGCATCAATGCGGTGTACCTCCACGTGGTTCCGGCGCGGCGGCGGCTCTGTGGCGCATGGGCGATATTCGTTCGAACACACAAACATACGGTCCGGCGCTGGTGCAGCTCCGGCGTCGTGTACAACCGATCTATTCAGTAAAAATCTCACAGTGAAAACTTAAGTAAACTTAAGTGAAGTGACCTGAGTGTCAATCCCCAGCATCAGTGGAATGACACTGACAGCTCCACGCAAGAACTCAAGGTAAGTGTTTTTACAGAAACGACATGCGGGAAGCCTAATGTGAGGCACGTTTGTAGACATGTATATGGCAGCCACGTGACAGCACTATAATAACAGGATAATGAAAAAAATACCCATAATATTTAATTACATTAAATAAAGAATAAATCATTTATTGTCTCAAAAAAATGCAGAGAAGAGTTATACATACATTGTTATACATAAAGTGAATCTCTGCCGTTGAGTCAGATTATATAAATTTAATGCTCTCAGATTTTTTTTAATTTATTGATCCCAGATTACGAAACAGAAGATGCTGATTTTAAAATGTTGGAACAATATCGGCACATGATAAATTTGCGCTTAGGGGTATAAGATGTATGCGAGGGTGTCTGTGTGTGTGTATTTAAGGGTGTGTGGATGCGTGTGCGTGTGCATATGCGTGTGCATATGCGTGTGCATGTGCGTGCGCGTGTGTGTGTATTGTGAGTACCCGTGCAGGGGATATACTTGGATCTCCCAGGATGCAGTACGTATATAAATATGTAAAAAATGGAAACACTATACCGTTTCTAAATTTAGTAATTTGCCCTTAAATCAGTTTTTTTTTTATTTACACTTTACGTCAAAGTAACAACACCCTATATTATAAACAATACATTTGCAATATCTTTTTATTTTCAGTCACCAAATTTTATTGTTTTTGGTAGCTAGGTATATTTACTTTATGGTGACGTCATATAACCCATGTTATTCAAGCACAGTGAATCGACTGATGTACATAATTATTATGAGAGACAATCCATTAAGTTTTTTTTTTTTAAACTTACACTATCTTTACAGGATGACCCCAATGCAATAGTGGGTTTGCAACCACACACCAAATACTTGAAACATCACCTTACGTCTAATACTTAAAATAAAACTAAACTTTAACAATACAAGAGGTCAAGAGCAACACTAAACTATTAAAACACAATCTGTAGTCGTACTACAGAATGTAATGTAAACACACAACTAACATCTTATCAAACTAAAATATAAATCAGACTTAACACAGAATATTAATATTTAAATATAACTAAAAAAATTCAACAAAACCCTTGCGAATTCACTCATATTGCACGAAAAAATATCTTTATCATAATCTTAATAATCCCTTTGAGTTTTTATGTGAAGCTATTGTATAAGACGGCGGGACCCAGAGCCGTCTCTGACCAGTCTCCGGTGTAATTCTTCGTTCATGGTAGATAGGTGGTTGGTTTTCAATCACACACAACACTTAACAAACCCAAGGCAGTAATTTTATCAAGTTATCGTTTTTGAATACTTCAATAGGTAATAATGATTTTCTTTTTTTGCTCGTTTAATTGTATTAATCTTTCAAATACATCGCTAACTAATTTAAGCACTTTTACAATTTTGTAAATGTAGTAGTACCACTGAGCCGTTTTTTATGTATGTTGACTTGAAAAAGCTTGGCAGCTAGACATTTAAGTGAGCATGACATACTCTCAGTATGTCATGCTCACTTAAATGTCTAGCTGATGGTGGCGCATGTGTTGGATCATTCAATTCTCTAAAAAATAGTTGAGCTGGATGGTGCTAATCCACGCATGGTCATGTTCGTGAACGGGCGCCGTCAGTTGAGACTGGTAATTTCTTAACTGCCAGGGCTTTTTTATAATCTTATATTTGGAATTGATTTTAATTTATTTATTTTTACTTTGTTTTCACATATATTATCAACAAGTATAATGTACCCAAGATTTGTAATATCTTGATTTAAAAGAGTGTCCTTGGAGTTTCTTGCCTGTTCTTCTCCATAGAGATCTACGTTTTGGGGGGCAACTAGCTTCAACTTTCTACTAACTGACCAACTCTTTCACAATTCAAAATTGCCTGTTTAATGTGGTTTAATTAAAATAAATGCTCAAAATTCTTTCTCAACCAAAACAAGCCATATGAAAAAAAAAAACTGCTGCTCTCAAATGTGCCAATGCCCCCAATATATTCATATTGAAACACTCCAAAACATCCATCGCGAGAAATTGAACGATTTTTTCATCGAGACAAAAGAAAATGGTATTCAACGCATATAAGGAACGGGTCGACATGATAAATTATGTAATTTGAAACAGACTCCTGCCTGAAGCAGCCGCATAAACGTGGTCTTAAATGGAGTGCCAGCCGAATACGGTTCTGGGAAAATAACGGTGGATATCCCGGATACACGTGTATTGTTTATACTTTTGTCAGTTGTGAAAGGTGGTATTTTGGAGAGTTTTTGAGAATTCGTTTTTATTGTGATCATTTAGTATTCAATTCTGCTCTCAAAATACTTCAACTCAGCCAGTCCACTGCTGGACAAAGACCTCTCTCAGGCGAAAAACAAAATACTAACTAAATATATTGAAATACTGACATAATTTGTTCCGAGAATTCGTGTTACAGAAAATAAAGTCATTTTTTTCAAAGATTTTATGTTTTTTAGTCTGGATTAGGGACCTATTTATGAAATGTCAAAACAAACAAATTTAAAGTGAGGCCTCCGGGGCTGATAGCATTTATAACGGGGATAAACATTAATGCTCTATATAATATTTATAAAATTAATAATTCCAATACCGACCCAACAACCGACTAAACATCTATCCAGCTCATATAAGGCCATTCACATCCATAAAACAGATAGCCTCGAAACAAATAAACTTTTACGAGCATACGTATCAGAGGTTTGTCCCTGTCCTAATGAACCGTTCTTTATCCGCCCCGGAGACCAATAAGCTGCATCCTCTAAGGAAATTCGTGGTTTCGCGTACTAAACTTTAGCTAAGTGGTATAACTACTGCGTGGAGGCGAATGTATTAAAGACTAACTAAGCTAATCGGATTTAGTCTCGAAGACTAGAAAATGTTCTATACTTTCAGCAAACGTGGGATAAAGGACCAATAGATTAAGAGAAGAAGGACCAAATTGTCAAGATGATAAGCATAGAAACGTAATGCAGCTGCTAATCTTATTGCCAAGAGTTGGGTTAAGGATGATTTATGCGAAACCATGCCGTGTCCGGCCCAGGCGTGGATGCGTGCTACATTTATGCTCGTCGGTGACATGGATACCACACGATGTAGCACTTAACTATACTCATGAATCCAAAATGTTCGCACTGTCCGTGCCTGAAAAATCCCACGGCCAGGTCTATCATAAATTAAAAAATATATATATATCTCAATTACAAAGTGCATTTACATACATGATTTGGAACAAGAACTGCTTGTGTTAGGAGAATAAATTATCTCAGGCCCTCATTAAGAACCGTTGTAATTAGATTTTGATCCGTTAGGGTGGCCGACTTATAAAAAAACTATTATAAATAATTATCTTTAGGAGCTGACATAACTGTTACGACTTCGTACTACATATATGTTTTACATCACATTTGTCGCGGTTTACGCACAAACCGCGGTAAAGAGTGCTTTACGTACCGCGTTATAAAAATCACCGATAGTAAAAAAAAGACAGTGAACTTAATATTCTCTATAAAAGGTGTCCAATACTTCGCTTTTGTTGCGATTTTTACTAAAGAAATCTCTATGATTCTACCAGTACCAGTGGCTAGAACCAAAGATCTCTTACTACAGACGCGGTCAACGACACCACTAAATAATTGACCGTTAAATTAAATTATGTATCCGAAAAATATTAAAAATAATTATTACTAAATCTATCATGATTCTACCAGTACCAGGGGCTAGAACTAATGATCTCTTACTACAGACGCGGTCAACGACACCACTAAATAATGGACCGTTAAATTGAATTATGTATCCGAAAAATATTAAAAATAATTATTACTATTTTATAACATTGAAATCCTTATCACTGTCACTTAACAAAATTATAAATAACAATGTGTCGAAGTTTACAATAATGGTAAAGATACATTTTACGAGTTTATATAAAACGTTAGTCGCAAAGTAGGTACAACAAAAGGACCTTTCGTTATCCAGGCCCGAAGGACCAATAGCGCGAGTTTCCTCTAAGGAAATTAGCGATGTTCTGCTAAACGGTGACTCGGAGGTAAACAGTGAATACAATGTATTTTATATTAAAAAAAAATAGAATATGACTGCTTTGTTTATTCAACTACCACAGCAATCGCCAGCGTAGCAAATGTTTTGATTGAGGTAGAAACTAATGGATGAAAGATGGCGTGGATTGAACCTTTAAAAACACGTGGAAGCTCTTTTGAATTATTCTTAAATATAAACAAAACTAACGAAATGATATATGTCACTACAGAAAGCCATTGAAATGTGTCATAGTGAGCAATAATATTTTATATTAAGCTATAAAAACAAATTAATAAAAAAATAAAAAGCCAGACTGTATTAATTTGGGCAGCTGTCACCTCCTTCTGCGAAGCAGTAATGCTCGCGAAGGAGGAGGTGGGATGGTTGAGGGAAAGGCAAATTTCGCGCCCTGTCGCCCCTAGCCGCCGCAGGAGACGCCCTGGGCGTCGGGAATCCCGGGCGGATTTCCGGCCACCGTAGGCGCGGGCTTGCGGACGGTGAGCAATGGGCAGCTCACCGTCCGGTAAAGACCAGGCCCGGGTAGACGACACGTTTTATTCCACGCGCACCTCAAAGAGATGTCGTCCGCACAAATGTAGGGGTCCACTAGGGCCGATGCCTGCCGGGGTCGCGGGAAGGTACTAAAGGGTCACCGAGGCCCCTGGCAACACAGGCAACGGAAGGATTACGGGAGGGTTTTAGTCAGTAAGAGTCTGTCACACCCTCCCAGAGCAGGAGAAGTAGATGATTGAAGAAGAAGGTGATGATTTCCCACCTTCATTTATTTTTAGTAATTAAAACTTAAAGGGTACCCGTTATTCTTTTCGTCTTGTTTCCATTATTTCAGTTACTTTTTTGCAGTCGGGTCTTTGTTTTTTTTTTAATAATTTGTTTTATTTTAAGCTTTTAGTACCTATTATTAATGAACAAAATGTTTAGTTAAGTATTGGTATGTAAATAAGCTATACGGTAGAGTAAGGTAAGGATAGAGGTTAGGTTTTAAAAAAGAAAATGTACTTTTTTGTAGTTTGTGTCAAAAAAGTAGCTTAAAAGTGTTATAATATCACTACATATTATAAAAAGAAGTCCCCCGCCGCTTCTGTCAGTCTGTCTGAACGCGATAAACTCAAAAACTACCAAACGGATTTTCATACAGTTTTTTCAGTGATTCACGAGGAAGGTTTAGGTGTATAATTAATTAAGGTTTTGTGTAAATTGGCTGAAATGTGACGATGATTGTTGAAGATGTCGGAAAAAATCATGCCGACAAGAAGTTTTACTAGCGTGTGCCGCGTAAACCGTAACAGATACATAAAATGAATGTTCTACAAGATTGTACATCTTAAAAAGTTCAACTTCGCGATAGCATACGTCTATCTCCTAAGGATGACCAATAGCAACCATTGTTATCTTTTGATTAATCAAAATTCAGAATTTGATAAATAACTATACGTGCCAAATTTCATCCAAACTCGTAGAGCCGTTTTTTTTAGAGAGCCGTAGAGCAGAGAAAATAGTAATTGACTCCCGCGCCACCGTCTCCCCCTTACTTATAGATTACATGAAAACCTATAAGAAATATACGGTGTTAAAATAACATGGTAAATCTCTCAATATTGAGAAGTATGAGAATGTATGGGAGAACATGTTTTTCAACTACATTGCTAATAAGTATTTATTTACATAACCAAATTACAAGATGATTATTAACATTAACTAAATTAAATTAAAACTATTTTAAGCCTACAAAAGGCCCTCGGGTCATTGTACCGAGGATGCTGGCGGCATTTCCTCGCTGAATTGCAACGCTGATGCGTTGCGCGAGAAAGCCGCCAGCTTTTCGGTCACCTGTTGTCGTTGTCATTGCTAAGTTTGTTCTTAGGAAAAATTATCTTGGGATATTAAAACATGGTATATAACATATTCATCGTACGGAACCCTCACCAAGCGAGTTCAACTCGCACTAGTCCGGTTTTTTTTCAATATGTAGTTTGACGTTTGTACCTGTCAAATAAAAAAATGAACTTTAGAATCTCACCTTACTTCACACCCGTGAGAATTCAAAAATACCAGTTACTAAAATGAAACGATTAAATTTAAAAATCAAAATAATAATAATCACTTCATCGTCAGGCAGCTAAGGCCCATAGATAAAATACACAAATAATCCGACATCATAAACTATTACATATTAAAAATGGAATACGTAGAATATAATGTGTGTGTTAGTATTATGTAATGTTATTATTCACGAATAGTTTTAATTAAATTAATTAAAGAACAACACAATTTCAATAATATTTGTTTTTGCATTGAGTTCTCAATATCATTATGATACATTAAAATTCACTCAATTTATTAAAATGAACTCTATTTTACTCATATGCGGTTGATGGAGGATGTAATTGTTTGTCTTCCTGCACAGACCCACTGCACTCTTACGAGCTAAAATCTATTACTGTGACTGTCCCCAGAACATGCGAGATGCGGGGGGATCTTCAGTGTCACACAGGAGGAATCCTGTGCTACAGCGAAATAGTTCGTCGAAGAGGCAAACAGTTCATCTCTCCTGCAACCGAAACCAGTGTAGGACAGCAACACAACAGAGCTAAAATTGGTAAGGGATATTAATTCCGGAGTACTCCGGGATTTATTTTTGTCCGGAGTCGGGATTTGTGCTCGGCTGATGACAATAGGCGCGCCCAGTTTTACATGGCACTTAAACATAACTGGCAAAATGTGTGTGTACTATAATTTTAATAATTTAATTTTTAATAATATTTAATACAATTTTAATAATTTATTTAATAAAAACGTTTACAAAAAGTATACATTTAGCCAACAGTAGTAAATATTCTATACAATAATAGTGCCTAATAATAAACTACAACTAAACTATTTTTAATTACAGGTGCAAGTAATGATGGTTTGGGATTAGAATGCTAGGTAGCGACTCGCCCGATCTAGGTTTATATACTATAGGTACATCTCAACCTAACCCTTCGAGGATTACAGGCGTTATGTCATGTTGTGTGTTATTATTTATAACTTTTTATTTACGCATTAATAAAACGTAATTATTATAATATAAAATCCCCGTTGGACTTTTTATTAAAAAAAATATGGATTTTGAATCAAAGCTTTTGTCATTTTTTCGCAATTCTAACCCTGTGTCCTAACCGAAAGCGGCTGTCGCGAATACGGGATTATGTGATCGTTAACATGAATTATGTCGCACAAACGCGACTTGATTGATCGCGCGACTACGTCATTTTCATCTAAACGAGCGCGACAATCGCTTTCGGACACGGCCGTACTTTTCCCATTTTAAATTACCTAGACAAACACTTTCAAAACATTTATTAAACGTGAAGAAAATTTCTTCAAAACAGAAACAATCGAAAAGGTTCAATGAATCTTATAACAGTTTCATAATCCTTTGCCACATGAAAGGTTGCATGACGTATTGAAACCTCTGAGAAGTTATGGCGTTCATATTGAGAGCTCTCTGATTGTGATAAGTCACGTTCACTACAGCGTGCTTAGATCTTTGTAGGTATAACTTTATAAGGATCGGAATTTAAATGTACTGAGTTTGACATAACGTTGCATTTTGTCTCTGGCCATTATTTACGGGTAGAACAGTCGACGTTTCGTGAAATCGCAGATTAAGTCTCAGAATTTCTGAATTTGAATTTAAGTCATTACCATTCCAAACGCTGGCTGGTTAGAAGTTTGAAATCTGAATTAAATAAAACAATGTAGCCGATATTTTTTCAAGGAATCTCTTTGGAATCATATTTTGATTTAAACTCTGTTTTACTTTATTCATATTTAGGATTTTTTTCCCTTACCTATCTACTTACTTTAAAATGACTTGACTTTTACTTTTAAAATGTCCTTCAACATTGACATTTAAAATTTACGTTTCATAGAATTGTCATATCTCGTCGAGAATCAAATACTACTAAGAATTCAAACTTTTAGTCTTTGTAAATATTCGAATAGAATAGAATACCCTTTATTATGTACACCATCTAGACACGCGGTAGCGTGTCAAGCTAAGTTCAAGTAACAGAACTGGCGAGCAGCACCGTGTGTAATATTACACGAACCATTTGGAGCCACTTTTGACCCCCTCATAACTCAAAAACTTTTTCACATAAACTTGTCAAATTTGGCTCATATATTGAAACTTGCGAGATACATATGTGCTCCAAATTTCATAAACACATCTTAAACGGTTACTGACCTGTAGATCAGAACTCTAACCCAGTTCCAGATGACCTAGAAAGTTCAAATTTGGCATACAGATAGGTAATTAGATGAACACAAAGGAATAAATCAGAAACTGATACTTTTTTAACATTTTATTAAAAAAAAATCACATAATTGATTCTATTAAGAACACTAGCAATCAAAACATATGACAGCCGGTCTGTATGTAGATTTTAAGGTCTTCACGTGAATATATAGGTAACGAGTTGAATACCACCCTTAATTTTGTTTAATCCAAATATTTCCGTTTTAGTACTTATAACTAAGATTATAGTCTACTTTCGTATTTATTACGTTATTAACCGGGATTTAGTATTAATTATTGTTTCAATATCAAGCGCACATCAATAGGGTAAGATCATTACTTATAAATACTTATAAATAATTATTAAATAATATAGGCATTTCGGTAAACGGCACGCGGTGCGACGCCGGAGCAGCGGGGTGGGAGCGGTGCGATAAAACCTTGACACAAACGTGTCCGAGCGAGTGGCAGCCGCGCTCATAAGCGCGAGTGCCGTCTTGCTGTCCGGTTGTCTCTCGATATCCGACCTATAAGGTTGCGATTTGTGCTACGAAATTCATAGGTTTTATTTAAAAAAATACTTATATATTATTATGATAGTTCTGAACCTGTTACTTGTTGGTTCTTATTTTATTTTCTGAAAATTTGGCTTACTGGTAGAAACTAGCCATCGAACATAATAAAAATACTTATATATATATAGCAATTCACTCGAACATTTCAAAGGTACAAGAAAATATTGGAAATAACACAAAAAAGACAATTATACCCCGTAAACGTAGGAAAATACAGTAATTTAACAAAAACCATTTGGTATTAATTTTGTTATAAATAAGTACCTACTAATAATTTATGTACAAAAAGTAATGATATCCCATCAAAAACATAAATGTGAAATGAGAGCCAAGTTCAATATTATGATATATGACTTGATTGTTGACTTCAACGACAAAAGAAGTGAGATCTAAATGGGTGCCAAGGTCAATGGTCAGTCCTGAAATTTGTTTATAACAACATAAAATATCATTTCTTCTTACAACTTAGGATAATATATTGTAGCCTAAGGTCTGACTTGGCTAGTTTTCATATATATGAATTATATTATAGCCTTCGCAAGTTCTAAGCCTGTTACTTGTCGGTTCTTATTTTATTATTCCGAAAATTTGGCTTGCTGGTAGAAACTAGCCATCGAACATAATAATTCGTATATGAGAACTTGCCAAGTCAGACTAGGCTACAATATATTGGTGCCTTCCTACCTCCGCCGCATAGTTGGGGCTTATTTAGCGGAGAGGTGTGTCACCTACATGGGACGTGATGGCGGAAGTCAGCGCCGCATGTCGTGCGGTGTTCCACAGGGCTCGGTCATAGGCCCGCTCCTGTGGAACATCGGGGCGGCTCTACGTGGGGATCGTGCGATCGATGGCCCTGTATGGGGCCCCGATCTGGGCGGCTGACCTGACGGCCGGCAGCATCGCTGTCCTGCGAAAGCCGCAGAGAGCGATGGCCGTCAGAGTCATCAGGGGATATCGCACGATCTCCTTCGAGGCGGCTTGCGTACTGGCCGGATCCCTGCCCTGGGACCTCGAGGCGAAAGTACTCGCGTCACTGTACCAGTGGCGCGAGGAAGCGAGGGCGCGGGGCGAGTGGCTGATGCAGCGACATACGGAGTTGCGTCGGTCACAGCTCCGCGCAGCCCTGGTGGCGGAATGGTGGGACAGGCTTTCACGCCCTACCGCCTCGCCACCATCGAGGTGGTCCGGCCAGTGCTCGAGCCCTGGCTCGGGAGGAGGTACGGCTCCCTGTCGTTTCGGGTGGCGCAGGTGCTCTCGGGGCATGGTTGCTTCGGGAAGTACCTGTGTCGCATAAACAGGGAGCCGGACGCCCGGTGTCACCACTGCATCGACTGTCGGGAGGACACGGCGCGGCATACGCTGGCAGAGTGTGCCGCTTGGGAGGAGTCACGCCGTGCCCTCATCTCAGGAGTGGGCAGTGACCTGTTGCTGCCGGCCGTGGTCGAGGCGATGGTCGGCAGTGAGGAGTCCTGGGACGCGGTGGTATCCTTCTGCGAAACAGTCGTGTCGCAGAAAGAGGCTGCGGAACGGGAGCGGGAGATCCCTTCCGCTCACCCGGCCCGCAGCAGGCGCACCGGGCGTCGGCAGAGGGCAGACAACGCCCTCTTCCGGCCCCCCTAAATGGGTCTAGGGTCGGCGGACTTGGGGACGTCCGCCGCCCCCCATCACACTGGACCCGAGGTGGCGGCGCGTAGTGTTCAACGCGCGCCCCTTTCAGACGTCGCGGGGGGGTTTTAAACCCCCCCCCCCCAGACCTGAGGTGGCCCGCAGAGGCGTGGAAGTCGCATTAGATCCCATGATCCCCGGTGCAAGTGTGGGACACCGGGGTGGTTTTTAGTCAGTAAGAGTCTGACAGACCCCTCCGCCTACCCCAGGGCGGAGGACATCCATGAGGATTTTCCACCTCGGGAACAAAAAAAAAAAAAAAGGCTACAATATATTATCCTAAGCTGTAAGAAGAAATGATATTTTATATTGTTCAGGACTGACCATTGAACTTGGATTTAGATCTCACTTCTTTTGTCGTTGAAGTCAACAACCAAGGCATATATCATAATATTGAACTTGGCTCTCATTTCACATTTATGTTTTTGATGGGATAAAAATTACAGATATACTCGTAAATGTAGAAATTTTACATAGGGTAACACAATGGGTGGTCTTATCGCTAAAACCGATATTTTAAAGACAACCGTCAGAAGGCACCTACGCGGCAAGCGTAAGTTAACCTGATCGATCGACCCATACTGTACCATATACATATATAAAATAAATACATACATACATAAAACATATTAAAATTATGTCGTACAAGGAATCATATAAATTCGGATACCTACGAGTAAATCAACCAACAAAACCCAAATAATTTTCTAAAAACTCCCAATCCGTACAATGGCGTGTTAATCTCTGAGGCACGAAAACTAAAAATAGCTAAGTCTGTAGTCCATTTATAGCTGAATCTTTAATACCAGTCTGATACTACAGCTGTAAAAATCCATTCACGTAACGCGAGTTGCCACGTAAAACGATTCAATTAATGACTAAGTACTAACGCAATCCGGGAACGAACCATTATCGCGACTTTTGTCCGTTTTTCTTCCGCTCCGCTCATCCGGTTTTCATTTGCCGATTAATTATTCAAAGGTTTAATTCTCATTCAGGAATTAAGCTATTTTCATTGTAAGGATTGAATGGTGGTTTACATTTTGTGTTACAAATGGATTCGTTTGTTGTAACGATTTTTGGAAATACCTGATTAATAATTGCAAGTAAACTTAATGTAAAAACAATGTTAAGGGGCCTTTTTCGGTGTCCGGTTGGTCGACAGTGAAAGCATGTGCCGCATAAGCGAACTAGAATATGACGCATGAGTATAGGACTCCTCCCTTATGTGCCATACTTCCCTGGTCTCTACGAGTCTCATCCAGGACATACAGATATGAGCCATAAATAATGTTAACATCATTTCACCTACTCTTGACAAAAACAAAAGAAAACAGCTTTTTGCTACATTTACCGAGCAAAAAAAACAATATTCTTAATTCGATCTTGAGCCATGCTGAGTAGTCAATGGACCTTATACGGAACCCTGTAGGGCGCTCATTTGATAAGGAAAACGAACGCAATATTACATAACACTTACTATAGATATAACCACAGCTTCATTCGCGTGAATACTTCGGTTTCTGAAAGCCTGAAGCCGCATTTTCTCGTCAGTAAATATCATGTTAGGTGATCGCATCGTTGTTAGGTGGTACAACACTACCATTAATTATTATAGTATAGCAAAACTGGTGTCACTTGATATAGTGACAATGGCCGACATTCTCGCCTGTATCTCAATTAAGTATACTATAACGTACCTACTGGTGGACTTCATATTCCATACCCCTGATCTCCCCGAAGACATCCTATCTACGGTCGCTGAAAGTGGTCTTCATACAGCACACGACCACTTTACAATCGTCATCATAATTTTAGCTAAAACTCATAAACAACTGGGAATAGGGCTCCTCCAAGAATCATCATATTATTTCTAGAATACATTATGAAACCTCTCTCTAGTCTTTATCTTTAAATTAATATTTATTCCTCAATTCTTCGTTTTTCCTACTACTGTTTGTCTCTGCATCTCCCAAAGGTTGACAGGTAGAAAATGCTTATGGCATTAAATCCGCCTCTGTACATTTGTGTGCTTAAAGTATTAAATAAATAAATAACCAATATAATAAAACCAATCAACATTCCAGGCATTGTGGAATGGGGTGGCTGAAAAAAAGTGGTATGAAAAGGAGCAAATTGTACCAATTTGTACCAATTTAGGATAACATTTAAATTCGTGCAGCTGTTAACTTTGTAGATAATTGAATAACAATAATATACTTTTTTTCAGCCACCCCATTCCACAATGCCTGGAATGGCATTGTGGAATGGGGTGGCTGAAAAAAAGTGGTATGAAAAGGAGCAAATTGTACCAATTTGTACCAATTTAGGGTAACATTTAAATTCGTGCACTGTTAACTTGGTAGATAATTGAATAACAATAATATACTTCGTTCAATAAACACTTGGTCTTGAAGCCGTTTTAAATGTTACTTCAATCTTGTGTGTGAAGGTTTTATAGTCCAGTCGATTGCAACCAGAACAGAAATAGTAGTAGTTATATGAAAAGGACTTCTCGATATTTAATTAAACAACAAAATTAAACTAAATGATGTTGGTCTAATGGTCGCAAGCGCTACTGCTGATCCTGGATAGATGCCCAGTTCGGGCACAGTGTTATTGGGTTTTTCCAACAGTATTTTCGCAGTAGCAGCCCGGAGTCTGGATTTGTGCCCGGATGATGGCAATAGACTCGCCCGCTATTGCATGCGACTTAAACATAACTGGCAAAATGTAGGCGTACTGCAGGTACACCTCTGCCTAACCCGGGGATTAACTACAGGCGTGAATGTTATGTTGTAATGCATCAAAACTGTATTATTACTCACAAAAGAGTAATTTTCCACATTAACTTACCCGCACATCCGCTTTGCATTTATAGGTGTGACCCAAATCACAATAATCCGGTGGTTTAATAACGTGTGGTACTAAGATCCGCTCATATAGACTTTAATTACTAAATATAATTACGTTTCACAGTTACATCCCAAGTTTATGTCACATGTAAATTGAAATACCAACTTTACGACTACCGGCTGTTTACAATTTAGATTAGAAATTCACATAAATACGAAAGCTAGTATTAAATAATCCAAATCACGTTGTAAAATATCAAGTATCGGATATTACGATAAACATTTTTTTTCCCACCCCTAACGCTATTATCCGCAGGGTCATCACTCGCTAGATTCTAATTACCATAAATCCAAAAAAAAAACCTTTCCTAAAATTCGGAGCGCAAACTAAATGAAACTCGGCATATTTTTTCGTACAAAAAAGACTACAGTTCACTACACGCAGTTGTTTATCTGAGGCGGGAGTGTTCCGAGTGCCATCATCATCAGTCAGGTCGGGCCGGGGTAATTACTTGTACAGCCCTACAGGACGACGGGACGTGCTTGTGGCAACCCTGATCTACGAGTAGGGTTGCTAGCGTGAGAGTTCCCGAACGGAGGGTTGAAACGTACTGTGCAAAGTAAACTTAATAAATTTGTGGCATTTAAAATTGAAATCATGATAATATTTTTTTTGCGATTCGAATTGTAATCAGATTTTTCACGATTTAGCTCCGCGGTAAAAATCTTAAAAAGTAATGTGGGTAGGTACGAGTAACATGCCTGTACCACAACCGCGTGATCCGTTACAATTACCTTAAACAGCAGACCACTTCATACAAGTGTTTCATGTTTTATTTTATCTGATAGTGCCTATTTGAATATTTACTAACTGATAAATGATTTTAAGTATACATTTCTGTAAGTAGGTTTGTACAAACACGTCAATCATAAGTATTTTACAAACTAGATGAGGTCGTTTCCTTTTTCTGCGTTTCTTGTCTGACAACTCTCAGAAGAAAGGCAGAAAAAAATTCAGAGGTCAGTCTCTTTTAAAGTCTAGACATAATATTGGTCAGATCATGTGAAGACCATGTAGATTGGTGTCTGAAATGGTATTTTGAGGAAAGAACCACACAGATTGAGTGGTCCTATCCAGTCAGTTCACGCATTTGTCAGTAATCGTGTAGCTCAACTCAAAGCTAAGAAGCTCAAAGACTCGAAGAACAAAACCAAAGAAAGGACATCTGGATACGCCGCATAAAGTACTCAAACTGTCAGATTATCATTAAACTAACTAAGAAAAGGAATTATTCAAAAATATAATTATGATCCACATAGTCCTCACATACAATACATATGTCACGTAAATAATAAAAATAAAAATGACAATATTAATTCCAAGACACGTAGTATAAAATAGTTCATTTCTTGGGGTACATTGGAGTAGCTTAATTAATCCCAAACCTTTTTTTCGTCCAAGTAATCTTTAACTTTGTAGAAATGTTTTTGACAGAGTTTCTGTTCAAGAGCGGTCTAGCGCGGGACGTCAAGTTTAGATTTTTCTTCGCAAATTTCACTCACACAGAAGTGGCCGTAACTGTGTGCGTAGAGTTGGCGCATTCGATCTCTCTATAGTTAGACTTACCCACTTTGATCCGTTCTCTTTAGAGCGATAATTGTGATAGCAAAATTAAATTAAACAAAAGTGATATGTCAACTGCAAATAACACTATTTCATGACTGTTCTTTATAAGGCATGTTAGGTCATTATTAATATATACAAGAAATAAAAAAGGGCGAAGAATTGAACCCTGCTGAACTCCTATAATCAATAGAATCCGGGGATCACTTGCAGTTAACGTCCACTCTTTGCATCCTATTATCTCATAATAAATAAGAAGATCCAAGGAATTCTAACATCATGCAATTTCCTGACCAATGCATCATGAAAAACACAATCGAAAGCTTTGGATGAGTCACAAAAAATACCTAGGGAATCATATGACTTCTCCCAGGCCTCAAAATATATAATATGTACAAGAAGCTCAACACCAGCGTCGGTAGTGGAGCGACCCTTGTGAAAGGCTCGTATAGAATTAAATATTTTTACATTAAATACATAATATACACTTTTAGCTACTCAGTACAAAATTCTCAGTACCATAAACACATAAGCTTCTTTCCTTATTTTCCTGAAAAAACCTTACTTACAGAAAATAAGATTTGGTTTTTATCTCGCCGAATTCAAAGCTCTTTTTTTCTGAAAGTATTTAGTCTAAAATTTAGGTTGTGAGGTTACAAAAGGGTAGTACGAGTAGGTAATTCTGAAATCCAAATTCTGGTGAGACTGTAACAAATACAAGTTTATACGTTTCTGATAAACTATTCAAGTGGAATTGAGCCGTTTTGAGAGGATATGAAAACCATTTTTTCACGAAGTGTATCTATAACATGTTTACTCGGGTCCACAAAAATCATACTGAAAACTTTGACGTTATAAATAATACTTATTTCTGCAAATTGGTTATTTATAAAAAAAAAACATTTAGTTTAGACGTATGATGACCGACACAAACTCAGAGATCACAGTCTCTTTTAAAGTCCAGACATAATCTTGATCAGGCCCTATGGCGTGATCAAGATTATGTCTGGAATCCTCCATAGGACCTCATTCGACCCCCCCATCGGACCTCTATAGGACCATGCAGATTAATATCTGAGATGATCTTTCAAATACCAGTTATACTAAGTTCGACGCGGTTCTGTCATTCGTGTCTTTACACAAAACGTTTGTTCAAGAATAGGAACACGTGTAGAATCGTTTCAAAAACGTACATAAATTAATGTATTTGTTATGTTAATTCGCTTAACCTTGATGTCAATAGGTACTTACTTGTTTGTTCCAAATACTTAGCTTAGCGCTGCTTTATATTCTAAAAAGAAATGTCAATAGCGACACGATTAACCTACTATTTAACCGAAGTCTCCAGAAGGAGGGTAATGTTTTTGTTAGAATAATTCGTATAAACCTACAGGACTGCGATTTGTCAGCGAATAGAATAGAAAGACCAAAATATAAGTTTAGGAATTATTGGTATTTTTACGCGGAGATCTACTATTTATTTAAAAAAAAAACCGGACAAGTGCGAGTTGAACTTGCATGGTGAGGGTTCCGTACAATGAATATGTTATCTACCATGTGGCAAGAACAAACACAACATTTTAGTTAAATAACATGTCCCACATACATTTCAACTTCAAATGTAATTTTGTACGCACAATATTTAGAGATTTAACATGTTATTTTAACACTATGGACTTCATATACGAGAACACATACCAACAAAGCCAACCTTTCTGGAAAACATATAGGAAACATCCAACATGTTTTCTAGAAATGTTGGCTCAGTAGTTTCGGAGATAAGAAAAATTATCATCTTTTTCATTTATTAACTTTACATGTCCTTGTTTGGGTTACAGGAATTCATATATTATGTACCAAATTACAACTTACTCTGTCCAGTAGATTCGAAGCAAATTGGCTGTGACAGACGGACTGGCAGACAGACAGACACACGAAAGATCCCTTTGAGGTACGGAACCCTAAAAATTGTAAAAATGTAAAATTATTCGTCATCATTTCTGCCCTTACTCTAATTTGGGCTGGCCATGTTTTTAAGAACCGATGGCCGGTGGAGCAGACGAATCCTGGAGCCGAGTCAGCGTAAGCCCAGGTAGATGGACCGACGACCTTAGAAAGGTGGCTAAGACAGACTGGATACAAAGTTGAAGGACAAGGTGTTGTGACGTAGCCTGAGAGAGGCGTATGTCCAGCAGAGGACTGCGATAGGCTGAGTTGATTGATTGACCCCATTTTCGTCCGAGTCGACACAACATGTATTCTTCTGCCATACCTAGATCTCTATTATCCACATCTCAGTCACCCCTTTAATTTTTCTCATCATCTCAGCCGAAAAACGTCCGCTGGATATAGGCCTCTCCCAAGCACCACCACTTCGACTGGTTCTGTACTTCCCTCAATCAGCGGATCCCTGCGACCTTCACAAGGTCATTCCACCTTGTGGGAGGTCTTCCAGTGCTACGTCTTCCGTGACGCGGTTGCCACTCCAGAACCTTTCAGCCCCATCGGCCAACTGTTCTGCGAGCAAAAAAATGCCCACTGCCAATTTAAAGCAAATAAAATGCAATTAAAAGCAATCCTTCTCAATGCAAATAATTTAAAAAGTAATTGCAATTGCTTTCATGAAATTCTGATGGATATTTACTCGGTAATCCAATGAATATTAAATGTGTCATATTAAATGTTGTAACTGAAGTGATTAATTTCATTGTATAAATAATGTATTATTTGTGTTTTCCATAAGATGGATCTTTACGACTCACTGACTCAATGAATCTGCATAGCCTAATTCCAACGATGTTGGGGTCGGCTTCAGTCTAACTGGATACAGCTGAACACCAGTATTTTACCAGTATCTGACCTCCATAACCCAGTCACTGGGTAATACGATACACCTTGGTAAGACTAGTTGTCAGGCTTTCAGGCTTCTGACAACCCGGAACTACTGTCAAAGATCCACGAATGGCAGCCGGAACCAACGGCGACTTACTGACTATGATAATAGGTATATTATAATGATATATCATATCATATAGTCAGTGATTAAACTATCATGCTTTTAGGAGGTAGTAGCAAAATTACCGAATTATTAATTAAATCAGAAAAATCTTTGGAACTTACTCAGTACCGTCAAGTGTTTTAAATTTATTAAAAGTCAGTCAAAAGGTGTCATGGGACACCCGGTTAGAAAGAAGTTCCTTTCGCTTTTGCACACTTTGCGAACGAGAGCTAGACCAAAAAAAGTGTAACATTTTGACCGTCACGACACCGAGTAACAAAGACCGACCGAGTAAAGGTCGTGTCACACTTTTTTGGTCCAGCTTTCCTTGGCCAAGTGTGCAGAGTGCGATAAGGAAGTTCGGTCCAAAATTACTTCTGAATAAGTTAAACATCGAAATCCCATTTATATTTCTAAGTAGCTCCATTAACTTAGTGTAGGAAATCAGCTTGACGCGTTTTCAGTAAGGTAAGTAGGTACTTAAATTACAGAGAAAAATGTCCATTAAAATAATTAATTTTCAATTACTTACTATTGCCCTATTTCCAATAAACGGAACGGAAAGTAAACACGCAAGTACGCTCGCGAACGAAAGTCTTGCGTTTTAAATCACAATTTAGGGAGGATTGTCCAATTTTTTCGTTAAATTTAGACGTACTTTTGTTTGCCACTAAGAATTCTTCGTTACCATTGGTCTTGTAAACAAGAAAAATTTGTTTGTTAGGGATTTTGTAACAATACGGCTTTTAAGAATAATAGAGAAAAGTAACTTTGAATAACTTTTTAAATATAGCTTTTATATATATCGATACCTTTAGGCTCAAAGGGCGTATCCACCAAAACACGACTTTTCAGGAGAGCCATTAAACAGAAAAACAAAACAGTTTTCCGACATAACTTTTTTGTGCTTATAGCTATAAAAAAAAAGCAAAAGACAAAAGTTGTTAGAATTTGGAGATAAAGAACATCGTAGAATAATATTTAAAGTAAATCTAACAAGTAAAAAAATAGACTTCGAATACACCCTAAAAAATAAATAAAGCTGTCGGTTACGCCAAAAAAATAAGCTCCTGTACAAACAGCTAAGGGTGTAATAGCAACTCATACGACATTAACTAACCATTTATGATGTAAGTTACAATCTCTTTGTATTCTACTATCTAACAAATGATGTAAGCTGCAAACCTTTTGTCCAATATGTGGTGTAAGTGACGGTGGTGGCATTTCTTATCAATGATTTCTCATTATAAGCTCAGGTAAATAAGTTGAATTTTGCCGATCAGGTTCTTTGCTTTATATTTTAGTGCTACACCTACTCATAATAACAGAGCAGTCCAAAAATAGCATTAAAAAATAAATGAATTAATATTGTATCAAAAATGTTTAATCACAGCAATAATTGTAATAGAATATGTCATCGTAAAAACAATAATTGTGCAATAATAATAGTCGTCTTAATTACTATCTAATTAATAATAATATAAAAATGTATTACACTTATTATCACTTATGCAAGTAGGAATCTAATATGCATTTAACGTAATTTGAATGCAATGAGACAAGTTTCTTCTCTTCTCTAATATTTATAATACTTGAAAGCAAAACAAAACACAGCTTCTAATAAAGCAAATTAATTATATTTTTATGTTGTTAATGTAAGTACAAAATTACTAAGAAATATTGTGGTAGACAATAGTAAACAATATACCTTACATTACAGAGTTATACCTTGGGCTTTTAAAATTACACAACCGAGAAATTTGCCAAATTAACAATGTAATAATTATGATAAAAAAAAACGTAAAAAAGAGTTGACTGTAACGAGCAAGCATAAGCATCCCGAACGACAAGGATTTAAACAAGACTTGATCTTCCTCTGTATCTTCGTCTTCGTCATCTGTTTCAGGTAATGTATCGGGTACATCATCAGTAGAACGGAGCCGACGATACTCTTCATGAAAGGTCTTGGGAATTGTTCCATTGTCACAAAGTCTCATGAGGTCTTTATATTTCGCTACTGATATCGGTAGTTTGGCGTTATACAAAGGCTTTACAATGTAGTTTTCGTGTTCGGATATATCGCTTACAACATTTTCATCTGTACTATTTTCAATGGTCTTATTTTTACTATTCCTTGTTTTCGTGTACTCTCCTTTACCTTTTCCTTTTCTCATAACTTTGCTAATTACTTTCTTTTGTGTCTTTTCAAATAATTTTATTTGTTCTTCTGCCGCACTCTCTTTCATGGAATATTTTAGTTGAACTTTATTTGGATTCTTTTTGAAAGTAGCTGTTCCTATTGCTTTGAAGGAAATATTTTTTAACGTACAAGGCGTAAGTGTTTGGTTAGCCATATCTCCTAAATCTAAGAAATCTGAATATGCTATGACGTTGACATGGCTCAGGGTCTCGGTCTTTTCCGGGCTGCTACGAAAAAGGTGGCCCATTGTGATGGACTCCAAAATAATTATTATTTTCACTTCTCTTTCGATGACAGCATGGACCGAATTTACGGGCATATAGGTGTGACCGGGGAGTAAAAAGTTGATCTGTATGACTTCTAGATTTATAGAAGTCTTTAAAAAGTGATTAAAGACTGCCAACACTGTTTTGTTTTTGTTTTGGCCACTGCATGAGTCGCAGTACAATAAAAGAATCTTCACACCTCTTCTATCTACTTCAACAAGATATTTGATTAGGCAGCTAGCAATCTCATTGCTACCACGTTTGCCATCACACTCACCCCAGGTGAAAAAAGCATCTTGTGTGTTACTCTCGTAAAGAGTAAAATTGTACACAGAATATTTTCGTGAATAGTATAACAACATGCTTTCTCCATGGGGAGTGTTCAAAACCTTTTGTAAGTCAAAAGAAGCAGTAATGGTATCATCCGTAAGTGGCTTAAGGTTCTGGTGAAATATAAATCTTCTATAAGTGCCATTCTTTTCTTCAAGATGCGCTTTTAATAGCTCTGCGTCTTGAGGATTATTCTTTTCCTTATTGTTTTCGTATTTTGTGCACAAAACGCACTTATCTTTTTTAGGCGTATGCACGCTTATAATATTATACCCTTGAAATATCTGCCTAAATATAGCCTCACTCACCATTTCATGGCTATCTTTTTTACAGTTTTCTAAATAAATGCGATAAATATGCGCAGTGTTCTTAAACTCTTGAGGCAAATACATTCTATTGCTTCTTTTTCGACTGTAATGAGATGGAAGTACAGGCAATTGCTCTATAAATTTTGTAACAAAATTTTTAGCAGCTTCTGTATATCTAGCTGTGACATTTGGTTTTCTCATGTCTTTTTTAGCCATGTCTTCTTGAGCGTTCTTAATTGTAAGTATTTTTGGCTGATGTTCAGAGTGGCAAGTAAAAACTCACAGAACAATCGCGTCGCACGCTTTTGCCTTGGAAGACAGTAAGATAAACGATATTTTACTTTATTACGTAGGTGATTTAGGGCCGAACAATAGCATAAAACTTTAAGTTTATAGTACAAGACGCTTTCGTAAAAAAATATAATAATCGGACGTATAAGTCAAATTGTTAATAGTTAAAAAGCATCTGGAAGAGTAACCACCGACCTCTACAAAACCTTGGGATGAATGCTTCGTCAAAAGTATTTTAATAGGGCGTATAAGCCAAATTGTAAATATTTTAGTAAATTTTGGGGCGTAACCACCAAACTTGATAAGATCTCGGGTTGTATAAGACAAGTATGAACAAAATTCTAAAACAGCTAGAGGCGTAAACGCCAAAAGAGTCAGATCACAGGATATATTTCCAAGTTTATAATTTTGTTTACCTGTTACGACGTTTGCGGAAATGAAAAATGAAATATTTATCGTTTACGGCCTAAATTTAAAGAAAATCAACGTTTAGCAATCCAAATATTGTGGCTGTATTCACCACTTTTTTGCGAATATCGAAATTTTAAATATACCAATCGAAAGAGGACGAAAAGCTAAGTATGACTGCATTAAAAGCCCATTTTGGCCAAAATGGCGGTTACGCCCTTTGAGCCTAAAGGTATCGATATTTGAAAAACTTTTATATATTAGGTAAGTCTTAAAATAATAATATGTACATGTTTATAAGAAAGGAAAGAAAAGAATTGTAGGACATCAAAAGATTCGTCGGCATCGTTGTCAACAGGAAATTGCCCAAAAGACTGGCAGCGTTGCCACGTTGTATGGCAATACTGATTTTTTGCCAAAAAATAGGCCTGGTCGCGCGAGCAACTGCTTGGAGATGTCTCGAAAAAGTGGGCATTAGGGCCCCATGACCTTAATGTTAAGCCGTTGGTCCCGCCTGTCATTCGTGGATCTTCGACAGTCGATACGGGTAGTCACAACCAGTCTTACCAAGGGGTATCGTGTTACCCAGTAACTGGGTTGTGGAGATTCAAATAGACTTGAAGCCAACCCCAACATAGTTCCGAAAAGGCTAGGTAGATTGATTTGACTGTATTATAGTATGGGGTGTATGCCTAAAAATAGACCGCTCACTTTGTTTGTTCCTATGACCAAATTTTTATTTTCAATAAAGAACCAACCATGTACGGGGAAACTCTTTTATTAGGCATTGGTCACACAGTAAGAGAGCAGTGGTGGCTCAGTGATAACGGCCGCGACTTACGAGTTGTAGGTCGTAGGTTCGAACCCAGACAGGCGCTTTACATAACATACATAATCAGCCTATAATGTTCCCACTGCTGGGACACGCCTCCTCTCTGCGAGAGGAACTGGGCCGTAATCCACCACGCGGGCCCAGTGCGGATTGGTAGATGTCACATGTCTTCGAATTTTTTGGTTCTAGGACAGGCGCTTTACTTTGTGTAAATTATTTAATCACCACTGCTCTCAACACGGTGAAGGAAAACATCGTGAGGAATCCGGCATGTCCTAGAACCAAAAATTCGAAGACTTGTGACATCTACCAACCCGCACTGGGCCCGCATGGTGGATAACGGCCCACTCCCTCTCACAGAGAGGAGGCCTCTATCCCAGCAGTGGGAACATTATAGGCTGAGGTCTCACATTGACACGTAAACGTTGCAATGCTCTAATGATAATCCTAATGCGTATTCCATTAGTTTAATCGAGTTAATTCGATTAATTTGCATGCTGATTAGGTAATTGTTAATTATTATGACGACTTAATATTATACAGGGTGCAACAAGACCCATCTCATAGCCGTTATCAACGCATTCTGTAAATCAAACTAAGCAAAAATGATTGCTGGGAAATTATTTTTATTTTGGCTGTAAATAATCTCTGTTTACGGCAGAGGGCAATGTGACCCTCGCAAAACGTGCTTATGGGTGCATGCAACGATACGAGGAATGTCGGAAGTATTTAAAGTCAAAAAAAAAATGTTTGTTGTGTCTCAAAGGGTTATATTTACAAATGTGTATGAAACAGCCCCAGTAAGTAATTTATAATACTTGTCTTGGAGTTGTCTCGCTTCTTCCAATAATTGATACTTAACAATAATAATTGAGACTTTATAAAAATTAAAATTAAGAACTGATTTTTAAGAACAAAGTTATCTTTATTTTTATAGTAAGTAAATGACTTATAAAGTAATTAGCAGCCCTGTGTAGTGTGTCATTGTGAGTATGCATGTGTGACTATAGTAGTGTGTGATTGCGAGTTTGTGTGTGCATGTGTGTGTTAGTGTGTGAGTTTACATGTTTGCTGATAATGCCATTATAATCGAAGTTGAAAAATACCACTATGTAATCACAAGGTATAATATTATGATAAAGATAAGTATTCATGTAACTTTTGCAAGAATATGCTCTGTTTATTCATATGTTAGAGTTTTTAACCACTCGGTTATCACTTTTATGCATTGATGCGAGACCTCGTGGCGGAACTTTAGTTTTGCGTAATTTTTTACACGACTGCCCAAAAAAATTAGTGGTATATCGTATATGTAGGCTGATTGGCATACATACTGACGCCTTGCAAAAACCACTGGACGGGCGTACGTACCCGTGCAGAGTAAGCCACAATATCTTTTCGCCTCCTAGCCTGGCTTTCTAGGTTAGCTGGAATGTATTTGTGTAAATATAGAATGACGTTTAAAAGGTATAATTTCCTGACTGATAATAGGCCACTAATTCTATATAAATCAACTGTGGGATATCTATATGGCTTAAAATAGATTACCTTTGGGGTCTTTCTTACTCTAGAAATTTAGTTTTAGTGGCCCCTCCTCAAACTGGTAAGCAGTATGAGATTACGGACTGTGCGAGTGCTACATAAATGTTGTTGAGTGTCCTTTCAGGCATCCCATGTCGTAGATTTTCAAAAATCCATATAAAATTTCGAACACGTGACATAATAACCTCGACATGCGAGTGCCATGCTAGACACTCGTCGACTATAACTCCCAAGTATCTTGTAGATGGTACTTGTTTGATGGGTTTGCAGTCACAATTTTGCTCCAAGCTGTTTGCACACATATGGCTACGAATTTTCAATTTAGTACATTATTTAGAAGGTCTAAATAATGTACTAATTTGAAAATTCGTACTCGTATTCGCAGTTGGAGAGAAACAAATGTAATTTGTTTTAGCAATATTAAGGGTTAACAGATTTGCTTTGAGCCACATATCTATAACAACTAACCCTTGTTGGCCTTGGTACGTACCACTTCCCAAGTGTCGCCAAAGTACACAATAGCAGTATCGTCCGCATATGAAAACGTTTTCCAGCCACCGTTTCGCAGTGGTGGGCCGAGCACAGAGTCCTTCGGAACACCGATAACAATGTTTTTCTCATTGCTATACGACTTGCCTATTTTAACCTGTTGTTTCCTACCCCGGAGATAACTGTCAAAAAGATAAAGAGCCTTGCCTCTCATCTCTATGCCTCAAGTCTCTGCACAAGAATGGGAACAGATACGGTGTCAAAAGCTTTTTTTAGGTTTGGAAACAATAATAATAATAATTGTATTAGGTACATAAAGATTTTGTAGTACATTGGACTTAAAAAGTATGCATTATTATAACATGGTGTAAGTACATCGAATCGTTGGGTGAATCGCTGCTCTCCTAGCTAGTTTACTAAGTAATCTTTATTTAGGAGAGACAAGCACCGTAATGCATGTATATACCTTGTCTACATTATCTGTAATCCTCTTATTTAAGGCTTTTCTTCCATTATTTTTTAAAGTGACGGTAAGACGGAAATCGGTTGACAATTATTAACATCGCTCTTGTCCCCATCCGTGTACATGGGCGTGATGATAGATCGATTCAACGCATTACAAAATAATATATCCTTTTCAAAACACATTGTGGTTAATTTACAAATGAGAGAAACTACAAAGACAAGGAAACTCACGGATATGCCATCCCACCCCAAAGCGCTTGCTGAGTCAAGTGCCATGAGTGTAATATCCACTTCTGCTGGATCTGTCTCCAGCAGCACAAACGAGTTGGCTTGAGATGGTGTATTTGAAGTGCTAAAAGCAGGTGTTTATCCTTGCCCAGTTAGAGTCATGATTTCTTCCGCCAATGTTTTCTCAATAGTTACGAAGAAGTTGATTACGCGGTCGCGAGTCGAAAGGATGTGGTGTGATTTGAAGTAGGTGTACACGAGATGTCTTGGGTTTTTCATAACGGGTTTTTTCGTTAATTTTACTCTAAAGTAGCTTGGGATTTTTCAGGGAAGTAAAAATTGGGTTCTTATGATATGACAATATCATAAGAACCCAATTTTTCCGTTTTAGTGTTTTAATATGATTAGAGCAAAATGTGCGATAACGGTTATATGTTATGATCAGAACAACATAAAAGGGTCTCTTCTCGACTATAGTTGCAATTGATTTCTAAGCCTAATACATCGTAGGGCCCCCGTGGATATCCAGGGCCATAGACTACACTTAGAGCTGGAGAGTGAGACAACCTTAGGTTTTTTTAGGAGAGATGACCTATCATCGCGTTTACTAAAATGTTTGGGTATCTATAATTATGCATTAGAAAGAAATAAATAAATAAATAAAATACGCTTATTTGCGGTATTTGCGTTTGCCCAGCGCTGGTTTTCAGCGATAGCCGGCGTTGACGTTAAGACGTCGACCGGTGAAGCACACAGTGAGATTATAATATGAATAACATAAATACAAATATTTAAAAGAAAGAATAACATAAATACAAATTTCTAAAATGGCAACATTCCGTACCGACGAGAACGACGTACGCGCCGCCGCACAGTGGAACGAATGTATGGGAGCGGTTGGACGTAGACATGTCCGAAAAAAAAGAGTAAAATTATGCCAAACTAATGATGCCATCTTATTCGATTACTTAATGCCTTCATAACTTGTGGTGATGAATTTCTTCATAACTCCCATATTTCGGGAGTAATTTGAGAAAATGTGAAATTTTACTATGAAAATGAGTGTATCGAGCTCTCTCCATCCTGATTCCGGGCTTGTTTCAAGTAGCGGTCTCTAATATCATAATGCTAATACTAAGAGCTATATTTAATACTAAGACACATAGTGCGCCAAATGTGCACTTTCTGGGATAAAGAGTGATGTTTATTTTATAACACAATTTTTTTATTTTTTGTTTATTTTGTTGATTAAAACCGTTTTTCTAAAGGTTTACCTTATTACAATAACATTTCTGAGCAGCCAATTAGAGAAGATATAAGCTAATTAGGATATATAATTAGGGACTTAAGGTTTACATATAAAACTGATGCACTAATGATTACTGATAAGAACATTGCTATTATTTAATTACTAAATGGCTCTTAATACACTAATTTAGCATGCATCATTTACTAATTATCACAATAACTAATTACCTTGCAATATTTAACAAAGGATACCTGGGATACCTGGATTTTATATAAATAGGTCACTATTAGTAACTTTAAAATCAGTGTTGATTTACACCTCGTTGTATCCAAGCTAATCTCGCAATGTATTTTCCAAATTTTAATACAAATCTTGATATTCACGTTGCTTTATGCGCACGCGCACATAAAGATTTACGCGACTTTAACTATTTGTTCAGTGTTTTAAAAGATAACAGTTGTGTTCAGTTATGTGAAAGTGCTGAAACAAGTTTAAAAGACTGGTGTCGTCGATTTTGCTACCGCATTTATGCAAAATGGACACAGTCTGGAAGAAGCACAGATAAGTTTCGGAAGAAACATGAGATTTGGCTACAGGCTGCAATTCAATGGCCGGAATTACAGAATGAAAATATGGAACCTTCTACAGAAAATATAAGTGACGTCATCGAGCCCATAATTTCTCCTGCTAAATCTGATGCTTCAACTTGTACACATCCTAGTCCTCGTAAATCTTTTGAGGACCTTAGTAACCGGCAAAAAAGAAGACGCACTGAAGATAGTCTTTCATGCAGCAGTAGCAGCGCTGAAATTATGTTTTCGGCCGAAAGGGCGCTTCAAAAGGCAGGACAAAGCGATACAGCTTATGTTATGAAATACTTGACGGAGAATCCAGAAGAGGCCTCAAAAATCAAAGCCTTCATTGAAGGTAAATCAATTCAGGTACGGGAAATATCCCCTTTGAAGGCATTGGCTCTTTATGTATCGATGAACTTATCGAAATGGCGCTATAACACTCTTCGGGATTTCAACACTCAAGAAGGAGCTCTTCAATACCCGAGTTACTACATGTTGGTTAAAGAAAAAATTAAGTGCTATCCGGCCAAAGAAGATCTCACAGTTACAGAGAGCTCTGCAAAAATCAAATTACAAGCCTTGATGGATTTAACCTCAAGAAGACTTATTAGGTCGTTAGAAACCCCTGTTGATCCCAATCAACAGCTCGTATTGACCAGCAAATGGGGTTTTGACGGATCATCTAGCCAAAGCATTTATCATCAAAGGACGAGTGAAGATGAGCAAATCGATCTTGCTAGTAATTTTATGATTAGTCTTGTACCACTGCGGCTCGTCTCAAAAGGTGTAACAATTTGGGAAAACGAGCGACCATCTTCCACTTCATTTTGCCGGCCAATATTGTTTAAGTTTATAAAGGAAACCAAAGAAAATGTGCAGAGAGAGATGGCTGAAATCGAAGCAGAGATTGAAGCCTTAACTCCATCCACCATCACTGATGGAATTAGTGTCAAACACCAACTGCTGTTGACAATGATTGATGGTAAAATTCATTCCATTATATCCAATACAGCAGCTTCAGTGTGTGACATATGCAAGGCTTGTCCTAAAGAAATGAATAATTTAGAGTTAATCAAAGATAAACACGCAAACGAGGACATGTATAAATATAGCTTAAGCACCCTTCACGCTTGGATTCGCTCAATGGAATGCTTATTACACATTTCCTACAAATTAGACATAAAATCATGGCAAGTAAGGGGTGATATAGCAAAAAGGCAAGTTGATGACAGGAAGAAAAGAGTTCAAGAGGCTGTAAGAAGAGAAACGGGCTTACTTCTCGATGTTGTGAAACAAGGCAGTGGATCCACCAACAATGGCAACTCGGCAAGGAGATTTTTTGAAAACTACACTAAATCTGCTGAACTGACCGGAATAGATGCTATGCTTTTAAGAAAAATCTGTGTGATCTTGCAGTGTATTTCATCAGGAGAGAAGATCAACGTAACTAAATTCCGAGAGTTCTGCTTTGATACTGCTAAGCTTTACGTGGAGTTATACCCATGGTATTATATGCCATCTTCACTTCATAAAATTTTAATGCATGGGCCAGACATAGTTCAGAACATGTCAATTGTGCCCATTGGTTTTCTATCCGAAGAGGCATCTGAGGCTAGAAATAAAGATTTTAGAAAATATAGAGAGGGGCATTCTCGAAAGCATAGCAGTATCTCATGCAATGAAGATATTATGCACAATCTTTTACTGTCTTCTGATCCACTTGTTACAAGTATCCGTCCAAAAGGAAATAAGTTTGTAAAAAAATCTTCTTTTAAGGAATTTTATGAGCTTACGGATTCTGAGAAAAGTGATATCGAATTTGTTAACATAAATGATTTAGCGGACATCGATTCTGAATTTGAATTAATTGATGATGATGATGATGACGAAGATAATTAAATGATGTTATTGTTTTAAAATGTGTAACTTAGTAAATTAGAGCTTACATCTTAATTATTTATTGTACTTTTAATGAAACTAGGTAATTTATTATCAACTTACTTAAAAGTCATACTCTCATCAGTTCTTGTGAATATTTTTGTTAATATATATTTCTGTATATATATAATATATTTATAGACCTCTTAATAAGTCTGTCTGCGGTTTAAAGTAAATACAAATGGGGAAAAAACGTTTTTTTTTTTAAATTTTCATTTCCTTTTATCCCAGAAAGTGCACATTTGGCGCACTATGTGTCTTAGTATTAAATATAGCTCTTAGTAATAGCATTACGATATTAGAGACCGCTACTTGAAACAAGCCCGGAATCAGGAGGGAGAGAGCTCGATACACTCATTTTCATAGTAAAATTTCACATTTTCTCAAATTACTCCCGAAATATGGGAGTTATGAAGAAATTCATCACCACAATTTATGAAGGCATTAAGTAATCGAATAAGATGGCATCATTAGTTTGTCATAATTTTACTCTTATTTTTCGGACATGTCTACGTCCAACCGCTCCCATACATTCGTTCCACTGTGCGCCGGCCTAAATTAATCTGTGCGCGCAGCTGTCAGTAAACTATTTGTTTAATGTTTTGACATGCAGGTGTTACATATTTGCTACATAATTCTAATTATCTAACATTGATGGCGCATTATGTAAAACTGATATGATTGAAAAACATAAGATGTATTGGGTGATTGTGTAGGTATAGTTTTTGCAAACCCTGTAAAATGGTGTAGATGACAAACTCTGTGACTTATAGAAGCTCAACTAATAGATCAATGAACAAATTGGTGAGTGTGAAACAATTATATTAGATACAAGCATTGTGATTGTAGTGAAATTATATTACTATTAAATAAATTGATTGGTTAATTGTATAAATTAGGATATTTTTTTATAAATGAAACTATACTTGATCAGCACAGTGTGCCAGTTCATTAAATATGTTAACCGTAAATTTCAGAATGCAGAAGCGAAACTCACCAATACAGCCCCACCAACATAACAGCGAAATTCCAAGCAGCCCACGCCCTAGGAGATCCCAAGCCAAAACCTGCAGGCCATGACCGCAGAGGTGCAGTAAAACCACTGCTAGAGTACAATTAGGGAGGTTAAAGGGAGATTTGTTCTTGTATAAGTAACTTTTTGTGTTGGAATTTGAAGGATTATACTGTTTTCAGGCATCGCATTGGTGGTGGGAGATCATTCCAACACCGTGTGGCTGCGAACTTGAAACACCCCCTGAATGCTGTAGTTCTGTGCATTGGCACCGACAGTGGGCTTACCGTGGAGCGAAGACTATACAGATGGTTTTGCTTCCAAGTTAGCTTTTCATAGAGATAGTGTGATTTTTGAGTTGTAACAATACCAAACAACAGGTTGGCTAAATGAAGCTTCCTCCTCGCAGCCATCTTTAGTAATTTAAGTTCATTAATGTATGGAGTAACATGACTTCTTCGCGGTACATTAACACAAAAACGAACACAGGCATTCTGGATACGTTGGATTACACGCTCCGTTCTAGAAAGTAGGCATGGTCCGTAGACTGTATAACAGTAATTAAACTTGGATAGGATGAGACTGTCAACAAGTTGTTTCCGAACTGGTATGCTTAGGTATTTCCGTATTCCATATCCTTTAGCCTATAAAAACAATTTCGGAGAACATTGGTCACATGGGCCTCAAAACGCAGCTCTGTATCCATAATTAGCCCGAGATTGCATGTCTGCTCCACTCTCTCAATTTTCTCTCCCATGATAATTATCACAGGGTTGGCAGACAGTATCGCCCTAACTTGTTTCTTAGAACCCAGCACCATAAATTTAGATTTAAGGGGGTTCAGAGACAGACAGTTCTCCTCTGACCATACAACAACCCTATGCAAGTCCTCGTTTATTCTCTGTACTGCCAAGGATGTTTCAGCCCCTTTGAAGAATATGTACAACTGAATATCATCAGCATACATGTGATATTTACAGTTAACAAAGGATTGTATGATAACCGCACTGTACAGAATGTACAATAAAGGCCCCAGAATCGATCCCTGAGGGACACCCCTAGACACTAGGAGGGGGGAGGATGACATCGTTGATCCGTCCTCCCTTTGCATCACTACATATTGAGACCTGTTACTGAGGTAGCTATTAAACCACTCCACCTCATCTCAGCCGAAGCCATAGAAAGCTAACTTTGACAGCAGTAGAGTGTGTTTGTAGAGTGTGTGTCAAAAGTCCGGGAAAAGTCCAGCAGAGCCAGAATTGTTCCCTCTCCCCCGTCACGTGCTTCAAGGATACTACCCACAACATCAGTCAGAGCCGTTACAGTACCTGTACCCTTTCTGAAACCCGAGTGATGGTCGGGAAGAATATTATTAGTTTCGAGGTATTGAATAACCTGCGAGTATACTATCGTACACGTTCCAAGATCTTAGACAGACAAGGTAAAATACTGATCGGTCTTAAGTCCTTCATGTTAACCGGGTTATTGTTTTTAGAGATAGGGCGTACAATAGCGCATCGCCAGAGTTTAGGGAACGTATGTGTGGCTATGGACTGGTTAATGATGTCTGTAATGGCTTGCAAGGTAGTTGGCAAAGTGAGAGATATCATATTGAGACTTATACCATCAACCCCCTGTGCATTTGACCCTAGAGTCTTGATTATCTTTACTGATTGACTCAGGATTAGTTGTTGTTAGTGTGTATGTGGCCGGGCCAATCCTATGAGACTCAAACTTGGACAATTGTGAGATGTTATGACGACAATCACCTGGGACGTCCAGAAACGCCGCATTGATGTCATCAGGGTTGTTGAAGTGACTTGGGAGCAATCTTTGCTTATGGTCCGGAAGCACATCCGATTTTAAATTGCGCCACAATAGTTTCGGGTCTTTAATTTTGTCATTGATGCTTTTGACGAAATAAGCTGTCTTCTCGTTAACTAGTGCCGTGACTGCCTGGCGCTTCAGATCCAGATAATACTCTTTATGACCCGGTAGTTTAGATTTACGAAATCTGTCCCTGGCTTCATCTCTCGAAGTCGACATCAGTCTGATGTTTTCAGTTATCCATGGAGTAGGGCGCGCTTTAAATGTATTTATTTTAAGAGGAGCGTGGAGATCGAATAACTGGATTATAAATGAGTTAAATGTTTGCACCATACAATTGATATCACTCATGTCTCCAATAATCGACCATAGTATACTTTTCAAATCTATGTTAAAATAGTCTTCTAATATGTCTGTGAGCGGACGAAATACGAAAGATCTTGGTTTATCCTTATGCTTCTTGAAAATCGTCTCGCATGTGATAAAAGAGTGATGGCTAAGTTCACTAATGATTCACCACGACATTACGGATAGAAGCATCAGTACAGTTTATGTCAATAAGTGAACTACTATCACCTACAAAGTGAGTGGGTGTCTGAACTAATTGATTTAAGTTTAAGTAGTTAAAAAAATCTAAAAGTTTTAGTTTTTGGGCTGTTGACATCAGCATATTAACATTAAAGTCACCCAATAGCACTAAATTATCGTAGGGGGCCAAACCACCAATACTGGCAGTCAAGCCCTCGAGAAAAAGCTCCAAGTCCAACCATGGTGGACGATATGCAGTGCCCATGAGTAACTTTTTCTTGTTTATATTTAGGTTTAACCATAGCTGTTCAACATTGGGCTGTTCAGGATGAGCTCTTACCCGCGCAGTAACCCCACTTTTAATATAGAAAGCAACGCCTCCGCCACGCCCACCTCGTACAGACATAGGCCGCGGTATATGCTTAATCTTGTACCCAGGTACACTAGGCGCTCGGTCCTCCTCACCCTTACGCAACCAAGTGTCGTTGATAGCCATGATATCCACAGCATGATTGCCACTGGCCATCAAAATTCATACGGATTAGTCCCCAGAAAGCCCGCATTCGTTAAGAAAAGACGTCTCCGTATTTACAAGGTGTTTGTAGGTATTCTCCAAATTAGTCACGGTTTTAGAATTTTTAACATAAGACTTGGTTTGGTACGTCTGGGATAAACAGTAGTAACATTGCATTATCCGTAACAGACGTGTTTAAACTGCCACGAAAGCCGAGTTTTAGATGTATTTACCCTAAGAAGCATGTGATCGAGGCAGCTGTCATCCCTGTTAGGCAGTGTCCCGAGAGGAAACCATGTAAAGCTAAATGAATATGTTAGTCCGTAGTAGTTTAATTTAATAGTGTTCCCATGTGAGTCGATAGTTTGTAGGTATTGATTAAGCGAGGCAATGAAACTATCTGCGGGTACATTCGATGGAGACCGATAAATAACAATGATGGTGAAATTAGAGATTGATTTGCAAAGCTGAGGCAATTATCAAATAAATTTCTGTTGCCTGGGGTAAGTGGCAGTTTATTATATAGGCGACTACGCCATCAATCATTCTGATTTAAATATCTAGATGTATTAAACGAAATATAGTTATTTAACAATCTGTACTCTGTTAAAAGTAGGACATCCACTTCAACTCCAATTTGAGACAAAGTTATTTGAAGGTCATCAGTGTTACTACCTGTTACGCACGCATACACAATATATTTTGAGTCAAGACGGTTAAGTTATAATTATTATGTTGAAGGTAAGTATTTAAGTGTGCAATATCTGTTAAAGCATCGGCTCAACTTCACTCAGCGCAATTTGCAGACAGTTAGAAATTTGCTATAAGTATTTCATCAGGCGTTAAACTTACTGTCCTTGAGTGCTTGTTCAATGTCATGAGAGGTTAAAATATATACGTAAGTACAAGTATTTCTCTGCGTGCTACATCCTGAGTTTGAATTCCCAAAATCACCAAGAAGTTCCTCCAGTTTTGTACAATATCAATAATAGCAGAATTAGCAATCTCAGCAGTATCCAATTCCTGCAAGTTACATAAGTTACTTACGAGTATCTTGATTGAGATTTAGAGTAAACGATTTTTGTGTCTTAAATTTTGCATCAATAGCACAATAGTCGTGTGACGTCTATCTTCACATACATATGTACGAGTATGTTTGGTTCTACTCGTATATGTATGAATTGGCACGTAAGGACATGATATATTAGGCACTGAGTGGAGTGAGTGTGTGTGAGTGTATTGAGTGAGTTAATTGTATATTTTGTG
The DNA here is from genome assembly GCA_905333075.3 of Atethmia centrago. NCBI lineage: Eukaryota > Metazoa > Arthropoda > Insecta > Lepidoptera > Noctuidae > Atethmia > Atethmia centrago. Next base: position 9,192,166 of record HG995377.1, read on the forward strand.
TGGAACGGATTGTGTGAAATAAAGTATTCGGTGTAATTATGGTCGGTTCGCTTTTATACATTAAAAGCGAACCGACCATGCCTGCAGTCTTAGAAGTGTGAAATAAATCTATATGTTAAGTTATACGAGTAACATTTAAAACTGACGGGAAGAACAAGTGACTCCCGGCCAGGGGCGTGCCATCCATAGAAGTAATTAACCTATCCTACCAACAACGCCGAATGCATTTATTTTAACTATGTAATACAATAATACAAAATATTTAAAAAAAAGTCCTGTTATAACACTTATAGCAACTTGCCGCGCCCGTCGTGTGACGTAATTCACAGGTTGACGGAGCTCGGTACACACTATTAAAATTTATTAGTCAGGCACTTGGCCAGCCTAAATTGATAAATTTACGCACACTGGTGTATATTTTCGTGAGTATGAACGGCACATACTATTGACATAGTTTAAATTATGGGCGTAACTACTGTGACTGGAGCTGGCCACCGCGTGCTGTGATTGGCTGTGTATAAAGTCAAGATTTAATTAATGAAAAGTATTGAAGACTAAGGTTCCAATTTTTGGACAATTTCCCGAATCGCGGGGAATTTGAGAAACAAACTACACACAGACACGATAGTTTCCTTAATTACTACTAGAGACAATTAAAAAAACAGGGTGGTATTGTCGAATTTATACCTTCAAAAAAAAATTGTAAGGAATAACAAAAGCCCTATAAAAATAATTAAAAACTTTATAATTTTTTTATTTTTCTCCTTATAGTTGGAAAAATTCGCTTTTTGGTGAGCTAGGAAAATAAGTTTCAGCAACCCTGGGCTGTATTATCCGGCAAAATTTGGTAGTCCCTTTTGTGGAAGAACACGGTATAACAATGATACAATTTTAATTGGTAGTGTTTTTTAACGACAAATTAGAAATTATATTTTCTTATGGAAGCCATATTATTTCATGTGACACGTAATTTATATCCGATCTTGAATGTTTTGCTTTTTTATATCTTATTAAGTTATAAGTAATTTGTTTTGAAACGTAAAGTAGTGTAAATATTATTTGTTGTGTTTATTATTTTTTATTTACCTAATAATAGTGTTCTGTTGTGAAGTTTGCGCCGATAATGTGTGTTAAGTTAAAAGCAGTAAGTTTTCGCAATTATCGTTTAATGATAAGATTCACGTTGTGTCCAAAGGTAGATGTGTGCCCGAATTACGAGAATTAAACCAAAAATATGATGATTCATTTCGTACTCGTCATTTCAATCCTCACGGTGTCCCGTTATTTTGTACACACAACCCGTCCCGGCTTCGCACGGGTAGCAGAACATATATGCCTACATTTGTTTTCTGTCGTATTTTTTTATCAGCCTATTGCGTCGATCATGTGGGTTAAATTCAAATGTAATTTAAAATTAATTAAATCCTTTATACAAATAAACCTTCCTCGTGAATCACTCCGTATGTTGATGAAAACCTAATTAAAATCCGTTCGGTAGTTTTTGAGTTTATCGCGTTCAGACAGACAGGCGCGGCGCGGCGGTGGGGGGACTTTGTTTTATTATGTGTAGTGATAGTGATTATAGTATGTTGGATATTATGATCAGATGATATGAATTATTTCCAGATAAAAAGGATACTACCCAAATCCAAAAGATTCCAAATAACTTGTACCAATCGTTTAAAAATATATATTTGACGTGGCGAAAATAAAAATACGCATATCCAAAACTTTATCACCTGCCTGTACCTATAGGTACGTCCAATTTGCTTTTCCATTAAATAGCCTCGCCCGTTAATTTGAAAGGTGCATTTAGTTCTAATTGAAAGCGAAAACATATTTGTGTAATTGTAAAGTGTAAGAACCACTTGCTACCCACTAACACTAGTTACTAACAGGTGCTACACATATTTTCAGGTCGGCGCATTCGATTCGGCCGTATTTGTTGAGAAAAAAAACCGGCCTGAAGCAATTATATTCGCGCTACGCTTAATTATGTTCGGTTCGGCACGGCACAATTTGAGCTTGCTCTACCGAGCCATGCCCAGCTAAACATGTGTGTATTACCCCTAACACTATTACATCATCATCATTTATCATATGCTACAGCAACTGCGTCATAAACATAATAAGTCTCTAATTGTCTCATATCACAGTCGACTAATCGATAGTGTTATAACACTCTAGGTCAGTATTCGTAGAATCCTGATTCCATCAAGACATTGTAAGTTACCACCAGCAGAGTCAAGTGTTGTAAGTCAAACTCCCAGTCTGAACACGATGATCGCGAGAGGATAATTTTGAATAGACACGAAAGGTCGAATGGCGTTAGACTGTTGGCAAAAAAAATCTATAAATATTATAAATTTTAAATTTATTAAATCTATAAAACTCTTTAAATATTCTGAGCATGCGACAGCATTTGACGGTCTTGGAAGACCTGTCAATTAACTCTATTGCTTTGATCGTAATATTGCGCAACAACACCCAGCTCTCCGCCTTTCGCATAGTTTACCTTTCTTCTTTTAAGTGAGTATCGTGTTTGTTGATACTAGGGAAAAAATCACATGGGGCAATGTTTTAAAACATTGCTTACCTAATATCACGTTTAAATCAATCGAAGTTTCCATTCAAGCAATTGTGCGAGTTTTTGATGATATTCTGCAAACTTAGTAATAGTTACATTATCTAAACGTAAGGAGCTTGTTTCAAACTGCGCCCTATGTATACCTTGTAGGTAGCGTTGCCAGGCGTCCGGATAAAGCCGGACACTGTCAGGCTTTTTGGTTGCGTGTACGGCCAAATTAGACGGTATTCGGCCTGCCCGACTTTTGTTAGGCTTTTTAAATTTGACATTTTTTACCATTTATGACATAACCATGACCATTTTGTTTTAATTTGTTTTCCATTGCAAATTAATGTTGTTATGAATATTGAATGATTAATAATAAAGAAGACTGATTCATTCAATTTTATTGTTGTTTCATTAGGTAGGAAATGATAAAATAGCCTTGTTTTACTTTAAACGAAATTGTAGTGTTATACTAAGACTAAAAAATTAAGGATGTCCGGCTTTTTTACCCAAATATCCGGCTAAACTGGCTGGTCTGTCCGGGTTTCGGTTTTAAAACTTATTTTATTTTATTTATTATGGGACAATAAACAGCTACAATGTGAAATGTTTACAAATAACAATAATATAGGCTCATAAGTAGTATTAACAATATTGCAGCCCACTACATTATCCGCATGTTAGCAAAATTAAGATAAGGCAAAAAGTGCCACTAGATTAGCATTACCCAGATATATAAATTAAAAAAAAAATCATTAAAATACAATACAATTAAATAATTATTAAATACGAATTATAAAATAAAAATATATACATTTTTGGATAAAATTAAAAATTTTGGGATTATCCATTGTGGATTGAAATAAGAATTTAGACTAAAAATAAAAAAATGAAATGACAGGACAATACAATTCATTAATACAAATATTTAAAACGGTTGAAATAGATTAAATTTAGAATAAAGGACTCACACTATTTCTTATTATCATTAAATAAGATTTGAAAAATATTGGACTTAAATTTAGATTTGGAACATACAAAAATATCAATATCAATGAAGTTGCGATTATAAGATTCCACTATACGACGAACAGGGCAACGCAATCCTAAATTAGTCCGACAGCTATTTAAGGAGAATGATGTACCTGCACGGACTGCTTATTTACAGTGCGGGGGACCACATAACATAACTTACTCGTCAGATCAATGGAATCAAAGTGATTATGAACAATACCATGTAGTATGTTGGCTTCTAGAAACTTACGTCTAGATTCTAATGTTAACATATTATATTTACTTAGTAATTGTGAATACGACAAACACCCTTTACAGCACCTATAGTACAGGGCGCGAAGAAATTTACGCTGGACTTTCTCGATCATATCTATATATTTCTTATAGAACGGATTCCAGATTGGGACAGCATAATCGAGCTGCGAGCGCACAAGCGTCTTATATATAAGTAAAGATAGGTGGAAGGCCGTTTAAACTCAGTAGATGATCTCATGACAAATCCATAAATCTTAAATTAATTATTAACAATTCTTTCTACGTGCTGATTAAGCGATAACTTATTGTCCAGTAAAACACCAAGATCTCTTACAATAGAAGTGTTACTTAGCAAGGCATTATGTAGCCTATACTTAAAATTTGTGATAAATTTGTTTTTCGTGAAATTTATTAAATGACATTTGGAGATGCTTAAGTGTAGTTTTTTATCAAGACAGTATGCTGAGAGTCTATCTAAATCTTCTTAAAACTTTAAACAGTCTTCTATAGTAGTAATAGTTTTAAAGGCTTTCAAATCATCAGCATACATAAGAAATTTAGTACTTAAGAAGCATTTCCCATTTATATATATATTAAATAGGAGTGGTCCCAGGATGGAACACCAGAAGTTATAGATACTGTATCAGACTGATGGCCACTCACAACAACCTTCTGTGTTCTATTTAAACTTAGCAACCCTACTTGTGGGCAAGGGACTTGAAACGTCTGATAGAATGGCTAGATAGTATTTTCTTTAAATATGCATGAATTCCAATTTCTGATTGATGTCTAGACTATGGCTGTAGTTGCCCAGGTCACCGTCACCAGACGTCCAGAATATCAAGAGGTAGGTATACGGGCAACTCAGTAGAGTTGTCCGTAAGTACACCTCTGAATCCGTATCTGCAAAATATTTTCTTTAGAATGATACTTAGATACCTACTAATCTGAACGTAGCCTACTTAAGACTGCCTGCATTCCTCGAATGGGGTTTGCAGGCGATGTGTATCTATTTAGAAAGTGTCCTCAAATTTTGCCAGTTTTGTTACTTATAAGTCCTTTGCACGGGTCTTATGTAATTCCATTTAATCACAGATTTAAGTTCAATGATAAAATAAATAGAATGGAGTTGTGATAATAAGTATATCAATAAGTAGCTCTTCCGATTCGATACATATTAGGTACCTATAATACTGCCTGTGGAAAGTCTGTGAAATTAATTGTTAGGGTGAAAGCGCCAGAGTAGCCTGTGAAATTCTAACCTTACGTATTTTACAACTTGCTGATCAGTATCAGGTTGCATGTTGTTAAAAATTTGTTTCGCGATCGTAACAAATATGTATTAACAGAATTATAATCATTAAAATCATCAATACAACTCTATAGGTTCAAATTGCCCAATTGTCTAAGGTCTCTAGCGGCAAACTTGAATCATAAAAATCTAAAACAGAGAAAAACTAAATGACCCTTTACCAATGAATTGTATAAATAACTAGCTATTGGCCGCGGCTTCAACTACGTGGCTTTTTCTAAAAATAGCCCACGTTACTCCTTGTAACATCAGCTATCTGCCAGTGAAAGTCCCGTCAAAATCGTTCAAGTCGTTTCGGAGATTAGCCGGAACAAACAAACAGACAGACCGACAGACAAAAAAAATAAAATTGTTTTTGTTATAAGTACCGTATATACTTTCATATACATCTGATAAAAACATGTTATTTTGGCATTACAAACAGACACTTCAATTTTATTTTCTTTTGTATAGATAATATATTAGTAAAAATAAATAAAAATTCTAAAATAAAAGTAGCCTAAGTTACTCCTTTTTATACATCAGCTATCTGCCAGTGAACGTCCCGGTAAAATTGGTCCAGCTGTTTCAGTGATTAGCCGGAACAAACAGACAGACATACAAATATTGAAAAAAATGTTATTTTGGTATATGTACCGTGTATACATCCATATGCATTTAGTAAAAAGCGGTTATTTTAATATTTCAAATAGACACTCCAATTTTATTTATATGTATGTAGTATGTATGTATGTATATGTATAGAAACTACGAGTTACAAAGAATTTGCTTATACATCATTTCACTACAATGAACAATGTTGTCGCACACCTGCAAGATATCTGTCTTGCAGGTGTGCGATTGCACTACTTACAATGTACGCTTTTAAACAATGTTATGCATTTAAAGTTTTTAGTTATATTATCACGCTGTTATTACTAAAGGAACAAGCAGTTTGTTTCAACATTACAATTCGTATATTTATTCTTTTGCACGGCCTTAATTGTAGGGCGGTTTACATTCCACGGTCCGGGGGTAGCTGTCTCGCTCGCGCGTGCACTGGAGTACCTGTTGTTTCTTCATAGCCATCACATGATGGCAAACACCATGTTTAGGTCTCCCCTTATATGAACAGGCTTGGTTAATTCAGGGAACTTGCACAACAATTCCTGATAGTGGCAATTACCCGTGATTTCCATGGTTTTCAAAGTGGTCTCGGTGGAACTGGAGAGATTTCCTCTCGTACCTAAATTAGTACCCTGATCCACTTGCCAGCGTCCGTTCAAGTTAGTTAATAACATATGTCTAGCTAAGAAGTCAGCACCTAATATGGGCTGCTGTACGTCCGCTATCGTAAATAACAAACGGAAACGCTCGTCTTTGATTTAAGTCTTGTTCTAAAATATGTGTACTGTACGTATTGCTCTCGGTACCATTCGCAGCATACTACTTATAACAGGCACAATGTGCGTTATCTTTCTTAAAAACAACTCTGCGAGGTAGAAAAGACACATTTGCACCACTATCTACTAATAAGTTCAAACCTGAAATCCTGTCCCTAGCATAGATGGCGATTGTCGTGCACGCGGTCACAGCCTCTTGTTGCTGACTGCACCGACTCTAGTTTTCCGATGGCTTGGCGTCCTTCCTCTTCCAATTGCATGGTTTTTTTTTTTTTTTTTTTTTATTTGTGATGGGTTTGCTCTTGACTTTAGTCTATGCCAGAGGCGACAGAAACAAAGTCAAAGTCAAACAAACATGGTTGAACGCACTTAACGAAATTTGTTTCAAGGATTCATATTTCTTTTCCTGTGGCGGGTCTAAAAGGATATCCGCGACTTGCTCTGTGACTTCGAGGTATAATTTCGACAATATTATCCGATACTTAGAATCGTCGGACATCTTCCGGCAATTAGTTATCGCCTCTGCCTTGGCTCCTACACATAGAACCAATCTCCTTGTAGATTTGATTCTTCAAAAATGTCCAAATTGAATATGAAATTCAACGGCTGGGCAACGTATTTCAAATCAGTGTGCGTCGAGTACAAAGTCCACTTTCGGCAAAGACGATGCAATTTGAAATATGCCGATAGCTGTGCAGAATCTTCTTTATTTTGGCTTGATCACGTCGTGGTCAACATGTTTCGACCCAGGGTTCAATGAATGACAATCTGACTCCAACTTTCAATGCGTTTATTCTTGTTTTTTTACAAAGATGGTTCACGAGCTAATGCCACGATAGATTTTCTATGAGTGAGTTAACGTACGAAAGAACGTATGGACGAATGAACTGTCGTGGTGCAGGTTCGCTTGCTTGTGTATGTTTATGTGTGAGACATCTCACATCTGTGCGATGCACAAACAATTAACATTAACTAAATTTAATTAAAATTAAGTTAAATCTGCTCGTAAAAAAGGCCCTTCGAGGCATTGTACCGAGGATGCTGGCGGTATTTCCTCGCTGAATAGCAATGTTGATGCGTTGCACGAGAAAGCCGCCAGCTTTTCTGTTACCAGTTACATCAACTTGACATTTCGCGATTTCCGCAAATAATTTTTGCGCACTGGGACCCCACGGACCGAAGGTATCGACGCCAATGGGCACAAAGTTGTACTCTCTGCCAAGGCTGGCATATTTAATAAGTTTCAGATTTTCAGCATTTCCTGCCACTGCACCCGCTTTAGGAGGTGGACGGAGGTGGTTGGAGGTGGGACGGTGCCAGTGTGTCTACACATGTAGCGTCCCACACAAACATCCGTCCCAAACTCCACGGAACCAAAGACACACCAACAGATCTTTTGCTATCATCTCTGACAATGCCAGTCGGCTCAAGAAGAGCAGGCACATTGATGCTGGCAAGAGACCGGCGGATTATGTCATTAAGTATCGCATGTCTTGAAAAGCGGCCTGCACTTTTTTGTATTTTTTTTATTTATAGTATTTGATGTTTTAATATTTAACTTATATCATCGCCTCAGATGAATCTGTGAAGGTGTTATATTTGTAAATAAATGAACTGTACAATCATTTTTGTTCAAAATTAACAAAATGTCTGCAAGAAAAGTAAGGTCTATGTAGTTTTCTCTCATAGTTCATACTAATCCAATTCAGTAAATTCCTGATAGCCTGTTCCACCATCTCAGAATTACGTAGAGACTAATCTGAAAAATCAAAAAGCTATGTTCTATTATCCACTAACAGTTCATAAAGAATATTTTTTAAACTCTCAGTTCTAGCAGGCTGGACGTCACTAAGCTTAAAAATAAAACTTAAATCTTAAAGATAATCCGGAACTTAAAGGAATCCAAATACAATTTTGTGCCATATTAGTTCATCGAGAGACATAAAACGTATGACCTAGTAACTGGGTTGTGCAGATCAGATAGCTTCCTATCTGACGTGCACAAGCCAGTTACTCACTTCACGTAAAATACTGATATTCAGCTACATCCAGTTAAAATGGAAGCCGATCCTAACATAGTTGAGAAAAGCTATGGAGGTAAAACTAGGCGAGGCAAGCATTAATTAGATCTACGAGATTCGAGCAATCAGTTACAGAAACAAGCTGACTTTTTTTTTTTGGGTGGGCAACTGGACTCTTACTGACTAAAACCCACCCGTGTCCTTTCCATTGCCTGTGTTGCCAGGGGCCTCGGTAACCCTTATGTACCTTCCCGTGACCCCGGCAGGCATCGGCCCTAGTGGACCCCTACAATTGTGTCGACCCGGGCTTGGTCCTTATCGGACGGTGAGCTACCCATTGCTCACCGTCCGCAAGCCCGCGCCTACGGTGGCCGGAAATCCAGCTGGGATTCCCGACGCCCAGGGCGTCTACTGCGGTGGCTAGGGGCGAGAGGGCGCGAAATTTGCCTTTCCCTCAACCGTCTCGTATCGCCTTCGCGAGTATTACTTGTTTGCAGAAGGAGATGACGACTGCCCATGCCTTCTCGCTCCGTACCATGGCCTGAATCAGTGCCGGACGTGAGAGATCTCTGCCACCAATGGCCTCCACGAAGACACGGCAGTGCTCTGCCTAAGCTGGGCAGACCTCCACCGTATGCTCCACCGTGTCCTCCGGGCGATCCACACAGTGGTGACACCCGGGCGTTTCCTCCCGCCTTATCCGATACAAGAATCTCCTGAAGCTGCCGTGTCCCGTGAGGACCTGCGTCAGGCGGAAGGTGAGGACGTCATAGCGCCTCTCTACCCACTCCTCAAAGTCTTATCGCCGCAATTGTGTCGTGCCCAACACTGGTTTGCGACAATCGCACTCTCCATGTCGCCATGAGAGTTACGTTCCGTACAAGCTGTCTGGAATGGCAACAGAAAGAAGAGGCCAAGAGAAAAAGATATCCAGTAGTGAACTGGTTGACTACGGGCTTCGACAAATAAAACATGTCAACAGATTAAAATACAGGTGTTTGAAACACCTGTACTTTAATCTATAGCTTTGACTTGTGCGTAAGTACCAATTTCAATCCGAAGTTTTATCAATAATCTTGATATATACACAGGATATTGCGTTGCTTGATCGAGCATGCTAATTAATCAAAGTTATTCGATTAGATACTGATATACAAAATAAATATGAAAATCCCGAATCTTCTTATTGTATTACGTGTCTGCTCCACGCCGCAGATACCGTTGTGGCACTTAATTGTATATTCATTCAAGATCGGAAAGTGTTAAAGAATTTATTTTAAATATGGCATATAAAGTGTTTTTAATTATATTTTTAGGAACATTTAGTTTAGTGTATTGTTCCAATGAAATAAGAAGACGACATGAAGCAGTAGATACAAGTATGTTGGATAATGCATTAGATGCGCAAGAGTGCCACCGTCAAATGAGATTTATTAGAAGAAACACAATGTTGTTGCTTCAATGTGAGTAAAAATTCACGATTATTTTATTTTGACGTTTAAATGCATTTATTTAAAAAAAAATCAAGATTATATTATTGGTAAAATAGTCTTAAATTAATAGAATTATCTAGAAATATGTACAAATGGAACACAAGTGAGTACAAAAAAAAACACCTTTGTTTTTCTTAATTTCTTCCTTCAGAGCTTATAGAGCATCAAATAGTTCAGTCGCATCGCTGTCAATAGGAAATGTGCCAAACGGCTGACAGATTCTACCGATTTTGTCTAAAGTAGTAAAAAAGTAATTTAAATAAAATAAAATTAAATCGACTTCAAACAAAGTAACTCAAAATTATGAAATAATACACGAAATTGACCAACAAAACGCTAAAAAAGGTAGGTACGAAAAAAATTATGGGCATTTTTTTTTTTTACGTCGCGGCCAGCTGACCCATCGAATATAAAACTTAATCAAAAAGAAACGATATATACAGAACGGAGTTAAAAGACATTTTACTTAACAACCTAATTTATGTAAGAACATGTATGCAACAAAGGACCCTTATAGTTTCGCAATGTCTGTCTGCCTGTCAGTCTGTCTCCGGCTTAACTCAGAAACTCTTAATACTAGAAAGAAAAAATATTTTTTCTGTAATTCTAAAATCCTAAGTAACTTTATTGCAAAATTGCATTCAATATGTGCGTATTAGGTAATTATAAACCGGCCAAGTGCGTGTCGGACCAAGCAAAATGAAGGATCCCAAAAACAAACTTAACATTACAGTTGAAAACATGTTCTCCCATACATCTATATGGTTTAAGTCACGGTCAATTCTCCAACAGCAAACGTAAGTTGATCGATTATTACTCGTTAATTTTAAAGCCTACTTACCTGTGATAGTTGTCCTTTTAATTTCGTTATATGTACTACTGTCATGAATTTTATCACATATCCAACCAACCAATACCAACCAACCAACCAACCAACCGAGCCAACCAACCAAACCAAGGAGCCGCTTCAATGCAGCGCCTGCCCGCTCCAGTTTGGGAGCCAAACGTCGGAAATGCTCCACGAAGTTCCACCGGCTGTCGAGGACGAGTCCCAGGTACTTCATCGTCGGCTCGACGCCGATGAAAAGCCCTTCTATGGTTATTTGGGGAGCGTAGCACACTACGCTGACGCCGCTAGGGAGATCGGCGCGCAGCACCCAGTCGTATCCGATGTCCCACAGATGCGGCCCCAGGACCGATCCCTATGGGACACCGCACGACATCTTCTGCCGGTTCCACACTCCCTGGTGACCGGGATAGATGACGGCCCTGTCCGTCAGAAAGGCACGACGACGACACTTGACTCTAACAAAAATTAGCACTTCAAAGCTGAATATTACGCAAACGGATCCCTCAATCGAAAAATGGTTTTCACAGACCCGCAATATTTTTGAAAGGCCTATCCAACGATACCCCAAATCATGGGATAAACAAGAAAAATATCATCCCCACATTAGGTGCAAGGGACCCTAAAAAAATGATTTTTTTCAAGATTTTATTTTACCACATTATTGGCCTGATTAATATGTATACCCATGCAAAATTACAGCTTTATAGTACTAAGCGTCTCTGAGCATACAAACAGACAGACAGACAGACGGACATGGCAAAACTATAAGGGTTCCTTGTTGACTACGGAACCCTAAAAAGTGAAGGTCTTTTCGGAATTCAATTCTATCGAGGAGATTTCCAACTGCGTTTTCCTTCAGTCAGAGTTTAATCAAATAGTCGATAAACATATTATATACAAAAATTAAATCCGTATAATATGCTGTAATAGTGAAATAAATGGTTACAAAAAGCCCGCAATTTATTTCGGTATCGCCTTAAGTTACAGTCGTACTTGTATCATATTATTATTATATGTACTTACGTGTATACCTACCTAACTGTGTGTAGTTTTTGTTCTGGATTTCTACTATCTTCTTTCTCCTATGATGTACTTTTTGTTTTTGTTAATATTGCGGGTTTTCTTTTTTTTATACATTGCAGGCCCATAATTTGTTTCGTATCTACTTTTGATTTCGTTTTGTTGGATAATTTCGAGTATACATAAAAATAATATTTCATAATTTTAAATTTTTATTACTTTTTAATTTCGTAATTTTTGGTTTTAAGTAAAAACTGGAATATTTATTTTTTAGTTCTCGCCGTGGATTTGTACTGTGAGACCATTTTGGTTTCAGCCATTGTGATTTTTCTTACATGCACTAGAATTTGACCAAGGTTTTGAGATGTTTTTCCTTTGTCACAACCGTAGCTCGTGTCATTAAGCCAGGTTGTAACATTTACACGTGTTAGTCGATATCTTGAAATCCAGTGAAGCTATTTTGATGAAATTTGCACTGTTCCCTATATTGAAGTAAATGTAAGCCAACAAAAAAACGGTCTCATCAATCTGATTTTTAGTTTCGGAGTATGCGTGGACAAACATACATACATAAACCTATAAAAAATGTTATATATTTGTTTGGAAGCCCTAATAGATAATGATATGTGAATATATTGCAATTCCAATAATACGTCATCCAAAATCTTCAGCTTGTCCCAAAAAAGACTAATTATTAGACCTTATGCTTATTAGAAATCCAAAATTTTATAAAACTTCGTTTTTTCTACTGCCCACTGCATCCGGCTAGTCCTTTTTTCCTAAGGTTAATTAATACCTATATAGGAAGGCAATATTATAAGTACCTAAAAGTTTACCGAATCGGAAAAGCAGATACTTAACAACAGAAGCCCAATCAATTCATTTAATCAGGGAATTTAAATCTGTAATTAAATCGATTACAAGGGACTTATACAAAGTCAGTTATGCAAATCCCTTCGAGGAATGCAGGTGATTTAAACGTAGTCTAGATTCGGACGCCGTTGATTTGTCGTTCAGATTAGTAAGTACCTAAGAAGTATTTATTCTAAACAAAATATAACAAAATATTTTACAGTTACGGATTCCGGTTTAAGAACACCAAGAGGTATACTAACGGGCAACTCAGTTGATCTGGGCAATTACCACCAATGTCTGGACATTAATCATCAATTGGAAGACATGCACATTGAAGGCAAATACTGCTCAATCCTTGTACCATTCAACCAGACGTTTCAAGACCCTCGCCCTCAAGATATACGAGGGACGCAATTCGATCCAAGCTCCTTACGTTTAGACAACGAAACTATTACTAAAATTTCAGAATATCATCAAAGACGTGCTGAATTACTGGCCTTGAGTGGAAACTTTGATGGCTTTAAACATGAAACTAGGTAAGCTATTTGTACCCGACTGCCCACAGCAAATTTTTCCCTAGTATTAACATACTTAAAGCTGAGTGTCGTTGTGTAACTTTGATCAAAGCAATAGTGTTAGATGACAAACTCTAAACAGGTAAAAAAACACCGCGTTTTGAACATACGGACGGTATGTTCAATGTTTTAGCTTAGTTAGACTAGCTTTTTAACATGGTCTGGCAGTTTGAGTACTTTTTGTGGCCTAGCCAAATGTCCTTTCTTTGGTATTGATCGTTGAATCGTTGAGCTCCTTAAGTTCTGAGTTGAGCTGCACAACTACTGACAAATGCGTGCACTGACTGGACAGGTCCACTCAATCTGAGTGGTTCTTTCATCAAAAGACCATTTCAGACACCAATCTACATGGTCTTCACATGATCTGACCAAGATTATGTCTGGACTTTAAAGAGACCTTTGAGTTTGTTTCAGCCTTTCTTCTCAGAGTAGTCCGATAGGAAACGCCGATCTCATCTAGTTTTTAAAAATATGATTGACGTGTAAAAGTGTTTGTACAAACCTGCTTACAGAAATAAAATCATTTATCATTTATAGACTATTTATAGATTTTACTCAATTGTCTCAAGCCATTCATCCTTTCAGGTCCATTCCAAATAATCCTCTTGCAAGCACGGTGTTCAGACTGGGAGTGTGCGTACCAAAGCCATGCACCACTAACCAAGCAATTTCTTCATTCTTTTTCAACGTCTCCGCAGTAGGCTTTCAATACAGAGAAGACTATTGCCGACTTACTGGTGATAAGCCCTGGGCCCCCGCTGATTATACCGCAGTGTAAGTAGCTATTAGTCATTTAATCGAATGGAATACTTCAGTCTTATCTAGATACCTTCATCGTATTAGTTGTCGTTTCCTGATATAACTGATACTTGATTAAATTAAAATATAATTATATATTATATTTTAATTTAATCAAGTAACGTAAATACAGAGCTCTAGAGGACTTTAACCAATCGTCATCTGCCTAGCTTTTTCCCAACTATGTTAGGGTCGGCTTCCAGTCTAACCGGATGCAACTGAATACCTGTATTTTACATGGAGCGACTGCCTATCTGACCTCCACAACCCAGTTATTGGGTAACGCGATACCCTTTTTTTTTTGTGGATGGGAAATCATCAAATAACTTCTCCCGCTCTGGGTGGTGCGGGAGGGTGTGTCAGACTCTTACTGACTAAAACCCACCCGTATTCCTTCCGTTGCCTGTGTTGCGGGGGCCTCAGTGACCCATTAGTACCATCCCGCGACCCCGGCAGGCATCGGCCCTAGTGGACCCCTACATTGTGCTGACGATATCTATTTGAGGCGCGCGTGGAATACGACGCGCCGTCGACCCGGGCCTGGTCCTTACCGGACGGTGAGCTACCCATTGCTCACCGTCCGCAAGCCCGCGCCTACGGTGGCCGGAAATCCGCCCGGGATTCCCGACGCCCAGGCCGTCTCCTGCGGCGGCTAGGGGCGAGAGGGCGCGAAACATGCCTTTCCCTCAACCGTCCCGCCTCAAACGCGATACCCTTGGTAAGACTGGTTGTCAGACTTTCAGGCTTCTGAATACCCGTAATGACTGTAAATATCTACAAATAACAACTGGGACCAACGGCTTAACGTGCTTTCCGAGGCACGGAGGGTATGTAAAGATGGTCACCCATCCACGGACCTACCGCGGCAAGCGTAGCTTAACCGATCGATCAACCCGTGTGGCTGTTATTACTTAGCCACACAAGGACTTTAACCAATATGTCGTCAAAAGCGTGTGGGATTTGGTCCCGTCCAAAATTTTCCTTTTCCTTTTATGAACCTTTGAGTCTTTACGTTTTAATAAAATAAGCAATATTCAAACATTTTTTATTTTATTTCAGTGCAATATTTTCGGTGCTTGGATTTCTGACTTTAGTTAGTACAAGCTACGATCTTTGTTATCGATTCCTATTTAAGAAAGGTGAGTGAAAAGTATCTCGTCAGTATCTTGAATATGAGTTAGTATTTCTCTTTTCTCATTTACGAAATTATATCCATTTTCAACAATAATGGTCTTAATGATTACTTGATTTATTTCGTTATTCTTGGTACTGGTTTTCACTTTTATTATTGGAATCTGAAACTTTGTTATTATTTACAGATGTCAAGCAAATGAGTACATTGTGTCGATCGTTTTCTGTTTACACAAACGGACGACGACTCACAACATTTAATTCTGGTAGTGCAAACTTACAATGTCTTGATGGAATCAGGACCCTCGCTATGATATGGGTCATAGTTGGACATTCGTTTAGTACAGAACTGTTTATAGCGAACCCAGTCGATTCGACAACGGTAAGATTAATTCTATTATTTTTCTCATTGTACATAGACATTAGTCGTATCTGAGACTTGTTGCATCTTGTAAGATTTGTGTCTAGGTACAAAACTACGCAAGATTAATGAAGATTAATGAAATGCGTGATAATTATTAGCCAGAAATTATTAGAGAGATTCAGGATTAAACTTATCTTGAATCCACTTCAACTACTACTCTTATCTTATGTCCGGCAGTAGACTGCGATAGCTGAGTTGATTGATCTACTACAATTCTTCTATCATATTTCAATGGACTCAAATTACAATATGAATGAAATTAGGATGATCTCGGGGAATGATGAAATGGTTTTATGTCTTTCAGTGGATGTTTTCTGCCAGAGCTTTATGGATAACTGGCGCCACCATAACGGTAGATACGTTCTTCACGATAGCAGGATTATTATTGGTCTATACGACCGCAGGGAAAATGAATCAAAGTAAGTTAGATGCATGAAGCATAAGACCGATCGATGTGGCGACGCTTTTGTTTTTTTTTTTTTTTTTGGGTGGCAAATCATCAAATAACTTCTCCCGCTCTGGGCGGAGCGGGTGGGTGTGTAAGACTCTTACTGACTAAAACCCACCCGTATTCCTTCCGTTGCCTGTGTTGCCAGGGGCCTTTGGTGCCGGTAACCCTTTGGTACCTTCCCGCGACCCCGGCAGGCATCGGCCTTAGTGGACCCCTACGCTCGTGCTGACGACATCACTTTGAGGCGCGCGTGGAATACAACGCACCGTTGACCCGGGCCTGGTCCTTACCGGACGGCGAGCTACCCATTGCTTACCGTCCGCAAGCCCGCGCCTACGGTGGCTGGAAATCCGCCCGGGATTCCCAACGCCCAGGGCGTCTCCTGCGGCGCGAAATTTGCCTTTCCCTCAACCATCCCGCCTCCTCCTTCGCGAGCATTACTGCTTCGCAGAAGGAGGTGACAGCTGCCCATGCCCTCTCACTCCGTACCATGGCCTAAAAAAGGGCCGGACGCGAGAGATCTCTGCCGCCGATCGGCTCCACGAGGACATGGCGGTACTCTGCCCAAGCCGGGCAGACCTCCACCGTATCCTCCGGGCGATCCACACAGTGGTGACACCCGGGCGTTTCCTCCCGCCGTATCCGACACAGGAACCTCCCGAAGCTGCCGTGTCCGGTAAGGACCTGCGTCAGGCGCAAGGTGATGTGGCGACGCTTGGAGGTCTATGATCATCAGTGGACATTGTTCGACTAAAATGAAGATGATCGTGTAGTTAGAATTAAAATATTCATCATTATAAACATACATGAACCCTGAAAACATAACACTCCTTTTTTTGGGCACTCATGTAAAAATGATGAATATTTTAATTGATTTAATATTTTAATTGCGAGTTTCTTTATACCACCATAACTTCTAAACCACTTAACCGATATCAATGTATGTGGTACATTAAGAAGCGTTGCGTTATCCCGAGTAACAAAAGGTGGTGAAAATTTGAACAATATAATGGGGGAGCCAATGTTAAAAAAAAAAACATTTTTATTTTTCTTAAAAATTTTACTACTTCTACTATGATCGTCCAGAGCTGGCTTAGTAGGTACATAACAAAAATATATACCAGTAATAGGTATTCAATATGCATTCGTTAACTAATATCATAACAAAAGAAATTAAATAAATATAACAGTAGGTACCTACTACTCAAGATCCCATAGAAAGACTTATGAAACAAAATATCGTTTTGTCACTAAAAGGTATAAAATAAAAAATAAATACTAAAAAAAAAATAAAAATTCGCCTGCTTTGTCAAAAAGTTAATTACAAAAATTGAACTTAAAAATTAAAAACAAGCTAAATGATTTTGAACTGAATACTAATCTGTTCATTGCAGTCGGGGACGATTCCTTGGAACAGTTATTTACAGATCCCCCGACTTCGCTGAAAAGATTGGTATTCAGTTAAAAATCATTTAGCATGTTTTTTTAATTTTTTGGATAGAGCATATAGCCACATTATACCTTCTTATGGTTAATCTATGCCTTCTCCGGGTCTCCAGCCACAGTTACCAATGTACATAAATATTGTTTTTAACAAGATCCCGTAGGATTAATCAAATAACGCAATGATTAATGAATTTGATCTATTGGGTTAATTTTATTTTAGCTAAAAACGAGGTTTCACAATATAAAACATATGATATAGATTAAATTGCGCTATCTCTATAAATCATAGGTATCATTCAGATACTACTATCATAATGACATTCCGATTAATGTATTTGTGATGATTTGAATATGTTTTTTATAAATAGAGGTTATTTGTAGAAAGTTGTCGCAACATTACTATGTAAGCTTTGAGTTTGCCTTGTTCAACTTAGAACTCTTTATTTTTTTACTTTGGCTAAAAAGAAAGTAAAAATCAATGAATTCTCCAACATGGAGATCTGAAGCACAGACAAGATAATTTCGAACAAGATCACAAAGAAACTCTAAAAATCAAAACTCGAATGAAAAAAATGGTTCAGCAAGATCCGTTTCAATGTGGACATAATTTCGGGTGTCTTGCGCTCCTAAATAAAGGCTAATTATCTATTACGTAGATTCGTCATTGCAAAAAATTAAAATATTGTTATCAAGCTCGTCAATCAAAACGCTGATGTTTTTATTATGATGGAGCACGTTTTTCATGTAGGTAGGTTTTTAAACTTAATAAATTATCACTTGGATCCCAGATTCATTATCATATTCACAACACAAGAAATCCGAAATTAAAGATCGAAGAAAAACAATAAGTTTTTATGGATTCGAAATTCATTCAGCAGCGACGTCATAACAGATCAAAATCAAATCAAATCGAATAATTTTTTTTTTTATAAATTTATCCATATAAAATTTACACCAGATTACAAATTATTCATTAATAATGAACTATTACAAAAAAAAAAAACAATATTAGAATACATTACAACAAAGCAATAGATAAGCATTATTTTAGATGGAATATTAATTGTCATATAAGAAAATGTAGTCATCTACACTGCTTTCGGTACACTTGCCGGACGCACTGACACCGCCAAAGCAGACCTGCAGGGGTCGTGGGAAAGCCTGAAAGGGATACCGAGGCCCCTGGCAACACAGGAAACGGAAGGAACACGGGTGGGTTTTAGTCAGTAAGAGTCTGACACACCCTCCCGCTCCGCCCAGAGCGGGAGAAGTTATTTCATAACATTCACCCAAAAAAAAAAGATAGACCCGGTATGCATCTGCTGATATATATTATGATAATCATATTTTTTGTCAATGCTTGAGAATCTAAGTAAAACACATTTTGATGGTAATCACATGATTTCTTTTTACTTTTTCAGTAGAGTTTCTCAAGAACCTCCATTGGTTCTACCTAAGTCGATTCATGCGAGTGACACCACTCCTAGCTGTGCTTGTGCTTCTTCAAACTTCTTACTTCAACCGCATCACCGATGGCCCACACTGGCTAACAGTAATCAACCATACCGAAAGATGTAGGCAAAACTGGTGGTCTACTTTGCTACATATTCAAAATTTAGTACACCTCGAAGATATGGTAGGTTTATTATGTTATTGTTAGGTATCAGAATAATCTATCTTAAAAAAATATTGTGTTACAACTGCAGACGATTCAAGGTGGTAAGACACAGTAAAAAGCTTGAAGAAAAGTATGACAACCAAGCAAAATTTGCAAGCAATATATTTGCGTTAGGAAATCTTTGAAATTAAAAAAAAAAACACTTTAAAGTGTTGACCTATAAAACTTCTCTTCACTCAAAAGAAATCTTTAATATGATTGTCAAATCGGACCAAAGATTTTACTTTAACAAGATTTTAATATAAGGAAATAAAAAGACACTGTTAAAATTTCAGTGTATCAGCCACTCCTGGTACGTCGCCATAGACTTCCAGTTGTATGTGGTGTCACCAATAGTTCTCGTTTGGGTGATGACTGGCAAGAAATACCTCGCTTGGATGGGAGTGGTAGGCGGACTCATCGCTGTTCTGACAGCTTCTACTGCTTATAGTTTCCACCTTAATATGCCAGCTGCAACCCTTGTGCCCACGTAAGTAATTTTGAGTTTGAGTACTTTATATTGTTTTAGTTTAAAGGCAACGCTACTTCGAAGATGAATAATATTTTAGTATAGCTAACTAACTAGCCTGTGTCGATCCACTGCAGGGCAAAGGCTTCTCTCTCCCTGTCATTCATTTATTTTTTCCTTTAAAGAGCGATTTTTAGAACAGAAGGCTGATAAATATTATAAAATAACAGAATAGTAAACAGCTTACATAATCATGCAATCTGCGAAAAATAAGCTAAAGGAAATTGTAATGGTTAATACTTAAATAATTTGGTTTGTTTTGTCTTTTGCAGTCGTTTCTCGGAGGCATGGGATTACATGCACAAGTATTACTTCAATACTCTGGCGCGTGCTTCTCCGTTCTTCGTCGGGCTGCTCTTTGGTTATATTCTCCACATTTACCGTAAGAATAGAATACAGATACCGTGGGTAAGTTGAAAGATATGGTCCATTTAATATTTGTGTGGGACGCTATCTGTGAAGACACACTGGCACCGTCCCACCTCCAACGGACTTCTGAAGCGGGTGCAGCGGCGGAAATTGCCGAAAATCTGAAACTTATAAAATATAGAGGCCTTGGCAGAGAGTACAACTCTGTGCCCTTTGGCGTCGAGACCCTCAGCCCGTGGGGTCCCAGTGCGCATAAGTTATTTGCGGAAATCGCGAAACGTCTGTTTGATGTAACTGGTGACCGAAAAGCTGGCGGCTTTCTCGCGCAACGCATCAGCATTGCAATTCAGCGAGGAAATGCCGCCAGCATCCTCGGTATAATGCCTCGAGGGCCTTTTTTGTCAATAATCATCTTGTATTTTGGTTTTAAATAAAGAAGTTCTCATATAAAACTTGTGTAAAAATCATATGCTAGAAAAGGAATGAATGATAGTGCGATAGATGATATGGGTGAATTGAAGAAAAAATGTGTTGCGCCAAAGTAACATGGGACAAGAGCAGGAAGATGGTACAGAAAGACTGACACTACTGACTGACTTGGAAAACATAAACTATATTAAAATTACAGCTGGAATATGCCTGGAATAGGGCCAAAAGAGTCTGTTCGGGAGTAACTAGAGAACTAACAAAGCTTTATTGGCTTTCTAGTCACTTGAACTATTCTTATAAATGCATTTCGTATGGGAAGAGTATCTTTTTTTTACTAAAAACATTTTTATCTTTCAGATCCTTGCCATCATCTACTGGGCCTGTTCTGCTGGTGTATTGGCAGGAATATTTTACTTCAAGTACAGAATCAGTTCGTTTGACTGGCACAACCATCTGATGGATAATCTGATGAACTCTTTCATGAGGCCGAGTTTTGCATGTGCCATATGCTGGTTAATAATTGCGTGCCAGCATGGTTATTCTGGTGAGATTTCAATTTTTTTCTTCATAAGTATATCATGTTATTTTTTCATGATTTATTATAATATATGCATAATATACTGTCCCACTCGTCTAGTGGTCGCAATCGCTACTGGTGAGCAAGCGGTCCTGGGTCCGATTCCCACTTCGCAAAATTTTATTGTGTTTTCTCAGTAACAGCCCGGAGTCTGGATTTGTGTCCGGCAATAGACTCACCCCCTATCCCCTATTACATGAGACTTAAATATAACTAGCAAATAAAATACAGGCGTGATGTTGTTATGTTAATATAATTTACTGTCCACATTTCCAGGTCCTATCAATTGGTTCTTGTCTCTTGATGCATGGCGACTACCATCTCGACTTTCATATGGGATGTTCTTATTCCACTACCCTCTTATGTTTTCTCTCAACTCTGCAATGGTAGCTCCCATATACTTTTCAGTTGGCAATTTTGTAAGTATTTTGCTTTTACTTAATGAAATCTATTTTTATGTAGTAATTGTTTGGAATTCTTTAAATTATTTGTTAAAATGAAATTACTAAATTGATATCAATTATTATTTCTCCACAAATTAATTGATTTTACTGCGTTTTGCTATCTAGTAATCCAAACAATTGTAATCGTATCATAGATGTGCATACATTCTTGTATTTTGCGAGCAATAAGAGAACTAAAATTTTCATAAAATAATGAATGCTTCTTTTCAACAGACGTTTAAGTTCCTGTCTTATTTGGTGTTGGCTCTGGTGTATTCCTTCGTCTTCACTATTCTTGTGGACTCCCCAGTGACAGTCCTATTCAAACAGCTGATGGACGCAGGTATTACAATACTTCCATTGCATTGCATTCTTTTCTGATATCATTGTACACTTTTGAAAGGATTCCCATCTCTTGTGGTTTTTCATCTGAAAGAACAAAAACTGCGTTTTTTCTTAACCACTTCATTTTTGTTGAAGCACAACAGTGTAACGAACATTTACTTATGAACCATAGATTTATTCAAAAACTATACACATATTTATTTTTGCTTGAAGACAAAAGACCAAATGATAAAGGAATTCCACCAAAGTAGTTCAAATAGAATCTATGTGCCCATTTTTACAAAATAAACTGGTTTGTTTCAGCAAAGAGAACGAAACCAGCTGTGAAAGGTAGCAAAGTAACAAAAGAAGATAATTTTGATAAGAGTGGCAAAACTATCGATGATCTCAAAAACATGAAAGATGTTGTTACAACTGATGAAAATAAAATTAAGTCTGATTGTGAAAATTACCCACAAGATTTAAAAGCTTATGCTAGTTCCAATGAGGTCTTAGAAAAAAATAATTCTAATGAAATTGTTGTTGATGGGAAGGATTCTTATGACGATGGTAACGTAGTGGTTATAAATGATAGTGGTGTTAACATTAGTTCAATAAGTGTACCTGAAATTAAGCCAACTCTCGAGTTAAAGAATTGAGCTGTGAAAGAAATCTCTGAGATTTTGATTAATTGATTTCTAGAGCACACTTTGTTATAGTCAATTTTGAACGAAACTAAACCATTTATGAATAAGTACGAATGTAATGCTAATTAGCACAAGATAATTAACTTCAAGCTGTTCTGCATTAATCGGTTGAAATTCTGGTTAGTTACCATTTTTGTATTAAAAATGAGAGTAAATGCGGCAAAATTTTAAATAAGTGACACTATTGATTCCAATAGTGTCACTTATTTAAATTTTTTTAAACTCTTCACATTTTAACCCTCAGAACGGCACGGACAGTACAAGATCAGATCATGCCATGTTCAAAAGCCTAGAAAATTAATGAAGGCTCTATTTAAAAGGCCTCTTTACATAGTAGGAAATTAATGCATTTCCTATGCTAAAGACTTACATCACAGAATAAAGATAATCATGCAAATATTATACAGGTGCAACCAGACTGCGGTCGGTCGATGTCGAACATTCGACATTGATCGCTTCAAAACATTCGATTTTCCATATCAATCGAAAATCAATATGAACGATAGTTATCTACAAGTGAATTCTACACCATCGTTTGACATAAAATTAAGACAGACGAAAGTGAATGAAAACATCGATCAATCGAATCGGATGGATGCCAATTACGGTTGATCGATCACCACAATGAAACGGCTTGAACGGTCGATGTCATCGATTGACCGCAGTCTGGTTGCACCTTGACAGTGTTAGTCCTGATTATTATGTAGATAATTTTATTATTATGAGATAATTTATTTTAGCGTTAATGAGTTGATAAGAGAAAACGTAACGTAGTCTTCCGGAAATAATTGAATTTCTAGTTAATTAGTTAAAATATTTACTGTTCGATCAATGAATGGAAAATGGTAGATATTGGTGCCGATTCCCTTGTTCACAAACTAAACTAAATTTAAGTTCAGTGCATCTTTTTATTTCTATTTCATTATGAAAAGGACATAAGATAAATTTTAGTTTAGTCCTGTCAAATTAATCAGCGCTTGACGAAAATTGACATTATTTTAGTAGGCAAGTTTTAAATCACGTCTAAACTTGTATGGAGTAGTGACAGGCGCTGATTAATTTGACAGGACTAAACTAAAATTTATCTTCTGTCCTTTTCTTAATGAAATAGAAAGAAAAAGATGCACTGGACTTAAATTTAGTTTAATTTGTGAACAAGGTAATCGGCACCATTATCATTTTATGCAAGATAGGGTATTGTTTGTGATATTATTTATAGGAATAAGATTTATTTGTGTAATATACTAATAATATTAGAAACATGTAGTTACCTTTTTTTACTCTTAACGATACCTTTCTGTGTTTGAAGCAGTCGAAATGAAGTTTTTGTCCATAAGCTTATATCCGACAATAAAACCAGTGGCATACGGGCCCCAACATTCAAAACGGGACAACATACAATAAATTGTATCTTAATCTATACCTAATTCTAATTAGGCCGTACCTAGGCCCAAACATACAGAGCAGGACAACATACAAAAAATTGTATCTTAAGATGCTGACAAGAGATAAAGTGTGGTAAATGTCGGACTGCTTAAAAAAGAAAGAGCAGCTAGATGACATAACGCTTGTAATTTATTGCATTAATTCATCATCACTTAATACAGATATTTTGGATTGGAACTCAAGAAAAAAGTTTAGTTTACTTTACAAGAAAACAGGTTTAGTTAATTTGTATCCATATTTTTGCAAAACCTGTTTCGTAACAACCAAATTGTGAGAAATATGTTCAAGATTTTTTTTTTTTCCGCTGCCACATATTATATTTTTTTAAAGACAAGCCTATATTGGTCATTTGCCTCTTTTTAGCACCTTAATCTACCTCTCAACTGTGTGCACCCGTACCCAACATAATAAACAGGAAAACATACAAAAAAAAATATATTAACCTATAGGTACCTAACTCTAAATTGGCTTTACCCATCACTCAAATACCAAACAGGAAAACATACCTTTATCTACAGCTTTTATTAAAAACAAGTGACCCACCCCTGTTTTGCACGGGACGATCCACTAACATGTCAAAACACCGAGATTTCTATGTTGAATCTAAGTTACCTAAATATTAAATTATTATGAGCATATTAAACCTTCCGGAATAAATACTCTAAATGATAGTGAAAACTGCATCAAACTCCATTGCGTAGTTTAGAAAAATTAAACGGACAAACAAACCGACACTAAAAGCGAATTTGTTTTCAACTATTTATTTATAGATTGTGCGGAATTACCAACCTAATTCAAAAGTTTTATCAATAATCTTTGTTAATCCTTATTAATTAAAGTTACCAAAGATAGTATAAGATTATAATATATGCAAAAATAATTGTTAAAATCTCAAATCTTGATATATTTTGTTACTAAAGTCGAATTATTAATTCACTGAAGTAATCTAACAAGTGCTAACTATCATGTTGTCTAATAAAATGGTCATATTTATTGTAATGGTGATCTTTCAGTTTAATAGATTTATCTATGTGTGAAATAAATGTATAATAATAAGTGTAAAAGTCTAGAATACAATAAATGTGACCATTGGTATAAGTATAGTATTGTAAGTCAACACTTTCAATACTATGAAAAACGAATGCTATAACAAATGCCAAATAGAAACTAAAAAAATAAATAACTACAAAATATATGGTTAAAAAAGTTGACCCAAAGATTGAGTGACCCTTTTCATGCGACTGCAAAAATAATTTTAGATTTTCTCAAGTTTTAGTATATGAGTCACTCTTGGTGCGTCGCCTTAGACTTCCAGCTGTACGTGATATCGCCTGTTATACTTCTCTTGTATGGGTGTGGTAGGAAGACTCGCAGCTGTGTTGATAGGGTCGACTGTATATAGTTTTCACTTAAATCGGCAAGCAAGAATTCTTGTGCCATTGTACGTAAATAATTAAAGTACATTTAGTATAACAAGTACATAATGCAAAATCATAATCCACTTTGAAACTGAGAGAAACAATTCTCACTGTTAAATCAAGAAATATTGATTTTCATCCACTTGCAGCAACTTTAATACCACTTGTCTATTTATTTTATCGTTTCTCAAATAAATACATAAACGTGTTTTGTCTCTCCAGTTCTTTTTGAGCGCGTTGGATTATTTAAATAAATATTATTTCAATACTCTGGCGCGAGCTTCTCCATTCTCTGTCAGGATGCTCTTTGGATATATTCTCCACCTTTACAGCAAGAGCAGAATACAGATACCGTGGGTAAGTTGATTTATAGTCATCAAAGGAGAAACAACATTCTTATTCATAACCTCTGTTTGAGTATGGTCGCCAAAAAAATTACAATAACAGTCGTGAATTGGTAACACACGATAACATTCGTGAATGAAGGTAACAGACGTGAAATTTGTAAAGTCTAGAGTTCAAGTGAGATAAATTCGTAATTCAAAGTCAAACTCAAAGCATTTATGTCAATTAAACCTTAAAACTGAGTACAGGCACGTTTGAATTGTCAAAGAGTCGGTTAGTTAGTCAGGAACGTTGAAGCTAGTTGCCCATTCAAAAACTCTATGGAGAAGAACGGGCAAGAAACTGCAAGGGCACTCTTTTAAATCATAATATTACAAATCTTGGGTACATTATTCTTATTGCTTCTATATGTAAGAACAATGTAAAAATATATACATTTATCAAAATTCTAAATATAAGATAAAAAGATTAAAAATAAGCCTTGGCGTTAAGAGATGACCAGTGTCAACTGACAGCGCCCGTTCACGAACATGACGCGTGGATAAGCACCATCCAGCTCAACCATTTTGTAGGGAACTGAATGATCCCACACATGTGCCACCATCAGCGAGACATTTAAGTGAGCATGACATACTCTGAACTGCCAAGCTTTTTCATTTCAACATACATCATAAACGGCTCCATGGTGCTCTCATTTAAAAAAATGTAAAAATGCTTCTCATTTATACAAAACTATAGTTTGCAATGCATTTGAAAGATATTTTTTTACTAGCAAAAGCAAAGAAAATCATTATTGCCTATTGAAGTATTGACCAACTAAAACTTGATTAAATAAACGATACGAGTATGTTTGTAAAGTCAGAACAAAAAAAGAGAAGTATCTCTTCCAAATATTAAAATTTTATCAAGTGAGCTCAAGTGGTTGTGGAGCAGGACCAGCATTAAGCCAAGCATTTTTATATTTGATATAATCATCCAACTTATAATATGCTTGTCTACATAGTGTGCGTTTAATACATGTTTCAAATTTCTTCTGATTTAGTTGAAGAATATCGAATTGTATTTTATTATATAGCATTTTACACAGTACCCCATAAAAGAAGTATATACTTTAGACAATTTGAAACGTGGTTGATCTAATTTGTTCCTACTTCTAGGGTTAAAATGATGCCTGTCACTTATCTTACTAAACAGATGTTGATTTTTTATAACATAAATAATATTTTCATATACATATATATATTAGCAAGGTACCGTCATGATGTTATTTTTTTAAAACCGTTCCCTTAGAGATTTGACTGCGGAGGTTGTAGATGGCTCTGACAGCCCTCTTTTGCAGAATAAAGATAAAATCAATATCTGCAGCCCGTCCCCACAGCAAAATACCGTAAGACGCTATGAAAGTAACTAAAATAGACCAGTCCTGCAGTGTCCACGTCTGTTAATTGGCGGCTTTTTTAAAAAGCGTAAGGGGTTGAAACTATTAGTGTCTTATCTATTGAAAAGTGGAATAACTTTACTGTACTTCATTAAATCTGGGAATACCCCTTGATCTACATACAAATTAAATATTAAAGCTAGATAGGGTGCAATTGTCTCAATAATGGAAAAACAATCTTTAGTAGATATACATAATTTTGATCTTAAGTTGCTTAAAAGCGTTTACAACGACCACAGGGTTTATATGTTAAAATTTAAATTCCACAGAGCAGACTGAAACATTCGCTCATAATAGATCAATAGCAAGTGAGGGCGAGGAATTCAAAATTTCTGTAGTTTTAACTGAAGTATTTGTAAAGAAGGTTACAAATTCCTGAGCAACATCTATGTTATCGCTAACGAGACCGCGGTAATTTTCCAGTGTATAATCAGTATTGTCTTTTGTTCCTGTCCGTTTCTTTGTTAATAATTTTGCAAACTGTCTTTATTTTACTGTCTGCTGATTTAACCTTATTGCTAATGTATGGACCTTTAGCCGTTTTGCAGATATTAATAAGTAGCTTAAGGTCATACAGCTCAAATAATCTTTTCCTACTTTTCCTGATACCTTTAGTTGCCCAGACACTGAATAAAACCTTGGGGCAAATAGTATTAGTTTTCTTCTTAAAAGATTTATTGTACTCGGTTTTTTGCAAACTGTCTTTGTTTTACTGTCTGCTGATTTAACCTTATTGCTAACCTGTAGCCGTTTTGCAGATATTAATAAGTAGCTTAAGGTCATACAGTACAAATAATCTTTCCCTACTTTTCCTGATACCTTTAGTTGCCCAGACACTGAATAAAACCTTGGGGCAAATAGTACTAGTTTTCTTCTTAAAAGAATTATTGTACTCGGTTTTTTGCAAACTCACTTTATTTTACTGTCTGCTGATTTAACGTTATTGCTAATGTATGGTCCTTTAGCCATTTTGCAGATATTAATAAGTAGCTTAAGGTCATACAGTTCAAATAATCTTTCCCTACTTTTCCTGATAGGTACCTTTAGTTGCCCAGACACTGAATAAAACCTTGGGGTAAATAGTATTCGCTTTCTTCTTAAAATAATTATTGTACTCGGTTTGCACTAATGAAAATAATTCTACATACAAAACATTGCCATTGTTCATATTTAGACCTTGAGCACTTAACTTGCTAATTAAATTACCGGATGTTATTGGTCTAATTTGTATCTGAACTTTTCATGATGTCTTGGATTTAAAGGTAACGGTTTGACCGCTGTAATCAGAAGGGAGATAATTTACAAGGGCTTTATATAAATCGCACGCTGAGAACGAAAGTGACTCAACTCAAAACGACAACTCACGGACAACACTGATTTCGTCACTTTCATTCGGGCGCGGGGGGAGGGAACGGTTGAGTGACAAAGAGACCGAAATATACCTCTATCCTTTTCTTACCTTTATTGGCCAGTTTTCTAATACAATTATGATAGAATATACTTTTTTAAGTCATTCTGTATACTTAACTCATTTAACCAAAATTTTGAAATCGGTCACTTTCGTTCTCAGCGTGCGAAATAGTCGCAGCAACAAAAAACATTAGCAATACATGTTACAGTAGCCGTAGTTATTTGCGTTGGTTCCAAAAACACATTTGACAAAATATATTCCATTACAATCTCAAATATAGATTAGTTTTTTGTTAATCTAGCTCAACACAGAACAATTCAATGCTATCTTCAACCGATAGTTCCTCTATGTCTTTACTAGTCTTAGATTTCATACAATTTTTAATTAAGATTAGTGAACCTCCACGCAGCATAGATTTGCGGTTAAAACAACTGCCCACACTATAGTTCTCATAATTAATTAGCATTTCATAATCTTACAACCAGTGTTCAGATATACAAGTAATATCAAACATTGTTTTTTAAAAACAATTCCATTTCTATTTGTTTGGAAGAAAAATCTTTAATATTTTGATGAAACAATTTCAAGTAATTCTGCTTAGCCCCTTTTTACAATTAAATAATTGGGTGCTAGAAAATACTTGCTGATGGTGGAGATTAAAAACATTGTTACTGGTAACTTCAGTTGTCTTACTGACTAGTTTGACTAAAGCTTACTACCTTAATATTAGCATTACTTAGATCAGCTCGGTAGACACAACTTTGAGAAAGAAGCCGACAGGACGATCCGATTGGGTTGGGCAGCGTTTGGAAAACTTCGTCAAGTCTTCTCGTCGCCAATCCCGCAGTGTTTGAAGACTAAGGTCTTCAACCAGTGCGTCCTGCCCGTTATTACATACGGTGCCGAAACGTGGACACTGACAGTCGGGCTGGTTCACAAATTAAAGGTCGCTCAGTGCGCCATGGAGCGGGCTATGCTCGGAGATTTTTTGAAGGATATGATCAAAAATGAAGTTACCGACATAGCCTGCAGAGTCAGCAAGCTGAAGTGGCAATGGGCTGGCCATGTGTGTCGAAGGACCGATGGCCGGTGGAGCAGACGATTCCTGGAGTGGAGACCGCGTATCGGCAAGCGTAGTGTGGGACGCCCCCCCAGCTAGATGGACCAACGACCTTAAAAAGGTGGCTGGGACAGACTGGATGCGGAAGGCGGAGGACAGGGTGTTGTGGTGCAGTCTGGGAGAGGCCTATGTCCAGCAGTGGACTGCTATAGAGAGTTGATTTGATTGATGATTAATATTTTTGTATTGCTAATTACAGCAGATTTCGACATACTTCTTATGTCTGACATTATAATAAAAACGAATAGCCATGCTATTTGACGTCTTAAACTAATAGGCAGATACGCAGTGTCCCCTAGTCCATTTAAATTTCTCAACAAAAGTATTGGTGTCAAAAAATATAAACTGGTCACTACGAGTATATAAATGCATATGATTATTTAGCATTGGTATATTATGATTTTGCCTACTTGACAAGTGCTGAAAGTATGAAAAAGCACACAATATTATTATCTGACAAGTAATCTTCAAGATTTCAGTGATGTCATCTTTTTTTACATTAGTACTATTACTTACAAATATAGAAATAATGGCATTCGGATCATATTCATTTATAGGTACTGATGACATTATCTCTTTGTAGGACTTCCCAGGCATACGAATACGCTAATTAACAGCAGAATAACTCATGTTGGTTACAACATAATAAGTAATAAGTTATTATTAATAAAATTTACCTAACACTTTCCCTAAACTATCTGAAAACTAAACGGAACAATAACAACATTTATTAGAACAAGGGAGAGAACAAGTCTCTTTCAAGTGCTACTTGAGGTGAACCTTATATAACATGTGGTGTATCTTAATCGTGGATACAGCCCCGAGCTGCCTCAGGTTGGAAAGCATCAAGGTTGGGTTCTCTTTCACAAGAAAATTGCGTGATGCTGAGAGTTAGCTGGTCTACTCTGTCTGCTTCATCATTACACATTTCCACCAAATCATTTACAGCAAGGTTTGTTTGTTTTTGAGAGCTCATATACTTAATATAAAGTTACCACAAACTGTCACATTTTCTCATTCGATTCTGAACTTAACCAATTAAAAATAAAATTTTAAGAAAATTTAGTTTTGATTTAAAAAAATCTAGTTTTGCATAAAGATTACAATCGAAAATAACCATAGTTAACGTTATTGATGCAAATTAAAAGTTTCTATTTGTATTTCAGCAAGGAAAACAAAACCAGCACTGAAAGCTACTGAATACCAGAAAGAGGATAAAAATGGTGATTTTAAAGTTGACCTCAAAACCACGAAAGATGCGAATGCGGGAGATGAAGTTAAAAATATTTCTGAAGTTTTAGATTAACTAAAGGATTATAAAGCTAATCCAAACGGGGACTTAGAAAATCTGGTTCCAATGAAATTGATCGTAATGAGTCTAATGGCGATGAAAATGTGATTGTTATTAATGATAGTGATGCAATTAATTCTAAAGGTGTACTTACCTGAAATTAGGTAGGACACCTGTAAAGTTAACTTGCTAAGCAGTGAGATAAATTTCTGAGATTTTGTTAGTGATTGAATTCTAAATCACACCTTACAATCATCATACACAAAAATATTTTAGTATGTTAATATTTTAGTTCTATTTGTGACACCACTTAAGATTTTATTTTAAATTACCATAGTACCCGTATATGTTTCTCGTTTTCCTAAGATTCGTATCAACCTATGATTATGTGGAGTGCACCATAAGATATTGTGTTTGTAAATATAATTCTAGTTAGGTCATTAAAATATTTGTTCTTTGATGTTTTATTTAGTTGTATTACGTTTGATATTGATGTAACTTATGATGTAATAGAAATAATTATGATTTGTTTGTTAAGTAATAAATAGTAGTTTTTTTTTTATGTTCGCCGATTTCTCTGTCTATTGTAGACCGATTTTAAAAATTATTGTTTCAAAGGGTATGCTCCCAAGGTGGTCCCATTGTCACCAAGTCAGAATCTGATGAAGGGATCCCATGGAAATCTAGGGATATCCTCAAATGTTAAAGGCACACCTATAGCGATTTAGGTATTTTTTGTAGTAACTTGTGCATTTACTTACGGAAAGCACCATTTGGTGGAGTGGAATTAATGATGAACACCACAGATGGCCACCGGAACTACTTCATAAGAAGTATTTAACGAGTTGCGATTCGATTAGGTACTTTAATATGGTTGCTAAGCCATTTATGCTCTTCACAATGCATAAGGTGAGTGGCAGTTCTCCTGGTTAACAATTAACGTCCCTGCATCGAGAAACGTAATATTTTGTAAAAGGTGATGAGCAGTTGCCATTAGGCTATTGTAACTCAGATAAATTACAAACTGACCCACTAAAAAGTGAAAATAAAAAACTTTTTACAAAAAAAAAACAACCTACTTCCAATAAAACACTACAAAGTGAAAAATAACTTTAATTTCGGAATTCGGTGGCAAAAAACGAAAATACAGATCCAAAGACACCGACTTCCGAAATTAAAGTTATTTTTAACTTTGTAGTGTTTTTTGGAAGTCGGTTGTTATTATTTTGTAAAAAGTTTTTTATTTTTCTCTTTTTTATTTTAAAATTCTCTGTCAAACCTATTCCATTCGTCGTTGCAATCAAAAAAAGGTAGTATTCCTTTTTCATCAAATCACTTAGCTTACTTGGAAGAGAACTTCCACTTTCCACTATAGTCCCAAACCTCATTTTTTCCTAGAATTTATAATAATGTTTTTCAACATGTTATTCTTTTCAGCAGCCTAATTCAATTCCCTCAGCCTGCCAGAACTTTAGGAGAAGAAACCTAGATCAACATAATAACTTGAACAAAAAAATAATAAAGAATAACGTACATGCGAAGCCAAGCCCATCCTATTCAGCACAATACTTTATCTCCAAACAAACCACTCTTGCCTTTTATAATAAAATCTCTCTACTCGTATTGTGCTTGAACCAAATATGTACATTTAAAATATACCTTCGTTGTTGAATTATTCCACTCCGCCTCACCAAGTGGTTCCACTGGTGGGACAGAGTGGAATGTTTAAAACGTTGTCCCCTAATTAATTTTGATAAAAAATAAATATACAGGGTTACAGGGAAAGTCGTACTGAATATTAAAGGAGGTTATTATTCAGGTCATTTCTGATGATTTTCATTCTGAAATAAAATGTCCGAAACTTAACCGTTACGGAGATATTCAATTTTAAAGATTATTTTTAAAAATTCTTTATTTTTTGGCTTTTAGTCGTTTTCTTTGGGATTAGAGCTCCTAGAGTCGGTTTTTTTGATGTATCTAGTTAGAAGACATGTCCATTAATAAAAATGATCAATAGAAACTGAACCTACTACTAATAGCTTAAAAAACTGCTCGACAACGGTTAGCATTATGAATTTTCTAATAGAGTGTTCTTAACTTTGATGGGCTTTAAAAAAAAAAATGTATGGAACTTATTCTGCGAATAACTTTACAAAGTTCTACGTCTCTTTAGCTATTCAAAAAGGTATATCATCTACTAGGTTTGTTCATAAAATCTTAAAATAATGTTATTAGAATAGGCCCATCTGGTAGTACAACATAACAGAATTTCGATACAAAAGAATCCGGCTGGCACTTTTAAACAATGAAAAAAGGTTTGGGTAGACATTGTTTGTGCCCGGGAGACGTGCGGTGACAGGTATTTATGTCATTTTAAATGTCTGATTTGTCAAATCGTGGATAGTGGTGTTTGTTTAGTCTGCTCATGCGAATCTTCCATGGTAGATGTGTTATCCGTGCCTTCCGATTTTTTTTTGTAAAAACGCGACTTGGCTTGGATTTTTGGACTGTTTCATCTTCTAACTGTGTGACGTGGCTTGTAACTGGACTTTGATTTGTGTTGTGAACATGGCAACATTTACCAACGAGGAATATGCTGACATCCTAATGTGTTATGGATTTTGCGAAGGAGTGTCGTTGCGTGCACGCAATGAATACATGCTAAGGTATCCTACTCGCCGAGTACCTGATATTGGCGTATTTGACAGAGTTTATCGACTGACTACGAGAAACTGGTTCTGTGCTAGTACGTCGGACTGACATGGGACGACCTCGTGTTCTTGATGACGACGACGAAGATAATGAAATACGACGTCTCTTTGAAGCCGACCCAACCACATCAACAAACGTTGTCGCTCGACGGCTTGGTATTTCCCAGTGGAAATTCTGGTTCGTAATGCACAGTTCTGGGCAATACCCTTACCATTACACGCCAGTGCAAGTAATTGAAGAAGGGGATCCATTGAGACGACTAGACTTCTGCAGATTTATGCTCAATGCCGATAATGAAGATCCGGATTTTTTAAAGAAAATCATGTGGACAGATGAGTCGAAATTTGACAAAGACGGCATCACAAACTATCATAACACCCATTATTGGGCTCCCAAAGCGCAAGGTAACCCCAAGAAAAAAAGACCAAAAGGGTCACAAAGGAGATTCAGTCTTAATGTGTGGATGGGTATAATATCAAATAACTTAATAGGGTCATACTTCCTGCCCGATAACTTGAATGGCGAGACATATGAAAACTTTTTGAGGGAGGAGTTACCCTCTTTAATGCAAGACTTGCCTATTGCATTGAGACGAGACATGTTCTTTCAACATGATGGCTGCCCAGCGCACTACAGAAGAAGTGTTCGAGCATGGTTGGAC
The DNA here is from genome assembly GCA_905333075.3 of Atethmia centrago. Classification (NCBI taxonomy): domain Eukaryota; kingdom Metazoa; phylum Arthropoda; class Insecta; order Lepidoptera; family Noctuidae; genus Atethmia; species Atethmia centrago. The sequence goes on from HG995377.1 coordinate 9,226,642, forward strand.
GAGAATTACCCAAACCAATGGATTGGAAGAGGCGGACCCATAGCATGGCCGGCGAGGAGCCCCGATTTAACGCCGATGGATTTTTATGTGTGGGGTCATATGAAAAGCCTAGTATACGACCAAATGACACCGATCGCAAATGTCGATATTCTAAGGCAAAAAATTATTGATGCGGCTGAGGAAATGAGGCGGAACCTACGAACTTCTGTCGTGAAAAGTAATTTAAGAAAAAGAATGAGACTTTGTGTAAGAAATAGCGGCGGCCATGTAGAACATGAATTATAAAAATATTGCTAAATTTTTTGTCTTTTTTTACGTATTTTTGCTACTTTTACCTCAAACTAAAAATGTACCCTCTCCCAACTTAACTGTTATTTGGGCAATGATTTGCCTATTTAATAGCAAGTGTTATACCTTTTTGAATAGCTAAAGAGACGTAGAACTTTATAAAATTATTTGCAGAATAAGTTCCATACAATTTTTTTTATTAAAAGCCTGTTAAAGTTAAGAACATTCTATTAGAAAATTCATAATGCTAACCGTTGTCGAGCAGTTTTTTAAGCTGTTAGTAGTAGGTTCAGTTTCTGTTGATCATTTTTATTAATGGACATGTCCTCTAACTAGATACATCAATAAAACCGACTCTAGGAGCCCTAACCCCAAAGAAAACGACTAAAAGCCAAAAAATAAAGGATTTTTAAAAATAATCTTTAAAATTTAATATCTCCTTAGCGGTTAAGTTTCGGACATTTTATTTCAGAATGAAAATCATCAGAAATGACCTGAATAATAACCTCCTTTAATATTCAGTACGACTTTCCCTGTAACCCTGTATACTAGGGCTGGTAGTGTTAGATTTAAGAGAAGTTATTAATCATGCTGTGAAGAAATTATCTTCAATTTATACATAATTTAATAAATCGATTAGTGGGAGAAAATAGACAAAATAATATTAAACATTCCACTTTGTCTTACTGGTGGGACAACTTGGTGGGGCACAGTGGAACAATCCTTGCTGTTGCAGATACCAAGATCACATGCATTACGATTCCTTTTCTCCCCATTCTTATACAAGAGGGGAATGCATTACCCTTTGTAGGTTGACATCTGAAAGCATAAACGGTGCCTTGTTTGCATTTGCTTTTATGCTCTGTGAAAAACTTTTCCGCCCATTATGCGGGGTTGTTGACCGTCGTATTGTAGGACGTTTAAGATTGTATGTGTGTGTGTATGTGTGCGTTTGTGCGCGATGTGTGAGATTGGTTGATCGTTTGAGCCTACAGAAAAGATGGTTTTAAATGGAGTGTGGTTTTCTGTTGGTTTTCATACCCTATAATCATGTTTTTAATTTAACTAAAATGTTGTCAATGTTGGAGTACACCCTACTCAACAAGCGCTGGTTATCAACGCTGGTTGACGCACGCAGTTTTCATATTTTTTGCCTTATCAGCGCGAACAGTCGCCGATAAGCACCGACAAGATCTTATCTGATGTAGTCGGCGCCAACAAGCGCCGACGTATCAGCCCCGGTTATGGCTTTCACGTGAATACACCGATAGGCTCTTTTATGCCTTAAAATTACAAGGACATATATTATCATAAAAGTTATACAAATGTCAAAATTCGTAAAAAACTGGGCTATTATTTAAATAAATTATAATATTCCTCGTTTGATATAGTTTACACTACACTCAAACTAATAATACATGATTTAAACTGCTAAACCGTTTACGTTTTTAGAATAGACACACCCGTTCATTATCTTTAAACTTACATAACATTTACCAACTTAGTAATTTTTTTAAAGAAATATTACATAATCTATTTACGTAGGCAAACAACTATAAGAAAATGGAACGTGAGAATTCCGTTAGTAAATATTTAAAGATTTATCAAGGCTTCAGTCGGTTGTCAATCAATTAGAGATGATTAATACTAAAGCTGATTTAACCTCGTAATTGTGAAATGAAAAGGAAAATATATATGAAGATAAATGATTACTAAGAGCGGCAGAAAAATCTAAAATATTTTTCCTGTCATATGGTCGGTACGGTCTGGTGAAGTTGACCGTTGAGCGAGGATTTGTTAATAGTTCAGCCAAAAGATGGGTTGAAAATATATAATTACCTAATTACAGGAATAACCTGGAAATGATCGAAGCACATCATTAACATAAGGGAAAGTAGGCTTATAGGTACGTAGTGAAACAATAGATGCAGAAAATGATGAGATCATGACACTTACTGAAATCCTAATCTCATCACCATCGTTCGCTATCGTACCTATGAAACCAGGAGTACCTATGAAATGCCAATACTTAGAATAACTGCGAGACAAAGATTTCCCAACAACAACAAAAGGTCAACTTTACTCTCATTTCATTTATTTACCGCTCAACTAGTCTGAAAGAAGACACAGTGCTAAGTCAAAACTTTAGTTCTGAAACCCAGTGACTAAATTAGAAGCTCTACTTAACGAATTCGCTAATTAAGTTGAGAAAGTTTGTTCCCATTAATTGGTGCCGTAAAGGAGTTCGAGACGATTAGCACTTCGATTTTCAATTCGAGTGCGATATTGAAAATCGGTTTATTTGCTTTTGTTAGAGTGCCACAAGTCAAAATCGGGAGATTTTATTACTTGCTGTTTTTGTAAATGGAAAATAATAAGTTTATATTCAGTAATTATTATATTTTTCGTAAGTTATCGAAAGTGTTTAATTCGAATTCAATAGAGACATAATGGTATGTACACACACGGCTACATATCAAGCTATACATTTCCAGTATAGGCTGATCTCGCATTTTATAGGATTTCCGTACAATGAGAGGTCAGCTTAAACTGGTTAAGCTTAAGCTTGATATGTAGCCGTGTGTACGTTATCACGTGAAACTCAGTATTAACTGCTCGCAGTCGGAATACACCTAAAAGTAAGATATATAATTGATGTACATAGATATTAAACTTACGGCGATATCTTCAAAAAGTTTCAAAGTCAAAGTCATATCATTTATTTCAAATAGGCACGTATAAGGCACTTAAAACCTGTTAAGCCTCGCGCGACACCGATTCGGAGTCAAACAATAGAAAATCAATTGTGTCTCATTAGCTGTCCTTGACCAACTAACCGTCAAAAAGTACAGAAAAATAGAAGTGGTTCTAGTTGCTCCTTCCAAAAGGTAGATCCATATGGAGAAGAACGGGCAAGAAACTCCACCGTTACTCTTTTAAAATGTTTTACATTAATTATATAATATATGTGAAGACGTAATATATATGAGAGCAGTGGTGGCCCAGTGGTAACGGCTGCGACTTACGAGTTGTAGGTCGTAGGTTCGAACACAGACAGAAGCTTTATTAGTGTTTATTATGATAGGCGATCAAGATTTTAAAAGCACCAGGGAATCAATTGAACTAGACAAGTTAATTAGAGAATCTCTTAAAAGTGTAACTAATACAAATGTAATTATGTGCTGCCCTACATATGGACAAGGGGCTCTCATACACAATTATAAAATAGAAATGTTTAATAGATTGCTTTACATGGACATAGAAAATCATAATTATGCTTATTTTTTTTTACAGTAATTTCGACCTATCTGATGAAACATTCTCATATAATTCCGGTGTAATTAACAGACTCGGTCAAAAACGTATTTATGAAAATATATTCCGTCGCCTACTTGTTGATATTGAGACCTATTTATTCATCTGAGTATGACTACTACTGTGTCGCCAAAAAAGCCCAAAATACTCTTTTTCGTCCCATCACGTAAAAAGTTATTTGGTAGTAAAGACAGTTCTAAAGAAAAACAAAAATTTGGACTATTACACCAAAATATAGTAGGAACTTTAAATAAAAGTGATCTATTCGAAATTACAATTACCGACTTGGCAAATCAGATTGGCGATATAGATTTTATTTGTCTGAGTGAAACTTTTATAAAATCAGGGCATGGAAGTAATCTGGCACTTACACACTACAACTTAACTGCCAGTTACACTAGACACGGGAAGAAACGCGGTGGAACATGGGTTTTAATAAAAAAAGGTCTAAGTTTAGGCCGTTACCTATAACTGATGAACTGGCCATCGAATATTGCTTTGAATGCTGTGGCATAGAAATATTGAGTCATAATTTAATTATAGTGTGCATTTTTAGAATTCCGGATTCTGATGTGTCCATATTTGAAAAAAATCTTGAATCGTTACTACGCAATCTAACCCGCGAAGTTAAAAAAATATTATTATGTGCGGAGATTGGAACATCCACATATTGAAGGATAACAAATATTCTAAAGAATTAATATCAATACTAAACAAATTTGTCAGAAATGATGGCAAAAGACCTGATGGTGTGTCTTTGGTCCCGTGGATTTTGGGACGGATGCTTGTGTGACGCTACCTGTGTAGACACGCTGGCACCGTCCCACCTCCAACGGACTACTTCTAAAGCACGCGGCAGAAAATGCCGACAATCTGAAAGTTATTAAATATGGAGGCCTTGGCAGAGAGTACAACTTTGTGCCCTTTGGCGTCGAGACCCTCGGTCCGTGGGGTCCCAGTGCGCATAAGTTATTTGCGGAAATCGCGAAAAGTCTAGTTGATGTAACTGGTGACCGAAAAGCTGGCGGTTTTCTCGCGCAACGCATCAGCATTGCAATTCAGTGAGGTAATGCCGCCAGCATCCTCGGTACAATGCCCCGAGGGCCTTTTTTAGGCTTAACTTAGTTTTAATTTAAATTAGTTAATGTTAATAATCATCTTGTAATTTAGTTATGTAAATAAATAAAACAAAAAAGAAACTAAACAAATTTCCCTACATGTTAGGATGCCTACTAGGAAAAATACTAGCATATATCAAATAGCTAGTAATCTCCCAGCAGTTGATATGAAATGTAGTATACATAATTTAGCTCTCTCCGATCACGATACTACAATTATTAACTTTTTAACTTGAGGAGACAAATAATAATAACAAATCAAAAACTGTATAATTCTGGTATGATGCGAAGAGAGATTACGATAAGAGTAACATAGCAAAACCGGCATGACCCAACCGTTTAAGGCGCGCACCTTGTTTCCACCTGATAGAAGACTATCAAATACTTTCTTCAGGCGGCCATATAAGCGCTCTTTCAATGATTGATGCCCAACGCTTCCAACATACCCAAATACTTGTAGGTTTCGGATGCGGAGAGGGCTCTAAGGTTTATGGAATCCGAGAGTTAGGTTCCCACGGAATCCACAATCTCCCTGCGCTTTACATTCATGATACATTTATCCACTCCAAATTCCATCCTGATGGCGCTACTGAAAGTATCAGTTATTTTCAGAAGCTCCATCAGTTGCAAATTATTGGAGGCAACCGATAGCCTAGACCTGAATCCTCCAGCAGCATGCCTAGAGGATTCAAGGCTAAGCAGAACCAAAGCGGACTCAAACTAAAATATGCCTCGCTCTATCCTTATCGGCTCGCTATTCCTCTGGATATTTCGATGTCCTGGAAGCGAAGGACTGTCCTCCATTGCCCCATACACGACATCAGGAAGGTGCGCAGAGTTGTATTTACTTTATACAACTCCAGCACCCTCATGAGCCATGTATGTGGCACCGAGTTATAGGCCTTCTTATAATCTATCCAACATGTCGAAAGATCCTTTCGGGAACCATGAACCTGTTGGCTAATGGCCATATCAATGAGGAGAAGCTCCTTAGTACCGCGGGACCCGTTCCTACATCCATTTTGAGAGACAGACATGATGGAGTTGGTGTCTATGTTGTGTATATGTTTGTTAATTTTAGCTCTCAAAATGGATGTAAGAACTTTATAGACCGTCGGTAAACACGTGATCGGCCTATGATTTTTGGGTTCTGCGGTGCCACCTCATTTATAGAGCAGATGGGTAATTCCTGTCGTTAGGAATTGGGGTAGCGAACCAGACTCCAAAGCAGTCTGGTACTGAGCCGCCAAGCGAGCGTGCGACCTAATAAACCATTTGAGCCAGAAGCTGTGCAGCCCATCCTGTCTTGGGGACTTCCAGTTAGGTAACGGATGGACTGCACGAGCTACATCTTGGGGGTAGATGCTAATGGCTCCCATTTCTGGTATTGGATCGTAGGCTCGCTCGAATTCTCGAGCCCAATCACCTTCGGTGTGACTGACAGGCACCGACCAGATACTGCGCCAGAAAGAACACATGGCATCATCATCCGGCAGGCGCGTGTCAGTCACACCTTGGTCCGGTTGCTCCCAACCCCTATAAACCCACCTTTTATCGCTCTGGAAGGTGCGATTATGAGTGTATCGCTCTACTCGCCGCTTATACCTACGAATACGGTTCGCCCATGCATACACTTTCTGCTTCAGGAAGTCGATGCGCTCTGTGACACGGGACATATAGTCCTGAAGGCGGATATCAGTCCCTGAGAACGCCCGCCTCACAAAGCGCATCACTCTAGGGCGAGTATTGCCCTCCCTGAAGCAGATTAGTTTGCCGATGAGCGCTCTGGCCCCACCAATACGGCGTTCAATTCTGTGTCCCAGCAGTGGGAACATTATACGCTGATTATATATGTGAAGACGATGCACCTACAATAAAATTTTTATAATAGGTAAAAATGATTAAAAATGAAGCAATGACAGATAAATTAATTATGTGATAGATACATGGTGCTCACATATTTACAAACATTGCAAAAGTAGACGATTTTCATAAAAAAAAATAACAGGGAATAAGTTAGTATGTGATGTAAATAGCCACAGAATGTAAAATCAATGTCATAAAAATTATAAATTATGCAATTAAATTAACAACCTGTTTGATTTTATCTAGACCCTAGATTGCCCTATGGACCACGACCAGCATGTTTCCGGGTATTTTTATATTGGATATAATCCTCTAATTTGTAATATGCTTGAAAAAGTTATAAAGTGTACTTTTAATATGAGTTTTAAATTTTCTTTCATTTAATTGCAATACCTATTTTTTTGCTTCCTACATTTTTATACCCCAAAACAATAACAGTCAAAGTAATAAACTATTTCTACCTGACTACCGCATTCAACTCAGTTTCATTTACACACTCACTTGTTTTCAAGTTCACTCACTTAATCACTCAGATAGTTTGTGCCTTGTTCCAACGCAACTCGTCTGCCCTTCATCAGGTTAAATCAAGAGTCTGTCATCGTCGTTTACACATATGTGTTTAGTATCGTATAATGTCTTTTAAATTAATTATTTTTTATTCTTGCTACTGTTTAAATAAACAAGCTTATTAAGACGGGACGAACCTAATAATTTATAATTGACGAAGTTTGTATAAAATTACGTTTTCTTGTCACGATCAGCGTTTTAATTTCGATTTTGGAGGAACAAGGTTTGATGGAAACACCCTACGGCCTAGAAAGAGGTGAAAGATAATTATGATGTATTTAATAGCGGGATTTCGGAGGCTTTGCCAGTAACTTAAGAGTATTTTCTATCATAATGTGTACCTAGACACACGTATCGACTTTAGTCGCTGGTGACTCTCTAGCGATTTCAAAATCACACATCCACAGATTTTGCCAGGAGATTTGTCGAAAGCATTTTCAAAATCTGTGTGTGGACGTGAGGTTTTGAAATCGCCAGTGACTAAAAATGCTGCGTTTGTACCTAGCATAAGAAAAACGTTTAATCTGTTACTAGTTCTGATAGAACTGCATGAGAAAAAAATCTATCTTGCTGTAAACCTCTAAAATGCCCGCCTGCTTTCACAAGCGCCTCACTCACTCGTCTTTCATTGTCCGGCTTAGATCCCATACGACATACGTATATCATGGCAGTTCACGTTAAAGAAAACCACGAATCCTGCATGACGTCCTTTGAAAAAAAAAATAACGACATTCTAGTCGCTTTTTTGGTTTTTATATTTGACAACATCATATACTCGTATACATATGCATCGAGATAGGTCGAACGTTGCCATTCCGAATGACCTTTCGAAATGTTTACTCTTAAAATAGGTATTGAAATTTAACATGGGTTGGATATTTTGAGTTCCACAGCTCAAACCCGTCAAACAAACCCAAACTCGAGCGGTTTACTAGTAGCAACTGAAGAGTTCCATTATCCACCTCCTGCCTCCATCATCAGATCAGCTTCAAGATACCAAATTATAGTATTGTCATCCGAACTACATATACACACAAGGCTTATTTTAGGTACGACAATTAGAAGTAGGTTAAAATTTACTCAGTTACAAGTGAAGTTATGAAAAAAAAAATACAAAATCAAACTTCCAAAAAAAGTGTCTTTTTGGAAGTTTGATTTTGTATTTTTTTTACAAAAAAGACACCGACTTCCGAAATTAAAGTTATTTTTCACTGTAGTGACAGTGAAAAATAACTTTAATTTCGGAAGTCGGTGTCTTTAGATCTGTATTTTATTTTTTGGCCACCGACTTCCGACATTAAAGTTATTTTTCACTTTGTAGTGTTTTTTTAGAAGTTGGTTGTTTTTTTTGTAAAGTTTTTTATTTTTTACTTTTTAGCGGGTCAGTTTGTAATTATCTAAGTTACAATAATGTCAACTGCTCATCATTTTTACAAAATATTGCTTTTCTTGATGCAGGGATGTTAATTTTTGAGGAGTTATCCTGGTAAGAACCAGGAGAACTGCCACTCACCATATGCATTTTGAAGAGGATAAATGGCTTAGCAACCATATTAAAGTACCTAATCGAATCGCAACTCGTTAAATACACCTTATTAAGCAGTTCCGGTGTCCATCTGTGGTCTTCATCATCAATTAAATTCCACCAAATGGTGCTTTCCGAAAGCAAATGCACAAGTTACTATAAAAAATACCTGAATCGCTATAGGTGTTTGAATTTTGAGGATCTCCTTCGATATCCATGGGATCCCCATCAGATTCTCATCAGATTATGACTTGGTGACAACGGGAATACCTCGGGAGCACACCTTTTGAAACAAAAAAAAAAATTTAATCGGTCCTCAATTGACGGAGAAATCGCCGAACACACATAAATATATAAATATAGGTACGGCCGAATTGAGAAACTTCCTCCTTTTTTGAAGTCGGGTAAAAACAGACAGCACGCGGCGGGGGTACAAAACATTTCAAGCGAAAAATGTTTTTACAATAAAGGCTCCTTCAAACAGGCGCGACACGCGACGCGACACTAAGACACCGCGTGTAGCGCTACAAGCGGTGCCTTTGTGTCGCGCTTGTTTGTAAGAGTCTTAAACCACAAAAGCATATTTTTTTTATGAGATGAGACGGAATGTTTTCGAGATTCTTATTACTACGGCGCGTGCGACGACGGTATGAGTCACTCATAGCCCAACGCCGCGCCCGGTGTTCTTGAGTAGGTAGTACACGAGTCGCCTATCGCGCACGCGCCGTTTCAGATTTTATTGTGATTGTAAGTTTCTTGTTTTGTTTGTGAACGATAACAATACTTGTGTTGTGCGAAAGATGCTTTTATCGTATTTTATCTTTTATTTACAAGTGTGAAGTTGTAGTAGTTTAAATAGTTGAACAGATAGGTAAATAATCACTTTAATCACTCAAGTTTCATACTAAACATGAGTGATTAAAGTGATTATTTGCTTAGAACAGTACCACAAATTTTGAGATAAATTGTTGATACCATTGGTAAACTGCGTACAGTGCGTAGGTAGGTACTTGTCCTAAGTATTAGAAGTATACATATTATTACCCATGTCGCCGGCGCGTGTGCACCTTTGTATTGCCGCTTTTACAATTTAATTTTTACAACCGGCGTGTATATGAGTAGATGTATGACCGTAAACAAACCAAAAGGAATATGTAAGGATCGTAGCAGGTGGCGTTCCGTAGTTTCGGCCATTTTGTATGTGTATTTTTTTGTATAATCATTGTTTATTTTTATTTCATTATTTTTACCGACATTTATCAACTTGTATTAACCTCTGTACTATTTAATGTACTAATGCGTTGCCACTCTCTGTAAAGTAACATCTTTGTGTATCACCCAGCTTGTGCCAACTCTTGAATCAATAATATAATAGCTTCTACAGCAGCGTTCCACCGATTCTAACAAATAAAATCTCACAAGAAATACAAGTGTTAAGAAAAAAAACCGGACAAGTGTGAGTTGATCACGCGTAGTAAGGGTTCCGTACAATGGATATGTCATCTACCATGTTTTATTATCCCAAGATAATTTATCCTAAGAACAAACATGACATTGGCGCCGATTCCCTTGTTCACAAACTAAACTAAATTTAATTTAGTGCATCTTTTTCTTTCTATTTCATTAAGAAAAGGACAGAAGATACATTTTTGTTTAGTCCTGTCAAATTAATCAGCGCTTGCCGTAAATTGACGTAATTTTAGTAGGCAATTTTTTAATCACGCCTAAACTTATATAGAGTAGTGACAGGCGCTGATTAATTTGACAGGACTAAACTAAAATTTGTTTTCTATCCTTTTCTTAATGAAATAGAAAGAAAAAGATGCACTGAACTTAAATTTAGTTTAGTTTGGGAACAAGGGAATCGGCACCAGTGTAGTTGAAAAACATGTTCTCCAATAACATTTCAACTGCAAATGTAAGTTTGACATTTAACACACAATATTGAGATATTTACCATGTTATTTTAAGACCATAGGCTTCTTTTATTTTAATGGTTAATTTTCATCAATTTTCTTAAATAAATTTTAACTACAAGGTGTCGTTTTGCGTCCTCGTCAAACTCAAGGAGGTAACTATGCTAATGATTCTCGACACGAATCAATAATAAAATAAGTAGGACTTTTTTTTTCTAATTTTCGGAAATGTGTGTGATACTCATGTTAAAACGCGACCCGTGTGATACCGCACTGTAAATGCCGTGTTACACACACACACTACCGCATACGCAACGGTGTGATTCTGTTCTGTTAAAGTGGTGTATTCTAAAATACTGTCAAACTTAAATGACTAAAAAAACAAGTATGTATTAATTATTAAGCAGGTATCGTAATTTTATTTGATTATATACATATGTCTTTCTTAGCAGCCTTCTCAAATTTGACGAGGATGCAAAACGACACCGTGTATTTATTTAAAAAATATTTATAAAATATTTGGTCCTCATAACAAAGCCATTAGATTATCATAGGGCTTTGTTTTTTTTTATAATGCCCCCAAAAGTGACCCTTCTATTCAAAATTCATATTACTTAATCGGTCCAGTAGATTCCGAGTAAATCTGCTGTTACAGGCGGACAGACCGACACACGAGTGATCCTATGAGGGTTCCGTTTTTTCGTTTTGAGGTACGGAACCCAAAAACCAGTTAACTTTTGCTTACCTTCCTGAATTATAGTCGGAAACGATATAGAAACTGTGGTGGAAGTACTTGAAAGCTGCATCCGTTTCAATTCCATGAAGTGTACGCTTCAAAGCTGTTGGCGTATTGCTCTTGACAGTTTGGAAGAACGGATATAGTGTTACAAAAGCTAGTAGTACGTATTTCTCTAACTCCTACAGTTGGTGGATGAAAATACCAGCCAGAAAAATCTTGTGAAATAAATAGTCAATCACATTTTTTTCTATGTTTTCAATTATATTTTGATTTTTACGTGTAACTACATAAGTATGTAAATGGACTAATAGTTGAAGATACCCTTAATAAAAAAAAAATACCACGACAAAAATATCTAGATTTAGATTCGTTCCATTCGCTTCAAAACTTTTGAATTTTCTACTTAAATAGAAATCAAATTCCTGTTTAAAAAAAAAGATTTCGCGTAGATCATTGACCCCTTCGAGGTGCCCGCTTTCTCCATTCGTACACAGCTCAAATGATAAATTATCAACTTTAAAACATCAATTACAAATAACCACTTCCAAGACTACTATAGCACGTAATCTTCGGCGTCAGCTGTTTATCAATACGAAATTATATAAATCCTTTAGGCAAGATCTTAACCTTCCCATAGACGTGGAGGCGACGCATAAATCAAATAACTTTTCAAGGCACGTCTTCATGAGTTTTGACCGAAGAGATACGAATGAATTGATATGGATATATCCTTATGAATTCAGGTCCTGCCTTCGAATAAATCTTTGAGACTGGCGGAGGAAAAACTTGCGCAGTAAGTTATTGTGTAGTTGTGAACTGGCTTACGTGGGAAAATTATTTTTTGTATATAATATAAATTCACGCGGTGTTTCCCCAAAGAGCTAGGCAGAGGTGTACCTGTAGTACACCCACATTTCTTTCAACCTCACTTACCCATGAATAAGGAAAAAGTTAATTCTATAAAACATTGACTGCCTGCAAGCGCTACTGCTGAGCATGAGGTCCTGGGTTCGATTCCCGGGTCGGGCAAAGTGTTACTGGGTTTTTCTATCTGGAATTTCTTAGTAGCAGCCCGGAGTCTAGATTTGTGCCCGGTTGATGGTAATAGGCTCGCCCTCTATTACATGGGACTTAAACATAACTGGCGAAATGCATGAGTACACCCAGTACTACAAGTACACCTCTGCACAACCTTCAGGGAAACAAGGCGTGAGTTTTTGTTATGTTATAAAATATTTTGTATTCCAACAAACAGCTTGAAGAATCACATGCATTTGGAGACGGGGAACTAGATAGTCATATAAATGAATTGTATAAAACTTAAAACAGGCTAACCACGAAATGCTTTCGCCGCGTTTCGACGCAAAACTTTCCTCTCAAATGTTCTCCACGGTCGGACGGACCACACCGCAACAAAGCCTAAATTAGCCTGTGTTGGAAACCACGGACCGTTCTTTGAACATTTTCTATAACAACGGTACCTACTGACCTATTTTTTGTTATAATTGTTGTGTGTTTTAATCAATCTTCAATGAATGAAAAGAGTTTTAACGTTGAAACAGACCCCTTTTACGAGAATGATTCAATTCTTGTAATTTGCAATTCATCTTTGAGCGCAGTGTTTGGAATACTTGAAGTTTTAATTTATACCGTTCCAGTGGCTCGCCAGTGCCTTTGCGAGCGTTGAATTAATACACCGAAATCTTTCTTTTGAGTTGTTTTTAATGACAGTGGTGGCGTAACATTCCTCGTGGAAGGATTATGATTTCAGCAAAAGTATAGACGTCGTTGAAAGATAAAAGGCGGCTGCCTCATTAAAATGTAGATTGACAACATGAAAAATAGATTGAAACGTAAAAATAGATTCAGGCTCTGTCTTTACGAATTCAATAAGGTAATTTCCGGTATTAACATGATTATATATAACGCGACTAACAAAAGGCAGATGTGAGTGGAAACGCTGGGAGTGCTCGCCCCAGGAAGACATATAATTACCTCATTGGTGATGTTCTTCAGAAAGGTCAGGTGCGTAGTACTCGCAACCGGCATGCGTGTATGACCAGCAGGCTTAGCATGACATTCTCTATTTCTTCGAAGAATAGACACGGCTCTTTCTATACAAAGTGACATTTCGTTTCTCAGTTTTTGACATCTCACCGTAGAAATCCTTCTACAATCTGTCATCTTGTCTTTCGTTTCTAACGATCTTTGTCTAGGTCCTTTTATATGTAGAAGGATTTCTACGGTGGGATGCCAAAAAAGGAGAAAATAATGTCACTTTGTATGGAAAAAGCCGTGTCTATTCTTCGAAGAAATAGAGAGTGTCATGGTAAGCCTGCAGATGTATCAACGTAAGCGACGCAAAGGAAGTACGTAAGGAGCGTAGCAGGTGGCGTTCTAAAGTTTCTGCCTACACCCATGGAAAGAAGGCGTGAGTTTATGTATGTATGTATATAAAACGCCAGTGTGCAATCAGAGTTATTGTAGTGAGTGACAGTATAGTAATACATCGATACTTTTGATTTACGATTTAATCAGGATTTTGTCGCTAGGGGCGTATGTTTTATATATGTCGTAGGATAATTTGATACTTCGAATCTTCGCGGAAATCCTAGGGGTTTTGCGAAAACGCGGATAATTAGACATAGGCGAAAAATTATCAAATCTTACTGGACAAAGTCAGGATTTTTGCGAAAATACTCGTTATTATAGCAATATTGCGAAACGAAACGCTGGCTGTTATGAAATAAGAACGCTGATTGGTCGGTCAGCACGTTCAATAAGAGATCGTCTCTGATTGGTTGACGTCTTAAATGTCAATCATTTGTTGCCGCACGTTATTTGTTTACGTTTGTGTCTGAGTTAAATTGCAGAAGTGTTTTGTTTTTTATCGTAAATAGTGTACCTACTTGGACTTAAATAAAGTGGTAAATAAAAGTGCTACACGGATGTACATAGTGTCATATATCATAAAAGTCTTAGTCAACCACTCAACAACAACAATGCTTTCGAGATTGGTTTAGCGGTGTTTTGTTTGTCATTGTGTTAAAAGTGGACTATAAAATTGGACTTGAACTAAGAAACGGTGTGAATAGGAGGTTTGGTTTTCATATAATTATGACAGATTCGACAGAGAATGATGTTCAGCAGAATCGGAGAATTTGGAGGTTATCTCCGATAAAGACAAATTTTACATAGAGTTAAGAAAGTTTTACGATAATAGAGTTGACGGTACAACTAAACCAGAATGGACTAAAGAACGCGTAAATGCTGTAATAAATTCAATTGAACAATTTAAAACTGCGAGTGTACTTAAGCAACCAAAAACACAACAACAGTATAGAAATGCAAAAAAATACGACGTGATGAGTGTAGGTGCAGAAAAACTTCTGATACTGAGAAGAAAGGATCTTAACTCTCCTGTTGTACAAGTACCTTCAACAGATATGTACTATGATATTCTTCTGCAGGCGCACATATCAACTGGGCATGGAGGACGCGACAAACTGATATATAACCTAAAGCAACAATATGTGATACCGGTACCGATTATGATATTGTTCCTCAACTTGTGTAAGATCTCTCTGAATAAAAAAAGTTGCCCAAAAACAGGAATTGTTGTACGCCCCATAATTTCTCAAGACTTTAACAAACGTGGGCAGGTAGATTTAATTGATCTCCAGTCAACTCCTAGCCACAATTACAAATGGATTTTAAACTATCAAGACCACCTCACTAAGTTCTGCTTTCTCAGACCTTTAACCAGTAAAAAAGCAACTGAAGTAGCCATGGCTCTTTTAAAAATATTCTTAGAAGTGGGTGCGCCAATGATTTTACAGAGTGATAATGGCAAGGAATTTACTGCCAGCATAATAAAAGAGCTAATCACATTGTGGCCTGCATGCAAGATAGTGAATGGACGTCCCCGACATCCTCAAAGTCAAGGTTTGTTTGCAAGTTTTGCACTATCCCGCTTACCGCTATGCATTTTTCTTTCACCCAAAGGTTGCCTGGTAGAGATTGCTACCTTAGCAATAAGGCCACCTATGTTGTACTGTCTTTTGTTGTTATCTGTTGTTTTGTATTTTTTTTTATGTGCAATAAAGTATTTTTCTCTTTTTTAGGTTCGGTAGAAAGGTGCAATCAGGATGTTGAGAACAGGTTGCGTTCCTGGATGTCCGACAATAACTCAACTGAATGGTCACTGGGATGCTATTTCGTTCAGTTCCAGAAAAATTCTTCGCATCATCGCACAATAGGACGTTCACCATACAAAGCCTTGTTTGGTCACGATCCTGTAATTGGCCTGTCTTCAACTTATTTGCCTAGAGATACATTGTCAAAATTAGAAAATGAAGAAGACTTACAACAGGTTTTAATTAATGAAAATCCTCCTCGCACTGAAGATATTCAAGACGAGCGTAATGCAGGTTGTAGAAATGAATCCAAAGTTGAAAATGCAATCCTTTTCTATGAGCAGCTTTCTAACGAAACCACAAATCAGTATGTTTCCACTGATCAAAAAATGACTATCCGAACACAAACTTCAACACAATCTACCCCTCTTTCATCTATGACACAATATAAAAAAAATTCTGCAAATAACATTACAATTTTAGAAGATGTAATAATTGTCCCAGCAAGTACAACAAAAACGATCTGTCTTGATAACAATATCGCTATAAATGACACAAATTCCCACACAAATGTACAACAACAACATTCCAATAATATTGTTGCTACTGAAGTTAAATGTTGTATTTGCCAAATTACCACATCCGATTCACTCAAATGTTCAAAATGCCAACAAGTGATTCACGGCGCATGTGGAGTGTCTGAAGTTAGAGAAGGTAGTAGTTCTTCTAATGTTAAATGTAACTTATGCTGGCAAGAAGATTCTATTAGGAAAGAAAGAACAAGTTCGCATGAAAATTTAAAAAGAGCAGCTGCGACTATGTGTACTACATCCAACAAAAAATTTAAAGAAATAGATGTAGGTGCTACAATTTTGGTTGATGTTCCGAAGTACGATCGTGCACCCTTAGATAACAAAAACATTACAGGACGAGTAATTGATAAGAAGAATGGTTTGTTTCAAGTTGGTACCTCCGTTGGTATAATTAAAGATTGGCTACCAAGAAACGCACTTCAAATATCTCCAGGAGCTCAATTTACCGGCCCCGTTCCCGGGGTAGTATTACCTATTCGTGGTATTTCCTCACAACTATCACCATTCGGCGGACAAGGGTTTAAGCAATGTCATTGCAAGAAATCAAGCAAACAATGTTCCTCAAATAAGTGTGCTTGTAAAAAGCACGGTTTGCTTTGTAATTCCAAATGTCATTCCAAATCTTTGAATTGTTGTAACAAGTAAAGTCTTACTAATAATTTCATATTACTATTTACTAAACGCAGCTGTGCTTGCATTGCAACTCCAATGTTACAGGTCCATGCAACTCAGCGTAAGTTTCACATTAGTGACGTATTTAATTATCTTTTGTTCTGTGATTATTCGCTTTTCAAATTTTTTTCTAGTTATCTTTTAATTTCTTTGAATAAGTCTATTTTTTCCTATTTTTGCTAATTCAATAATAATTTGTTGTAGTTATTTTGTTCACTATAAGTGAACCAGAATGTGATAATAATTTTGCCTCAATATATCTTAAGTTTAGCTGTATAAGAGAAGAGAAGGCTGATGAATGAGTGATTTTATCTCAAGACTTTAATTCACAAGACTGATCAATTCCATTGTTGCACTATTAAACTAATTGTTTACCTAACCAGTTTCATCCAATTTATGGATTACACCCTAAAATTGGATCATTTTTTTTTACTACGACTGAGATCTCCTATTGTCTGTAGAAAACAACATACATACTAAAATTTTCAATAAAAAGTTTATAAAAATCAATTTAGTGATTTTCCTTTCTCACCTATTCTAAACCTTCATAACTCTATGATACAATACTTGAAGTTAATCATCGGCAAACTAGGAACCAATTAGAAGTCAGCCAGCAAAATTGTAGCCAATCAGTGTTGAGCACATCAAATCTTTCTATAGTAACGAGTATTTTCGCAAAAATCCTGACTTTGTCCAGTAAGATTTGATAATTTTTCGCCTATGTCTAATTATCCGCGTTTTCGCAAAACCCCTAGGATTTCCGCGAAGATTCGAAGTATCAAATTATCCTACGACATATATAAAACATACGCCCCTAGCGACAGGACTTTTATTTAGTACAAACAACAATGCTAACAATCGTATTGTTATATTGCGTAGATTCTTCTTGTTAATAACTATTTAACTACACTAGGGTCTCCGGTCGCATCCGGCCCTGGTTCATGGTATGGAGTGAGAGGACATGGGCAGCTGGCACCTCCTTCTGCGAAGCAGTAATGCTCGCGAAGGAGGAGGTGGGACGGTTGAGAAAAAGGCAAATTTCGTGCTCCCTCGCCCCTAGCCGTCGCAGGAGACGCCCTGGGCGTCGGGAATCCCGGGCGGATTTCCGGCCACCGTAGTCGTGGGCTTGCGGACGGTGAGTAATGGGTAGCTCACCGTACGTTAAGGACCAGGCCCGGGTCGACGGCGCGTTGTATTCCACACGCGCCTCAAAGTGATGTCGTCAGCA
This sequence comes from Atethmia centrago, assembly GCA_905333075.3. Classification (NCBI taxonomy): domain Eukaryota; kingdom Metazoa; phylum Arthropoda; class Insecta; order Lepidoptera; family Noctuidae; genus Atethmia; species Atethmia centrago. The sequence continues at coordinate 9,244,605 of HG995377.1, forward strand.
CAAGTGTCGGGGTCCACTAGAGCCGATGCCTGCCGGGGTCGCGTGGCAGTCCAAAAGGATCGAGGCCCCTGGCAACACAGGCAACGGAAGGAATACGGATGGGTTTTAGTCAGTAATGAAAAATGAAAATGAAAAATGAAAATGAAAAATACTTTATTGCACAATAGGTTTTGCAGTGAATACAGTAAAAAAAAAAAGTTACACTTTACAAATGAACACTTGTATGCTACAACAATGGTGGGGGTACTGTCCTCTTAGATAGGCTATACAATAGCCTGTAGTAAAGAGAATCAGTGCCGTATCCCTCTAGGAGTGGAAAATCAGTTGCTTAGTGTTTTTGTACAATTCAATAATTTAATTATTAAGTATAGTAACGCAAAACAAAAGAAAATAAAAGGATAATAATTAATGAAAATGCTTGAAAGTATAAGTATATATTTTATGTGTGGTATGTGAGTAGGGGTGTGGTGGGGAATGTGTGTTTGCGAGTGTCTGTATGTGTGTGAGACGTAAGTGTGTGTGTGTGTGTGTGTGGGCATGTTTTGAGAATATATATGTTGCGAGTAGACGTACTTATGATAGTGTAGTAAACAAGGATTCGGTTTCCTCATACGTTTTGTCTAGTAGGTAGGAGCGGATTGCTGATTTACATTCTTGAACAGATAAGGGATAAATTGAGATATTTGCATTAATTGTGTTATACAAGAAAGGGCCAAGATAGAAGAAAATTTTTTTCGTAAAAGAGTAGCGGGTCTGTGGAAGGGTACATATTAAATCTTTACGACGTTTTTTAAGTTTAACAAAGGGAGTAGAGTGATGTTGTAACAAGATTGCATGATAAATAAACAACTGTCGAACGTTAAGAACGTTGCAACTTTTATATAATTGAGTGGTGGAAAATAAAATAGGCCGAAATGTTGCAATCTTTAGTACTGCCCTGTGAGCAATCTCCAAAGGAAGTAGCGTGGTTTTTGAAGTACCACCCCAGCAGGAAATGCAGTAAGATAATATTGACTGACAAAGAGCGTAGTAAACATTACGGATAATAAAATGGTTAGCTACAAGTCTAAGAGTTTTAAAAATAAATATCAATTTTCGCACCCTACTCGTCAGTGCCTCCACGTGGGCTTTAAAGTTTAAGGTATTATCTAAAATTACACCCAAGTATTTAATTTTGTTAACAGGCTCTATTTGACTGCAGTTACAATTCTGTGTAATATGTGTGAGACATGTGTGAGCAGTGAGGGATAAATGATTTTTTGGCTGGGATGTTGCGCTAATAGAAAATGTGATGAATTTGGTTTTGCTTGTGTTGAGTGTGAGGGTGTGAGCCAGAAGCCAGTCAAGGGTGGAGTCAAGACCCGTTTGAGCATGAACTTGAAGTTCTGACCAAGAGTCTGCGAAAAAAGTTATTGCGGTATCATCAGCGTAGGTTACAATCTTAGAATTTGGAATGGAGAGATTGCAAAGGTCATTAATAAAAACAAGAAACAATGTAGGCCCAAGAATACTCCCCTGTGGGACACCATATTTAATAGGCAGCTCGTCACTTACGTGGTTTCCTATTTTAACGACTTGCGTTCGATCTGTGAGGTAACTATGGAAAAACTGGAGTTGTGGTCCTCTGACACCTATATTTTCTAGTTTTTGTAAAAGGGTTTTAATGGGAACGGTATCAAACGCTTTCGCGAGGTCTAGAAACACTGTAAGTACTTTTTTATTGTTATTAAGTTTTGAAACAATAAAAGTCGTTAAATCATGTACTGCGTCAGAGGTGGACTTCTTTACGCGAAACCCAAACTGCTGTGGTGAAATAAGATTAAAGTGCTCTAAGTAATCTCTCAGCCTTTTATTAATGAGGCGTTCCATTACTTTGGACAGAGCACTTAATACTGCGATTGGTCGATAGTTATTGGGTGAGTTCCCATTGCCACCCTTGAAGATGGGGTGAATAAGTGCCCTTTTAAACGAAGTGGGAAAAACAGAGGTTTGAAAAGAGAGATTAAAAATATGGCTAACGATAGGTGCCAGAGTAGCGGAGTACCTTTTCAGAATAGTGGCTGAGATCCCGTCCCAGCCAGTTGCTGCACTAGATTTCAGAGAATGTATAGTTTCCAGAACTTCAGCGTCGTCAGTTTCCTCGAGGACAAACGAAGACATGCTGATAGGAGATTGTGATGGGGTCGTTTGGAATGGTTGCACAGTACTGCCGACAATTTTATCAGCGAGCTCTTTGCCGATGTTTACGAAAAAATTGTTTACTTTATTACAGGAATCACTTGGGGAATGTGAATTAAGTAATAGTTGAGTTGATGTGTGCTTTGTTTTGGAAGAGTAAGTTATGTTTTTTATAACAGTCCAGAGAGCCTTTGTATTTTGTCCTGCATTCTTTAGTTGTTCGCTGTCGTATTGCCTTTTGACTTTTTTGAGGAGTTTTGTACAGAAGTTTCTGTAGCGTTTATACGTCATAAGGAGGATTTCATTGTCCGGTGATATTTTAAGTTTTTTGTGAAGTGCATCTCTGTTGCGGATGCATCTCAACAAACCGGGAGTTATCCAAGGTTTGAGTATCCTTTTTCTCGCTGACTGTATCGATGTGGTTGAGTTCTCCATTATAGCTTTTGACAGGAGGTTAACCAGGCTATCCGTGGCAGCATTTGCGTCCTTTGTAAGAAGAATAGGGTTGAAATCTAGCTGCTCGTAAGTTTTATCTAGGCTTTCAAAATTGATTTTAGTTATAGTGTAGTTATTTTTTGTACGCGCTTTTTTAGTTTTGATGCATATTAAGGTGGAGTAGTGGTCAGTTATGGTAGATTCAAAAATTAAAGTGGTTGCAGGACGGTTTGTACGTATAAAAGTGTGGTCGAGGCAGTTGTTGCCTCTTGTCGGTAGGTAGTGAGCAGGAAGAAAACCATGAAGTGCAAGACAATTTAAATAGTTTTGGGAGCGAGTATCTAGGGGTGACCCAATGTCGATATTAATGTCACCGGTGAAAATAACAGATTTAAAGTCGTGTAGTGTTGGAAGTATATCATTTAGCGCACGTAAAAAGCTATCTATATTATTAGTAGACGGTGAGCGGTAGACGCATAGAACTGCTGTTTCCAATTTGGTCTTGATTATTAACCCAGATGCTGAGTTATAAAAGTCTGGTTCTTCTACCGTGGGATTAAGGAATGATTTTGTATAAACTACCACACCGTCACTCTGGTTAATATGTTTCGTGGTTTTATGACTGGTATAACTGTCTATTTCAGGGATTTGCTGATTTCTCAAGCAAGGTAACCAGCATTCTGTTAAAGCTAAAACTTCACTGTCAAAAGGAAGGAGATTTAGAAATGCTTGCAAGCTTAAAAAGTTACAGCTAATAGACCTAATGTTTTGACAAAATGTTTTTAGGTAGTTGTTTGAGTTGCCCAAAAGTTGGTTTGCTTGTTCTGGTGTGCACGTATGAACTTCAGAAACTGAAGTTTCATCGACATTGTTCAGTAATGTTAAAACGCTATCTGTCATTGTATTAGTTTTTGAGTAAGGGTCAATTGGTTGACTAAGGTAATGTCCGAATTTTGCATGTAAGGCCTGGAAAGCAAGTCTGAAAGTACGTATGAGATATGTTGGATGGAATGTGATCGTGTTGTGTGTGATATGGTTTCATATGTGTAGGAGGTGATGAATGTGAGTGTTTGAATATGATAGTGTGAGTGTGAGTTTGTAGTATTTAACATTAAAAACGTATACAAGCAAGCATAACTAACAATATGATATTCTAAGAAAATTATATAAAATGAGAAAAGTAAGTTAAATTTAAAACATTTCAGATTGACTGTTATTAGTCATGCATCATTAGGCTGAGACGTTTGAAGTGGTTGTTGCTCGTTACTCGGCTGAGACATTTGCAGCAGTTGTTGTTCATTTTTTACCAGAATGTATTGACTATCCGCGTTTTTTTTCAACATTACACGTCCATTTGACGTCCAGCAATAAGCATACCCATTCAGCTTTGCGAAGTTTCTAGCTGCGTAGAAAAGCTTTTTGGATAGAGTTGTAAGCTGTTCAGCAATGTAGATGGGGCCACCAGGTCCTTCAATGCCTAAGTGAGTTGAGTTAATTTTATTAGTGGAGTTTTTGATGTTAAACTGCTTGGCGGCCAATAAAAAATTACATTTATGTAAGGTGTTTGTAAACTCGATGCTGATGTTGGAGGTTTTGTTTTCCTTTTTGGAAGGCAACCTTGAAACGTCACGAATGTCCGAGAGTTGAGTGTTAGTAACCAGTGCCTTGGACAGATGTTGAACCAAAGTGAACAAGGAGTTCTTTGTTTCTTTCGGACGCTTGGGTACGTTACGTATCTCAATGCATGTTTGAATACAACTGCGATCAATATTATCTAGTTTTTCTTCAATGTAAATTAGCCTCTTCGCCATGTTATTACGGTCTAATTCAATGTTAGCAATTTTACGCTCCAAAGAAATTAATTCGGATGATATAGCTGTCATAGATTTTTCAATTTGCTTGTTTGTTTCTTCTATTGTTGTACAGTGGGATTTCATTTCCAATATATGCTTTTCAAATTTGTCCATACGAGAATTCTGAGAGCGCATTAAATCGTTTATTAATTCCTTGAGGTCGGATTTAAGTTCGTTCTTTAGATCCAAGAATTTATCGGCAAAGCTGCCCAGGTGGCTACCATCATTAGTTTGCCGGCGACGCTTAGCTCTCTGGGTGATATTTATTGGGCTAATGTCCAACAATGAGCCCTCTTCGACACAGAGTTTTGGTAAATCAGACTCGGAGCGTGATGGAGTCTCCATAGAAGATTTCGGCGGCGTTTTATACATAGTACAAGCTCTCTTTTTTTTTTTTAAAAAGCTTTTTAAATTTCTAAAAAGTGTCAAAAAGTTTCGTTGACACTACTATTTCAAAATAAAAATGATTTTCAAATTACAAAAAGAATCACCAGGGTGGATTTGAACTAACGACTTCTTAGCTCCGTTGAATGACGACGCCAATGCGCACGCCTCCACGCCAACTGGACTGTTACCGTAGTGTCGCAAATTGTTGATCAATATCATACAAGTAGTAGAATTGAACGTGACTTATGACCATGTCCTTTGTTTATTAATAGAGGTCATTCACTTTGCACGGCACTGGTCACTTTTTTAAAAGTGTTTTTGTAAATAACTCGAGTAATAGTTTGAGCACAGATATGGTTTATGCACTGTTTTATAGGTCGTGTTATTAGTCACAAATATATACGACTTTTATAACGATAACTAGACTATTTACTACTATATTAAAGTAAAATTCCGGAGCACACAAAAACACGTCCGCTCGCGACAACGTACGGGGAGGGGGGCCTGAGTAAGAGTCTGACACACCCTCCCGCTCCGCCCAGAGCGGGAGAAGTTATTTGATGATTTCCCCACCTAAAACAAAAAGGGTCTCTGGTCAGATAGGCAGTCGCTCCATGTAAAATGCTGTTATTCAGTTGCATTCAGTTAAACTAGAAGCCGACCCCAACTTAGTTGGGAAAAGGCTAGGCAGATTGATTTTTACCCTACGGTCCAACCCATCATTATGATGACCAGATCTTTTTCTGTGGAGAAATAATGTAATTTCAGTTGCAAAGACTACTGATAGTCTTGGCATAACGTTTAAATGGTAATATAACTTATATTACCATTTAAAGGCTTCTACATACTGACGCGACTTGTCGCTCGACGCGTCGCGACTCAAAGGCACCGCTTGTAGCGCTACACGCGGTGTCTTTGTGTCGCGTCGCGTCGCGCGATAAGTCGCGCCAGTATGTAGGAGCCTTAAACCAGCAACTCAGTTTCCAAATCCTTTCATCTAACACGAATTGTTTCGAAGGGAACATTTAGCATTATCAAATTTTAATTCGTTCAAAGATAAATTAACTCGTTTCCAGTTTAGGAATTAGATTACAACTCAGAAGCCCGAGGGACGTCTGCTACCTGCCCATAACATTTCAATCTAGTTAAATATTCAGCGAATAGTTACGGAATCATTTTTGGTGAGAACTGCAAAGTTTAGATTAAGTTTTGTGTAGCGTCGGCCTACGGCGTCAACAAGTCTTGGTGTAGAAGCCTAATAAAGTTCGTATTGTTAATAATAAAAGGGAGTTTTTAGTATACAGGGTTATTTTAAATCGGCTAGCTAAACTCCGCAAACGCGATGGATATCTAAACACGATAAAATAATCCTGTATAGGTTTTTAGGTGAGAACTGCAAAGTTTAGATTAAGTTTTGTTTAGCGTCGGCCTACGGCGTCAACAAGTCTTGGTGTAGAAACCTAATAAAGTTCGTATTGTTAATAATGAAAGGCAGTTTTTAGTATACAAGGTTATTTTAAATTGGCTAGCTAAACTCCGCAAACGCGATGGATATCTAAACACGATAAAATAACCCTGTATAGGTTCTGTTGTTCAAGAATTTTCTTCAACTTGACGCAAATCTATGGGAAAACATGCTGAATAACTGACGATACTTAGCAGACTTTAAGAGGTTTATTTATAAACGTTGCTTAAAGTTAAGTAATAATTAGCGACTGCTTAACCATACATTTTTTGACGTTTAATACGTCTCTTAACTTTAAGCAATAAGGGGTTAATATTCCCTAAGTCTTAAATTGGTTTCTCCTTTCTCCCCCAAAGAAGTATTTAAATTGACCTATAGAAAATACACTATTGGTGGTCAAACAAATAGATTACAATAATTTAATAATAATTTAACATCTACTTTCAATATAGATTAGGACGATTTTCAGATAGCAATCTACGTTTAGTACCGAGTTTTGAAATTACAATTTCGTTTAAGCTTACTATTTGAGGAAAAACGTGTAATTTAAAACTCAATAATCGCTGGCTCATTCCTGCAAACGACTGGTTTATAGATTGTATCCTATTTCTGTTCCACGAATAAAAATTCATTTCTAGCAACAAAATTTTCCTCTTTCGAGGCAGGCAAAGATTTAAACCGTAGATTCGCAATACCGCGTCAAAAGATGGTCACTTTTCTGTTGCAGAAACTTGACTTGTCATGGAAACGCCATTTTTATTATGTGAGCTTACTCTTCTCAGTATGGATACTACTTCGCGCGACTTTTTGCGTTTTTACGTTACGTACGAGGGCAAATCTAATGATTCAAATCTTTGGAAGTAGGTCCAACAATCATAGTTGGAATAGTGTATTATTTATGTTTCCAAACTCTGCGCGCTGGATGCAGGAAGCACAGAAATCGAAGTGGCAGTGGTTGGGGGAGGCCTATGTCCAGCAATGGACGTCTTATGGCTGAAATGAAATGCTCTTGAATGTTTTGTTATGATTGTGCTCAATTTCTATCACTATATCTTGCGATTAATTGATAAATCTTTGATTAATGGTAAGATTTATCAGGTTAGGTACCTGAAAAATCTTTTTTGAACAGAATGAACTTTGTTCAAAATGCAAAAACTACGTATGAAGACTCTCCATCGTGTTTTTATTAATTCGTGTAGACGTGTAAGACACTTTAATAAGTTATTGCATAATCTTATGTTTCTTTCTTTTCCTTTCATTTCAAAACAATCATTCGATTGATAATAATTCCGTTCAATTAATGTTTTAAATTATGGGCGTTACGCCCATAACTGCGACTGGAGCTGTCCACCGCAAGTTGTGATTGGCTGTGTGTAAAGTCAAGATTTGATGAATGAAAACCAGGACTAGTATAGAAGACCAGGGTTCCCAATTTTTGGACAATTTCCGAATTGCTGGGAATTTGAGAAACAGACTACACACAGACACGATAGTATCTTAATGACTACTAGAGACAATTAAAAAAACAGGGTGGTATTGTCGAATGTATACCTTCCAAAAAATTATAAATAGTAAGAAATAGCAAAAGCCCTATAAAAATCATTAAAAACTTCATAATTTTTATTTTTTTCCTCATATTTGGGAAACGCTTTGAATTTTGGGGAGTTAGGAAAATAAGTATCGGCAACCCTGGACTGTATTATATTAGAGAAACCATTTTGTTTCATGTGACAAGCAATTTATATCCGATCTTGAATGTTTTGCTATTTTATATCTTATTAAGTTATAAGTAATTCGTTTTGAAACGTACAGTAGTGTAAATATTATTTGTTGCGTTTATTATTTGTTTATTTACCTAAGAATGGTGTTCTGTTGTAAAGTTGTGTGTTTGTTAGAAGTTAAAAGCAGTAAGTTTTCACAATAAAATTATCGTTTAATGATAAGATTCAAATTGTGTCTAAAGGTAGATGTGTGTCCGAATTACGAGAATGAATCCAAAAATATGATAATTCATGACTATCTTGCAAGTGACGTGTTCTGTAATTATCACCCACCCACTTGGTTATGATATTTGCGGTAGCCGAATCTTTGTTCTGTTTGCATCGTCAGAAAATCGTGTTTTGAACCTTGAATAATGTGGTGAGTTCATAGTTCTTGTATTTATAATTTTTGTTTTTACAGGATTATTTTCAAGGTTTTTTTTTTGCAAATATTATAAATCAATAATGACGCTGTGATGTTGCGCAAATTAGTAGTTTTTTTTGGTGTCAGTATGCGTGGCCTACCCTCCCTGAAGAACCACTGCACGCCACTGACCCACGGCTTCCACGGGTATCCTAACCACCAGCATGCAGCGACCGCGCATACCTGGTCATCACCCACAGACTTATCAGCAACCTTGGCACAGCATCCTGCTCTTTTGGCCGGTCCCCAAGAAGAGCCATAACATATTTTGGTTGTGATTGTACATAACCGTTTAATGCAGCTCTTCGTGCTTGCACAGTGATAAAGCTTTAAAACGCAAATACGACTGCCAGTAACTTGCACGTAGTATGCAAATACATTTCTTTCACGGTTATTTTACCTCTGATTTTGCATCATCTTCTCTGATCTTTAGTGACGTTGCTATAAGGGACATAATAGGTTACTGTAAGAGGTGAAACAAGTGTGAAAGGAATGTAGTTTATGTAATAACAACTTCTGATTGGTGAATGGCTTGCAAGCTACTTGATACGCTTGAGCAAGTTACAGGACTTAAAAGCATGTATTAGGTACGTGCTTTAGCGACGCTACACGTTGTGCGTTTCTCATTTACCTACGCTTAATTTGGTATAATTTTAGAGTCTTCATGTCTACACAGTTTCCGAAAAAGTAAAATTAATATCACCTTTAATACTATCACGAAGGCCAATTTGCTTAAAATTGTTAGCATTTGTTTGTCAAATTGTTATTTATTCTCGGACTTTAGGGCTTTAGAATGAAATTACGTTATTCTGTTCAGTAAATTCGACAACTTTAATAAAATAAATATTATGTATTTCGTCTGGACTTCTGGATGAGGGGATATAATTAATTCTAATATTGTTGTATTACGTAAAGTAAGTAGGTAAACAGTTATGTTATTGGGTAAATTAAAGTAAAAAAGTATCTTAATTTGCGTAAAATGTAGTAACTATAAAGAATGTTAAAGATATTTTTAGTACAGGACACATTCCCCCAGTGATACACTTACCTAATTGCTTGATAGAGTTTTTTTTTAATGGTTTGTTTTTGAACACTCTGTTAATACTTATAACTTATACTCTTTAAATTAAATTTTACTTGAATCAAATAAAATTAATTAAGCAGTTGACACTTTCGTTTAGCAGCGGTACACCTATGTACTGTGATGATATTTACTTCTGTATCTCACAATCTTGGTTTTTACTAAACAGCAGTCTGTAACAATAATAGTAATAACTAGTCGTCAAATTGAGTCTTGCAGTCGTTATTGGACTTCCGAAGGCTGCAAGATAAACTGATTCGGAACTTTGTTCTCTCAAGTTAGTTGGGTTTCGTTGTGTCTTACAACTGGAACATGGCATAGGCTGATGGCGTTTGTCTGAGTGTCCTCTCGTATCAGCCCAAACCAGCAGACGTTTATTTTTTTGGGGTTTTTCATCTCTCAGGTCAACCTAGGAGGTTGTCGACTGCTTAAACAGACTTTCCTGCGGGTAAGTTCAGTCAGTATATTAACCGCTTGTGCGCCGCTGTCGCATGAAGTCAAGATCCCTCCAGCCCCGACCTTGTTCCGCGGATGAGCACCTTATTGCGTTATAATAGAGTTGCAAACCGCGTGGCCCAAAACTCCTATTCGGTGTCAGTGAAGGGACGAACGAGTGCGACTCCTATTCAGAGACAACGGGGACTTAGCCAGGGCATAAAAATTTATAAACTAAGCGACTACACGCTAAAGGCACCCCCTGTGGGGTACGGACCTCGGCTTAGGGCATCGCTACGTGAGGGCAGCAAGGGATAGGCTGGTACGGGTTAAAGACACCGAAGTCCAAACTCTTGAAGGTATAATTTATTTTTATCCCTTTACGCGTGGGTAGGTGCGCTACTGACCGTTAGGGATTCTCGTTTAGGAGGAAGCTACATCTTTCTTGCATCATTATAGAACAAAAACATAGATCACTATTTCACCTTTAATTTAACCTCTTAATTAATTAAAAGCGGGCACACACTTCCTTATGTGTTTATTATTCTAGCGTATGGCACTCGTGGGTTGCAGCTGAAAATCAGCGTCAGGTGGTACACCTTGTGTGTCATCTGACATCATGCTGAGCTGAGGCCCTTTTGGCATTATTGTATTGTTTTCTGTTTTTTATTAGTTTTAAGGTGTATTTTTTCTTTGTTGTAATGCTAATAAACGCATTTTTCTTTCTTTCTTTATTTCCTCATTTTTTATTTATTTTTATTTCCTTATTTTAGATTACAGAAAAATCTATAAGAAGTCTTAAAATAACATGGTAAATCACTCGAAATTGTGCGTATATGTATTTGTAGTTGGAATGTGTAGAGGAACATGTATTTTAACTACAATGTTATGTTTCTTCTTGGTATAAATTCATCCCAACTACGGAATCCTTAATTATGCGTAGTTCGACACGCACAAAGCCGTTATTTTTTTTTAATGAAATATACCACATTCTTCAATAATAATAACATTCATCAATCGACAAACCATCGCTATTCTCCTTAAACTTGAGCCATACAAACAGCTTAGGATTTCACAGCGAGGCTGGAATTAGTTTCGCGTTTCTGTTTAAACTATAAAGGTTTTGGCAGTCAATTTCAGTATATGAGGTCAGAAACAAAAACAATCTTTGTATGGATGTAAGTTAAATGTAACTTACATCTGTGAAATATTGTTTTTGTAAAGTTAACATACGACAACTTAGTTGACTGCGTTTTAGTAACACTTTAAGTAATGCTAAAGTGGAGTAGCATTACTTAAAGTGATAACTTCAATGGAACTTGCTTTCACCTTAAGCAATGCTAACCGGGTGTAACTGCCCAGTTTCTGCCGTAGTATCAACTTGTGCGTATATAATTTTTTAACGCAGTCAACTAAGTTGTCGTACGTCAGCTTTACAAAAACAATCTTTCTTAACAATCTTTTTTGACAAGTTCTTAATTCAGAAATCGGGTGTCAGTAACACTGCCACTATTTTGTTAACTAGTGACCTAATCTTTTTAACACGGCATAAGCTATTCTGTTATGGCAGCCAGACACGAGTAAAGAAGAAGTACTTACAACTTTAAAGCAATTTTAAACTTTGTTGCCAGTATCAGATCAGCTCTCTTTATATCTTTTATTTTGAAAGACTTGTGTGTTTTCTGAATCTTTGCTTAAACAAGGACCCCCTTATAGTTTCACTATGTCCGTCTGTCTGTCTGTCTGTCTATCTCCACTGTAGCTCAAAGACGATTAGTACTAGAAAGCTGTAATTTGGTATAGATATACAAATTAATCACGCCGACAAAGTGATAAAATAAAATTTTATTTAGGGTACCTTACCTACCCTTGCACGTAATGTGGGGATGATATATTTTTTTCTCGTCTACCCCATGATGTGGGGTATCGTTGGATAGGCCGTTCAAAATATTGCGGGTCTCTGAACACCACTTATCGACTCAAGGATCCGAGGAGGATTAATAAGCAATAATATGTGCAAATTTTTGTCAGAGTCAAGTGTCCCCTCCCCCCTGCCAGCTAAATGGTTGTTTATGGAGATGTGAAAAAAAAAATCATGGCAGTAGTACATATAATGAAACAAAAGGAAAACTATCATAGCTGAGTGGGCTTTACAAGTTAACGAGTAATAGTCGACAAACTTTGCAGTTGCAGAATTGACCGTGGCATATATCGATGTATATATGGAGAACATGTTTTTTAACTACAGTGCTAAGTTGGTTTTTGGGATAAATTCATACCAACTTCCCAACTACGGAACCCTTCATTATGCGTGGTCCGACACGCACTTGGCTGGTTTTTTCTCATATATCTTATATGTGACTCTTAAAGACTCAAGAGTTATATGTGAAACTACTCATTGCATACCTCAATGTATTTAAGAGACTTAAGGCTGACGAGACTTGGGTGGGTCGTATTGCAAAAATCCTCCTCGCACACTTAGGAGGCCGCTCCACGCTTTTTAGTGAAATTGCGATGCGCTGCGGCCCGCTCAAATCTTCGTCAGTCTTAGAGCATTATCAGACTGACGATTTGTTAGCGTGTTACCAGCGAAGCGATTTATGAACGTGCTCTCCGCGGTTGTGAAACGAGGTCGCTGCGACTACGCGACGTGATCACTGCGTTTTCACAATCACCTAAGCCCTTACCTAAATATTTTAAATAAACTGAGGTACGCAAACAGTAGTTTCACATCAACTGTAAGATTCAAGATTCAAGATTATTTATTTGTGGAAACATTAGTACACATACAGAGCATGCAAGTTATTAAATTACATTATAGTTTTAAGATCACTCACGTTTGGCCTTAGTGGCGTACAAATATTTAAATTTCAGTAATAAAAGTTATTGGATAAAGTCATACTCGTACTTACGTAACAATTCTTGAAGGTCAATTAAAATTGTCATCATAGCAATAATATGTTGCTTTATGTAGATTATGTTAAAGATGTATTGATAATATTAGTTACTACACGGTATTAGATGTTGTCATTAAGAAATTCTAGAATACTGTAGTATGCTTCCCTTCTAGCAGTATCTTTAATTTATTTTTTAATTGACGGACATTAAGCTCCTTCCAACTATTTAGCAGTTTATTGAAAATTTTAGGGGCCATACAGAAAACACTCTTGTGCATTAATGCCGTGATAAGCCGTGAGCAGTGATTCAGTGGGACCAGTTTGAACAGCGCGTAACAAGAATTACTAATGTTACTAGATTCTTCTATGTGTGCTCTCCAGTTTAGCTTTTTGTCAATCATCACTCTTATAATTCTATTAACAATTATAGAATTATTAATGCCTGATCTTAATGTCCAGTACAAACTGGACATTAAGATCAGGCATAGTTGATAAACGTTGACTGAAGTGCATTACGTTAGTTTTATTAAGATTAATTTTTAGATTATTATTATTCATCCCATTTATTATTGAAGTCAGAGAATTATTAATGTCGTTATTGTAGCTACCTTTAGTATTAAATTGAATTGTGATAGTGCTATCATCAGCAAATAGTGTAACTGGTTGGTCTTCATGTTTAGGTAGACTCTTACTGACTAAAACCCACCCGTATTCCTTCTGTTGCCTGTGTTGCCAGGGGCCTCGGTAACCCTTTTGAACTTCCACGTGACCCCGGCAGGCATCGGCCCTAACAGACCCCTACAATTGTGCTGACATCTCTTAGAGGCGCAAGTAGAACACAACGCGCCGTCAACCCGGGCCTGATCCTTATCGGACGGCGAGCTACCCATTGCTCACCGTCCGCAAGCCCGCGCCTACGGTGGCCGGAAATCCACACGGGATTCCCGACGCCCAAGGCGTCTCCTGCGGTGGCTAGGGGCGAGAGGGCGCGATGCCCATGAGGACATGGCGGTGCTCTACCCAAGCCAGGCAGACCTCCACCGTATGCTCCACCGTGTCCTCCGGGCGATCCACACAGTGGTGACACCCGGGCGTTTCCTCCCACCTTATCCAACACAGGATCCTCCCGAAGCTGCCGTGGCCGGTGAGGACCTGCGTCAGGCGGAAGGTGAGGACGCCGTGGTGCCTCTTTAGCCACCCCTCAAAGAGGGGACTTATTACCGCAACTTTGGCATGCCCAGGGACTGCTTACTTGACTACTTGTTCATGCAAATGAAATATTTCTTCACATTTAGTTTTAACGTTTATCCTAGATATCTCCGTGACCTGTTTTCTGTTATCAAGATATGTTATTATTAATTTTAGAACATTGCCTCTTATACCGTATGCTTCCAACTTATTTATTAAAATATCATGCCTGACGTAATCAAACGTCTGCGTCATACGAGTATCACTGAATATGGTGCAAATGAGATTGGTTCAATCTACATTTACCATAACCTTATGTACGAAATCGTAAATAGCCCTATTTATAGTTCGGCTTTCTCTGAATCGTTTTTGTTGGTTAACTAGTACATTATGTTTTTCTAAATAAGCACTTAATTCTTTATAAAAATACTTTTCAAAAATTTTGGAGAAAACACTAAATTGATATTTTTTAAAGCATCAGGAAATATACCAGTACTTTTTGCTTAAATGCTTACAAATTTCTGGAGCCACCAACTTAACTATTTTTGTTGATACTCCGTCATGACCCACGGTATTCATATTTTTCAATAGTTTGTTTATTCTAAACACGTCCTGCGGTATACAAGGTGGCATATTTTTTTTTTCTCTATTTGGGACTTTTGAAGTGACTTGATTTCCTGAATCTACAAGCGGGACTACTTTTTCAATAAAGTAGTTGTTAAATTCGTTGGCTATTTTCTGGGGATCTGTTATAGTGTCTCTGTTTACTTTTATTTTTGTGATAAGATTTCGTGGTATTATTATGCTTTGAGTTATTTATAATTTTCCAACTGGTTTTAGATTTATTACTCGATTGTTTTATTTTATAATTATTCTGTGCATATTGCGTTAGTTGTACAATTTTCTTAATAATTTAGAGTATTTATTCAAGCTATGTTTATTAGTTCCATTTGAGTTTCTATTGCCATAAAAGTGGTCGCTTCTTTTTACTACACATTTTGATACCATGTGAGACCCACTTAAATTTATTTGCCGTATGTATGGTTACAGATACTTCAGGAAAGCATAAATGGTAGAAAAGTGAAAAATTTTCCATAAATGTATTGTAGGCTATGTTAGGATCATCTGTTTCGTGTATCTCAGAGGATGACAACCCACGCAGGTAATTTTGAAATTTTGATATATATACTGATTTGTAATAACGCCTATTCATACGCCAGTATCTTAGAGTGCAACAGTTTTTGACGGGTATTTTTATTAATTGCGTTGTGTGGTCGGATAGCGCGAATTCAAGTACTTCTACTTTACTAACTGTTGGGTATCGAATTGGCTCCGTGCGCTTAATTTTACATATTCACAAATTAATGTACCTTTTAGTCCCCATTTACACGACCGCTTGAAGCAAGCATATAGGCATTTGTATGGAATGTATAGCTGCCTGCTCATTTTATATTCAACACTGCCATGCAGGCTTCACGCGCCGAGCTCGCTATATCGTGGCTTCAGGCCGGAACGATACGGTGTCGGAATTACGAATTTGACACGAAATTTTAGGGAAACAAGAGCTGAAGCAACGGAGATATAGTTTAGAATTACACTCGGAGACATCTTATAAAACCGCACTATTAGATTTTCAATGCTCTGCTCAGCACCGAGAGGGCCAACAATAAAAGAATTGCCTAGTGTTAGTGAAAACGGAAATATGTTTTATAAATCAAACAGTAGGACCTGCGTTTTTTCAGATAACATTCGCTGCAAGCTGCAAATCCCACCCAGTGTGGACTTATATCGACATTAACTTTAAATTATAGCCCCAACATAAAACCCGTCTATAAAAACAGATAACACGCTTTCTTACCAGTTTAAACTACGACGACACTGAATATCTGCTTACTTCACAATCGTAGTGTCTCGAACCCTCTGTGTCTAAACTCAACCTCTTTCCCTTCCATTTACGCACACACACCACACCTATATCACAAAACACACACACATACTAATACTTCTCACACACTTACTATAAGATAACACCAGTCTTAAGCAGACTCTATTAAAATATCTGGAAAACCTGAGCTGTTGCACCTTAATAGAGGTTACCATGTAACCTAGCTAGGACGCCAGATTCAATTATGTTAATCCGTAAATTGTAAAATTATATTTATTGTAACTGACGTAATAGACTGTACCACACTTTTTGTAATAAATAAATTATTATTAAAATTATTAAGAGTTTCCCCAAAGGGTTAGGCAAACTTTTTGCGCGTTATGTGTGAAACTAACCTCGTGAGGGTGAAAGTCATACAGGTCAGCGGCCATTTTGATTTTCAAGTAACAGACAAATCTCTTTAATAATAAAACTTTACAGCGTCATCAACCAGTATTTATTTTGTCAACGATAGAAGCGATCGTAAAACAACAAAATCCATTTTTATCCTCGAGCGTTTCTAAACGGAACGTTAAATCCGATGTGTTTTGAAAAAGGGCTTTAAAGGTCGATTTCGTTCGAAAACTGGTATTTGTTGGATTCAACGATATCTCTTGGCTTTATCTTGTAACTAGCTATACTCAAACCGATTGATAAATATTGGTGATATTTGTATCGGTTTGTAACACAGGTTTGTAATAATAACAACGAGACTTTCTTCTGTGGTATGTTATGGGTGGCTGAGGTTCGATGCAAAAATAAAAATATGTCTAGATAGACAGTCAAAGCAGCGAATACGTCGAAGAAAAATTGCGTCCAACAGTTGGCCGCAAAGTACACGCACACTAGAATAACACAATGACAGAACAATGACGTAGCGCCAGTGTAAGACGTAGCTGTCACACACACCAGCATAACAAAGTTGGCCTGTTTGTTTTAGTTCTTTTGCAGCGCGACACTCTATCTAGACATACAAATACTCAAAGGTTCGATGACAGGATCACTTTTTAAATCATAGGTATATAGAAAATTGCACCCGCCTGCTATAAAGTAGCAAGGGAATAGAGATGATAACATTTTTTTTTGCCCGTCACATAACAAGATTATAAAAAAATATTGGACACGGATTTTTTCTTTTTTTTACGTAATCAAAAGATTACGGCGATGCATTGAGTTGAAATGTAACATGACGCCACGCCTTGCTAGATTTTATACTGAATTGTGACGTAGCGAGCCCCCACTCCCCAACTTTAATGCGTTTTATCTAAGTCATTTTTTATTAATGTGATACGTGTCTAATATTTTTTTATTATCTGACTGGCAGACTAAATAGGATTTCTTTTTTTACCCAGGAATCATCCCTATTGCCACTGTGTTACCTACTTTTGAGAACAAGTAGAGGAATCTCACCATAATGTAACCATCAAGTCAGGCCGTATCTTGATTAAAATATGGTTCGCGAACATAACAGAAATGTGTATTTACAGAATTATATTAATTAATAATAGTATAGTTTCCCTGTAGAGTTTCGCAGAGGCATAAACCCATATTTCGCCAGTTATGTTGAAGTCCCATGTAATAGGGTTTTGGATTTGTGCCCGGTTGATGGCAATAGGCTGTTTGTTGTTTATTCTTCATAAATCAAAGTAATTTTGATCACACGTCCTTAATTCGAATAATACAAGTTTACTACACAACTAATAATATCTAACCTTGGCTTTTGACAATTATGTAGTAATTTGATAGATAGGATATACCTACTACTTATCAAATTACTACATAATTGAATTCAATTTCAATACTGAAGACAGAGATTTGTACATAACCATGCAATTCAACATGGCTACACACACTCTCAAATTATTATCTACGTTAATACATAGCTCGTGGCTTCCTTTACTTATCTTCAACAATATACCAACAGAGTGCGTAATATCTGTCCTTATAATTAACGAAATTAGTTAAACTTGTCCCTTTATTTGAGTCAACTTGGTGACTGTTATCTACTCAGTAATTTGGTGTTATAACGTCACAGGTTGACAGTGAAAAACCATTGAGTTATTTTGGGGCAGTTTTGCTTAGCGTTTTATCAAGAACATCAGACCACAGACCTTATCAGTTAGAAATTAAATTGAAATGGTCGCTAGTAAGTCCCGATTTACGTGTCGTATGCGGTGAGTTAACCAAGGTAGGTACTTTATTCTGTGTAATTTATGTTATCACCACGGCTCTCAAAACGGTGTAGAAAAACATCTTGAGGAAACCGGCATGTCCCAGGATCAAAAATTCGAAGTCGTGTGACCTCGCCGTTGGGAAATGTCACACGTCTTCGAATTTTTGATGAAGGTGGATTCTAGCCCACCTTCTCTCTCAGAGAGGAGATTTGTGTCCCATCAGAGGAAACGGTATAGGTTGCTGGCTGATTATGAATAAGCTAAAGTTTCTATCCTTACTACGAACGTATGTGAATATGTACAACAGGAAGAAAATTAAAGAATACTTATTTCTGTTAAATAAAAAGCGTGCACTTGGTACAACATTTATTTTAGAAGGGCTTAAACAACCCAAGCCTCGAAGAGAAACATAGTGTTTTATGACCTTATAACTATTTAAGACACAAAAACTCTACCCTTAATTACTAATATAACAAAAGAAAAACTATAACTATGTCTTCAACACCATCATAAAACATCAAATACAAGCAAGCAATCAATCTGTAAGCTAAGTACACTTAAAGTTACAAGTAAACTAAACAATTGTGATAAAGAATTTATTAATTTGCTTTACCTTTAATTACTATTATAACAAAAGAAAAACTATAGCTAACTCTTCAACACCTTAATATAAGATCAAAGACAAGATAACTCAATCTGATAGCTAAGTACACATAAATTCACCCGAAAACTAAACAAGTACAAACTTATTCGTTTGCTCTTATTCTGAAGCATGCAAATAATAACTACTATAAACTATAAGTATTTAATGAACTTATTAATCTGTTCTTATCGTAAACCAATGAGTTAACCCTTATAAACTATCTTAGTCAATTTCACCATGCTACCCTTATTAATGATCGTACTGGCGGTTTACGTACTGTTACTGGACGGTTACTTGTTATGACAACATCACCAGCATCCTCCCTATTGGTCGACTCATCGAGTTCTCTAAGCGAACCACAAGACACTTCCGCAGCAGCATCTTGTGCCACCACGAATGCTAGTCCTACTGGTTTTGGAGATGAAACTACACCTAAACTACCTCTCTCGAACCACCCGCACTTCGATCTATATCCTCGCCGCCAGTCATGGGGAATGATAATGATTTACTTGAACGTCTATTGATTTCCAACTTTTTCGTAACCTGATCTAGTCCTGTCTCTTTTCTGGGAATATCTTTACCTATATTTCCCATCACCCTTAGCCTCAGATCTAATGGAGTAATTTGTATTACCGAAGCGTTTGAGGATCGTACCCACTTATCAGAGCCTCTTTATTCACGATACCAGACACGAGCGCCCGGCTCGAATTCGCGCTGTGTCCCGCCCGCGTCTCGCTCACAACGAGCTTGGCATGCAGCGATCTGCGATTCTCGTTCTGGTTTTAGGTTATCCAACCTCATACTAAGACTACGACCCTGTTATATACTAGTTGGACTATCACCGGTAGTAGCGTGTTCTGTGTTCCTGTAGGCTAAAAGAAACCAAGTCAGAGCAATTTCGACATTAAGATTCTGGTTGAACGCCTTCTGTGGTGCTGGGGAGTTTTTTGCGCTACTTCTTCCCAGCTAAATCACTAGGAAGTGGTAAAGGGCTGGCGGTTTTTGGGGACTGTCTTATGTAATTTGACGTTCGAAAAGTGTTGATTTTCAGCCTAGTTTGAATAAATTACTTTGGATTTTCTTTATAGTACGTTTACAAATGTTTACCGAGCTTACAGCTCCCCCATTGGATGCTGGATGATGTGGAGCTAAAAAGTGTGTTCTATGAAAGTATGATTTAAGAAATGGTGAAATTCTAAACTCGAAAAGGGTGGGCCGTTGTCACTAACAGTTTGTTTTGGAACACAGATAACTGTTTGTGCTGTAGTTCTATTCATTGGGACTGCTCCTATCCATTTTAAGCAAGAATCTACAATAATAAACAAAAAAAAATCCAAAACAAGCCTGGATCATGGCCATGAGCGTGGCACGTGTGCAGGCAGTGCGTTGGCAACAGCTGCACATACTAGACACTAGCAGTATGCCGCCTCCAGCGCATCATCATACTCCCGGCCACCACACGTAACTGCGAAGGGTTCCGTAGCAGCAAGTAACATAATATATAAGTTCTTGTAGTTCGTTGTAACTTTGATCGATGTTTTAATAATAGTGTAAATTGCGGTTTACGATTTATGACGCATTAAAAAAAAAACTACTAACTATATCTCGTTCAAACCAATTTTCGGTGGAAGTTTAGATGGTAATGTACATCATATATTTTTTTTAGTTCTATCATTCTCTTATTTTAGAAGTTACAGTGGGGACGCACATTTTACCACTTTGGAAGTGTCTCTTGCGCAAACTATTCAGTTTAGAAAAAAAATATATTAGAAACCTCAATATTATTTTGAAGACCTATCCATAGATACCCCACACGTACGGGTTTGATGAAAAATAAAATTGAGTTTCAATGCTAAGTACGGGGAACCCCCAAAATTTATTGTTTTTCTTCTATTTTTGTGTGAAAATCTTAATGCGGTTTACAGAATACATATACTTACCAAGTTTAAACAGCATAGTTCTTATAGTTTCGGAAAAAAGTGGCTGTGACATACGGACGGACAGACAGACAGACAGTCAGACACGCATGACTGATCCATAAGGGTTCCGTTTTTTGCCATTTGCCTACGGAACCCTAAAAAGGCTTATCGATGGTTTAAGAGATTCATCAGTAAAAGTGTTCAATAAGCCTATACAACCTTCGATAAAATATTGTATTCATAAACGTTCTATAACTAATAATATGTCGCTTAAATTCTTATACTTGCTAAAGTCTGCCATTATAATGAAATCATCTAACAATTTGACCAACACATCGAATCGTCAAACGAGAATGTCTGTCTACGCACCGAATAATTATGACCATAGAAATTATTACGTACTGTAAACTATTTTACTGTCTATAGTTTTGACGCGGTGACGTCATTGTTATTAAAATTGGAATCAAGACCTTGTTCCAATAAAAGGCAAAGAAGTTAATAAAGCGATGACTTGGTTTCCGTACGTCGTTTTCGGGTGACCACTGAAAATCAGCGTTTTGCTGTGGGTCCCCCATAGCACAGCATCATGCTGAGTGGAAGCCTACTTGTCACAGTCACGGCGTGCAGTTGCCGACTATAATGTACTCGTATATGTTCTGTATCTCTCTGTGTAAATCTGATTTTGTTTTTTTTATTTATAAGAATTACCACAGCTTTTATGTGCACGTGTTTCTGTGACAAATAAATCTATTTTCTTTCTTTCGTAAATCTTCCGAAAGTCTTCGTTGTCCAAAGAAAATGGATCACTTCTGTTTCTGTAAACCTTTCTTCGAAGCCGACGGTTTTCAAGACGTACAATCCTTTCAATAGTATCCAAGCTTTGTAAAGCTTGCATTGAATATAATAATAAACTAAAGCGGTTCAACAGAAGTGCAAAATAAATTAAATACAACTGCAGCTCGTCGAAGTACGATTGTTTACGAAACTGACATTTGTTGGCACACATGTTACATTAAATTTGTACATCAAATGTAATTTTCTTATTAATCAGCTGCTGTAGAGAGTCGGCCATTTTTTCCTTAAACCTCTATTAAAGTAGCGTTCTGGCTTTTATAACTTTATAGTAGGTTTATAGACCGTTTAAGTGCTAAAATGCGTCTATGAATATCACTTTTTGACAACCAGACTTTAGCAAGTCTTTAGACGTTCGATAACTTTTTATGAATAATACCGATGATTTAGATATTCGATTGCTATCCCAATGTGTATCTCGTGAAGAGCCGAAAGTACTTTTATTCTACATGCCAACGGTATAACTACACGATGACCCCATATAACACAACCCTATTCGCAGTATAAACTGTTAACATAACATCACGCCTTATTTCCCCGAAGGGTTGGGCAGAGGTGTGCCTGTAGTACAACCACATTTCGCCAGACACAATAAACTGACAGTACAATACAGTGACTGACAGTATAAACTGTTCTTTCTATTAAAATATGGTTTCGCGAGCGGGGCGCAGGCACCGCTCTGCCCGCGCCCTGCTCACCTTCACGTTGTGCGCCCACTCGTACCACGGCTACTTCTGCGCCCTCCACGTGGGGCTTTGTTGCGTTAACTATTGGCCGATCCCACTGATTTACTCCGTCTCGTCATCTCGTATCCCGGGCGCATCATTCTCAAATAACCGACTTTGTGACACCCACTGCACATGAATCCTAACTGCGAATGTAAGTTTTTTGTTTGTTACTCTTTCACGCTAAAACGGCCTAACGAATTTGGATGAAATTTGGCTCATAGGTGGACCATGATCTGGAGAAGGACATAGGCTACTTTTAATCCTGTATTACAAACGAAGTCTTGGGCAACAGCCAGTTTTTTTTATATTTACAGTGGTTCGGTTTGTGTTTATTATCGCCACACTTCGGGCACTCTTCCAGTTTGTTTAGATTTTCCGTTGCTTCCTTAACACGCTCCACAACAATGGCGTCTCGTTCCGTGGCCTCTAATGACTAGCGCTAAGCTGACCGCTCGATTACATGTGAGATCTTTAGCGAACAACCTTTGGCGGGTTTCATCGCTCTTGCTGCCACAAACTAACTGGTCGCGTAAGTTTTCATCTAATGTTGACTGGAAATTGCAGTGTTCGATAACTTTTTAGCTATGTAATTCCGCCACCGATTCTTCAGTTTGCTGTCGCCGCTGCCGGAACCTAAACCTCTCGGCTAAGATTGATGATGTTATTAGCAAGTGTGCAGCTAATACCTTCACTGCTCTATTAAACGACAATTTAGCGGGTTTTAGTGGACTCGCCAATGATAACAGGAGCTCATAATCCTCCTCACCCATCATCCAAATCAGCGTCGGCAGTTTGTCGGCTTAGTTTTCATGTTGTTGACTAAAAAGTATATCTCCAGTCGCTTAACATAAGCGGAGTTCTCTGTTGTTACGTTGAACTCACGTACCTATGCTACCGATCGGACCATTTGATCGGGTTTAGCGCTGTAATTACACTATTTGAATTAATTTAAATTTACCTAGTCGCCACTGTTAAACAAAAGGCGTGTGGAGCGACCACACGCCTTTTGTTTAACAGTGGCGACAATATTGCCCTTCTAAAATAAATATTGTCAGTAGAGAAAACACAATTGTTCTCTTCTAGCGAGGAGAGAACAATTGTGTTTTCTCAATGACCTTATAACCATTTCAGTTTTAACAGGACTCTCATAAGTTCTAGAAAAAATCATTAACAGTAGATTGATAAAATACCTGGAAGATAACAGACTACTTGCTGACAGTCAATTTGGATTTAGGCCCAAAAGATCAACTAGCCAAGCAGTACACAAATTAACTAATTATATTAGTACTAATCTGGATAATGGTAAGCACGCAATCAGGATTTTTCTAGACCTTGCCAAGGCCTTCGACACTATTTCTTGTACTTTACTTTTGCACAAGCTTGAAACACTTGGGATAAGAGGAGCACAACTTCTACTATTTTCGGATTATCTTAGCGATCGTCATCAATGTGTAAAAATAGGTCAGTATACAAGTTCTGGACTTAAAAATAATTATTTTGGTATTGTGCAAGGCAGCATTTTGGGCCCCACGTTATTTTTAATCTATAAATGAACTGTGCAGCCTGCCACTCCAAAATAGTATCATAATATCTTATGCGGATGACACCGCTTTATTGTTCTCAGCTAAATCAAGAGATGAGGTCTATGAACATGCTCAGAAAGGCTTTAACATTGTGTCTGTTTGGCTCCATAATAATCTCCTAACATTAAATCCAGATAAAACAAAACACATTTTATTTACAATGAGAAATACTAACATACCGCTTACTAATCTAAACATTTACGCACATAATTGCAGCACGTGCGCTGACACTGCATGTTCTTGCCCCACTTTAGCTAAAGCTGACCATTTGAAATATTTAGGTGTCACTATTGACCCCAATCTAAATTTCAGAAAACATATCGATTTACTATGTGCTAGAGTGCGCAAATTAATATATGTTTTTAAAAATTTACGGAACACAGGCGACTATAAGTTAATTAAACAGGTTTATTTATCTTTGTGTCAATCTATTCTTACCTATTGCATAACTTCTTGGGGTGGTGATAACAGTGCGGCAATTATTTATTCTGAACATAGTACTACACCAGCACACAGCACTTCCTTTTGACCCAGTACCTTTCGACAAGAGAAGGAAAGACTTGGTTTGAACAGGGTGGGCCAGAATAAAGTTCACTTTTGAAACCTACATAAAAAAAGACTGATAATACTTAGAGACTATATTCAAAAAATAACTTAATCTAACATTAATGTAATTTACTTCTTGAAAATAACATCGTCTAGGTGTTCTCCGTCTCGCCGCAAGCACTCTTCTAAGCGGAACTTAAGATTTTCAAGATGTTCGCTTTTAAGGCAGTAATTGTCCTCGGTTTATTGGAGTAGAACTTATTCTTGAGGAATCCCCATAAAAAGAAATCCGGTGGAGACAAGTCTGGGCTTCGTGGTGGCCACTCGATGTTACCTCTCTTTGAGATGACTTTACCGGGGAACAGCTCCTGTACGACCTTCATGCTGGCATTTTACGTATGGCAGGTGGCCCCATCCTGCTGGAACCAGGTCAAGAGGCTGCAAGAGTACAACTGCCTGACCTGGTTCCAGCAGGATGGGGCCACCTGCCATACGTCAAATGCCAGCATGAAGGTCGTACAGGAGCTGTAACATCGAGTGGCCACCACGAAGCCCAAACTTGTCCCCACCGGATTTCTTTTTATGGGGATTCCTCAAGAATAAGGTCTACTCCAATAAACCGAGGACAATTACTGCCTTAAAAGCGAACATTCGAGCGGAAATGGCGGCTATATCGACAGCAACGTGCCGCGGCGCGTTTTTGAAAATCTTAAGTTCCGCTTAGAAGAGTGCTTGCGGCGAGACGGGGAACACCTAGGCGATGTTATTTTCAAGAAGTAAATTACATTAATGTTAGATTAAGTTATTTTTTGAATATAGTCTCTAAGTATTATCAGTCTTTTTTTATGTAGGTTTCAAAAGTGAACTTTATTCTGGCCCACCCTGTATAAAGCCTCAAACTAAACATGCGTTTGCAAATCGATTTTATGTATTTTTAGGACCTTTTCTATATAATAGACTCAACAAGGTACTAAGCCTCTATAGTGTAAGCTATAAAAATGTAATACAATGTTATCAGAATATTTAGCGATACTCAATTACACAGACACAGAAAAACTTCTAGAAATTTTGTCATGATGATAATTAGGGAATAAATTATCATATTTATACATATATTATATTATATTATCATTATATCGTAAGTATATACATTTGTATATTTATATAGGCTAGATTTAGGTATTAATGTAACAATATGCTTTTTCTCATAGTTTTTAATAGATTATTTTTATATCAGTTTTACATAAAATCTTAATGTCCCAATATAAGTGAAATGTAAAGTGATGGCCTAAAACACAGGTTTGAATAAACCTAGATTGGGAGGGTTGCTACGTAACATTCTAATTCCAAACCATCATTACTTGCACCTGTAATTAAAAATAGTTTAGTTTTAGTTTATTATTAGGCACTATTATTGTATAGAATATTTACTACTGTTGGCTAAATGTACACTTTTTATAAACGTTTTTATTAAATAAATTATTATTATTATTAACTATATAAGGTACACACACAACAAACCGCCTCGGTGATTGCAGGCGTGATGATAAGTTATGTTACATTTAAAACTTCATGCATTTGTACAATAATAAATTAGAAGCAGTAATCAAATGCTTGTTTGTACCTAAGTATCACCTAGTTTTAAATCCAAAAATGTATTAATGTTACGATGTTAAGAATCGTCCTTAAGAAGCTAACAACACCTAAACCACGGTCACTGTCAGATTGCATAGAAAAGAAAGAGAAGCGCGATGACACAACGCTTGTAATTTATTGCAAAATATGAAGCAATTATCTATTTACTCAAAATTGAGTTGAGTAATCGAAAATAAAAAACAACCAAGTTCTGCATTCAAATAAGACGTTCGTGTTATTAATTAAATGCGTAACGTATGTTGATATTTAATGCAGATATTTTGGATAAGAACTCAAGGTAAGTAACAACCAAGTTCTGGGAAATATGTTCAAAATAACATATATTTTTTCCGTTACCACAAACTATATAGATTTGGATTTTTTTTTTCTTAAGAGAAGCCTATTTTGGTCAATTGGGTCTTGTCAGCGCCTTAATGTCTAAGTTTAATTAATTTTGAGTAAACAGGTAAGAATATTTTTATGAAAAACAACAGAACTCAAATAATAGGTACCTACTCAGATGTGCCTACCTTAATCATACTCAATCCTCATTTTTCATTTTCAAGCAATTTAATGTACTAAAATTTTACTTGATTTTCGTGAAACTGTAAATCTTCTCTCACTGCAGTTTCCGTGACTTTATTGCTAACAATGCGTGACAAACGATAATCAAGGTGGCAGCCAAACAGTGGATAGTGAGCCAAACAATTGCCGATCAAGATGCATACGAGCCAAGTTTAGCGAAATGTTAGCTAACTCGGCTGTGTAGGTATCTAATTGTGGAATAGTTTTCTGTGCATATTCTGTACAATTTTAAAAAAAATGTGCGTATAATACTCGTATTCTATGACTTTAATAACTGGCGACTGTACAAAAAGGGTGACAGGAGCGAAATGAACAACTATAGGCCAATAAGCCTAATGTCCAATATTTACAACGTTTTTGCAAAGATAATTCTATGGCGAACAACTAGAACTCTGGACGAAAATCAGCCCAAAGAGCAGGCTGGATTCAGGGCAGGATACTCAACATTAGACCACATACATACTGTTAGACAAATTTTCGAGAAACACAAAGAATTTAAGGTGCCTTTCTACTGTTGCTTCATCGACTACAACAAGGCATTCGACTCAATAGAGCACGACAGTATTTGGCACTGTCTAAAGAATCATGGAGTCGAACACAAGTTAGAATCATAAAAAACATATACACCAACAGTAGAGCTAAAATAAAATTAGAAAAAGAGGGGAAATTAATAATAATAAACAGAGGTGTACGTAAAGGAGACCCGCTATCACCTAAATTATTCACAGCTGTACTAGAAGAAATTTTCCGAAAATTTAAATGGGACGAGTATGGGCTAAACGTAAACGGCGAACAACTTTCACACCTACGATTCGCTGACGACATCATATTATTAGCCAAGATAAAAGAGCACCTACAAAGCATGCTCATGGACCTGGATAAGTAAAGCCGCAAGGTAGGTCTAACGATGAACACTTCCAAAACTAAAGCTATGACAAGTGCATCAGAAGGCCCTATCATTATAAACAACGAGCCAGTCGAGTTCTTGAAAGAGTACACCTACCTAGGCCAACAAATCTTAATCACTGATATAATGTCAAAGGAAATAGACACAAGAATCGGGAAAGCATGGAAATGTTACTTAGAAAGAAGGGCTTAAGAAAGTAATGAAGAACACAGAAACTAAATTGACCGTCAAAACAAAACTAACCAACACCTGCATACTCCCAGTCTTAACATATGGTTGCCAGACTTGGGCCCTCACTAAAGCGCATTACAGGAAACTGGGAACATGTCAGACAGCAATGGAAAGAAGCATGCTGAATATAAGGAAGTCTGATAGAATAAACAACAAAACTATCAGAAGACGCACGAAAATTGAAGATGTAACAATGAGAATAAGGAAACTAAAGTGAAAATGGATTGGCCACATAATAAGAGGCATTGAAAAGTGGAAAAAATACATTTTATTTTGGTACCCAAGATATAAAAAAAAAGAAATCGAGACAGACAGTTTCGAAGGTGGGAAGACGAAATAAAGGTCATAGCAGGGAAAACATGGACCAGGAGAGCGCAAAATAGATCAGAGTGGAAAGAAATGGGGGAGGCCTTTGCCAAAGTTGGGCAAATAGACCGAGTGTTGGTGTCACCGACTCGCGAGAGTCGTTAGATTAAGATACAAACTATTGTAAAACTGTGTGTCTGAATAAAGGCTTATATTATTATTATGTTGTACAGTAGACCTCGCGTTGGTAGTAACAATGGCTTTGAACTGTCTTAACGTAGTACGGATTCAATAGCCAATTAATTATATATGACCAGTATAAGCCACCAGTATAACTAGTTACCAGTATAAGCTTATACTGGTACTGCTACCACTTTCGTGAGACCATACTAAGCGTATGGTTTATATTTTATTTAATCTTCAACTGTCGGTACTTACGTTTCCATAAGAAATAGTGGTCGAAGGTCATTGTCTGAACTATACGACAATATTTATTTATTTATTTATTTATTTATTTATTTATTTATTTATTTATTTATTTATTTATTTATCACATGAAATGTTTCCTTTGCCATTACAGATAATAAATCTAATGCGACAATATATTAGTAAAATACCAAACTTGTTGGTTAGGCGGACTGTCTAAAGCAGGGATTCCCAAAGTGGTCGATATCGACCCCTTGGGGTCGAAATCAGTTTCCCAGGGGTCGACATAAACGAAAACTGCTTTTGGGGGTCGACGAGGTCTAAAAATCGACCCCTATTAATTAACACAAGTTCTTATTTGAAACTTTCAAGATACTGTATAAGTTGTGTTATGTGTACCATTTTGTTATAAGAATGACTAATATATTAGTAGGAAGTATCATTGTTGTACTTTTAAAAAAATCAACAAGTCGATACGCGAGCACAAGCTCGTACAAGATGAAAACAAATTGCTATGGGGGTCTGAGGAATCAGTTCGTAATGGAAAAGGGGTCTCTTGCCCAAAATAGTTTGGGAATCCCTGGTCTGGAGTGCACCGGACATGTAGGTATCGTTTCTTAATTATTACTCAAAAGTTGTCGAGTGTGTCCGGTAAAGTTTCTTCCGGTTCTTGATACCATTGAAACTGTCTCAATATACCTACATCTAAAGAGGCCTGTGTTCCAGCAGTTTGAAAATTATAGGCTGATTATGTAAATGCATATCTACATTCTGCAGCAATGTAACAATACCCTATATTATAAATAACCCTAGAAAACCCAATGTAACCCTAATTACGGCATCTCCTAGTCTCAATCACACTTGTTACCGAAGTTAAGCTCAATTACTAGTTAATTACATAAAATAAGTGCATTTTCATCCAGGGTTGAGCCATAACCGTTATAACCAAGTGTAATAACCGAGTGTCTTTGCAAAATAATATGGTTGATTATATTCAGGATGTTACAAGTCGGTTTAGATTAGAGCTGCAGATAAGTCTGTAATGACATTTGGAGGAGGCGTAGATAGCAGCATACGGTATTTTAGACACTCTAATCTCTTGGGGTTACTAAAATGGTGTGTGATGTCTTGTTTGATTTTATTCGAGTTGACGATACCTGCCCCGCGTTTCAGAATATCACAATAACTTATCTGATGGTCGAATAGCTTAGACACCTTACTTTGTTAGTTATTTTCATCCACAACATAGCGCGATCCGAATGCTAAACTGATTGTTGATGATGAAATTAAAGTATTTTTTCTTTGACATTAAAATTGCTCGTAATCGATTTGGTGCGTTTTCGAATAGTTAAGAATCAGGGGAGTGGCGCTAGTTAAGGAGATGTATAGAAAAAACTATGCTTGTTCTTTATTGTTTACCTCTTTAAGTGTATGGAATAGGGATTTAAAATTGTGGTGTGTTTTTTGACTATATGGCCATCAAACTACTATTTATTTTGAAGGCAGGGCCTTAATTTAGAAGTTAATTTGAAGAATGTATTAATGTATAAAAGCCAGGAATTAATCGAAAGCCCTAACCCTAAACCCTAATAACATCCTTGATAATGATTCAGCGTTTACATCGAGAAGTTCAAAATTAAAATATTTTATTTTACACAGACCTACATGGATATTTTTGAAACCTCAGAAGCTAGGTGCTCGGTTCCAATTAGTCGTTTCTTATGGAGAAGAGCCGGTAAGATACTCCACGGTTACTCTTTTAATAATAATTTGCTTTTACAACGTTTTCAAATTACAGTGTTAATATGTATAGGAGGACAGTGTAGATATGTCAACAAAAAGTAAATGGTCTACAAATCTACAGTCTATTTAGCCTACAACGTTCTCATATTCACAAAATATAAAAGAATCCATGCAAAATATTAATAAAATAATAAAAATAAAAACCTATTTAAAATAGATAACATGTTAACAATTTTAATTTAATATTATATCAGACTTGCTGTCTCAATTAATATCAAATTAAAATTGTAGGTATATAATGTCAAATAATGAAAAGTATATATCAAGGAAGTATGTAAAAAAAATAAAGATAAACATCGTAATTTGGGAGCAGTTAATAGACATTACATCGTTATGCCGTTTATGTACCAGGGGGAAGCCACATGTGCAGAAGGAATTATTGCCAAAGTTGATTATCTAATAAACCGAATTATAAGTTAGTTTAGTGACTGATCAACTGTTAGGTATTGTAACGTAAAACTTCTGTTGACATCCATTTACAACATGACTATTTAAGCATAAATTCGAAAATAATGTGTGGCAATCATGTTTGACGACTACAAAAGGTACATTTAAACAATTCGTTTCGTTTTGTTTCCACCACCTGTTTAAAAAAATATGTTTTCAAAATATGCTTTAAATGAGTATATTGTTATTATAATTTTATTTATCAACCGACGAAATGGATCTACTATAGAGACTTATTTTAATTAGAGGCTGTGTTTCTTGATTGACTCTCGGACACGGTTTGTATTGTTAGAAAGTACCATTTCTGGATCCCAGGACCACTGTTACCTTCCCAGCGCTGCCGTCCTTTAACTAGCAATACGTTAACCCTCAAATGGTAAATTTTTACTTTTTAATAGAAAGTGATAGAGTTCAAAATTCTCTATCTTAATCTATCTAGTCTCAGAAACACTTACAACATAAATAGTTCCAGAGATATGAAAATTTTGTAGCCCGTTAAGTAACATAATTTATGATGATTCCATTACTTGAATGCGTCTAACCCACACTTCTTCGCTTAATGTACGTTAAAATACCTTAACTGCCCGATGTGACGATTATTTTCTGGTCTTAAGAGGACTACAAGACCTAAGTGTCCTTGAAAAACGCACGCACACATTTACACAATCGACGCGAACGCCATCTAACGACGACGCCCATATAACTAACGGCATAGCGAGGTTACGCCCGAGTATTTTAATAGATGGCGCAGCAACGACGCGCAAGTAAATAAAGGTAGATCTAACAAAAAATAGATAGGACAATTAAATTATTTTTATTTGTTTTATGAGTCACTTGAAAAATTAAGGATGTGTTCCTAACTAATATTATAAATACGAAAGTGTGTTTTGTTTCTTATGCTTTCACGCTGAAACAGCTAAACGGACTTAGATCAAATTTGGGACATGGGCAGACCATGATCTGGAGAAGGACATAGGCTACTTTTCATCCTAGATCGCGGGCAACAGCTATTTTTAAATAAAACTGATTCAATTAAACTAAAAACATTTTTATTACAAAAAATAAACTACCAAGTGGCTCCCTTTGTACATCTTTATGGTTTACACTAAGCATTAAGGGTTTTTCAGATTTACATCATAATACATTTTAGTTTTAAGCTCTTTTTCAGGTTAACATTATGTGCCATTTTGTTTTGAGGTCTTTTTCAGGTTAACATTATGTGATATTTAGTTTTAAGCTCTTTTTCAGGTTAACATTATGTGGCATTTAGTTTTACGCTCTTTTTCAGGTTAATGTTATGTGAAATTTAATTTCAAGCTTTTTGTTAGGTTTCTATCTAATGGTCCGTGATTTGAGATCTCATATAACTTTTCCAAACATGGGAAACGTTAATAATCCTATGTCCAATTTGGATGTTCTTATTTATTTTATTTTTTTATTTAACAGTTTATGCACACACATATAAACAGACAAGAAGAAAGGAACAGAAAAATACGTACAAAGGTGATGCTTATTTCTAATGAAATCTCTTCCAGCATACCTGCGATAGGACAGTAGACAAAGAGATGTAGACACTGTGTGTAAGAGTAGAAGAGAATACAAAATACACAAAAACAATTAAAAAAAACTATTCACTAATTTAAATATACAATAAGAGAATAAACTTACATAAATACATACTCCTAAAATAAATATCACTAAAATACTTATATATAATTAATAGTATAAAATAATAAATACATAATATATAACTATGGCAAAGTAGAAAGATAGTGTTCTTTCACTCTTCTTTTAAAAACAGCAACAGTTTCGCAGTCCCTAATGTCAGGCGGAAGTGAATTCCACAGCCGAACCGCGTGTACAGTGAAGGAGTAGGAGTAGAAGTCGGTAGAATGGGGAGGGGATTTAAGGAGATTTCTAAGATGCGACCTGCAAGGTGCATCAGAAGGACGGGCGAAGGAAAAACGTTCCCGCAGATAGGATGGCGTTCTAGGATTATGAAGGATGTTAAATAGCAGACACAATATCCGAGAGTTTCTGCGAAGACGAATGGGGAGCCACTTGAGAATCTTGCGAAAGTTAGAAACATGATCATACTTTTTGAGGTTAAAAACAAAATGAATACAGATATTTTGCAACCGCTCAAGTTTATTTAAAAGCTCCTCGGTGGCATCCAAATAACAGGCATCAGCGTAGTCTATGATGGGCTGTATGAGAGTTTGAGCAAGGGAGATTTTAGTATTCAAGGGCAAGAAGCTCTGGAGGTATTTCAACGAATGGAACGTGTAGTGCACTTTGCGACTGACTTGAGCAACATGGGTAGTCCACGATAGGTAAGAGTCCAAGGTCACCCCCAGGTTTTCCACTGTATTTGCGTATTCAATCTGAACTCCATTCAGACAGAGTGGAGACAGCGACGCAATATCGAGCCTATTTCGCATATACCAATAATTATGGCCTGGGATTTCTTAGGGTTGATTTGCAGTCCAAAGGACCGTGACCACTCGCTAATCAAATCCAGGTCACTATTCATGGCAGACACGGCTGCTTCCGCATCTTGCCTTAAGAAGTGATTGTAAAGCTGCAGATCGTCGGCATAGAGATGGAAGTGGAAAGAGATGACTCTGGTGACGGAGTTAATGAAAATAGAAAAGAGAAGAGGAGACAGAACGCCACCCTGAGGCACACCCGCGGTAAGAGAACACCAGTCAGAAGAAGTCTCTACGAGATGAACCCACTGCGACCGGCCATTAAGATAGGAGTCAAACCAATCTACAGTAGAAGAAGAGAAATTTAAACATTTAAGAATCCCTAGAAGGATGTCGAAACCGACAGAGTTAAAGGCACTGCTAAAGTCCAGAAGTACAAGCAAGGTGAGAGATTGAAAAGGACTAAGAAGCCAGATTGAAAAGGACTAAGAAGGCAATTTGAAGATAGAAAGGCAGAAAGTTGCTGATGAACAATGTGCTCAAGAACTTTAGAGAGAAATGGGAGAATAGAAATGGGACGGAAATCGGTCGGAGAGACTAGATTAGGAATTTTGGGCAAGGGGATGATATGAGCTTGTTTCCAGGCCTTAGGAACAGTACAAGAAAACAAGGAGAAATTAAAAATGTGGGTCAAGATAGGAAGCAAAGTGGGGAGGATAGGAGAAATCATTCTTGAGCAAAGATTGTCATGACCAACTGCAGAGGAGTTCTTTTCAGGAGTACCTATAGTTTTCCATTTGAAAAAGAAATGAATACAAATATAATTTCTCGATTGATAAAATACATGTTTATTCGTATAAAACATTGAAATATTAAACAAGTATTCTAAGTAATCAATGTAAGTAAAATGTGTTTGCGGAAAAATCTGCTTCTATAATAATTTAAGTTTTCTATAATAATCTTTAATTTAACCCATCTGTTTCTCGGTTTTCACGTTGGACATGATATTGCCTTACAAGCCACCTAAAATTCCATTATTATTTTTAAAACCAATTGAAACAAATCTAAACGTGTTTGTGGCAAGGTGATGTTATAAATATTACCTGTCTATTAAAAGCTTCTTCTAGTACGTGCTTAGATGAATATATACTTTTATCAATAACTTCACAATCGTGATCTATCTGTGGCACCTCTGTTTTCAATCTATAAAAATATTGAAGATTTTAAATTACGTAGAAATGTCAATTCTAAATATTGTAGTTCTATGATGTATTGTAGTTCACAAGATAGGTAATTGAATTTCGTTTATTTTTGTATTTGACTTTAAAAATTGTTAAGCTGCAAGTAAAAGATTAGGTAGGTACCTAAAATTCATAAGTAGGTACATAATTATAGTGCCTATGTATTATAAACAAAATCAATAAAATTAAATTCTTACTTGTTACAAATTACATTGGAATTTTCAGATGAACCAGTTATATCGTCATGCCTATTATCAAATAAGCCGAGGTCTTTTTCTGAAAAAACAAAAACTTTTGGTAAACATTTGGCATTTGGCTTCTATTTATTGTTACATAACATACATAATCAGCCTATAATGTTCCCACTGCTGGGACACAGGCCTCCTCTCTGTGAGAGGGAGTGGGCCGTAATCCACCACGCGGGCCCAGTGCGGGTTGGTAGATGTCACATGTCTTCGAATTTTTTGGTTCTAGGACAAGCCGGTTTCCTCACGATGTTTTCCTTCACCGTTTTGAGAGCAGTGGTGATGGAAATAATTTACACAAAGTAAAGCGCCTGTCCGGGTTCGAACCTACGACCTACAACCCGTAAGTCGCGGCCGTTACCACTGGTCCACCACTGCTCTATTTATTGTTATTATAGCTTATATAAGGTGGAGGTACTTACGTATTGGAATAACTTCCGTGTTGATATTTTCGACCGTTATTCTCCTGTAAAAAATAATTTGATTTTAAAGGTTTTTTTTTAAATGTATATACTTAATTATGGAAAGTGTGTTATTTATTCACAATTATATAATTAATTAATAAAAATAACAAAATGATATCCTATCTTAACTAAAACTATACACAAACAAAAAGGCGGAAGAGCTCATTGGGCATCAAAAAATTCGTCCGCATCGCTGGCAATTGGAAAAGTGCCCAAAAGGCTGGCAGCATTGCCACGTTGGATGGCAATGCTGATTCTTTGGGCTAGAAAAAGGCCAGCCCCCTGGTCACGTGAAGACTCTACCAACCTTTTGGCGATATCCCGAAATACTCGATGGGCACTCGGACCCCAAGGCCCTAGTGTTTCAACCCCAAACGGCTCAAACATATAGCTCCCAATAAGGTTGTTATATTTGCGCCGTTTGAGGTTTTCTGCTCCTGCAGCAGCCGCCCCAGCACAGCCCGCCGTGCTAGGAAGATGGGAAGGCGCGAGAGTGTCGACACAGGTTGCATCCCACACCAAAGGCCTACCCAACTTCCACGGCATTATGGTCATTCCGTCTGGCCTCTTCCCACCATCACGTGCCAAGCCATTGGGTTCTAAAACAGCTGGCACCCCGGTGGTGACAAGAGCCCGATGGATGATGTTGTTAATGCTGGCATGCCGTGCTATCCGACCAGCAATCTTACTGCAGGATAGGCCATGATGTCCGAGGCAGTCGACTTCTTCACCGCATTGACAGCGATGTGGAGCCCCGCAAGGAGCGCCCAGACGCAAACATGTAGCGAGCCGGAATGTGGTGTCACCCAGCATGGTGCCTATGTTGGGTGTCGGTAGCGCCTGAAGCCAAAGGCCCGACTCCCATTCACCCACAGCCAGCAGGCGGGCACGCTCAGCAGTATTGGTGGACGTATTAATGAGTTTATTCCGTACCAACTTGCAGAGCGGCTCATCCCACTGTCTCTGGGAAGATGGGTTCTCGGGCTGAACCGTATCCGGGCAAGCCATTTTCCAGGCGTTCACCGCATCGGTCAAACACGGCACTTCAGAGTCAACCTGAGAAGGAGCTAAGATTTTTGTGGTTAACTTTTCGGTGCTGTGGACCGAGGACAGGAACGCCGGTAGGCTTACACTAGAAATTTTGCGGACGCCGAGCCCACCAAAACGAATGGGTAGTGTGGCTTGCAGCCACGCGCGGTCGTCCAATGCAACATTTAAAATGGATGTAAGAGTACTTCGAATAATATGATCAATTTTGTCTAAAAGGTGTGCTGCTTCCATAAAGTGGAAGAGCGGAGAAAATACATAAAATTTGGACCAAAACAGCAATATCTGATAAGAGTGAATGCCGAGTGTAAATTAATTTTAGAAAGTCTATCCGAAATATCGTTAAAATGTTTAATTTTTTCCTCGACGAATGGTGAAAAACTGTCTTCTAAAATTGGAGAACCTAGGAGGTGTAGTGAACTTTTTTCCAAAACTTTGATACCTGGGGCTATTGAATTGAATTTTTGTATGGTCGATTGTCTGTCGGTATTGTCACAAAGGTAAATTTCGCATTTGGAGTATTTGAGGTCAAGGCCAATGGATTGGAACTGCTGCTTTAGTAATTGAAGATCTTTTAGAACGGTGTCTACGTCACCTCCTAGTGTTCCATCATCTAAATACCACGCATTAAGTTTTGAATTTAGTTGTTGTATTATGGGATGGATAGCCAAACTGAAAATGACTGGCCCGAGAGGATCACCTTGTTGGCATCCGACTGCAGATTCCAAAACGTTGTCTTTATATAATAATTTTGATGGGTGCCTGTAGCACTGCCACATAAAGCTATAAAATTGTGGTAACTCCTTTTTTACTTCAGCCAACAAATATAGAAATAAATTCTAAATATAGAAATGTATTTAATAAATATATGTACATCGTAGTAGTTTAAATAAAAAACAAAATTCCTGAGATTTGAACCCAGGCATTCTCGACTATAAATCCACACTTCTTCTAAATAGGCTATTCTAACATTTGAAAGAGGTACCGAAAATACAGACCATATGAACTGATTGCACTTACTTAGACTTACTTTCCAAAATTCATAGTTTTATGGTTATAAAAATAAATATTTAGTAATAATAAAATGCTCTATCTTACCTTTCAATTTCGTTCATAAGTTCGGCATTTGATTTATATGAACGTTTTTTTAATGTTTAGTCCTCGCAACGGGTTTCACTTTCTTTCTCATGACATTCCATTTCTTTCTTCTTTTTTTTTTCTTTTCCTTTGTTTTTTGATTTTTCTTTTACAAATGATACAATTTTATAACAAATTACTTTTTTACGCTATTTCAACTTAAAGTATTTTATATCTACACGAAATAAAAATATTTACGCAAAGAAAATATGAAACAATGAATTCACAAACAAAACTTTACAAAAACATTAAACAATCGGGGCGGAAATAATGCGGCGAAAAGAACGACACGTCTGTATAGCATCAGGCCTCTGCCGGCACTGTCGGTACACAGGTGTTTACGCACACATGCGTATGTATTATGCTCGGAAATAAGAATATACGATTTACAATAAATCCATTGATTAGATCAGAAAATTAAAACACTATTATGCTAATATGTTGCTTGTAGAAAAATCTGACAAAAAATCAGACTGATTGCATGTATATTAGTATGATTTTTACGCGTTAAAAGAATTTTTTAGAGGTAACTTCGTATTTTTTTTTCTATCGTATCATATTAGTAATATTATGTTTTCAACACACTATCTACCTAGGATATATCCTGAAAAAAATCATATATTTTTCTGTTTTTGTTTACTGCAGTGGATCATATACTTTTAGGCATTATAAAACTTGCGTTTAGCTCCTGTAGGCCTCTTAACTACAAGTACGTTATCTGATTATTCTTGACTATAGAGACGCAAAAGGACTATAACTACTTTGTAGTTAAGTATTTATATAACAGTTTCAGTGAAAAACTTAACTTATTTGCAGTTATCCGCCTTTAACGCTATTTTAGTTAAGCAAATTCTGTAAATTTCTCACAATACTTTGCTTGTAAATAATTCTTGTCTGTTTGATGGAAATGGTGAAAAAATAAATAAATGATCCTAAGCTACAAAGCAGCTAAGCCACATCACTTAGCTAAAAGGCAGTTTGCCGACTCTCGCGCTGCGTTTACTTCGGGGG
Organism: Atethmia centrago; assembly: GCA_905333075.3. Taxonomy (NCBI): domain Eukaryota; kingdom Metazoa; phylum Arthropoda; class Insecta; order Lepidoptera; family Noctuidae; genus Atethmia; species Atethmia centrago. Next base: position 9,282,991 of record HG995377.1, read on the forward strand.
TGAGCGGGGCGCGGCCACCCTGCCCACGCCGTCCGCCATCCCGTCGCTAGTGTTGCCAACTTAGCAACTTTATAGCTAGATCTAGCTATTTTTTGAGGTCAGGCAGCTACAATTTAATAAAACTTGTAGCCATTTTTTTTTTCAACTTTATTGCATTCATTGTAATTATCAAGTTTATATTTTAATTATATAATTAATTACTGATTTTTTAATTACTGTTGAGTTTGATTTAAAACATGATCGTAATAATTTGGCAACATTGATTGTAACCTACCAACTAAGTAGCATCTAGCTACTTCTAGCAACTTTTTTCAAAATGGTTAGCTACTGACTAAAGTTAGCAGTTGGCAATACTGCCCGTCACACTCAATCTTTCCAACCGGAGCGCTGACTGCCACGGTCGTGAACAACGTCGCTCCGTGTTCCCGCCAAAATTTCGATAATATGTCGCGGCGCGACTCGACAAGGTAAGTTTACAACATAATAAATAATGAAGTACCAAATAATAAACATTATTATTAGATTAAATAATTTCGAAATAGTACGAAACAAAGACACTAATCGCGTTGTCTGTTTATTCGCTAAGTTCTTTTGCGTTTTTTTTGTACAAAACTGAAGATTTCTGGCAATGATTCTTTAATTAAAATAATATTAGAGGTGTACCTATTCGCGGGAGATTTCGCTATGATTTTTATTCAATAAATTCCGTCTGCTAGGGTTTGTATAGATAGGTACATATATACATAACCCGATGCCTACAATCTCCGAACGGGTAAGCAGACTGGAGTGTTCTCTGAGTCTGTGTTTCCACGTTTCGCCTTTGTTATTAGGTTCAATGTAAATAAATATGTGGCGAGCCTATTGCCATTTTTCGGGCACAAGTTTCATACCATGTTCAACGCCTCTTACGATTCGCTTACCTGGCTAAGGAGCGGAAAGTATTCCTAATCGATGGATATGAAGATAGATACATTATGTAAGGATAGATGTTTTCGAGAATTCATACAATTTATTCACTTACATAGTTTAATAATTTTATTTCAGGCGATCCGGAATCTCTCAAAGGATCAAAAATATAATGTACTTAGCGAATCTTGAAAATCTTGACCAGCAGTTAGATGGTCAAAATACAAACAGGCGCAAGACTGGCCGTACAGGTATTATAATAAGTTCACACCTCGAAAAATACTCATCATCTGCAGGTATGATATATAAAACTCCTATGTAAACAGTCTCTACGTTAGAGACTATTCTATGACGTCCGAATTTTTCCAATACTTTTGTGAGACACAGAACACAGCAACCACATATCATTTTAATAACTTATGTAATATAATTCATAATTTGAAAGGATCATGTTTTATGCATGTTTCACTACCTGTAATAGCACAAGCTCAACAAGAGGCAGATTTGTTTTGTGCAGAATCGCCAATTGATAGTCTTGCGGTCGATACCCAACCCGTTGAGACAGAAATACAGCAAGAGACGGGGATATTGTTTTGTGCAGAATCGATGTCAATTGATAGTCCTGCACCTCATACCCACACCCTCATACCCTCGATACCTGTTGAGAGAGAATCTCAGCATGAGATGAGCATATTGTTTTGCAAATTTTCTTAATTAAAAAGGCCTATTACTCAATAGCAGAATTTCTTGAGGAAAAATAATTTTGTTCAATAAAGTACCTATCACTCAAGTGAATATAAATCAGTCAAATATTTTTAAAAGGATTATGAAATTAATATTAAATGATTACAATTACTGTGACATAATTGAATTAATGAATAATGATGAAATGAAATGAAATGAAATGAAATGAAATGAAATTGTTTATTCTGTAAATAGGATATGAGAATCACTTTTACACGTCATATTAAAAAATAAGCTAGATGGAGTCGACATTTCCTATCTGACTACCCCTGAGAAGAAATATAATATATAAATCAGGTATAGATAATTTTTAAATCAGGTAACTCATGACATGTGTATTTTTATTTAGGTATGACTTTAATAATTTATAATTAATATGATGTAAATGATAAAATTATATAATGTAATTAAACCGATGTCCTATATAAAATTAAATATTTATAACTTTTTTCTTTTTAATTAATGAATGTAAATAATGCATGTTCAATGGTTACTGTTACAATTATAAGCATATATGCATGATGAAATTGCAATGCCCTAACAGGACCACTATGTTCTAAGAACTGATATCCTCTGTTAAGAACTTTATTTATGTACACATAGTTAGCAACAAAGAATTTGAATTTGAAAGAATCTGTTCCAATACATAGTCCCGTGCAAGATTCTAATAATGGTGATTATGATTCTGATGACTCTGTCAAAGATAAAGACTACGAACCCCTTGACGATGATCGAAGAAGTGTTGATACAGACGAAGATACTGTCACGGAAAAACCCAAAACTGCAAGAAAACGTTCCAAAAAAATAAATGCTTCAAAATTCATTGCTGGGAAGACAAAACCTCTTCGACGTCACTCAATGGAAACCATGACACCAAATAACCTGCCTTTACGGAAACGACGTAGGACCATCGATGCGAACCTTTGTGTTGCTATTTCAACACACATTGCTTCAGAACAGGCTACCCAAGAATCAAACAACCTACCACCTAAACGAAAAAACACAGCACGAGCCTTAAATAACGAAAATTAGAGAAGCAGTATCAGAAGCAGATCAGTATGAAATTAGAAATGGCTGTGACAACAAATGCCTTAAAAAATGTTCTTCTATTTTTACTACTGATGAACGTGAACAAGTAAACAGAAAATATTGGAACATGCCACGTTCAGAGATGAGGGTGTTTCTAAGATCAAACTATACGGTAGCCATTCCGAAAAGAAAATACACTACTGAACCAAAAAGAAACCCGAAAAGGTGTTTTTCTTTACCAAAAACTGATGGCACTTTAGCCTCCGTAAGTAAAACTTTTTTTTTACCACATTGGTTTTCGAAAAGACCAATGATAAAATTTTATCTAGCTGTCTCGACGACAACAATGATATAGACAGACGGGGCAAACACAATAAAACCCCAAAATTTGATCGTGAAGTTATTACTAAACAGGTCGAATCTTTTAACCCATCCGCGCTGCATTATCGTCGTGAGCATGCTATATGCCATGTGAAATAAACGTTAATTTCATGTACAAAGACTTTTCTACAAAGCACCCCGACGTAAAAATTGGATACGAAATGTATAGAACACATTTGAAAACCATGAATGTATCGTTTGCTCGTCTTGGTAATGAGGAATGTGAACTATGTGAGTCATATACATTGCACTCACGTGATACTAATCATGATGCTCGCAAAGAAATAATATCCAATTGCATACCTAGCTTGCGAGGAGTGAGCTGTTCACCATGAAAAATACACGAATGCCAGACAGTTATATGATTCCCATAAATATACAGGGTGACATTGAAAACATGCGACAAATCGAAATGGGAGATTGTACTCATCATTATGAACAACTTTTACTAAGGGACCAAAGCTACAATCCCAAAAAAAATACTGTTGTCCCCTACATTTATGTTCGCAATACCTCATCAAAATGTAGGAAAAGCAGATTTTTTTTTTGGGATTACAGCTTTGGTCCCTTAGTAAAAGTTGTTAATAAAGATGTATACAATGTCCCATTTCAGTTTGTCGCAAGTTTTTAATTTCAACCTGTATAGAACAAAATGAAAACCATATATATTATAGTAGTGACTTGGAAAAGGTAATAATGCTGCCAAGGCTCGAAACATTCAAAGCGGTTATATTTTGTCCAAGACTAACGGCATTTAATCAAACCTATGCTCCAGTTGGAAAAATCACCAAGGACTCTAAACCACTTGCGGCTATTTGGCACGATGGTGTTGCTGGTAGAAAGCAAGAAAACATAATGAGTGCTTATTACAACTTTTTCTTACTGTTCCGTGATGTCAAAACAATACATATTTGGATGGACAATTGCACGGCTCAGAATAAGAACTGGCTGTTATTTTCCATGTTAGCTGACCTTGTCAATAGTGATGTGATTGCCACAGAACGTAAAATATTACACTATTTTGAACCAGGACATACCTTTATGAGTTGCGACCAATTCCACCACCAAGTTGAACTTTAAATGAAAAAAAAAGCAAAATTTACGACTTTACTGATTTCGAAGACGCCGTGGCCTCGGCTAATAATAGAAAAGTTTGTAACCTCAAGACTTTATCAACTATCCAAACAATGTATCAGAGCGACGCTTCCAAAACGCGAATCCAAGAGCATATCTGATCACGAGATCGAGCTTTGATCTTCAGTAGAATAATTTTACTGAAAATTACATAACTTTGAAGTTTTTAAACGACAAGTTTCTAAAGAATCCTCAACTGTCAATTAAATTTCGTGCCAATTAAATTTCATCCAAAAGGGATTGAAAAAGAACGAACATTAAATATAATTAAAACATTATCACCGATAATACCCAATCATAAAATGTTTTTCTGGCAAAATTTACCCATTACTCGTGATGGTGAACATCATCAAAATACCAGTCACAAAAGAGTCACTAAAAAATAAGTGTTTTAGTACAGACTAAAACACTTATTACGTAGTGATCTAAGTAATTATCTGCCTTTTTATACCTCATGTGTTCAATTTAGATACACGGGCGAAGCCACGGGCTAAAGCTATTTTATAATATTAGTAGGATTGATTTACATTTAATTTGTACACTTGAAAAGTGCTTTTAGAATTGTTTATGTTTTTATGTTTTATTATTTTTTCACAGTGGAATTTTATTATTTTTATTTGTGATAATAATAAAATAAATTAAGACTGAAGTTGCCTCATGACATGACTGATATTAATGTTACCTTAGTTTATTAAAGTAATTAAGAGAGAAGTTTCCATTGATTGTAAATCACATAATAATCACCACACACAGCGTGTGTGGCAATTATTATGTGATTTACAATTAATGAAACGAAGAACATAAATTAAGTATATTTTCCATGCCAAACTAGTGATCTCATGATATCTAAGATCTTAATTAGTTATTCGTTGATTATTGCCTATTAAAATGTTATATAGGTTACCTTTGATTTACCTTTTTAATTTTAAAATACAGTTTTGATTTTTAAAAGAACATGTCTTTAATTTCTCACATATTCCCATAAGAATGCTAAACTATAAAGAAGTTAACCACAAGCGAAATGTTTTTAGCCACCTTTTAGTTAACTAAAGCAGTTAAGATTTTACAAAAGTTCCATATCACATTGGCAATAATTAGCATAAAAGCATCTAAAGTCCCGTAGCCGCTCATTAGGAAAGTTATTAAAATTTAAATCTAAGCGAATGTCATGGCTATAAAGCAGTTATGTCACTTAACAACTTTTTAGTTAAGTATTTCTGATCAAAATTTAACAAACATTACGAAGGTTAAAATTTCAAATAAATTACTTCTCTAAAAAGCCGTTACGGTATGGTTAACGGCCTTTTAGTACAGTAATTAGATGCGATATAGGTTACATGCTTAACAAAATAAGAAAAATGAATTTTAAAACTAATTAATATGAGTTTCTGGGCATAAAAGATTCTTTAGGATAAATAGAAAGAAATATCAATTGATGTGTCCAACAATCATTAACCAAAGTATCATAGTTTTTAAGAAATAACGATTCCCGCTTTTTTTGCCATTTTCTCGGAAACAACTTTTTGGGCATATCGGCCATCTAGTTAAAGGACGGCAGAGCGTCGGTTCCCGATGTCGATGGGTTATGTAGGTCATTTTTTTTAACCTGTACAATTAAACATGAAATGTTTTGAAATTTAATACAATTATTTACATCAACATGTTCAATAATACTTCTAACCTGCGTATTTATGAAGAATCTGTTTTGTCAACAAAAAGGCAAAATTATCTAAGCTCTAAATTTTTCTACAAGCTTGGCTTGGTAGATGATAAACTTTATTGTACTTAAAAGATTAAGTGTAGATTATAACACTGCATCTTCTACGTAACTTGAAAACTTTTAAAATTTAATATGGGACTCAATGGCTACCACAACTTTCTAAGAAATTATATAGAAAATGTGTTTTAATACTTTTTCCTTCCATAACTTGCTGTGGTCCAATTCATTTGATTGGATTTTAGCAGTAGCGTACCGTAGGGGGGCAGACGAGGCCATGGTCCCGGGCGGCTCAGATATAGGGGGCGGTGCGCCGCGGCAGTGTCAGCTCATCATCAGATCAGATAACTGTATTGTCATAGGGACTTTATAGGTAGGTACTTATTTAAGAAATAGAACTGCAAGATTTAACGTCAAACAAATTCATTAGAGTTCCATATATTATATCATGTGAAGTTAAATAAGCTTGTAAAGTATTCAAAAATTATAAAACCAATGTTCATTTTACGAAGGGAAACTGAAATCGAACCTCGAAGACGAATAAGAAGGCACATTTTTTACGACGAAACTTATCCTAGGAAGACAATTTTAAACGAAAATTGTTGTATCCATAAGATATATAGAGTAACTGCTGAAATTCGAGAAAGATTCCAGCGGCTGCGAAGTTGGGCAGAAAAATAGGCTTATTCGGATCGCATCCCATATCCCGCTATGTGGAATCCGTTAGAAACCTGGACAAAATGAATATGTCGTGTCGATCCGATCCCATTTGTGGCATTCGTTCGAAATGGCACTTCAACAATATTCCAAGAGTTAGGCCTACTAGGGTTGCTTTGTATTGCGTCGCCGCAGCGGAACGCACCGTGTGACATGTCACTGTGATTTACGCTCCGGCAACGCATCAAGTGGATTCCATTTAAATAAGTAGTTTAAAGATTGCAACCTTCACGGTATGTGGCCTATTAGAAAGCCTTCCTTGCACGTAATGTCGGGATGGTTTTTTTTTTCTCGTCTATTCCATATGTGGAATGTCTATGGATAGGCCGTTCAAAAAGACTGCGGGGCTGTAAGATTCAGGGATCCGTTTGCGTAATATTAAGCTTACAGTTCATATTTTTGTTAGAGGTACCTGGCGGGGGCGCCAGTTAAATGGTTGTTTTTAGATATGTGAAAAGAATCATGGGAGTAGTACATAGAACGACGAAATTAACAGGAAAACTGTCACAGCTAACTAGTAGGCATTACAAGTTAACGAGTAATAGTTGATCAACTTACATTTGCATTCGGAGAATTGGCCGTGACATATATCTGACGTGATGGTGACGTGATCGTGACGTATATGGGAGAACATGTTTTTCAACTACATTGGTGCCGATTCCCTTGTTCACAAACTAAACTAAATTTAAGTTCAGTGCATCTTTTTCTTTCTATTTCATTAAGAAAAGGACAGAAGATAAATTTTAGTTTAGTCCTGTCAAATTAATCAGCGCCTGTCACTACTCCATACAAGTATATTGATTAAAAACTTGCCTACTAAAATTACGTCAATTTACGTCAAGCGCTGATTAATTTGACAGGACTAAACTAAAATTTATCTTCTGTCCTTTTCTTAATGAAATAGAAAGAAAAAGATGCACTGAACTTAAATTTAGTTTGGTTTGTGAACAAGGGAATCGGCACCAATGTCAAGTTTGTTTTTGGGATAAATTCATCCCAACTCCGGAACCCTTCATTATGCGTGGTCTAACACGCACTTGGCCGGTTTTGTTTCATTCCACGTTCAAATGACACCGACAAAATTACATAGGAATAAATGTTCATGTACTCTTTTCATTTCATTTTTCGATCATTCTGTAGGCTAGTGAATGAGCCGAGTACGATATCGTGGATCGCTTCACTAATGAATTCATTTTTACACTTTCGAATAATTTTGTGTTCAGACGTTTCACTTTGAGTGAAAGACAAAAATGAGCAAAAAGTGTAGCGTCTGATATCTGCTTAAAAATATAAGTGTCACTAAAACATCTTCTGCCTACTCTAAAAACAACCGATCCATTCATATCTCTTTTTGCTCAAATTAGAGCAAAGTTGAGCCGGTGCCGGAAACAAGCCGGAACACTGGACCGGACTCGACCGGACCGGGTGGCGCTCGGCGTTTACTGACGACTACTGACCCCTTTAGGCCGACGTATAAGTACTTATGGTCACCGGAAACTAAGATATAAGTACTTATGGATACTGGGATTTAGGGTACAGGTATACTTATAGACGGTGAATTGTAACAAGTCCCGGGAAGCGACTGATCAATCCGTGAGGATTGGGCTTTGAGAAAGAATAAGACAAGCAGGGATAGCCTAGTGATGTGACCATCGGACTGCCAAATCATAGGTCTCGAGTCCAGTCGACCCAAGTGTTAAATATTGTGAAATATAAAATATAGAAATACAATATTTTGGACTGAAAGTACACAGTTCTTTTATTATAAGTGACAACATCAAAGTATAAACAACTGTATCTTAGCAACTACTAGTCTGCCATAGATACTTCACATCCTCGGAACTTTTTAGAATAATATTAAGGTAATATATTCTTCAATCCCAATGCTGAACTTAAATTATGCAGCCTGGGGCCAAACAGTGGTTTGGTTAACATATCAGCCAACTGCTGCTCCGAAGGAACATGCGTTACGTTGAAGTCTCCGTTGCTAACACATTCTCTTACAAAAAAATGTTTTAGCTTGATGTGTTTAGTGCGCTTGTGATATTCATACTTTGGATTGTGCGCAAGTTTTACAGCCGATTCATTGTCCAGGTTCAGTACTGGTTTCTCAATTTTAATCAAGTTGTAGTGACACAAGTACCAAGGAACCACAAACCTTACCAGATACCAAGAACCTTACCAGATACCAAGAACCTTACCAGATACCAAGAACCATCAGAACTACAATCGACTTTTATTAGTTACCTCAAGAAGCACCTCACACGCAACTAAACTGGTGACCCCGAACCCCGAGAACCGCAAATCTGGTTGAAATGTCGAAGGAAAAAGTTGAAGAATTTTGCGACGCCCACGGCATCTCAACAGACAACAGCAACGTTGCCGCCGTATCACTGCCTGCGCGTTTGCCACCATTTTATCGTCAAAATCCGCGGCTATGGTTCGCGCAATTCGAAACCGCCATAGCCGCCAGCAAAATCAGTGAAGACCAAAAATTCAACCTCGTCGTTCCACTCCTGGGATATAGCGACATAGAACAGGTCAGCGACATAATCTTGAGCCCACCGACTACGGGCAAATACAGCACACTGAAGAACAGGCTAATATCAACGTATCAAGAATCGGACCAACGCCAGCTACAGAAATTACTCGCTGGACTCGAACTCGGCGATCAGAAACCTAGCCAGTTACTCCGCAAGATGCGCGATTTGAACGGCAAATTAATGTCAGACGAAGCACTCAAAGTCATGTGGCTCAATCAGCTGCCCACGCAAATTCGCGCCATTATCTCAGTGAACACGGAATCCACGCTTGATGTCCCAGCTGCAATGGCCGACAAAATTATGGAGCACTACGAATCAGCATCAGTCGCCGCAATCACCACAGCAAATACGTCAAGCTGCGGAAATCATCACTCACCGTCAGCCATCATGAATTTGGAGGTACAAATGCTGTCAAAACGAATAGAAAAGTTATCGCTCGAAATCGCCGAGCTACGCACCAGCCAACAACAGCGCGACTCTCGTCCCCGTTACCGCTACCCGTCATCATCGCGCCGACGCAGCAATTCGCGTCAAAATTCCCGCGGATCAAGCAAACCGGGCGACGCTGATTGGCTGTGTTATTATCACTACCGATTTGGTGACAATGCACGCAAATGCGAATCACCTTGTTCGAAAATCAAGAAGGAAAACTAGAACGTACGTCGACTGTGGCGGAAGTCGATGTAAGCCAACGAAGCCACCGCCTCTGCATCATCGATACCAAGAATCGAGAAAAGTTCCTTGTCGACACCGGAGCCGACATATCAGTTTTAGCAGCAAGAAACACGAAATATGCAAGACCAGCAGACAGTACCTACAAACTATTCGCAGCAAACGGCACACAGATACGTACCTACGGAGAACGTACACTCGAACTCAACTTAGGTTTACGTAGAAGCTTCAAATGGACATTCGTCGTCGCCGACATCAAGACATCGATACTGGGCGCAGACTTCCTCGTACATCACAAATTACTAGTCGACTTGCATCAAAGGAAACTCATCGACCGCGTTACCAACATCACAGTAAACGCCGTAAAAATTCAAGCTACAGAAGAAATCGTCTATTTAATCGACCGCAACCACGTATACCACGACATATTGAAACAGTATCCAGACGTTTTGCGACCAATCTCACTCAAGACTCCCGCAAAACACGACGTGAAACATCACATCGAAACAACAGGCCAACCGATTTACTCAAGGCCACGCCCACTTCCTCCCGACAAGTACAACGCAGCAAAACTAGAGTTCGAGAAGATGATGGACATGGGTATTTGTAAACCATCGAAAAGCCCATGGGCCAGTCCATTACAGGTTGTTAAGAAAAAAGATGGCTCACTACGTGTATGCGGAGACTACCGAAGACTAAACGCTGTGACAATACCCGACCGCTACCCAATTCCGAGAATGCAAGACTTTACGTACCAATTACACGGGAAGAAAATCTTTTCAAAACTCGATATGAAAATGGCCTATTATTCCATACCAAACGAAGAAGAAGACGCTGCGAAGACCGCCATTATAACACCATTCGGTCTCTTTGAGTTTACCTGCATGCCGTTTGGCCTACGCAACTCAGGCCAAACATTCCAACGATTCATGCATGAAGTACTACGCGGACTCGACAACATCGTATATTGTTTCGTCGACGATTTGCTCATCTACTCGAATAATGAAGAAGAACATCAGCACCACTTACATCAAGTACTCGAGCGATTGAATAAGTACGGAATTACCCTCAACATTCAAAAATGCGAGTTCGGCACGAACAAAATACAGTTTCTCGGATACGAAGTTACGCAGGATGGAATCAAACCCACACAAGATCGCATCGAAGCCATACTTAACTATCCAAAACCAACAACAATACAAGAACTACGAAGATTTTTGGGCATGATAAACTTTTACCGCAGCTGCCTACCTCATCAAGCCGAACATCAAAACCTACTCAACAAATACCTTCATAATAGCAAAAAGAACGACAAATCACCAATCACCTGGACGCCGGAAGCCGAAGAAGCATTTGAGACATGCCGCCAAAGCATACTCGAGGCAACCACGCTAACGCACCCGATACCCAACGCACCGCTGTGTTTGTTTACCGACGCATCGAACACTAGCATCGGTGCCGTCCTGCAACAGAAAATCGACAACGTGTGGAAACCTCTCGCATTCTATTCAAAAACTATGAGCGAGACGCAGCGACGCTACAGCGTGTACGATCGCGAATTATTAGCAATGTACACCGCTGTGCAACATCTACGTCGGCTAATAGAAGGCAACGATCTCACAATATTCACGGATCACAAACCTCTTACGTACGCACTGACAAGAACGCCGAACAGCAGTGATACACCGAGAAGAGAGAGACAACTTCACTACATAAGCCAGTTCTGCTCAATCATAAAGTATATTCACGGCGATAAGAACGAAGCAGCTGACGCGTTATCACGAATCGAAGAAATCGAACTACTGAACTCGACAATTGACTACAACCAACTTATTCAAGAATATGAAAACGACTCCGAACTGCAGTCGTGTCTGAACAACCCCAAACTCAAGTTCACCCGCATAGCTATACCTGGAATTCAGCGGCCGATACTGTGCGAAACGTCAACAAACAACATTCGACCGTATGTACCGCCGACCTACCGTTTTGCCGCCTTCAAAGCGCAACACGATTTGAGTCACCCCGGAGTTCGAACGTCAAGAAAAATTATCGCAACAAAATACTTCTGGCCTTCCATGAACAAAGACGTAGCTACGTGGGCGAAGTCTTGTATCAGCTGTCAACGCGCGAAAGTTCAACGACACGTGAAGAGCCCGCTCAGTGAATTTCAAGAATCAGCACGCTTCGAACACATACACGTTGACATCGTCGGACCACTACCTCCCTCAGGTGACTACAGATACCTCGTCACGATGATAGATCGTTACACCAAGTGGCCCGAAGCGATACCCACACATGACATCACCGCCGAGACAGTAGCAAAAGCCGTGTACGACGGGTGGATTTCACGTTTCGGATGCCCGCTACGGCTCACAACAGATCAAGGACGACAGTTTGAATCTGCGCTATTCACATCACTGATGAAGAAGTTCGGTATCACACGCATTCGCACCACTGCATTTCACCCGCAAGCGAACGGTCAAGTCGAGCGATGGCACCGCTCACTAAAGGCCGCACTGATGGCGAGAGCAGCCGCAACACGCTGGAGCGAGGAATTACCCACAGTTCTTCTAGGACTACGTACCGCACTTCGTGAAGACACCTCCGTCAGCGCAGCCCTAATGACGTACGGTACCACATTACGTATTTCGTCCGACTTCTTCGTGCCTACAACGCCGAAAATTGAAGACGCCGAATTCGTTCGACAGCTGAGCGAAACAATGACCTCGCTATCGCCGGTAAGAAGAACGCACACATCAAACACGAACACATTCGTGTACAAGGACCTCGCTACGTGTACGCATGTGTTCGTACGTAACGACACTGTGCGCCCCCCACTCACACCACCTTACGACGGCCCGTTCGAAGTATTACAACGCAGTGAAGACGGGAAGTTGTTTACGTTGCGGTTACCTCTTCGCACCGCCATTATATCAGTCGACAGATTGAAGCCGGCGTACATATACAATGAAGACACAGAAACATCAAGCTTGTCGTCATCTCCGACGCATACGCCGACTCAAGGTCAACACAACGCAACAACCGAACCGTCTACACCGACCGCAGCGAGTAAGAAACATACCTACGTCACTAGAACCGGCCGCACAGTGAAACCGAACGTACGTTTCACTTAGGGGGGAGTATTGTAGTGACACAAGTACCAAGGAACCACAAACCTTACCAGATACCAAGAACCTTACCAGATACCAAGAACCATCAGAACTACAATCGACTTTTATTAGTTACCTCAAGAAGCACCTCACACGCAACTAAAAAGTTATTAATAAGGCGACTCAACCATAAAATCTCTTGCGCCGATTCGCTTGCTGCTATAATCTCCGCTTCAGTCGAGGAGATGGAGACTGTCGTTTGTTTCTGGCTTCTCCAGCTAATAGCAGCTCCAGAGAATAAGCACACCATTCCAGATGTCGACTTTCCCGTAGTTTGGTCTCCTGCATGATCTGCGTCGCTGTAGCAGACTAAGCGTGGAGGCGACTTTTCCGTATAGGTTAGCCCATTCTGTTGGGTCCCTTTCAAGTATCGGAAGATGCGTTTTACCAGCATGATATCTTTGTTAGTAGGTGCTCCGAGGTTTCGAGATGCGACACCCAGAGCATATGAAATATCAGGCCTTGTGCCTACTGATAAGTATGCCAAAGCACCCACGGCTTGTCTATATGGGAAGCTCGCGTTGACATCCTCTTCCTGTGCCGTCTCATTTTCTTTGATGATTGGCGTTGGCGCTGGTTTGCAATTGGACATCCTTTATTTTTCTAACACTTTCTTTGTGTAGGCTTTTTGACAAAGTGAAATGGTCTTGTCCTTACGGACATTGATTTCCATTCCAAGGAAGTATGTCGCAGGTTTCGTAGTTATCTTAAACCTTGTTTTCAATTCCTTGATAAATTCGTCTCCTGCTCTGGTTGTATTATATGCTACAAGTCCATCGTCAACATAAAGACCAATAAAGACTTTAGATTGTCCTCTGATTCGAACATATAAGCATGGATCCGCTTCACTCTGTTGGAAATCAGAATTTATTAAGAATTCGGCAATGCAGGTGTTCCAGCAGCGCGGTGCTTGTTTCAGACCATAGAAGCTGCGTTTCAGCTTGCAGACTCGTTTGGTGCCATCCTGATAGCCATCAGGCTGTTTCATATATATATCTTCCTTTATTGTGCCGTTTAGAAAGGCAGTTGAAACATCAAACTGATGTAGTTTCAGATTTTCTCGAGCAGCTATAGCAAGCAATGCTCGTACGGTGCTCAGACGAACCACTGGACTGAATATTTTATCTCCAGGTTGTTGGGAGTAACCCTTGATAACCATTCTAGCTTTATACCTATCGACGGTACCATCAGGATTCATTTTAACTTTATACACCCATTTGCAAGGGAGGGCTTTCGTCCTTTGGGTAAATCAACCAGATCCCAGGTTTGGTTGTCATGCAGTGAACTTATTTCATTGTGCATGGCATCTAGCCATTTTGTTTTGTTGGGAGATTCCATCGCTTCTTTGAACGTCTCAGGCTCTTTAGGCTTGTGAAGATTTTCGATTTCTTCAGCTGCTGCCAAAATAAAATCATCGTAGCGCTAAGGAGCTGTGATTTTTGACCTGTCTCTTAAAACCTTCGTTTGAACGGTCGCATTTTCTTCAGCATCAGCATCAGGTTCATTATCATCGACAGCCGTAAAAGATCCGGAAAGAGATTCGTATTCACTTTCATTATTCGCTGGGTCCACTTGTCGAACGTCTTCAGTACTACCGACCAAACTTTGTTGCAGTGATTTATCTTGATCATCTGCGTCACTATCACTATCATGTTGCTAATCATCTCCTTCATTATTGTCAAGTTTAATATCCACTCGCTTGCGTGTTTCATGAGGTTGTTCGTGTGAAAACTCTAAATCGCTGAGAAGTCTGGAGATTGCATTTTTATTCGATTCATCATAGAACATAGTCTTCAATACCCTAACATCTTTTGAAGTTATGATGCTGTTCTTCGAGCTGAAACACCCTGAAAGCTTTAGACGTTTCAGAGTATCCCGCAAACATGCCAGGAATTGCCTTTGGTGCAAATTTGTGACCGTTAGTGCCTTTCATCAGAACGTAAGTCTTGCTACCGAACACGTATAAATGATTAATACATGGCTTTCTCCCAACCCATCGCTCGAATGGCGTTTGGTTCTGAACGGCGCTGTTTATACTCCTGTTTGATAGGTAGTTAGCAGTGAATACTGCTTCGCCCAAGAATTTTAATGGTGCCTGTGCGTCAATCATCATTGCTCTCGCTTTCTCCACAAGGGTACGATTCTTTCTTTCAGCAACTCCGTTTTGGTTCGGGGTGTAGGGTGCGGTGAGACGTCTCTGTATCCCGCAACGTTTCAGATAAGTGTTGAACTGTTTGTTCACATACTCAGTACCATTATCTGATTGTAAGAATTTGATTTTGTTCCCAGTGTGCGTTTCCGCGAACTCCTTGAACTCTTTAAACTTTTCTAATACTTCGTTCTTGCTTTTAATCATGTAAATTCGACTGTATCTGCTATAGTCATCTATAAAAGTAACGAAGTATTTGTTTCCGCTTACTGTGGGCGTTCTGATAGGTCCACATACATTGCTATGAACGATTTCTAAGCGTTCTGTTGTTCGTTGAGTTGTTTTCTCACGGGGGGCAGGAACACGATGGAGTTTTGCTTGGATACAGATTTCACAGTCTGCCAAGGTTTCAGAAGCATCAAAGTTCAAGCCAAGCAAATTATTGTTTTTGAGTGCATGTTTCAGATCTTTGGCGTTCATGTGACCAAGCTTTCTGTGCCAGTCGTAGATGTTTGATGAGTTCGCTTTCTTTTTAGCAATTGGAATCGGAACAGTGTCATCATTATGATTAGCCAGATTGTTGCGCTCGTGTTTAATTGGTTTGATGTAATAAAGACCTGTAACGTTATACGTTGATTATATCTATAATTATTAACTATTTGCAAACCTACTTAATGAATAGTTTACGCTTGCAACTGATATATAAATAACTAAACATTCCAATCAGTTTTATAAAATATTGTGGCGAGCTTCGCGCACGAAACTGGTTTGTTGGTAGGCGTCTCCCCTCTCCATGCGCGTCGTTAAAGTTCGCGCACTTCCAGCGGTCCGTGGAACAATCTCGACCGGCGGCTTGACCTGACACTACGGAGCAGAGTGACCGTGTCTAGCGATCTATTAATTGTACCTGCCACTACCATCTTTACGCAACGAACAACATTTTGAAAAGTTACAAAGTTCAAACGTGTGTGCTACATCTATTAAAATTAAATAATATTTAATTCAGTGTAACCCCAAATCGGGTGAGTGTTGCAAAACTTATAATAACTAGTTTTAAGTATTCGCTGCATGACTTGCTAAAAATATACGCTGTTTGCTATAATCAGCTTCATGTCATTCGAATTGCCGATGTGTTTTTTACGTTAGTGTATTGGTTGTGATCGTCATTTTAAACACTACCTTAACTTTGTGATTTTACCGAGTGACAGTAACATAGGTGTAACGGATCATAACAGTTACTTTTTAAATAATTATCTTCTTCCTTTAAATGTATTCTTTGTTTTGATTAGTAGGAGGTGGTTATGTATCCGTAAATTATGATATAAAATTTTGTTATATTTTTTCTCACCTACCCTACATCACTAGTTATCATTTTTCTGCTAGTCATTCATCATGCTTTTAAAATTGTACCACGCTGATTAGACTGCTTCATCTGGATAGCTAATTGATGCTAGAACGCCGCTTTCCACCGTAGATTCCACGTTCAACGGTTGTCAGGATGTTGCAGTCAGTAGCATGAATTCGGTCATTTTCTAAAATGTCCAATTCCGGAAATTCCAGGGTTCTTCCGTACCGGAGTTTTTTGGTACCGTCGCTGCGAGGGCTGAGGCTGGTCGACCCTACAAGCTGCCTTAACCGCCGTTGGAAGACCAACCTACCTACTTGGCTGCCACCAGTCACCTACGTTCTGGGAACTACCAGGATAGTGGTTTTTCTTTAGGCGGGCTAGAACTTCACACGCGCTCGATATCGGGAACTCACGTTAACATATTTAAATATTAAATATTTTGTAATCATATTTATATACTTTTAATTAAACAGATGTACCTTGCTTCCAACAATATGTTGTTTTTTTTCTACCTGCAAGGCAACAACGTTACAGTGGCGCCCATACTAGTGGTAGATATCGAGCCGTGTTTAGTTCTCTTCTGCTAGGCATTTTTTTAGTTTCTTGGTGTTGGCTTTCTATGTCAGTAGTGTTAGTGTTTATAACTTGATTACAGGCTGTCAAAGGTGAAATTTTTCTATTCTATCGTATCAAATCTTGAAATATTTTAAATTTAAAAACTGTTAAAAAATAAAATACTACCCACATTTTTTTATTATATTCACGTTTGTTAGCCTGAGTACCTGATTTTGTTATGTTACTGTGTTAACATTTATTTTATTTTTTTTTTGTTTTGTGAATTTTGCAACACACACCTCTCGGGTAACTTGTCGTATATTTTCTTAAATTTACAAAAATGTCCTATCCCATAAAATTTTTATCATTACAAAAGGCAGAATTGGAATATGAAGTAGCAGTTCGTGGTGGTGTATGTGCCGATTCTGTAAACGAGCTGCGGAAACAAATTGTTAAATTGATTCCTATCCTACCCTCTGAGGATATTTTAGAATCACATTTAGATCCTAAAGATGACTTAAAAGCGGTCAAAGAGTCCCTGTTAAAGTCTCATAATAACATAATTACCCTTAAATCTAAATTTGAAAAGAATTTGTTCACACGCACCGAAATCTTATTGCACCACGTATATCATAGACTTAATCGAATTAATTACTCAACCAGTGACGTAGCGGAGGTCTATAAAATTTGCTTGTCCAATTTCAATACTCAATACAAAGATATGACCTTACTTAGGCCACAAACTGCTTTGTCTACTCAGGCTCAGGTATCTACTCAAACGGAACCGGTTCCTGAAACAAACCTAGTGAATGTCCCTGTCAGTTGCGAGCGTAGGCTGTTTTCAGAAATAAGCAAACTGAAATACTCCGGAAAAACTTGCGTCCGTGCATTTATTCAGAAGGTGGAAGAGTTTATTTTGAGCAGAGCTATACCTCGTGAACAAATGTTCTCTTTGGCTTTCGAGATATTCACGGACGATGCTCTTCATTGGTTCAGATGTGTTAAAGATCAGGCTAGTACCTGGGATGACATTGTTTCTTTGCTTAGGCAAGATTTTAGCCAAAGTGACTTCGACTACAAATTTTTATCGGAAATAAGATCACGCACTCAGGGTGAACTAGAAAATATAACTATTTACATTTCTATTATGCGTGGCATGTTTTCCCGTTTGGATAGAAAGTTGCCAGAAGAAGATCAATTAGATATATTGTTGCACAACATTCGACCTTGCTATGCAAGTACGCTCGCATCATCTGCGGATATAACCGATATAAGTAGTTTACAAAAATTATGTAGGAACTACGAAAACATACAAACTAAACTTAAACAGTATCGCGAACCGCCTAAAGATAGTGCAGAAACCTTGGCTCCAGAATTCGCATATAAAAACCAGCCTAGCAATAGTAATTCTAGTAATTATAAAAATACTAATTCTAATTATAAATCTAACTACTCTAAAAATACTTTTGAAAATAATAACTACAAAACTAAAAATACTAGTGATACTAATTCAAATTTACACGTCAATGAAATGGCTCATGTATCTCAGGAAAAGAACAAAAATGTATACTGTCCTAGATGTAGATCTAAATCACATTCACTGGGTTCATGTAAACAACCACACTTTCTTATTTGCTTTAAATGCGGAAAGAAAGATGTCAAGTTTCCAGAATGTCCTAATTGTCACTCTAACGCAACAAAAAACTAAGCGGTGAGGGTTGCGGAAACAGTAATAGCACCAATTTCGATAAGAATGACTGGGATAATTGGCTCAAAACTGTCTCAAAATTTTGCTCTTGCTATACTGTTTCTTCAATCCGTAATAATAGTATGGACTACACACGGCCTTATGTTCCAATAAGTATTGGCAGTAAACCTGTTATTGGGTTACTAGACACAGGTTCTGCAGTGACTATAATGGGAAATGACTTCCATAAGAGTTTTATTCCATCTAATTACCAATGGAACATATGTCAATCTACGACATTTGTTGCAGCGGGTGGGCAGAAACTTTCATCTTTAGGATTTATTTCATTACCATTCACTTTAGAAAATCAAACACATAATTTAAATGTCCACATTATTCCGGAAATAAAAAATTCATTAATCTTAGGCATGGACTTTTGGCGTAAATTCGGTTTGTTCCCTAGTCACTTAAACACTGTTCTCTTTTTAAATCCATCAGACGCTCAGTTAGCTGAACTGAAGTCTGATTGCTCAGAACACCTACAGTCGTATGATCATTTATCACAAGACCAGAGGATTACAGCAGATAATATCATATCGCAGTTCCGTGAAATATCATACGAAGTACAAGGTCTTGGTCGTACTTCTCTAATAACGCATACCATTGACACTGGAGAAGCTGCCCCCATTCGTCAAAGGTATTATAGAATGTCTCCAGAGAAGCAACGCATATTAGTGGAGCAACTAGATGAGATGCTGGGAGATGATGTAGTTGAACCTGCTGAGAGCCCATGGTCATCACCAGTACTACTCACACCTAAAAAAACTGGTGAGCTTAGATTTTGCTTAGACAGTAGAAAATTAAACGCCGTCACAAAAAAAGATGCGTATAATTTGCCTTACATCTCTGAGATCCTTGATAATTTACGCGACGCTAAATATTTAACCAGTTTAGATCTATCTAAAAGCTTTTGGCAAATATTGATCAGTGAGCAGGACAGATGCAAGACCGCGTTTTACATACCAACCCGTGGCACTTACCAGTTCAAATCTATGCCATTTGGTCTTACTAATGCACCAGCCACACAACAACGTTTAGTTGACATTTTGTTCTATGGACCAGAATTTGAACATCGCGTTTTTGTATTTGTCGACGATATTATAATAGTGTCTTCTACTTTTGAGCAGCATATTTCTCTACTGCTTCTTGTTTTAAAAAAACTAAAATCTGCTAACTTAACTATAAATTATAAAAAGAGTCAATTTTTCCGAGACAAACTAAAATATTTGGGTTATGTAGTCGATGCTAACGGTTTACATGCTGACCCAGAAAAAATTGATGCAATTAAAAATTATCCTACCCCCGCTAATAGAAAAGAAGTTCGTCGATTCTTGGGCGCAGCTTCTTGGTATCGAAGGTTTATACCAAATTTTAGTTCTTTGGCTTCACCATTGAACAAACTAACCTCACAAAGCAAAAAAGCACCATCGTTTGTATGGTCTAAGGAAGTTGACATAGCTTTTAATAAATTGAAAGAATGCTTAGTTTCTGCTTCGGTACTCTCGTGTCCCGATTATTCAAAACCATTCGAAATTCACACCGATGCGAGTGACTACGGTATTGGTGGTGTGTTGACCCAAAATATTAATGGTGAGGAGAGAGTCATAGCCTACATGAGCAAGTCATTGTCCAATCAAGAACGCAACTATAGTGCTACCGAGCGTGAAGCTCTTGCTGTTCTAATAGCGGTTGAGCATTGGCGCTGTTATGTGGAAAATGGCCAAAAATTTGTTGTCTACACGGACCATTCTGCCCTTAAATGGTTTTTAAAACTAAATAACCCTACAGGTCGATTAGCTCGATGGGGTGTACGACTATCTGCGTATAATTTTGAAATAAGACACCGCCGTGGATCTGAAAACGTAGTTCCAGATTTTCTATCACGTTCTGTACCTATTACCGCTGTTGATAGTCTTCCTATTAATACGCAAACTACTGACGCGTGGTATCTCAACATTTATAATGGTTGCCAGTCTTCTCCTACCTCGTTTCCTAACTATTTAATAAAAAACGGAAAACTGTATAAGTATATGAAAACTATGTGTCCGTTGCGTAGAGAATTTGAATGGAAGGAGGTAGTACCTGCGGAATACCGTAGTACTGCATTGGAAAAGCACCATTCCGAACCTTCTGCAGGGCACTTGGGTGTCTTTAAGACGTATAGACGGCTCGCTTTATGTTATTACTGGCCAGGCATGCACGCGGATGTTCAGAAATTTATTTCAGCTTGCGATGCGTGCATAGCTCATAAGCATCAAAACCATGCCCCTTTAGGCAAAATGGGTGAGCCTAAAGTATGTTCTAGGCCATTCCAAACTATTAGTGTAGATCTAGTCGGACCTTTGCCTCCATCAAGAAAACAAAATTGCTACATATTCGTGATTACGTGCTGTTTTAGTAAATATTGCCTTTTATTTCCAATTAAGCGGGCAACCGCGGAAATTATTACTAGAATCCTTGAGGAGAACGTAATTCTCGTACATGGGATACCCTCTACTATTATACTTGATAACGGAAAACAGTTTGTTAGCGCTACTCTCAAAAGACTGATTACCAAATACAAAATTCCCAATTTACATTTTACTCCAAAATACTCACCTCACATCAACACAGTTGAACGTTATAACAAAACTATTATGACTGCCATTTCTACATTTATTGTAGACGATCAACGTGTCTGGGATCTACTAGTACCAAAGATTCAGTTTGCAGTAAATAGTTCTGTAAACGAAGCAACGGGCTATACTCCGTCATTTCTTGTATACGGACGTGAACTGGTTACTTGTGGTTCACAGCATGTCGACTCGGAAAACGATGAAGACATTGTTTTTGTACCTCGCGATTCGTATGCAGAAAACCTAGGCTATTTATCTTCTATCTTTAACAAGGTGCAAGCAGCGCTTCTCCAGGCACATGCTAGAAACTGCCAGTCTTACAATTTACGTAGGAAAACTGCAGAGTTTAATATAGGTGATGTTGTATGGAAGAGAACTTTCTATCAAAGTGACAAAGATAAATATTTCAATAAGAAGTTGGCTCCTAAATTTATTAAGTGTCAAGTTATTGGAAAAAAATCTCCATTAGTATACGAATTGGCGGATACGTCTGGAAAACCTATCGGGAAATGGCATATTAAAGATATCAAGTTAACTAATTACAAAGACTAAAGCGAAAACTAAATACTTAACTAAACGAGGAAAGTTAATACAAATCGATGATTGCAACTATCTAGCTAACTATGTACATTCATACTGTTGTTAAAACAAAATTAATATATTGTAATCAATTACCAACCCTAACGTACGTATTGCTAAAACCATCTACCAACACATAACCAAATACTAACTGCTATATTATTATTTATTTAAATTCTAGGTATATTCTTACCATATACAAAGACTATTTATAGAATGACGGTCTATCACATCATTAAATTCTGTAGTACTAATTATACTATCGGTCCTACAACCATAGTAAGAAAGCGATCATGGTTCAACCCCATGAATTTCTTTTCCCTATACCAATGGCTCTACACCATAGGTATTCTACAAAGTTTTGTATAGAATATTATCAGTATGGGATTGGTTATGTGTGGACTGCTCTGTACTTACAATGTTACTGCAAAAATTGCATTTGATTCTCGGGAGTGTTTTGTGCAGTATTTAAACCAAGACCCTCTGAATGATAGCATGCGGTAACACATGAGCTAAAGTGTTGCTGCCGATCAAACGATGAAAGAAAAAAAAAGAATGATGAATGTTAGGGATAGGAATGAATGAGTAACGTTAATCAGATGACTTCAGAAGCAGTAGCAGTGGATTTTACTTAGGAAAAATCCTACGCTAAAAAGGGGGATACTGTAACGTTATACGTTGATTATATCTATAATTATTAACTATTTGCAAACCTACTTAATGAATAGTTTACGCTTGCAACTGATATATAAATAACTAAACATTCCAATCAGTTTTATAAAATATTGTGGCGAGCTTCGCGCACGAAACTGGTTTGTTGGTAGGCGTCTCCCCTCTCCATGCGCGTCGTTAAAGTTCGCGCACTTCCAGCGGTCCGTGGAACAATCTCGACCGGCGGCTTGACCTGACACTACGGAGCAGAGTGACCGTGTCTAGCGATCTATTAATTGTACCTGCCACTACCATCTTTACGCAACGAACAACATTTTGAAAAGTTACAAAGTTCAAACGTGTGTGCTACATCTATTAAAATTAAATAATATTTAATTCAGTGTAACCCCAAATCGGGTGAGTGTTGCAAAACTTATAATAACTAGTTTTAAGTATTCGCTGCATGACTTGCTAAAAATATACGCTGTTTGCTATAATCAGCTTCATGTCATTCGAATTGCCGATGTGTTTTTTACGTTAGTGTATTGGTTGTGATCGTCATTTTAAACACTACCTTAACTTTGTGATTTTACCGAGTGACAGTAACATAGGTGTAACGGATCATAACAGTTACTTTTTAAATAATTATCTTCTTCCTTTAAATGTATTCTTTGTTTTGATTAGTAGGAGGTGGTTATGTATCCGTAAATTATGATATAAAATTTTGTTATATTTTTTCTCACCTACCCTACATCACTAGTTATCATTTTTCTGCTAGTCATTCATCATGCTTTTAAAATTGTACCACGCTGATTAGACTGCTTCATCTGGATAGCTAATTGATGCTAGAACGCCGCTTTCCACCGTAGATTCCACGTTCAACGGTTGTCAGGATGTTGCAGTCAGTAGCATGAATTCGGTCATTTTCTAAAATGTCCAATTCCGGAAATTCCAGGGTTCTTCCGTACCGGAGTTTTTTGGTACCGTCGCTGCGAGGGCTGAGGCTGGTCGACCCTACAAGCTGCCTTAACCGCCGTTGGAAGACCAACCTACCTACTTGGCTGCCACCAGTCACCTACGTTCTGGGAACTACCAGGATAGTGGTTTTTCTTTAGGCGGGCTAGAACTTCACACGCGCTCGATATCGGGAACTCACGTTAACATATTTAAATATTAAATATTTTGTAATCATATTTATATACTTTTAATTAAACAGATGTACCTTGCTTCCAACAATATGTTGTTTTTTTTCTACCTGCAAGGCAACAACGTTACAGACCATCTCCTTGTTTAAATGCGGTGAGAGTTATACCATCTTTTGGATTGTTGACCGTCGCTTTAGTGTCTGTGAAGAGGACAGAACAGCCAGCATCTGTCATCTTACTGACAGACATCAAGTTGGTGCACAGACTAGGTACATATAGAGTGTTTTGTAGCTGTGTAAGTGCTATACCATTACCATTTTTTGTTACAAAGGAGACAGTACCTTTTCCTTTAATCTCTGCAGTTTGTTTCTTAGTTGCAAAGTTTAGTTTTCCGGATGTTATCTCTATAGTCCTAAATAAGTCTCGTTGATAAGTCATGTGAGACGTACATCCGCTATCCAAAACCCAAATGTTGTTTTCAGATTTTTCGTTATGGGTAAGAAGACACTGTATAGCAAAATTGTTCTTATGAGAACAGTTAGTATGTTTATTAGGCTTCTCACTGTTTTTCTTCCAGCAATTGGTACAAATTTTGTGATTCTTGCGTTTGAAGATGTTACCAGTACGTTTGCAAATTTTACAGGACGTGTATAGGGCTTCTTCTTGAAAAGAGGATTCAGGTTCGTCGTTATTGGTCATGTTTTGGCTATGACGTGCTTCACATTCTTCTATTATTTTAGTTTGAAGCTCCTCTGGCTTCGGAAGAGTGTCTCGCGATTCTATAGCGACTCTGAAATTCTCAAATTCATTTGAGAGACTGTACAACATCATGATTGTTAACAGATCCTCATTAATTGCTACGTCCATGTCTGCCAATTTGTCAACTATATCCATGAACTTGTTTAGATGAGTTCTTACATCGTGTCCTTCTAATTTCGTTAGGATAAGTTTCTTTAATAGGGATGCCTTTCGTGCAGGTCCCTTACTGGCATACGTGTCTTTCAATTTTTCCCATAATGCTTTAGCAGTAGTGCATTTTTTTATTTGTTTAAGCTCAGAAGGAGCGATTATAAGTATGAGTTCAGATCTCGCCTGTCTATCGCCTTCTTTATCAACCACTGCAGTATCCGTCTCGATGTATTTCCATAATTTGTGTCGTACGAGAACAGCTTCAGCCTGTATCACCCAAGTGTCGTAGTTCTCTCTAGTTACAGGGTCAATTTTAGTGCTCGACATTTCGGGTACTTAAAACTTTTTATTTCGTACACGCTCTGCTACCATGTTAAATATTGTGAAATATAAAATATAGAAATACAATATTTTGGACTGAAAGTACACAGTTCTTTTATTATAAGTGACAACATCAAAGTATAAACAACTGTATCTTAGCAACTACTAGTCTGCCATAGATACTTCACACCAAGGCACCTCTGACTTTCAGATTCATGTACGTATTGTATAATTATCACTTGCTAAAAAAAACGGTGAAGGAAAACATCGTGAGGAAACGGCATGCCTGAGAGATATTTCTCGATGGCATGTGGAGCCAAGTCAGAGGGCTATGAGCGGCATAAAAACTCTAACACCAGTTTAACCAGAATTGCTTGAAAAAGGTAGAAAGAAGGTGCAGAATCGGGTACTATGACGCTATTTAAAATTTAAAGATGGATGGGTAGAGTCAAAAGTAATCTGCTGCTCCAAGTTTTGCTGCCATAAAATAGTCGCTACAAAATGCACCACCAGTTTTGTTGTTAAACGAAAATAAACTTACCAATGCAGTTTTAATTGGAATCAGCCGACAAATCTTAGTTTAGAACTTCCGATACCTTTATAGACCGAGATTCCGAGACCTAGCTTATATAATTCATTCTCAATTGTGCTGAGATACCTACATATCAAACAAGGTAGCTACACGAAGTATTGGGGACTGCGAACCGTTCCGGTACTTTGAAAGGCAAGGGCGGACAACATACTATATTATATGGGCTATAGGTACACTTCGAACTCAACTAGGGTTTTGCCCTCCGGCGAACTGGAGCGTAAAAGGCTACTTTTAGGTTTTACCTACTCGGATTATTGTTATGTCGCTTATCAACTGCTTATTGCTGCTTATTGCAGTATTATACAAAATTTCAGTTGTTTGACTGAAATAAGCATTAGGTATCTAGCTATGTTAATATGGATATTACTAGAATTTTTCTTTGGTACCCATCAGACTCCATGTAACAATAATCAGACCAACCTGCAGTGAATATAATTCCCAGTGGGGAAAAATAATGAAAACAAATACAATACAAAAAAAAGTCCGCAACCCCGGTGAGCAATGGGTAGCTCGCATTCCGATAAGGACCAGGCCCGGGTCAACGGCGCGTTATGTTCCACGCGCGCCCCAAAGAGATGTCAGCATAAGTGTAGAGGTCCACTAGGGCCGATGCCTGCCGGGGTCGCGGGAAAGTCCGGAAGGGTTACCGAGGCCCCTGGCAACACAGGCAACGGAAGGAACACGGGTGGTTTTTAGTCAGTAAGAGTCTGACACACCCTCCCACTCCGCCCAGAGCGGGAGAAGTTATTTGATAATTTCCCACCCAAAAAAAAAATAAAGCCCCACTTCCAAGCGCGTATTTTGCGTACGCAACGAATACATAATGTAGATACGTACAATCGAAAATACTTGTCCCAAAAATGAATCGTTACCTCTAAAATATATTGTAAAAACTGTTTACCATACAAACTGCTCATAACTTCACCTCTCGCATTATTTACAAACGCGATCACAAAATCGGGAACATTACTGCCATATCACACATAACTATCGAAAGATACTGCGGACCCAACTTTATGTGCCACCATTCGAAGTGAAATAGGCGTGACTGTACATACATATGTGAATTTTGAGGAAAAATGGAGCGAATCTAGTAAATTATCGCTCCGTCATAACGGGCGGAATGTCCAAGGGTCGGACTCTAGGGAGGTCCTTATCAAAAACTTGTCAGAAAACTTACTTATTTGTTTTTATCGTCGTCTGGTTTATATTCATGATTTTAGTGTTTGGTGTATTCCAGTGTTTATTTTACGTAAATATTGTTTACTGTAGAATTTGATTACAGCCATTACATAATACCAAATACAAATAAAAACTATTGCCCTTTGACAAGACGAGTTGTGTGAGTTCACAATTAGCTAGCAAAGATCAGACTTACATACCTACAAGTGCAACGTCGTGCGCCTTTTTCAGGTACCAGGCGCTCATGGGAAATAAAAGGTATATAAATCGTCCAACGTCAGGTGCAATGCCTGCAGCGATCTACAGTAGGATTCAATAGAACGTCACAATAAATCCGCTTTTGTCGCATTTAGAGACATTATTTTTTATACCCACTATAAAAGCTACAAAAGATGCAAACTGACCGTCAAAGCAAAAGTGGGAAACAATAAAATTAATTCCGAAGAACAGTTAGGAAGCGTCGGACTGTTCGAGAAGTGTCCAGCGCCATCTTAAAGTTAAAAAGCTGTAAAATATCAAGCTACTCGTATTTCTACCGCTGAAAAATGAGAATCTTTGGGAAACAATGCGCTTGCCTCGCGTCTTTCAAACATTCCCCTTTGAATTTCCCTCTTCAAAGCATGAACTGGAAACCGGGTTTTTTTAAAAAATTGTTCACAGCTACTAATGGAACATGAATTTTTAACCTACTTTGATAGAAGGGGCCTTCTATGACGTCATAGTTAGTTTTAGTTTACTTTGGTTTTACAAGTACCTAAACTAATAAATAAGTTCACCCCCTATTACAACATAACTGGTGAAATGTGGTGTGTGTTTATCCCTTCGGGGAAAACAGGCGTGATGTTAAGTTAACTAATATAAATTATAAATACGAAAGTTAAGTTGTTTGTTTGTTTGTTTGGAAGTTAGTTAGGTATACTTACCGGCTGATCGGGTTTGGGTGAAAATTTGCCAATTGTCATCATCTGCCTAGCCTTAAGCCTTGTGATAAATGATAAATGATTTATTTTCTGTAGGTAGGTTTGTACAAACACTTTTACACGTCAATCATATTTTTAAAATAAAGCTAGATGAGGACGGCGTTTCCTATCTGACTACTCTGAGTAGAAAGGCCGAAACAAACTCAGAGGTCACAGTCTCCTTTAAAGTCCAGACGTAATCTTGGTCAGATCATGTGAAGGCCATGTAGATTGGTATCTGAAATGGTTCTTTTGAGGAAAGAACCACACAGATTGAGTGGATCTGTCCAGTCAGTGCACGCATTTGTCAGTAATCGTGCAGCTCAACTCAGAACTTAAGGAGCTCAACGATTCGACGAGCAATACCAAAGAAAGAACATTTGGGTAGGCCGCATAAATTACTCAAACTGCCAGACCATGATTAATACTAAATGAGAAAAAAAAAACAACAATGACCCACATAGGCTTCACATTCACAATAATTGAACACAATATAATAGTTTACAAGTAAATATTAAATTCCAAACAATATATTGAACTCCACAAAGTAAATATGTCAAAAGTGAATATAAATAAAATAAAAGTTTCAGTATGCAATAATTGGAGCAGCTTAATCCCAAGCCTTTTTGTCCTCAATACAGGTTGAAATTGAAAACTTGCGACAAACTGAAATGGGACATTGTATACATCATTATTAACAACTTTTACTAAGGGACCAAAGCTGTAATCCCAAAAAAAAAAAATCTGCTTTTCCTACATTTTGATGAGGTATTGCGAACATAAATGTAGGGGACAGCAGTTTTTTTTTTGGGATTGTAGCTTTGGTCCCTTAGTAAAAGTTGTTCATAATGATGAGTACAATCTCCCATTTCGATTTGTCGCATGTTTTCAATGTCACCCTGTATAATCTTTAACGGTATAAAAGGCTTTCTGGCACAACTAACTTTTAATAAATGATTTGAATTTATTCAGGCTTAGATCTTGAACGTGGCTTGGAAGTTTATTATAAAAACGTATACATTGACATCTGAATGAGCCACCTATTTTCTTGAGTCTTGTTGTAGGTACAACAAATTTGTGTTTGTTCCTAGTATTTATATTATGGGTATCACTGTATTTTTTAAACAATTTTATATTTTTATGGGCATATAAAAGATTTTCAAAAATATACTGAGAGGGCACAGTCATTACATTAATCTCCTTAATTTTTTCTCTGAGAGAGTGTCTCGGACTTAATTTATAAATTGACCGAACACTGATTTGTACACTGATTTGAACACTGACTGATTGTAAGACTGATTGTCAGACTTTCGGGCTTCTGACGATACGTAACAACTGTCAAAGATGTACTAATGACACTCGGGGCTTAACGTGCTTTGCGAGGCAAAGGGGGTATGGGGGGGGTTGGTATATGAAAAGAGTCACCCATCCACGGACCAACTTAACCTGATCGATCAACCCATGCAGCTGTTACCACCAGCCCTTGGCTTGATGAAAAAATGGCACAAATGTATACAATGATATTAAAAGTAAAAAGAGGTAGATCGTAGGTTATACACGCTCCACAAGCGGCACGTCAAAACTTGACTAATCAACCTAGTTACGTATCGTCTTGTCTCTTTTTCGCTCCTACTTCCACGTGTCATCTAAAGAAGAAGCGAGTAGAGTAATTAAGACTTTGTAAACTTTGTTTATGATAAATAACTAAATAATAATTAATAATAATTGTATGACTTACAAAAGCGACTAACAAAAGGTATTTACAAGGCAGATGTGAGTGGATACGCCGGGATTGGACGCCCCAGAAAGACATATAGTGACCTCATTGGTGATGTTCTTCGAAAAGGTCAGGAGCGTAGTACTCGCAACCAGCGTACGTGTATGACCAGATGTATGAACGTAAACGAAGCAAAAGGAGTATGTAATGAGCGTAGCAGGTGGCGTTCTATAGTTTCGACCTACCCCCATGGGAAGAAGGCGTGAGTTTATAAATGTATGTATGTATGTATGACTTACTGCCGTTTTTGAAGATCCAATGTTGGGTAAGTAACCTATCCATCTATTTTTACTTATAATATCATGGGATGTATGCGCTAAACAAACACATAGTACCCGGTAAAGGTATACTTTTCATCACAGTAAAAAGCTTCCCGGGAATCCAACCCTATTTCACATCTATAAGACAAAGATTAGTACCGAGCCGCTATTTAAAACCGCGTTTGGCATTAATAGTTGATATAACTGCACTTTGTATTGGCAGCGTGCCAGACCATTGCTTAGGTATTTACTTGTGGAGCACCAGTAATCTATTGGCCTAGTTAGCTTAGCTTTTCAAAATTGTTTTTTTTTACCAGCCTATAATTACTCTCCCCACTTCAGGGCAAAGGCGTCTCCTCATACAGAGAAGTCATGAGAATTGATCGCCACGTTTGCTCAAGGCGGGTTGGCGATTTTATACGTATATACGTACAAGTAAATAAAATTTAAGTGTCTCTTTGTAATGTCAAAGCTTTTTACTAAATGCCTTGTACCCGCCTTGAAGATCATGCACTCTGATTTCGTCTGTGGGCGCATACTTTTCACATATAGCAAGCAACTCCTGCAATGCACAAATCGAGGGAACCAGCAGCACCATATCATCGGCAAAGCTAAGGTTGTTCACACTGACACCATCTACGTAGCACCGGTACAAGTACGGGCATTTGACTGATTTCCTCGATTAGCGCACTTACGTATAGGTTAAAAAGCAAGGGCGAGCTGTTGAGCTCGCCCTAGCTTTTTAACCTATACGTAAGTGCGCTGAGTGTGCCCCCCTGCCTCACTCCACATTTCAGCTTGTTTTCACTCGACAATTCACCCATCCACTTTCAATTCACATTATTTTTCTGATTAAGGTACCAATACCTAAAAAGTGATGTCAACTCTGGCGGTAGGCCCGTTCCTTTTAGCTTCTGCCATAACGTATCATAAGACACTAGGTCAAATGCTTTCGAGAGGTCTAGAAAGCAAGCATAAACCGGGGTCTGTCTGTCAGTGGAATATTTTACAGTGTGCTTAAGGCTAAGAATAACAGTCTTAGTCGACAAGCCAGGACAAAAGCCAAACTAAGCGTCATGTAACTTAACATGCTTGTTCAAATAAGAGTTAAGCGTACCGTCAAATACCTTCGCTACAATCGTGGCTAGCGAAATGGGTCGTAGGAAAGATTTTTCTAGTGCAGCATAAATTTTAATTTGTAACAAGAATGTGTTTGTGTTATTTATTTACATATCCAAATTACAAGATAATGATAAACATTAACTAAATTAAATTAAAACTAAGTTAAGCCTAAAAAAGGCCCTCGGGGCATTGTACCGAGGATGCTGGCGGCATTTCCTCGCTGAATTGCAATTGCAACTAGACGTTTCGCGATTTCCGCAAATAACTTATGCGCACTGGAACCCCACGGACCGAGAGTCTCGACGCCAAGAAGAAAAATAATTGTGTGTGTATCTTGTATTGTGGTTTCATAAAAGCATCATCATCAGCCTGTAAAGTCAACAACTGAAGATGAGTTCACAGATTGTTAAATTTTCCCAAAAAACGGTAAATAGCACATTCTTCGAGGAACCTGGTAATAAACCAGTACTGGGGCTCTGTCTCATAGGGTCACAGCATTATGCTGGGCGATGGCTATTTTGCATGGATGTGATGCATATTTCCCCCAACTTGTTCTTTCTTTGCGTCATGTTTACCGCAAATAAACGTATTTTCTTTCTTTTTTTTTGTGATTTCTAGACCTAAGCAATAATATTACGTAATCAATGTGTTTTAAGTGCTCAAGATTTTGCTGTCCTATAAATATCTAATACCGGTATAATCTCTTCATCACCACACGATATATTGTCATAAAATTATCGTTGCAAGAAATGACAATTATTTAACATTACTTTGTCGTGTTGTCAAGGAATCGGTTTTCATGGGCATGTGATACGGAAGAAAAATGTCGTGAGGAAAGATTTGAGTATGAATGTCAATGGCTATAAGAGTAAGGAAAGACCAAAGAAACGATAGATGGACTGTGTGAAAGATGATATGGATAAAAAGGGGGTGACTACCGAGATGACGACTAATAGAGAAGTTTGAAAGAAAGGGACAAGATGCACCGACCCCAATTTAATTGAAAATATATTACTTTGCTGGATTGACGACTATGTGAAGGCCGCAGGAATCCGCTGGATACGAAAAGCACAGAACCGGCCGAAGTGGCGGTGCTTGGGAGAGGTATAAATGTCCAACAGTGGACGTCTTTTGGCTGAAATGATGATCCCTTACATTACTTTGCTGACAGGCAATAGATACATTTTCAGATCTTCCCTAACGAGTAATAATTGCATGTTTCCTTCTCTTATCCCAAAACCATTTTTCTGTCAACAAAGTAAGCTTCAACATTTTAAAATGCAACGGATATGAATTCCAATTCTTGCGGAATTAGTTCGCGAGCAACAAGGCAATATGTATGCAAACAATTTCAAATCGCATGGAGCTATGAATGGGACTAAATATTTTAACATATAGTACTTGCGGAGTTTCAGAGAGGATTCTATTGCTCTAACTTTACCTAGGATGGCTAACTCGGGCGTGGAAGCCTATTGTGGGAACTTTGTTACCTAATATGTATGTTAATTTTATGTTATGATAATGGGCTTTTATGCCTATAATTACGGGGAGTGTTATTAAAGCTGGAGAGTATTTATTTATTTATTTATTTAACAGTTTATGTACACACATATAAACAGACAAAAAGAAAGGAACAGAAAAATACGTACAAAGGTGATGCTTATTTCTAATGAAATCTCTTCCAGCATACCTGCAATAGGACAGTAGACATAGAGATGTAGACAACGTGTGTAAGGTAAAAGAGAAAACAAAATACATAAAAACAAAATAAAACTATTCACTAATTTAATTATACACTATGAGAATATACTTACATAAATACACACTTCTAAAATAAATATCACTAAAATACTTATATACTTATAATTAATAGTATAAAATAATAAATACATAATATACAACTATGGCAAAGTGGAAAGATAGTGTTCTTTCACTCTTCTTTTAAAAACAGCAACAGTTTGGCAGTCCCTAATGTCAGGTGGAAGTGAATTCCACAGCCGAACCGCGTGCACAGTGAAGGAGTAGGAGTAGAAGTCGGTAGAGTGGGGAGGGTATTTAAGGAGATTTCTAAGATGCGACCTGCAAGGTGCATCAGAAGTATCCTTTGGACGAACGTTTAAAGGAAATAATACGTTACTAACGTATTATTTCCTTTAATACAATTGTAAGATCACCCCCAAATAAAACTTCAGTTTCCAACTTTTATTTGGAGGTGATCTTTTTACTTTTATTTGGGGGTGAAAGTTTCCAACTTTCTTTTCTTCTATTATCTTCTATTAAGAGATGATACTGTAAGTCAGTTGTGTCTAAAAAAGTACAAAATTATTCAAATATACTATATAGTTACTTACACAAGAACAATACACAACTGTCAAGTTACTTTTATGATTGCCTATTTGATTAAGACTCTTGGCATTTTTTTTCATGATATTATTAATATTAATAAACAATTGAAGTTTCCGTAATATGGGTATACTAATTTATAGATAGAGCTATTTTTAGAATGTCAAAGAATACTTTAAGAAATTGTGTGACAGTATTAGAAGTCAACTTACAGGATTATTCCTATTTGCGTACGTGCGCTTCTAAAGTTATAATTTGACGAGCAACAAAAAGCAAAAACTTTTCTAGAATTGTCTTTTCTTGCAAATTGAATATTCTGTTTGGCGTTATGTATACTCGTATCTAGAAAGCGCTTTATTAGTATTGTTCCTTTTGTAATGGCATTGTTATATAAATAAATGTCAAATGATTTTTTTATCATGGTTCTTGATAAACCATGATGAAAAGATCACTTTTCAGTTCATTTTATGTTAGTGATAGTAGTAGATTAGAGTTTTTTTTTTTTCAAACTGTTTTTATTTTATAACTAGTTTCTGCCCGCGGCTTTGCCCGCGTGGATTTTTCTAAAATAAAAGTAGAAGCCTTAATGACTCATTATAAGATCAGCTATCTGCCAGTGGAAGTCCCGTCAAAATCGGTCCAGCCGTTTCGGAGATTAGCCGGAACATACTTATAGACAAACATTCTTTTCTTTTTGTTTTTAGTACCGTTTATGCATTTAGTAAAAAGCTGTTACTTTGACATTAAAAACAGCCACTTCAATTTAATTTATTTTTATGTATAAATGCTACATGACAACTGCGAAGAGGCACAGAAATAGAAAAGCAAAAACAATTTACTATTACGATTTCAAGAGGAGACTGAATAGTTATTTATGCAACTGTGGTATATTGAGGGGTATTAAAACACGAATGTGGGATACGGTGTACGGTGTTATAAGAACTATGTAAATTCATTGAAAGTTTCTGATAATAATTAGTTAGAAATGTCCTTTGCTGAATTAGAAAGATCTGGTGGTGTGTTATCAAAGCTTGTATCATTATTTTTTTGTAAACAATAAAGTAATAATTTTTTGCAATACTAATATTGAACAAAACTGGCGGCCATACGACGTGAATTCGAATAACCTATAAGTTTTTTTTTTATTCCTACGCTGTGGTAGTGAAACGCGTGTGCATAACAATGTTCTTTTTTTTTAAAAGGTTAAAGTTGCATAATGAAATTTAGTGCAACATTATAAAACTCGTTTGACACTGGTGTTGTGTTTTAATGTTGGCAATAAGCTATCTGTTTCAGAAACTTTTATAGAGTATTGGTGTGGATAAAAAACAATTAAAACTGATCATCACGACATAATTCAATATAGACATTTTACGTCATTATTTTTTTTTTACTGACAAAATTAAACCAAATTTAATCCACATTAAACAACATACCTAATTTGAAAATTCAAACTAGGTTTTATTATATATTACCTAGTTAGAATTTTCACACCATAACCAACGAAGTGCGAAACCGAATTCAAAAATTCACCTTCAGTAAATCCTGAACTGGACCGTATACATTACGTATTCGGTGGGCATGACTTATTCATAGTTTATGTGCCTCAAGGTGCGTGGCGAGCTATGGTCAGCACTCAGGTATTGTGGTCACCGTACACTGAAAGATCGGCGAATATTTATTAGTAGCTTTATTTCGCTTGGGTTTTGAATTGGAAAGAGAAGTGGATGGGAATAATTTGCTTCAGTAAAGTTTTGTGTGTTGGCGAAATAATTAAGTTTTCGCGAATTCCGCTGGGCACTTTGAATTTATGACACTTTTGTTTCGTTTCGAACAAATTTTTCAAATTTCGAATTGACCTATATGCCTCGTTGGTTTAGTGGTCGCCAGCGCTTCTGCTGACCATGAGGTCTTGGGTTCAATTCCCAGGTCGGCAATAGAGTTTTTGGGTGTTTCTACCTAGAATTCTCAGTTGCAGCCCGGATTCTGGATTTGTGCCCGGTTGATGGCAGTAGGCTCACCCCCTATTAGATGGGACTTAAACATAACTGGCGAAACGTGTGTGTACTATAGGCACACCTCTGCCGAACTCTTCGCGGAAACAAGCAATGGCGATACAGAACGATGACCTTGCCTTGACACATCGAGCTTTAAATTGGGAATATCATATTTATTTAAGTTACAGAGACGATGTTCCAAACATTTTCAAAAAACCAATGTACGCTTTTCCTGAAACATGAAATGTATAACAACCTGTCTAGAAAAATTGATTTAAGCTGCATTTAATCTGTTATTATTTTTAAGACATTAACCGCGGAACCTCGAGTTTTCGGCATAAACCAATATTTTTTTTTGTATTTTGTTTAATCGAACAAATATGTAAATTTTGTTAGTTTTAAATGCTTATTTTTTACGTTTTGTATTTCTTGTGCGTGTTCCAAATAAAATATTTTTCTTTTTTCTTTCTATTTCTAAGTCAATATGCTGATCCGTCTTTGTAATCAAACATCGTTATAGAGTTCTACAGTTCAGTTTAAAAGAATGAGGTGCAACTCTTCATGGATTTCTTCGAAGACTAAAGTTTTAACGCAATCACCCGCTTGACTTACGGTGGAGGTGCGCTTTGAACAAAAACTAGCTCGACGAAGGTCTCCATTAGCCTTTGGGTGACTTTTAGCCTTCTAATAAGGCCCATTGTGAGCGACCACGTTTCAGTGCTATAGACCATCATTAGCTACACGCACTGGACAAAGACATTCGTCTTATGGTAGTATGTGGAACGAGAAGATATTGCATAGCTTCCCTGACGCTAGCCTAGCCTAGTCGGATTCAACGATTGACCTCTTTCTCGAAGTTGGACCTACCTAACTGGACAGCTTGTCCTAGGTAAACAAACTCGTCCACAACTTCGAGTGTAGCATCCCCGATCTTCATGAGAGTGGTTGTTACATGGGTGTTTGACATGACCTTTGTCTTATCCATGTTCATTTTAAGACCCACTCTTTCGGAAGCTCTACTAAGGTCATCGAGCATTGTACTGAGGTCGTGGTCTCAGCCATTACAACTATATCGTTGGCAAACCGAAGGTGACTGATGTACTCAAAATTGATGTTGATGCCTAACCCTTTTCAGTCCAGAACCTTGAAAACTTCCTCCAGTGCAGCAGTGAACAGTTTTGGAGAGGTAACGGTTTCGAGGTTTGGTCCTGGAGTCGGACTGATATAGTCGCGTTTTCGTACGGACACTTCAACACCTTGATGTACCGATAGTTGATCTGGCACCGTTGAAGAGTACAGCCCATGTCCCGATCGAACCGAATACTTTCTCGTAGTCCACAAACGCTAAGCAGAGAGGCAGCTTATACAAAAGCCCGAAGAGTATAACCTGCCTCTCTCTCGCAGCGTATGTATTGCAGTAGTATTCCTGTTGTTAAATACTTTTTGCGCACAAAGCGGTTAAATACATTTTGCGCGCTAAACGGTTAACTTATTTTTATTCTTAATTTTTGAAATATTCAAATAGATTGTCTTTCCAAACAACCTTGTCAAAAAATATTCACAGCAGCTTGACAGTAGTAAGATTTTATTTTTTATGGACGAACATCAAAATAAAATAATTTGAAGGCGAAAATGCCATACCCCGCAATGTCGTCGTGTTTATACTATTATTGAAACGAATACTCTTTAAATCGTCTCCGTTACTCGAATGAATTCTCCAGTACGACTAACCTACGTGCATGTTTTCTTCTTATTATGTGGTATGTATTTTATAGAGAGGCTCGTCACTCTGCCCTCAGCATATTAGTCTTTGCTGGTCTAAAATCTGTTTATTTTTGTTCTCATTAGGTGTAAAACCAGTTAAAGGCCAATTTTTAGCCTTGCCACTAAGCTACATAGGCCTTACGTGTGATCCCCTTGGTTGCCTCCATCTCGTAGTGTTCGATTGTGACCTACACAACCCGGAGTCTATGAAGCTGCCAGTTTGCGACTAAAGATCTGGCCAGCTGTACTGCACGTCCGTCGTCGGTCTCCGTTCGGAGCATTACTTGGAGTTCGTCGTGAGCGTATCAAGCCAGCAGATATCCATAAATTCCCAACCATCTTTGATATCGTATTTTTTTTTTATTAATCCTAGCATACCTTTTATTTATAGTATAACATTCTAATTCTTATACTAAGAGAACTATGAACTAAAGATACGCGAAAGCGATTGATGAACAATCGGTTTCGCGTATTCTTCACATCAACAACGTATGCGATTCCGTGAAAGATTCAATCCTTCCCGCCATACCATACGACTAAAACGTGACCAAATTTATTTATTGCTGTTTTTTGAGTTACCACCCCTCTGTTCTATGCCTGTGGCGTTTTGCCTTCGAGTATGACGGAATCAAATAGGTTCTGGAGGGCTTTAAGAACGGGTTCGCATTCGGGGTTTAGGTGTTCGGCCGTAATTCCGTCATCACCTCCGCCATTGTTTTTGAACTGCTTCATAGCCATCCTAATCTCGTATTTCGATCTCGATCGATCTCTCTCCACAGCTCAGGTTTAGCGGTTATGATCCTGCCATCGTCGGTGTTCAGTTTCGTAAGCTGGTTCTGCCCAAAATAGACAGATCTCTTGCAGAGACCTTGGAGCCTTTATTCTATCGCGTCCTTAATTCGGTCTTCATTAAAACGGCGAAGGTCGCTTTTCAAGAACTTAGAGATCCTCTATTGAGCTACTTGAGGGCACCGTCTGAGATGATCCTACAGATCATCTTGCGCCTCTCCTCCATGAGCTATATAGTAGGATTTTGATCCTACTTTATTCCTTTATCCCGGATTTGAAGATTATCGAGTCCTCCCCTCTCTTAGGACTTCAGATATCCCTACTATACCCCATAGTACCTGCTCAATTCTTCCTCGAGTTCGATGATCTTCTCGTCGGTCCGGAGTATACGCGTCTTGTATGTTGCCAGGTCCAGTTTTCGGTTATTATGGTGGCCGGATCTTTTCCGGGGTTTCTTAGCACCCCTTGCCTCACTGTAGCCTTGACCGCTACCATAGCTAATGGTAGATAGGCCGCCGAGCACCAGAGCCCTTTTGTTATTGGTGTTGGCACCACACTCCAGCTTATTAGGTAGTATTTTCACCACGGCACGATCTATACCTTCAAATAGCTCTTGCTTGCAGATACACTTTTCTTCTACCTAAAACCTAAAACCTCGCAAAGCTCCCGCTCAGCTCCCGCTCAGCTCCCGCTCAGCTCCCGCTCAGCTCCCACTATACTATCACACAAAATCCTCGATCACGCACCCGTGTATGATTTGGTCACGGCAAAGTGGACCCAGTGAAATGTTATTAAATTTGACGAGACACTGACAATACTAAAGAGCCATGTTGTTTCTTGATATTCATATCGGTAAGTTCGCGAGTGCCAAGCCTTTTCTAAATTTGACGCGACACCACTTAGACGCGTGACGGTGCTCCCCATTAAATAGCAATTAGCCATTAAATATAAGTTAGTCGGTAAAGTTAAATACCTTACTAACTAATATTATAACCACGGCACGACGTATCTTCAAATAGCTTTTTATTCCAGAGACGGACTTTCGCGCATAAGCTATAAAACCTCGCATAACACCCGCTTAGCTCCCACTACACTATCATGCGAGATTCTCGATCACGCACCCGCGTATGATTTAGTCACGGCAAAGTGTCTTACCGGGTGAAATGTTACTAAAGTTGACGCCTCAACGAGAATACTAAAGAGCCATGTAAATGTTGTTCTTGATATTTATATCGGTAAGTTCGCGAGTTGGGTTCGGCAGTTCAGCCGTAACCGTGTCGGGAATTAGAAGCGTAAATCATGTTCGAGTTTTATGTTTCTGATAAATTACTTGTGTGTGAGTGGATTATATTTGACAAGCGTCCCGCCCCTGCTTCGCACGATTTTTATGACTTGACAATTGAAAGATTGAGATTTCTTTATTTTTGTTAGTTTAATATTAATTACTGCCCCGTTGGTCTAGTGGACCCAAGCGCTACTGCTGAGAATGAGGTCCTGGGTTCGATTCCCGGGTCGGGCAAAGTGTTATTGGGTTTTTCTATCCTGGAATTTCTCAGTAGCAGCTCGGAGTCTGGATTTATGCCCGGTTGATGGCAATAGGCTCGCCCCCTTTTACATGGGTCTTAAACATAACTGGCGAAATGTGGGTGTACTACAGGTACACCTCTGTCCAACCCTTCGGGGAAACAAGACGTAATGTTATATTATGTGTAATATTAATGTATTGTACACATAAACATTCCAGAATAAATTCTCTAAATGATGGTGAAAAACGCAAACGCAAAATCTGTTGCGTAGTTTAGAAGAAAACCGCGGTCACACAGACAGAAACGGAAAGCGACTTTAATATATAATATGTATAGATATTAATGTGGTAATTAGTGGATGATGTAATATGATGTGATGTTTGGAGCCTTATGTAATCAGTGTGTATCAATTTGTTATAAAAGGAACGGCACTAGATTGCTTTTTATTGTTCAACAATTATTTTAGGTTTTTGCACGATTTTTCTTATAGCGAATAGTGAACAAATAGTGAGGGTTACATCAATGGGTATTGAGGTTTTTCACCGCACTGATTCCATTGATCAATCTTCTGCAGTAGGCACACCCTGTATGTATGCAAAGATACACAGCGCATCCCCTTTTCTGATTTATTAAATTACCTCATACAGAATTTACAAGTAATATGAATGCCGTACAAAAACAAAAACCAACTTACGCAGAACATATTAGAGGCTCCCACAAACAGGCGCGACGCGACGGTGCGACGCGGTTCTGGCAAAACAATTTCCATGAAGTTTTCATAGACATTGTCCTACTAGTGTCGCGTCGCGTCTGTCTGCGGGAGACAAAGTTTTCAAATAAGATGACTTAAATTGTCACCCATTTATTAAACTTTACAGACTCGACTTCTTCCTAGACAATGCAAAACTTTTATTAACACTCAGATATCAGTATGTTCAAAATATTGAAATACTTTACCCGTACATCTGAAATTAATTTAGAAGAAGACCTTTTCATAACACGCCATAAGTTAATGTTTATACAATTATGAGTTTGCGTCCCGGACGAATATAAACAATTACTGTGCCATAATTATGTTACCTACATTAAATGAAATTACCTTTCCCCATAACCTACATAATTATTTTGGTAAGTTAACATACACGCATTTTTATCATTGTATTATTGTGGTTTGACGATAATTAATGAATTTATGGTTTATTATTTATTAATAATAAACCATTATCGCAATAAGGTAGTTTACTATATACGAGAAAAAATCTATAAATAGATTATTGAGATAGTTTAGGCAAAAAGGAGTCGGAAAATGTTACTTTTAGTTCATAAAATAACAAAATAAATTTTAAAATTCAATTCAACGTTTTCAGTTTTTCTAATCTGTTAAAAAACACCATGAAATAGTAGCCGCCATGTTATTACGTCATACCGCTAAGTAAACTAAAACGTGTCAACTGTCAACTGATAGTTAGATAATAGATTTTTTTTACTAACCAAGTGACGTCATGACCACAGAGCAACATGGCGTCCACTGCGTCCAGCGTTTTCGTCAAACTACACGCGAAATTTGAAAATGTAAAATTCAAATGCATTTTTATGGCACTTATCGATTGAATAAAAATTTTGTAATTTTTTTTGGGCATATTAGCACTATAGAATTTAATTAAGACACTTTTCAAAAATGGGTGTAAGACCCTATTAAGAGCTCTCAAACGAAACAGTTTAATCATTGGAGGTTCACCAAGTACTGTGGTCACACAGAAAAACTTAAAACTTTAATTTATTTATTTATAATGGCATAATACATAACATAACATCACACCTGTAATCCCCGAGGGGTTAGGCACAGGTGTACCTATAGTACGCCCACATTTCGCCAGTTACGTTTAAGTCCCATGTAATACGTGGTGAGCCAATTGCCATCAACCGGGCACAAATCCAGACTCCGGGCTGCTACTGAGATATTTCTAATGGAAAAACCCAATAACCCTACCTTTTTTTTGGGTTGGAAATGATCAAATAACTTCTCTCAAATATTTTTTTGTTTTTCACAATATGGCGTCTAGTTGTCGTATGACGCCATATTGAATTTTTATTACTGTCTTCAGTGACACTCACAAGATTAAGACAAATCGATTAATGTAAGAATCAGCAAAATCGTCCCACGCGTTTGGTCTCTTGAGCGCCACAAATATACACTCATAC
The DNA here is from genome assembly GCA_905333075.3 of Atethmia centrago. Lineage (NCBI taxonomy): Eukaryota > Metazoa > Arthropoda > Insecta > Lepidoptera > Noctuidae > Atethmia > Atethmia centrago. The sequence continues at coordinate 9,324,536 of HG995377.1, forward strand.
ATACATACTTTTTTTTTTGGTGGGAAATCATCAAATAACTACTCCCGCTCTGGGCGGAGCGGTAGGGTGTGTCAGACTCTTACTGACTAAAACCCACCCGTATTCCTTCCGTTGCCTGTGTTGCCAGGGGCCTCTCGGTTACCCTTTTGAACTTCCACGCGACCCTGGCAGAACTTTACCTTACCTGGAAATCGAACCCAGGACCCCATGCTCAGCAGTAGCGTTTGCGACCACTAGACCAACGAGGCTGAAGAGACATAATACAACAATGATGAATGATTTAATTACTGTAAGTAGGGTACAAACACGTCACTCATATTTAAATAAAAAACTAGATGTGGTCGGTGTTTCATATCTGACTACTCTAAGAAGAAAGGCCGAAACAAGCTCAAAGGTCACAGTCTCTTTTAAAGTCCATCACATAATCTTTATCAGATCATGTGAAGATCATGTCGATTGGTGTTTATAATGGTCTTTTGAGGAAAGAACCACACAAATTGAGAGGACCTGTCCAGTCAGTGCACGCATTTGTCAGTAATCCGTGCAGCTCAACTCAACTTAAGGAACTCAACGATAAGTTCAACGAATCGTTGAGTTCCCTAAGTTCTAAGTTCAATAACAAAGAAAGGACATTTGGGTAGGCCGCATAAATTACTGAAACTGCCAGACCATGGCTAAAACTAAAAGAGAAAAAAAAACAATGCCCCACAACGTACTTAATCGAATCTTTAATAAATCCCATTTTGTGCTCCTAAAAATATTATTGAACACTAATTAATGAATCGCCTCTTTTTATGAAACTCTAATAATTCTTATTTTGGGGACCTAAAAATACTTAAAAGTCAAGTATATTCTGCGATCACCTGTAAGAAAAACCAGACATTTAAAAAGTGGCTCACTTATAAAAAAATGTGCATCATTAGAATAAAGTTTTAGAGGTTCAGTAATTTAAAAAAGTGTTCATAGAAAAGTAAAGTGTTCGAGTTGTGTGAGAAGGTCAATAAGTTTTTAGAGGATCAGTTAAATATTTCCCTACTACACTTCTTCGTCCTACTAAATAAATAAATAAATAAATAAATAATAAAAATGTTTATTTTTCTTCCACAAATAACCCCTATTAAAAAAAAACTTACAAATGCAAAAAAAAATATTATTATTATGTAGGACAAATGAAACCTAATTTCAGATTTCAGTCCCCTCGGTAACCCAACCGATAATTCGAAATACCATCCAACTATAAACCAACAACGTTACTAAACGAGAAAACTTCAGATATTTAAAATATTTCACAATGTTGAGCAAATCGTACAGAAACTCACGATTACCTAATGTATTGTAAAACCTTAGACATTCGTATCGTAAATGTTCTATAGGTAGAGAATACGTGCTTTGTATTGGATATGAGGCACATAAAATATTTTCTGATTTTCCGAGTTAACCTTAAATTATCCTTTATAACGACTTGGTAGCATCTGGGAGAATGCATAGTGGGATTTACGAAACGATATCGGGTATGTGGTCTAGCAATAAAATGTATTGCAGTTGCAGTGTTCTATTTCTAATGTCTATACGAGTATTAGACAATGGACCATAGAGTGGATTTACTGATGTGGAGGTTCTTTGTTTTGAGTTAGTATCTTTTGTCGTACTATAGGTCTTCTTTTATTGGAAATGTTACAGTAGCTTAACCATAGATATACGCAGTCGCTTCGTCTAGTTGATTGGTTACTTGATTTTGAAAGTCTAATGTTTTAACATACTTTGTATACCTTGTGCCACTGTGGCGACATCTACATCGGCACATGCGAACTACGCAAGATACTGACGTCACGCAAAATCCTGAATCGCGCAAGCAGAGTTTACAGCGCAACTAGTATATACAACGTCCCGACGTCAACCGTCGGGCAGTAGCCCACCACAACACACGTCTGGTCGAAGGATCCTCCCTTTTCTATGAAGGATGAGTGAACTTTACACCCTGTTCATCATGCATCTATACCACAATGAGAATAAATGAATATTTATCTCCATACTGGAGGAACTCAACATCACCAAGCGGCTATCTACAACATGCCAAAATCGTGCCCTCAGCTTTTTCGGACATATTATGCGTTCACCTAGGCATGGCCTGGAAAGGCTTATGATACTGGGCCCCAGTGAAAGGGAAACGCGCTTAAGGCGGCAGCACCGGCAAGATGATCAGAAGCGATCAAAGAGGCTGTTCAAGGCAGCATTTACCGAGTGGTCCACACTGCAGAAGACCGTGTAACTTGTTAACGCGTTGTATGTGGCCACTTTGAGGGAACGACAAAGAAGACTGTTATAAAGTTATAATTAATATAGTTAAGTTCAACAATAAATGGTAAAACTACAATGATTAATAACGAAATAATGGATCAATGCGTAATAAATACAAAATATTAATTAATATACCGTAAATAAACAAAGTGCGAATTCATTTTTCAATTAAAATTCAATTAAGTGAGCTTAAAACTAAATTATATTCGTTTTAAAAGGAGAATATTGTATCGACCCGTTTACTTTGCACTGGTGATTTCAGTGGTCTCATAATTGTTTATTTTTCACTCGGATTTCGGTATGAAAGGAGTTTTTTTTATTTTTTTTTTATTTGACAGATGTTCTCCTGTCCGATAACAAACATTTCATTTTGGATTTTCTTGAATCAGAACTGACCAACCATTCCTATAATATAAGCGTTCTAGATTATTGTGATTCTAAACGAGGTCTATCCTGATCTTGAATTTACATTCGACCCTAAGATATGTCATCACAAATGCGTTGCCATTCTAGAGACAACACTGAACAACACCGACCAGACTGAAATGGACTGACACACTGACAATTATTGCTTTTACATTTATTATAATTTTTATCAGAAATTTTATCAGAGGTAAAAATTACACTTTTTTTTTCTTTCTATTTTTGGCCGAAAAAAAAGGCTAAATTTCGTTTTCGTTTGGTCTGTAAGTTGTAATAATTCACACCCATGTCCTTCAAACCGAAACACAGCGATGCTGCGCGGCGGCAGAAGTAGAACTATGGTGATAGTTGTTTGTTGTTGATACTTGTCCTTTTCGTGTTTGTGTTCGTTCTTTGCGCCATGATTACCGCAAATAAACGTATTTGCTTTCTTTTTTTATTTCTAGTCATTCCCTGTAAGAGATCCTTCATAAAGCTCTAAGTACAGTCAGCACAGTCAGCGTCCAAAAGATATATCAACAAGAATTAATTTAATTGTCTACAATCTGTTTTCCATAATATTGTCTCAATGTGTAGCCACAAAACATTTTACACGTTGGGTTCTTACTTAATTGTAGCTAGAAAGAAAGAAGCAAGCAAGAAAAGGTGTGCTATGTGAAAAATATCTTTCAAACACCTCTAGATTTATTTTGAAAACACAGCACAATGTGTCCAAAATCATAATCAGCCTATAATGTTCCCACTGCTGGGACACAGGCCTCCTCTCTGTGAGAGGGAGTGGGCCGTAATCCACCACGCGGGCCCAGTGCGGGTTGGTAGATGCCACATGTCTTCGAATTTTTGGGTCTAGGACATGCCGGTTTCCTCACGATGTTTCCCTTCGCCGTTGTTTGAGAGCAGTGGTGACGAAATAATTTACACAAAGTAAAGCGCCTGCTTTACTTTGTGTAAATTATTTCATCATCATATACATATAGGCGTATTTAGGGCGTAGTTTCGAACCCGGACAGGCGTCCGCGCTCAAACCTACGCCCTACAACTCGTAAGTCGCGGCCGTTACCACGGGTCAGTCCATCTAGTTATACAATATAACAGAATGGACAAAAAACGTCCTATTTGTTATACTGTTCAATATAACTTATTGGATAAACAAAAAATTGAGGTTTGTTCATGTAGTTATGTCTGCCTACAAACAGCTATAAATTAAACATCAAAATAATATGAATGTTTTAACTTGGGCTGAGGCTACATTAAACCGCGACACGACCTGCGACACATGAGCGATTAGAACAAATAAATGAATGCTCACGTATATGGCTACACCGTACATCAAATATTACTAGCGATCTTTGATTTCTTTAAGCGATCGGAACAACATTACTGTAATCACGGCATCGGCTATATCATCATATCAGCGAAATTAGCCGCATGAATCGCTCATGCTAATTCGTTGTGTAGCATGTGTACTGTAGCCACGTCATCGCCGAATATACGCCGGATTTTCACTTATAATGTAGCTATACCATGTTTATCTCGTTTCGCTCTTTCAGTCGCATTGCAAATCGCTGCCTACTGTAGCCTCAGCCTTACGGGGAAGGACCCAACAAGTGAGTAAATAAGATAAACAAAAGTAAGTCATGAACCTTTACCAATGAGCATGGACTTGAGTGCTTGGTCGTTATCGCAGTGTTTCTAGGAAAGTGGCAATTGATATTTCACCGGTTACATGCATTTGAGCATCCATGATCATTGCATCGTTGATAATGTTACTTTCTTTTCGGTTACATTTATTTACCGCAATGTCCATAATATCATCTTCTGCATTCTCGATTATTGCTTTCAAAAATTGCATAACGCTTACGTGTTTTCGGGTTTTGCAGGCTTGGTTAAGTGTCATATGCCATTCTTCTACGTTATTGGTACTCCGATGACGCACAATATAGACGCACCATGTGTTTATGAATTGATAATTCCTGAGCCAGTTACCTTTGAAGATAATTTATGAAAGCGTTTATTTTTTTAATTTTCGAAAATTCTTGTCTTTTTTTTGCAGCCTTGTCCTTAAGGTATTCCCATCCCTCACGAACATAGGCATTTGGCAGAAGCGGTAATGCTCAACAAAGGCCTACAATTTTTTTTAGTAATTTGTCATTCTTTTAAATTAAATCCAAGTTTTTGGCTTTTCTCCAAAGGCAATCGGAAAGATGAGTATGAAAACTTTCAATACGGCTTTTCTTGACGCTTCCTCAAAGTCAAACATAAACTTTTGTGGATTCCATTATGGAATTTGTGACAAAATAATTCTAAACAAGATTATGTAAGACTCGGTTGTCATATCCGATATTAGGGCGTATACCATTGGTGAAATACGTAAACTTGTCGGAGTAGTGAATACGTTACCATGTGTATAAAATATTTGGGAGAATGGTTTCAGACAACTTTTGTATGTGCCATCGCAGTAATATTCTTTCTTTTACTACTATTAAATGTTGTCTTATTTCTGACTAATAAAATACTAAAATTCTAATCACCTAAAAGCATTGACGAAAGCGGCAAGGTTACTTCATCTGGTATTTCACAATGTAACTTGAAAACTCTTGCTGCTGAATTTCTGGCGAACAGACTGCCTTACTCACCGACCGCACAATTCACTATAATAGACCCGACATCACATTAATTAATAAAGTTAACAAAACAGGGTTCTTAATAGACATTGCCGTGCCAAATACACATAACTTACAGACTACAATAGCCGAAAAATTATCTAAATACACCGAACTAAAAGACGAAATAACCCGACTTTGGCATCTTTAAAAAGTCACAATAGAGGGATATAGTGCTATCTACAACAGGAGTAATACCTAAACAGCTTCATCAGTCCCTTAGTTCCCTTAACCTGCCACCTAACACCTACCACCTGCTGCAGAAGGCAGTGATTCTTAACACATGCAGCCTAGTTAGAAAATTTCTTCAGTGTGAGCCGGACAACTTGCACCAATACTTTCACTCAAATATAGATTCGTCTACCATGCATTCTTCTTATAATATTCCCACACTGCTGGCTTAGGCCCGTGCCATCAGTTCTAGACCGAGGGAAACAAAAATAATAATAATAATATCCTTTATTTCAGGCAAGTAAGGCCCATAAAAACACAATAAATATTTATATATACCTATTGTTTAAAAATGTATTAGTTTATAATTATTGTTTTTATACATAAGTATAAACAACAATAATTATAAACTAATACATATTTCCTACAACAACCTCAAAAACTACTGCAGACGACGGCGTCTGGTTACGCTGAGAGGTGTCGCGTAGCGGAAACCCCGATACAGCACATTTTTTTGGGCCAAAACTCTTCCTTGAGGAAGTTTATCAAATGATGAGTCGGAACACGCACCATGAACGACTTGAAATTGGTGTTATAGCGCAGCTCCAACTTCTCCATTCTCAGGGTCCAGTTGGTCTTCACCCGTATGTACTTTACGATGTCCTCAGCCTTCTTAGAGTGGTGCAATCGGGGCACGTACAGCTGCGTCATCGGTACTGCAGGATACAGCAAAGCAGCATGTTAGAACGTGCTGGCGCTGTCCCACACTGGTTGCAACATGGTTGTTACATGGGACTTAAACATAATTGGCGAAATGTGGGAGTATTACAGGTACACTCCTGCCTGACGTTTAGGAGATTGCAGGCGTAATGATATGTTATATAGTATAGTTAGTTATATTTTTATATAATATAGTTAGTTATATTTTTTATATAGTATAGTTAGTTATATTTGGTTTTCGTTGGGTGTGGAACTGTGAAACACCCGATTACAAACCAGATGATAATTGTATTGAAGATAAAAGCGTCATCATCATCTGCCTAGCCTTTTCCCAACTATGTTGGGGTCGGCTTCCAGTCTAACCGGATGCAGCTGAATACCAGTATTTTACATGGAGCGACTGCCTATCTGAACTCCATAACCCAGTTACTGGATAACACGATACCCCCTTTCGGGCTTCTGACGTCCCGTAACGACTGTCAAAGATCTACAAATGACAGCCGGGACCAACGGCTTAACGTTCTTTCCGAAGCACGGAGAGGTCTTGGTATGTAAAGATGGTCACTCATCCACGGACCAACCGCGGCAAGCGTAGCTTAACCTTATCGATCGACCCGTGCTGCTGTTATTACTTAGCCACAAGCCCTTCATTGAAGATGAAAGCGTATCATGGTCATATTTCAGTTAAGTAGTCGCAACAAAGTGCCATCTTCTTCCTACCGTGTTTACATACACCAGTATTTATGTGCGGCAATTAATAAACTTGGTAGAACATATACTGTGTAAGTTCTGAGACAATTTGCTAAGTGAAAACATATATTGAGGGTGTTAAGTAGATGCTACAGTTTCAGGGTGGGTGGAGAAATTTTCTGGTTATGTAAGAGTTTGAGTAACAGTCGATGGTTTTTATGAAAGTAGGAAGAGACAAATATTAGTATAGTATTCTTAAAGATCAAGTTTAAAAGAACAGTTGGTGTATAAGTTGAAGCGGTTTTTTTTGACTTCGAAGGACCAATATGCGGGGATGTAATTTATTTATTTTATTTTTGCGGGTTGGAAGATTGGACGACACACAGAATTGAGCAAAGGGGAATATGAGATTATGAGTAAGAAAGAGGGATGGATGGACTTACTTGAGAACCTTCTGGATGAAGCACGTTGACTCAAGGGGGCAGCCTTAGCAGACGTCCCACGTGTTCACGACTTTCTTCCTTTCACTGTGATGCACTATCACTTGAGTTTTAAATGTTACACTTGTGTCGGCCAACACTTATAAATAGAGAGAGTTTAGAGTTTTGATATAGTAGCGGATTATTTGCGGAGCGGCGCGGTACGTGAGCGGTTGCAGTAGAACACACACACTGATTCATGCGAGAATGTTTTTTTATATATGCGGTGATTGGCTTTCGCCGCGGAGGAAGTGCCTCTGATTCGGCGTGCGACGAGCGTGCCTCTCGTTTTGTTGTATGGGAATTGGGAGGGAAGGAAATATAGCTCAAAACTGCGGTCGGAAATATTATAATTTAACTTATTTCTAAAACTTGCGCGAGCAACAGTCAAATAAAGGTTAAAGGTAAGGTAAATAAAGGTCCATCCGACTGAATGGAGTCGAGCTCAGTCGAGTGTATCATTTAATATATCTAGGACACTACCTACCGAGAGCCTTTTTTGTGGGAAATCATCAAATAACTTCTCCCGCTCTGGACGGGAGGGTGTGTCAGAGTCTTACTGACTAAAACCCACCCGTATTCCTTCCTGTTGCCTGTGTTGCCAGGGGCCTCGGTGACCCTTTAGTACCTTCCCGCGACCCCGGCAGGCATCGGCCCTAGTGGACCCCTACACTTGTGCTGACTACATCTCACGTACTGAGAGCCTTGACTTTCAAATGGATATTGAAAGGGAGCGCTGGCGGTCAAAAATAATATTCTGGCACGCAGGTTTGCTCGTTGCAGTTCACAGGTTAAAATCACCCTATTTAAAGCATACTGCCAAACATTTTACACGAGCAGCCTGTAGACCACATATACTGAGAGATCGCTCAGTTCATTGCGAGTCCAATACAATAATGGCTTCAGGATGTTGTTGGGGTTACCGCGTTTCTGTAGTGCTCCGAATATGTTTGCGGAAGCAAAGGTTGATGGCTTCCATGCCATCATACGTAAAAGAACTGCTTCATTATTGAGCTGGTTGCGCGGTAGTTCTTACAACATCTTGCAGGTTATTGCGGAGAAATACGATTCTCCAATTATGAAGGCCTTCATCCGAGTTTTGATCTAATAACCTCTTAGTAGGATATTCGATCCAGGCCAAAATGAATCGTCCTATTTGTTATTCTTAATTTATGTAATTTATTTCTTACTAACATAGTGTATAAGTCGAAATGTTACTAACAAAGTGGACTATATGTCTGAAATAAAGATTTATTATTATTATTAAATACCTTATTCCGTGCTATTATAAAGTACTTACTAATACCATGCTATTAAAAAGTACTTACTTATTCCACACTTCCGTCACTTCCTGTCCCACACTTCCGTCTCTTTTCACGAAATCACACAGAAAGCGAGAGGTTCTTCCTCTCCTCTCTCTCTCTCTTGCTCGTTACACATCAAAAATACATAAAGCAATATCGCACCTCAAATCTATTCCACACACATCATAATTTTACTTTAATTATGATAGTCTTAGCTGTCACAATCTAAGCTAAGTAATAACAGCCGCACGGGGCGATCGATCAGGTTAAGCTACGCCTGCCTCGGTTGGTCCGTGGATGGGTGACCATCTTTACATACCAAGACCCCTCCGTGCCTCGGAAAAGCACGTTAAGCCGTTGGTCCCGGTTGTCATTCGTGGATCTTTAACTGCCATTACGGGGCGTCAGAAAGCCCGAAAGTCTGACAACCAGTCTTGCCAAGGGGTATCGTATTACCCAGTAACTGGGTTGTGGAGGTCAGATAGGCAGTCGCTCCATGTAAAAGACTGGAAGATGATGATGACTTAGCTGTCACAATCAAACCAATTTAACCCGGTCAGTCCCCATTGACTCCGAATAGGAGTTTCACTCCTCCAACCGTCAGTCCCCACTGACACCTATTTGGAGTCTTTGGGGCGCGCGGTTTGCAACTCTATTATAACGGATGAGCACCTTATTGCATTATAATAGAGTTGCAAACCGCGTGGCCCAAGACACCTATTCGGTATCAGTGGGGACTGAATGGTTCGGGAGTGCGACTCCTATTCGGAAGTCAATGGGGAGTTACCGGTTAAGCCCCGCGCGACACCGATTCGGAGTCAAATCAATTAAGAATAACAAAATAATTAGAAATTATGCACCCGTTGCCGCTTGGTACCCTTTTTTATAGACTGTAGGTGAAAACTTGTGCAGTAGGATTAATTAGCATTCGCATTCATTGTTATCATGCAAATTCTCATTTAGCATTTAGCAAATTAAATAAAGTTACGAAATTCTGTGAATTACTAAGTGAATTTATCGCTTCGTAGTTTTTATACTATCATACGTCAGAGCGTCGACGCACCCAGCGGTTAGCGTGCGCTCTCCGTCGCACCCACGGGAAGTCGGGAATACTAAATATATCGGTTTCACGTAACCGTGACTTCGTTCGCGAGTGAAATATATTAGCAGGTGCTCCGACTTGCGAATAGTGGGTTAAGCAATTGTTATCTTATTATCTTTGATTTGTGCGTACTTAGGGTTGTATATTGAATGAATGCTTGTGATTGTTTAATTTATTTAAATTATTAGCATTACCAGGGTGGTGCGAAGAATGACGTTTAGCAATTATTACCTTGTTGTCTTTGATTTGCTCGTACTTAGGGTCATGTATTGATTAAACGAATGCGTGATTGTTTAATAATAATTTGTTAGGCACGCGCGTGGCGCGCGTATTTTTGTGTCAAAGTTCAGTATGTTTTGGCAAGTGATAGTGAGAGTTTAGTTTACGCATTCGTAATACAGTAATTACATTATTTCGTCTTGTGCTTATTGTACTTAAATAGTTAACAAAATTCACATACCTACTTCATTATTATCAATTATCGTCATATTAGCAAATAGCAAGGCAATCGCATGCTAAGACACAAGAATTCACATGTTAATGAAATGTATGCGAAATCGCATTAATTGCCATTACTAGTGGACAGTGATGGACTCGTTGAGAACTGCGTGCAAACTGTGCCCAATCAACACAGGCAACGCATTTTACTAGTGCAGTATTCACCCTGACGCTTACCTATGTGGTTCCACTGCTGGCGGGAGGGTGTGTCAGACTCTTAATGACTAAAACCCACCCGTGTTCCTTCCGTTGCCTGTGTTGCCAGGGGCCTCGGTATCCCTTTCGGACTTTCCCGCGACCCCGGCAAGCATCAGCCCTAGTGGACCCCTACACTTGTGCTGATGACATCTCTTTGATGCGCGCGTGGAACACAACGTGCCATCGACCCAGGCCTGGTCCTTATCGGATGGCGAGCTACCTATTGGTCATCGTCCGCAAGCCCGCGCGTCGTCACGTGGCTGACGTGACGTCAAGAAGACTTTTTCAATTAAATAAAATGTTCCGTACATACATAGAGGTTGAGTATTTGAAATGTCTAAGCCTTAGCCTATCTAAGGTTCACTAGTAATTACCACATTTGCTTTCAAACCATAAGGTCCCGTGACTCTATGGCTTCCGCTCGAATGACTTTTTTCAGCAATAGTCATTAATAAATAGCAATGGCAATCCGCGCCAATTCCCCTTGCTTATGGCCTTTTTTTTACTGTGGCATAAGTTATTTTTATACAGCTTGTAATAATACAAAAGGAGAAAGCGTAATGTATCAGATTGATCTATAAGCTTCATGAGCATTAATGGTCCTTCGATTTTAGATTTTACAAATCACTGAATAAATGTTTGACGGCTTAGGATAGCCTTTACCAGAAGTGATCATCGTATTAGTGGTTTATCAGCTTTTATATCATCAAGATTGTACCAGAATATAACGGTTCGTCGTGAACGTAGTACAACAGCGGCCCCGTTGTATCGTATGCACCATTGCACTGCACCATCAATGGTGCAGAGGGGACTAATTAGTTTCGTTTGCATCGTTAATAGTGCAAATTTTTGCATATTAACTGAGGAGATGGTAATATGCAAACATTTCTAAACTACGTAAAAAGATTTAGGATGCCCAAGAAAACATTAGCGCCGATTCCCTTGTTCACAAACTAAACTAAATTTAAGTTCCGTCCATCTTTTTCTTTCTATTTCATTAAGAAAAGGACAGTAGATAAATTTTAGTTTAGTCCTGTCAAATGAATCAGTGCCTGTCACTACTCCATACACGTTTAGACGTGATTAAAAACTTGCCTACTAAAATTACGTCAATTTACGTCAAGCGCTGATTAATTTGACAGGACTAAACTAAAATTGATCTTCTGTCCTTTTCTTAATTAAATAGAAAGAAAAAGATGCACTGAACTTAAATTTAGTTTAGTTTGTGAACAAGGGAATCGGCGCCACTGTGGTGCTGTTTCGTTGAGCGGCATCGTACGAACAACGTCTGTGAGGAATAGAGGTTATATTAATAACTGCTTCAAAAGAAGACCCCCGACTGTAAATAAATGCTTACCTGTGCTTAAGCAGGATGGCGCTTTCAATGCTATTAACGCATTAACAACATACCCGTATAACAACAGGGCAAAACACGTCAAGAAACGTTACAAATATATATTATTATTGCATATACAAATGTAATTTATTAATGGCGACATTGATGTGCCGTTATTTTTAGAAAAGTCAAGGTAAACTCAGTGTTCTTGTTATAAAGTTGCCATTTTTAATATTAGGCAACAATACAATATAAGTGTTTGTGTGGCGTCATTGTTTTTATATTATTACATGAAGTAGTTGTGGAATTTATTTGTAAAACATATTGTTGTTATTGATTTTTGGTTGTTTATTTAAATTAGGAAGTGGTTCCGCACACAAACAACATACAACCTATTATTGGTTTTTATTATTTTTACCTATGACTAGGAAAGTATGGTGAAGTAGTTGTATTAATATTCATGGTTCAAACGAAACTAATTAGTCTCCTCTGCACCATAGATGGTGCAGGTCAATGGTGCATACGGCAAAAGTATGGCGAAGTAGTTGTATTAATATTCATGGTTCAAACGAAACTAATTAGTCTCCTCTGCACCATTGATGGTGCAGGTCAATAGTGCATACGGCAAAAGTATGGCGAAGTAGTTGTATTAATATTCATGGTTCAAACGAAACTAATTAGTCTCCTCTGCACCATTGATGGTGCAGGTCAATAGTGCATACGGCAAAAGTATGGCGAAGTAGTTGTATTAATATTCATGGTTCAAACGAAACTAATTAGTCTCCTCTGCACCATTGATGGTGCAGGTCAATAGTGCATACGGCAAAAGTATGGCGAAGTAGTTGTATTAATATTCATGGTTCAAACGAAACTAATTAGTATCCTCTGCACCATTGATGGTGCAGGTCAATAGTGCATACGGCAAAAGTATGGTGAAGTAGTGGTATTAATATTTATGATGCAAACGAAAGTAATTAGTCTCCTCTGCACCATTGATAGAGCAGGTCAATGGTGAATACGGTACAATGGGACACGGCTCCCCTGAAATCATCTGTCATCAGAAAACAGCCGCCACGCAACCATCGATGAGTCGCGCGACGCTCTGCTAGAGTGACTATTACCAGCCAGTGGCACTCTTATCCGACCTTTTCGGTGGCTCCTAGTAACTTTGTAACAAAACTAGACGGCGCCACTGGCTGCATCGTTATGTTAGTAAATGATGGACGTTACTTAAGAGGCTGACAACAGCTAAAGCGCGGTCACTGTTGGACTGCATTAGAAAAGAAAGAGAAGCGCGATGACACAACGTCATCACATCACACATAACATGTCTTCATATATTTATTGCAGAATATGAAGCAATGATATATTTACAAATAATGTACTGATTGGATAAAAAAATTAAAACATTGTTTTGCTAATATTTTGCTTGTAGAATAATCTGACAAAAAATCAAAATTGATTACATGTACATATATCAGTATGGTTTTTAAAGAGAAAGAAATGTTTAGAGGTATCTTCGTGATTTTTTTCTATCGTATCAAATTAGTTGTATTATGTTTTCAACACAATATCTACCTAGCATATGGATATATGCTAGGTTGATATTGTGTTGAAGAAATGAAGAATAACATATACATATTTCTGATTTTGTTTACTGCAGTGGATCATCTACTTTTAGGCATTATAAAAATTTAGCTCCCGTAGTCAGTTAACCAGAACATAATTCTGAAATTATCATAATCAAGCACGCGATAAAATTATCTTTTTTAGGTTCATGAGTTTCAGATTAAGAAAAAAACATTCGTTAGGTTCAATCCAGGGTTTACGACTCTTGGAGGCGATCGGCGGCAGAGATCTCTCACGTCCGGCCCTGGTTCAGGCCATGGTACGGAGCGAGAGGGCATGGGCAGCCGTCACCTCCTTCTGCGAAGCAGTAATGCTCGCGAAGGAGGAGGCGAGACGGTTGAGGGAAAGGCAAGTTTCGCGCCCTCTCGCCCCTAGCCGCCGCAGGAGACGCCTTGGGCGTCGGGAATCCCGGGCGGATTTCCGGCCACCGTAGGCGCGGGCTAGCGGACGGTGAGCAATGGGTAACTCACCGTCCGGTAAAGACCAGGCCCGGGTCGACGGCGCGTCGTATTCCACGCGCGCCTCAAAGAGATGTCGTCAGCACAATGTAGGGGTCCACTAGGGCCGATGCCTGCCGGGGTCGCGGGAAGGTACTAATGGGTCACCTAGGCCCCCGCAACACAGACAACGGAAGGAATACGGGTGGGTTTTAGTCAGTAAGAGTCTGACACACCCTCCCGCTCCACCCACAGCGGGAGAAGTTATTTGATGATTTCCCATCCAAAAAAAAAAAGGTTTACGACTACCCCGGGATATGCGTCATTCCGTATGCATGGACATAAAAATATGTTAAACGAAACAAAGGCAGATATGTATGAAAATCACTACACCCTCGCGACACTTCTTAATTAGGATGGAAATGTGACGTAACAATGTCCCCGTGGTTACCGAAAAAGATAAAAGTAAACCATTTTACACACAAAAATTGTAACGCTAAAGTTTCAGGCGACTTAAAATTCGTGTAAGGTTCATGACGTTTCAGCTCATTGCCTATCCGATAGATACTGATAAACAGGAGGCTTCTCCATAGTTTACTATTATGCGCTTTTATCATGGACGTCCACGTCCTTAAATGTATGGAAATACGTGCACGTTAAAACGTTATCGTGGGCGGAAATTTAAAAGTAGTTATCTTAATATACGAGTATTTCCGTTCATTTTACTTCCTTGTGTGATGCCGTGATGTGGAGATGGACGTCCACGATAATATCGTCACGTTAGAAATTATAAACGCACACAATGCAACAGGATACTTGCATAAAAGAAATGCAACTACTCGACGTTCTCTTACGCTCCTCAACTCAATCATACTATCTCAAGATGTAGACTTGTTCACTGACTGACTGAACAAAATTATATCTGCAGCAAATGTCCACCTCACACACTGTCATACAAATTAGCTCGCTAATTATATCGACGTAACTAGGCTAAGCTGTGTTCATTATTAGTTAGTAGTTGAGCGTTAGAATCCAATAATAATAGTAATAATACATTATGTCAACAACAAATTGTAACTGTACGTGTATATTACGAAAATGTAACTTGTTTGTTTGCCTTGGGTTAACCTGTTAAGTCTACAAAATGTTTAATAATAAATAAATAAATAAAGAAGCGGGTTTTCGGGCCCAACTCCCAGTACAGATCGCTGCAGTTTGATCTTCGGAAAGAAACGGTTACTTGTTTTAAAACATTCACCCGCACGGACTGGTACAGTACGACGCAACTTAGATGAAGCATCGGCAAAATTCGTAAAACCGATCACATTCAAACTGAGTGAGCTATCAAAATCACCTATATTTATTACTGCTTTATGCGAAAATGATATTTACGCAAACGCAATAACTTGTAAATTCATGTAATCAAATAAATTCGTAAAATTGATGCGTAGAATTTGTCGATGCTACTTATAAGTTGTGTCGTACTTGTACCGACTTGTCTTTACTTATCTTTTTTCTTCATACTGAAGAAACAAGCGGGTATAGGTACAATGGAGAAGGCACCGTTTATCCCGTTTTTCATCTTCCGGGTGATATAATAAAGAAAGGCTCGCGCCAATGACATTGTAGTCAATGTAATAATAATAATACCATCAGGAAACTGCTCAAAGACTTCACTTTATCCACGTTCGTAGGTACTGTTGAATTCAGAGTAGGGTTATTTCTATATACATATATTTATAAGGCAGCAGACGCGACTTGGTAAGAGGGGCTTGTAGCTAAGTAATAACAGCCGCACGGGTCCATCGATCAGGTTAAGCTAAGCTTGGCGCGGTTGGTCCGTGGATGGGCGACCATCTTTACATACCAAGACCCCTCTGTGCTTCGTAAAGCATGTTAAGCCGTTGGTCCCGGCTGTTATTTGTAGACCTTTGACAGTCGTAAGGGCCGATTCACAACGGAACGGCAGAGGCCGGCAACGATGCGACGCGGGCAGTACCGCTGACAAGACGCGCGTGGCCGCGAGACTGCTCGCGTATCGGCAAGCGTAGTGTGAGACGCCCCCCAGCTAGATGGACCGACGACCTTAAAAAGGTGGCTGGGACAGACTGGATGCGGAAGGCGGAGGACAGGGTGTTGTGGCGCAGCCTGGGAGAGGCCTATGTCCAGCAGTGGACTGTTATAGGCTGAGTTGATGATCCAAAATAAAGTAATGAATTTAGGATGATACTGTTTTTGCATCCAATGTGTGGGTATTGCTGCTTTTGCGCCATTTGTAATTGGATGTTGCTGGTTTTGCACCAGTCATATATGTTCACCGTTGTAAAACGTTGTAAAGCGTTTAGTAATGGCGTTCATATATAGCGTCACCTGATAGGTCAAAGTCAACTATGAAGGTATGATGCTGTTTTTGCTACCAACCTCAATTTAGAATGTTTATTTTGTATAGGATCATGCTGGTTTTGTAAGGATTTTAATATCCGGTCAAGTAAAGTTAAAGGAATACTACCACACTGCATTAAAAGATGCCAAAATAAAAAAAATGGGATGTTGCTGATTTTGCTTTTATACGACTCAAGTGTTACATTAACGTAAAAGGTACCTACATGTATTATGCGTACAGATGTTCTATGTCACGAAGTCCGTTTGGCTATGAATGTTGTCAAGCGTGCACATGCACATTGTTTTTGTGTGCGTAACCTCGAGAGCGCTCAGTGTCGATCGGGACACGGTCCGGATCAGTAGTGGTTTTTAGTTCGCGCCAAATTGTTTCACGGAGTAAGGTCAGCATGGCAACAAAACGAAGAAGAGTTGTCCATAGTGAGGTAATATTTATTTATACGTTTTCAATTAAAATGTTATACAAAGATACTTAATATAGCAATAGAAGTATTTATAAAATGAATGTTTTTTTGTGTTATAAAATGTTTATATTTAATTATTTTGATTACATTTTGTTTTAGGGTCGAAACATGATAGCTAGTGTTTATCATTTTCTGCGAGAAGAATATGAATTTACAAAATCATTAATGGAACTCAACTGTGATTTGTCTCATTTACGAGACATTACACGCCGTACAGCTGAAGCTACGGGTGTGAGCCAAAAAACAGTTCAAAGAATATTAAAAGAAGAGAAGGAATTGCCATCCACTTCATCAAAATTCACTTCACCTATGAAGAAAAGGAGAAAGCGAGATAATAAAGTGGATATAGATAATTTTACAGCCGATGTGGTTCGCAGTACTGTACAAGATTTCCATATTGTCCATAAAGAAATTCCAACATTAGCTAAGTTAAGAACAGCATTGAATGAAAAAATCGGATTCGAAGGTTGTTTAGAAACTGTTCGCAAGTTACTGAAATTAGGTTACAAGTGGCGCAAAACAGAGAACAACCGTAAAGTCTTGACGGAGCGTCATGATATACAAATGTGGCGTTTAAAATATTTAAAAAAAATAACAGAGTACCGCTCTCAAAGTCGGCCCATTGTCTACACCGATGAGAGCTACGTCCTTTCGACACACGTGCGAAACAACACCTGGGCAAAAAAAAAGGAAAGAACTCCGTTTTTTAAAAAAATTAGCACAGGCACTCGCTTTATTTTAGTGCACGCGGGAACCAAGGATGGTTTTATTGAAAATGCTTCCTTGGTTTATAAGGCCAACTCAACAGCTGGTGATTATCATTCAAATATGAGCTATGATAACTATGTAAAATGGCTAAATGAAAAGTTGCTACCCAATTTACTTCCGCGCTCTGTCATTGTCTTAGACAATGCATCTTATCACAACACACGGGCTGAACGACTACCGACGCAATCTACAAAGAAAGCCGATATGCAATGGCTCAGGGATAAGGGTATAGCATTTGATGAATCTCTTCTTAAATTGGAATTGTACGATACAATAAAGAAGTACAAAGCCCAACACGTAATCTACAAGATTGACGATTTTATAAAAAGCAAGGGTTTTGATGTCTTACGCCTTCCCCCTCATCACCCAGAATTAAATGCGATTGAAAATATTTGGGGGATCGTTAAAAATTATGTCGCATCTAAAAATATCGAGCAAAACATGACGAATACGGAAAGACTGATCAATGAAAGTTTGGGCCAAGTTAGCAGTGAAACGTGGCAAAAAACTTGTGCTCATGTTGAAAAGATTGAAAAAGACTACTTGAAATATTTTGATCTCGATTTTGAATTTATAATCAATGTACAAGATGATTCTGACGACAGCAAAACGGAATCGGAAATCGAAAATTTATCTGATAGTGATTGAAAATACTGAATAGTCCTACTTGTTTCGTTTCCATTCTGTAACACCAATGCTTAATTAAATGCCTACATATTCTTAATATTTTTGTATTTATTGCAACCTAATCTAATTTATTTACAAAATGTATATACTTTTAAAACCAAAATTTTATTTAGATTATTAAATCTCGACTTGAATATATATCAGATTTTTTTGCTAACGTTACCTACTTTTACACACACAAGCGCGCTTGTCGGGATACGTCACTACTACAATCAAAGCCGAACGGACTTCGTGAAATAGAATATCTGTACTAAGAATTCCCTGTTACCTCAGTCCGCTTCACTCAAAGAACAACTCTCAAAGTCAACAGTACCTGAATAATTCACAACTTATTCAGAACAGGAGGCAACTCTTAACGACTCTAGTTATCGCCTCACACAGTTTATAATGCGATCATCTCACACGTTGCCGACCTTTCACTCTGCTAAAATTGAGTTACTTTTGAACTCCAAAGTACCATTAAAACGTTTTAAAATCCCTTTTTAAAGTGAGGTCAGAGTTTTAATGGGTTTAAAGTAGGCTCGTGTTGTGGACATGTGTTTGTAAGTAGGCCATTCTTTAGGGAAAAAGTGGGTATTAATTCATCTTTAAAATTTTAGGTTTGGTAAAAGGATATTATTATTGTGTTACCTGAGCCTTGATGCACGAGTTAAAAACTGCATAATAACGGACTAAAAAATATAGATATTCTCTACCAGTCTACCTTAGAACTTAGAGGTTAAGGTGGGTTGTGGCTTGCTTTCACGCACAAGGTTGTGGGTTTAAATCCGTGAAAGTAACAATGTGAGTTTTTCAATGGTAAAATTTAGTATCGTTTGGCAGGAGGAGGTAGGTGAGAGGGGGGCGGGAGTGAGCGGGAGATGCCCCCTCTCCCCTGGCATCACTCCCAAGAAAAGGTAACGTACAGTACGTTACCTTTTCTTGGAAAAAACAAATTATTATAAACCAACCTCAAAACACTTTAAAGTTGCTTAAAAGGCGTAGTCAGAGCCACGCTTCGACGGGCTCAAAAAATACCAGGAAGGGGATGGCGCCCCCACCATCCCCTTTGAACCTAACGTGTCCGAGTCGGGGTGCCCTAAGTCCCGAGCTCGCTTCGCTCGCTCTTGTATCCTAAGTTCTCCTAGTAGCAGTAGTAACATTGCCTTTTGTACACATATACGATCAGTGGGAGTACAAACACAGAGAACAAGTTCACGCAACTCGATAAGAAACGGAATGATCGAAAACGAATGACAGTGACACATGACGCAAATGGCATACCTGTTTATTTTTACTTTCCGTTTTATCGATTTTGTCCGACATTTTAGACCACGGACGCTGACTACAGATACTGATACTGGATACTGACTACAGATACTGGGACAGATTTGGTTGTCAATCGCCCATTTTAACGTTTCGATTTCGCTTCTTATCTGATTTGAGGTTAGAAACATTTTTTAATAATTTCTCGAAAAATATGCATTACCTTTTAATAAGAGAGGTAGCGTTATAATTGGAGACCCAACTCCTACCAAACGATACTAGAACCAACCCTTTTCAATTCATATGTACTTTCTATGTTTATCTAGAGGAAGCCATACGAAATGAGATGCAGAGACAAAACAGGGTAAGTGCAGTTTCCAGGTTTCCAGGAAATGTGAGCTAAATACAAATTTCAGCGTAACAAAACATATTTTACCATTAATGTTAAACAATCAATCTAGACCTTATTGTTTACCCATTTTTAAGATTCATAATTGCGTAACACACGTACAGTTGCAATGAGCCTCGTTTTGACAGTTCAACAACATTCATTGCGTTATTTACGAGTACGTTGTTGGGCGGACAAATGTTTCGAACATATGAAGCAATGGATTAGCAATATCCGTCAAAATCATTCAGATTTTAATTGGTAGTGTGATACGCAATTAGGGTGCTGGTAACACCTGAAGGCACAAATTATTATAAGCTTTGTTTGTAATAACATTGTTTAATATTAGTTCTTACTTAGTACCTGAAGCCAAAAAGAGTACCTAATGCTTTCTATATTTTAAGATTTACTAATAGGGTTTGCTCGGTTTGCTAAAATCACATTAACATGATATGTTTGCCACGAGGCATGATTTTTTGGAAATCAAAATAAAAGAAAACTTACAAAAAAAAAATTGTATTGAATAACAATACGATTTTTTTTTTGTTTTGTAGTGCCCTTACAGAATGCGTGTTTGATACTTTTAATCGTAATCCAGCCTCTGTACAACATATTTGCAATAAACTTATTTGATTTGATTTGACAACAAACACACCACAACAAGCACATTATACAATTTGTAATAACAGCTTTGAAATAACATAGAAAATTAATTAAATTTCTCATACCCGGATGTACACCTACGTGCTTCCGAGAATATTTGAAATCATTTATTCATTTCTGGACGCTATCACGACACTTCTGAATGTCCAATAAATTATAACGGTCGGATCTTCATTGAGAGTAACAGACGAGAAACGGGAACTGAGATATTAAAATAGCTATGGAGAGGTAGATAATGTCAAAACGGTGTGCGAACTGTAAAAAAATCTCATTTCCATAAGCACTAAGGCAGTTAATATTATGGGCATTTATTTAATCGAACCTCTAATAATTCCCATTTTGCGCTCCTAAAAATATTATTGCTCACTCTAATATAATGATTGCGCCTCTTTTTGTTAACCCCAAATAATAGATAGATAAATAGATTGAATACTCTTTATTATGTACACCATAAAAATTACAGATATAAATGTAGAAATTCCTATTTTGGGGTCCTAAAAATACTAAATAGCCAAGTAACTGCGACCAACTTGGATGTAGTGCTCGCCGGCCGATGCCATGGCACCGCTCGCTTCGCTCACTCTGCTCGCGCGCGGTTTTTCACGGTTCTGACCTAACCTAACCTTTTTGATCGGGATAGTAACAGCTTAGTAACTGCGAATAACTGTGAGAAAAAAGCCATAAAGTTAAAAAGTGGCTCAATCATTAAAAAAGTGTGCACCATTAGTTTTTAGCGTTAATTAATTTTAAAAATTGTCCATCAATCATCAAGTAAGGAAATAATCACGCGGATTCCCGCATGCGAGTTGTATCGCATGCGTTTTAGAAATTGTTCTCATTTTGCAATTGTTTCGTATCGAATATCAAGAATTTAATTTTAAGTAATTGAATTGCTCTCAATGAGGACTTTCATATATTTTTATTGCGACATTTTCAGTCCAAATGTGTTTATAAAAAATTTCACGACCTCCGTTTGAGAAGAAACAAACCTTTTACTTTGCAGAAAATAATATTAAAACCGGCCAAGTGCATGTCCGACCACGTACAATGACGGGTTCCGTAGTTGGGATGAATTTATCCCAAAAACAAACTTCACATTGTAGTTGAATAACATGTTCTTCCATACATCGATATACGAGTACGTCACGATCAATTCTCCAACTGCAAATGTAAGTTGGTCGACTATTACTCGTTAAGTTGTAAAGCCTACTTAGCTGTGATAGTTTTCCTTTTAGAAGTTATAATTATGTACTACTGCCATGATTATTTTCACATATCGAAAAACAACCATTTAGCTTGGGGGGTTACACCCTCGACTCTAACAAAAATTTGCACTTTAAAGCTTAATATAACGCAGACGGATCCCTGAATCGGAAAATGGTGTTCACAGACGGCCTATCCCACGATACCCCCATCATGGGATAAACGAGAAAAAAAATATAAAAAAGACAATTATTTTCATGATCAATTATTTCCCGTACTAAGTCTCTGATCTAAACCGAAGCCAGACAGACAGACATACGGACATGGCGAAACTATGAGGGTTCCTTGTTGGCTACAGAACCCTAAAAAGAAATTCGAATATTATTACCTGTACATAACTTTCAAGAAAGAGATTCCATGTTTTCAGAATTCCTCCATTTTGTATCAACTTAAAACGAGTGATTTTATAACAGACATTCTTCAGATAATGTAACCTGAATGTATGAGTATGTGAACCAGAAGTCTTTGACGCAGATATCATCACGGTTACATCCGTAGCGGAGTGTGTAGGGGTAATTAATGGGGGTAGCCTTGAGTTAATGTGTCCCCTAATGCCTGTCGGTTCATGTATCTATGTGGGCGGTAATGTTTGCTGCATGTGATGTACTTAGTTACACACTTAGCTATCTTTATTGGTCACGATGTAACTTACAGCTGTGTCGGGCCGCAGTGCATCGCATTTAAATACAAAAAAAAAACAAAATCCCGTCTGCCAAAACACTTAACTGAAGAGAGAAAAACAAGCATTATAATCTAAAGAATTTTGATATCGCCGGGGGTTCAAACAAAAGTTACACCATATTTCTGTTTATTGGTTTGTCCCCCGCCTGCGATACGAAAATTCTATAGATTATAATGCTTGTTTTTCTCTTTTCAGGTGTTTTAGCAGTCGGGTTTTTTTTTTTTAACTTATTTGTTTTATTACAAGCTTTTTAGTTGTATTAATATATATACATGAAATTGACTCATTATTTGATACCAATATTGTTGTAATTTATTTTAAAAAACCTTCCCCTCCCTTTTTTTGTATTTGCAGATGCATTATATAAATATTATATAGTAGGCTATATAATATTTATATAATGCATCTGCAAATGTCACTTCTACAATTCAGACGAATCTAAGGACAGCTCTTATAATAAAATCCATCAAGCCGTTTAGGCTATAGAGCGTGCCAAAGAAATAGAAATAAATACATACAAACCTACTCTCGAAAAACATTACCCGCCTGGGGCAGCCGGGTAAAAACGGGCCAAATGCGTGTCCGACTCATAATGAAAGGTTCCGTAGTTGGGATTAATTTATCCCAAAAACAAACTTAACATTGTAGTTGAAAAACATGTTCTCCCATACATCGATATACGTCATGGTCAATTCTCCAACAGCAAATGTAAGTTGGTCGACTATTACTAGTTAACTTGTAAACCCTACTTAGCTGTGATAGTTTTCCTTTTAATTTCGTTACATATTACTACTGCCATGAATCCCTGAATCGAAAAATGGTTTCGATAGATTCGCAATATATTTTTGAACAGCCTATCCAGCTATATCACACCCTACGATACAATATTCATTGTTTATGTAAAATGGTAGGTATATAGAAAAAGAAAATATAAATAGTTACCAAAAAAAAACGAGCACTGTAAAATTGGAGCAGCTCAATCCCAAGCCTTTTTGTTCTCAAGTTTCTGCTCTCAGTTTCCGCTTTAAAACACATTTTAATTTAGGTTTAGTTCTTGAACGTGGCTAGGAAGTTTATTATAAAAACGTATTCACTGGCATCTAAACAAGCCACCTATTTTATTAAACCTGGTTGTAGGAACTACAAATTTATGTTTGTTCCTAGTATTTACAATATGGATATTACTGTATTTTTAAACAGATTAATATTTTTATGTGCATATAAGGGTTCCTTGTTGACTACAAAACACTAAAAAAGTGGGTATGTGCGTATGACCACACAATAGAAGTAAAAACTTACGACTGGAGCCGTGTAAACGTGACTCTGCGCCGAGTATACGTGATTTAGTCTCACCACCCGTCTTGAACCGAATATACGTAATTCAGCACCGAGTATACGCGATTCAGCGTCACCGACCAACTGTAAAATTTAGGTGAGGTGAGCTTCAATATATAGTGTTAATTCCCTAGCATCAAAAGCATGACAGCTCACTTCACGTGAGTTTTCATGGTGAGATATTTACAGAATAGCACTACTGGAGCCGAGTATACTCGATTCAGCATCACCGACCCGAGCGTGACAGTTTAGTTTCGCTCACTGTTCAAAAAGAGCACAAAGAGCGCGCCTAAATAAGATTTCACTTCAAAGGCAGCAAACGCCCCCCCCCCCCCCCCCCCCCCATATAATTGCATCAGGCAACACACACAACAGACAACGACTCAATGCTTCCTGATGTTTCATGTAGTCTAACGTTTGAAGTAAAACACGATCTTGCTAGATAATGACTGCTTAATTTCTATGTAAAGTGTACGAAAAAAAAACATTATTATATAGTTCCCTTCAATTTATAATATTAATATACATATATACAAAATATTCCCCTTTTATAAAAAACACTTAACTAAATAAATTCCTTCCACCAATTATACAATGTTATGGAAATATACGATATCTGATCCAAAAGGCACAAAATCTTCCTTTTACAAAACAAATGAATATCTAAGCATTTATTATTTATTCTACCATAACACATATAAAGTATTTATATGATATACTAGGCATCTCTGATCCTACTTACTGATATAAAAAAATTGCAGGTTTTTCACGTGCCCGTCTAGAAGTAGCTCAGGTTTGCTGCACTACAACAAAACCAGGAGAAAACCTAGTCGACCTAGTCACTGCCCTGTCATTGTCGCTCAGCCCTACATCTATACCCTTCCGCATCGCTATATGTGCTCGTGCGCTGATTTTCTTCCCTGTCAGTCCTTTCATCCTCCTTCCCATGCAAGAAAGCAGAATGTGCCGCGGAATCTCCCGATCTCGTACCCTTCATGATGTGCCGTCTGTTACGGCGGTATCTCTGACCGATGTTATCAGTGAGGAAGTACGATCGTGGCTGCGGTGCACTTGCATACGCTGACGATTATCATCATCTGTTACAATTACATTCTCTCCTGGTTTTAATACAGCCAACTCTCGTGAATGCATATCGTTATACTTTTTAGATAGGTAGTTCACGGTTTGAGAGTTTATATTTTTTAAATCGTCATGATTGTTCCGTTCCGGTCGCAATCTTTCTGTATGTGCTGGCAAGCGAGAATATAGTCGACGACCTGTCAATAATTGCGACATTTGATTTTAGCAACCCTAGATAAAAATCTGGACCAGTACTCAGTATTTTTTTAATTACAGTCCTTACTGCTCTCTCACTCAGTCCGTTAGACTGTGCGTAATTGGGCAATGATGATGTGTGTTTGAAACACCAATCTTCAGCGAATTTACTAAATAACTAAATGACCATTGTCAGTTATTAGTTCCGTTGGAATCTCATGTCTCGCAAACTGATATTTCATCGCTGCAATTACAGCTCTGGGTCCAATATATGTTAAGGCACCTATCTCTCGCAGGTGGCGCAGGCGCGCAGTGCCTGCTCCACGTCACGTGACATTCCGCTCCAAAACAAGACATCACGCGCTCGACGCTTGCATCGAGGGATCAAGAATGCAAACTACTAGAGTATTATATTCAAAATGATTTGCATTCTGAAAATCGCATCGCAATCGCATTTGATATATATTATATTCAAAATGGTTCGCCAAGGCATAAAAAGGATTTAGACGAAATGATAAAAATAAATTGGGCATACTCGTATAAAGAAGAATTTCAGCTAGTCGATGGTGTAATATGTCTGACTATACTGAGTTTACTGTCGGTAAACGGTACGTTTTCTATGAGGAAACACGCTTGATACTCCATATTACCGTGAACTCATAGCGTTTGCAAGCGAACCGGCACTGCATCTAAATCTTTTTTAAATAAAGCCCCCAGAGACTTGTAATCTGTTTTCACAACCACATCCTTCTTCCCAAACACGTCATATTGATGGCACTTTTCCAATGCAAATACGATCGCCATCATTTCCTTCCGCGTATCGCCTCTGTGAGTCAATTATCGTGAGGGAAGAAAACTCAACCGGGCGGCTGTCCTGTAATAGTGCTGCATCGAAAGCCGTGGAACTAGCATCCACGCACCGTGACCACAATCGGCTGTTCGCTCGAGTACAGCGCAAACACCGATTCAAATGATTTTAAACCTCAAAATGTTAATGGTTAAGTTCAAAATCGCATGAGAAAATTTGACAAATTGTGGTAACTTGTACACTATCCCACACGCATCCATTCATTCATTTCTACATTTATATCTATATCTTTTTTGGTGTACTTAATAAAGAGTATTCTTTCTATTCTATTTATTGCCTTTTTTTAGCAAGTTTCTAAGGGGGCCTTCGACTTTTGCGAATAATTTGGAATAAACTTGATAAGTAGTTTATCATGCCAAGAAATCGCACTTAAGATGACCGATCTTCGGTTGTGGCATAATTATCCATAATTGTTTTTATCTTATTTGTGTCAATCCATCCCTTTCTTAGTAAAAATATTCCCTAGATACGTACCTGTTCCACACAAAACTCGCACTTCTTCGCATCTATAAAATTTAATTCCTACTTGCCGACCTCTTTAGCAATTGTATCAATCTATCCGTATATCGTGATCTTCCTTAGTTCTACCTAAGTAATTATGTCATCTACAAATGTATCTACCCCATCGAGATATTCTAACAGCTGTCGTATTTTTCCGTGAAATACCTCACTCGCACAGTTGACGCCGTAAGGTAATCGTAAAAATGTATATCTTCCGAATGGAGTTCCAGATTACAGAGATCTGCACGATCATCATAAAATTCAATCATCCAAAATCCGGACCGGGCATCAATACTTTGCATTCGTCAATTTTGCGGCAATATCAGTAAGTGTAGGTAGTGGACGCGGCACACTACTCGGTTTAGCGGGCAGCGAGTCGAGGCGAACGCGCAGATTACCATCCTTCTTAGCTGGCAACACGACAGCATTCACCCACGCTGTCGGATGAGATACTTTACGAATTATCTCCATGTGCTCCATACTATCGAGTTCCGCTTTGAATGTATCCCGAATCCCAAGGGTATTTCCCAGACTGGACACACTGAAGGACTTGCATTGTTTTCTAAAATGATCCTGTATTTACCTGGTAATTTGCCAATTCCATGAAATAAATCACTATATTTATCTACATTGACTGTATAAACCCTCTTGACCAATCCTAATTCTTCACAGGTATTTTTTCCCAATACACTTTGGCAGGATCACTTGATATGACAAATCTATTAATTTTTATTATCACCCTGTAAAATTGAATTCATGAGCATCCTCTTAAGGGGTCATTGTAATCATCATTATGAACAACTTTTACTATGGGACCAAACCAGAAGTCGCGAAAAAACATCTGTTGTTCCCTACATTTATATTCTCTCTTAACTCGTCAAAATGTAGGGAACGGCTGAAATGATTTTTTTTTCGCTATTTCAGGTCCTATAGTAAATGTAAATGTAAGTATAACTCAACTCTGTTGCCACTATAACAACAAATACTAAACAACAGAATAAAATAAATATTTAAGGGAGTCCCATACAACAGACATGATTTTTTTGCCGTACGGAACCCTTCGTGCGCGAGTCCGACTCGCACTTGGCTGGTTTTTATTTCTAGCGGTCGGTGTTTTGTTAGTTATTTATTTTCATTTGAGTGTTTTAATTATATTTTTGTTTGTGTATTTAAATTATCTTTTATTTATTTATTACATTTTATACAAAATGGTGCTAATTGAGCAAATTTCGGCTCTAATTGATTTTCTGGAAAACCACCAAGAAGTTTATCCAAACGATATTGGATGGAGTGCGCCCAAATTTTAAATTCGATATCGGTAGACTGCCCCAATAAAACGACACGGCAGAATGGCGCACTGTAAGTACCTAAATACAGTATTATTTAGTAATAGGTATGCATTATGAAATGTATCATGATTGTAATTTTTGCACTTTTTTAGTTCTTTATTGAATATAAAAGTAAATTTTTAAACAAAATTAAATCACAGAAGAGTGAAATAAGTGCAACAGGTAAGCAATAATTTTCTTTTGGCAGCCTTGCAGAATTATAGTGGGAAGCATATAGGTAGTAATAATTGTATAACTTGCGACGGGCTCGACGACGTCCTTTGCATTCCGCCCATCTTCTTTCTCTAGCATCCACTGGGTTGGCTAGCTCGAGAATATTTGTTCGTAGTGAATACATTTCTCCATTCAATATTCCACAAACACGATAGATAGCAAACACTGTTTGACAACCGAGCTATTAAAAGCAATGACTGCACAATGACGTTCTAATGGTAGGTCACTGATCAAAGGAACTGTCAAAATTTTAGCAGATTACCGCATACGCCAATCATTCATTTGTCATTATGTACGAGATTACCATTCTATGCCATTTCTTTCAATGGAGTGTCAGTGGTTGACCATTGGAAAGTCATAATGTCGCCATTATATTAGGAGATTACCAAACTTGTCAAAATCAACAATTATTAAATCAATGATAGACCATTCTGACACTATTGTAATAGCAGACTTGAGGCCCTGTAATAGTGCTGCATCGAGCCTGCCTGTAATAGGTTTAGCGGGCAGCGGGTCGAGGCGAACGCGCAGATTACCGTCCTTCTTGGCTGGCAACACGACAGCATTCACCCACGCTGTCGGATGAGATACTTTACGAATTATCTCCATGTGCTCCATACTATCGAGTTCCGCTTTGAATGTATCCCGAATCCCAAGGGTATTTCCCAGACTGGACACACTGAAGGACTTGCATTGTTTCCTAAAATGATCCTGTATTTACCTGGTAATTTGCCAATTCCATGAATTAAATCACTATAATTATCTACATTGACTGTATAAACCCTCTTGACCAATCCTAATTCTTCACAGGTATTTTTTCCCAATACACTTTGGCAGGATCACTTGATATGACAAAATCTATTAATTTTTATTATCACCCTGTAAAATTGAATTCATGAGCATCCTCTTAAGGGGTCATTGTACTCTTCATTATGAACAACTTTTACTATGGGACCAAACCAGAAGTCGCGAAAAAACATCTGTTGTTCCCTACATTTATATTCCCTCTTAACTCGTCAAAATGTAGGGAACGGCTGAAATGATTTTTTTTCGCTATTTCAGGTCCTATAGTAAATGTAAATGTAAGTATAACTCAAAGTCACCGTATTTCTTAAACACGCTTATTACCTAGAGGTAATGTGAACATTTTTTTTTTAAATGACCTTTATTGTAGCACAAGAAACAGTTTGCAAATCGCGCTGGGCATCATGCGTTAACATCATGAGCGCCACCACAAGCACTAAAACACTTTGTAACCGTTTCACGATTTGAAACAGAATCGAATCAGCGAACTCAATAACGCAGTCAATCGCGCCACTTTGATCCTTAGATTTCGTGTTATCTATATGACGGTTCTCTTAGTTAGACACCTTGCTTGCTTGGCATATCTTCACATCTTTTTCTAAACTTAACTCGTCTGTTCTGAGAAATCTATCACGCACACCAGTCGATTACTCCACAGACAATGCGATCACGTATTAAACCGTTCTTCTAATAAATGTTCAAACTTGCAACGTTGGCATAATAATCTTAGAGGTGTTACGTAAGCGTCTATTTTTTCCATCTGATTTCGTGTAAAAAATCGGAATCTCGCTTTCGTGGTATTAGTTTTTGTACCGAAGTGTCCATTGAATTTTTCATCGATATGGATGGATCAATACATCGATATCTTCATCTTTTCCTTCCATTTTTATTTTGAACGTAGAATCTGTCGTATTCATCAGCACCTAATAAGTTAATCATTAATCTGGCTTGTACATCCTTGTCTTCTTTGTACACTCCTGAAGCCATAAGAAAAACCTTAAATTGTTTGAGCCACTTTCGCTACGCGTCAGCTCGGTTTGCCGGGCCACCTTCTAAAACAAATTTGGCCGGATGTCTTGCGTGTTCCATAATAACACGTACTGTCTATCACCAAACCACACTAATACCATTTTGATTTCGTTTCATTATTACATCTGAAAGCGTAATTCGTATTTATCGCTGTCACCATGAAGTGAAATACGATCTTGCTGCACTTTTTTTTTTTTTGAGGGTGGGAAATAATTTCTCCCGCTCTGGGCGGAGCGGGAGGGTGTCAGACT
Organism: Atethmia centrago; assembly: GCA_905333075.3. Classification (NCBI taxonomy): domain Eukaryota; kingdom Metazoa; phylum Arthropoda; class Insecta; order Lepidoptera; family Noctuidae; genus Atethmia; species Atethmia centrago. The sequence goes on from HG995377.1 coordinate 9,354,669, forward strand.
CTTACTGACTAAAACCCACCCGTATTCCTTCCTGTTGCCTGTGTTGGGGAGCCTGGGTGACCCATAAGTACCTTCCCGCGACCCCGGCAGGCATCGGCCCTAGTGGACCCCTACTACATTTGCTGACGACATCTCTTTGAGGCGCGCGTGGAATACAACGCGCCGTCGACCCGGGCCTGGTCCTTACCGGACGGTGAGCTACCCATTGCTCACCATCCGAAAGCCCGCGCCTACGGTGGCCGGAAATCCGCCCGGGATTCCCGACGCCCTGGGCGTCTCCTGCGGCGGCTAGGGGCGAGAGGGCGCGTAACTTGCCTTTCCCTCAACCGTCCCGCCTCCTCCTTCGCGAGCATTACTGCTTCGCAGAAGGAGGTGACGGCTGCCCATGCTCTCGCTCCGTACCATGGCCTGAACCAGGGCCGGACGCGAGAGGTCTCTGCCGCCGATCGCCTCCACAAGGACACGGCGGTGCTCTGCCCAAGCCGGGCAGACCTCCACCGTATGCTCCACCGTGTCCTCTGGGGAATGTAAGCACTATGTGGGTCATTTTTTTTTTTATTTATTTCTTTTTGTTTTTTTTTTTCTCTTAGTTTTAATGATAGTCTGGCATTTTTAGTACTTTATGCGGCCTACCCAAATGTCCTTTCCTTGGTATTGTTCGTCGAGTCGTTGAGCTCCTTAAGTTTTGAGTTGAGCTACACGATTACTGACAAATGCTTGCACTGACTGGACAGGTCCTCTCAAAATCGTGTGGCTCATTCCTCAAAAGACCATTTCAGACATGGATCTACATGGTCCTCACATGATCTGACCAAGATTATGTCTGGACTTTAAAAGAGACTTTGACCCTTGAGTTTGTTTCGCCATTTCTTCTCAGGGGTAGTCAGATAGGAAATGTCGACTCCATCTAGCTTATTTTTTAATTAATATTTTTTTAATATGACGTATAAAAGTGATTCTGATATCCTATTTACGGAATAAACAATTTCATTTCATTTCATTTCATTTCATTAATGACTGCTTTATTTCTACAAAGCAGTACGAACAAAATATTATTATATATTTACCCTCAATGTATAATATTAATATGCAACATCGTCTTTTCTGTTCCCAAGCTTCGGTTTTTACAGCATTTTCCAGATATTGATTTAAAGCAAGACAAGTTATGGTAATTGTGACTGTCGCAAAAGTTCTTACTTTCATAAATAAGTGTCTGCATTTTGCTGAAATGCTTTGAAAGAAGCGGGTAAAATTATTTCAGGACCAAAATATAATCTTCTTCATTGTTTCCTTTTGAAGGATCTCTTTAAGTGAAAATGTCAGTGCTTAGCGATTAAAAATATCCTAGCATTGCTCATGAATATCTTTTAGGACTGTTAAAACATCTTAAAAGTATTTTAATGAGCAATTAGTATTTAATGGTTTTCTGTAGAGCCTTTCCAAGTGCTCAGTATCAAACTATATTTAAATGTGGGTCAATGGTCCTTACGTTGGGATCAACTTTAGGGATGGGATTATAAAGGGGTTCCATTAAATAATTTGACCAAAGTCGTAATTTCATACCCAAAGGTATTCAAAAATTCACCTTTGAGTAGGTAGTTACTCTAATAGGGTTTACCCAATAGGTTGTTGAGTTATGGGATGTATCTGTATTTGCTCTATTATAGGCAAAACATAAAGCCAGAAGAAATTGATTGTACATATATATTCCAAAACTCACGTCATTTTCCCACGCGGGTAGGCAGAAAGTACAGAACGCACTTGCTACGATCCTAACACACTCTTTTTGCTTCGACTACGTTCATGATAAAAACGGATACCGACCACTGACACTGGTTCATCCTAATTGTTGATGATACAAATGAGGCCTTGACGCAATTTGAGTCGCTGAACCAACGAGGATCATTAGATAGGTGATAGAAGACGCTGACAAAAAAGTGACTGGCCGTGGCTGACTATTTAAACTGCCTACTTTTGTGGGAAAAAAATAAATAAAATACAAATCCAAACCAAAATCACAATATTTCACATAAACCTACATGGGCACTTATGAAACTTCAGAAGCTAAGTGTACGGTTCCAATTGATTGTTTATTAAGGAGAAGGACCGGCAAGAAACTGCACGGGTATTTAACAAAATAGAAAATGGTCTACAAATCTACAGTTTAAACCTACAATGTCTTCACGTTCACAAAATATAGTTGATACCTATAAACTACGATCAACTATCTATCAAGTATACAAACAAGCAAAAAAGGCCTTGAACAAAGAAATTACTATTGTTAACTAATGTTCTACATCTAATGCCTATACAAATATAAGTATCGTGTTTCTGATTACCGATATAACGGATTGGTTCTAATCCGCCATTGATTCGTTCGCAAAAAGGTCACGCGTACAATAATCCGATTTATTTATCGTCTAAAAGAAAAACAGGTCAGACGGAAAACAATTTCGTAGGTAAAATAACTAGAGAGGCGTACTAAACCAATTGGTGTTTATTTTTAAAACGTGCTATGTTAAGTACGGAATGAATACTATATTTTAGATATCTTATTTTTCAAGCCTAAAATGTTTAGTTTCATCATTTCAGCCGAAACACGTCCACTGCTGAACATAGGCCTCCCCCAAGCACCGCCATTTCGACCGGTTTTGTGCTTCCCGCATCCAGCGGAATCCTGCGACTTTCACAAGGTCATCGGTCCACCTTGTAGGAGGCCTTAAGTTTGGCAATTCTTCGGGCTATGTCGGTTTCCTTGGTTCGCCTGCGAATCTCTTCATTACTGATTCGATCACGTAGGGAAACTCCAAGCATAGCCCTCTCCATTGCCCTTTGAGTGACTTTTAGCCTTTTAATAAGGCCCTTTGTGAGCGACCATGTTTCAGTGCCATAGGTCATCACTGGCAACACGCATTGGTCAAAGACTTTCATCTTGAGACACTGCGGTATGTGGGACGAGAAGATATTGCGTAGCTTCCCGAAGCTGCCCAGCCGAGTCGGATTCGACGATTGACCTCTTTCTCGAAGTTGCACCATGTCTCGATTAGTTTAATCTAATTATTACAAATGATCTTAGAGACTTAAAATGGTGCAAAACTTGAAATGGTGTTAACTCTTGTTATGCCTTGTCAAACCGAATGTAGTGAGTCAGCATCTTCCATTTCTTTTGAGAAATTAATCATTTACTTGTATTTTCTTCTAAAAGTCAACAACAGGTCATGAGTGTCAGTAATAAACCATGTGTGTTTTCATTTTGGAGACAAACTGCAGCGCTGCAAGTGTTATAAAATGGCATTTTAATGTGGAGAGCATCCGCGTTTGTGTCGTTGCAATTTGTTGACCAAATAAAGAATAAAAGAGCCATGTGTATATACTCTAAAATGCATATCCTTACTTCCATTCTTTATAAATATACATTTTAAATGCGAAAACATACCAATCTAGCTACTTTTCTTCCTGGATAAAAAAAAATATAAACAAATATTATTACAAAATACACGCAGAAAGAGTCGCGGGCACCAGTCGGTTATTTATAAAAATAATCAATCCATAATAATATAATAAAAAAGCCTTATATTTCTTGCCAAGTAGTTTCACAATAAAATAAAATAAAAATGAAGTTAAGCTAAATGTTAGTATAATTTATTCTGTTTTTAATTTCGTCTTCCCATCTAGCGTAGGGTCTCCCCTTCTTGCGTGTTTCTTTGGCGCAAAATGCAATAGCAAAATTTATTATAAATCTTATATTGTTTTAGTAAAAAAAATACTCCCTAAAGGGAAAACTTGTTTTTATAACATATTATAAACGGCTTACATTTTTACCGACATCAAAAAAGGAGGAGGTTCTCAGCTCCTCGGAATCTTGTTTTTTTATTTATGTTTATTCTCGATTACTGGAAGAGGGCTGGACTGATTTGAAAAATATTTTTTTTGGTTTGACAGGGTATACTTCTTTGGTGATCCCATTGTCATCAGGTCATGATCTGATGATGGGATCCTGGAGAAATCGAGAGAACTCTTTAAATAGGCACACCTATAGCAATTTGGATATTTTTTATACAGGTGCTGTATAAGGCCCACCTCCTATCATGACCCACTTTAAAAATACTTAAGTTTCGGTAGCCAGAAAATGTTTAAATTTCGCTGAAACCTTTTGCATGCGTTTTTAAACGAAAGGCAAACTTTATCACGCCAATCGCGCGTGACCATTTTGAACACAGCTGTCAGTTGTCAGTAACGCGTCAAAGCAGTGCACGTATAATAAACTCAATCACGTAAGTATATTTCTTTTTATAGCAAAATACAGTAATATCGCGTTTCACCTTGATAAATCTAACAGTGTTAACATTCAATTCAAGGTGAGTTTTAATATTTTATTGATTTCAATAAATTTTTAACATGAATTTTACTGCCATATGGAAAAGTTTCAATATGAAAGTTCCGTTTGTTAAGACGGCCCACTACATGCCCCCAAAGAAGGCTGAATTTTTATCTGTTGCGAAAATACAAAAAAAAATGTGTTAATTTAAAATTTTTCACTAATAAAAACTTTATATATGTCGACGCCAGGCCAGGGCGCGGACCACCGTAGCTTAAACAACGCCTGCAGTTCATTTTAAGCATGATAATTACTCACATTTGTATAATTTATAATATACATGTCATCATAAATCTCATAATAGTATCTTGGTTAAGTTTTGTCAATTGTTAAAATTGTGAAACGATAATTTGTTCCTTTTCCACAGCACTCCATAGACTAGCCACAAATCTGAAATCTTTATTACCTCTTATGTTGTTTTTGTAATCTTTAGTTTTTAGAAATACTTAGGCAAGCGTGCCGATACTTTTTTGCTGCTGAACGTAGTCACGGGGCAAGAGGCCGGAGCTAGACTAGGCTCAAAAGGCGAAGGGTTGGGAATTGGTAAATTCCATTTTTGTAAGTGAACCATGCGGTCACGAGACGAACTATTAGCTCACACGGATGTGTTCCCCGATTTTTGAGCCCCGTGAACTCGTGAACGCCTCTTCTCTCATTCAGAAGTAACTACAACTTTGTATGTTAATCATGTAAAACTTTACGCCTGTAAATTACAATTTTTCATCTTACTGGTGCGTGTTACTTTCGCCTACACAAGTGTCTTCCCTGACAACCTGAACCCTGACAATGAAAACTCGTAGAAAACAGGTCAACATTTCAACATTTAAATCTGTAATTTTTATGGTGTACATAATAAAGATTATTCTATTATATTCTATCCTATTCTCAAGCCATCTCCCATTACGACATATATTTAAACCAGTTGTTTACCCTAACTCCTTTATTTATTTATTTAATTTACAGTGATTTAAAACTAAGTGGGCCTTATACGGCAGCTGCACCTTATTAATTCGTGCATTTTCTCTCGGAAAGCACGATTTGGTGAAATGGAACTGATGATGAAGCCCACGGATGGCCATTGGAACTACTTAATAATAAGTATTTCACTGGTTGTGATTCGTAAATTTTAATATGACTGCCAAGCAATTTATGCTCGTTACAATGCATATATAGTGGAGCTGATGGTGAAGTACCAGGAGAACTCCTCAATAACTAACGTCCCTGCATCGGGAAACGCAATATTTTGTAATAAAAAGTTCAAAATTCAAATTATTTATCAATAATCAAGTAACATACATAGCAATTTGAACGGTGATCCCCAAACTAGACGTTAGTCTGTATCTTTGGGATCAGAGTTATACCTTTTCGTTTATCCAAAAGGATCGTACACGGTGATTATTAACAAAATCAAACTAAAAGATAAGTTTATGAATTAAAGTGAAACCATAAAAATAAAATTAAAAGTGCATATAAAAGTTTAAAAAATTGGTAATAATACTCTTACAAACAAGGTTCAACTTAAATGTGTGTGTGCCGTGTTCGTGTGTGTGTGTGTGTGTGTGGCTCTGAGTGAGATTAGGAGTGCTGTCAGTTTGTTTACTCTTACTTCTTATGTAGCTATTTGTAGATAATCCTTTCTGTTTCATCGTAGAAGAGTGTAAGTAGCAAGGTCTTTATGATCTTTTTGCACAGGGATAATTTGAGGTCTATTATATTGCAGTTCTTAACAGCTTCATTATATATGCGTGGGTGTAGATAGCTTGAAGAACGTCTCGCCATAAGAGAGTTTGCTTGGGGTATAGGAATCCTAAATGTACGCTTTGAGATTATCTCTGTGTAGTCTGGTCTGGATTTTATTTTTCTGTGTGTTTGAAGTACTGCATTGAGGATAAATAGCTGTTGGACACGGAGGACCGGGAAATCCCTATAAAGATGGTCAGTTGGATGCATTATAGGTTTCTTGAGTATTACTTTAATGACGGCTCTTTGTGCTCTTTCGGCTTCAATAAATACGGCCTTACCTGCGACACCCCAGATAGAGATACCATATTGGAGGACGGACTGGCATAGACCAAAGTAAACAGTACGCAGTATATTAGGGGGTGTGCAGTCACGTAGTTTTTTCATGATGTAGATAAGTTTCCTGACTCTGCCGGATAGTGCGTGTGTTTGTGGTTTGAAATGATTTTATTTTCTGTAAGTAGGTTTATACAAACACTTTTACACGTCAATCATACTTAGAAAAAAACTAGATGAGCTCGGCGTTTCCTATCTGACTACGAAATATACTATCTGTTTGAAAGATAAGTTCTCGTCCAAAACAATTCCCAAGTATTTCATGGACTGTATACGCCCAATTGCAATGCACGAACAGCCCGCAATTCGAAGATTAGGGTTATGGAAGCAAGTATGAAGTGTAAGAGTTAGGTGTTGGGGGGGCTTTGATCTCTTGGTTTTGTAGAAAGTAATAATTTTAATCTTTTTAACGTTTAAGGTTAGTAAGTTCCTATCAAGAGCTTTTTAATAGGTGATGAGCAGTTGACATTAAGCTATTGTAACTTAGATAAATTAGAAACCGCCCCACTAAATACGTATTTGTCCCACTTAGTCTATGTGGATGATGTTACAATAACTTCCTGTCACTGTTATTTACATAGCAGGTATTATATTCGATATATATTGATATATTCGAATTTGTGTGGGGTAGGTACCACAACTCCTACAAGGTGGACCGATGACCTTGTGAAGGCCGCAGGAATCCGCTGGATGCGGGAAGCACAAAACCGGTCGAAGTGGCGGTGCTTGGGGGAGGCCTATGTCCAGCGGTGGACGTGTTTCGGCTGAAATGATGATGATGATGATAAGGTACCACAACTAAAAAGTGAAAACAAAAACTTTTTCACAAAAAAAAAACAAGCGACTTCCGAAATTTTAGTATTTTTTCACTTTTTAGTGTTTTGGAAGTCGGTATTTATTTTGTTGTAATTTTTATTTTAATTTAAATCTTTATCAGCATAGTAATAATACCATTACATTACTAAGCAAATTCTCACCTACTATGTAGTTACTGATGTAAAATAAAACGAATTTTATGATTGCTTCCCGAACAGACGATTACGAGAAATTCTCATGAATATTACAAATACTATCGGTGGCTGTCGGAATATCGAACATCGGAAATGTTAGGTTAGTCTTGAACATTTTAGTTTCCAAGGAATGTTGAATTTTGTTCGCCATTTGGAGTAGTTCGCCCTTTTAGTTTTGTTTGTTCACATTGGTTTCCCGATCCCGATGAGTTCGGCTAGTATTACTGGTCTTAGTATGACTTGACTGCCTCATCGGTCTAGTCGTCGCAAGCGCTACTGCTGAGCATGAGGTCCTGGGTTCGATTCCCTGGTCGGGCAAAGTGATATCGGGTTTTTCTATCTGGAATTTCTCAGTAGCAGCCCGGAGTCTGGATTTGTGCCCGCTTGATGGCAATAGGCTCGCCCCTTATTATATGGGAATTAAAACATAACTGGCGAAATGTGGGTGTACCTACTACAGGTACACCTCTGCCCAACCCTTCGGGGAAATAAGGCGCGATGTTATGTATTATGACTTGAGGCGTTAATGGGAGATTGAACTCAAGGAAGATTGGAAAGCTGTGGTCCAGATCTTTGCCCAGCAGTGGGACGATACAAGTACTTACCTATATGATAGTTTCATTTAAATTCGTAGGTACTTAATTATTTATCGGCACTAATTATATTCCTAAATAGAATGACTAACAGCCTCCGAATTTTCATCTTCCGGAGTGGAAAATCGAACCAATGGCAGAACGTAATGACAACGTTAATACAGGTACGTCTTGTCCAATTACGGGCCATCATTGGTCGCGTCCCCCACGCCAACTGTAATGGCGTATGCAGAAGAAAGTTTTGGCCTCCACGCTACAATTAGTAACAAAACTAAAATAACAAGAAACTTTAAAACATGCGTGTCACTGCGCGTATGAAGTGTGTTAGATAATAAAGTCGAATTATTGTACTAGCTGTCACTTTGTGTAATAAAATGATAATATTTATTGTAATTGTGATCGTTTAGTTTAATCAATTTATATAAGTGTAAAATAAATGTATATTAATAAGTGTAAAAGTCTAGAATACAATAAATATGACCATTTTATTACACAAAGTGACAGCTAGCACATGTCAGATTACTCCAGTGAATTAATAATTCGACTATTGTTCTTCGAAGCAAGACACTACAAGAAGGTGAATCGCGACTCGGTCAAGCAGAATTAACCAGGACCGTTGACCAGAAATAAATTGGCAACCCATGCGAGTCGCAACTGGAGAAAACATAATATCACGCCTGTTTTTTCCCTAAAGGTAACGCAGGGGTGTACTACCTGCCGGGGTCGCGGGAAGCTACTAAAGAGTCACACAGGCAACGGAAGGAATACGGGTGGGTTTTAGTCAGTAAGAGTCTGACACACCCGAGACGCCCATAAAAAAAGGGGTGTACTACTTTAGTCCTGCGCCCCCCGTTGGCGGCGAGCCAGCTGGCCTTGGGCCAGTGAAACACGGCCTCGTATTCAGCCGCCGCAGGTGCCACGGCCAAACGGGGCTCGTCGGGACAGCCAAAGGGTGCGGCGAATGAGCAGGTGGCGAAGGCTCCAGCACCAGCGGCGAGAGCTCCAGCCCCGGCGGCGAGAGCTCCGACCCTGGCTGCGAGGGCATCGGCCCTGGTGGCGAGACGGCCCACCTCCTAAATCTCTTCCGGCGGATGCCGAATGGCAAGTAGCCGGGGAGAAGAGGAAGGCGGGTAAGGCAGCGAGAGCGGCCAAAAAGAGAGAGAGGTGGCAGCTGCGCAAGGAGCGCACCGTCGCGGCTAGGCTCCGCGCCCCGAATTCCGCAGCTATAGTGATTACACTACAGCCGGATGCGGAAAAGAAGGGCATGTCCTACAAGACCGACCTTGCGAAGGTGGGTGAGGTGGTGTGCCTTGAGGAGCTCGGCGCTGCCAATGGCCTCAAAATGAAGATAACGGCGACTGGGGCCCGAATGGTTCAGGTCCCCGGTGCGGCCAGCGGCCCGGCCGCTAACGCTCTGGCCGAAAGACTAAGGGCGTCCCTAAATGGGGACGAGGTCCGAGTATCTAGGCCCACCAAGTGCGCTGGCATGCGCATCATGGGCCTGGATCTACAGGGATCGGTCCTGGGACTGCATCTGTGGGACATCGGATACGACTGGGTGCTGCGCGCCGGTCTACCTAGCGGCGTCAACGTGGTGTGCTACGCTGACGACACCGTTGGTTCTGGCGCAGGGGAGGTCGCACCAGGTGGCGGCCGAAGTAGCGGCACGCGGGGTTGCGACAATCGTAGAAAGGATCCGGCAATTGAGACTCGAGGTGGCCCGGCACAAGTCCAAGGCCATGTGTTTTCATGGACCTCGGAACGCGCCACCGTCGGGATCCCAAATAACGGTAGGAGGGGTTTACATCGGCGTCGAGTCAACGATCAAGTACCTGAGACTCTATCTCGACAGCCGGTGGAACTTCGTGGAGCATTTCCGACGTTTGGCTCCCAAACTGGAGTGGGCAGGGGCTTCCTTGAAGCGGCTCCTGCCCAATCTAGGGGGTCCACACGCTTCCTGCCGGAGGCTCTACGCAGGGGTCGTGCGGTCCATGGCCCTCTAAGGGGCTCCTGTATGGGCGCGTTCCCTGGCGCTGCGGCCAGCCCGCCGGTTGAGCGCGGCCTAAAGGGTCAAGGCCATCTGGCTGGTCCGGGGATACCACACGGTCTCCTGTGAGGCAGCGAGCCTCCGGATTGCCGCCATCGGAGGCGGAGGCGAAAGTCCTCGTGCACGTATGGGAGTGGCGCGAGGAGGTGAAATGCCGGGGCGTAACTCCACTGCCGCGAGAAATCACGGCACAGCGGACGGAGCTCCGGCGGGATCTCATGGCGACATGGAGAGTACGGTTGTCGCAACCCAGTGCTGGGCACGCCACAATTGCGGTGATAAATCCCCTCTTTGGGAAGTGGCTAGAGAGGCGCCACGGCGTCCTCACCTTCCGCCTGACGCAGGTCCTCACCGGACACGCCAGCTTCGGGAGGTTCCTATGTCGGATAAGGCGAGAGGAAACGCCCGGGTTTCACCACTGTGTGGATCGCCCGGACGACACGGTGGAGCATACGGTGGAGGTCTGCCTGGCTTGGGCAGAGCGAAGAGACGGGACGGTTGAGGGAAATGCAAATTTCGCGCTCTCTCGCCCCTAGCCGCCGCAGGAGATGCCCTGGGCGTCGGGAATCCCGGGCGTATTTCCGGCCACCGTAGGCGCGGGCTTGCGGACGGTGAGCAATGGGTAGCTCACCGTCCGGTAAGGACCTGGCCCGGGTCGACGGCACGTTGTATTCCACGCGCACAACAAAGAGATGTCAGCACAAGTGTAGGGGTCGATTCGATCGGGACGATTACCCACCCAAAAAAAAAAAGTGGTGTACTACATAGAGTAAGACCCACATTTCGCCAGTTTGTTTAAGTCTGCTTACTTAGTGTTCACCATTTAATTGTGCATTTATGTCGTGTTTTTTATTCTGTGTTGCAGCAAATAAATTATTTATCCATCTATGTCATAGGAGGCGAGACTATTGACATCAACCGAGCACAAATCCAGACACCGGGCGGTACTGAGAAATGGAACTGGAGAAAAATGGTAATGATAATAACAGTCGAAACTTCAAACTCGCTCTTTATAGCGCTATAAGGTTAATTTAGTGCGTGTTAAAAATCGGAACCTACGCCGCCTTTTGTTTTTTGGATACTGAATACTGAACTTGAATACTAAAAATGGTAATGATAATAGCAGTCGAAACTTTAAACTAGTTCTTTATAGCGCTATAGGGTTAATTTGGTGCGTGGCAAAAATCGGAACCTACGCTGCCTTTTGTTTTTAAGGATACATTTCAAGTGACATTTCAGAAAACAATTGCATGAATTCAAAACCAACAGCTGCCCCCTCTGTCAACGTCATTCGTGCGCAAAAAGATTCTTGTAGCAATGCAGTTCCCTCGACGATGCGCTCTCTTAGACAAATTAATCTGTTCTTTCAAAGCAGTTCTATCGTGTTTTAAAACAAAATTATGAAGATTACAGTTGGATAACATTATTTGAAGATGTTAGAAATGGCGCTCAGCTCTTTATTGTGAATTTAATTTGATTTAGTGGTGCTCAGCTTGAATGAGTGCCGCATTAGTAGCAAGTGTTGCTTCTTCTTCATTTGTTGAATATTTGCTCCGCTTATTTTCTGTAAGATTTGAATAAAGTAGTACTTTGAATGCCTTTTCATTTTTGTCTTGAATTTTAGGGAAATGTTCTGGAATTTAGACTTGTGCATAGACACAGATACCAGTACCTAAAATGTGTCTAGTATTAATTATTACCTAATAATCTACACACAAAAATAAGTAAGTACCTATAGCATGATTTATGTATTCATTGATCTCTGTCCTTGATTTTGCGTTCCGGTACTAACAGGAAATTTCGTTCAAATATGGATTTCAAAAGCCATGAAATTCTGCTTTTGAAATAAATGATATAATACCTACCCAATACGTCAAAGCCCAATCTCATTAAATGATATGTAAGGTATAACCATTACATCGATGTCAGTACCTATTTGTTCATGGTTAAGTCCTCGATTCATTGAATCATTGGCTTTATTAGTCTTGAGTCCAATTAAGACGATATGTTAAAGTTTAATTGGACCTTGTTTGAATGTATCATTGAACTGATGTATTGTATAATATTGCAGATGTACAGTATAACTACTTAAACGAGGGTCATGGTGAAAGGCAAGTTATTTACGATGACATCTAACGATTAAAACATTATTTAAAAAAAACTAGTGCGTCTTATACTAGTCGCATATGATGTGTAACATCAGACATCTCACCTTGGCAATAAGTAATTGAGCAGCGACAGAAATTAACAGCAGTATTTAAAAAAGCTAAATACTTAAATAATTATTCGAAAAAATATTAATTATTTATTAGTGGACGCCCACTGGTCGAAATTGGACCCCCTCTATTTACAATCTTATATAGCACTTACTAATTAAATGCTATTAAAAAGTACTTATTCCATGCTCAAGCTGTCACTTTCTGTCTACACGCTTTCGTCCCTTTTCACGAAATCACTCCCACAGGAAGCGAGGGGACAGATGTTACACATCAAAAACACTCGAAAGAAAACCGTTGGCGGCATGGGTACTCGTACTTGCGCAAGCGACTGCATCGGGCTAATAAATTTTAAGGTAGAAAATTAGGTATGAAGGTATGGGGAACAGGGTGGAAAGTTCCTCATCATCCATAGAAAAAGGAAGTTCCTCCGACCAGACGGGTATTGTGCCTGGTGGGCTACTATCCGATGTTTGATGTCGGACTGCTAAATGTATATTTCTCGCGGATAACTCTGCTTGCGTGATGTACTTAAGATTTGCGTAACATCAGGGATAATGCGTAGTTCGTAAGTGGCGTTATAGATGGCGCCACAATCCGTTTTCTCTCCATACCTCAAACTAGGCTTGAGACTGACCAAAATGCATGTTTCCACAATCGATGTATTTAATTGAATAATTATGTCAAATATTAATTTCCTTTTTAACTTTAGTACATATTAAGAACGAAAATAGAATACTGATTTCTTCACTATGCAGCTCTGGCCCTATTTTAACCATTCATGCTGTATAACAAAGGTACATGAGTATAGACTGCCGTTGAAGCAAGCATAAGTACATAATAATTATTGTATTTTCTGAGAATACGTTTGACATACAATAGATTCTTATTACTATTATTAGTTCTATGAAATGCCAAGTAATTACAGTTATCTCCTAAGTGGGAGTTAATTAAGATGTTCAGTTGACGTTAAGTGGTATATTTGCTTGTTAGAAACTCTAATAACTTGCTATTTAGCAACACCAATTTGCTAAGTGTTATCTTTTTCTAAGTAAAATTAACTTTAGTTCAGTAGAGATGAAGAAATTTTTTTTTAATTATTTACCACTAAATTAGTCGTTAACATTATAAACATTTGCGAATAATAATTAAAGAACCACACAAAACAAAACAGAAAACATCGTGTGGAAACCAGCATGTCCTAGAACAAAAAATTCGAAGACTTGTGACATCCACCAAATCCGCACGGGGCCCGCATGGTGGCTAAGTGCTCATGAATGCTCTCCTGGTCGACGCCAGCAGTCAGTCTCAACCCACCGCTATACCACATCCGACGCTCTGGGAAATTTTCGCAGACAGTTCCGACTCACTGAAACCACAACTGGACCTCCGGGTCCTTAGTCTTATCTTAAATAAATTACAACAATATTGGTATCAAATAAAAGCTAGTAATGAGTCAATTCAAAATATACAAATAAAATCGAAATAAAGCAAATTATTAAAAACTTACTACTCGTAAAACCCGACTGCACACATAACTGAAAAGAGAAAAACGAGCATAATTATCAATTGAAATTAGTTTTTGTAAGATATCGCAGGCGGGACAAACCAGTGACCTGAAATATGGTGTAATTTTGGTTTTTCCCGCCTGCGATCTGTTTTTGCAATCGGGTTTTGTTTTTTTAAATAATTTGCCCCGCAACACGCAGTCTTTCGCCTATCACACCCTTTCTTTGTCCTAATATGCAATCCTTGAAACCCTATAACAATACACTAGAATATTATACGAAATAAACGTTTTATAAACCAGTATTATGTCCTGAATGGCTTTCAAGTGGCATACAAAGCGTTCTATTAAGGCCGAGTCACATCTAAACCGGACTATCTGTAGTCACGTTGGCACACTTCGTGAAGGAAGGAAGCAATTCGGTGCAGACTGCTTGTTCCCCGCCTTCTTTGTAGATGGCCCGTGTCTTGTTAAGCGTTTGGTGGAATCGTGACCGCTAGACTTTATTAGTGGTCATGGTCTGATTTGTCTTTTAGAGTAAGGTATACGTAGTCTGGTCATAAGTTTTGTCACATATGAAAAGTTAAATAAATGACACAATGAGTTGCGCACTACAACCATTTATATATCAAATGAAAGGGTATAAAATACAGATTTAAACTACATTAAAATTATTCGAAATGTCCTCCTCTTGCTTCGATACGAGTACAAGCCTTCAATCTGCAACGCCAGTCATCAATCGAAGCACGCACGATGTTCATGTCAATATCGGCGACTGTTTTAATCAGGGATGATTTTAGTGACTCCAAGTTTTAATGGGGTTAAGGGCAGACCTTCTCTAAGTACTGCTATATTTTGTAATCCAAGGGATTCAAGTCTGGACTGGATGAGGGCCAATCCTCATGCCTGATAAAGTCGTTTTCACGGGTCGTGAGCCACTTTTGGGTACTTTTCGCCTTATGAAACGGCCCAGAAGCCTGCTGGAATACCCAGTGCCTGTTTTTGAACATTTTTTGTGAAAGAGGTTCCACAATGTTTGTTAGGACTGTGTTTTGATATACAAGTGTTTGGACTGTGTTTTGATATACTGGTTTTCACTCCTTTATCACAAAAAAACACCTAAGTTGGACCCAAATAAGACACCCCAAGCCAAACTATGAATGCCGAAGGGTTATGACCACGCTGAACACGTGGCACACGTCTACTCGCTTCTTCACTAGAGTGTGCATACACTTTATCATTTTGTTTGTGGAAACTCTCCTCAACATTAAAAACTTTTTTTCCGAAAAAAGTATTTCGCGGTATTTTTTTCCCGCGTACCGCCTTAACAAAACCCGGCTTCTTTCGAGTCTGATTTTCTTCGGCCGTGCGCTAAGATGTGCTGTTTTTTTTTCAATAAGCACGCAGTCCTAGGTTTTCATTTAACACCCTTTTAACAGTAGTTCTACTTATTCCCATCTGCAGAGCCAGCATTTTTTGCTTGCGGACAGGATTTCGTTGGATTCGCGCCTTCACTGCTTTGATGGCCGCTGGAATCCGAATAATACAAGGTCGACCGCTCCTTTGTTTATTTTCTAATTTTGAATCTTCCCTGAATCGTTTGATAGTACGATAAATAAATCTCAGTGAAATTTTCAAATTTTTCAGGAGTTTGAAAATCTCAGTTGGCGCGTGACCGCATCGATGCAATGCAATTACTGCAACTCTGTCTTTGCGCGTCTACTCCATTTTAGAAAATGAATAAAATTCCAGAAACCCTTTGTTTTTATTTTCTTTAAATATTCAAATTTCGATTATATTTTCCTCGGCTTGCATTCTAAATTCGAAATTTTACCTATGTAAACTTATGTCCCGACTACGTATCTGCCGTCATATTTTGTAAAACAAAATTGAGGATTCCCAAGATTTTTAGGCGGGTTTAATTATGTTTCCTCAAAGGTTTAAGTCAATTAAGTCTCGATTTTTGTTTCGGGCGAGATTCGGCAGAATACTTAATTAGTTCATACGCTATATTGCATTTATAATTGTGGCTGAAATATAATTACATGATTAGATTTGAGTTGTGCTATTTGAGAGTCCATAATACCTCAAATTGCTTGGCATGATACTACATGCATCAGTATACAGTATAATTATCGAAAATACTGCAGTATTCATTTTGAAATAAATATATCGTAAAGTTGAGGATTAATTCATATGTCCGCGCACCGATTGGTTTTAAAATGGTTGCCCATTCGTCAGCGCAGAGAGTTGAGGGCTTTGTCTATGTTGTTTTCCCTAGTCGAGAAATCCACTTCTCCCTCTAACCTCACTTATTCAATACTTATGCTGCCCGTAGTAAAAATCTTCGATCCAGCAACAATCACAAGGACATCGTAGAAGACGATGTCCTTCTCATCGTTCTTATTTCAGTCACTCTTCTTTCTTTGTACAGGCGGTTTTTCATTGGAATGCGCTCCCTCTATACATCAGAATGGCAACCAGTCTATTATCATTTAAAGTGACGGCATGGGAATTTATTCGTAAGAAGTTGGCAGAATCATCCCAGCGCTGGTTCGTTTCCTCCCTTACCAATCGTTATTTCTCCTGACACTTTTTATTTTGTTAGTTATACTGGTCACGTTGTCTCAATCTTGAGCATTTAATTAGAATCAGATACCACAGCACAGTTGCTACGTTATAAGGTTTCCGGTAGTTCAAAGATGATAATCGTTCGAGTATTGTGTAAGTAATTTGTTGTGTTTATTTTAGGTATCCGCTGCATGCGGGAAGCACAGAACCGGTCGAAGTGGCGGTGTTTGGGGAGGCTTATCGCGCAGACAAAAGTGTCAGAATGGTCTATCATTAATTTTATAATTGTTGATTTTGACAAGTTTGGTAATCTACTAATATAATGGCGTCATTAATGAGGATCGGAACAGACCATTCTGACACTATTGTAATAGCAGACTTGAGGCCCAGCAGTGGAGTGATAATATGTATGTGTGTATCTATGTATTAGTATATATTTTTGATTTTCGAATTATTATCCCTTATGTTGCACCTGCCATGTTTCATCTTTACATACCAAGACCCCTCCGTGCCTCGGGAAGCACGTTAAGGCGTTGGTTCCAGCTGCCATTCGTGGATCTTTGACAGGCGTTGCGGGTCGTCAGAAGCCCGAAAGTCTGACAACCAGTCCTACCAAGCGGTATCGTATTACCCAGTAACTGGGTTGTGGAGATCAGATAGGCAGTAGCTCCATGTGAAATACTGGTATTCAGCTGCATTCAGTTAGACTGGAAGCCGACCCCAACATAGTTGGGAAATAGCTAGGTAGCTGATGATACCAAGACCATTACATTCGCTCAACAAATAAAATGCTCGAAATACGCCGCTACTATCACACAGTGTGTGTTAACGTGTCCGTAATTCAAAAATGACGGAAGAAACGAAAGCTTGCCCGCAATGTCTGTGTAAAGAGCCTAAAAATAAAAATTCAGACACGTCCGTTAGGTCGTCCCACTCACAGCGGCTGCAGAAGTGTGCCCCCTGAATCCACGCCACAGGACGACATCTCTCAATCTTAAACTCAAGTCATCGTGCCCAGCTCCATCGCGCTTAGCTCCATCGTTCCCATCGTAACGATTCACTTCTACGATAAAAATCCGAATCAATAAGTGGCTTGGCCGTCGAGATAAAATTGCTCGAAGATGTGTGTTCATACACAAACATAACGTCTTTAACCGAACACATCAAACAATGCAACTCGCCTCTTGACCATCAATAATCAAGTTTAAAGCGCGCAGAGGAAATATTAATATCACTCGAACGGCGTGAATCCGAAAATGCAATCCTACAGACTACAGTCGTTCAACATCGCGAGAAATCATCATTGGAAACCTTGTTTCACCGAATGCTGACGACCGACCCTGGTCTGAGCGAGTCACATCCAGGTCATCCCCGCGATCATCTAAATCAGGGATTCCCAAAGAGGTCGATATCGACCCCTTTTTTTTTTTTTTTTAGGGTGGGGAATCATCAAGTAACTTCTCCCGCTCTGGGCGGAGCGGGAGGGTGTGTCAGACTCTTACTGACTAAAACCCACCCGTATTCCTTCCTGTTGCCTGTGTTGCGGGGGCCTCGGTGACCCATAAGTACCTTCCCGCGACCCCGGCAGGCATCGGCCCTAGTGGACCCCTACTTTTGTGCTGACGACATATCTTTGAGGCGCGCGTGGAATACGACGCGCCGTCGACCCGGGCCTGGTCCTTACCGGACGGTGAGCTACCCATTGCTCACCGTCCGCAAGCCCACGCCTACGGTGGCCGGAAATCCGCCCGGGATTCCCGACGCCCTGGGCGTCTCCTACGGCGGCTAGGGGCGAGAGGGCGCGAAACTTGCCTTTCCCTCAACCGTCCCGCCTCCTCCTTTGCGAGCATTACTGCTGCGCAGAAGGAGGTGACGGCTGCCCATGCCCTCTCGCTCCGTACCATGGCCTGAACCAGGGCCGGACGCGAGAGGTCTCTGCCGCCGATCGCCTCCACGAGGACACGGCGGTGCTCTGCCCAAGCCGGGCAGTCCTCCACCGTATGCTCCACCGTGTCCTCCAGGCGATCCACACAGTGGTGACACCCGGACGTTTCCTCCCGCCTTATCCGACACAGGAACCTCCCGAAGCTGCCGTGTCCGGTGAGGACCTGCGTCACGCGGAAGGTGAGGACGCCGTGGCGCCTCTCCAGCCACTCCTCAAAGAGGGGACTTATCGCCGCAATCGTGGCGTGCCCAGCACTGGGTTGCAACAACCGTACTTTCCATGACGCCATGAGATCCCGCCGGAGCTCCGTCCGCTGTGCCGCGATTTCTCGCGGCAGCGGGCTTACGCCCCGGCGTTTCGCCTCCTCGCGCCACTCCCATACGTGCGCGAGGACTTTTGCCTCCAGATCCCATGGCGGCAATCCGGCAAGGAGGCTCGCTACCTCACAGAAGACCGTGCGGTATCCTCGGACCATCCGGATGGCCATGACCCTTTGGGCCGCGCTCAACCGGCGGGCTGGCCGCAGCGCCAGAGAGCGCGCCCATACAGGTGCCCCGTAGAGGGCCATGGACCGCACGACCCCCGCGTAGAGCCTCCGGCAGGAGGCGTTTGGACGATATCGACCCCTTGGGGTCGAAATCGGTTTCCTAGGGGTCGACATAAACGAAAACTGATTTTAGGGGTCGACGAGGTCTAAAAAACGACCCGTGTTACGTGTACCAAATTGTTATAAGAATGACTAATATTTTAGTAGGAAGTACCATTATTGTACTTTTAAAAAACTCAACAATCGATAAGCGTGCACGAGTTCGTACAAGACGAAAAAAATTGGCTATGGTCTGAGGTATCAGTTCATTTTGGAAAAGGGGTATCTTGCCCAAAATAGTTTGGGAATCTCTGATCTAAATGAAATCATTTCCTATCTTACATATTTGCTATCTTACATTCCGATAAATTGCACTAAACCGCCGTAAAACAATATTTCCTGTATAACTTCATATGCTTTAGCACCTTGTATTATACTCATATTACACAACACTTAAGTTTTGGGTCACATAAAATAGATGTTATATTTCTCTTTCCTAGATACTGTAAACATTACGTACACTACAGAATTTCACAACATCTTAACTCGCGTCATGTGCCTGTAAGCGTGAAAGCATCGTATCAGAGTATCGCTTACAGCTAAAAGTAAGTGAAATGTTTATACCTAATACTCGTACATATTTACTTCGTTTTTCAACTCGTTTCAGCTCTTGTTGTTGACTGCCTCGTTCTCGTAGGTCTAGTGGCCGCAACCACGACTGCTAAGTGGCTTGGGTACGTTTCCCAGGTCGGGCCATAATGATCATAGAGTTTTAGATTGGAAATTTATTAATGGTAGGCCAGGATCAGGGGTGGTAGGGTATGGTCATTGGGTATTAGATTGGGAATTTCTTAATGGTAGGCCAGGATCAGGGGTGGTAGGGTATGGTCATTGGGTTTTAGATTGGGAATTTCTTAATGGTAGGCCAGGATCAGGGGTGGTAGGGTATGGTCATTGGGTTTTAGATTGGGAATTTCTTAATGATAGGCCAGGATCAAGGGTGGTAGGGTATGGTCATTGGGATTAAGATTTGGAATTTTTTTAATGGTAAGCCAGGGTAGGGTTTCGTGCCTAGTTCATGCCAATAAGCTCGTCCACTATTACCTGGAACTTTAACAAAACTGGCTACTGTACAATCATACATCATTGTCTAACCGTCCGGGAAATACAGGCGTAATTTTACCTATCTACCTAAAATCACCATCATCATCATTTCAGCCGAAAGATTTCCACTGCTGGACATAAGTCTCCCTCGAGCACCGCCACTTCGACCGGTTCTGTGCTTCCCGCATGCAGCGGATACCTAAAATAAACACAACAAATTACTTACACAATACACGAATGATTATCATCTTTGAACTACCGGAAACCTTATAACGTAGCAACTGTGCTGTGGTATCTGATTCTAATTAAATGCTCAAGATTGAGACAACGTGACCAGTATAACTTAATACTTCGGGGTGGCGCTAGTTGTCAAAGCGAACGTCAAAATTACGTCAAACTCAGTACTTTCTTAATTTTAGTACTGATTTTCACCACGGGTCAAGTTATAATGGTTGCTAAGTACATCAAACGCGTAATGTTTCGCGCGTTATTTGATTACATGCTATTAATTAAGTTTTAGATGATGTAAACTTCACACGTTTAGGTGTTTTCGTACTTTGACAAAGTGTGTTAGATAAGAGGTTGACGCTTTTAATAATTGGTTAAATGTGGCTTTAATAGAAGACGTAGTGGTTTGAAATAGTATAGGTTTTCGCTAATGTGTATGTATAATAAAATGAAATCCTTAAAAGTTCAGTAAAAGCTTCGTAGAATCGAGTACTTACTTTTATTTTCATTAAATGTAAAGGTTGAATAAAAGATTTTTTCGTTTAATAATCGAACCAAAATACAGTTACATCATAAGCGACGACAGTTCAAAACAAGATGTTCTATAAGACAGAGAGAGAACGCTACAGATGACCACTACATGCAAAAGAGAGAGCGAATATCACGCCTGTCAAAAGCTCGCTTAGCGACTCGGGTGCCATGCGACGCATACCTTTCAAAGTCTTAAAAATCCATTTTGCACTGAAACTTTTAGAGTGCTACACTTGGTAATTTTCTCATACCATCCAGCAGATTACAAGCGGTTACTTCACAGACTTTGTACTTTATAATCCAGTCTTCCCCACTTTGTTCATAATTATGCGAAGCGCCCCTAACTGAATTAGTAAAGGAAGCGACATCGTCTTTGATTTACATTTGCACAGAATTTTCCGAGAACTAACTTTGTGACAGATTGTAGCTGCAAGCGTGAAGCGGGTACAGTGATGTAAGTTGGTTATTTGTTGGCTGGTTATGACTTCGACTTATTATATTAATATAATAGAATATTCTTTACTACGTACAACATATGGATTCAGGAAATAAATGTAGAAATTTTACATAGGGTGACACAATCTTACGGTCTTATTGCCGAAAGCGATATTTTAAAGACAACCTCTAGAATCATCATCATTCTCCTGCCCTTATCCCAATTTATTTGGGGTCGGTGCAACATGTCGCTTTCTTCCATACTTCTCTATTAGTTGTCATCTCGGTAGTCACCCCCTTTCTAGCCATATTATCTTTCACACAGTCCATCCATCGTTTCTTTGGTCTTCCTCTATTCTTATAGCTATCGACATTTATGCTCAAGACTTTCATCACGACATTTTCCTCATTCCTCCGCATCACATGTCCATACCATGACAACCGATTTCCGCACAACTTTTCAGTCACCGGTGCCACTTTCAGACTTCCTTTAGAATAAAATAAACCTTTAGAATGTTTAGATGAATTAAAAGGAGAAGGAGAAACATTAATATACTTAATCATTTTATCAAAATAATAATCGAGTTGCTAGACGGCATTGAAGGCACCATCAACGCTACGCGAATCAATATTGTTGATTTACTAACGCATTAATTAGCTATACCCTCTGATTTTAAGGTTTTAAGCATGACACAAACCGATGTTCTAGTTTTTCACCGCCATGCAAAATGTATGTAGTAAATTGGCCCTACGTTTACTACGAACATTCATAAAACACAAAAAGTAGGTACACTTCCACCTAACCAAAAAATAAAGCACAGTTACAACTTTTATCTTAAGTGATAAAACTGACGTGCGAAATGCGTGTAAAATAAACCATCCTTAGTTACCCAAAGAATCTCGATAGAGGCGAAAAACTAACACTCAATTCGTAACAATTGGGTAACTTGGAGAAATATCATTGGGTATCCAATCACACGTTTAATGGGCTAACTTATATTTGGACCGAAGTTCCCCCTTTGTTTGTTGCTTTGAACATATCAAAAGATTATTTAGACAACGAGCTGTGACGTAATCAAAACTTTCTGTTAAACAATAGGAAGGAATTACTGGGGCCTTTATTGAAAGAGTACACGGGTAAATTGGGCATGACTCAGACTGGCAGAGACAACGCTCTACATAGGCGAACTTTTTAGGCCGCCCAACTCAACGGGAACCTATTGCTAAGGCTCCGCTGTCCGTCCGTCCGTCCGTCCGTCCGTCCATCCGTCCGTCTCTGAAAGAGCTGTATCTTTTGAACCGTAATAGGTACACTTGAAATTTTGACAGTGTGTACTTCTATGGCCGCTATAACAAAAAATAATAAAAAATAGAATCAAGTAAAAAATTAACCCCTTTAATTTTGTACGTGATTTTATTTTTTTAAATAACGTGTTTATTTCGGCGTTTTTTTTTTTTTCTCGATCAATTTTTTTTTAACTAAAGTTTAAAAAATATGTGTTGAATACCACCGTACAACGCAATGCTTCTTTCTAGATCTAGAAGTGCCATATTTACGGTTGTATCTATTTGTTGGGAGGTGTTATAAATGTCCAGGCGGAGTGAGGAATGTTAGAAGGATGTGAATGTGGATGGCTTTACATTAGGTGGACAGACGACTTGGTAAGGCGTCGTTGTTTATAGACGACGGGCATCGTTTGTTATGGAAATGTATTGGGGCGCCTTTGTCATGGCGGCAGGTCGTATTGTATGTTGCTAAATATTGCGGTGTTCGATCTCGTTGGAGGTGGAAAACTGAGTGCTATGGTAAACCTAGAGGTCATGGAACTACAACAGGCCGACATTTTTTTTTTTGTTAGAAAAAATCTGGCATTTATATTCTATGCTGAAATAAATATAATCAACATCTGTCTAGCCTTTTCCCGACTAAGTTGGGTTTGGCTTCAAGTCTAACCGAATGCAGCTTAATACCAGTATTTTAAAGGCAGCGACTGCTTATCTGACCTCAACAAACCAGTTGCTGGATACCACTCAGTAAAACTGGTTGTCAGACTACGGGCTTCTTTCCACTGTCCGAGACCTAAAATGACAGTCGGAACTTCTCGTTAGAGAGTATTATGTTCTGTGGTTGGAACCAACGGCTTAATATACGAGGCAGGCAAATATAATATATGTAAGTAGGTACAATGTACATATTATATACATAGAGTTTATCATCATAATATCCAGTAGTAACCGTTCAGCGGTGAAGCTTAATCCTCTTTAGTTTGGTATTTGAGGGGATACCAGAAGCATGTTCAGTAAGCTTAGGTAGGTATATTAGTTACAGAGGACGGGGTCGTGAATTTTATGAACTTCATTTTTATAATCACCATCAACTGCAGCCTTAAGTCTTTTCAAGGTGTAAGGGAAGTCGACACGACAACTTACCATGAATTCAGTACATGATTCTAGACTCACCAGTGTTGAATCTCGAAAAAAGGCACTTTGATACTTCTTTTTCTCGTAACTAAAGACCGATGTTGCAACTTATTAAAAACACATAATTTTTATCATAGCAACACCAACTTGAGGTTCCGTTTCATTCATTCGATTTTACTTATAGAACTAAAGTCGAATTATTAATTCACTGGAGTTATCTGACATGTGCTAGCTGTCACTTTGTCTAATAAAATGGGATCGTTTAGTTTAATCGATAATTGTAAAATAAATTTATAATAAAAAGTCAAGAATACATTATAAACAATAAATATGACCATTTTATTACACAAAGTGACAGCTAGCACATGTCTCCAGTGAATTAATAATTTGACTTTAATGAAATAATTGGCAAAGGGACCGGTTATTACTG
Organism: Atethmia centrago; assembly: GCA_905333075.3. Classification (NCBI taxonomy): domain Eukaryota; kingdom Metazoa; phylum Arthropoda; class Insecta; order Lepidoptera; family Noctuidae; genus Atethmia; species Atethmia centrago. The sequence continues at coordinate 9,378,747 of HG995377.1, forward strand.
AAAGTGTTCATCTACGTAATAGTGTACTCCGCCGCAGTTTTTCTCGCGGCCCGCCAAAAGGAACTTTGTCCCAATATAAATAATACGCGGGAAGGTACTAATGGGTCACCGAGACCCCTGGCCAACACAGGCAACAGGAAGGAATACGGGTGGGTTTTAGTCAGTAAGAGTCTGACACACCCTCCCGCTCTATCCAGAGCGGGAGAAGTTATTTGATGATTTCCATCCAAAAAAAAAAAAATACTAGTTCATAAACTAATGTAAATACTAGTCCAAAACTAAGTACATATTTTAATTATACATACATACATAAACTCACGCCTTCTTCCCATGAGGGTAGGCAGAAACTATAGAACGCCACCTGCTACGCTCCTTACATACTCCTTTTGCTTCGTTTACGTTCATACATCTGGTCATACACGCACGCTGGTTGCGAGTACTACGCACCTGACCTTTTTGAAGAACATCATTAATGAGGTCACTATATGTCTTTCGCAACATAAAATAATTAATTGTAAAATAAGTAATGTATTAAAAAAAATAAAAATAATATAAATTTGTTTTTAGACTCCTACACAATGTATATTAAAATAATGGATAAGTTTTGAATTACTTGCATATTCCCTATTGAGTAAGAATACAATGAAAAGTAATTAGATCTTGAATGAAGACATTGATTCTTGTCTAACGAGTGCTGATAGTATTAATTACCATTATTTTAAGGTACACAAGGTACATTCATTTGAATTGGACATTGTTTTATATTAATAATATTAAGTGTATTTTATAAAGTAAAGTATAAAGTAAAGCTTAGATACGTTTATCCATGCAATTTGGCGGATAGACCAATCTGCAGGCTTAGCATGACACTCTCTATTTCTTCGAAGAATAGACACGGCTTTTTCCATACAAAGTGACATTTCGTTTCTCCTTTTTTGACATCCCACCGTAGAAATCTTTCTACATCAAAAAGGACCTAGACAAAGATCGTTAGAATTGAAAGACAAGATGACAGATTGTAGAAGGATTTCTACGGTGAGATGTCAAAAACTGAGAAACGAAATGTCACTTTGTATAGAAAGAGCCGTGTCTATTCTTCGAAGAAATAGAGAGTGTCATGCTAAGCCTGCTGGTATCTTTAGTAAGTGTCCTGTCAAACTAAAAGTTGTCAACACGTTATTGGGACGCATACTTTGGCTTTTTCATACAAACAGCTATCAGTAGTAAGCTATAGACCCTCCCATCGATAGATAGCGTGGGCCAGTACGATTTCTTAATTTCTGATAGATTATTGGGACGTTAAACTCAGAGATAGACAGGTTTTTTTTATCTCCGCTATGCCAAAATTGATGAAAGATTGGTTATTGAGCTCGGCCGTTAGATGCCATGTTAGGGTTTGTAGAGAAAATATCAAGTTTGACAGAAAGAAACGAGTATTTTGTATGGCAGCGCTGTCAGGAAACGAGACAGAAATAGACATATCTTCGACACGAGAGTGAGTAATTGTCCCGTGTGTCAAGTTAGACCTGCTGGTTCCAAAATCCAGTGCAAAAAAGCAAGACTTTTCTTTTATAATTCTTGAAATTTGTTTAGAAATGTTATATGATTTCCCATGTGCACTTATGTGTTCGAGCTTATAAATCCTGTCCACCACAATTATCTCTTCTCTTGCCATGAAACAAACATTTTCTTACATCGTTACCTACCCATTTCCTTACCTTCTTAAGGGCGAATTCCACCAATGAAAACAAACGCGTTCAGCACATATAAACCACATTCAGGATAGTGTCTATAGGTATTCCACAACAATGATGACACTGATAGCTATTGAACGCGAATTAAATTCAAATTATGAATTCAATGGAGTAATCAAACATGTTCTAGCTGTCACTTTGTGTAATAAAATTGTCATATTTATTGTAATAGTGATCGTTTAATTTAATCGATTTATATGAGTGTAAAATAAATGTATATAATTATTAAATACTCTAGAACACAATAAATACAATAAATATGACCATTTTATTACACAAAGTGACAGCTAGCACATGTCAGATTACTCCGGTGAATTAATAATTCGACTTTAGCGCTTTTTATCGCGTTCAGTTACATTGATGAATCTCGCCTTAAGAATATAAAGAATCTTTTAATAAATTGCTCACCTGCCTTCATCAAAGAAATAAATACGATATCAATGTCTACTCTGTTAGCATATTCAGCAATTTTATAAGTACGTTTAGCGGTAAGAATTTATTTGTGGTACAAGCGGGCCTCAAAGCTATGATCGTCTTAATATTTCTAAAAAACACATAATATAGTGGAATTACATGAAACAGCCTCGAATTAAACTTTTTTGTATTTGTTTACCAATTAAGACAAGAAAAGTAAATCAGTGACGAAATCGACGTATTTAAGGTATTAATAAAATCCAAAATAGAGGTAAAAGCTAGACAAATGAAACTTAGTGTGTTTTATAAGTCTGCTAACACAAGCTAAGTACAGGAATCTGACACGTGCTAGATGTCACTTTGTGTAATAAAATGGTCATATTTATGCAAGTACTCTCGCAACTGGCGTGCGTGTATGACCAGGGGGGTAACCATCACCTCTTATAGCAGTATTATTTCAATATTACTTAGCGTGAGAAAGAGATGGAGCTATAAGTCCTGTATAGCTCCATCACTTTCCCACTGTGAAGTAATATTATAATAATACTGCTATAAGAGGTGATAGTTACCCCCCAGATGTATGAACATAAACGAAGCAAAAGGAGTATGTAAGGAGCGTAGCAGGTGGCGTTCTATAGTTTCTGCCTACACCCATAGGAAGAAGGCGTGAGTTTATGTATGTAATGTATGTATGTGTTTTTTTTTTTTTGAGGGTGGGAAATCATCAAATAACTTCTCCCGCTCTGGGCGGAGCGGGAGGGTGTGTCAGACTCTTACTGACTAAAACCCACCCGTATTCCTTCCTGTTGCCTGTGTTGCGGGGGCCTCGGTGACCCATAAGTACCTTCCCGCTTGTATGTATGTGTAGCTCTATTAATACAACATTTTCCATCGAGTTGTTGTACAATTTTGTTCTACAAGAGTTTTGATTAAAAACGTTAGTTTATATTTTATAGTGGTGTCAACGGAATGGCTAAGTTTTCGGTAGACTAAGTGCCAAGTTTTCTACAGCGTATGTAGTTCTAGACTGGCTAGGTACATAATTTCAAGTCTTGTCTCTTATCTTAGACTTAAATATTTTGGGTTTTTAGTAAGCATTATTTTAGCAAACTTTACAAAATTCTATTTCAGCACTTAAAAGACTTTTTTCCTTTTTTTTTGTTTTGGCTGGTGATGCATTTATTTTATACATATTTTATTTGCCAATCGAGAGCTTTATTTCTTTTATTATATTATTTAGAGAGTGAGTAAGTCTATATCGATCACTGGTAAGGATGTTAAGTAGAACAAATTTCACATGCATATTATGTTTTGATTGTAAAGTACAGATTTAAAAAATATTGATCAACTAGATGCGCCCCGCGGTTTCACCCGCATAAGTTTTGACCCCGTGGGTATATCTGGATAAAAAGTATCCTATGTGTTATTCCTGGTTATAAACTATCTGTGTGCCAAATTTCATCCAAATCCGTTCAGTACTTTTTGCGTGAAAGAGTAACAAACATCCATCCATCCTTACAAACTTTCGCATATATAATATTAGTAGGATTCACAGTTTATACTCATTACTCAATTCTCTATTGCATTCCATAATTTGTACATATAGTAGATGGTATGTTAAAACATCGAATCAATTATGGACCCTGTCGGGCACAGCAAAGTTATTTTTTAATAGGAGAGAGGACGAAGGCGCTTTTCGTTAAGAAATAAAAAAAAAACTAAATTAAAATAGTATAATTTGCTTTTATGGTATTTATATTTTATACAAGTATTTATTTATTTGGTTTTAAGTTATATTTATATATTTTTATATTATATATTGCACGATTACTATAATAGACTATTTATGAAAGCAGCCAGTTCCAATTTGCTTAATCTACATACAATTTAATCAAATTATTTACATAACCAAATTACAAGTTGATTATTAACATTAACTAAATTAAAATAAAACTAAGTTAAATCTAAAAAAAGGGCCGTGGGGTTGCCAGTGCGCATAAGTTATTTGCAGAAATCGCGGAACTACTGTTTAATGTAACTGGTGACCGAAAAGCTGGTGGCTTTCTCGCGCAACGCATCAGCATTGCAATTCAGCGAGGAAATGCCACCAGCATCCTCGGTACAATGCCTCGAGGGCCTCTTTTAGGTTTAACTTAGTTTTAATTTAATTTAGTTAACGTTAAAAATCATCTTGTAATCTACATAAAAAAAAGAAGAAAGAAAAGAAGTTCCTACGATCTATGAACTATAAGTGTTTCCAGTCAAAAGTTCCATATGTGCAGCTATTGAAACGGTATGGAGTTCTAGATTTGGGGTCCAGGCGGTTATTACTTGATGTCATAGCCCTACACGGTATATGTAATAATAAATTTGATTGTATCGACCTTACAAATAAGTTGTGTTACAAGGTGCCCCGAAGTGTTATTTTAAGGGGGGTGCGCGTGCCTCAACTGTTCCACACACATATATGCCAGACTAATGCTGGGGAACGAGCACCTCTTCGCCGTCTTGTTGATACATACAACACACATTTTATGGACCTGGATATATTTTATCTGTCTAAGCAAGTATTTACGAAAATGGCTCTGTATATTTTGTCTGCAGAGTAAATTAAGTTACACTAAGCAATCTCAGCAATATTATGACAACGATTCTTTTGTTTTGTCTTGTTTATCTTTATATTATCACTTGTCTTTTGTCACTTCTTTTAATTTTTAGTTAATACGTGGACAATGGTGTGGGTTGCATGTTTGACAATTCCTAGCTTAAGTAAATCTCTGTATTTTGTAGCATGTAACTGTTTTTTGTCCCTTATAAATAAATAAAAAGTCATGGTATGTTTTTTTGCGAGTGTGGGTGACGATGTATGAGTAGACACAACAAACTGTACTCACTCCATGACCCTTTTTTTTTTGGGTGGGAAATCTTCAAATAACTTCTCCCGCTCTGGGCGGAGCGGGAGGGTGTGTCGGACTCTTACTGACTAAAACCCACCCGTATTCCATCCGTTGCCTGTGGTGCGGGGGCCTCGGTGACCCATAAGTACCTTCCCGCGACCCCGGCACTCCATGACCCTACCAAGTTAAGCAGAATTCATTTCAGTAAACAACTGTTATTTTTTTTTTATGAACGTTGCAGATTTCTAATTAGTACACTAATTAATGTTTTGTAAGCACGTGTAGATAATGCTTTAGTTAGTTAATGTTCTTAATTATGCACGACGTGTAGCTTATCCTCCGGGATTAAAACACTGCAGTCTTAGGGCTGCACGTCAGAAGTGAAAAGTTCTTAGCTTCACAAACTTGTAAATATCTGTATATATGTAGGTATCTGAGCGTGACGGTCATGCGAGTTTAATGTTTTTTCCACACCTTAAAAGTGCCCAACATGCCTAAAGAACTTTTCACTTCAAGTGAGCGAGTCGGACTTGCACACGAAGAGTTTCGTACCACCAATATTTAACACACTACAGACCATCTTTACATACCAAGACCGCTTCGTGCCTCGGAAAGCACGTAAGCCGTTGGTCCCGGCTGTTATCCGTGGATCTTTGACAGTCGTTACGGGTCGTCAGAAGTCCGAAAATCTGACAACCAGTCTTACCAAGGGGTATCGTATTACCCAGTAACTGGGCTACGGAAGTCCGATAGGTATTAATTTACTGTTATTATTCAGTTGCATTTGGTTACACTGGAAGCCGACTCCAACGTAGTTGGGAAAAGGCTAGGCAAATGATGACTTTAGTAACAAAAACAAGAAAAAACACGTTTCTTGTTTGAAAATTAAATAAAGTTAATACTTAAAGGAGAACCCCCCTTTAAGTCCCCCTCCCCCCACCTTAAAGGGGTTCCCCCTGTGACAAACGGATGGACAGACTGCCTTAGTAATAGGGGATCTATTACTAAGGTAGTCTGTCCATCCGTTTGAGTACGGAACCCTAAAAAGGAACCATCCTTGTTATTGTGTTTCTGTCATTTTTTATTTGCTAAATTGTAATCACGGCTAATTTAAGTTTTAGCCAGCAATTTTTTATATCAGGAACCGTACTTCTTGGTCTACGTTTTTTTTTTGGGTAGGAAATTATGAAATATCTTTTCCCGCCCTGGGCGGAGCGGGAGGGTGTGTCAGACTCTTACTGACTAAATCCTACCCGTGTTCCTTCCGTTGCCTGTGTTGCCAGGGGCCTCGGTAACCCTTTCGAACTTTCCCAAGACCCCGGCAGGCATCGGCCCTAGTGGACCACACTTGTGCTGACGACATCTCTTTGCAGTGCGCGTGGCACACAACGCGCTGTTGACCCGGGCCTGGTCCTTACCGGACGGTGAGCTACAACCGTCCGCAAGCCCGCGCCTAAGGTGGCCGGAAATCCGCCTGAGATTCTCCTGCGGCGGCTAGGGGCGAGAGGGCGCGAAATTTGCCTTTCCCTTAACCGTCCCGCCTTCTCCTTCGCGAACGTAACTGTTTCGCAGAAGGAGGTGACGGCTGCCCATGCCCTCTCGCTCCGTACCATGGCCTGAACGAGGGCCGGACGCGAGAAATCTCTGCCGCCGATCGCCTCCATGAGGACACGGCGGTGCTCTGCCCAAGCCGGACAAACTTCCACCGTATACACCACCGTGTTCTTGGTCTACTTGGCGTGCACTTTCATTATCTATGATAGAAAATTGTTTTCCAGTCACACGAGGCACAAAACTGGTTTGCAACAGAAGTATATTTTTTGTAAATGATTTTTATATCTATCACTACTTTTATTTGAACAAAGTATCATATTTGATAATTAATTTTATAAAATAGGCTTACTTTAACTTTCATCACCACGACCCTCAAAACGGTAAAGAAAAATATCGTGAGGAAACCGGCATGTCCTAAACCCAAAAGTTCGAAGACGTCTGTCATCCACAAACACGCACTGGGCCCGCGTGGTGCATTACGGTCCACTCCCTCCCACAGAGAGGACGCCTGTGTCCCAACAGTGGGAACTTTATAGGCTGATTCTGCTTATGCTAAGCTTACTTTAAGTGGTAGAGGAGAAACCCAAACTCCATAGAAACTTGGGCCTACAACTTTCCCAAGACCCCGGCAGGCATCGGCCCTAGTGGACCACACTTGTGCTGACGACATCTCTTTGCGGTGCGCGTGGCACACAACGCGCCGTCGACCCGGGCCTGGTCCTTACCGGACGGTGAGCTACCCATTGCCCTCCGTCCGCAAGCCCGCGCCTACGGTGGCCGGAAATCCGCCCGGGATTCCCGACGCCCAGGGCGTCTCCTGCGGCGGTTAGGGGCGAGAGGGCACGAATTAGGGCCTGCTTAACTTGTTATGTGCCCAAGGAAACAAGCATTACCTCGCTGTATGTTAATTCAGGAAACTCGCTTCCTACATCTATTGCTTGGAACTGCGCCCTACGTCGATTTATGTTGTTGCTAATCACATAGTTACTTAAAATAAAATAATTGAATTCTGCTTATTTTCTACACTTTGCCATTATAATTGAGGCTAAGATTTAAATGGGTTAAAAAATACACCATTTTTTTAGTATATATCTGATTCGTGTAACGGTTAAGCCCAGAAACGGGTTTCTCCTTTGAGCATCAATACCTATAGCTACACTTTCAATGGACTTCACTTAAGAGGCCGTACACAAAATCGTCTTTCGATTTTAATCAATTTTTTTCATTCGTTGTGAGAAAGGGGACAAGAATTTAAACAAAAAAATTAGTGATTTGAAAATCGAGATCTTTGTTTTACATGACTGGAAGACATTTTTTAAATAAATTAAGTATTCATGGAAAATCCCTAATAACGACATCGTCGAAAATGGCCCTCAAATGACTAACAAATATCTGACGTACATAATAATTATAAACATATTTTATTATACTAATTGCGAATATCTCTATGAAACGGACATTCTGAGTTCCATAATGAACAGTTAAAAGAGCTGTCACGATTAACGACATCATATCAGAAATGCCGCCATCTTTGACAATTAGATTTGACGTGACAATTAGTGATGCCCAATATTTCCTTTCACACACATCGATAGTGAGATTACTTGCGTTGGCCACCTGCTCACGGATGTCATACGCATCCGTACGTATTTTCCTTATCAACTATTTTCGCTCTAGGGTATGACGCTTCTGTAGTGACTTGTGCGACGTTTTAATTGGTAACTTAAAATTTAACAACAAAACCGATTTCCATATCATATTAAATAACTAATGATATTTTTCTATACAATTAATTCACATTACATAATTAGCCTTTAATGTTCCCACTGCTGGGACACAGGCCTCCTCTCTGGGAGTGGCCGTAATCCAAATCGCGGGCCCAGTCCGGGTAGGTGGATGCTTGTTTCCTTTTTAATCAAATGCTTTCAGTAAATTGTCCGTCATTAAATATTGTCTTCATTGGCTTATACTTGTAATTTAGAACAGGCAAAGTAATTGTCCTTCGCTGTTGGTTCTGGGGCGAAAGATGTATGGATGCAGAACAATCTCCTTTCAAAATCACACACTAGGCTTCAGCTATCCTTGAAATAAAATCAAAATTGTATTTTATGATTATACAATATCTTCATTAAGAAAATCAAAGGCGAAATAAACTATATATTCGAGAGCGCATAAGTGACTCATGAAACTAACAGGTGTGGTCTGTGACTGACACGAATGGTCTAAATAACACCACGAAAATCACAGACTTAATGTTTCAATTATTTCAAACTTTCTTACAATTACATAAGAAATTGACAAAAATTTTGCTGTATTAATAATTTCAACCCATGATTTATCTTACCAGTCAAATATTTAACTAGCTCTAGACAAGATAAATCTATTGGTTTTCTCAATTTTGTTTAAAAGTAGTTTTCGTTTGAGATCAAACATTCAATCATTTGAAGTAAAATATCTCGTTCATTGAATATTATTCATTCAAACCGAGTTATTTTGAAGAATGTATAAATAACAGGACTCAGAGCGAAAGGTCGGTATAATTAGAGAGAATTTATACATAAACAGTACAGAACATATAAAATTAATTATGTTTATAGAATTAACGAAGCGTATGTCGTTAACGAGAATAATAACGCAAAATATTTCGCTGTCCCTCATTTGATCTCTTTCATTTTTACTTTATTCAGGTTCATGAACACATTCAAATAATGCTTCATAAATATAGCTTTTATCTCATTGTGTATCTCATTGTTGTTCTCGTATTGGGAAAAGTTACATGTCACCCATAGAGAAATTCTCAGCACACCCGATTGGAACAATGAGTAATTATAGGTTCTGTTGCCCAATGTTAGGGATATGAAGTCTATTCCTAATCATTATTTTGTTTGACCTAATGTTGTGTGGGCCTTAAGCACCTGTCTTACCGCCGACGAGGAAGCGACCAGCTATCAACCATTTTCTCGCTCAAGAAACGTACAAAAGTTTTTAGGTCCCGTGTAAGTAAAAGATATACATATACTAATTGTTGATCGCTGTCTGTTCACACCGCCGTCGCCGCGCTGGCGAGAACTCTCTCTCTACTAGTGCATTGCAGCGCCAAGAGATATCAAAGAGAGTACTTGCTCAGCGACACTCACTTGGAGACTCACGCTTAGTACATACGCATGCCAGTGAATAATCACTCGTCGCTGTCGCTGCTCGTTGCTTCCCTACTCGTTTTTAGTTGGTAGCTCTACTCGCTTCTCGTTGATCACGAGACATGTGAGACAGGTGTCTTTTTAATTTACCATCTTTATCTTTTCAACCTCTTTTAGTTACCTATTCTAGAACAATTACCCTCACCAACAACACTACACCTTCCCTTTTCACACACACGCCCATCAAGTTCTCCCCAGAATTTCAAGCAGCATTACCATTAAGTAGGTCAGCAGAGCTCTAAGCCACGTGGAACGGTACCGAGAGAGATCTTTTATCTAACTCGTTACCTGTGAACGTGTACTCTTCGTGTACTAGAGGAACACCGGTAACGAGACCGGTAAATCTTTTCCTTTAGCGGTAAATACACAAGTTTATGTACAGAATTACTCTTTTTATTTATTTTCAGTACGCAACACCTCTTGAGTAATGAATGAGGAAAATGTTTGGAGAATTTGTTTCAATTCTATTTGAAGTGTCAATTTTGAAACTGGAAAATACAAGTGACATTTAAGGCTGGGCCAGTCGACGACTCGAAGTCGTTGGTGGGCGTGGTTAATATGCATGTTATTTCACCTAACATCGTATAAGAAAGGGTATGAGAAAGTGATATAGATGATTATTTATATCGAAAACGAGCGCATAAAATTTCATAAACAGACCTTTCAAAAACATTTTCATGTAAAATGTTGCCAGGGCAGAGTTAAAAGCTTGGCTCTACATGAGATTTGATAACTTTTTGACAGTGCGAGCCATATGGTCTCGTCTTGGCAACATTTTACATAAAAATGTTTTTGATGGGATTTCACTTCTTTTTGTAAGTTCCTTATGACAATATTTTTTAGTTTTATATTACTATTATTTATAACAAGGAGCCCTATATCAATTTTCAGACCTAGAGGTCATCAAAATAGATAATCAAAATTTGTGGAAGTCTCATACAAACTTCCATCCCCTAGTTTAAGGGATTGGGGGGGGGGGGGGTAAAAGTTCTAAGTTTTAGTTTTTTTTTTGTTGTTTGTGTACTAATACTGGCTTACATACAAAATTTTATGAGTCAGTGACGAAATCGGGGGTTTTTAGAAAAAATCTAAAGTATAAGAGCTATCTATGCAATTGAAACTTTATAAATGTTTAATAAGTTCACTATTGACATCATATCCCGAGAATTTTGTTAATCCGGTATAAGCCAAACCCAAGTTATGAGGGTTCAAAACGACGAAGCTCTTCGAGAAAAGGTAGGTTTCCCTTGCGTTTCGCTTGGCTCATCTTGGCGGGGGCACTACCGTACCCCCAGATTAATGTTAATATTAAAGTTTATGTAAATATTCCGAGTTATTATGAAAGACTAAGATAATTTAAAACTTTTCATTATGTCCACATAATGAAAAGTTTTAAATTATCCAATGTTAACATTCCAATGTTAATTTCTTTTTAAATAGAGGAATAGATCTTAATATATAAAGTTTACGCTAGTCAGTCATTCTTCCATACTAATGTCGTATGGAGTTTACTTCACTATTTGACAGATTACATTAAAAATTATATCTACTTGTCTCGTCCTTATCTAGCCCTGGGATAAGGACACAGATATAAAAAAAACAATATTGGTTTGAAAGTCATGAGCGTCGAAACTTCAAATTTTTCAACATAAATTTTAACGCATCTTTGGGCTTAATTACATAACTCCCAGATTAATAAAATAAAAAAATTGTTACCGTACAGTGATGGATAATTTATTCAAGAATTCATTCATTTTATTTTACATAAATACATCCAGTAGTTTTTCATAATATCTATACGCCCAAAGATCTGTTTATGAAATTTTTTATTTAAAAAAGAAAAACCTGTAATTCAAGTACATGAATAATAAAATTATTACTTATTAAAATTATTTTCTTTTCGAAAAGTTCTCGAAAAGAACTAAATATTTTTTAATAAATTGGAATTTTATATTTCAATGGTTGTAAGTAAAATCTTTGTGTCCTTGTGAATTTGGTTTTAAAAGTTGTGTAGGCCGAAACCTGACATTGTTCTTTCAATAAAAAATAAGCACATAATCAGCCTATAATGTTCCCACTGCTGGGATACAGGCCTCCTCTCCGTGAGGGAGTGGGCCGTAATCTACCACGCGGGCCCAGTGCGGGTTGGTAGATGTCACATGTCTTTGAATTTTTGGTTCTAGGACATGCCGGTTTCCTCACGATGTTTTCCTTCACCGTTTTTGAGAGCAATGGTGATGAAATAATTTACACAAAGTAAAGCGCGCCTGCTTGGGTTCGAACCTACGACTTACGAGTAAAAAAAAATAAGCATTAGATGTAATTATGCCTCAATACCAACTATGATAGACACTGTGTTTCGATACGTAATATAGGCTCAATATTTTTTGCAGATTACTTACATTAAGTAAAATTATTTAAAAAGAAATACCTTCTTAACTCGATATATTTTAACATAGTTTATTTTACTAACATAAAGGATTCTACAGACAGGGCAAATATCGCGGGCGCGACAGACAGCAAGATGCCTGTCACGCCCGCGATATCGCCCCAGTCTGCAGAAGCCTTCATGATAAGTTAATGACTAATATTACTGTGTCTACCTTTAACTTCAAACATACCGTTCCGATACTCGTTCCAAGGAACGTTTAACATGTAACCAGTGTTTCTCATTCTAAGTTAATAATATTATATTCTGTTTTTGAGAAATAGATGTCTTAAACCATAAAATCATAACCCTTTTTGCCGTACTAAGGTACAAAGTATTGGATCATGTAAGGTAAACCCTTGTTTGAATCGAGGATAATTTTAACTAATCAGGATAATTTTAAAAAAGAATTACAGCTGTAGATAAGCGTGTCGTGTCCACCCAAAAACAGTATTTGAAGCTCTAATTCTTTCCTCCTTCAATACAACTTATAAAGTACATAAATCGGAACAGCAAAAACCATTCAAATTTTTGAAAAACAAGAGGCGTCAAAACTGAAGTCGTCCCATCTCAGAGTGTCGAGACACAAACTCATTAAAACTTTGCTAAAAAGAGGGAAGTCTGAATTGGCGACTGACCAAATTAAATGTTGATAAAAAAATTAAGCCCCTATTTGCGTTGGCTCATGCAATTATACAGACGATAAGATTAGACCCATTTTAGACGACACCAAGCTTCATTTGCATGAATTAGTTTGAGTTGACATGACAAAAACCGACTATATTCGAGTCAGAATCGCGAAATAAGGATTCCGTACCACCAAAACATTTATAATTTTTGTTCTTGGGTTATTTGCCACGATAGAAGCCATAGTAACACGTATTCTGTGAAAATGTCAACTGTCTAATTGTTACTTTGAAAGGAAAAGATACTCCTGAGAGGTACATACAGACAGGCAGACAGCGTAGGTAATAGGGTCATCAGTCATCACTCATTATAACTACTGCCCCAGCGCTGAAACAGCCCAGTACCGGCTCGGAATAATCCACCCGCTTGTCGCCATTGCGCCGTCAGCAAGACGACCGCTCGCTGCTGGGACGCCACCGTTGAGGTGACAACTTGTTCTTCACGCCCCGCTTACTTGATGGTAGTTCACCGTCCACGCGCCAATGGTTAGTTTTTGTTTACAGATCGGTTTGCGAACATTAGTGAGTGATCTCGGTTGAGAAGCAGGCCTTTCTACGTTATGGCTCAGTTTACTATACGCGAACTGGCAATCATAGCTATTGCACTCGGCGAAGAAAGGAATAGTTTTCAAAAAGAAAAAGGAGTTATTGGGTGCATAAAACGTTAAAAGAAAGACGAGCAGAAGGAGAATATTGGAAGAACTTAATACATTAGACAGGTCGCCGCGCGGACGATGTGGCGCCATCCATACCGCATGTAGGCGTTTCTTCGCCGGGGAACGGGAGCGCACAGTTCGTGACATGTGACGGCTAGCGGGCAGCACGCTGCCCGCGAGCTATCCACTATTCTGTATTGTCATCGTAAAATTTACTTGAATGCATGTGTTTAAAACCTTACTTTAATGACAAGTTATTTGCTGTGCTGGAGCGGTGCTGTAATAATGAGTGACGACCTTTAGGATCCCGTTGACACCCCTTAGGTATGGAACCCTAAAAAGTAGCAAAGCCGTGGCAGACGTGACGAGCAAACGAATGGCGAATCACGGCGTCTCTACAGTCCTACGATAATTAAAACGCTTTATGATATTATTTTATTAAAATAAAGTCGTGGGAGGCTATCTTTGTAATTGTTCAATTGGGGAAACTTTTGAGGAAGTTGTTTATCTGAAGTAATTGGGTCAATGGAACAGTTTAGGGAAGGATTAGATTTCTATTTGTCGTAATTTTGTTAATTTTTTTCAAGCGTTTACTAGGTCCCAGTATGTATGTATACTAGGTATGTATATTAACCTCACCCTTAATTAAATGTGTTATCAGATTTGTGTATTGATTGAGGCCCCAGTATGTATGTATACTAGGGAATTGCTTCTTTCATGTTCAAAGAATTTTCTCAGGGAATTTACCAAAGGAAGGGAATTTCCCCCGTAAAAGTGCTGTATGAAATTTTAATTTGAAATCTAGTTCGAATGTCTTCAAATCATATCAAATCAGAATCATTTATTTATAAATAAGGTACAGAAGGTTGCAAAAATGTACAAAATTGTTTTCTTATTCTGCCTTTAATTTCGGCGTGCAAATATAAATTATGGTTACACATATTTAATATAAATTAATTATTGATCATAATCATGTAGTCATTAAACAGATAACCCCATTAAAATTGTATTATTGAATTAAATAAATAATAATAATAAATATTTATTCAGTATTACAATTGGTAAAATATTAACACAAAATATTTGAAATAATTAACAAAGGTATTATGACGTTAGATGCCTGTACTAGGATAAACCTGTATCACAGGCGGCGTGAGCTCTTACTTTATGGTAATTATAGGAAGATACGATTCTTAACAATATTTAACATAACAAGACTTGAAATAGTGACAAAATGTAATTAATTCAATATTTTATACTTAGTTTACTTAAAAAACTACTATTTACCTTAAACATAAAAACAACATAAAGGGTTATAAACGTAAGTTCTTAGTTTGCGTAAAATAGTTTCTTGCACTTAAAATCTAGTTAAACACATGATAGAATTTTGCGTCAGCAGAATTGGTAAGTCAATGTTGCACAACACATCACGTTCAAGGTTATGTGTATATTGAATGTTTGCTGCGTGCGACTCGATCGAGGGTTTGTAGGTCAGTGCAGTGTTTTGTTGTTTCAGCAGCAGGGATTAAATACGGAAGTCTGGCCTTGAGTATGACGCTCTAGGCGCCCTCGTAGTCGATAGAGTTGATGTGCCTGTTTTCCGCAATTTTCCTAGCAGGACACTCAGCATCTCCCGTTCTGTGGTTATTGGGCTTTTTAAAGCGAGAGCAAGATGCACATTTCGGTGTGTCAACTTTCTTTGCGCACTCTGACATCGAGTGTCCTTCTTCACCGCAGTGGCCACACGTAGATTTCAACTCTCTGCATGTTTTTGCTGCATGACCATATTGTTGGCATTAAATGTCAATATAACAATGAAAAAACTAATAATAATAAATGTCAATAATAATCATCATATCGGTTTTGACCGATAGGTATGAAATTACATGAATTTTGTTTTTATTAATATTAAGTTTTATTAAATTATTAGCATCTAGCCACTCTATAGTTCTTTGAAGAGAAATGTTTATTTCTTGTTCGTACGAACTTTTATCTTGTGCTTTGATTATAATTGTAGTATCATCGGCAAATTTTACACATCAATGATTAATAACTTCTGGAAAATCATTTATGTAGAGCAAAAACATTGGCGGCCCTAAAATACTGCCCTGTGGTACGCCATATCTATTAAACGTAAACAAAGATTGGAATGATCCTAACGTTTTAGTTTGGTCATTATAATTCGTTACTTCCACTGATTGTACTCTGTCAGACTAATAAGATTCTAGCCAGTTATATGCCGTTCCTCTAATTCCATATCTGGAAACCTTTTCCAACAATCGTTCATGAGAGAGGTGATCAAATGCTTTACTCATATCCATGAATAAAACTGTAACAGGTATTTTCTTGTCAATACAGTCTGTTATTTTTTTTATTAATAGAAAGGCTGCTAAAGAGGTACTTCTATTTTTACGAAATTCATTTTGTTCGTCCTCAATAATCTTGTGCTTTTTAATGAAGTTTTGTACTATATTTTTGATCTTGTACTTTTTTAGAATTTGTTAAGAAACGCTTTATTAAAAATGTTAGAAAATATAGGTATCAAAGTCACGGGTCTGTAATTGTCCATTTGAATGCTATCCCCTTTTTAAAATATTGGTTTCACTACTGATCTCTTTAACAAATCGGGAAATATTCCTTGTTCTAGTGAGAGGTTAACAACACGTAGAAGTGGCTCTAGAATTATATTGACTGACAGTTTTGTGACGTCAGTGCGAATATTATGTGCATCTATATTATATGTATCATCATAAAAAACAGGCCCCAAACCCCAAATTTTTGTTAATCGCTAAATTTTTTAGCGATTAACAAAAATCTTACACAAGGTATACAAGATCCCGGAGGACACGCTGGAGCATACGGTGGAGGTCTGACCGGCTTGGGCAGAGCACCGCCGTGTCCTCGTGGAGGCGATCGGCGGCAGAAATCTCTCGCGTCCGGCCCTAGTTCAGGCCATGGTACGGAGCGAGAGGGCATGGGCAGCCGTCACCTCCTTCTGCGAAGCAGTAATGCTCGCGAAGGAGGAGGCGGGATGGTTGAGGGAAAGGCAAATTTCGCGCCCTGTCGCCCCTAGCCGCCGCAGGAGACGCCCTGGGCGTCGGAAATCCCGGGCGGATTTCCGGCCACCGTAAGCGCGGGCTTGCGGACGGTGAGCAATGGGTAGCTCACCATCCGGTAAGGACCAGGCCCGGGTCGGCGGCGCGTTGTATTCCACGTGCGCCTCAAAGAGATGTCGTCAGCACAAGCGTAGGGTCCACTAGGGCCGATGCCTGCCCTAGTGGACCCTACGCTTGTGCTGACGGGCCTGGTCCTTACCGGATGGTGAGCTACCCATTGCTCACCGTCCGCAAGCCCGCGCTTACGGTGGCTGGAAATCCGCCCGGGATTTCCGACGCCCAGGGCGTCTCCTGCGGCGGCTAGGGCGCGGGGTCGCGGGAAGGTTCCAAAGGGTTACCGAAGCCCCTGGCATTACAGGCAACGGAAGGAATATGGGTGGGTTTTAGTCAGTAAGAATCTGACACACCCTCCCGCTCCGCCCAGAGCGGGAGAAGTTATTTGATGATTTCCCACCCAAAAAAAAAAAAGGTATAAGGTATAAGGTACTCCATTTAAACTTATCAAGATAAGTTTAAATGGAGTACCTTATACCTTTTTTTTTTGGAGTGCGGATATTTAAAGAGGTAATCAAGTGCATAAAACTGAACAACTTTCCCCATGGAACATAGGTCGAAATCTAAATAATAAAATTCAACTTCTCATACAAACAAGTCACCGGACCAGTCACTTTGTATGAAAAGTCGATTTTCAATTTTAAAATATCGACCTATATTCCTTGGGGAAAGTTGTCCTGTTTTATGCACTTGATTACTTCCTGAAATATCCCCACTCCTTTCAAACTTATCCTGTATAGCACTTTTTTAAAGATTATTTGCTTAAAAAATCTTAACAAACACTAATACTCAAGGAAAATGCCTAGTCACGCTGAATACTTTATTCTCATTCCATTACTGAAGTGATAAACAGTAGTTCATTAATCAGACAGAACTAGAACGTTATTATTTTCTCGGATAAACATGGAGATGGATAGTGAATAGACGAAATAAGTATTTATCGGAAGCGTCACTTTGCTCCACCTAAATAAAAATTGTGTCCTTTCGGTTTATCAATTCATTTCATATCTACAATTTATATATACAACAATAACAAGGTTTTTTTTACCTGTTTTGGCCCAACGCTGAGCATAAGTCTCCCCCGTAACTTTCCACAGTTCCTTGTGTGTTATCCGGCCAATCTCCCGTATTTTACGGGAGATTGGCCGGATAACACACATATGTTTAATGTCATAAAAACGTTACAAAATTGTGATGAACAATAACATATTTTGAGTATGTATGTCACCTTATAATTATTAACTTCGTTACTTTATAATCTCTTTTATTTCCATTAAAAATGAAACGAATAATTGTGAACTGCAACAAACTATTTATATTTTAACGCATTATTTTTCGTTAGTTTAAAATACCGACTAACTGTGAACTGAACTTGCTTGTGTGCGACGTAACGGACCTTGCGCTAATACTAAATAGCCTGCCTAGCTGCGAGTAACATAAAAGTAGCGCTCGTCGGCCGCTGCCGCGGCACCGCTCGGCTCTCGCGCGGTTGGTTACAGCTTTAACCTAACCTAACCCATTTCATCCAGTTCACAATTTTTCGACAGTCTATATTCTAACAGAAATAAAAACGATAGATTATAAACTAACGGTTCTCACAATCTGACGGTGACATGTACAAAGGTCGCTGCTTGTTATTGCAGCTTGTTTCTGCCAGCAGCAGGTCTACTGGCAGAAACAAGCTGCAATAACAAGAAAGGATTATGTTGTTTTGATCAGTGACAAGCTGAAAAAAGGGATTTAATTAAAGTGTGCAAAAACTGCACAGGACATTTTAAAACTACACTGGCCTTCAAAACTTAGTACCACTCTTTTAAAATTGCAATAAATTTTAAAGTACCTACACAAGATATATTTTCTGAATATATCTAAACGATATAAAAACTTTATAGTCATTAACGACAGTACTATCATTGTTAAACTTGACAAAAATAATAAAGACTTTGAAGCTGACATAATCAATGCATACAACAAGCCGTTGACTGGCTAGAATTTATCAATTTAGTTATAAATTTGAAGAAAACAAAAATTATGAATTTTCATCAAAGAGTAGCTAAATCGGAACTAAATGTAAGCTTTAATAATGAAAAAATTGAAGAAGTTGCAAATACAAAATGTTTAGGCTTAACTATCGACAATCAACTTAATTTGAAGCAACATACTTCAATATTAATTTAAAAAAATAGTAAGTTTGGTTTTGCTTTGTATAAACTAAAGAAAGTAGTCAATCAAGCAGCGGCAGTCACTGCATACTATGGATATGTCGATTCTATGCTATGCTACGGAGTCATCTTTTGGGGTAACTCCTGCAATAAGGACATGGTGTTCAAATCGCAAAACAGATGCATTAGAGCTATTACCGATATAAAAATAACTGATAACTGCAAACCTTATTTTGTATCGTTAAAAATAATTACTTTACCTTGCTTGTACATTTTTGAGACTGCTTTATTTGTTAAAAAGAATATGCATCTATTCAGAAAAGCATCTGAATATCGCTACAAAATGATTAGACAAGTACGAGTATATAGACATGAATTATGCGTTCGACGGCCTTGATGCACAAAAGCATTTTTATAATGACTTATTATGTGTAAGAGTGTACACCTTTAAGGTAGATTTTTTGAGGAACTAATTATTTATTATTAAGATCACATGTAAAATGTACCAAAAATCACACCAATAAATGAATTTGAATTTGAAAAAAAAAAAAGGATAACGCCCGGCCACACACCGCTGGGGTCGTACAAAAGTACATTCAGGAGGTTGGTATCAACTTGATGGCTTGGTCATCAAGAAGTCCTGATCTCAAACCGATCGAGCACGCCTGGGAAAAGCTCGGGAGGCTGGTATGAAGCTGCAGACCATCTCCTATCACCCTCACGGCCCTAAAACAGGACCTGATGGAAGAATGGGAGAATATTCCCCAACATCGCTGCCGAACCCTCGTCTTCAGTATGCCAAACCGGCTCTAAGCTGTAATCAAAAACCGAGGAAGCAATACCAATTATTAAAATGTAAATAAGGCGTAAAACATACCTAAAAACTTGTTTCGAGTTTTTTGCCAGTAAGTTAAAAATGACAATTTTTTCTTTTTCAACTTAAAAACTTTACTAATGTGAGTTTATTGCCAGTAAGTTAAAAACGCATATTTTAAAAACGTTACTAATGTGAGTTTTTTGCCAGTAAATTAAAAATGGCTATTTTAAAAACGTTACTAATGTGAGTTTTTTGCCAGTAAGTTAAAAATGGCTGTTTTAAAAACGTTACTAATGTATAATAAAGTATTATTATTATTTATTTCAATGAAAGTTGATTAAATTTGCTATAAAACGTTTTTTATTTCAAAACTCACTTCTATAGTCAAGGAAAAATTGCAATTTTTACAGTGTGGTACTAAGTTTTGAAAGCCAGTGTATTATATGATAGAAAAAGTCGCTATTATGCCTCATTAGCATCTCATTAGCCTCATTAGCATAAGCCATAACAAAAAGCGCCAACCATTTTCGATGTTTATACTACCTACCTCTCCTAATTCCTACTTCAGGGTGAAAGTTAATAAGACAAATCGAAACCGATTCAAGGACATTACCATCGGGAAAGTGAACTGATATCAGTAAATCCTCGTATATGCGACGATTGTGGATAGTCAGTGTTATCGTAGGGTTTATTTTTCAAAGATCCTGCAGAAATTGGTCTAGAGACTCAGACAAAGGAAAGAAAGAACAAAAAGCAGAGCTTGAGACTTGAATTAAAATTAAAAATATTTTCGATTTATTTTTGGGCTGAACTTGTGAATTTTCATGAATAGTTTTCTATATCCTACCCATCTATCTACCACGTTTCTTGAGGCTAAACAACCAAGCCTAATAATTTAAATGTGTATATATAATAACGTATAAGCAAGGAAATATTCTTCGATTTAAAGCTTCAGCGAGACGAGCGTTCACGTCATCATAATGAAATATTTCATTTGTCATGAGTTGCAATTTTTCGCGAATATAAATTTTTCATGCAACGTTTATTTCATTGAAGCGCCGCTACTTATATATTTTTAACAACGATAATTATCACTTTAATATTGAAAGATACAGAGAAGATACTTTTCAATCACCATCAGGTGATTAATAAAAACAAATACGAGTATATTGTTCCCTTTATCCATCCAGCTCTCTTTCGTCTCTTCATATAATTGTGTAATAGCTTGATCAGTTGTTCGCGCCTCCGATGTTAAACTGTCTAGAGATTCGGTTAGTTTATTTGATATAGGTAATATCCGGACATGTATATGAGATATGTTTTTTATTACAATCTGTTCGTTTAAGATTGGGAATACAAACGTTAAAGCAAATGATAAATGTTAAATTATACTACTTTTATGTCAGCCAGTCTTTTCAGAAAAAAAACCAATACTCACTTTTAATACTTATAAATCCTTTGCACTGAATTTTCCGTTTTAAAGAAAAGTTCCATAGAGATGATTAATTTCTACGAGTATAAACAGTATCTATGCTTGTACTACTGCTGATTTTTGAACAGCAAAAAGCTACCTTTCTACCTTTAATTATTTTTACCTTATTTTCCATGTTAGCAAATTAATTTACTAAAGTTTCCGCAATAAAATATTCAATTTCAATGCGGACTAGCTCATAAATACTTATGTCAAAATGACAAAAGAGAACAAATGTATAAAGCTCCTACTAATTATGACAACATGACTAATACAGGAAAAAGATTACTCTCTTTGTAATATGTGATCTCTTTTGACGGGCTGTTATTATGGATTTGTATTTAATCATAAGTAGGTTCCATGGTTGTAATTAATTTTCTACCGATATAGTCCGAAGTCCAGGGAACAATCCCTAGCCTTGGAACCATGGGTAATTAAAATTACCCATGGACCCGGTAATGGGTCGATCCTCCGGGACCACGGGTAGCGAGTGATTGGGGTCAGCCTCCAGTCTAACTGGATGTAGCTGCATACCAGTACTTTACCAGCACCCTAATTGCGTTGCACAGTTTGAATCACAATCCGAGAGTTTTGAAAGGTACTGCTAATCCATTTCTTCTTAGGTTTGAAAAATTCGTCTGCTCAACAATGTAACTAAACCATGACCTATATGACCTATATCATGACTCCTTAAACATCTTTAAAGCCCAAGTTTTAGGGTTCCAAAGTAAGCAACCCACACAATCTAAGATTCACTATGTTAGTATGTAGCTGTTTCTTGCAACCTCTGTAGCTTATTTCTTATGTAATTTTATATTTTTCTGTTTGTATAGTTTGTTACCACTTATTTTTTATTTTTTTCATTTTATTTTTACCTTACGCAATTGCCCTGCTGGAGCGACTGCCTATCCAATTTTCACAAACCAGTGATGAATTGAGTTAATAATACCAACAGTTTTTTTTTTTTAGAATACACTTACAAAAACCACACAATATAATAAACTAAAATAATATGTGATTGCAGTACAAATGAGTCCGCGTATCACTGACCAATTTCCCTCACTCATAAGTTTATGTAATTCGCCAGTTTCGTTGATTAGTCAGTTTCGCTGATTGGTCAGTTTTGCGGATTAGACTGTTTCGTCAACTCGACAGTTTCCAGTGATCGCCAGTTTCGTTGACTCGTCCGGTTTAGTCAAATCGTCAGTCAAAGCACAGTCAGTAGAAAATTGCACACACGTCTGCTAATTTAATTATGTATTACGTAACATCACGCCTGTTTCCTCAAAGGCTTAGGCAGAGGTTTAGTTAGAGTACACCCATATTTCACCAGATGTGTTTAAGTGCCATGTAATAGGAGGCGAGCCTATTGCCTTTAACCAGGTCCAAAACCAGATACAACTTTTTTCGACTTGAGAATCGAACCTAGAACCTTATGCACAGCAGTAACGCTTGCAACCACCAGACCAACGAAGCTAAATAAAGAACAAAAAAAATGTTATTAAGTCTCCCTATTACATCTCAGTTAAAATATGATGTTAGAAGTTAAATATTTATTGTTTTGTAATTGACAATAATGCGATTTTAAAAACAAAATGTTGTTTTTGATTTTAATTGGGTTAGGTATACCTTATTTTCACTTTTGTTTGCTTAAATGTAAACATGTATCTTTCGTCGAGTATACTAAACTGACGAATCAACGAATCTGGCGAACACTGGAAATTGTCGAGTTGACGCGACTGTCTAATCCGCAAAACTGACCACTGAACTGGCGAATTAAATAAACTGACGAGTGAGGGAAACTGACCAGTGATACACCAAAAATTACCATAATATAAATACATCTCAAGGCAAATCTCTATCGGTTAAAATCTTCACAGCAGCCTTGCTTCGAAATCCCTTGATAATACTGAGTGTAACAATCAGTAATCAGCTTGAAACGTCTCAGATCCATCAAAGAAAATCGTGCCGTGGCTTACTAAAGGCTCCCGCAGACAGGCGCGACGCGACACTAGTAGCACAATTTCTACTTCATGGAAAGTTTCGCGCTGCGAGTCGCACTGCCTGTCGCGCCCGCGATTTTGCGCCAGTCTGCACGAGCCTTAAGACGGAATATTTTCAGGAACAGCAAAATATGAAAGGCAGATAGTTTATTTTAACTTACTTTTAATAACGAGTTTGTTGAGTATTTAAACCGCTTAGCTTTTACCTTTTTAAATCAGACTTAGGTATGACTTATTTATCTGACCTCCGAAACTAAGGCTCATATTTAAGAACGATGATTGATAAGTCGAAGCATCATTTGAAATTAGTTTTGAGAAGAGATTATTACAAAATTTGACAGCTTTAAGTTGATCATCATGCTTGATGCTGGTTCAAGTATGCATCCCTTTAAGTAGATAGGTTGTCTAACTATGGTCATAATTTACCGAAGGAAGAAGAAGAATTGTAAAGAGTGTTAACCGGATGCAGCTGAATACCAGTATTTTACTCGTACTCGTAAGACTGATTGTCAGACTTTTTGAGCTTCCAACAATTTGTAACGACTGTCAAAGATCTACGAATGACAGCCGGGGCCAAGGCTTAACTTGCTTTACGAGGAGGGGAGGAATCTCGATATGGAGGAGTCTCGATATGTAATGGGTGGTAACCTACCGAACCGACCGAGGTAGGGTAGCTTAATCTTAGACTGACCCGTGCGGCTGTTATTATTTAACCACAAGCCTTGTGAAAGAACGTTCAACAATCCAAGAACAAAATCGCCAAGAGTGGCTAAGTAGGTATACAATGTATTAATCTATTTGTAGGTTGATCTGTGTAATAGCCATTATCCCAAGTGACTTCACTTACCTCACCTCAGCTTATTATATGCACGTATAAAGGCATGAGGAACAGGGTGTAACGTTCACTCATCCGCCATAGAAAAGGGAGGATCCTCCGACCGGACGGGTGTCGTATATGGTGGGCAACTGCCCGACGGTTGATGTCGGTATGTTGTACCTATATATGTTAGTTGCACGGTAAACTTAGCTTGCGCGATGCAGGATTTTGCGTGAAGTCGTTGCGTAGTTCACACGTGGCGATGTAGATGCCGCCACACACGTGTTTCTGTGACAAATAAATCTATTATAATTTATTATAATAATATTCTTTCACATCCAATGTATACATATAGAACCTAAGGTTAGGCGTATAGTTTTCGTTGCAAATAAACTAATTTTATTTGCAACGAAAACTATGCATAACGGAATTAGGCTCTTTCATTCCAAGCCTTGCTTGATTTATCTTAATGTGATGATCTTAAGATTATTTTGTTTCCTAAGCGAGAATAAACGGGAATCAACTATTTCAAAGTCTTTGTTAGTTTTAGGATAAGCATTTTCCTTTTAAGTAGGCATCTAGTTAAATCGAGACAAAGGAAATTCTTTAACTAGGAAAAACGCAGCCTAGGATGCCTGTTACTTTGTTCAATTATTACGATAATAGGGACACTATTATCGTAATAATAATGTTTGCTGATAAATGTATTAGGGTAAGCGCACATGAGCCACCGGCTACAACCATTGGTGGCTGGCACCACTTGCTGTGGTGTTGAGTAGGTATTGCTGTAGCGGGTGGCCAAATTCAGCTACACGTGTGTGACGAATACATACAAAACTTATGAAAAAGCATGTGAACGCTCAAAAGTGTGCTACCGGTGGCTGTGGCCGGTGGTTCGTTTGCGCCTAACCTTAGGTTCTATATGTATACATTGGATGTGAAAGAATATTATTATAATAAATTATAATAGATTTATTTGTCACAGAAACACGTGTGTGGCGGCATCTACATCGCCACGTGTGAACTACGCAACGACTTCACGCAAAATCCTGCATCGCGCAAGCTAAGTTTACCGTGCAACTAACATATATAGGTACAACATCCCGACATCAACCGTCGGGCAGTTGCCCACCATATACGACACCCGTCCGGTCGGAGGATCCTCCCTTTTCTATGGCGGATGAGTGAACGTTACACCCTGTTCCTCATGCCTTTATACGTGCATATAATAAGCTGAGGTGAGGTAAGTGAAGTCACTTGGGATAATGGCTATTACACAGATCAACCTACAAATAGATTAATACATTGTATACCTACTTAGCCACTCTTGGCGATTTTGTTCTTGGATTGTTGAACGTTCTTTCACAAGGCTTGTGGTTAAATAATAACAGCCGCACGGGTCAGTCTAAGATTAAGCTACCCTACCTCGGTCGGTTCGGTAGGTTACCACCCATTACATATCGAGACTCCTCCATATCGAGATTCCTCCCCTCCTCGTAAAGCAAGTTAAGCCTTGGCCCCGGCTGTCATTCGTAGATCTTTGACAGTCGTTACAAATTGTTGGAAGCTCAAAAAGTCTGACAATCAGTCTTACGAGTACCAAGAGGTATTGTGTTACCCAGTGAAAGGGTTGTGGGGGTCAGATAGGCAGTCGCTCCATGTAAAATACTGGTATTCAGCTGCATCCGGTTAACACTCTTTACAATTCTTCTTCTTCCTTCGGTAAATTATGACCATAGTTAGACAACCTATCTACTTAAAGGGATGCATACTTGAACCAGCATCAAGCATGATGATCAACTTAAAGCTGTCAAATTTTGTAATAATCTCTTCTCAAAACTAATTTCAAATGATGCTTCGACTTATCAATCATCGTTCTTAAATATGAGCCTTAGTTTCGGAGGTCAGATAAATAAGTCATACCTAAGTCTGATTTAAAAAGGTAAAAGCTAAGCGGTTTAAATACTCAACAAACTCGTTATTAAAAGTAAGTTAAAATAAACTATCTGCCTTTCATATTTTGCTGTTCCTGAAAATATTCCGTCTTAAGGCTCGTGCAGACTGGCGCAAAATCGCGGGCGCGACAGGCAGTGCGACTCGCAGCGCGAAACTTTCCATGAAGTAGAAATTGTGCTACTAGTGTCGCGTCGCGCCTGTCTGCGGGAGCCTTTAGTAGGCCACGGCACGATTTTCTTTGATGGATCTGAGACGTTTCAAGCTGATTACTGATTGTTACACTCAGTATTATCAAGGGATTTCGAAGCAAGGCTGCTGTGAAGATTTTAACCGATAGAGATTTGCCTTGAGATGTATTTATATTATGGTAATTTTTTTGTTTGTCGAATACCTTTCAGCTTTCAGAGGGTTTCCTGTTTATCTTGCAAGGAAAAAGATAGCTATTGTGAGTAACTGGTTATATGCAAAACGTGCGCTTACTAAATTCATTAGCGAACCAAGACATGTTTTCGTTCGTGAGAAAACATGTTAGGTTACCTAATGAATTTTGAAAATATATATTTTTTTTTTAAAAAAAGCCTGAACAAGCTTTTTTTTTTTAATCTAAAACTTTTCGCTAAATCTAACATGGAAAATGAACATGCATACTGATGCATGATTAAATTAATTAAATAAATAAAGATAATAAAATTGGAACGTAAATCCTAGTTATTATTATTCAGAGAATGTTGCCAAATTATAATAGTAAAATGTCAGTGTGAATCTTTAAAGTTTAGGTGCTCTCACACAATAGAATGATTTTTCAGGGTTCCGGACCTCAAAAGGAAAAACGAAACCTTATAGGATCACTTGTGTGTCTGCCTTTTACCAACTATGTTGGGGTCGGCTACCAGTCTAACCGGAAACAGCTGAATACCAGTATTTTTACATGGAGCGACTGCCTATCTGACCTCCACAACTCATTTACTGGGTAACACAATAACCCTTGGTAAGACTGGTTGTCAGACTTTCGGCCTTCTGACGACCCGTAACAACTGTCAAAGATCTACAAATGACAGCCGGGACCAACGGCTTAGCGTGCTTTCCGAGGCACTGAGGGGTCTTGGTATGTAAAGATAAAAACACGGACACACACACACACGGACAACTAAACACGGACGTGTAACGTAAATAAATGAATTTTGAATATGAGGGTGACTTAAAGGGGGTAACTTTAAAAAAAGTTTTGTAAACTGTACCGTGTGACATATCAAATGAAAGGGCTTGTTGTGAGGGTCTCTAATATTTTTATTTATAATTTTAAAATAAATGGTTTTAAGTTATTTAACAAAATAGATGAACATTGACCATTCCCTTATCTCAGAAACTACTGAGACTAAAATATAAAAAAAATACAGAAAATTTTCTTTACTTATGAAAATCGATAAGAATTCTATGGTGTTAAAATAACATGGTAAATCTCTCAAGATTGTGGGTACAAACTTACATATGCAGTTGGAATGAATGGGAGAACATGTTTTTCAACTACAAAGTTAAGGTTGTTCTTGGCATAAAAAAACATGTTAGATAACATATTCATTATTCGGAATTTTATATAAGCGGTTTTCTATAAGCCATTTGAAAAACGCTGTTTAAAACGATTGATGATGTTCCCTATTTGATTTTAGTAATTCATTATATATCCTTATAACCATTGGAAAGCAAGTTCTGTGATAATAGCTAATATGTGTGTAAAAGCCTTAGGAATAATTTGATTCGTCTATCTATCAGGATATCTTGCAGTGTCTCCAAGACGTTGAAATAATTCAGAGACAGCATTCAAATACATTATGTACATAACGGGAACAGTCAATATATTTAGATCTTTAGAAAGATGTTTACATAAAGTCAATGGTGGCACATCACATAGAGAACGTGTAGATTGTTTTTGGTTATAATAACCTATTTATAAAAATAGATTTCCCCCATAGCACATTGCCGTATTAATTTTATTATTTATGTAAACACACTGCGCCCCTCGGTTTCACCCTCATAAGTCTCGATCCCGTGGGAATATCGAAATAAAAAGCATCATTTTTCCTAATACAGGTCATAGTCTACCCATATGCCAAATTGTATCCAATTCCGTTCAGCCGTTTTAGCGTTAAAGCGTAACAAATAAATAATTAAAAAAAAAAAACTCGCTTGCCTTGTCAAAAAGTTAATTACAAAAGATTAACAAAAAAATTGGGAGCAGTGGTGGCCCAGTCCACGACTTGTAAATCGTAGGTTCGAACCCGGACAGGCGCTTTACTTTGTGAAAATTATTTCATCACCACTGCTCTCAAAACGGTGAAGGAAAACATCGTGAGGAAACCGACATGTCCTAGAACCAAAAATTCGAAGACATGTGACATCTACCAACCACTGGGCAAAGCACTGGGCCCGCGTGGTGGATTACGGCCCACTCCCTCTCACAGAGAGAAGGCCTGTGTCCCAGCAGTGGGAACACTATAGGCTGATTATGTAACTAAAAAAATGAAAACAAGCTAAATTATTTTGAACTGAATACCAATCTGTTCATTGCAGTTGGGGGACGGTTCCTTGGAACAGTTCTTTACAAATCCCCCGACTTCGCTGAAAAGATTGGAATTCAGTTTTAGTTTTATACAGCCCTATGTTACCCGGGATAACGCAACGCTTCTAACGCTATCACATACATCGATATCGGTTAAGCCGTTTAGAAGTTATGGTGGAATAAAGAAACTCACAAACATACATGAACCTTGAAAACATAACACTCCCTTTTTTGGGCAGTCGTCTAATAAATAATCAAACTCACTTTCGCATTTAAAATATTAGTTACGATACACATGATAAGTAAACAAATACCATACACAAAAAGCTATGAGGATATAAAATAAACAACAAGATTACTTCGTTCTTAAAGAACACTCAGAATGGGAAATTCATATTGAATTTACGATGCAATTCGATTTCAATCGACCTCCTTCATCTAATTCTTAACAGTGAGCTCGAGCGTTACTCAGCCTCTCAGTTTACCAAAACAAAAGCTTAGCTAAGTATATTTCCATCAAGAATTGCTCTATTTGGAATATTTGCTTATAGTTATCTAGTTAATTAATTCAGGTTTAATTAGTGTGTCTTGCAAAATTATTTCCTCTTAAATTATTTCGTACAAGACAAACGAGGTTTTAGGGCCTTATGCGAGCAATTTGCGAACCGTCGGCAGGTCCAAATAAAATATGCGAGAGCCTAATGAAAACTGTCTACATTATTAACCTAGGTAGCACTTGTAACAACCCTTCTGGCCTAAACGCTCCTTTAGTTAAGTGAGGGGTTGAATCGTAACATACGACTCAAGTACGTTTGTGAACGCAATTTTGGAATGTTATGTGAACTTTATGTCCCCATTAGTGTTCTGATAACGCTAATGTAGAGGTGTCCCGATTTGGGTTTACATTTGCGAAAAAAAGGCTCATATCTCTGTAACGTGACTTAAATGTTGATTGTCGCAATAAAAGGGTCGAACTGTAGCAATAATTTTTTATTTGTCCGATTAGCTGGTCATCTGTGAAAAGGTTTTTTTAAACGCAAATGATTTAAAAACGTTTTCAATGGTTGACGTTTCGAATAAAATGTAATGGTTACATGTGGATAAACATTTTAAAGCGGTGAGAGGAGTCGGGCGGTTGTTTTTTGTGTAACTGTTTCAATACCGTTACTACTTGTCGCTTATTTGGATAAATAATTTAATTGGTTGCAAAATTGAGTTTGTCAACAAACATTTTATATTATGTTTACGGAAAACTCTATATTCTGTGTAATGTGTTATTAATATTCCGCAACGTTAAACATCTGGTTGTGTTTCAGTAAATATTGAATTGTTAGGTACTGTGGCAAGCAATCACTTTGTTTTTATATAGGACAATCATT
Source organism: Atethmia centrago (assembly GCA_905333075.3). Classification (NCBI taxonomy): domain Eukaryota; kingdom Metazoa; phylum Arthropoda; class Insecta; order Lepidoptera; family Noctuidae; genus Atethmia; species Atethmia centrago. The sequence goes on from HG995377.1 coordinate 9,408,665, forward strand.
GTTCAAAATTTTATTGAAAATGTTTAAATAACGACTTCCTATTTTATGTTTTTTCAGCTGTTTACTGAAACATCAATTCAATAGTGAAAATATTATGTAGGTTTTTAATGCAGCCACTATTGTTTGATATAAAATATTGGTATACGAATTGGTGTGGGGTACGTACCACAACTGAAGGGTGAAAGCAGAAACTTTTTTACAAAAAAAAAAACCATCATCTGCCTAGCTTTTTCCCAACTATATTAAGGTCAGCTTCCAGTCTTACCGGATACAGCGACTGCCTATCTGACCTCCACAACCCTCCCAAGTCTTACCAAATGACAGCCGGGACCAACGGCTTAACGTGCTTTCCGAGGCACGGAGGGGTCATGGTATGTAAAAATAGTCACCCATCCACAAAAAAGAAACAACCGACTTCCAAAAAAAAGTGAAAAATAACCTTAATTTCAGAAGTCGGTGGCAAAAAAAAACGAAAACACAGAACCAAAGACACCGACTTGTTATACGTACGCGTACGAGTTGTTATACGTACCCCACACCAATTCGTATACCAATATTTGCAATGTAAACAAAAGTGACGGGAAGTTTTATAACATTATCAACATACACCGAGTGGATTAAATACGTATTATTGAAGCTAACCCAAAAACTACCCCAGCAAAGTTAATAAAATGTATATGGGACCACCGTGCAAGCTTCCTCTACGAAATGAACGAATTATAAAATCGGCCAAGTGCGTGTTGGACCACGTTTAATGAAGGGTTCCGTAGTTGGGATGATTTATCCCAAAAACAAACTTAACATTGTAGTTGAAAAACATATTCTCCCATACATCGATAATTCTACAACTGCAAATGTTAGTTGGTCGACACTTTTTTTTTTTTTGTTTTGTTGTGATATATATTTACATAACCAAATTACAAGATGATTATTAACATTAACTAAATTAAATTAAAACTAAGTTAAGCCTAAAAAAGCCCCTTGGGGCATTGTACCGAGGATGCTGGCGGCAGTTCCTCGCTGAATTGCAATACTGATGCGTTGCGCGAGAAAGCCGCCAGGTTTTCGGTCACCAGTATTAGACTATTATTCGTTAACTTGTAAATCCTACTTAGCTGTGATAGTTTTCCATTTAATTTCGTTATAATATGTACTACTGCCATGATTTTTTTCACATATCCAAAAACAACCATTTAGCTGGCAGACACTTAACTAACAAAAATGAGTACTTTAAAGCTTAATATTACGCAAACGAATCCCTGAATCCATAAATGGTTTTCACAGACTCGCAATATTTTTGAACGCTATGGGATAGACGAGAAAAAAAAACCATCTCTCTCTGTTATGATGGGTGGCATGTATTATATATAATAAGACGACGACTCAGTGTTTCAATATAGATCGTGTATTCAGCTCAGCCATGACAGACGGTGTACACAGGAAGAGGAAATACCACAGATAATACATACATAAAATCGTATACGTAACATCTGCCTTATTAAAGAAAGAGTAAGACACACGACAAGAAGTGGTAAAATTATTCGTACGTAAGTATACTTTTTTTTAGCTTTACAAAATTCTTACATACTAATAAACTAATTGGAACGGAACGGAACATCTCTATGTGACAAATTGACATTTTAATTTTGACAGTGACAGTGACGTCTACTATATTGACTTATCTGAGTTTAACAACAAAACAAAATTAGGTTAGACTGCTTACAAAACAATAAATTTAGTTAATTAAATTATAACTAAGTACAAACAAGAACTTAATCTAGACCTAAAATGGTTAAAGTTTAGAAACGTGCCACCTCGATAGGGTTACGTGAAGCGGGGGAGGGGCGGGGGGAAGTGGGGGACCCCATCCCCCCTTATTCCGCCTGCCGGAAATGAATATTTTTATTTATGATTTTTTTATGCAATAATTTTGCCTCCAATCTCAAATTCTCAGATCCATCTTCAATCATCCTCAATACGTCGACCTCGAAACAGAAAATAAAAAATTATTTGACATTTTGTACCTAACCTAATCCAGTCGAGTTGGACTGAGTCGGACCCCGGGTGGCTCCGGCCTTTATAAAAAACACTCTAGGGGTAGGGACCACAAGACTACGTGGGGTCGGGGTGCTCTGTGTTGGTTCTGACACTAAGTGCTTTCTGCGTGGTTCATAAAAAAATATTCATAACCTACACTAAGGAATTGGAGCAAATATATACCCCTATCTGTTATATTTACCTTTGTTGTTTGTGTGCTGTATGGTGAACAAAAGTTACACCATATTTTAGGTTATTGGTTTATCCCCGCCTGCGATACCAAAATTCTATCATTATAATGCTTGTTTTTCTCTTTTCAGTTAGGTATGTGTTATTGCAGTCGGGTTTTGTGTTTTTTAATAATTTGTTTTATTTCAAGCTTTTTAGTTTTATTAATATATATATACATATATGGAATTGACTCATTACTAGCTTTTATTTGATATCAATATTGTTGTAATTTATTTAAAAAAATAGTTTCGCTCCCTTTTTTTGTATTTTCAGATGCAATATATAAAAATTATATAGCCTATGTCACTCCCACAATGAATACGAATCTAACGACACCTCTTATGTTAAAATCCATCAAGCCGTTTAGGCTACAGAGCGTGCCAAAGAAATAGACATACATACATACATACATACATACATACATACATACATACATACATACATACTCTCGAAAAACATTACCCTCCTTCTGGGGCAGTCGGGTAAAAAGTGTAGTGCAGTTATTTGCGACATATATTGTATATAATCATTTGAATGTATTTGAAATAAACATTGATTCGTATGTACATTAATTTAATAGTTTGTAATAGGAATCTCTTAAGTACCTTTATGAATAAAAACATATTTATTCCAAAATGTTTGGTAAATTAATTTACCACTGTTTATCTCTGTAGAAAGGTTAACTGGTAGAAAATGGCTAAAACTGGTAAAGCCATAGGCATTTTCTACATACACCTGTCTCTCTGTACATCTGTGTGCTATGATTTATTTATTGAATACTTTACTTTTTAGTACTTAATACATAAATCATGGACACTCACAACCGGCCATGCAGTTGCCGTGCACTGTAGGTATCTCCCAACCCTGTAAAATATAGGTACCAAGTATTAAATCAACTCATCCCACGGCAGCGTGCGTGCTTGTAAATAAATTAATAATCACTGGCTAGTAGGTAAACGCAGCCTTTCGTAAACAACTACTCAACGTTATATTTTTTTCTTCGACTGAACAGCGAACGCGACCAGAATCGTAATGAAACCTTAATAAATTATTTTGTTTTTGTTTTCACTACATTTCTTAGTACGATTTAATTTTGCACTTTGGCCCCGAGCGGTAAATCAAGTCGCAAACTTTTTGGTTTTTGGAAAGCGCCACCCAATGCTGAATTGTTTTCGATCTGAATGGCATAATAAATTGCTTGACCTTTGGTCTTTAGGCTGAATATGGAGGAAACTTAGCTTTGGAAGATAAATGGTACAAGCCTAGTTGAGAAATGTGAGTGATATAAGCCCGGGATTCTAATAATAGCGGCCGCTTCGGGAGCGGAGTTATGATCATGTCTTACTTCGTAGGTAAGTGACTATATTTCTCGTGGGTGTTTAAATTGCATTGAAGAGTTATTTAAAGCCTCGAGCTTAGACTTAAATAACTTATGATGCCCAATTAAGGCATGATTTGCAACACATACATACATCATCTCACGCCTTCTTCACGTGGGGGCAGGCCGAAACTACAGAACGCCACCTACTGCGATGCTTTAGTGCAACCAAACAATAATGACTTTATTTAATGAGAGCTATCATTAAATTAACTTTATTTAAAGAGAACTATAATTAAATAAAGTCATTATTGTTTGGTTAGTAACCATAGGGAAGATTATGAATTGAACGAACCGTGCTAGGCAAGGCCTTTAACTAAGAGAGATATAACCCCGAAGGGTCGTTGATCCTGACAGATTGCTGTGATTGATTGACGTGTCATCGCGGCTGTTCTACGTCATGTTTTAGGCCATAATTGATGACGATATCGGTTACAAGTGCAAAGAATTTATCAGGCCGTTGTTATCTTTGTCGAAAAGTATTTGTGCTAAACGGCACTGCCCGACCTTTCTAAGAGAACAAGCGGGTTATTTTGTAAAAATCTCAACGTGAAAACTTAGGTGAAGTGAGCTTGAAGTGTGTTCATAGAAATAAAGAAAGAAAGAAAGAAAAATAGATTTATTTGTCACAGAAACACGTGCACATAAAAGCTATGGGTAATTCTTATAAATAATAAAACAAAAACAGATTTACACAGAGAGACAGAACATATACATAGTCGGCAACTGCACGCCGTGACTTTGCCAAGATGGCTTCCACTCAGCATGATGCTGTGCTATGGGGGACCCACAGCAAAGCGCTGATTTTCAGTGGTCACCCGAAAACGACGTACGTACCAAGTCAGGTTATGAGATTTTAACATAATATTAGAAAAAACAGTTAATAAAGTAAAACAAAATAAACCTTTACTTAGAAAATAATATAACCATTACGATCGATAAATACGACACAATAACAACACAAACAATAAAATAACATAAACAAGTATTTAAGTAGGCATCATCACCATGCATAAACAATTCCTACCTACCCAATACATAGTACGTATTGGGTAACAATAATGTTCAGTGATTTGTCTCGCTCCCACGCTCACCATCAGATGGAATGATAGCTCACCTTACCTAAGTATTCACACGGTGAGATTTTTACGGAATAGCAGTACTGCAGGCTTAGCATGACACTCTCTATTTCTTCGAAGAATAGACACGGCTCTTTCTATACAAAGTGACATTTCGTTTCTGAGTTTTTGACATCTCACCGTAGAAATCCTTCTACAATCTGTCATTTTGTCTTTCGTTTCTAAAGATCTTTGTCTAGGTCCTTTTTTATGTAGAAGGATTTCTACGGTGGGATGTCAAAAAAGGAGAAACGAAATGTCACTTTGTGTGGAAAGAGTCGTGTCTATTCTTCGAAGAAATAGAGAGTGTCATGCTAAGCCTGCTGGTTGTTATATTATGTTATTCTAATAACATCATCACCAATCCTCGAACCGATGTAAGCCTACGGGTACATTTTGAACGTCGAAAATTAAAATACCTACGGGTTAAACGTCAATGTTCAAAACATCGAAAACTTAATTATCGAGTGACCATATAACCGAAAATTAAAATAACGAAGTTTATAATGTCCAATGGTTAGATAACCTACGTCCAATATATCGAAAATCGAATTAACTACAAAAGTGATATCGAAATACCAAAATATCGAAAGTACAGAGTATCGAATGTCCTAAATATCGATATTTATGTATTACGTATGTCACAGGGTAATTTGGATAATTCGGATATTTCGCAATATCCGAATTATCCCAATTACCCGGATAATCAGAAAATGGTGAAATAAAATCTGCGAGCAACTTGGACGTAGCGTTCGCCGGCCGCTGCCGCGACACCGCTCGCTTTGCTCGCTCGGCTAACGCGCGGTTGGTAACAGTTATAAGTTTCTAACCTAACCTAACCTATTTCACCCAGTTCAAAATGATGAACCGACCAACCGCTACTTCTCAAAATAAAACAGATTTGTACGCAAATGCAAAGATATATTTCTTGTAATCAATATCAATGGACAATACAAAATATTAAACAAAATAATCCTTCTCTTTGTTGAATAATTAAAAATATAAGTGAAAAATCAACTATAGAAAATACCAGTACAATACGTACTTTAAAGATTTGAAGCAATGGCTATTAACAATTCCACAAAAGAGTACTCTCTAATATTTTCCAGTATGTTATTATTATTTTTCAAACTCAAACTCAAAGCATTTATTTCAAATAAACCAATTACAGGCACTTTTGAATTGTCAAGGGTTCGGTCAGTCAGTCAGAAAGATGAAGCTAGTTGCCCATTCCAAAGCGTAGTAGGTACCTATGGAGAAGAACGGGCAAGAAACTCCACGGACACTCTTTTAAATAAACGTATTATGGTTACAAAATATTGTTTACATCATTCATTTTGAAATTATACATGTGAGAACGATGCAAAAGCGTCCGTAATAAAAAAAAAATACAACAAAAAAAAAAGCAATTCAAAAATTAAAATTAAAATAAGCCGTGGCAGCTAAGAGATGACCAGTCTCTACTGACGGCGCCCGTTCACGAACATGACGCGTGGATCAGCACCATTCAGCTCAACCATTTTGAAGGGAGCTAAATGATTCAACACACGCGCCACCATCAGCGAGACATTAGAGTGAGCACGACATACTCCCAGCCGCAAGGGCACACTCAAGTCAATGGAAGCCGTATCCAGTAAATGGCAGCTTTATAGTACATAGTACTCACATAACAATGTGCAGCTATACAATACTAAGAGATTGAATTTATACAATGCAAAGAGAGTTTTTAAAATCTTCAGCAGCTGCAACACTATGTTTAATACCTGATCAATTAGTTTTTTCGCCCTTGTGGAGCAGGACCAGTGTTGAGCCAAGCATTTTTATCAGCAATGTAATCCCCCAATTTATAATATGCTTGGCTGCATAGTGTGCGTTTTATACTAGATTTAAATTTTGTTTCATTCAGTTGAAGTATGTGGGGAGGTATTTTATTGTAACATTTTAAACTGGGGTACCCCATGAAAGATGAGTCTACTTTAGCCAGCCTGAAACCTGGTTGAACTAATTGGTCCCTATTTCTAGTGATATAATTGTGTCTTTCACCTCTTTTACTGAAAAGATGTAGATTTTTCCTTACGTACATGATGTTTTCATAGATATATTGACAAGGTACCGTCATGATGTTAATTTCTTTAAACAGTTCCCTTAGAGAGTCGCACCTGCGGAGGCCATATATAGATCTGATGTCTCTTTTCTGCAGAATAAAAATAGACTCGATGTCTGCAGCCCGTCCCCATAGTAAAATACCGTACGACATAATACTATGAAAGTAACTAAAATATACTAGCCGTGCGGTATCTACATCAGTAAATTGACGGATTTTTCTCACAGCATATGCTGCTGAACTTAGCCGTCCTGCAAGGGAAGTTAAATGAGGCCCCCATTGAAGCCTTGAGTCGAGCGTTATCCCCAGGAAAACAGTTTTATCGACGAATTCTAATTTCTCTTGATTCAATACTATCTCACAAATACTACTTTTGACATTTGGTAAAGAAAATCTTATGCAATTAGTTTTTTTCTCATTTATTACTAAATTATTAGCAGTGAACCAATTTTGGACCTGCAATTTACGTCGTCAAAATTTGATGCACATCTATTAATTTAAAAAATTAAGGAAGTATCGGCAGCAAATAACACCATTTGTGGTTGGGTTTTTAACAAGTGGGGTAGATCATTAATATAAACTAAACAGAGGAAAGGGCCCAATATCGAGCCTTGTGGTACACCCATTTCTACTTTTAAGCCGAGTGAATTGACACCATTTATTTGAACTTGCTGCTGTCTATCATATAAATAAGATTTTACTAAACTGAGCGCAAGGTCTCCAAGTCCGTAATGCTTAAGTTTCAAGAGTAATGTTTCGTGGTCGACGCAATCAAATGCCTTGAAGAGGTCACAAAATATTCCTATTGCGTCTTGGGCCTCTTCCCACGCCGTAAATATGTGTTTTAATAAGGTGACACCGGCGTCAGTCGTACAACGTCAATTGGTGGAGCCATACGGTTGATCATGTAAGATTTTATTGGTGTTAAAATGATTGAGCATTTGATTAAGCATTACCTTTTCAAACACCTTGCTGAAAACCGGCAACACGGATACGGGTCTATAATTATTGGTGTCTCTACTATCCCCGGATTTGAAAAGTGGTATTACCTTACTATATTTAATTAGATCCGGGAAGACTCCTTGATCAACACACAAATTAAATAATAATGCTAAGTACGGCGCTATAGTTCATTCTATTCATACATTTAGTCTTCCTTTTTTAAGATGTGTTTCTCCGTTAAGAATTGTTTGAATTCTCACGAGTAATCATTTGCCTTAAAGATTATTTCGTTGGTACCTTCGTTGCAATAGCAGCACTGGTAGACGCATATGATTTTATAATATTTGATAAGTTTTAACGGTAGGTTTTTCTCTCGTTTTACGTTTTAAATTATCTACGTTAGCAGCGACACTCGCTCTCATAGGGTTTCCTACATGATTATGTTCGCCGCTGCACGATATCAATATTGCACAATGAACTTCCGTAAAAAGTTGTTTATCAATCGTGATTTACACTTGAATAAACTGTTTACTTTATATTCACAATCCCAATATATTTTGTCATGGCTCTGTTGATTTTTCGTATAAACAAAACCATTTAGTTGCACCTTAAATCCACCTTTTTGAGTCTTGAAAACTTGTAATCCGTGTTCCGACATGATAATATTCGCTAAACCATACGTTAAATGTTTTCAGTTGAGGAGTAATGACTAATAGCAATGCGTTGGCAGAGTGTGACAATTTCAAAACTACCTACATTTTTTCCACTCATAATACCACATAATCAAAATTTGTTCAATATTTTAACGAGTAGGTATTTTTAACGTAAATATAATGAACTTAGGTGTATTAAAGGTTGACATTTTGAACTAAGGTATAATGACTATCGACATTTTTAATCAGTCGATATTTTAATCACTTGGCATTTTAATCTTAGACATTTTAAGCTTAGGTATAACAATTTGCCTGCCGGGGTCGCGGGAAGGTACTTATGGGTCACCGAGGCCCCCGCAACACAGGCAACAGGAAGGAATACGGGTGGGTTTTAGTCAGTAAGAGTCTGACACACCCTCCCGCTCCACCCAGAGCGGGAGAAGTTATTTGATGATTTCCCACCAAAAAAAAAAAAAAAAAAAAAAAAAAAAAAAAAAAAAAAAAAAAAAAAAAAAAAACCGTATAACAATTTTCGATATTTCGATACAATCCATATTTAAATTTTCGATGTTTTGAACAGTGAAATTTTACCCGTAGGTATTTTAATTTTCGACGCTTAAATATGTACCCAAGCCTACTTCACAAAATCCGATCCAAGAATGTTGTCATCCCCTTATAATACTTCGAAATTGTATCGCCATATATATAGAAAAAAAACCTAAATAGGAAAACATTCATCCCGCCAGTGAGGGATCGGAATACAAACGAGGGTCTACATTGATGAGTCCTGAAAACGTCTTAATCTAGCGTTCTTAGGATCGCATTAACTGGCGCTTTCTACTTAGCACTTATATACTTAAGACGCAGACAACACCTCAACCGCGGTCACTGTCAGATTACATAGAAAAGAAAGAGAAGCGCGATGACACAAAACTTGTAATTTATTGCAAAATATGAAGCAATTATCTATTTACTCAAAATTGAGATGAGTAATCGAAAATAAAAAACAACTAAGTTCTGCATTCAAATAAGACGTTCTTGTTATTTAATTAAATACGTAACGTATGTTTATATTTATTTGAACTCAAGTGTTTGTATCAAGATTTTTTTTCAAAACGTGTTTTCGTAACAACCAAGTTCTGGGAAATATGTTCAAAATTAACATATATTTTTTTTTTGCTACCACAAACTATACAGATTCGGCAATTTTTTTTCTTAAGAGAAGCTAATTTTGGTCAATTGGGTATTGTCAGCGCCTTAACTTGGTGTTTATGTCTACCTAATACTTTTTGTATTAATATATCTATATTTCGATTAATTGCAACTAAAGTCATCATTATTCTGCCTAGCCTTTTCCCAACTATGTTGGAGTCGGCTTCCAGTCTAACCGGATGCAGCTGAATACCAGTATTTTACATGGAGCGACTGAGTATCTGACCTCCACAACTCGGTTACTGGGTAACACGATACCCCTAGGCAAGACTGGTTGTAAGACTTTAAGACTTTCGGGACCACCCGTAACAACTGTCAAAGATTTACAAATAACAGCCGAGGCACAGAAGAGTCTTGGCGTGTAAAGATGGTCACACATCCACAGACCAACCGCGGCAAGTGATCGATTAGCCAGTGTGGCTGTTATTACTCGCAGTAAGGCATATCCCAGGCTGCGCCACAACACCCTGCGAAAGGCGGACTTCCGCATTCAGTCTGTACCAGCCACCTTTTTAAGGTCGTGGGTCCATCTTGTTGGGGGGTCCCACACTACGCTTGCCGATACGTAGTCTTCACTCCAGGACTCGTCCGCTCCACCAGCCATAGGTCCTTCGACAAACATGGCTAGCCCACTGCCACTTCAGCTTGCTTACTCTGCAGGCTATGTCGGTAATTCCGGTTCTCTTCCGGACAACTTAATTTCTGATCTTGTGCTTCAAAGAAACTTTGAGCATAACCAGCGGGTTATGCTCAAAGTTTCTTTGAAGCACAAGAAGCGCGCTATGGAGCGCCATAGCGCGTTGAGCGACCTTGAATTTGTGGACCAGCCCGACCGTCAGTATCCACGTCTCAGCACCGTATGTCATAACGGAAAGGACGCACTGGTTAAAGACCGTAGTCTTCAAACACCGCTGGATTGGCAGTAGCAGCACAGCAAAGTTCAATTTAAATGAGTCCAAGATAACCCAGCGTCTTCCACAGGGCACAGAGTTTCTCGTGAAAGGTCCCAAAGACGAAAGCATAATCGCAGTCAAGTCTGCATAACTTGCTAACCTTGCGGGAACTTGTGAATGCCACGTATTTAACTGCCAGCGCTTCTGCAAAGAGAGCAGTGTGGGAGAGCAGTGGTGGCCCAGTGGTAATGACTGCGACTTACAAGTTGTAGGTCATAGGTTCAAACCCTGACAGGCGCTTTACTTTGTGAAAATTATTTCATCACCACTGCTCTCGAAACGGTGAAGGAAAACATCGTGAGGAAATTGGCATGTCCTAGAATCAAAAACTCGAAAACGTGACATCTATCAACCCGCACTGGGCACGCGTGGTGGATTACGACCTACTCCCTCTGACAGAGAGGAGGCTTGTGTCCCAGCAGTGGGAACATTACAGGCTGATTATGTTCCTGCAAATACTAACAAAATGGAAAACGAAAAACAGGAAGAAATTATATCCAGGCTCAAGTTTTACACAAGTGCATATTCTTTTCATAATCATAATCCGCATGGCAATAACTTCGCAGTCCTTCCGTAATCGAGCCAAACCCAAACCTTGATTTTCTTCCAGGCAAATTGCGCAGAATATAGTAATAAAATGCGGTCAGCACTCATAGAGGCTTAGCCACATAAATTAATATCAATTTAGGACGAAAATGCGGTCCAGTCCCCGTGGAATATGTTGATTGAAGATAATCAGGGCTTGCTCACCCGAGAAAGGGTCGATGTGTTCTGCACATCACCGGAGTTTATCTTCGGATTTTTGGACACGCGATTAATCCATTGCCACGTTTAATCTGACTCATAATTAATCCTAACAAAGAAAGGGGCAATGTATAGCAAAAAAAGTTTCGTGTTTATTCATTTAGTATTTGTGGTGGGTCCCTGATTGTTCTCAAGGATCTAACTAGCCAGCTGACTGCTATAAGTATCTACAAAGTAATCCTATTATAACGGGCAACGGGAAATGAAAAACGGAACTACAATAATTTGTCTAGGGAACTATCTCGTTAGCGGATAAAATTTTTTGTTTGTGAGTCAGATTTATTGCCAGTCAAGACTCACGCCACTATAATGTATTACGGAAGTTGTTTTTTATATATTGAGAGTAGATATGAGATTGTTTTTATTGGGCAAATACGCGTTGACACTATCAAAGTACGCTTGGACAAAGTAGATTTGACGACTACTTGAACTTTTTTTTATCGTGGTAACACTCATCGAAGCGCACTTGGATGTCGGCGTCCAATCAAAGTGGACTAGGACCGCGTTCAAATTTTCGAAATCTGCTGTGTCAAATCTATTTTGTACAAGCGTACTTTGATTGTGTCAACGTGGCTTAACTGACTGTATCTTTGATGTGCAGTTCGTAGGACGCTCTTGCTTTTTCAATTTGAAAATAATCTTGATGATCTAGGAGACATTCTTATTTAATATAGATAATATTAACCCTGGGTCACTAACCATTCGAAAAAGTTACGACGCGTACCTTGCGCATTTCGTGTTTTGGTAAGATCCCACCTCCATCACCCCACCCGTTTCTAATACCTTCCTGATTCGCCTCATTAGTGATTTTCAGTTTCTCATTGCGGATACACGCTTATTAGATCGGGATATATCGTACAAACTTCGTCAAATTTTAGACTAAAGTTGCAACGAAATTTGACGCAAATCATTGCGGAGGTCGTCAAAATTGTAAACTAGATCAATAAAGGTTTTAGCCGAAACGTTCTCAAAACTCGCAAAACTTGCAGCTGCAAAAAAAAGTCTTATGACTACGCACTTCTGCAAGGGCTGCAAAGAAGCGATTTGCAGGGGGCATATTGTTTGTATGTGCAATCATTTTTCAATGTAGGTTATTTCTAAAATAGATATGTTATTGGATAAAGAGAAAACTAAGACTGCTAATTAATGTCGTTTTGTCATAAATGAAGTAGATTAAATAAACATTGATCTTATAATCCGTCGTAAAATTTACGAATGGTTAGTGATAACGTTAGTCGAAATTAAGGTTAGTGAGCTAGGGTTAAGGAAGCATCAAGTGCCAGCATAACTAGCAACTTTGGCCCGTGGATGAGGTTAAAAACTATTTCGGTATACCGACTCTCAGGTAACAATCATAGAAATACAAAAATCAACCGGGGCAGACGAACAATCAAGTGTCTCGATGTATAAAGTTCACCTATTTGTAGACTAACCGCGGGAAGTGCAGCTTAACCTCGTATAACTCGAAATTATTTCGCATGTGGCAAAGCAAGGAGCGTTGATTGATGGTCTTCATGTCCTTCCAGTTCATTGAACTCCTCCCTGGTAATGAGATCAAGTCTGCTACATTTAGCAATAACTTCGAAATAATAGTAACACAGATTCACCGCCACACTAAACCATTTTTCTCTATTGACTTTCATTTTCTAGCCTGAAACAATAAGTAGCCACCAATGATTTATTACTCCTAGATTCAATAAGAAATACAACTCTCTTTTAGACATAGGTCATGTAATACTGTATGATTGGGGTGGGGTACATTACTTGTTAGCCGAAAAGGCGAAATAAATATCTGAAATATTCTCTCAACGTTGTCTATGTAATTTGTGATCCTTAACAAGAAATAATCAACCATTCCGCACTCTGCTTGCCGCCATTTTCACTCTCAAAATGTTCTGTAAAGAATAACGGATTCTAAAAACCTATTATTGTTTCACTTCCAAAGAAGATGTAGTGAGAAACATTGAAAAGAGTTTGCTTAGATGGTATGGTCATGTTGAGAGGATGAGTGAATGGGGACTAACAAAAGGTATTTACAAGGCAATGTGTGTGGAAACGCCGCAGCCGGGAGGAGATGACCTAGAAATGCGTGCGACGAGCGTGTATGACCTGCGGGGTTATTGCGACACACTATCAGTAGCTATGGGTTTCATTTGACAGTTCAACAACATTCATTGCTATTATTATTATTTACGTTGCTGAGCAGACAAATTTTTCGAACATGTGAAGCAATGGATTAGCAATATACTTCAAATTATGATAGTATGTTACGTACTTAGGGAAACGAAATGAATTCTGTAAATAGGATATGAGAATCACTTTTACACGTAATATTAAAAAAAAAATTAAAATAAGCTAGATGGAGTGGACATTTCCTATCTGACTACCCCTGATAAGAAATGGCGAAACAAACTCAAGGGTCAAAGTCTCTTTTAAAGTCCAGACATAATCTTGGTCAGATCATGTGAGGACCATGTAGATCCATGTCTGAAATGGTCTTTTGAGGAAAGAACCACACAAATTTGAGTGGACCTGTCCAGTCAGTGCAAGCATTTGTCAGTAATCGTGTAGCTCAACCCAAAACTAATGGTGTAGATGTAAAGGGTGTAGATGTATGAATGTAAACGAAGCAAAAGGAATATTTAAGGATCGTGACAGGTGACGTTCTATTGTTTCTGTCTAACTCCATGGGTAGAAGGCGTGAATTTATCTATGTAACCTACTTCAATGAACCAATCAATTAACTCAGCCGATAACAGTCCACTGCTGGACATAGGACTCTCCCAGGCTGCGCCACAACACCCTGTCCTCCGCCTTACGCATCCAGTCTGTCCCAGCCACCTTTTTAAGGTCGTCGGTCCATCTAGCTGGGGGGCGTCCCACACTACGCTTGCCGATACGTGGTCTCCACTCTAGGACTCGTCTGCTCCACCGGCCATCGGTCCTTCGACAAATATGGCCAGCCCACTGCCACTTCAGCTTGCTTACTCAGCAGGCTATGTCGGTAACTCCGATTCTCTTCTGGATAACTTCATTTCTGATCTTATCCTTCAAAGAAACTCCAAGCATAGCGCGCTCCATGGCGCTGAGCGACCTTGAATTGGTGGACCAGCCCGACGGGTAACCTACTTACAATTTGGTCATTTATAAATGACTATCATCATCATCATCATCTGCCTATCCTTTGCCCAACTCTGTTTGGGTCGGCTTCCAGTCTAACTGGATGTAGCTGAATACCAGTATTTTACACTAGCTTCAGCCCGCGACTTCCCGCGAGAAATTTCGGCCACCGACCCACCGCGGCGCATCCCATCACCCGCCCGCGCTATAACTTCGCTTAACATTCTTTCTGACTTTTTTCTTTTTGCTCGGCTCCCAAGGGTTGTAGCATGATGTTAAGTAGCCTTTAACCTTTCTCAAGAATTGAGCTATAAAATGCAAAAAGAATCTTTCAAATCCGACTGGCAGTTCCAGAGATCATTGCGCATCATCTGTCGATTTTACCCGTGTTTTGATTGACTAATTTTAACAACAACGGTTATTGTGACTTAACTATATTAGTTAGACATATACCCTGCACTATATGAGTACTATAAACATGTAGTACATTATTTTTATGTATCATTAATAGTTTTCGCAGCGCACGCTAAATAGTGACTTTTATAGGCAAATGTTTGATACCTTGGGTTACGTTATTGTAATTTTTGTATGGATCCCAAATTTTTTAGAAAATAAAATACGGCATATGTTACTTCCTGATAATTTAGCTTTCTTTTGGTGAAAAAATGGTTAAAATTGATCCAGTAGCTTCGGAGCTTATTCGGTACGTACAAACAAACAAAGAAATCTATCCTCTTTATAATATTAGTATAGATGGGGCGATTGCCTATCTGACCTCCACAACCCAGTTGCTGGGTAATACGATACCCTTTGGTAAGACTGGTTGTCAGACTTTCGGGCTTCTGACGACCCGTAACCGGCCGTAACTATCAAAGATCCACATAACCCGTAACTACCAAAGATCCACGTATGTCAGCCGTATTATAAATGACTATAAAGTACCCCAATTTCTTACATCTTCATTCCCATCACGTTAGCAGATCTCCTTTCTTTAAAGTCAGTTAAGGAGCAAAAACTCAGTGTGAAAACTAAATAAAGGCTCAAAGGTTAGTCATGGATCTATTTATTTGAGTTAAACCCTTTCATGCCTCGCGAAACTCAGCAAGTTTGTTCTACCAATAAATATCGAGTGTTCAAATAACTGACGCGTCGCTACAAATAAATTTATTTGAAACGTGATAAACATTCAAAATGTTAACAGATACTCGTATCTCGTATTAAGACTTTCTTTTGTTAATATATTTCAGCTCTCTGTGAGCACATTTATTTACGAATTCAACATTTTTTGATGTGCAAAATTTGATTTTATATAAGTTTCATCACCATCATCATCATCATTCCAGCCGAAAGACGTCCACTGCTGGACATAGGCCTCCCCCAATATTGTAATAAGGTTTGCCATAATCGCCACGCTTGGCAGGCGGGTTGGCGATCGCAGTATGGTGTTAAAATGCATAGAGAACGCTGCTGCTCATTCTCTAGTAAGTCCCTTAGTCGCCTTTTACGACACCCATGGGAAGAAATGGGATAGTGTTATTCTTTAAGTCCGACACCACACGGAACATATATTATATAAGTTTAATTTGTTACTATTGGTTGCTATTTGATATGATGCAATTGCTATAAGTAGGTATAAACGCCTTTACCAAACCTAGAAGACCTAGAAGTATACGAAATCGCTCTCCATCGCGAATAGTATTTATAAAACCGGCCAAGTGCGTGTCGGACCACGCACAATTAAGGGTTGCGTAGTTGAGATTATTTGGGACGACTTTATTCCAAAAACAAACTTAACATTGTAGTTGAAAAACATGTTCTCCCATACATCGATTTAAGCCACGGTCAATTCTCCAACTGCAAATTTAAGTTGGTCGACTATAACTAGTTAACTTGTAAAGCCTTCTTAGCCGTGATAGTTTTGAGTGTGGAACCGGCAAGAGATGTCGTGCGGTGTCCCACAGGGATCGGTCCTGGGGCCGCATCTGTGGGACATCGGATACGACTGGGTGCTGCCCGCCGACCTCCCTAGCAGCGTCAGCGTAGTGTGCTACGCTGACGACACGTTGGTCCTGGCGCAGGGGAGGTTGCACCAGGCGGCGGCCGAATTAGCGGCACGCGGGGTTGCGACAATCGTCGAAAGGATCCGGCAATTGGGACTCGAGGTGGCCCTGCACAAGTCCGAGGCCATGTGTTTTCATGGTCCTCGGAACGCGCCACCGTTGGGGTCCCAAATAACGGTAGGAGGGGTTTCTATCGGCGTCGAGTCGACGATGAAGTACCTGGGACTCGTCCTCAACAGCCGGTGGAACTTCGTGGAGAATTTCCGACGTTTGGCTCCCAAACTGGAGCGGGCGGGCGCTGCATTGAAGCGGCTCCTGCCCAATCTAGGGGGTCCAAACGCCTCCTGCCGGAGGCTCTACGCGGGGGTCGTGCGGTCCATGGCCCTCTACGTGGCTCCTGTATGGGCGCGCTCTCTGGCGCTGCGGCCAGCCCGCCGGTTGAGCGCGGCTCAAAGGGTCATGGCCATCCGGATGGTCCGGGGATACTGCACGGTCTCCTGTGAGGCAGCGAGCCTCCTTGCCGGATTGCCGCCATGGGATCTGTAGGCAAAAGTCCTCGCGCACGTATGGGAGTGGCGCGAGGAGGCGAAACGCCGTGGCGTTAGTCCGCTGCCGCGAGAAATCGCAGCACAGCGGACGGAGCTCCGGCGGGATCTCATGGCGTCATGGAAGGTACGGTTGTCACAACCCAGTGCTGGGCACGCCACGATTGCGGCGATAAGTCCCCTCTTTGAGGAGTGGCTGGAGAGGCGCCACGGCGTCCTCACCTTCCGCCTGACGCAGGTCCTCACCGGACACGGCAGCTTCGGGAGGTTCCTGTGTCGGATAAGGCGGGAGGAAACGTCCGGGTGTCACCACTGTGTGGATCGCCCGGAGGACACGGTGGAGCATACGGTGGAGGTCTGCCCGGCTTGGGCAGAGCACCGCCGTGTCCTCGTGGAGGCGATCGGGCGTCGGGAATCCCGGGCGGATTTCCGGCCACCGTAGGCGCGGGCTTGCGGACGGTGAGCAATGGGTAGCTCACCGTCCGGTAAGGACCAGGCCCGGGTCGACGGCGCGTTGTATTCCACACGCGCCTCAAAGAGATGTCGTCAGCACATATAGTAGGGGTCCACTAGGGCCGATGCTTGCCGGGGTCGCGGGAAGGTACTTATGGGTCACCGAGGCCCCCGCAACACAGGCAACAGGAAGGAATACGGGTTTAGTCAGTAAGAGTCTAACACACCCTCCCGCTCCGCCCAGAGCGGGCGAAGTTATTTGATGATTTCCCACCCTCAAAAAAAAAAAAAAAGCCATGATAGTTTTCCTTTGAATTTCATTATATGTACTACTGCCATGATTTTTTTGCACATTACGTGCAAAATATCATCCCCACATTACGAGCAAGGGTAGCGCACGCTAAAAAAAATATTTTCTAGATTTTATTTTAGCACTTTATTGGCGTGATTAATATGTATACCAAATTACAGCTTTCTAGTACTAAGCGTCTCTGAGCTACAGTGGGGTCAGACAGACAGACAGATGGACATGGCGAAACTATAAGGGTTTCTTGTTTACTACGGAACCCTAATAAAAACCGGCCAAGTGGGGTGCGTCTCATATCATATAAAATTATTTGGTATATTTTCATTTCGATAGCGTTCGTAAGATGAAATTAACGTGAGATATACCAATTTTTGATATACAAGGTGTTGCTTTGGACCTGCAAAACATTTTAGGAGGTAATTATGTTAGTGATTCTCGACCCGAATCAACAATAAAATGGGCAGGTATTTTTTTTCATTTTATTCTTATTTACGGAAATCGGTAAGTGTGAACTCCCCTTTTTAAAAAGCGGCCAGTCTGTATGTGTCCTTAAACTGCGTTTTCACACACACAAACAAACGCAACCGACATTTCTTTCATAGATCCAAAGCACTAACCACCGCACGCTCCCACTACCACTAGCCACGCCCCCGTGGCCATCACAAGCACATAAATTGGGTCAATTTATTAGTGTGATTGATGGCGCCGGCGCGTGCATACGCTTGCAAATTCCGCCCGTCAAGTGCGCCTTCGATTATCGGTCGCGATAGGTACCTACTACATAGTTGTAAAAATGACAGACCAATACTCCAATGTAATTGGCGGAGATGGTACGCTTGTATGCCATCAGCGGAGACAATGTATCTCGTGCCATCGAAATGTTCGCGGAGTTATTCCCCAATCGGCATCGTCCCTTACACAGGGTAATGCTGGCTGCTACGCAGAGACTCGATCATCGGCAGTTCGACGTTCCCCAGCATGCTTAAGATCGCGGCAACGAAGGCCTGCCTTTCGCCTTGCAGGAACATATTCTGGAATTCATCCGGCGAAAGCCACGGGCAAGCAAACGGGAGGCTGGTCGACGGTTTGGAGTGCACCACTTCACAGTGTGGCGGCTGCTGCACAATTAAATGCAGCATCCTTTTCATTACCGCAAGGTACAGGATCTCCACCAACTTGATTGACGAGTGTTTATTTACTCGAGTTGGCGTCTACAATGTTCATAACAAACAAAAAGTGATCAGTGCTTTCGACACAATAAAAACGAATGTGTTTGTGTGTTGCAACGTCGTGCTAGACTGTGCCTGGAGTGTGACTGTTGAAACTTTGAACAATACCTCCAGGTAACATAAGTAGGTAATTTATTTATTTGTACATAGAAAATAATTTGTAAATACGATGTTAGCTAAATCAACTTGATAAGTGTAAATAAGTTGATTTAAAATTTTTAACTACGCCAAAAATACCTATCAGACAAAATAAATCACTTAAAATCCCTAACACATGGGTACCTACCTACTTAACTAGCACAAATTATCTTGAGGTATTTATGTCGGTCCTCACCCCGTTAAAAAGCAGAAAAGAAAATCTTAAATCAACAATTTAATCTACAAATAAAAACGAAAACCGTCCTTGGGGCTGAATTTACATAGAGAGCCCGCCGCGGCACTGCGCCCAGTACCTACATAACCTTATTATTATTAGGCGCGCACGCGCTCGCGATTAGTTTCACAGATGTGCAACAGGAACTGCTTACGTGCTATGTAAGGTTTATTTATCGCCGCCTATTATTTTATTCATCAGCTGATAGGTAACTAACGACGCCAACGTGAACTTTTTTTTGGCGCAGTAGTATCTACTTCCTACTATTATTATTTATCGTAATAGCCCAGTGGTTAAGGCGTTCTCCTCTCATGCATGAGGTTGCGGGTTCGCAACTGAGCGTTGTGTTATTTTTAATTCATAATGATGTAAGTACTTTCTAAAACTTAAGACATCATTGAAATCATGTGTTTCGGAAAAAAGCACTTAAAGCCTTTGGTTCCGATAGATTTGTAGCTCTCGGACAGTCGTTAGGTACCACACGGGTCGGTACGGGTCAACGACCTTACAGCCCTGCATAGGGTCATTGGTACGGGTAGTCAAAAGCCAGAAAATCTGACAATTAGTCTAACAAATGGGTATCGTGTTATCAAGTAACTGGTTTGTTGAGGTCTGATACGCAGTCGCCCTACGTGATTCACTGGCACTCCATGTAATGAGCTGCATACAGTTAGACTGAAAGCCGACCCTAACATAGTTGGGAACAGGCTCTGCAGATGATGAAGATTTTCGCATTGTAATGATGCTTAAAAATGAGTTATTATTTAGCGAAATTTTAGAAACAATAATGTAGAAACAACATTGTTATTTTCAAATTCGAACTACATCTCAAGGTTAAATTATTTGCTATAAGTTGCTGTAGCTACAACGATTTGTACAGATCGCGGCACGTTGGTTTCAACCAACCTTGCGCAGTAACAGATTTTCGAGTCTCAATCGAATTGCGGTATGCGTGCAACATGGGGCTGCGCGTAACCATAGCAACGACCGCCATTCTAGTTCAACTTACGTGCCGCGTTTTTTTCGTAGAAATGTGGGCGGAGCCTCGTACAGCCTGTCGTCACTGGTCATCGCATTCACGCACACAGTGACATGACGCGCGATAAATCGCAATGGGTGATTCTGTTTTTTTTGAAGAGGGTTATTAAGAGAGTGATTCTGAAAAACAATAAAATTTAAAAATCTAAAATAAAAAGTATTATTGATTATTGACTTGGTATCGTATTGTTATATGATTATTTACGAGTTTCATAACAACCTCCTGAAAGGTTTTGCAGGTTCAAAACTGCATCTATATACTCTTAAACTTTTTTCGTATCACGCTATTGGATATAACGTTTATTTAATCGAAAGTCATTAGGTCTATCCTTTAAAATATATATTGATACCATCATTGTGGTTAACACCCCGATTCAGAGCAATCTCACTCGGATAGGTTAGATTAGAAGGCTAAGGCGTTATTTTTTATAACCAAGCAGAAACAGGAGTCCCGCAAAGCGGGGCTCCGTCAAGCTATCTTAACAGGTGGTAATCAGTTACTAGGTATATCTACTCAGCATACTATGACCATTAAAAAAAACGGACTTTTTTATCATATTATACTAAATGGGTTTTATAGCTTTTGAGTGGTATATCAAACGATTTTATATTCAATGTACATTATGCTTATAAAAATTAGTTATGTATAAGTGATCATTATATCAAATAAAATTATAGATTCAATTATACTCGTAACTTGTAAATTTAATCAAATTTTTCACATCTCCATAAACATTAATAGATTAAAAAAATATCATCCCCACATTACGTGCAAGGGAGGTACCCTAAAAAAATGTTTTATCAAGATTTTATTTTGTTGCACTTTGTTAGCGTAAGTAATATGTATACCTATGCCAAATTACAGCTTTCTAGTACTAAGCGCCTCTGAACTAAAGCGAGGGCAGACAGACAGACAGACAAGGTGAAACTGTAAGTGTTCCTTGTTTACTACGGAACCCTATAAAAGGCTTCATGACGTCACGTCTGCCACGTGACGGCCGGCCGCACAGGTGCAATCGAGCGTTTAGTAAAAGGCGTTGCATGAGTTGATCGGGCCCAGTCTACGTTCAGTTCTCAACGAGTCCACAAGAATTCACCTACATACTGTGAAAAAGGGTAACAAGCATCAATTAGTGCATTAATCCTTACTAGTTTGTTATTCTTAAATTGGTATAATTATGACCGCTAAGTAGTTATGTAATTAAAGTAAATTATTATATGTGCGGAATGTGATTCTTTATGTATTTTGTTAACATTTATGTGCTTATATTAAACGAGATTATTTTCATCTGTGTTTCTTAATTCTCAGAATCTAATTATGCTCTACTTGAGAAAAAAAATACCATCTATAAAAATCGTGACACGACATTTTGACGGAAAACGTTAGCAATCAAAACTCTAACGACAAATTTATCATTTATCATCACGCCTATAATCCCCGAAAGTTTAAGCAGAGATGTACCTAAAGTACACCCACATTTCGCCAGTTATGTTTAAGTCCCATGTAATAGGAGGCGAGCATATTGCCATCAACCGGGCACAAATCTAGCAACATTCCTGATGAAAAAACCTAATAACTCTTTGCCCGTCCTGGGAATCACACCCAGGACGTCTGCTCGGCAGTAACGCTTGCAACCACTAGACCAATGAGTCAATAAGCTAAATATAAACATTTATATCTTCTTTTTATGTCAAACTCATAGTGTGGATAAAGATCACAACAATCGTTTTAAATGAACAGCGATATAACTGAATGACAGATCTTTTATGGAAACTGCTCTATTTTACATAACTATTTTATTTTCATGGTACAGTCAGCGTCAAAAATATCGGGACGAACCGACCGTTCAAAATGATCTCAACAACTAAGAAAATTAAACTTTATCTCGATTTGATAAAATTCTTGTCAGAATGACAGTTGTCGTGTACTTTCTTCATTTTGATACAGTTCTTGTGTCATTGAGTTAATATTTAATTTTCATAGTTGTTTGGATCATTTTGAACCGTCTGATCGTCCCGATATTATTGACGCTGGTTTAGATTATTTTGAACAGTCTGTTCGTCCCGATATTATTGACGCTGACTGTACTAACCTAACATCGCTTTGTTTTTGTTACGTTTGCTGCGATATTTTTGGTAGCAGAATAGTTTGAATGTCAATATTATTCTTATTTTGTATAAATATGGTATGGTATGGTATGGTATGGTGTATAAATATGGTGGTAGTATTGAGGTAGAATTTGTAACTATATTTTTATGAAGGGAATTCATACAAACATCTTTACGTTCCTTTACTAACCGACCAAGACATTTTTTATGACACAATTAGTTTCACAGCTCAACGCTAACATTAAAACTAAAGCACGTAATAGCCCGGTAATTTTAGCAATGCAAATTATTGCCCATAACACGTTACAAAGAATTTATAGCCCTCACTCCAATGTAATGGGGCAATAAACAATGTCGCAAAGTATTCATAAAATATATTTGTTTACTTTGCAGAAAATTAAGGCCCTTCATACGAACGACCTGTAAGCTGACCAGCTTAAAGTATTGTTTGTATTACCGTTGCATCCAAATTTAAGGCGAACATCAACCGATTTTCAAATACTGTTGGTACATAATTAATGTTTAAAGTGTTACCAACTTCTTATTTTATTTTATTCATTAGGGACAAAAAACCAGTTACATGTAACTGGTTTTTTGTCCATGCATTTTTTACCATGGTAAAGAAAATGCTTAAACTATGATAACAAACATGTAACCCACACCAGTGTCCACGTATTAACTGTGATTTGAGTATACGAAGGTGATCGCTTAACTTAACCTACTTTATATCAACCAAAATACCAACATAGCCTTTTTCTTGAACAGTTGGTTAGACATAATGAATAAGTCAAGTTTTATAGAATTAGTGTTATATGTCTCAAAAAGGTTACAAAGAGATGCGCGTTCCCCAACGTTACGTTTGCACATGTCTGTGTGAAACATTCGGGGCACCCGCAGCCCCCGTTGGATATCAGTACAGGGCACTTTGTACTGTAATTTGTTTCTTAACTCAATACAGTAGAATCTGTTGCTACTTAAGCTGTATAGAGTTATTACATCTAGAAGCAGCCGGCTGGACTCTGAACTCAGAACACATTATTGAACGACAGCATTTACCTATAATTCATAGATTGTAAGAGCTTCTTTTGTACGATTTCTAATCTAGAGCACAATTTTTGGTAGAAAGGGTTTTCGCCTTTTCTGGCTGGCGCATACCCCCACCGTACCGTACCTATCAAAGTTTTGTATAAGAATAAGAACTATGTTCTTTTTTTTGAAGACTAAATGTGAATCCCTTTTTTCTTTTTTTTTTTGTGAAATTATCAAATAACTTCTCCCGCTCTGGGCGGAGCGGGAGGGTGTAAATGTATAAATGTGAAATATCAACAGGCTTAGCACGAGCACCGTTTTATCTACGGAAGAATACACAAAAATGACGTTCTGTGTAGACAGTACGACGACAGCAAAGTAGACAGAGTCAACTGCACTTTTTACGAAATTCACTCTTTTACATAATTCGACTCAGAATTCGTTGTCGATTTTTTTTCTTTTTGCTTCTCAATTTTTACTGATATTAAGTCACGTATATAAAAAACAACTACAACATTTTTTTTCAAAGTGTCGATATAGCGTACTTTGGAACAAAAACATATTACCTATAGTAATATTGGCCTTCACCATTTCCTTGGTAATGTCCTATTAACTAAATGATGTAAAATAGGAGAAGATAGCCTTGCTCTTCTATTAATTATCACAGTTTTGCATTCAAAACGCTCTCCTGTAAAATCATGATTTTATAGATAACAGTATATACTTACTTTGTGGCCGTCGAGTAGAAAAACACAAATTGTCTTCACTACCTTAGACAACTGTCAGTTGTCAGTGTGATTTTGACAGTTTGGTATAGAAAGTTTCTTCTGAAGTAGTCTACTTAAAAAAGGACCTAGACAAAGATCGGTAGAAACGGAAGACAAACTGACAGATTTCATAAGGATTTCTACGGTGCGATGTCAAAAATGGAGAAACGAAATGTCACTTTGTATAGAAAAAGCTATGTCTATTCTTCGAAGAAATAGAAAGCCTCATGCTAAGCCTGCTGGGAGACGTAAGTTAGTCATACGCCCAAATTAAATACTGCTGTATAGATAGCCACTTGATATTTTAAATATCGTCATTTACTTGAACATTGGAAAGACATGATGTAATATCATTATCCTCAGTCTGGTGACACCGAGGAGATTGCTGTCAGTTAAAGATAATTAGATTTTTATTCGATATTTATAAGTAAACACAAAATTGGACGACGCGCGACGACGATTTTAAATACGTATCCAAATAACAAGCAATATTAGCTTCATGGACTTGTTTTTAAATTAAAAACCATGTTTTTATTTATTTTTCACATTGTGCCGTTACATTACGAATTCATTTTTCGTTCGTTGTATTCATAGTTTTTAATTTCTCTGTTTCATATCGTTCGCTTTTAAAAACATGTCACGAATAATGGCTTTGGAATTACTTTTTCCAGGATTTTTACTGGCTAACTGCTGGACTGTATCTTGTGCTTTTTAATTAGTAGATAAGTTATACTCGTTGCAGGTTTTTTTGTTTAACCATTTTTGCAGAAATATTAGAATCGTAGAAGTTTCTTCCTACTTCATTCCTAGTTCATGAAGAAAATAACAATACGTTTAATTAGATACATCATTTGTTTTACACACAACCAGAAGCAACATTTTTGTTTTCAGTCGACGGCGACGCTAAAAACCAGTTTTTTTTTTTAGTAATGTCAAATTACTTGATCAAATTCAGAGTCAGTTGGCATGAAATGACAGACTTTTTTTTTTTGGATGGGAAATCATCAAATAACTTCTCCCGCTCTGGTCGGAGCGGGAGGGTGTGTCAGACTCTTACTGACTAAAACCCACCCGTATTCCTTCCTGTTGCCTGTATTGCCAGGGGCCTCGGTGACCCATTAGTACCTTCCCGCGACCCCGGCAGGCATCGGCCCTAGTGGACCCCTACATTTCTGCTGACGACATCTCTTTGAGGCGCGCGTGGAATACGACGCGCCGTCGACCCGGGCCTGGTCCTTACCGGAGCTCCGTCCCAACCGTCCCGCCTCCTCCTTCGCGAGCATTACTGCTTCGCAGAAGGAGATGACGGCTGCCCATGCCCTCTCGCTCCGTACCATGGCCTGAACCAGGGCCGGACGCGTGAGATCTCTGCCGCCGATCGCCTCCACGAGGACACGGCGGTGCTCTGCCCAAGCCGGGCAGACCTCCATCGTATGCTCCACCGTGTCCTCCGGGCGATCCATATAGTGGTGACACCCGGGCGTTTCCTCCCGCCTTATCCGACACAGGAACCTCCCGAAGCTGCCGTGTCCGGTGAGGACCTGCGTCAGGCGGAAGGTGAGGACGCCGTGGCGCCTCTCTAGCCACTCCTCAAAGAGGGGTCTTATCGCCGCAATCGTGGCGTGCCCAGCACTGGGTTGCGACAACCGTACTCTCCATGTCGCCATGAGATGTCGCCGGAGCTCCGTCCGCCGTACCACGATTTCTCGCGGCAGCGGAGTTACGCCCCGGCGTTTTGCCTCCTCGCGCCACTCCCATACGTGCGCGAGGATTTTCGACTCCAGATCCCATGGCGGCAATCCGGCAAGGAGGCTCGCTGCCTCACAGGAGACCGTGCGATATCCCCTGACCATCCGGATGGCCATGACCCTTTGGGCTGTGCTCAACCGGTGGGCTGGCCGCAGCGCCAGAGAGCGCGCCCATACAGGAGCCCCGTAGAGGGCCATGGACCGCACGACCCCCGCGTAGTGCCTCCGGCAGGAGGCGTTACGACCCCCTAGATTGGGCAGGAACCGCTTCAATGCAGCGCTCGCCCGCTCCAGTTTGGGAGCCAAACATCTGAAATGCTCCACGAAGTTCCACCGGCTGTCGAGGACGAGTCCCAGGTACTTCATCGTCGACTCGACGCCGATGGAAACCCCTCCTACCGTTATTTGGGTCCCCAACGGTGACCCATGGCCTCGGACTTGTGCAGGGCCACCTCGAGTCCCAATTGCCGGATCCTTTTGATGATTGTCGCAACCCCGCGTGCCGCTACTTCGGCCGCCGCCTGGTGCGACCTCCCCTGCACCAGGACCAACGTGTCATCAGCGTAGCGAAATGAAAGACTTAAGGTCTGCATAAGTTTTCAGATATTTTTAACAGACTTCAACAAAGGAGGAGGGTATTCATGTTCGTCTGTATGTACATATTTTTTTTTATGTTTGTTCATCGATATTATTTTCATCAATTATGGACCGATTTGGAAAATTATTGTTTCATTTGGTAGAGGAAAACTTGTGCGGTGGTCTCATATACATTTTTAGTTTTTGACTTTTTAACTAACTTTGCTTTAGTAGTTTTTGAGTTAGCTTCGATAATACGTATTTAATCCACTTTGTATCTTGATGATGTTATAATACTTCTTGTCACTGTTGTTTACTTATCAAGTAGTGGTATACGAATTGGTGTGGGGTAGGATAACTGTAAACTGAAAAATATAAAACTACCTACTAACTACTAAAAAAAAACAACCGACAGCCAAACAAAGACTACAAAGTGAATAATAACTTTAATTTCGGAAGTCAGTTGTAAAAAAGTAAAAATAAAAACAAAAAAAAAATTATAATCAATATAATAAAATAAATAAATCTAAAAACTAAAATACATAATATGTGGATATGTTCTAAGTTTCAGTTTTTGGAAGTCGGTTGTTTTCTTTAAGTAAATAGTTGCGCTATTTGGCATGATTATAACATGGATGTTTTAGATGGGATTTCACTTTACCTAGCTACTTATTATTTTTCATTAGCAAAAGAAATCGAATTTTCGTCATTTTTGACGTCAAGTAGCTACTTTCAGTCAAAGCCAAATTGATCAAATCCATTATAATTAAGAAAAAACATACAAAGTTCGTAACTCAAAAAATCTTTAATGATACCCGACCCTTTGATTTTCTAAAATTAATTCCGGGCAGAGCTTGGGACGTTAATTTATTTTGATTAAGCTTCTTTCGTGTTCTACTTCAAAATTAAGCTGAGATAACTTTTTCTTTCGGACATTAGGACTGGCTTTTGAGTATTAATTAGACAAGCTATCTTGTGCCGAATAAATATTGTGTCTATTTTACGTAAATTTTTATAATGTGCGTTTTGTTTGTGCAGAATAAACAATTTTTCTTTTCTTTCTTTTTTCTTCTTAATTAATCAAATCGCACCAAGTGAGATGTCATTCCACCTGATACTAGGGATTGACGGCTCACTTCAAGCTCACTTACAGCATAGACCGGTTGACCAGCGGTTGTACTGTAAATATAAACCTTTGAAATAATGACTCTTACAAATTTCAGTGTAAGAAGCAAACACCAAATCTTTGGCCACGTGTTGGTGACTACATCCAAATTGAAGGATGCTGTTGTACCCACTTTTTCAATAAAGTGTGAAAACAAAATGGTTTAATTCCCCCTTTCCATTGCTTTTTTTATAAACCACTGAAATAAAATATTCTGCTACTATTATTTTCAACGAAAAGTTCATGCAGCTCTAGTACACTATGTAAACGAGAATAAAAAATATCGTTACCGTTTGTTTTCGGTCACACTTTAGTTTGTCTAATAAATACTTCAGGGCGTGACCTTACGAAAAGAGGTTGTAGGAATGTCGCCTTTGATCTAGGCCGAATGACTAATTGGTAGAATTTTTTACCACTTCGCTCTTTAGGTTTCGAGACAAAAAACAAATCTTGAACTCATTTCCATGCTAATTTCGGAGGGGGAGGGAAACAAATTCATCAGCTAGATGTTTATACAAGTTACAAGGGAAAATAAATGAATGTGGCTTTTTTGTTTGTCTTAAAATGAGCCTCAGGCACATTTACACGTTTTTAGTAAAACTTTAAGATTGTGGTTTCTCCAATTATTTTATACAAAAAATTTTGGAGTAGTTGATTTTTAATCGACTTGTAGGTATAATAAATCAAAACTAGTGAATATATGGGTTGCAATAACCTTCATTTAAATTCGATACACATAATGTACACATGTATAATATGAAAGGGGCTTGTGGCTAAGTAATAACAGCCGCACGGGTCGATTGATCAGGTTAAGCTACGATTGCCGCGGTTGGTCCGTGGATGGGTGACCATCTTTACATACCAAGACCCCTTCGTGGCTCGGAAAGCACGTTAAGCCGTTGGTCCCGGCTGTCATTTATAGATCTTTGACAGTCGTTACGGGTCGTCAGAAGCCCGCAAGTCTGACAACCAGTCTTACCAAGGGGTATCGTGTTGGCCAGTAACTGGGTTGTGGAGGTCAGATAGGCAGTCGCTCTATGTAAAATACTGGTATTCAGCTGTATCCAGTTAGACTGGAAGCTGACCCCAACATAGTTGGGAAAAGGCTGGGCAGATGATGATGACACATAGGTAATGTACACCTAAATTTAGCTAAAGACCAGGATTTACCCACTTACAAAATGGTAAATTAATATTGATTTTTAGAACATACATATTTTTTGTATTACGGTCTTTATTACTCTACTAACTTAGTAGTATTTGCCGGATCCCATTCAATAAGTGCAAATGAAACTGAACGCGATCATCAGAATGTGTAGAGGACAAGAGACCGGTCTTGAACGCGGTTTAGATGTGCTGAACGCGTTCAGTTTCATTGTGAAATTCGGCCTTATTTAAAGATCAAGCAGATAGGTGGCATACAATGACGTCTTACTGGTAGCGATAATAGAATCTGATAGCTCAGCTCTTTTCAGGGCACGGTAGTCGTAACATAAACTTTGTACTAAAATTCCTCTATCAAGCTTTTGACTTTGTAACAAAAAACATGGCGCCAAGACATTTTTCCTTTTAAAGAACGTCAAAGGTTAAGATTGTTTTTTATTGGTACATGCAACTTCGTCCGCTTGTATGTATTTCTAAATTTACCTTACCAGTCTATAATACAAATTTCAAAAACCACTGCACATTGCTTAGTATTGAAAAAAAAATTCTACCTTCTAAGAACAGATTTCCGATTTTCCATTAAGAGAACCGCAGTGGTAGCCCGCGGATTTCCGGCCACCGTAGGCGCGGGCTTGTGGACGGTGAGCAATAGGTAGCTCACCGTCCGGTAAGGACCAGGCCCGGGTCGATGGCGCGATGTATTCCACGCCTGCCTCAAAGAGATGTCGTCAGCACAAATGTAGGGGTCCACTAGGGCCGATGCCTGCCGGGGTCGCGGGAAGGTACTAATGGGTTACCGAGGCCCCTGGCAACACAGGCAACGGAAGGAATATGGGTGGGTTTTAGTCAGTAAGAGTCTGACACACCCTCCCGCTCCACCCAGAGCGGGAGAAGTTATTTGATGATTACCACCCAAAAAAAAAAAGTGGTAGCCCGTGAAATTCAAATTTTCTTACGTTTTTTTCAATTTGCAGGTGGCAGTGTTGTACATATCTTGATCAAAATTTGATTAGTGACCATAACAAATATATGTTTACAGAATTACAATCATCAAAATTATTAATAGATCTCTCTAATTAAAATTTGTTCCATAAAAAAATTGTTCTTATGGAACAAATCGAACTAAAAGAGATGTATCAATGATTCTAATGATTATAATTCTGTAAATACATATTTTTTTATGGCCGCGAATCATATTTTGATCAAGATACAACCTGACACTGACTTGTAAACTGCAAAAACTTAAGAAAATTTTCATTTCGCGGACTACCACTGCGGACCCATCTTAATGAATCCAAGTAGGAAACTGCCGAAAATCTGTTCTTAGAAGGTAAATTTTTTTTTCGAATGTGCAGTGGTTTTTGGAATTTGTATTATAACCTTAAATGAAACTATGATAGATCCAGTGAGTTCTTTTTAATCCTAAAATATCCTGGTCAAAATCATTTTTATCATCGAATCTCACGCCTTATCCATTCATTCGCCTGCCTTTGTGACATCGTATATCCCTAATAGATCGTAAATGCTTCCGATTTTACTGCAGTAACATATTGCTCTAACAACCTTACATATTCTTATACATATACAAATAGACAAAATGTTGAATTAGTGAGCAGCTGTTCGAGTCGTAAACGTTAAGGACAAAGCTGGTGGAACATCGTTTATTAGGGATGCTCTGTAAATATGTGGATATGTTCTAAGTTTCACGTTTGTTTACTCCAGGCTTAGCATGACGCTTTCTATTTCTACGAAGAATAGACAGCTCTTTCTATACAAAGTGACATTTTGTTTCTCCATTTCTGACATCGCATCGTAGAAATCCTTCTACATAAAAAAGGACCTTGACAAAGATCGTTAGAAACAAAAGACGAAATGACAGATGCTAGAAGGATTTCTACGGTGCGATGTCGAAAATGGAGAAACAAAATGTCACTTTGTATAGAAAGAGCTGTCTATTCTTCGTAGAAATAGAAAGCGTCATACTAAGCCTGCTGGATGTTAAATAAAAGGAACTTAACTTTAATTACAAAATATATATAAATTGTTAATATCATGACCATTTTTTGAAAACACTACCAAAATGTCATGAGAAAAGTTTTGAGTATGAATGTCCAATGGCAATAAGAGTAGGGGAATACCAAAGAAACGATGGACGGACTGTGTGAAAGATGATATGGGTAGATAGAGGGTGATTACCGAGATGACAACTAATAGAAAAATATATGTTGCGCCGACCCCAAATAAATTGGGATAAGGGCAGGAGAATGATGATAAAATTGGTATCATTGCCATTCTTTGAAATGACTAGCAGGCTCGTATGGACCAAAAAATATAAGAACTGCTCCGTAAAAATCTTGACGTGAACATTTATAGAAAACTCATTCACAGGATAAACACCGTACAAACAGGAAGGTGAGTCGCACAGTCACTAATCAAACGAAGTGAAAATTAATTCCAGTTAAGTGATAATGCCGTTGATTAGAGTTGCACCAATCGATTGGTGAAACAAGCCTTTGTAATACGTGTTGTGTGTAGTTGAGGGCAAACAAACGGTTAAGCGTACAAATGTAGGTGCAACTGACCCCGGTTGGCTTTAATTACTCTGCGAAATGAGACTAGAATTTAAATTAAGAACGAGTAGATTTCGTCGATGAATGAAATAGTTTTTGGTTGCTTAGAAGTTTGATATCAATTATTTGCTCT
The DNA here is from genome assembly GCA_905333075.3 of Atethmia centrago. Classification (NCBI taxonomy): domain Eukaryota; kingdom Metazoa; phylum Arthropoda; class Insecta; order Lepidoptera; family Noctuidae; genus Atethmia; species Atethmia centrago. The sequence continues at coordinate 9,440,483 of HG995377.1, forward strand.
ATTGGGATTGGTTTAGAATTTTATTGATACTAATTTAAATGTTTCAATATTTGTCTACGTTAAATCGATACTCTTTAAAGCTGACATTAAGTAACTGTTATAATGTTTGGATTACCTAAAGTTGGCAAATAATTCTATGTACTTGTTGAGAACGGTAACTGTACATAACTCTTTAATCTGCTAGACCGTGATTTATTTCATGACCAAAACACATTTTTTGCACAAAATAAATAAGGCTAAATAAGGCACCTATAAATTCTTCTTAGTTAAAACGTTTCAACACGAAGAATTTTTTCTTATTAAAAAATGCAAAACCACGAAAAGTCAGAACTCATTAAGACTGAATAAATTTGCATGATTTTCTTCTCTTTCTCATTTTAAAACCCTTTAAAATACACTAATTGTGGATTTTATTCACAAATGGTGGCTTTTCTTAAAAAATATGCCTCTGAAATGCTGACAAAAATCATAGCACAGCAACATTGATAGGTAATTTAATTTGTTGACAATCTGAAAACACGTGCAGAGAGTACCTCAACATTTTTGGCCCAAATGAGCATGCAGCTTTATCCATTGAATTGCATTACATTGCATAACATAATCAGCCTATAATGTTCCCACTACTGGGTTACAGGCCTCCTCTCTGTGAGAGGGAGTGGGCCGTAATCCAGCGTTTGGTGGATCAATTGTATTGACTAAACATTAAATTAATCTACCGTTAACAATACTTTTAACAAAATTCTCCGTCTACGGTTTATATCGCTTCTTTTGTTCCGAAAACAAAACACAGTCGTATAAATTTCCAAACTTGAATAACGAAAAGTGTCCTGAAAACAGCTTCTCCGACTATCCTCTTAACAAGCCGGTCTACGTCCTATTTCTCGTATATACGTCTGTCTGTCCGTTCGTCTGACCGCTACAGAGAAAAGGCATGGCTTGCTTTAAGCTCAGCTTTAATGCTAAACCTCACATCAGCTGCGGGTAACTTGCTATCTTAAATGCATTTCCGTACGAATTTAATGGGAACATCCGCGTCTCTTTTAGACTTAACGTTTTTAAGTAACGTTGAGCTTGAGCTAAACGTCGGTTTTAAAGGGAGATGGCGAGTTTTTTTTAATTACGTTTCTTTTTAGAGTTACCTGTAATTCATAGAGGGAAATATGTAGCAATATTTTACGTGCTTATTTGTATGAAGCTGCAATAAAAAGCCTGCAAGAGCGACGGTGCATAGTAAGCGTCCAAGCTTCCTGGGCAGTCAACCGTGCTATCCTACTGACTGGCTAATCCTTTTGCCACGGCTTGATCTAATTATATTCTAGCTTAGCTCTTGCCAACTCGAGACTAAAATACTTAGGTGTGGTAATATTTAGATTTGTAATAATCAAACTAGGTGTTGCCCACACCTTCATCTGCGATCCATGATGAAAAGTATGCCTATATCCTTCTCCAAGTTATGGTCTACCCATGTGCCAAATTTCATCCAAATCCGTTCAGCCGTTTTAGTGTGAAAGCTTAACAAACAAACTCACTCTCGCAATTATAATATTAATTAGGATGCCTAAACACTTACTCGATTTTGTCGATCAATAATGTAAGAGAAATGGCATAGACCTCGTATTATATCACATGACATGTGTCACTATACAAATATAGTACACCTAATTATATTCTTTCAGATAGAACAAGGAAAACAACGAAAAACAACGTGTGGAAAATTCTCACATAAATATTAGATTTTCAGTCGACGTTGTAAGTAATGTGTCTCAAAAATACGAGAAGCTCTCCTGCCTGTGAGAACGAGCAACTGTCATGATTCGGAGAAATCCCACCTATGACTGGCACTAGGTAAATAATATATCTGACCCAGAAAACATAAAAACCCCCGTGACGTTTCATTTTTGCCGGTCCCTTAATCTGATGCACGTTTTCTGAGAACGAAGAAATATATAAAAAATAACTAAGTGATTTTTATTTGAGTAGCATTAATGAGCAGGCCAAAGAGACTTTTATTCACTCCGTGAATCCCAAATTCAATACAAAAATGTACGTCTTGAAAATATTTACAGTATTTCATACACGTGTAATGTATTTATGTGTTTTCTTGTATTGTTTGAAGATTTGAAAAGTTACTAGACGCGAAATTTTCGAAATTGGTTTTAAACCGAAGGGTAAATGTTATAATATTTGAAAAAGGCTTGATTTGCTAACCAACATTATTAGAAACTAGCTTCTGCCCGCGACTTCTTTCGCGTGGAAGTCGTAAGACACCATTTTATTAAAATAACAGCCACATTTTTATAAAAACAAACAAAAACTGACCTGTTTGTCTAGCGGCGAAATGATAAATGATGTTATTTCTGTAAGAAGGTTTGTACATCATATTTTTAAAAACATTACCCTCCTTCTGGGGCAGTCGGGTAAAAACTAGATGAAGTCGGCGTTTCCTATCTGACTACTCTGAGAAGAAAGGCCGAAACAAACTTAGAGGTCACAGTCTCTTTTAAAGTCCTGATATAATCTTGGTGTCTGAAATGGTTTTTTGAGGAAAGAACCACAAAATTTTGAGTGGCAGGTCCACTCAAATCTGGGCACGCCACGATTGCGGCGATAAGTTCTTTGAGGAGTGGCTAGAGAGGCGCCACGGCATCCTCACCTTCCGCCTGACCCAGGTCCTCACCGGACATGGCAGCTTCGGGAGGTTCCTGTGTCGGATACGGCGGGACAAAACGCCCGGGTGTCACTAATGTGTGGATCGCCTGGAGAACACGGTCCACCGTGTTCTCCAGGCGATCAGGCAGAGATCTCTCGCGTCCGGCCCTGGTTCAGGCCATGGTACGGAGCGAGAGGGCATGGGCAGCCGTCACCTTTTTCTGCGAAGCAGTAATGCTCGCGAAGGAGGAGGTGGGACGGTTGAGGGAAAGGCAAATTTCGCGCCCTCTTGCCCCTAGCCGCCGCAGGAGACGCCCTGGGCGTCGGGAATCCCGGGCGGATTTCCGGCCACCGTAGGCGCGGGCTTGCGGACGGTGAGCAATGGGTAGCTCACCGTCCGGTAAGGACCAGGCCCGGGTCGACGGCGCGTTGTATTCCACGCGCGCCTCAAAGAGATGTCGTCAGCACAAGTGTAGGGGTCCATTAGGGCTGATGCCTGCTGGGGTCGCGGGAAGGTACTAAAGGGTTACCGAGGCCCCTGGCAACACAGGCAACGGAAGGAATACGGGTGGGTTTTAGTCAGTAAGAGTCTGACACCCCCCGCTCCGCCCAGAGCGGGTGAAGTTATTTGATGATTTCCCACCCAAAAAAAAAAACAAAGATCCACTCAAATCTAGTTCAGTCACTGCACGCATTTGTCAGTTATCGTGCAGCTCTACTCATAACTTAACGAGCTCAACGGGTCGACGAACAATACCAAAGACAGGACATTTGGGTAGGCCGAATGAAGTACTCAAACTGCCAGACTATGATAGAAACTAACTGAGACAAAAAAAAAAGATGGGGTACATAGTCCTCACATTCACAATAATTAAAATAATGTAATACTTGTATATATTTATACAGATACAATGCTGCCCGTGGGCATGTGACCGCCCATATATTACTGAATATTCATGAAAAATTATCGAAAATTTACTTTAAAAGGAGGTAGACCCCCTTTTAAAGTAAATTTTCGATATTTTTTTTCTTTTATTTAATATTGTGCATGTTATTCGATTTTTTTATTTTTTGAGTAGTATTTGTGACCTCGCTTTACATTTTTTGCCATAATAATATTTACGATGTTAGTGACTTGATTTGGATTCCGTTTATTATTTCAAAAAGCTTAAGAGTTATTTTATCGGATTAACTAACATTTTATGGAAAGAAGGCGTGAGTTTATGTATGTGTGTATGTATGTAACTAACATTTTTTATTAAAATTGTCTATGAAAAAAAACGGAGGTAAAGATATTTTTTTTTTAAATCAGTACTACTAACGATTAAAAAAGTTTTACAGGGGATTTTACGGACTTACACCCGGGTTTTTTAGGGTTCTGTAGTAAACAAGGAACCCTTAAAAATAGTTTCGCCATGTCCGTCCGTCTGTCTGTCTGTCTGTCCCCGCTGTAGCTCAGAGACGCTTAGTACTAGAAACTTGTTATTTGGCATAGGTATACATATTAATCACGCCGACAAAGTGCTAAAATAAAACCTTAAAAAAAAAAATAAATATGGTACGTCCTTTGCAAGTAATGTGGAGATGATATTTTTTTTCTCGTCTATTCCACGGTGTGGAGTATCGTTGGATAAGCCGTTCAAAAATATTGCGGGTCTGTCAACACCACTTTTTGATTCAAGGATGCGCTTACGTAATATTAAGCATTAAATTGCAATTTTTTGTTAGATTCAAGTGTCCCCTAAAGCCAGCTAAATGGTTGTTTATGAAGATATTAAAAAAATCGTGGCAGTAGTACATATAATGAAATTAAAAGGAAAAATATCACAGCTAAGTGGGCTTTACAAGTTAACGAGTAATAGTCGACCAACTTAAATTTGCAGTTGGAGAATTGATTGTGGCATATGTCGATGTATGGGAGAACATGTTATTCAACTAGAATATTAAGTTTGTTTTTGGGATAAATTCATACCAACTTCCCAACTACGAAACCCTTCATTGTGCGTGGTCCGACACGCACTTGGCCGGTTTTTTTTTTAATAAATACTGATTTTTTTACACAGAAACGCTACTCAAAATTGAATAACATGGTAAATATTAAAGATAGGCCCCCTTTTAAAGTTGATTTACGATAATTTTTCATGAATATTCAGAAAAATTACCCATGGGCGGCATTGTACAGTTAGCAAAAAATTAATCAACATTCACTGGAGCAGCTCAATCACAAGCCTTTTTGTCCACAATATTGTCTTTAACTGTATAGGCTTTCTAGCACAGTTTCCGATTTATAAAACATTAGAATTTCTTAAGGCTTAGTTCTTGAATATGGCTAGGAAGTTTATTATAAAAATGTATACATTGATGTCTAATCGAGACACATATTTTTATGCCTGGTTGTAGGAACTACAAATTTGTGTTTGTTCCTAGTATTTACATTATTTATTTTGGATATCACTATATTTTTTAAACAGATTAATATTTTTTTTTGTAACGCTTCTAACAATAACATCATAATAAGACCGTATATCCATGTGCCAGGCATAGCTATGTTTATCATGTATGATAACAATCATTATGATTTATGTTACCAAGGGTGTATAATGGTATAACAATATATTTACATATGAATAGTGAATGCCTTGCAATTTTGCGAGATTTAATATTCTATTTTGTCGTCTATACAGGTATTCATTACCACCATAAAAGAAAGAATTTTAAAAAATACTTTTTTTTTCCATCTAGTTTTCAGACGTCCACCTGAGCATAGGCCTCCAACAAAAGTCGTCACTTCTATAGGTATATTATATAACATCTGGATATCGAAAAATACAGATAACGAGATAACAAATGATTAAATGATTATGATTATGATTATGACGACAAAAAAAACAAACTCGTGTTCTAAAAACTATTATCAGAACCTGCACTCTAATTGCGTAACACACAACCAACCACAATCTGAATAATTTTCAAGTATATTGCTAAACCATTGCTTCATTGATTAGAAAAATTTGTCTGCTGAACAACTTAAGACGCTGACAACACCTAAAACGCGGTCACTCTCAGATTGCATAGAAAAGAAAGAGACGCGCGATGACACAACGCTTGTAATTTATTGCAAAATATGAAGCAATTCTCTATTTACTCAAAATTGAGTTGAGTAATCGAAAATAAAAAACAACCAAGTTCTGCATTCAAATAAGACGTTCTAGTTATTAATTAAAAACGTAACGTATGTTGATATTTAATGCAGATATTTTGGATTAGAACTCAAGGTAAGAGGTTAGTTTAACGTTAGTTTGTATCGAGATATTTTTTTCAAAACGTGTTTTGGTTTATTTTTTATTATTATTTTTTGATTATGTTTTCCTCTACCACAAACTATACAGATTTGGCAATTTTTTTTCTTAAGAGAAGCCTATTTTGGTCAATTGGGTCTTGTCAGCGCCTTAAATAACGTGTAGGCTATACATATAAACACATAAATATTAAAAACTTACTTGTGCATATTACACACAACACATACATACATACATACATATTATATACACACAACAGTAATAAAATTACACTAATAAAATACCATACATGCCACATGTCTGTACACCGCCTTACTGTCTGCCTACCCACCGCTCGACCGCGCGCCGCGGCCAGCGAAGCCCTGCGCCCTCGCTGTGCCGCACGCCGTTGATACCTACGACACGACCGAAGTGATTTCGGGAAAACGATCGGATCGCCGCCCGAGCCGCTGCGTCTCCCGCGCACGGCCGCGCCCCTCGGACGCCCTCGCCAGTCCGCTATAGACCTCTCCGGCGAATGCATGCCCTTTTATACCTCGCGCCGCGCATTATTGTTAATAGTCTATATTGTTAATAAACAGTTATATTATATTTAAAGTAGTGTTTAATTAATAGGTTACCTACCTTAAACCTACACTAACACACTACAGTGGTGACCCCGAACAGTAAACACGTGCTAGTGCTACCTGAAACTTTAGTGCGGTACGGAGTGTGTGGTCTCAAAAGTGACCAAAAACTGAACGCTACACAACATTATGAGTGATTCCGAACAGGATACGAAGCGGTCTGGATCACCGGCATCGCATGACGTTTTTCGGGTCGGCGTGCGAGTCCCTCCATTTTGGCCCGAGAAGCCCGCGATTTGGTTCGCCCAAATAGAAGGTCAGTTCGCGATATCGAATATTACGGCTGACACAACCAAGTTTTATTACGTCGTCAGTCATCTCGACCCAAGGTATTCAACAGAGGTCGAAGATATCATCGTGAATCCACCTGCGACCGATAAATACGGCAAATTGAAGACGGAACTTATAAAGCGGCTATCAGAATCCCGCGAGAAGAAAGTTCACCAGCTGCTGACACATGAAGAGCTTGGTGATAGGAAGCCGTCGCAGTTTCTCAGACACCTGCAGCACCTCGCCGGTCCTAAAGTGCCTGAAGAATTTTTAAGAACAATATGGTCGAGCCGGCTGCCTAGTAACATACAGTCCATAATCGCGTCTCAGGTATCCGCACGCCTCGATGAATTAGCCGATCTCGCCGACAGAATTCACGATGTCGTGCCGAGAGGTCATCAAGTAGCGTCGACATCAGCAAATGTGGTGAGTGATATGGAAACTATGTCTAAACATATGATCGAACTTACAAAACAAATGCAACTATTAACTCAAAAAGTCGACAATATTTCTCGGCGGGCAGGCCGATCAACAAGTCGTAACGACCGATCAAAATCCCGCGAGAGCAGATCTCACTCACGAAATAAGGAATATCCATCATGTTGGTACCACTATAAATTTGGTGCGAAGGCCACCAAATGTGTTCAGCCCTGCGATTTTAAGCCGGAAAACTGCAAAAGCAGTCAGTAATGGCGGCTGACGACTGCTCTACCTGTAAAGGCCGCCTATTTATCTCGGATAAATGTACCGGCATACAGTTTCTTGTAGACACAGGTTCAGACGTGTGCGCCTACCCAAAATCGTTATTACGTAATCAGCTGCGATATAATAATAAATGTAACTACGAACTTGTCGCTGCAAATGGTACTCCGATACCTACCTACGGTATATATCAACTCAATCTTAACCTTGGATTACGTCGTGAGTTTACTTGGAAGTTCATTATAGCAGATGTTTCAAAGCCCATAATAGGCGTCGATTTTTTTAAGTTTCTACAATTTATTAGTCGACTGCAGACGACAACAGTTGATCGACTCGATTACGAACCTGACCGTCGGCGCACCTTCATCTCACGAAATAACACACGAACTGCTGTCCTTGAAAACATTTACTGGTAATACAACTTATCTCAACCTACTACGATGTTATCCAGAGATAACCAGACCAGCTGGTTCAAATAATGTACCAATACATAACACAAAACATCACATTAGAACAACATCCGGTCCTCCAGTAACATCACGACCGCGTCGTTTGGCACCAGATCGTCTCCAGGTCGCGAAGAAAGAATTTGAGGAAATTTTACAAAATGGCACAGCTCGCCGTTCAGAAAGTCCATGGTCATCTCCACTACACCTGGTACCTAAAAAAGACGACGGCTGGAGGCCATGCGGTGATGATAGATCTTTAAATGCACGAACAATACCTGACCGGTACCCAGTGAGGCATATACACGACTTCGCATACCAGCTGTCAGGATCCACTATATTTTCAAAAATTGACCTCGTAAAAGCATTTAATCAAATACCAGTATATGAAGACGACATTAAAAAGACAGCAATCACAACACCATTCGGACTTTTCGAATTCACCGCAATGACATTCGGTTTAAGAAATGCCGCGCAGACCTTCCAACGGTTCCTCGATGAAATTCTGCAAGGATTCGAATTTACATTCGGGTTCTTAGATGATATTCTTGTGTTCTCAAACGGGGAGACAGAGCACATCGGACACCTACAAAAACTTTTTGAACAATTAAAAAAGTATGGCGTAGTAATCAACACCAATAAGTGCGTATTAGGTGTTAACGAAATAACATTCTTGGGTTACCATGTATCTGCTGCGGGAATACGACCCCTACCAGAAAAGGTAAAAGCGATCCAAGAATACACCCTCCCCAAAAATGCTAAGGAGTTACGAAGATTTTTGGGGATGATTAATTTCTACAGAAAGTTTCTTCCTGGCGCCGCTCAAATACAAGGCCCGCTCAATCAAGCTTTAAGTGGCCCAAAAATTAAAGGAAACACGCCCATCACTATAACACCTGAGATTCAAGAAGCATTCGACGCTTGCAAAAAAATCTTGTTAGAAGCCACTCTCATCTCGCATCCAGATACACAAGCTGAGTTAGCACTTTTTACCGACGCTTCAGACGTGGCCATCGGAGCTGTCTTACAACAAAGAAGAATTTATGACAGCTGGCAACCATTAGGATTCTTTTCCCGCAAGTTATCTCCTGCTCAGACAAAATATAGCACCTACGACCGTGAATTGCTGGCCATTTATGAAGGAATAAAATACTTTAGGTATATGGTCGAAGCGAGAACATTTCAAGTGTTCACCGATCATAAACCCATCACATTCGCCTTCACTACAAAAAGAGACAATTGCTCACCTCGTCAACACCGCTATCTCGACTATATCTCTCAATTTACAACCAACCTCAATCATATCTCAGGAAATCACAACGTAGTCGCCGATGCATTTTCAAGACTGGAAAGTATCGACACTACCATCGACTACAAAGCACTTCAAAACGAACAGGAAAATGACCGTGAGTTACAGAGTTTGCTAAATAGCAACACAGCATTAAAGCTAGAAAGAATAAAAACTATGGACGCATACATATACTGTGACCAGTCTACTTCTCGTCCTAGGCCATTCATAACACCAACTTTTCGAAAAGCAATCTTCAACAACCTACACAATCTCAGTCATCCAGGCCCCAACGCAACAGGTAAACTAGTATCAGAAAGATTTGTGTGGCCTAAGATTCGACGAGACTGCAGAGAATGGGCTCAGCAATGCACTGATTGCCAACGCAACAAAGTAACCCGTCATACCCACTCTCCTCTGTCATCATTCCCTGTTCCTTCCAACCGTTTTTCCCACGTCCACCTTGACATAATAGGCCCTATGCCACTTTCTTCTGGTTTCAGATACTGCCTTACAGCTATAGATAGGTATACTCGATGGCCAGAAGCCTACCCTCTAGCAGACATCACAGCGGAGACCTGCGCTAGCACCTTCATTGCTGGCTGGGTCGCGCGCTTCGGGTGTCCAGAGAAGATTACAACTGACCGCGGGAAACAATTTGACTCTCAACTGTTCCAGTGCATCTCGACGATTATAGGCGCTTACCATTGTCCCACTACAGCCTACCACCCGCAATGCAACGGTCTGGTAGAAAGAATGCACAGACAGCTAAAGGCCGCCATAATGTGCCATAACAACGCGCAATGGTCGGAGGTACTTCCTCTTGTACTCCTGGGTATGAGGAGCGCCTGGAAAGATGATCTCCAAACCTCTACAGCTGAGTTGGTGTACGGCGAGCCACTTCGATTACCTGGTGAGTTCTTGAAACCATCAACCACCCACGACATAATAGATGAAACAGATTTCGCAGCGCGACTAAGACGACACATAACAAAACTATCACCCGCATCAACATCCACTCATGGTGAGAAAATGTTTTATGTACCTAAAGACCTTAGTACAGCCAGCTACGTCTTTCTGCGAAAAGGACCCTTAAAAAAGTCGCTGGAATCACCTTACTCCGGTCCACACAAAGTCATAGAAAGAGGACCAAAAACATTTACAATAGATGTCCAAGGAAAACATTTAACCGTAACCATTGATAGGTTAAAACCAGCGTACATGGCTAATAACAACGATGGCTCGTCTCAGAAAACACCACCACCTTTACCTCAAGCGCCACCGTCACCATCGTCGCAAGCACCATCTTCACCTGAAATCAAAACAAGAAGCGGAAGAACTGTAAGATTTCCGCGCCACTATCGCCCGTGAACCGGTCTCAGCGGGGGAGTGATGTAGGCTATACATATAAACACATAAATATTAAAAACTTACTTGTGCATATTACACACAACACATACATACATACATACATATTATATACACACAACAGTAATAAAATTACACTAATAAAATACCATACATGCCACATGTCTGTACACCGCCTTACTGTCTGCCTACCCACCGCTCGACCGCGCGCCGCGGCCAGCGAAGCCCTGCGCCCTCGCTGTGCCGCACGCCGTTGATACCTACGACACGACCGAAGTGATTTCGGGAAAACGATCGGATCGCCGCCCGAGCCGCTGCGTCTCCCGCGCACGGCCGCGCCCCTCGGACGCCCTCGCCAGTCCGCTATAGACCTCTCCGGCGAATGCATGCCCTTTTATACCTCGCGCCGCGCATTATTGTTAATAGTCTATATTGTTAATAAACAGTTATATTATATTTAAAGTAGTGTTTAATTAATAGGTTACCTACCTTAAACCTACACTAACACACTACACTAACACACAATGAATGTTGTTGAACTGTCAAAATGAAACCCATTGCTACTGATAGTGTGCTACATAATTACTTACCCCACTGCTGTCAGATTTCTAGTTAAAAACTGGTATTGGTAAAACAAAATACCTACAACCGATCAAACCCCTTGCTACGAGTATACAATCTGTGCATCATCATTTGGAGAGGCTTCCAGAAAACCGCGTTTTGTTAAACCACCAAAACACAAGCGTGTCTTTTTACCGCAAAAAGGAGTCGTTTCGACCTGACTCCTACTTTTCGGGGTACATCGGTTCCTGTAACTGATCGGCTCGAGCTCCTAGGCACGGAGTTGACATCTAACCTCAACTTTGGCGCCACCATCGAGTACAAAGCCCAAACTGCGGCCAAGAAACTGGGCATCCTAAATAAGGTGAAGCGATACTTTACGCCTGGACAGCTTTTGACCCTTTATAAAGCGCAGGTCCGATCCTGCATGGAGTATTGTAGCCACCTTTGGGATGGCTCGGCTAAATACCAACTTGCCGCGCTTGACTCGGTGGAACGCAGAGCTAAGAGGCTCATTGGCGACGTAAATCTGGTGGATGCCAAGCTTCACAGTTTGGCCCATCGTCGCAAGGTTGCCTGCTTGTCGGTCTTCTATAGATTGTACTTCGGAGAGTGTGCTCAAGAACTCCACGACCTCATTCCACCGGCCCCCTTCTATTATCGGTCATCTAGGCGCACTTCAGGTTACCATCCCTTCCTGGTGGCTATCCCACCAACTCTCACTAAGCGTTTCCAAACTTCTTTTATAATGCGCACAGCAAAGGAATGGAACTCTCTGCCTGCGTCTGTGTTTCCGAACGCATATAACCCTAATCTCTTCAAAGTGAGAGTGAACAGGCTTCTTCTGGGTAAGCTCGCTCCATCGTCGACTTTGTTTCTGTCGCCTCTGACATAGACATAAGGTCAAGAGCAAGCCCATCACAAATAAAAAAAAAAAAAAAAAACCTCGATTCCTGGAAGCCCCTTCCATTACGCTGTCCTGTTGGGTGGCGTCGTCCAGTGTAAATACTTGGGAGACCGGGGCAAATTTTGTATGTTGGTTTATATTTTCTAACACAATAATACAATTTCAGACTTAATATTATTAAAATTATTTTACATGGATTCTTGTGTACGTTGTGAATGTGAGAACGTTGTAGGCTTAATAGACTAGATCTTTTGTAGACCGTTTTCTTTTCTTTTTTTTTTGTTAAGTACTTCTCGACAGGCCTACACTGTCCTCCCATACCTAATTTGTGTAATTTGAAAACATTGTAAAAGCCAATTATTTTTAAAAGAGTAACCGTGGAGTTTTTTGCCGGCTCTTCTCCATAGGATATGACCAATTGGAACCGTGCACCTAGCTTCTGACGTTTCATAATTGCCCATGTAGGTTTATGTGAAATAAAAATATTTTGATTTTGATTTTTTTTTATATAGAATTTTAGACATTGCTTTCGATAAAAAGCTTACGTTAGTTATTCTGTTATTATTATACATAGTTACAAAAAATGTGAATAAGACAGATACTTTCAGAATTAGATCCATTTTTAAAGAAAAAGTCAGTTGTTAATACTTACCCCGTGTCGGGGTTAGATTTTAACAGGGCTGATGTAGGTATTAACACAAGAGGCAAGATGTAACATCGGACTTTTTCAATTTAATAATGCCAAGAAAACACCATTTTTATTCGTAAATATCTTTAACTACCAAACTAATAACTAATATCTTTATCTGAAATAAACGTTTTTTATTATTATTTTAATCAACGTTGGTTCTATCAATATAACCTATTTTCAATTACAGATACAAAATGTAAGTTGCACTATCTATTCCGTTAAGGCTACTCCAACATATTGCGTCTCCACAAACACTTTGCCATTCAATTTCTTAATAACGAAAAGGTGGAAAATAATGAAACTTTACATACATGAGCAAGACACATTTATCAAGATATTAAATTACGAATATTTTCAGAAAACACTAATGTAACTAATTTAGAGCGATTTTTAGTTTATATAAAGACGCAAAATGTTTAAGCAGCCTTAAGTGCTAATTAACAATAAATAAACAACTAGCCAGCATCCTCGGTACAATGCCCCGAGGGCCTTTTTTAGGCTTAACTTAGTTTTAATTTAATTTAGTTAATGTTAATAATCATCTTGTAATTTGGTTATGTAAATAAATATCACATAAAACAACTTTTATATCATCAAGTAACTAACTAAGAAATTTTAACAAGTATAACGAAACCAGCCTCATATAATTAGTCTTAAGTAAAGTCTTCAGGAACTTGCTTCAATTAGTCAAACTAAAGCTAATTTGTATCAAAAATTAAAAAATCAACAATGTGTGCATAGACAACGAGTTGGCAATATCTGTCGATGATTCCTATGCCTCGTAATCATCGTCTGAGAAACAATTTAAGCACTAATTAACTACTAGTGTCACCTCTGATACAAGTGATTTAAACCCATCTCTTACATAGTCTACACTGTATCCAATCAAATTCAGTTGTGTCTTCTTTATAGAGTTCGCCACAATCTAAGCAGAAACAGTCTTCTTCTTCTGTATCGCTATTCCCTTGCAGAATTTTCTTCTTCAGCTTTTCTGCTTCTACCCTTCCAGTTTTCTCCCCTTCTCTTCCCTTTTCCTTTGCCTTTATCCTTACTCTTCATTTCTTTCTGACTAGTTTGCTTGTTTTTGGATAACTTTAATTTAGTTTCCTCTTCTAAGGCCAGTTTCTCAGGTATATAAAATATACCTATATATAAATAAATATATATATAGAATAGTGGACTTTCTTAGACGTTTTCTTTTGGATTCAACACGTGGTGGAGCTTTTGAAAGCGGTCTTACAGATTCTAGAATTAAATTTCTTTTAGGCTTTGGTGTTGATGGCCCTGCTTCTTCTGGGCGTGGTTCTTGGCACATTTGCTCAATAACCTCCGATACACACACGATCACATTTTTTCTGTTTCTTTCTATAATTTCTTGAGCTGCCTACTCAAATACTTCTTGGGACGTTGACCCCCTCGTGCTTTTCCTTTTGTAGTTCCTCATGCTCGTCAATCATCTGTTAATATCTCCCATATACGGGGTAAGTATGTGTAACTTTTAGCCCCAAGGTCACTTTTTTTACAAAATTTATTATATAAAATCAATCAATAGGAATAATAACAAACGCATAGCACAGTAATATTACCAAAAAAATTAAGCTTCATTCTGGGCAATATTATATTCGATTGAGTAAATAACTACGTCTTGACGCAAATTATTGGAAACCACGAAAAGTTCGTTTACCTGTCAATCCGGGCACGCTGCGCACAACTTCCACAAGAGGCTATTGGCTACGGACTGGCGAGTCGTGACACGTTTGGCAGCGTAAATAGTGCTGGGAAACCGAGTATTATGATAGGAACGCTTACCGTTTAGCGGGAATATTCAAGTTAATTCTTACCCCCTTTAGAACCAGCCCCGGGCTCCCCTACTCAACCTACTTCGATCCCTTCGATTCCCTGGTGATGGTTTGTTATAAGTCATAGTGTATAAAGCCATGTTAATTAAATTTTAAGCAAATTAACTACCAACTTTAATTGAATCACAATTTAGGGCTTCAATAAATTTATCTGACTGTACTTTGCCTATGTAAATCAAAGTCCATGTGCTTATACACACGGCTACAAATCAAGCTATGATCTCCAGTATAAGCTGATCTCGCATTGTGTAGGATTTCCGTACAATGCGAGGTCAGCGTATACTGGAAATGTATAGCTTGATGTGTAGCCGTGTGTACAAGAAACTTTGAAGGAAAAAAAATATATGTGTTATTTGAGCAATATAATATAATAATTACTAGTGCTCAGTAATACCAGCACAAAGTGGATTCTTGAGATTCGAACAGATTTATTCGATGATGAATTGGGTTTTATCCGAAAAATAGTTTTACTTGAAACAAAATGGATGTGCATAATTTTAGTAAGCCAAGAAAGCTTCTTAAAACCCTCTGTGACCCAAGATAAGGTAAATCTTTTTGTCAAATAATATTTCATTCGGTTTTGAAGAATATCTATAACTCACCAGTTTACCCAAAAGACGTTGTTCTGACCAATAATCATACAAAAATCCCATAGAAAAAAGCACTTTCAGTTTTTTCCGATTTAAAAAATACCGAGAAACGTTCATAAAAACATAATTTGGACTATTACGAACATTTTAAAACAAAAAAATGCCATATCGGTCCAGCCATTATCAAGTGATGCGATTACCAAGGAACAGCTTTTTATTTATACTAAGATACCCATAGGGCCCTGCATAATCAGCCTATAATGTTCCTACTGCTGCGTTCCACAGGCCTCCTGGGTGATCCTTCCTCCGTGGGCTTGAATCTACCACGCGGGCCTAGTGCGGGTTGGTAGGTGTCACCTGTCTTCGAATTTTTAGCAACACCAGTTGCCAAAAATCTGATGTCAATGTGATGTATGTTATTGACGCAGTAATTGGGTTGTGGAGGTCAGATAGGCAGTCGCTCTAAATACTGGTATTCCACTGCATCTGGTTAGACTGAAAACCGAACCCAACATGTTGGGAAAAGGTTAGGCTTAGGTTAGATCAGGGATTCCCAAAGTGGTCGATATCGACCCCTTGGGGTCGAAATCAGTTTCCCAGGGGTCGACATAAACGAAAACTGATTTTGGGGGTCGACAAGCTCTAAAAATCGACCCCTATTAATTAACACAAGTTCTTATTTGAAACTTTCAAGATACTGTATAAGTTGTGTTATGTGTACCATTTTGTTATAAGAATGACTAATATTTTAGTAGGAAGTATCATTGTTGTACTTTAAAAACTCAACAAGTCGATACGCGAGCACAAGCTCGTACAAGATGAAAAAAAAATGCTATGGGGGTCTGAGGAATAAGTTCGTAATGGAAAAGGGGTATCTTACCCAAAATAGTTTGTGAATCCCTGGGTTAGATCATGCTGTTATATTATTCATTGGCAAAAAAACAGGTGGTTTAGGCGGCGGCTACTAGTTACTATCACCCTGTTTATGGTCATACTAAAATATCAGAGCTATCGCAAAAGTCTTATCAACAATCGACGTGACAATCGCTTCCAAACCGTTTCGCATTTCTACAACGACTTTCAACAGGATAGACATAAGCTTTTCGGTAGCTTCTGTCCCATACATTTTTGACTTTTCCGTTATCGTTGCTAGAATGTCAAATGAAATGTGATGAAATGTCTAGGACTGAGGGCTTGAGTCATTTCAACTATGGCTCTAAGGAGCCATAGTTGAAATGACTCACGTCTACGTAATTACACTAGCACCCATACCTAACACAGCAACACTGTGCGCCAGCACAGAACGCCAAACCGGGAAGATGGGATGGCGCAAGAATACCGACACACGGTGCGTCCCACACTAAAGGCCTACCCACTTTCCATAGACATACCGTGCGGTCTCTTACCATCGTCGCGTGCCAAACCATTGGGTTCTATTACAGCTGGAACACCGACGGCGACGGTAGCTCGTCGGATGATGTTATTAATGTTCGCGTGCCGCGCTAAGCGACCCGCACTTCAATGCAAGTCTTCAACGATAACGATACTGAAAAAGTCAAAAACGTATAGCGCTTTCAACAGGATTGACATAAGCTACCGAAAAGCTTATGTCAATCCTGTTGAAAGCGCTATACGTTTTTGACTTTTTCAGTATCGTTATCGTTGATAGAAAGTCACTTTGTCTAGGCTTTCAGAGCTATAGTTGAAATGACTCACTTCTATGTCATTACACTGGCCCCCATACCTTTGGGTAGGAAATTATCAAATAACTTCTCCCGCTCTAGCCGGAGCGGGAGGGTGTGTCAGACTCTTACTGAATAAAACCCGCCTGTGTAAGGAACACGGGTGGGTCAGTAAGAGTTAACCGTTGCTTGTGTTGTCAGGACCTTCGGTAACTCTTTCGGACTTTCCCGCGACCCCGGCAGTGGCACCCATACCTAACACAACTACACTGTTTAGCAGTAAAAAAAGGTGGCAAAACTTCCCTGGATTAGTACACACGGCTACATATCAAGCTATAACTTTCCAGTTTATGCTGATCTCGCATTGTATAGGATTTCCGTACAATGACAGATCAGCTTTTAATGGAAATGTATAGCTTGATATGTAGCCGTGTGTACCTTCACAAACATAGCTCTACTCGTAGTCGTACTCGTTGTATGCCTCGTTGGTCTAGCGGTCGCAAACGCTACTGCTGAGCATAAGGTCCTAGATTCGATTTCAAGATCGGGCAAAGTGTTATTGGGTTTTTCTAGCAAGTATACCTCAGTTGCAACTCGGAGTCTGGATGTGTGTCTGGTTGATGGCAATAGGCTCGCCCCCTATGACATGGGACTTAAAACTATCTGGCGAAATATAGGTATACTATAGGTGCATCCCTGTCTAACCCTTCCGGGAACACAGGCGTGATGTTATATAATGATAAAAATGTAAATTGTTGCTATTTAATAACAATTTAATAACAATAATCGTTATAATTAACAATTTAGAAACGAACATTACATTGTTACTAATAACAAAAATATCTTCACAATGCAGCTGTTGCAACACCTATGTTTATTATTATTCATTTAACCAAATCAAATCAAAAGTCATTTATTCAAACTATACTGAAAATCAGCACTTTTCGAACGTCAAAATTACATAAGGCAGTCCCCCAAAAATGCCCGCCCTTCACCACTTCCTAGTGCTTTAGCTGGGAAGAAGAAGTGGTGGAACAAACTCCCCAGCAGCACATCTGTCTGTTTAGTTATATAAACTTGATTATATACAAATCGTATGCAAAGTAATTAACATTACGAAACACAAAACATTAGATTAAATTACACACTTGCCATATGTTAGCTAACACACGCCAGTATACCAACAAAACAATGAACAAACTGTACTCAAGCAGATAAAAATTACAATATAAAAAAAACGTAAATAGAACTTAATACCTAAATAAAAGCCTCCAGGCATAAAGGGCGTGCCCGCTTACATAAGGCTATTGCTGTAACTCGAAGTGAGAAATGATAAACTAGCCCCATCGAAGTAAAATAAGTAAACAATTACTAATAACAATTAAAACCATGATCAGCAAGACGACCAGTCACCACAAGCAGCACCCGTTCACGAGCATAACGCAATATACTACTAATACCTATTTTAAACACAATTTAAATATACAGAGGCGGACTTAATGCCATAGGTATTTTCTATCAGTCAACCTTTGGGTGATTCAGAGAGAAACAGTGGTTGGTGCAATAGCGAGAATCGAGGAATAACATACATACATATATACATAAACTCACGCCTTCTTCCCATGGGGTTAGGCAGAAACTATAGAACGCCACCTGCTACGCTCCTTACATACTCCTTTTGCTTCGTTTAAGTTCATACATCTGGTTATACACGCACGCCGGTTGCGAGTACTATGCACCTGACCTTTTTGGAGAACATCGAGTAATAAATATTTATTTAAATATAAATATACCTATGTAGCATGTAACATGTATGATAACTAAAAAAACGGTGAAGGAAAACATTGTGAGGAAACCGGCATGTCCTAGAACCAAAAATTCGAAGACATGTGATATCTACCAACCCGCAATGGGCCCGCGTGGTGGATTACGGCCCGCTCCCTCTCGCAGAGAGGAGGCCTGTGTCTCAGCAGTGAAAACATTATAGGCTGTTTATGTATACCTATGTTGTATTGTAGCTTGTTATATCATCACCTTGTTTGTTTTGCTTACACACCTTTTGTGACGAGTCAAGTTTAACAAGGAAAATTTTGATTGCCTTAGGAAACGTTTATACTCGTAATTTCAAATGAAGAGTAGAATATTATATAGGGTTGATATTTTATTTATGCTTGATTCATTGATTGTTTTATTCTTTATCACTCAAAACACTACATCAATTATTATTATCTATGATGTCCATGATACAATTTATTTATACTAACAGATTATTAAAACTAAAACTATTAACAAACTAAAATATGGCGTCGAAAAATTCCCCCGCATTGCTGTCCACTGGTAATGTACCCAAGAGAGCAAGCCAAGGTTTGGCCAAGGTAAAAGCCAGCTTACCGTGTGAGTCAACCAAAACAAGGTCGCGGGAAGTATTACCCAGTCCCAAATGGCTCGAAAATACTTATATAAGTATCGATAATTATTGATCCGAAGCCGCAGCAACAGCGCCAGCACAGAACGCCGAGCCAGGAAGATGAGATGGCGCTAGAATTCGTTCACACAGAGACACTACGGTCTCAGAGTAGAACACTTACAAAACTCTGGTTTCCATTTGCCAGTACTGAAATGAAATACTTATATGAAAACTATTGTTGTTCCTATTGTAAAAAATAAGACTAGTGACATACCTAGCGGATATAGCGAACTGCAGACCTAATTATTGTCCTAAGCCACGATTGTGGTTAAAGATTCAAAAACTTTAGTTGAACAACTTTTTGAAGCAGCTAAGCTTCATGACGCTCGACATGAGTTTGAGAGGACTTATCTACTGAAACTGCAATTTAATGTCTAAAAGAAATTGAACATGTAAAATATTCATAACCAGACTCCTGTTTTTAACTGGTTCTTGGGTATGTCAAAAGCATTTGACATGGTGTCATTTCACGTGTGTATGACAAGTTATGGTCTAAACTGTGTGACGCGAATGTACCTAGTGAGTTGATGAGTGTTTTTAGGGTTCTGTACCTCAAAAGAAAAAACGAAACCCTTATAAGATCACTCATGTGTCTGT
The DNA here is from genome assembly GCA_905333075.3 of Atethmia centrago. NCBI lineage: Eukaryota > Metazoa > Arthropoda > Insecta > Lepidoptera > Noctuidae > Atethmia > Atethmia centrago. The sequence goes on from HG995377.1 coordinate 9,460,485, forward strand.
CTGTCCGTCTTTCATAGCCGATTTGCTCCGAATCTACTGGACTAAGTAAGTTATTGTTTTGTATACTTATGGGGTTCACTTTTGGGCGAAAAATAAGATAATTAAATAATATGAGGATTCCAGATATTATATATTTATTTTTATTTTAAAATAATTCGTTTTAAAATTATTTAAGAAAATAGATGAAAATTGACCATTATCTCCTAAACTGCTGAGCTTAAAATTTTGAAAAAATACAGGGAATAGTTCTATAATTGTAAATTACAGGAACACCTATAAGAAGTGGTTGTTAAATAACATGGCAAAATCAATCAATATTGTGCGTACAAACTTACATTTGCAGTTGGAATGGATGAGAAAACATGTTTTTCAACTACAATGTTGAAAAACATGTTTGTTCTTGGGATAAATTCATCCCAACAATAAAGGGTTTCATTGTGCGTGGTCCAACATGCACTGGGCTGGTTTTCTAAATACTGGTCACACATCAAATTAATTGAGTAGCAATTTGGATGAGTATGTGATGGAATGTGGAGTTAGGCAGGGTGGATTAAGCTTAGGAGAGCTTAATCTACCCTAATTACTTACACTCTTACCTTTATAGCTCTGGCTTGGAAAAAATCGCTCGCACCGAATGTGTCAACTAACTTGTAGGGTAACTTGGAGGTTTAAACCGGCACGAATAGTCACGTGATTTCCTAGTCATTAAAACAATTGCGTCCCGCCTCCCGCTTGCCCGTTTGACCGACCTTATCTCTTACTTCAAAACTAAATCCTATAGCTATCAAAATATAAATGCTTGTATTATACCCATAGACTAATTCCTTAACCTAAACATACATATTTTTATTTAAAGAAAAGAAAGTAAGATTGTTTACTTTGCACAAACAAAACGCAAATAACATTAAAGAAAAGACAAAATACAAACATTCAGAGCAGCCAAAAGCCTCGTATTCAACCAATCAAAGTTTATAGTAAAAAAATCACCTTAAAATTATTGTACACGAAGATTGTGCCTGTGTCGTGTTGTGGTACGTAGTGTCACGTAACCTTCCACGAAAACGTCAGTACGCCATACCTTTCGGCCAAAAATGATTTCTAGGCAGTACCTAGAAATCTTCATGAAGGAGGATTTTTGTTGGAAGTTGGAACCCGCACCTCAAACGACTGGATGTTTATGTTATGGCGCGACTCCAACTTGTCTACTCTCAAGGTCCACTTGGTCTTGATTCTGATGTACTCCACGATGTCTTTAGTCATCGCGGATTGATGCACTGCTGAAGTACTGATTTAAATAAATAAACGAATACTAACGAAAAGGTCTGTATTCGTATTTATCCGTGACACAGACGTATCGAAACTGCTTACAAAAAAGTTTTCACAATAAGAGCATGGCGTGTTGCGTCCATTGATTGCTACGTTGCGCGCAACTTGTTACAGCATCGCCCCGAGCGTTATGCTAATCCACTTCGCCCAGTTAACTGAACTTGCTCGACGAGATAAACTTATGCTGCACTTTTTCATTCTTTTTATTTTTCTTTGATTCCAGTTTGATTTATTTTTTATTTGCTAGTGGTAGGAATGTTATTTTTATCTCGGGCGTGAGTTAGGAGTTTATTGAAAAATTATATGTACCTGTTGTTTGCGTCATTTACAGTATTTACAATGGATTTTAAATTTTATTACACTTTTATTAATTTGTCTTATCAATAGTAGTCCCACAAATTCGAAAGTGACTTTTGTTGGATTGGCTAATTGCTACGACTGCGTAGCGGATTAGCTACGCCGTAGCAGCTACGCAACTGGTTTATGTGAAAACTTGAACGTTCACATAAACTGTTGCTCATTGACCGAGCGAGCGAAGCGTCTCTGCCGCAGCTCTTGCAAAATTTGCTTTCCTGTGTCAGTTTTTCCTCCTATACAGGTCATATTTCACAACCGATCTGGACAAAACTTGGTATACAGGTTTAACGACTTTATAGACTTTGTTTTATTTTCGTCAGGGATCTTTGATTGTATGGGGACTTCCTCCAAAAAGAGCCAAAGGGGGCTACTGGATATCTCTGCCTTATGAGATCCGATTTCGATGATTATTTTTTTATTTGGAAGGTACTTACTTTAAGTTGGTCTCATAGAAATTTGGTGAAGATGAGACGAGGATCTTCGGCGTGATGAGCAGAATAGCTCCAGCTACTCAAAATGCAGTAAATTGCTGACTTTTATATTTCTACCAGTGAAATCGGCCCGAACCGGCCACTACTAGGTAGGGATTGATGGAGCACCTGGGACCCCGTTTTCATCACAAAACTAGGCTGCAGCGTTACCTATGTCATTTAAAACCTATTAGTTATTTTTTCTAGCTGGCCTATAAATTTTTACTCATAATTTTTCTGGTTTTCAAATTTGAATTTGACATTGAACGTTATATTTTTTTTTACATGGCACATCGAACGTAATTAATTTCGATTTTGACCTAGGTATGCTTACTATCTTGCGATAGGTATTATGGGATATTTTTAAAAACAATTCGCCTCGTTGGTCTAGTTTTCGCAGCGCAACTGCTGAGTATGAGGTCCTGGGTTCGATTCGGGCAAAGTGTTACGTATTAGGTTTTCCATCAGAAATTTCTCAGTAGCAGCCCGGAGTCTGGATTAACGCCTGGTTGATGGCAATAGGCTCGCCTCAATTACATGGGACCTAAGCATAACTGGCGAAATGTGGGTGAACTATAGGTACACCTCTGCCTAACCCTTCGGGATAACAGTCGTGACGTTATATGTATTAAAAACAAAAAACATGGTAAATATCCCGTTTTAAATAACTTTAGAATCAAAATCAAAAGTCACTTATTCAAACTAGGCTGAGAATCAGCACTTTTCGAACGTCAAAATTACATACGAGTAGGACAGTCCCCCAAAACCGCCCGCCCTTCACCACTTCCTAGTGCTTTAGCTGGGAAGATGAAGTGGCGCAACAAACTCCCCAGCAGCACACCTGTCTGTTTAGTTGTATAAACTTGATTCTATACAAATCGTATGCAAAGTAATGGTACATTAATTGTTGCGAAAAGCTTGTGCTCGCAATGTCTACTGTTCGCAGAATTACTAGTATTTTATTTCATTTAAATGTCATGACGACAAGTTTTTCCATCACTTTCTAATAAAAAGTTTGAACCAATCTCATTGACCCACTAAAGCCAAAATAACTCCATAACCCAAACAAATGATTGACACGACCAATAACCGCTAACATACGATTACGAACCAACTTTCCAAGTTAACGAATAATCCACATCGGTCGAGTGGCTCCAGGGATTATCTCCGAAAGTTTCTTCACTGATATTGTAAGTAAGTATCCTCAGCGTCGTGTCTTCAATGTTTACAAGTTTATACGCACTTTCGACGTATATTGTTATGTCTCTTTGCTTAAATAATTTTAGGCTGTACGTGGGCGTATCACAAACTTTTCTTTGTTGTCACCATATTAATGTTTAATCATTAAAAAATATTATTTTAGGTCCCATTTCGGAGGAGTGGGCAGAAATAATTCCTATAGGTCCCATTTTGGAGAAGTAGGCAGAAATAATTCCTATGATAATTGTTTACTTTCTACTTTTTATTAGGGTTCCGTAGTAAACAAGGAACCCTTATAGTTTCGCCATGTCGCGTCGGTCTGTCTGTCTGTCTGTTTGTCTGACCCCACTGTAGCTCAGAGGCGTAATGTGGGGATGATATTTTTTCAAATCTGTGAACACCTCCTTTCGATAATTTTTGTTAGAGTTGAGTGTCCCCCCCCCTGCCAGCTAAACGGTTGTTTATGGAAAAGTGAAAAAATTCATAGCAGTAGTACATATAATGAAATTAAAAGGAACGGAACTATCACGGCTAAGTAGGCTTTACAAGTTAACAGTTGGAGAATTGACCGTGGCATATATCGATGTATGGGAGAACAGGTTTTTCAACTACAATGTTAAGTTTGTTTTTGGAATAAATTCATCCGAAGTAATCCCATCCCGTAAGCAATCCCATTACGGAACCCTTCATTGTGCGTGGTTCGACACGCACTTGGCTGGTTTTTCGATGCAAGGATCCCCGAGGCGTAATATTAAGAGTCAAGTGCCCCCCTGCCAGCTAAATGGTTGTTTATGGATAGATATATGAAAAAAATCATACATATAATGAAATGTACATTAAAAATGAAACTAAAAGAAAATCTTGATAGTTTTCCTTTTGATTTTATTATATGTACTACTTGTACTGCCAAGAATTTTTAAGCTAAGCTAGCAATCTTAGCTTAAAAACTTGCTAAGCGAAGCTAAGCTAGCTAAGTAGGCTTTACAAGTTAACGAGTAATAGTCGACCAACTTAAATTTGCAGCTGGAGAACTGACCCTGGCGTATATCGATGTATGGGAGAACATGTTTTTCAACTGTTTAAGTTTTTTTTGGGATAAATTAATTCCCAACTACGGAACCCTTCATTATGCGTGGTCCGCCATGCACTTGGCCGGTTGTTAACCAAAAGTTTAACTATTAGTGCTCCATAACCATAATTAAGTAATTTCAATCTCATATCTCTGTTTCTTTGTCTTCACGTTTTCATGATTTTAAGAAATATTGCAGAATCTGGTTTGGTTAGAACTAAGGACGAGATGATAACTTTACTCATGCAAGGGCATTGAATGAAGTGCAAAACTCGCAAAAAAAATAAGATTTTACAAAGTTATGCATGAGCACCGCAACTTATTGAAAAACGGCGCCAAAGCAAATAAACAAGAAAACGCAAATATGCAAGAAAACGACACTCGTAAAACATAAGTCTCCTCACAAGGGAAATTGCTCCAAGTGACGGAGCCACTAAAACCAAACATACGACACAAAATTTCGAACATATAAAAATCGTTCAGAACCTCCATATGAACAGGTAAGCAGATTATTTTAGTACCAAACTCTGCAACTGTGTATCAAATATACTCGCCTGAAACTTGGCACACTAACAATTTCCGATACGGCATGCGACTTTACTTTTGCGACTTTAATTTTTCCGACTTTATTTTTTCAACTTTTTCCGAACGTTGTAAAGTGTTGTTTGAAAAGAACCGAGTATACACGTACCGTTTCACGTGCGACTCGTCTTATTCTCCTAATTTTCCACTGTAATAACTTGAAATTATTCCAGCGGCTGGTCTTGAAGGAAATAGCGTAATATTATTTATATTAATATTTATTTATTTAACCCTATTTGAGTTTTGAACGTCGTCGTTTTGTATCGGTATACAATTTTTGGAATGAGTTCATTTAAACAATCCCACGTGCACGGTAGACGCGTGTAAGCACTAATGAAAAATGCTGTTTCTTATTTCGGTTTTCATAAAGAATTCCGTATATTATGAGATAGTTGGAAATGCTAAATATAAAAGTCGTAAAGACAGAAATACCAATAAATAATCCAAGATTGGTTGCTTCGGCCGACTTTGATGCCAAAGCAATTTCCAATTTTACTAATACCCTAAAGCAATAAGTCGGTAATCGTAAAACACAAATTCTACAGGAGAAATGTTTTTCTGTTTTTGTGGAATATCTTTTTAACAAGTCGGACTATTGAGGACATTAAAAAAGAACATCAAAATATTGGATTTCACATAAACCTTCATGGGCACTTATGAAACGTCAGAAGCTAGCTGCACGGTTCTAATTGGTCGTTTCCTATGGACAAGAACCGGCAAGAAACACCACGGTTACCCTTTTAAAAAATATTGGCTTTAACAATGTTTTAAAATTACAGTGGTACATCAAATTAAAGTTATTTTTTTGTGTAATTCAATTACGATGTCAATATTAAATTAGAAAAACCTTGCATTTTAAGAAAATAAATATTACAAAAATATGATAGGTAAATTGATTAATTAATATACTTACGCCATTATTGCAGTAAATTTGTTAAAAATGTTAATTCGTAACATTACAATACGGACTTTGCCAAGGTTAAGGCTTCTACATACTGGCGCGACTTGTCGCGCGACGCGACGCGACACAAAGACACCGCGTGTAGCGCTACAAGCGGTGCCTTTGTGTCGCGACGCTTCGCGCGACAAGTTGCGCCAGTATGTAGGAGCCTTTATTTCATATCTTGAAAACGATACGTAATTTGTTATAACGGGGTTATTGTGGTTATTTTAAATTAACTCTGTAACAGTATCGTTACAAAACATTGTTTTTACCGAAAACCGAACCAGACGTATTTAAATTTGATGCGCATTGCAAATTTTACACATATTTATTAACATCCCATCTTTCTGGCTCGGCGTGTTGTGGTGGCGCTGCTGCTGCGGCTGCAAAGCACCTCAAACGGTGCAAGTATAATAAATAACCTTGTTGGTCATTATATTTTCGAGCCGTTTGGGGTTGCAACCCTCGGGCCGTGGGGTCCGAGTACTCACGGCCTTTTTAAGGAAATCTCCAAACGGCTGCCCGGCTGGTTGACACTTCCCGTGACCCAAAAGCTGGCTTTTATCTTGGCCAGAGTCTCAGCATTGCCATACAACGTGGCAATGCCGCCAGTCTCTTGGGTAGATTACTAGTCGACAGCGATGTGAATGAATTTTCGACGCCCTATTTTAGTTTGTGTATAGTTTTAGTTATTTTTATTAATTAATTAGGTATATTTGTTTTATTATGTACGGTTTCTTATTTAGTATTCTAGTGAAATAATTTATGAAATAAATTTATTTTCAACCAATTATGTACTTTAAAAACCTTGTCAGTTCGCATTACGGTTTGAGCTTACTCAAAATAATTCGACAACAAAAACGTGGCAGCGGTTTCCAAGAACTGCACGAAATTAATTATTTACGCCAATAAGTCGGTAATGGTGCCGATTCCGTTGTCACAAAATTCTCTAGACTAGACTAAAAATCACCAAAATTTTGTTTAATCCTGTCAAACGATGTTTCCCATTCTGAAATTGACTAAAGTGACACGAATTAACTATATTATAGTTTGACAGCACTAATGTCATTTTAGTTATTCAAATTAGTGAAAATGGCAATTTTGCTATTCTGAATTGGACTTTTTTCACCTAAAATGTTGATTATCAAACTAAATCAGACTATTTTTAATCGCAATTTAAAAGGTGTGGAATAAAATTAGTTGTCATGAATAAAAATTTACAAAGCATATAATTATCTCTTATATTTCTTGAAAGTTTGGATGCTTGTGAGTTTGGAAAACCAGTAAGGAAGCTTAAGGCGCTGACAAGACCTAATTGACCAAAATAGGCTTCTCTTAAGTAAAAAAACTGCCAAATCTGTATAGTTTCCGGTAGCGGAAAAAATATATGTTAATTTTGAACATATTTCCCAGAAATTGGTTGTTACCAAAACCCGTTTTGAAAAAATCTCGATACACTAAACTAACGTTAAACTAACCTCTTACTTTGAGTTCTAATCCAAAATATCTGTATTAAATATCAACATACGTTACGTATTTAATTAATAACAAGAACGTCTTATTTGAATGCAGAACTTGGTTGTGTTTTTTTATTTTCGATTATCAACTCAATTTTGACTAAATAGATAATTGCTTCATATTTTGCAATAAATTACAAGCGTTGTGTCATCGCGCTTCTCTTTCTTTTCTATACAATCTGACAGTGACCACGGTTAAGGTGTTGTCAGCGTCTTAAGTGATGGCAGCTGCTGTCTATTCGGCAGAAAGTTAAAGAATAAAATTATTTTTATTTATTTATTTATTTAAACTTCTCGCATACAATTAAGTACAAAGGCGGACTTAATGCCTTAGGCATTCTCTACCAGTCAACCAAGGGTGGTGAAGAGATAAGATGGCTGGTGCTCTGAGAGGAAATAAAAATAACGAAAAATATTAAAGATAACATAATAGATTATAAATAGAATAAGTACAGAAATACATAAATAGGTTACAAGCATAAAATACAAATACATAGATATTTACTACAATATATACTCCTCTCTTATATCTCTTTTCCTTGAATTTGTATATATATATATATATACATACAAATTCAAGGAAAAGAGATACATAATTGAGATGACTCTACGCTATTTGTTTTGAAAATAACTCTGCAATTTCCGCTTAAATGCATACCGACTGGTGACCGTCCTGATATCAAGAGGAAGCGCAAATTATTACGCTTTAATAAAATACAATACGAAATTCATTCGTGAAAACTTAGAGGTATTTTTGTACTAAACATCTAACGACTTCATTATGATTTGGAAAACAAGTGGATAAATCTATTTCCAGATTCTGTGAAATAAGTTTTTTTTTTAACTATCATGAAAGAGTTCAGTTGGAAACATTGGGAGACCGTTCCAACCTATTCTAAAGGGCTTAAATTATTTTTAAACTACCTACATTGGCTAGAGAGGCGCCACGGCGTCCTCACCTACCGCCTGACGCAGGTCCTCACCGGAAACGGCAACTTCGGGAGGTTCCTGTGTCGGATAAGGCGGGAGGAAACAATCGGGTGTCACCACTGTGTGGATCGCCCGGAGGACACGGTGGAGCATACGGTGGAGGTCTGCCCAGCTTGGGCAGAGCACCGCCGTGTCCTCGTGGAGGCGATCGGCGGCAGACTTCTCGCGTCTGGCTCTGGTTCAGGCCATGGTACGGAGCGAGAGGGCATGGGCAGCCGTCACCTCCTTCTGCGAAGCAGTAATGCTCGCGAAGGAGGAGGCGGGATGGTTGAGGGAAAGGCAGTTTCGCGCCCTCTCGCCCCTAGCCGCCGCAGGAGACGCCCTGAGCGTCGGGAATCCCGGGCGGATTTCCGACCACCGTAGGCGCGGGCTTGCGGACGGTGAGCAATGGGTAGCTCACCGTCCGGTAAGGACCAGGCCCGGGTCGACGGCACGTTGTATTCCACGCGCGCCTCAAAGAGATGTCGTCAGCACAAAGGTAGGGTCCACTAGGGCCGATGCCTGCCGGGGTCGCTGGAAGGTACTTATGGGTCACCGAGGCCCCCGCAACACAGGCAACAGGAAAGAATACGGGTGGGTTTTAGTCAGTAAGAGTCTGACACACCCTCCTGCTCCGCCCAGAGCGGGAGAAGTTATTTGATGATTTCCCACCCTCAAAAAAAAAAGACTACCTACATCACGACCCTACATCAGGACAGACAAATTCAAGATGTCCTTGATAGGGATTTCCTAAAGCGACGAGACTTTAAACTTAGGAACTGAATGAAAAACAGGATTTATAGGGAAAACTCAATCAGGAGGAGGCTCGGTAGGTGATTAGGTTTGAAAAGAATGAGTTTGTGAGGAAGTTCATCGGAGATAGCGATTATCCAACGTGCTACCAACGTGGGACCGTGTCCCATGTACCCATCTTATGACGCAAGCTCAACAGAACAGCAGAACTAAAGAAAAGTCACGTTGTGGTAGTTACACACAAATAACTAAAGACATCTTAGAGAAAACAATATATTTTGATACATAATAAAGCTACATTTTTGTTACAAATTCATTAAGGTTTTATTTCCAATATTCTTCCTCCAAAGACATGGATGCCATTCTTTTCTCAAGCCACCCTCATTTCTCATCTTTTTCACATAGAATGGTCTCCTCCCTCGCTGTCCTTGCGAGGTTGAATAGTATTGGTGCTTGGTGTGGCTTTCATAGCAGCAGTCAAACTCGTACCTGTAAACAAGTATAATTTGTTATTAAAAGGTACTGAAACCCTGGTGCAAAAGCAATAGGAAGTAAAATAAAATAGACACAAGTACCAACATATATTTCTAAAAGAGTATATTTGTGTTAACAAGCATATAAGACTTGAAAATACATACTATTATTGGTTGCTGCCTTAACATTTATTTAGTCAGTTTACATTAGTAAGTAGATAAAAATTCAGAGATTCCTTTCCTGTTGGACTATTTATTACATTCAGTAATTTTTATGACGTGTTCTAATGTCTTGAATGGTATGTGTCCTATGACACATCCTAGTCCCTTATCAAGCAACAAGCTAAGTTTGTCCGATGAAATCCTGTGGAATTTTGTGATTTAACCTGTGTGTTCCTTTTTATCCATTAGATGGTTTGCCAGAACATTTTGGTTAAGTAATTCTTTCTTTATACAACTTGATATAGCTTTTTATTTCTTCTTTGACTGTCGGTATTTTCAGATTATGGTGTAAAGCTTCATTTGGTAAAAACCATAGGGCGTTTGTGATTGATTTTAGAAGCTTGTTTTGAAATTGCTGTATGATCTCTGTTAGAGTGTGATGCTGTAACTGAATGCCATAGGTCCATATAGGCTTGATTATAGCTTTGTATAAAAGGATTTTATTTTTCAGGTAGGGTCATGGCCATCCGGCTGGTCCGGGGATACCGCACGGTCTCCTGTGAGTCAGCGAGCCTCCTTGCCTGATTGCCGCCATGGGATCTGGAGGCAAAATCCCTCGCGCACGTATAGGAGTGGCGCGAGGAGGCGAAACGCCGAGGCGTAACTCCGCTGCCGCGAGAAATCGCAGCACAGTGGACGGAGCTCCGGCGGGATCTCATGGCGACATGGAGAGTACGGTTGTCGCAACCCAGTGCTGGGCACGCCACAATTGCGGCGATAAGTCCTCTCTTTGAGGAGTGGCCAGAGAGGCGCCACGGCGTCCTCACCTTCCGCCTGACGCAGGTCCTCACCGAACATGGCAGCTTCGGGATGTTCCTGTGTCGGATACGGCGGGAGGAAACACCCGGGTGTCACCACTGTGTGGATCGCCCGCAGGACACGGTGGAGCATACGGTGGAGGTCTGCCCGGCCTGGGCAGAGCACCGCCGTGTCCTCGTGGAGGCGATCGGCGGCAAAGATCTCTCCCGTCCGGTTCAGGCCATGGTACGGAGCAAGAGGGCATGGGCAGCCGTCACCTCCTTCTGCGAAGCAGTAATGCTCGCGAAGGAGGAGGCGGGACGGTTGAGGGAAAGGCAAATTTCGCGCCCTCTCGCCCCTAGCCGCCGCAGGAAACGCCCTGGGCGGAATTTCGGGTGGATTTCCGGCCACCGTAGGCGCGGGCTTGCGGACGGTGAGCAATGGGTAGCTCACCGTCTAGTAAGGAGCAGGCCCGCGTCGACGGCGCGTTGTATTGCACGCGCGCCTCAAAGAGATGTCGTCAGCACAAGCGTAAAGGGTTACCGAGGCCCCTGGCAACACAGGCAACGGAAGGAATTCGGGTGGGTTTTAGTCAGTTAGACTCTGACATACCCTCCCGCTCCGCCTAGAGTGGGAGAAGTTATTTGATGATTTCCCAAACAAAAAAAAAAGGTGTAATTTTGACTTTCGACCAATTTTCAAGTAGAACTTTCTTAGTATAAGTCTTATAACTTGCTATAACTTGCTTCCGTTTTGTAAAAATGTGTTTTTTCCAAATAAGTCGTCGGACTTACTCGACAGACCGACGTCTGTCGAGGTATAAACCAAGGTTTTGTGAAAATGTGTTTTTTCCAAGTAAGTCCGACCACTTATTTGGAAAAAACACATTTTTAATGATACGTAGGTAAAGATACTTTTCTCGTCATAATTTCGTTGCAGAATTTCCTTACAATGAAGATGTTTTTCATGATTTATTCGTAAATATCACTATGAAAAATGTGAAATAAATTACTAAGATGTATCCCAACCCATAGGTGCCGAATTTGACATAAAAATGTCCATAATAGCACATTATCGACTTATTATTTGGGGGCATTACAATAAATTGCTGTACCTGTTTTGCTATTCAACACAGTCTAAATTGCCTTGGCCAGCCTTAAAAACCTTGGTTTATACCTCGACAGATCGACTTCTGTCGAGGTATAAACCAAGGTTTTGTGAAAATGTGTTGTTTCCAAGTAAGTCCGACCACTTATTTGGAAAAAACACATTTTTAATGATACGTAGGTAAAGATATTTTTCTCGTCATAATTTCGTTGTAGAATTTTCTTACAATGAAGATGTTTTTCATGATTTATTCGTAAATATCACTACGAAAAATGTGAAATAAATTACTAAGATGTATCCCAACCCATAGGTGCCGAATTTAACATAAAAATGTCCATAATAGCACATTATCGACCTATTATTTGGGAGCATTACAATAAATTGCTGTACCTGTTTTGCTATTCAACACAGTCTAAATTGCCTTGGCCAGCCCAAAAAACCTTGGTTTATACCTCGACAGACCGACGTCTGTCGAGGTATAAACCAAGGTTTTGTGAAAATATGTTTTTTCCAAGTAAGTCCGACCACTTATTTGGAAAAAACACATTTTTAATGATACGTAGGTAAAGATATTTTTCTCGTCATAATTTCGTTGTAGAATTTTCTTACAATGAAGATGTTTTTCATGATTTATTCGTAAATATCACTACGAAAATGTGAAATAAATTACTAAGATATATCCCAACCCATAGGTGCCGAATTTGACATAAAAATGTCCATAATATCACATTATCGACTTCTTATTTGGAGGCATTACAATAAATTGCTGTACCTGTTTTGCTATTCAAAACAGTCTAAATTGCCTTGGCCAGCTAGTACTTCCTCAAATAAGTGACTAATTACAAATGCAATTCAATATGTGTTAGAACAAGAAAACTAAACAATAGATGCTAGGCAAATTCCAGCTCCCGAAACTCCTAGTTCCCAAGTACAAATGTAGCGTTTGTAATGGAGTTTAGCCAGATGTAACTTGTGTTGGCATCCGTACCCGACATAGATAGTTTATACAAATACTGTTGCACTTTGATGACGTGAAAAATAAGTTGCAGAACTTCCACTTTAAAGTGACCTTACCAAGTTGTATTGATGGTTTCACGCTTTTCTTTCATTCCATAAGAAAAACGACTAACACTGACTGACTTGTGAATATAATCCAGTATTTTACACTATGACTATAACAGCTGTGTTATGTCTTGATTTAGTAGGTGTCATTAATTAATACACTCGTTAATTATTATTTAGATGAACACATCTTATTGCGGAACCAAAAATACAACCAAATTCAATGACGTTTTACCACAGAGCACTTCCGGGCAGTCAGTGTGGCCCTCTCGGTCAATATATTATACAACAAGCTGAGTATATTTTTATGTTTACTAGACTACCAGAACACCCCAACTAGATACACTAGACTCATTGTTGTGTTCTGTTGCTACTATTTTCTTATAAATTATCTGAGTTGCACATGGCAGAGGTATTTAACTCCTTCTTCTTTATCCACGAATTATGGATCAATTGCTGCGCAAAAGTCTCGCCCAATTTTTATACCATCCTGAATCATTACGGCAATGCCTTCTTCCAGGTCTGCCTCAAAATTTCCTACTAAGCTGCTAAGAGGTTAACTCCACTCCAATCCTCATCTTAAACGTTGCGATATCATTGCCACTTCAAATTGTGCATCGAAGATGTACTTCTCAGTGTGTTGGACCTTCTGGAGCCATGTATTCACTACAGTTCCGTCCGACTTAGACGTTGGTCATAGCTTTGGACTGTACATTCTGTTTTGTGGCTCAGTTGAAGGACCGATCTTTGTGTAACAGTTCGGTTAAATACGAACAGAGTTTGTCTAAAGTCAGACGAGTTTCGACGACTTGTATTTAAAAGAATGTAGATTTAATATAGATTGCATCAGCTTTTTAGTGCAGTTCACAAATAAATTCGTAGTTTGTTTATTATGGCTGTTTTTTTGTTGACATACTTTTGAAAGCGCTGGAAAAAGTTGTTGTTGAAAAACTAAACTGTGCTGCAGGCTTGAGAGAATAAATAAACGTTTGCTTTTACGATTTTTAACAATTCATGCAGTTTTATTTTAGCGATAAACTTTAGAACATAACATGATATAACAAACAAACAATTAATCATCATCATCTGCCTAGCCTTTTCCCAACTATGTTGGGGTCGGCTTCCAGTCTTACCGGATACAGTATTTTACATGGAGCGACTGCCTATCTGACCTCTACAATAGGGCTGCCATAAATGCTGAAACGCCGACCGGGACATTTGGAATAGAAAGAAATAGGGTAAACCATGTTTAATTAAAAACTCGATGAATATTCAGTGGCGGGGCAAGACGATGTAGACAAGATACATTTTGCAAGGATTTTTTTTTCCTAGACTTAGGACAAACAACTTATTGGCCGGGATACTGGCACACAGCGGTTCAAACTGGGACATGTCCCGGTGTACCGGAACGTATGGCAACCCTACTCTACAACCCAGTTAGTAGGTAACACGGCACGCCTTGGTAAGACTAGTAGTCAGACTTTCGGGCTTCTGACTATCCGTAACGACTGTCAAAGATGTACATTAGAGCCGTGACCAATGGCTTAACGTACTTCCCGAGGCATGGAGGGGTCTCGGTATGCACTGCGTGGTCACCCATCGACGGACCGACCTCGGCAAGCATTGCTTAACCTTGAAAATCGACCCGTGTGGCTGTTATTATTTAGCCACAAGCTCCTTCCAAAAGCAAATAATTCATATTATGCGTTCTGATTAGGAATTAGATACTTTTAACAAAATTACTTATTTTGATATACATATAATTAATTGTAGAAAAAACCAGAATTTAAACAGCGGGATCGTTAAATAAGCATTTTATTTAGAACATTTGAATTTACAGTGTATAGCCACTACTTACTACTAACTAGCTTAGATGTTTATTTCTAGGAATACCCAGCAATTAATTACGTGTCGGCTTTTTAGGAGTGACTGCTCACTATGAGCTCAAGAACAAGGTTAATCTTAGAAAGGAATCTTTTCTGTCTGAGCGAAGACTAATCCCCACTACCAGGCCACTACCCCACTAAACCAACGAACCTTCTGACTCCGTGTTGCCAGTAGAATAATAAAGTGTGTGTCGAGTCTGATACAGCCTCAAAAGTTTACTTTCGGCCAAGTTGTAAAATAAAATAATATATTATTTTTTTGTATAAAGACAAATCTTATCTAAACTATAATACTAACCATAATTATGAACGTTTCAAAATTGAAATACGTGACATACGAGTAAGAAACAATTGCATCGTGGACCATAATCGACAACAAATTACTCAAAAATAAAAACAGCTTTCTTATGATAAAATTATTTAACATATTAATATTCTATCATTAATACATAAACAATGTGTATCATCAGTACAGAATAAAAATTATACTATTTATTTCTTATCATATTCATAACAACAAAAGCTGAGTGCTGCTTATATGCTACTATACATTCTATTCCAAATATCCTGTCCTGACTGTTTAACAATTTCAGGTGGCACTCATGTGCTCCTACCTGTATCAACAATACCAGGTGGTACTTATGTGCTCCTACCTGTATCAACAATGCCCAGCAGTACTTATGTGTTCCTACCTGTATCAACAATACCAGGTGGTACTTATGTGCTCCTACCTGTATCAACAATGCCAGGCGGCACTCATGTGCTCCTACCTGTATCAACAATGCCAGGCGGCACTCATGTGCTCCTACCTGTATCAACAATACCAGGTGGTACTTATGTGCTCCTACCTGTATCAACAATGCCAGGCGGCACTTATGTGCTCCTACCTGTATCAACAATGTCAGGCGGCACTCATGTGCTCCTACCTGTATCAACAATGTCAGGCGGCACTCATGTGCTCCTACCTGTATCAACAATGTCAGGCGGCACTCATGTGCTCCTACCTGTATCAACAATGTCAGGCGGCACTCATGTGCTCCTACCTGTATCAACAATACCAGGTGGTACTTATGTGCTCCTACCTGTATCAACAATGGCCGGTAGTACTTATGTGTTCCTACCTGTATCAACAATACCAGGTGGTACTTATGTGCTCCTACCTGTATCAACAATGCCAGGCGGCACACATATGCTCCTACCTGATACGATACTAAATAAACAACATTTGACAAAACCAATCTTAACTAAATCATGATCATTATTTTTATGGCACAACATCATTTACAAGTCTGGTGAACAAATCCTCGCCACCATTACTGGAACTGCAACTGGGATCATTGTAGCTGAGCCACAAAAATATTTTATCTATTGACACTACGCTTTCGAAACGACAACAAATCGTCCATTCAGCAAAATCTTTTTAATTCTAAATGGTTGTTCCCAACGTAATGGCTCTAATTATTCTCGCCTCTTATTTATTTATTGAATGTTGCAGTTGATTGCCAGTAGGTATCCATGTTGTAGTAAACTACTAGGTTCCAAACATCTCTGATAAGCATCATGTCTGACACTTTGTCAAAATACAGACTTTGATCTGTTGAGAATGCGGTTATCTTCAGGTTACTTTCTGAACTTGTGATGAACGCGAAGAATAACATCAGGGCAGTGACGAATGTTGTGAAGTTAAACTTGCTTTTAAGTAATCTTTTTGTTGAAGGTCCATTCGCTTGTTGGTGGTCCATGTCTTGGTGTTTGTCTCGTGTCATGTCACATTGTGAGGTAACTTCTTTGTGTTCCAAAAGTACGGATGCCTTTATAATAATGCCACTTTTTGCTTTTAGGGTCACGACATGCACGTGGCCGTTCTTGCCTGGACGTAGTTCTGCAACTCTTCCCATCCCCCATTTGCCAGGTGGGATCTTGTCGTCGTTGATGAGAACTACATCGTCCAACTTGATATTCGATTGAGGCTGCCTCCACTTGTTTCTCACAGTTAATTGAGCGAGATACTCAGTGCGCCATCTTTTCCATAAATCTTGTAATATTTTTTGGCTTAGCTGCCAGCAGCGTGTGCGCAGATCCTTTTCGGTCTCCACTTACGTTAACGTAGGTTCACTAGTTAGAAAAAAAGAAGGGGTCAAGAAGTTTAGATCTTCAGGATTTTCTGAGATAGCGCACAGTGGTCTTGAGATTAAGACAGGCTTCGATCTGTGTTAGAAGTGTAGTGAACTCTTCATAAGTCAATTTTTGTTCACTGATCACTTTTTTGAGGTGCAACTTGAAACTTTTCACCGCAAATATTGCGGAAATATTGCTTTTAGCAATATTTCCCCCGACAATCCAATATTTTTGCCTGATGCATGCTAGTGCAACTCGAGCTCCGCCGTAAAATGTGAGTTTATGTGCGTGTTCTATTATTAATTCTGTCAGACGATGTTGATGTGGTAAAATTATGGGATGTTTGAGATCAGGATTGATCGCAGCGTGATGCAGCCTTCCACCCACACGCACTGTTTCGTCTTTGTCTAAAAACGGGCTCAAGTTTAGGATAGCCAGGTGGGTCCATTCCACCACAATTTGTGTTCCTTTAGTTTCAGACTTGTTAATCCTCTGCTAGCACAATCTGCAGGATTCTCCGCTGACTTGACATATCGCCAGAATTCGGAAGGCATCTCCTTTGTTATTTGTCGCACCCTGTTATCAACAAACACTTTCCAGTAATTCGGTTTTCTTTGTATCCATCCCAGAACTGCCATGGAATCAGTCCACCCATAAACCTTGATGTTGTGACTGTACAAACTTGCCTTCACCTTCAGCATCAGTTTGGAAAGCAGATGTGCATCACTTAGTTCTAATCTGGGCAAAGAAATATTCTTGTTGTAAAGCACCAATCTTGATTTCGCAACCAGTAAAGTTATTTTCGTTTGACCTAGATTTTTTATTTTGCAATAAACGACGCATGCATATGCCGTCTGCGATGCGTCGCAAAATCCGTGCAACTCGATATTATTTCCGGCCGTGTCAGTACCTATCCATCCAGGTATTTGGCATCGGTTTATGTTTTCTATGTCTTGCTTAATTTTTGTCCACTCTCGATTAATTTGCTCAGGAATCTCGTCATCCCATTTCAAGTTATTCTCTTTCTAGATGTCTTGGAACAGTATTTTCATCTGAGTAGAAACTGGAGTGAGCCAACCGAGGGGATCAAAAAGTTTGAATATCAGTATATAAGTTTGGTAATGTTTGGTTTGGTTTAACGGAAGCTACTGTCTGAAATATTTCAGACAGTAGCTTCCGCTTCGTAGGAAGCATATCAGTTGTGATTTCAATTCTTGATTGAAATGTGAAAATATCTTGCTGAGGATACTAGTGAAGGCTCAATGTTTTTGTTGACTCCGCTTGTTTGGGGTCGTAAGTGTCGTAATGCAAAGAGCATTACGACATTATCGTAACTCTTGTCGGTGCTGTCTTGCAGTTCTTGATAATTAGACCTCCATTTTCGTAAATTGAAACCTATCTGGGTAATTTGATCTCTCCTCATTAGCCAATTGCCTTAGCGTCATCATTGCTAAAAACGGAGCGGCCTTGGTGCCATCAGTGACCGTAGTCAGTTGGTATTCTTGCACAGATTGATCAGAGGATTCTCGCCAAACGTTTTTTTGTAAGTTTTGGTCGTCTTCATGCGCCCAAATTTGGCGAAACATTTTTTCAATGTCAGCGATAAAAGCTATGCGATGTTTTCTCCACTTCAATATCAATGTCAGAGAAACTGGGTAGAAACTGGAGTGAGCCAACCGAGGGGATCAAAAAGTTTGAATATCAGTATATAAGTTTGGTAATGTTTGGTTTGGTTTAACGGAAGCTACTGTCTGAAATATTTCAGACAGTAGCTTCCGCTTCGTAGGAAGCATATCAGTTGTGATTTCAATTCTTGATTGAAATGTGAAAATATCTTGCTGAGGATACTAGTGAAGGCCCAATGTTTTTGTTGACTCCGCTTGTTTGGGGTCGTAAGTGTCGTAATGCAAAGAGCATTACGACATTATCGTAACTCTTGTCGGTGCTGTCTTGCAGTTCTTGATAATTAGACCTCCATTTTCGTAAATTGAAACCTATCTGGGTAATTTGATCTCTCCTCATTAGCCAATTGCCTTAGCGTCATCATTGCTAAAAACGGAGCGGCCTTGGTGCCATCAGTGACCGTAGTCAGTTGGTATTCTTGCACAGATTGATCAGAGGATTCTCGCCAAACGTTTTTTTGTAAGTTTTGGTCGTCTTCATGCGCCCAAATTTGGCGAAACATTTTTTCAATGTCAGCGATAAAAGCTATGCGATGTTTTCTCCACTTCAATATCAACGTCAGAATATCCTTTTGAAGGTTGGGTCCAGTATGCATATAATCATTAAAACTTTCCCCTGTAGAAGTTTTAGACGACGCATTAAATACTACTCGGAGTGACGTAGTTGTTGACTCGTTACGTAGTACGCAGTGATGCGGCAGAAAACACTCAGGTTTCTTGTTACTATGTGTCGATTTCATGTGGCGTAAGTATTCATCAATGAATGCTTGATATTGTTGTTCAATAGACTTGTTTCTACTGAACTTTCTTTCTATCTGATATAGCTGAGCAACTGCCTTATGTTTGGATTCCCCAATTTCCGGGTTGAAGTTAGACTTTAGGGGCAGTCTCACTCGATATCTTCCGTCTGCCAACCTTGTCGTGGATGACTTGTAAAACTGAATGCATTCATTTTTATCCCATCAGCTCCTGTCACCTTGATAAATGCAGTTGCCAAAATAACTGTCGACGTGAGTTTGTGCTGTGCTACATGCGCCGCGTGACTTGACCCTTGCTCGGGCAGCACGGGTCCGGAAGCGTTTGGTGACGTTGTGCTTGCGTTTGAATAATCGTCATGTAACACCGTATTATGTAGTTTTGCATTGCATTTTCGACAACGTTTACTTGACGTGCATTTCTTTCCATTGTGATTGTACAGGCAATTTGTATAAAAGTTGACCAATTGTTTTTCCTTTCAGCGCTGGCCAGGTGCCACATCGTGCTGCTCGATGAGGTGGGCGAGCTCTTTGAAAGAGTTAATGCAGACCGACTCGTCGGGCGGCGGGTGCAGGTGGGGCCGGAATTGGCGGTGCGGTTGCGGTTTGGTTTCCGCAGGGGGCACTCTACGGTGGACGCCATCATGCGCGTGCGGGTCCTAACGACGGGAAATGCTGTTGCCCAGGGTGGGGTCGTCTTGGCGGTGTCTCTAAACATCGCCATTGCCTTTAATACCCTACCTTGGATTTGCATCAAGCAGGCACTCCATTACCACCGGATGCCGACCTACCTCTGCGTGTGGTCGAGGCCTATCTGACGGACAGGGCCGTCATCTAGCCCGTCACCAGGGAGTATGGAACCGGCAAGAGATGTCGTGCGGTGTCCCACAGGGATCGGTCCTGGCCCCGCATCTATGGGACATCGGATACAACTGGGTGCTGCGCGCCGACCTCCCTAGCGGTGTTAGCGTAGTATACTACGCTGGCGACACGTTGGTCCTCACACAAGTGCAAGGAAAGTTGCACCAGGCGGCGGCCAAAATAGCGGCACGCGGGGTTGCGACAATCGTCAACAGGATCCGGCAATCGAGGTGGCCCTGCACAAGTCCGAGGCCATGTGTTTTCATGGTCCTCGGAACGCGCCACCGTCGGGGTCCCAAATAACGGTAGGAGGGGTTTACATCGGCGACGAGTCGACGATGAAGTACCTGGGACTCGTCCTCGACAGCCGGTGGAACTTCGTGGAGCATTTCCGACGTTTGGCTCCCAAATTGGAGCGGGCCGGGGCAGCTTGGAAGCGGCTCCTGCTCAATGTAGGGGTCCAAACGCCTCCTGTCGCAGGCTCTACACGGGGTCGTGCGGTCCATGGTCCTTTACGGGACACATGTGTGGGCGCTTTCCCTGGTGCAGCGGCCAGCCCACTGGTTTAGTGTGGCCCAAATAGTCATGGCCATCAGGCTGGTCTGGGGATACCGCACGGTCTCTGGTGAGGCGGTGAGCCTCCTTGCCGGATTGCGCCATGGTATCTGGAGGAAAAAGTCCTCGCGCACGTATGGGAGTGGT
Organism: Atethmia centrago; assembly: GCA_905333075.3. NCBI lineage: Eukaryota > Metazoa > Arthropoda > Insecta > Lepidoptera > Noctuidae > Atethmia > Atethmia centrago. The sequence goes on from HG995377.1 coordinate 9,481,277, forward strand.
GCGACGAGGCGAAACGCCGGGGCGTAAGTCCGTTGCCCCGAGAAATCACGGCACAGCGGACAGAGCTCCGGCGGGATCTCATCGCGACATGGAGAGTGCGATTGTCGCAACCCAATGCTGGGCACGCCACAATTGCGGCTATAAGTCCCCTCTTTGAGGAGTAGCTAGAGAGGCGCCACGGCGTCCTCCCCTTCCGCCTGACGCAGGTTCTCACCGGACACGGCGGCTTCGGGAGGTGCATGTGCAAACGCCCGGGTGTCACCACTGTGTGGATCACCCGGAGGACACGGTGGAGCATACGGTGGAGGTCTGTCCGGCTTGGGCAGAGCACCACCGTGTCTTCGTGGAGGCGATCGGTGGCGGAGATCTCTTGCCTCCGGCCCTGGTCCAGGCCATGGTACGGAGCGAGAGGTCATGGGTCACCTCCTTCTGCGAAGCAATAATGCTCGCGAAGGAGGAGGTGGGACGGTTGAGGGAAGGCAAATTTCGCGCCCTCTCGCCCCTAGCCGCCGCAGGAGACGCTCTGGGCGTCGGGAATCCCAGGCAGATTTTAAGCCACCGTTTGCGCGGGCTTGCGGACGGTAAGCAATGAGTAGCTCGCCGTTCGATAAGGACCAAGCCCGGGTCAACAGCGCGTTGTGTTCCACGCGCGCCTCAAAGAGATGTCGTCAGCACAAATGTATGGGTCCAGAACCGATGTCTACCGGGGTCGCGGGAAGGTACTCGTACGAAAGGGTTACCGAGGCCCCTAGCAACACAGGCAACGGAAGTAACCCGGGTGGGTTATAGTCAGTAAGAGTCTGACACGCCCTCCCGCCCCGCCCAGAGCGGGAGAAAATACTTGATAATTTCTCGTCTAAAAAAAAAAGGACAGGGTTTTTTTTTGGCCGGTCTGAGGATACCGTACTTAACATTTTGAGACATTTAGATCTGCATTCACAAAATTTGAAAAAAAAGTACAGTCAGCAAAAAAACTATTACATTTTTTTCAAAATCTGTGAATGCAGATCTAAATGTCTCAAAAAGTTAAGGACCGTTTTCCTGTAGCTACAACGATTAAGGTAGCTGCCCTTAATGCCCCGTCTTAAAATCCACCCTGTATATTTCAAAAAGTCATCATCATCATCATTCATCATCATTTCAGCCGAAAGACGTCCACTGCTGGACAACCGGTCGAAGTGGCGGTGCTTGGGGGAGGCCTCCCCCAAGCACCGCCACTTTGACCGGTTTTGTGCTTCCGGCATCCAGCGGATTCCTGCGGCCTTCACAAGGTCATCGGTCGGCCTTGTAGGAGGCCTTCCAACGCTACGTCTTCCGGTACGCGGTCGCCATTCCAGAACCTTTCGGCCCCATCGGCCATCTGTTCTGCGAGCAATGTGCCCTGCCCACTGCTACTTAAGTTTGGCAATTCTTCGGGCTATGTCGGTGACCTTGGTTTGCCTGTGGATCTCTTCATTTCTGATTCGATCACGTAGGGTAACTCCAAGCATAGCCCTCTCCAATGCCCTTTGAGTGACTTTTAGCTTTTTCATAAGGCCTATTGTAAGCGACCACGTTTCAGTGCCATAGGTCATCACTGGCAACACGCACTGGTCAAAGACTTTCGTCTTGAGACACTGTGGAATGTGGGACGAGAAGATATTACGTAGCTTCCCGAACGCTGCCCAGCCGAGTTGGATTCGACGATTGACCTCTTTCTTTAAAAAAGTATTAACCTTAATATTCTAGGCGTATTTATTGTACAATGTCAATTCAGAGATATAGACATAACCAGAATTGAAACACCAGGATCGTTAAATAAGCATTTTATTTAGGACTGACAATCATTTAATTTTACTGTACGAGTATAACCTTAACTATATTAGATGTTCATTTCTAGGAATATCTATCAATTAATTACGTGTCAGCTTTTTACGAGTGAATGCTCACCATGAGCTCAAGAACAATAATAATCTTCGAAGGGAATCGTTTCTGCCTGGGCGTAGACCAGGGATGCACAGACTTATAGAGACTATGGGACACTCGGGCACATTGAGTCAAAGGCCTGGCGGCCCGCATTTGCCTCATAATGTGCCTAAAGAAAAATGACTAGTCAAACGTTAAAACATTAACTAGGTAAACGTTTTAAAAGAATTTAATAAGGTGCCTTTTTTGTGAGACATACAATATTTAGTTAAGTCATAAGTCATTTATTTCTTAACAAAATATATTGTGTTGAAAAATTTTAGTGACGATAAAGAAAAAAAAATAGGAAACATTACATTCGCATTTAAAATTCATTACAATAAATGAAATAAATAAAATTAATCAATAATTCACAAAATAAAATAATGATATGTCAATAATTCAGTAACAATAATTAAATAACCACCAACATTACATTTAAATTAAAAATTCATTAACTAGTATTAAAAAAAAACAAACTAAAGAAAATTATATAAACACAAATAACAATTCACAAATCATTTAATCGCGGCTGTCGTTTGTCATCTACTCGTATGAACTCATCGATACTGTAATAGCCCTTCCTCAATAAATATGTTTAGTTTGTTTTTAAATAAGTTTATGCTGTTTATGCTTTTGAATTCGCTTGGCAACTTGTTGTATAAAAAGACATTGAAGTCTGGGACTGTGATGAACCACGTTCAATTTCGTTGGATTGTGGAAGGTAAGTCTTTCCTACGAGTATTTTGTCTAGCTTGCCTTTCCCCATATGTCTCGTGCAACAAGTTTGATGCATGGCCGTGACAATTTTTTTTGCGCGCCGCGCCGATTTGCGAGGCTCCTTCGCCCGAACTCACCCAAATGCTACCCGAATAATTCCAATCGCAAGCTCGCATCACAAGCACGCATAATGTAAGTAATTAGGTATATAACATTGTCAACATTTATTTCATAATTTTCATTTTCCGCATTTTTTTACTTTGTTGGCGGGCCGCACGCGTACCGACAGCCGGCCGCATCCGGCCCGCGGGCCTTGGTCTGGCGTAGAGTAATCCCCACTACCAGGCCACTACCCCACTAAACCAACGGAACTTCTGACACAGTGTTGCCAGTGAGATAATTGTGTATCAAGTCTGATATAGCCTCAAAAGTTTCTGAAGAATAAAATTCTAAATACAGCTCGTTTTGCACAAACACGACAAATCCATTTATTTCATCAGCTCATCTCTCCCTTTTTTTACAAACAGAATACATTTTGCCCCATTTAACGTCGTATTACGTTACATTAGAACTGCAGCAACGCATGGCTAACGATGAATATTCACTCGCTATCAGCATATACGAAGTTAAACCAATTCCTGCTTAATATGCCATGTAAGAGGCCAGCAGGGACCAAATATTACGACCCCGGACTATATAAAGAAGATAGATAGGGCATTGCGGCCAGATTTTCTAGCAGATAGTAGATAAATCCAGTTGATAATAAAACATCCAAATAGAATTGAGCAGCAAAAAATGTATTGTGACGAGATCAGACCGCTATCCGATTTAACTAATATGTATAAAGTATGCATATGTACCTATTGTTCACGAATTCTATTTCTATCCCTTTGTGAAATCACTAGTTCATGTCGATGATGTTCATGTTGGTGATGTTCGTGTTAGTTGTGTTGTGTTGTTATGTATTCGTTTGCATAATTGGCCTGTAATGTTCCCACTGTTGGGAGACAGGCCTCCTCTCCGTGAGAGGAAGTGGGCCATAATCCACCACGCGGGCCCAGAGCGGGTTGGTGAATAGTATTTGTTTAGTAAGTCTCTATGTCTAAGTTACCTGCGAAGTGAAAATGAAACTATGGTAACAACGAGCTAAACGTTTTCTAACTTAAACATACTTTAGCAAAAGACAGTCACTGAAATATTATATTTTGAGAACATTTTGGCCATTTTGAAGCTTCAAATAATACATGTATAACCTCTATTACATAATCTAAAGTTACGCCACAGTGAGATAACTGGCCTGCACACTGCATGCATGTTAATTTTAATATCTTAATTGAATTACTTCCATTTTAAATTAGAACGCTCCACGTTCCGCTAAAATTGTTTTAGCTAATTCTAAAATATTGTATAACAATTTTATTTGTTTCAATGTAGCTTTTGAAAATGTTGGCATGTGCAGAAATATTTTGTTAACGCAGTTTAAAAGTTACGTGTGAGGAATTAGAGGGTTTGACCGTGACTAAAATAAATAATATACAGAGTGTGGTTATGATTTAAAATAAGCCAGAGGCCGATACTCATGGGTTTTTAATAGTGGCCGTTCGCAAAATCGTTTTTTACTAGCTTTTTTATATAAACACTTGTCAAAGGAAATAGTACTAGATTTATAAATACAAGGTTATTGCTGTTTAAAGAAGGTGAAGGTGTAGGAGATCGTAAAATGATTTAAAATAAAATAAAATAGTTGTTACTTATCCAGGCGGTTTATTTCCCACATACGTATTTTAAAGTTTAGAGTATCTATTCTGTGGTTTAGACGAATAAAATATAAATAAAATCTTAATTGATGTATGCCTGATGGTATAACTTTTAGACATTTTGTGCATTTTATGTGCCGATTAGATCATAAAGTATGGATTGTCAAAAACAACCGACTTCCATAAACAAGTTTTCACTTTGTAGTGTTTTTTTTGGAAGTCTTTTTTTTTAGTTCTTTTTTTAGTTCTTGTAAAAAGTTTTTTATTTTTCACTTTTTAGTTGTGGTACCCCACACAAATTCAAATACCACTACCTGCTATCACATCATCCACATAGACTAAGTGGGAAAAGTACGTATTATTGAAGCTATCTCTAAAACCACCCAAGTAACGTTAATAAAATTTATATGGGACCACCGCGCAAGTATCTGTTAATGAAAAAGGAATTTCCAAAATCGGTCAAAAATTTACGAAAAAGTCGATAAAAATTTGAGAGAGATTTATTGAAGTCGGTTAAAAATGAGCGTTATGTAAAATTAACTAGTTTTAATTGTAAATCAGCGAAAAGATCAGCTGATGATAAAAGAAAAATATGTGAATATTTTTCTTAAAAAATAAAAGAAAAGGTCCGATTGATCTGCCTGCAGGAGACTTGGCTGTTACTTTTGACAACTCAATGTTAGGAATGATAAGTCCTGAATTTGAATTCACTGGTAGGTCTGCTGTAACCACATCAGAAGGGCTCTTATCTCACGGCCGAACGGCTCTCTTAGGGCGGCCGTACGGAGGAGTGGCTATTCTCTAGAGCAAGGGTGTTTTTCAGTCTGTCTCGGTAATATCCTGTAATAGCTCTCGGTTAGTGTCCATTCAAGCTATCTCTGGTGGTCTCACTATTATGTATTTTTTATTGTTTTTTGTTGTGATTTTAATCTGCAGTAAATATGTTTATTTATTTATTTTCTTATTATTGTATTTTCTGTATTATGCCTACAAACTCCACGAAAAGCTGCCATTGTTTACCGAGGTCTTAAAGGCGTACCGAGGGAACGATACGTAATTGCGAAATAATTGCGTTCGTTTGATAATTACTGCATCGTTATTTCTTAACCTTTTGTTATGAAATTAATATGTAAGATATTTAAGGAGTCACTCTATAAATTGTACACGAAATTTAGAAACACGAATACTTGTAGTTTCCTCGACATAAAAAAATCCAAAGTAATCTCTAAAAAAAACTGATGACCTTCCGTGAAGTATTTACGGCGTACTAAGGGTTTATCCCTTAGTACGCTTGTATCGATATCCCGAGTTCGATTACAAATACTTTGCATATTGGAAAATATCCTATCTCTCTTAGCATATAACATTTTCAAAGTTACAGATGAACCTGTAGGTGCCATTTTGGCGGAATTATACTAACCAGGTACCTAGAATTATTAAACTAACTTGTTAACGAAATACCTATTTGGTTGATATGCGATGGAAAACAGAATACCTCAAATGTAGGCATTCAACAAGTACCCACTTCTACTTATTATTAGGTAGGCTACGTCTGTTTCCTTTACGAAGCCATTAAGTTTTTATAAACTTAGTGGCTGATCGTTTGTCAAACCAGGGTCTAGGTTGATACAAAGAAGTTAAGATACGATCTAAAGTACTACATCTTTATTAGCGAGGCTCACGGCTGCAGGGGGTGGTTATACCATTGTGTGGTCTCTTCGTCAGCCTGGCAATCATTTTTAGTGTAGATATTGATGAAGATGTTTATGTGTCTGATCACTTTTAGATGTAGTTAGGCCAAAGTTGACGACCGGGGTTGTACCCCGCAGTACTGTTGTCTGGGGCATAAGAAATAAAACAGAGATCTAGAATTATCATAGGATGTTCTGATAAACTGCGAGAGATTGACTTCCCATAGGAGTTTGCGGCATGGGTCACGCAACTTGGATGAGCTCAAACTTGTCCTTGATGAGCGTAGATGTCCTTTCTGACTGAGGCAGCGAGGGAATCTAATGAAGTACACCAAAGACCAAAGCCGTGTAGTCCGTTATGTGGGTGAAACAAACATGTTCGAGACGCTCACCGAGAGGCCAAGCTTAGGTTCCAAGCCTGAGTTATGGCTGATGAACCAACTTCTGTTACACTTTACGATTAATTGTACGAGTCGCGTAAAAGTTTCCAAAGCCGGAAAGCACTGTCAAAATCAATCAATCAACTCAGCCTATAATAGTCCACTGCTGGACGTAGGACTCTGCCAGGCTGCGCCACAACACCCTGTCCTCCGCCTTTCACATCCAGTCTGTCTCAGCCACCTTTTTAAGATCGTCGTTGCTGGGGGGCCGTCCCAGTAAAATAAGCAAGATCAAATTAAAATGGACGTATTAGCAGAACAACGATCAAATAACAATTTCTGTGCATTTCGGAAGTCCACAGGTAAGATGGAAACTAAGCCTGGTCTCGCGACGGATGTGGGAGGGGTTACTGAGCATGGCGACATTGCCAATTTATTTAGAGCTCATTTCAAGGTAAGCTCTTGGGCCCTCAGTGTCGGGAATCGGCTTTGTGTCTCATAACCGGGGGGGGAGCCCCGACTGCGTTTCATCACTAAACAAGTAAGGTCGGTGATAGTATGAGTAGGGGCAAATCCCACGGGGTAGGGGGAAATGTGCAAGCGTGCATATGTCCTGTCCTAGTTCTATACGATGTGTCTCAGCCATTCGTATTTACTGGCAGAATTACTTAATCGAGACCATCGGTGTACCCATCGTGAAGAATAGGACGGGAGACATCACGAATATTCGCAATAATCACCCGATCTTTCTTGATACTAGGTGTTGGACAGTATGCTTGACTCTTATTTAGCAAAATATGTATAGTTGCACGATGCACAGTTTGGGTTTTGTCCTGGACTATCTACCGAAAGGCCTACGCCTGCTTCCGTGATCTCTCCAAGGCTTTCGATCTCGTTTCTTATGATGTGCTTTGGAGTAAATTGAGGAGTAGGATTACACCGGAGGAACTGCTCAATGTGTATTGCAGTTTTGGTATCGTAGCCAGACCAACCGTGTTCGATGGACCAACGCGCTCTCGGAATCATGGGTTACAGTGCGGGATGCGGCAAGGTGGTTGTCGTCTCCCCGGCTCTTCAATCTATATGTCAATGACCTCATTGCCGAGCGCAGTAGCATGCGGATGCAGGGTAAATGGTGTTAGTGGTAATAACATCAGGGATGTGAATGACTTGGTACTGCTGGGCCATTCGCCGAAGGCGATCGTGAAGTTACTACAAGTATGTGAGACGTACGCTGCTCATGCTGCTTATGGACTATATCTATATTGCCCAAAAATGTGAATAACATGGTCTTCGGAGTCGCTAAGTGATATCGCTTCGAAGTCGTGGAGTCGATAAGTGCCGGGAAAATGCCCTCGAACTTGCCATAAACAGTACGTCAAAAAACGCTTTTTTCACAAAGTTTATACATCTTGGGCACTTTCTTGCCGACGACCTCAGTGACCATGGTGACATTGAGAGGGAGCGTAGGTCGCTTTTTAAAGCTTATTGTCAGGGTTTTACACCGGTAATCTTTGGGTCAACTACTCGAAAAGGTCGCTGGATGTTCTACGCGTCCAAAATAATAATAATGTTGCGATTGCCTCGTTGTTGCAGTGCCTCAGAAATGTTCGCGGTAACCCATACCCAATAGGTTTCATGCCATCATCCACAAAAAAACGGCCTCATTGCTGAGCAGAATAAGAGGCAGTTACAATAGCATCCTGAAGGGTGTGGCGGCAGACACTTCCTCCGCCATAAAAAGGCAATTTGTGCAAAGACTCAAACCATAGTGTCCATTTCTGCTTATGTCTAGTTTTTGGGTGGTGTCCTCATTAATTCGTCTTTAATTAAATAATAATTAAAGTGCAAACCAGTTACTAACAATTTATGGATCTTTTAGTTGTTCGGGATAAAATAATTGTATTTATTATTTATACAATTAAAGTGCGAAATAAGGAGCTTATCTCTTCGTCATACCTAAAGTACTCGCGCTAAAAACTCATAAGAAAATTGCAAGAATGTTGTAAAATAAAAGAACCATATAAACTTTAATAGATGAATAATTTATTTATTAATTACTTAGGTACCTGTAAAAGTAGCTCGATATTATAATTCAATTAATATTACACTGTTTTTTCAACATCTTTCTTCGGTTCATCGTCTTCTTCCCTTTTTATCGGCTTCTTTGGACCTGAGAAATATAAACATATTTTTGTAGTGTACGGCGAATATAATGTAATTTTAGGACTAGTTGGAATTCAGCGTCAGGCACTAACTGGTGTGACGATTTACTGAATTTTGAAACGTTGTACACACTGTTTTCTAGATTTAAGGCTTTTACAGACTGGGGCGATGTCGCGGGCGCGACAAGCATACTGCTGCCTGTCGCGCCCGCGATATCGCCTCAGTATGCAGGAGCCTTTAAGCATTCTTTTTGTTACTGTGTTTATTTTATTAATATTGTGTGCCTAATTATGTGTCGAATAAACGTAAGTATATATTTTATTTTATTTATTTATTTATGATTGAATATAATATAGTACTACTCGTATTTATTATGTACAGCATAAAAATTACAGACAAAAATGTAGTAATATTACATAGGGTGACACAATGGGCGGTCTTATCGCTAAAAGCGATCTTGTAATCTCTTAAATATCGCGTTATACACCATTGGTGCATAAGAACTTAGGTATCCGGAGTCTGGCGTTCAACGGGAGACAACCTTTAGATTATTAAGGGGGAAGGAGAGACAACACTACAGGTAGTCTGGCAGTAGTTCATTCTAGGGAGAGGCCTCCTACCTGATGGGTTTTAATGGTATATGTATAAACTTACCTCCTAAGAGAAGCTTGAATAACGTAGAGCAAGGAGCATCGATCACTACCACCATTACAAATGTTACCATAAACGCCAGCGTGTAGTGTGCTAGGAATTTAAATAACTGAAAAAAATATTGCGGCTATAAGTACATCTTTATACATATACTTCATAAGGGAACATAAAAAAGCAATGCCCAAAGGTTATGCTAATCTTTCTTTCATTGACCTTGATTACTTTTTATTGAACCATTTCTTACTTTAATTCTGCTTATAATAAAGTTGTATTTTATACTTACAACTGATTTTACAGTAAAGAATACAGGCGCGATCGCACTCATATTGACCGCACTCATCAGTCCATAATGGAACAAATATATCCCATATGACATCCGAGACTGGAGTTTCCATACCTTTAACGATAGAAGCCAGTTAATGGGACCTGAAATATAAATTATACACTATTAAAACCAAATAACATCATATTGTTGAGCCGTAGCATCCAAGCGTGGTATTGATAACTAACTGAACAGACAGCTGTGCTGCTGGAGAGTTTGTTGGCCACTTCTTCTTCCCAGCTAAAGCACTAGGAAGTGGCGAAGGGTGGGCGTTTTGGGGGACTGTCTTATGTAATTTTGACGTTCGAAAAGTGCTGATCCTCAGCCTAGTTTGAATAAATGACTTTTGATTTTGATTTTGATTTTTTGATAATACTTATAATGTGGATCTTTGACAGTAGTTACGGGTCGTTAGAAGCCCGAAAGTCTGACAACCAGTCTTACCAGGGTATCGTATTACCCAGTAACTGGGTTGTGGAGGTCAGATAGGCAGTCGCTCCATGTATAATACTGGTATTTAGCTGCATCTGGTTTGACTGGAAGCCGACACCAACATAGTCGGGAAAAGGGGTCTTAGGCATTAGGGAAGGCTGTCATTAAAGGCTGCTAATTATCTTTTAACGTTGGACGATGCAGCAGCGTCTCGCACAATATGCTACATAACTTATCCATTGCGTATCTGGCTATATTTACATCTTCGTAGTCATTAGAATATTTTTTTTTTGTGGTTGGGAAATCATCAAATAACTTCTCCCGCTCTGGGCGGAGCGGGAGGGTGTGTCAGACTCTTACTGACTAAAACCCACCCGTTTTCCTTCCTGTTGCCTGTGTTGCGGGGGCCTCGGTGACCCATAAGTACCTTCCCGCGACCCCGGCAGGCATCGGCCCTAGTGGACCCCTACCTATGCGCTGACGACATCTCTTTAAGGCGCGCGTGGAATACAACGTAGTGTACCCTGACACCAGCATCAGAAGAAAATCATTTCGAATAAAATCATGCCACGTTAAGTCGACCTCCAAATAACCTCAAGTCTGAAAAAATCCAGGATATCTATGATTTCAACTTACCACCATAACCATTTACGCAAGCGAACACCATACATCCAATGAACAGTGCCCAGAGAGGTCTGATGAAGGAATTGAACAGACTATCAACTATTTGGTTGTCCCAGTCCGGTTGCCCGATAGGATGGTTGGTATACACGATGAAGGTTGATAGAGAAAAGGCTGAGATCCAGTAAAGTGCTGTTGTTATCTGCAAAAAAAGTTTTAAGATATTAAGGTCTTGTTAAATTACATCCAATTTGTGTGAATCTGTTCTACAAATTGGCTCTTTTAAAGGTGGTTATCTTCCTCCTCTTCAACCCATACATACACTTAATAGGGAGAGAGAATTGTTCGAACATACATGACAAATAAAAATCGCCTAAAGTGGCAAAAATTTTCGATCAATCAAATTTATTATTATTATCACAAAAAAAGCAAGCGAGGGAAGTAAACAAAACCCATTACTTATCGCGGTAAATCGGATTTGGAATCGTAAACATCGCAGAGGATTAAAAAGAAATCGCTCTTTATTAATTAATGCCTACTGTATACAGGTCATCACCATTAAAATTAAAAAATAAAGACTAGTCTTGAGACCGAAGATATTTTCTCAAGTGTTAACGAGTCCACTAGGGCCGATGACTGCCGGGGTCGCGGGAGGGTACTAAAGGGTAGGGTAGGAGGCCCCTGGCAACACAGGCATCGGAAGGAATACGGGTGGGTTTTAGTCAGTAAGAGTCTGACACACCCTCCCGCTCCGGCCAGAGCGGGGGAAGTTATTTGATGATTTCCCACTCAAAAAAAAAAAGTGTTAAACACCCGATAAATTTCTAAGACTTTTAAATTACCTTTGACATAACCAGCTTCTTTGTTTTAACGATGTATCCAAAGAGCATACCAACGAAGAACGGGGAGGCTCGAGTTAAAGTGTTCATGTAATAGTTGACCGAATAGTACAGCATCTGCTCAGGACGGCTGGAAGTAAGAGCATCATATTAGCATGCCGTTTTAGGTCAAACGTTCATCGGTCAAACGATATTTCGAGCACACGTTCTTCGGACAATAGTTCGCTCCACCAACACTTCATCTTCAAACGGACATTCGGGCAAACGTTCTTCGGGTAAATAAAAAAAAACACAAATTCGGCCAAACGCGTGACGCACTCATTCATGGAGTAAAATGGAGAGGATCTTTCACCTGTGGATGTCGAAAAAAAAAAGTAACATACGTAGAAGCCGCCACGCTCTCAAAAACTGCGATCAGCAATCCGTTTATAAGTTATGGATGTTTTGTATTCCCGGATTTTGCGATACAAAAGCGCATTCCATATTAGCCAACATCTCAACTTTAGGTGAATATGCATCCGAATATCCGATCTCTGGTTATGGCTCAGTGACGTCAAATTCCGAAAACGCTTAGGTTGATAATGTTGGCGACGATGATAAAATAATATAACATTGTTATTTTATATTATCTTAACATCGTCAACAACCCAGGCGGGAATACAGGCGAAAACATCACGCCTGTATTCCCGCCTGGGTTAAGTAAAGGTATACCTATAGTACGAACATTTGTTAAAAACAAGAAATATAATAAGATGTTGTGGACTTATTAATAACTTGCTTTGTCCGCGGCTTAGCTCACGTGACCGTGTGTTCTGAAATAGCAACGTGAAGTCATAGTATATTCGTAATATCCTCTACAACATTAGTTGATTTTTTCATTTAAACTAAAAGTAGTTGGCACAGCTTTGGTTTAAGTACCTTTATCGAAAGAAAATGTCTAGTTGTAATGGGGTTGCGTGAACGAAGCAAAAGGAGTTTATAAGGATCATAGCAGGTATGATAATAGACTTATTGATAATGTGATACAATAATAAGTAAAAGATTTACTTAATTAATGTGTTCTAATAATTCGTACCCCATCATAGTTGAGGGAAATTCCATGATGAAGTTGTAAGTGGTGGAAGCTGCCAGGATACCGACCAAACCAGTTAGTAACGCTGCCCATGCTATCCTCTTGTTGCCAAGGAGAACCCAGAACAGAATCAGTGGTGACAGAACATGAAGTTGGACGTCTATGGCTAAGTACCAAGTCTGGCCGACACACTGGAAATAGAAAAAATATGTCACCATTTTGCTTTTATCTGTCATTTACCAAGGAACTAGAAACATGGTTGTAGATCTTTAAATTCTTTAGTAATAATCGAGAGCGAAATAGAGACAAGACGCGCGACAAGGAGTTAAGGTTTGCTAACTAGCCAAGTTTTTACATGCCACTTACGGAGCGTACACACGGCTACATATCAAGCTATATATGTCCAGTTTAAGCTGATCTCACATTATATAGGATTTCTGTATAAGAGGTCTGCTTATATTGGAAATATGCTAAGGCTTATAGCTTGATATGTAGCCGTGTGTACAACCTATCTACCTCTTCTAATTATAATATCATTGTCTTTTACCTGATTGTATGCAGTCTTTTACTGACAAAAACGAGAGATAGCCAGCATTAGCTTCAGCTACGCCGTAGGCAGTGTCACTGCTACGTAAGCCACGCTTTCGTAACAACCGTTACGATATGTCCAAATTATTCATGCCAGCCTACTCCTTAAGCACGAAGTCCGTAGTTTCGGCAGAAGTTACGGACGTTTCCTACTCCGTATCACTTACGGACATAAGATTAGTTTATAGTTTTTACTCTGTGCTAACTTTAAACGCCAATTTTAACCACCATTTCATAAAATTATACAAATTCTGACTGTAAAACGAAGAAGTGAATGTTATAATTGCATATGACCTAGAAAATATGAAAACTACGAATAAAAACTCTTTCTTAACTAACCGTATTCGTAGGATTCATATAGTTCTGAATATGCAGTAAAGTGGACCACCATGAGGTCCTGCACCTGTGAACATGACCCTCCACTATTTCCCATATGGGCCCATCCGTCGCACGGTTGAGGTAGGTCGCTTCTAGGAGAGCAGCTACGGCCAGTAAGGGAAACATGCGCAGGAGTCGATTCAGCCAAAACAAGTGAATGTTTTTGAGCAGTTGTTCTGGAATTATAAAAATATAAAATGTACTAGAGGTGACTCTTGGCATGACTCTTAAAAATGTTAAAGTATTTTCTTTACTTTTGTGAACATTTTTCTTTTTTTTTTTCGATGCGAGTTGGACTTTACACATAAAGTGTACATGCAAAAATCATGCTCAGAAACTCTTGATAAAACTACTTCAGATTAGCAAAAACAAAACCAGGGCACAAACTTTTTAAAGTGAAAACAAATAAAAGTTTTGTAAATGAAACTCATAAAGATCTATTTAAATATTTATCGTTTCGATTAAACCTTTAAAAACGAGAAAAATATTTTTTTAAAGAAAGAAAGCAAGTACGTACCTCTAAATTAACGTACTTTACATTTCTAGATAATGCCCACGAGTAACGCCCTACGTTGATTAAATACAATTCATACAATAACAAATCTGTTAAAAAGAATGAATGACGCCATCGATATAATAATGACAACGCGGTGGCTAATCTATATTAGCCAATCTATACTATTTCTTACTCTAATAAAGCTGTACAGTTTGTTTTTTTGTTTGAACGCGCTAATCTCTGGAACTGCCCGGTGGATTTTAAAATTTCTGCATTTTATACACCAATTCCTGTGAAAGGTTATAAGCTATTTAACATCACCTTACAAAAAGAAAATATCATCAACCAGCCAAAGAAATACCTGGTCAGCTCCACACACTAGTCTTCTCCATCTTTCTCAGAGACTTGAACGATCAAAGCTACCGACAGGTAAAGAATTGACGCCTTCGAAATATGGTGTTGGCGCTGCCTATTAAGGATACCATGTACAGCTCACCGCACAAATGCCTCGATCATTGAACAACTCAAACTAGAGAAAGCACAAAAACTGTCGTCTACCTGCTTGCAACGTGTGGTGAGATACTTCGGCCAAATAGCCCGCAGAGGTACCAACAACATGGAACGTCTAACGGTAACAGGAAAGATAGAGGGTAAAAGACCTAGAGGCCGAAGCCCAAAACAGTGGTTGGATCAAATATCTGAGCAACTGAAGGTACATGTCAGCGCCGCACTCCACCAGGCCACCGATCGTAACAGATGGAGAAAGACTGTTGACAATTTGAAACGGATTCTCGATTCTCAGCAGTGAGAGAGCGATTGAGAAGAAGAAAGACGACCCTTAGGAGCTGAGCAAAAAGAAATAGTCTGAAAGAATGCTAAGCAAAAACAAATTAATAGCGTGGGCGGGCGATGCGATGCGACGCAGTAGGTCGGGGGCCGAAATTTCGCGCGAACAAGGAATTTTTCTTTGTGTCAATACGATTAAATGTCATGCGATAAGGTTGAAATATTTTTATCATTTTTAGTGGAATTTGTACAATTAATTATGTCGGCTTATCTAGTTAAAAAGTGATTTCGTATCTCATATTTTTTTTCCTACTGTGAAGATTAGCCATTTAGCTTTTCAATTTTTTTTTTATTTTGGTGTTTGGATTAAGGTAGGTTATAAAATGGTTTCAAAATACTCCAATGCACTAGTATTGCCAAGTGTGTTGCCATTTATAATCGCCTTGTCGGCCTCACATATAATCTGAATTCCTGATAATATTTATCAAAATGATCAATCATTCAATCGGCTCATTCATGGTTACTTACTTGAGTTTAATTTTCCAAATGTAGTATATACCACGAGAAAACCGCTCAGCATGAAAAATGTATCCACTGTTACTGTCCCCGATAACACCCACAAGGATTGCCAGGAGGTCGTCCACTGTGACAAGGAAATAAATCGCTTAGAGATAGCCAACAAAAATGTTCTAGATTCTTGTAAATGATTAAGTTAACCATAGAAGTTTCTAAAACATTTCTCCTTTAAAACCTATTACCCAAATTTTATTGAAAACTATGTAAACAGCAGGGGATCAAAATTTTGATTGAAATTGACTTTCAACGCGTCCTTGTGTAGATTGCACAATCTTTAAAATTGCATTTCTCTGACATAATAGTTAAGAATGTAATTACACGGATACAATGATAGCAATATCTTTTTTTCTATATTTAATCTGTTTATTCCGGCCACCGAGAAAATGCCTTCCTGTCAGTTGGACACGATTACGAACTAATCAAGTTTAAATTCGTAAAACACGTGTTCTTTTGTACATCAGCGTGAGCAGTTCTTCCACTGTTATTTTACCTCTGATTTTGCATCACAGTGATCTTTATTGTCGTTACTCTGGATGGAGTCACTGCCATGGATGGATGTAAAATAATTGTTAAAGGGCTAACTGAAAGGTGTTATGAAAGCATTTTCCAGTCAACATACTTGTAGCACTTACCAAAAAACCATCGATAGGGTTTGCCCAATTTGGTTCTGATGAAAACGAATGGCCGAGAACTACCCACATCATGGCTAAAGCTCTGATGCCATCTAAACTCTCTATGCTGTTAGGACCCGACTGGAAGCTTATGACACGTCGGCCATTTGTATATACTGAGAACGATCTGCCAATTTCGCTTACTGTTTTGGGATCTGAAATAGAAATTGAATTACAGAATATAGCAGTATTTGATGATGATAATGAAAATAATATAGTTGTTAATAGAAAACTGAAATACAATCGATAAATATTACATAATAAAACTTGTACTAATGATGACTGTAAGAAAAGAAAAGAACATACCTTTTTTCACAATGATTGTTTGCCAAACATCAAACGTTGTACTCACTACAGTTATCAATCCTATTAGGGAGAAAACTACTCTGCAAAATTAAAAAACAAAAATTTAACTTCAAGTATTGTCTTTCATATCACGAGTTTATCTACAAATAGTATCACTTACATGGCAATAGTATCTCCTGGTACCCAAGGCTTATCATCAGCTAGACGACAAAATTCGTCAGCGTATTGAAAGCCTACCGAAGAAATGTTAAACAAGAACGAATTTAAAGCTTGTTCAGTAGTACAAGGCTTAGGAATGCAGACCGCTAGTCGGAACGTGAGTGCGGCGAGAGGATTGTCTTCTATAATCCTAGAAAAATAAAACAAAATGGTTAACGTCAAGATTCATGTTCCTACTACAGTTACATCAAGTGACGATGCAGTAAACGATGCAAGCCCGATCAGGTGAAAGCGGCGCTGTAAATGAACAAAAACCGACAGACCAGAGGGCCTAGACAAAGTCACATTTTATGAGCGATAACGATGATGGAAAAGACAAAAAAAAATATGGAACTGACATAAGCTACTGAAAAGCTTATTTCAATCCTGTTGGAAGTCATTGTGGATAAACGAAACGCTCTAATAGCGATTACTATTGTCTAGGCCCTCTTGTCACTTTTCAGTGATTTCGTTAGTTCCAATTAAAGCCACCGGACCAGATAAGCTTGCTGCAATATAACCCTTCACAGTGGTAGCATCTTCAGAGCGAACTAGAAAGTTACCCGTTATCAACAATTCCTGCCATGGCATGCATCCCTGTTCTCACAGCCTTAAATTCTTCTAAAGCCTTCACCATTTTACCATCCAAATGTAAAAGATTTGGGTTGAAACTCGAAGTTTTGGAATCCATCTCCCAAGGAAAATCAAAACTTTGGTTCATCGGAACTTGTATCATACAGTATTTCCCTTGAACTTCAGTGTTTGGTGGGATTGGTTCGTTGAAACCGACGCATTGGTGATAATTGCCCATGTCTAAAGTGTTGCCTTCCAAAACACCTCTTGGAACTCTGATGCCAGCATCAGCGACTGTGTGTCAGAAATATGAACTTTTAAGTACTTGTTAAGGGTTGGAATACATATTTATTAATTTCATCAAGATTATATTTATTATTACTATACAGATCAATGACAGATACAATGTTTAAATTAAAATATTAAACTACCTGCACCCAATACTTAAATGTCTCGATTTGGGCAAACGAAAATTTCAATCAAACAATTGCCAACACAAAATCACAAGAAGGCAGACCTGAAAAGAAAGTGACTTGACTAAAGAGTCTGCACAACACCAAGTATTCTGCCTTCTTCATACAATCTACCTAAGCTCCTGAGAAATTATTCGGGTTATTTGTCCTCTATTTGTCTTAAGTTATTAGCTAATTGATCAAGTGCATATACATAAAAATAATACTTACAAAACATGGTGAGGAACGCGTTAGTTCTTATAATGTTTATTTGTTCAAGACATTTTTCTGGATCCAACACATTTTCATAAAGATTCTGATCTAACGCTTCATTTGGTATCGGCTGTTGAATGTGCCCTTTAACTAAACCAACTGACACTAAATGAACTAAAACTATACTTAAAATTACTTTAGAAAACATTTTAATATCACATATATATTTTTTTATAATATCACAGATTTTTTATAAGAATTTTTGCAATGATTAACTACTGCAATCAAAATCGGATGTAATATGAAAATGTTGGGAGAATTGTTTTTATAATTGTGTCAAGTAATCTTATCAAATGATTTCGTCAAAATATTAATGAAGTTATCTACCTAAGTGATCAGGAACACTGATTAAGTAATTAATCAGGGGTTGTTGACCGATGCTGAAACTTGACGTGGTATATTTATGTAATTTCTTATCATAAAATATAATACGGTAGCATGATATTGTGGAGCTGTGATAGGAAATGAAGACGCTGCTCCACAGCAGCCCACGGGTAAGCTACGCACGTGCACTTAGCTTCACATTGTATGAAAATTTATGCGGGATCGCCCACTGCGAACAATCTTAAGTAGTGGATCTATTTTAAAACTTGATTAAATAATTTAGCAATTTAGTATGTACTTATTCGTAATCGAAAATTAAAATCTGATAATTTGTACTGGAAATCGTGGAAACTACTTGTTACTGGAAAATTGCAATATAAAATCGTAACAACATTATAGGTATACTTTTAATTATCACTGAATCATCTATTGTAATTCTAAATTAATTGTTTTGGTTAAGGCTCCTGCAGACAGGCGCGACGCGACAGTGAGACCGATGCAATTTAGGTAGAACAATTTCCATGAAGTTTTCATAAAAATTGATTCAAGAAAAAATGTGTGGCTAAATAATAACAGTCGCACGGGACAATCTAAGGTTAAGCTACGCTTACCGCGGTCGATTCGTGGATAGGTTACCACCCATTACAAATCGAGACCCCTCCATACCGAGATTCTCCTAGAGTCGCGTCGCGCCTGTTGCCTTTATTAAAAAACCACAAATCATAACCTATGTTTGAATATAACTACTTTTCGTCTAGAATCGTTGATAAAAACTATTATTATTTAAAACAACTTACACTTCGAAATAGCATATATAAAATCTTTTATTTTAAATACAATTTATTTATTTATTTATTTATAAAGGTACACCAACAGCTTCTCTATACAAAATATCAAATAAAAGTAGATAACAGTCATGAACTTATACAGTTGCCAATAACAGGTGAACCAGCATTCTCAAATACAGTGACAACTTAAGGTAAGAACGAAATTAAACAAAACTTATAAAAATAAAAATTATGTGGTTTCAAACTATATAAACAGAAGTACAATATGACACAAGAAATAAGGTTGCAAGAAATACCTACGTACTAACACCACAAATCTTTAGATTATGTGGGTTGCGTGCGTTGGGACCTTAAAATTTGGGATTTATAAATGTTTACGGAGTCATGATAAATGTCAACATGTGGAGTGGATTTTATATAAGAATTCATCTCTCGGCTGAGCCTATTGAGAGGTGAGTTTACTCCTATATTTGTTTTTGATGCTTTAGTGCAGAATAAGTGGGTAATGGGATATCTGGGTAAATTATAGGGGACTTTTAGTTCAATTTGTTCAGTTAATTTATCACAGTCCAATTTATTGTTAACTAATTTGAAAAAGAACATGAGATCTTGTACCAGTCGACGGTCGCGCAGAGTAATCATTTGGTAACATTGAGTACGTTGTTCGTATGGACACCGCGGAGATACTCGTATATCACCGAAGGCATATACTAGGTGTTTTGTGAAGGCCCTTTGGATACTTTCTACTCTTTGTGAGTGTACTGCATAGTGCGGGCTCCACACCACGCGGGAAAATTCAAGGTGGCTCCGAACTAAGGCGTTATAAAGCACAATTTTTGTTCTTACGAGCTTAAACCCTTTAGTGCTTCTCTTAAGAAATCCTAGTAGCCGTGCCGATTTCGTAACAATATTATCAATATGGCTTCTGAAGTTGACTTTACTGTCCATGATGATCCCAAGATCACGAACCTCATTCACAGTTTCCAATACTGCTCCTTTTATATTATATGAGATAGTATAGGACTGCTTTTTCCTCGTGAAACGTATATGGCTACATTTTTACTATTTATTTTTTTATTTATAATTCTTTTATCATTAAAATTAAGGTGAAAGTAATATAAGCTTTTGTACTTACTTAGACTGACTCACAGATCACAGGTTTCGTTCGGATATGATTATTCATCTAGAAATACTGCGATAGTTTAGAAAATGAATTAAATTGAAAATTAATTTTATATGATGCTACATATTCCGACAAATGCGTGACCGGCAAACAAATGAACCGGGCAGCTAACGTGGTCAATCTCTCCGCGCACATCCTACGTAGCAGTGGACGGCAACTTTAGGCCCTTAGGCCAAGGGGCAAGACTGCAAGAGTGAAAATATCCTCTACAAATAACAATAGGTATCTTAGTACACTAGGCAGCACGCTAGTGGTAACAAAACCAGTTTAAGCTGGCCTCTTATTTTATTGAATCTCCGTATTAAGCAAGGCCAGTGCAGCTCAAGGTCAAAGTGCTGCTTTTCCACCAGAGATGTGCTATGCAGTTATACTGCGAGGAAGTGAAAGCAAAGCTACGAAACTATGTGACCGTTTCCACTAATGCTAAGCTGTGTAGCGGAGCGAGTAAGATGTACTATGAAGATGCGCCACCGCGAGGAAGCTGTGCGGGAAAGATGCGCAGGTCGAGCTATACGATGTATCGACAGTAGGGAGGACACGGGGAGTGGCTGTGGAGCGGTGAGGGCAGAGGCATTATCATCCTTTATTATTCCCACTGCTGACACACAGGCCTCGTGTCGTCGTCAGAGGGAGTGGGCCGTAATCCACCACGCGGGCCCAGTGCGGGTTGGTAGAAGTCACATGTCTTTGAATTTTTTGGTTCTAGGACCTGCCGGTTTCCTCACGACGACGTTTTCCTTCACCGCTTTGAGAGCAGTGGTGGTGAAATGATGTACACAAAGTAAATTGCCTGCCTGGGTTCGAACCCACGACCTACAACTCGTAAATCAGGGCCGTTACCACTGGGCCACCGCTCTCTGAGGGGAGAGGCGCTCGATATCAAACGCATCCATAGCACGCATCCTACCATATAAAAACATTACTTAGTTGAACCCGTTTCCACCAGTGCTATGTTTTGTGGACCAATTAAATATGATTGATGGGTATCAAAAGCATCCATAATAACGGAGTATACCACATCTCTGGTGGAAAAGCAGCCTTACCACGGACGTGCGGCGTACTGTACGTTGGTCATCCAACGCACCATGGAAAGTCCCGCTACCATCCTCGTTGACTGGCTACTCATTTTACCATGATATAAGCTATTGTATTATTGCTCGTCGACACGGGAAAAGCCAAAAGAAGGAAATCCCGTGTGGAGATATAGTAAAGCAATAAAAAATGTAAAGCACCCTAAGGTTAAATTTTCATCATCATCATCATCATTTCAGCCGAAAGACGTCCACTGCTGGACATAAGCCTCCTCCAAGCACCGCCCGTTAAATTTTACTTGCACCTTATTATTTTTCAGACTACGTCATTGCAAACCCAACATTTAGATTTTACGAAAAAAAATATCTGACTTCCATAAAACTACACTTAAAGGCTCTTCAAAACCAGAGTAGGGACGTGTTCGAAGACCTAACAAAAGATGAAGACCGGGTAGAGGTACTATTTAAAATGAAAGACGAGAAACCCCCACACGCACCATGTTATCCTCAGGGTCTCCACAAAACTGTGGGGTAAACTGCAGGATCGACAGGCTGTCCTCATCGACCTGCAAAGGATCCTAGTGGAAGTGAAAAATAACCTTAATTTCGGAAGTTGGTGTCTTTGGTTCTGTAATTTCGTCTTTTTTCCACCGACTTCCGAAATTAAGGTTATTTTTCCCTTTTTAGTGTATTTTTTGGAATTCGGTTGTTGTTGAAAAATAGTTTTTATTTTTCACTTTTTAGGTGTCCTAAAAAGTGAAAACCTACCCCACACAATTCGTATGCCAATATTTGCTATGTAAATAACAGTGACAGGAAGTTTTATCATCAACATACACCGAGTGGATTAAATACGTATTATTGAAGCTAACTCAAAAACTACCCCAGCAAGGTTAATAAAATGTATATGGGACCACCGTGCAAGCTTCCTCTACCAAATGAACGAATTATAAAAAATGGCCAAGAGCGTGTTGGACCACGCATAATAAAGGGTTCCGTAATTGGGATAAATTTATCCCAAAAACAAACTTAACATTGTAGTTGAAAAACATATTCTCCAACACATTGATATACGTCACGGTCAATTCTCCAACTGCAAATGTAAGTTGGTCGACTATTACTTGATAACTTGTAAATCCTACTTAGCTCTGATAGTTTTCCTTTTAATTTCGTTATATATGTACTACTGCCATGATTTTTTTCCCATATCCAAAAACAACCATTTAGCTGGTGGCAAAGCTTAATATTAGAGAAAAAAAAATATATCATCCCCACTTTACGTGCAAGGGAGATACCCTACAATTTCCTTTTTTTAAAGATTGTATTTCACCACTTTGTCGGCGTGATTAATATATATACTCATGCCAAATCACAGCTTTCTAGTAAGTATAAAGAATCTCTGAGCTAAGCCGGGGGCAGACAGACAGACAGACAGGCGGACATGGCTAAACTATAAGCTAAATCATTAACAAATAAGTTATGCCCGAACATTAATATATATAGATATATGTCGGATCCGGTCATTAGTACGGACACGAAACGAATCGCAACCGCGCCAACTGGTGACATCAAGTGATCTACCCACACCTACAGCGTGCTTCTACAGAGTCGTCGTTAAGCCTACGGCGAGGAGGATATTCAGTATCTGATCGAATCAGATTTAATCCGTCGCGGAACTGTACTCGATTCTTTGTGCTCAGTTATTGTGTTAATTGTAATTTGTAGTTATTGTTTAAATTTGTGATTTTAACAAACGCTGTGTACGCCCCCAGTGTATTTTCATCGCACGGAACCCATCTTCTGCCCACATGATGTCCGAATCTAACGGAGTAAATCCTGACGATCCTACATTTATGTATTATATTGAGAACTTCCTCCTTTTTAAGTCGGCTAAAAATCAATTATGGCCAAAGTGCATCTCATGACAATTCCAATAAGCCCAAGCACGGCTAGGATACATTGTTTTACTACCGAATTCTTGTGCCTACCTTCCGGCTTCATCATCAGATCAGTTTGATGGCACCATTTTGATTAGAACCATTTATTTAAATTTGCTTTGTCATAGTCGCTTAACTATATTAATCGAGATATCTTATCGCCACCCGTAAAATACTTATCATTGAAGAGTTCCGGTGGCCATCTGTGGTCTTCCGTATTAGTTCCACTTTACCAAATGATACTTTCTGAATGCAAATGATTGACTTGTAGATGAAAATACCAAAATCGCTATATGTGTGCCTATGATACTTGAGAAGTTCCTTCAATTCCTCATGGATCCCATCATCAGAACTGGACTTTGATAAAAATGGAACCAATCTAGAAGTATCCTTTCAAATAAAAAAAGAATTTTATAACGTTCACGGTTAGGAGTCGTTATGAAGAAAACACGTTGCCCATTTCAAACTTAGGTTTATTAGAAAATAACGCAAGTAGCGTACACTTATCACACAATTACTTTAAATCAGACGTGAAGACAAGACGCGGACGGCGCCATTAATGCGCGTGCGGATTTCCGATTACCCCGCGAGCCCTTCCGATGACGACGGCCTACTAGCGCGAACGCACCGCGGTCGGTGTGTGGAGGCGTTCCCGCCCTCCCCGCAGGCTCCTCGCGGGCCCTACGCTACCTTAGAATAGGGATGAGCGCGTTATAATTTTCCAAATCGGTTTATAAACGACGACTGAGTTACCGGAAAAAAAAACATACAACCGAATTTAGAACCTCAATTTGAAAAGGTGACATGCGCCCGATATTTGAAAAACCAATTTGTCTGAAAATAGCTTAACATTATCGCTCGTTGACCGTACCTACCCTACACGCTGATATCCATCATAAGGTGCATGTCATCCTATCTAATATTATTAATGCGAAAGTGAGTTTGTTTGTTTGTTACGCTTTCACGCTGAAGCGGTTTAACGGATATTGAATGAAATTTGACACATGGGTAGACCATGACCTGTGTTATTAGGCTACTTTTTAAATAGCTAGTTTGAAATAAAAATACATAGTTAAGTACTTGAAATTATTATAAAACTTGTTTATTCATCTATTCAAATTACAAGATGGTTATTAACATTAACTAAATTAAATTAAAACTAAGTTAAACCTAAAAAAGGCCTTCGAGGCATTCATTGTACCGAGGATGCTGGCGGCATTTCCTTACCGAATTGCAATGCATACCCAGTATGCGAGCCTATGGGATCCGAAACCCCGCGGTCCTTAATGAAAAGATCATTTTAGTAGCTACTCAAAGGATCACGGACAGTTCAGGACCCTTTTTTTTATGATCTGGGAAATCATCAAATAACTTCTCCCACTCTTGGCGGAGCGGGAGGGAGTGTCAGACTCTTACTGACTAAAACCCACCCGTATTCCTTCCTGTTGCCTGTGTTGCCGCGACCCCGGCAGGCATTGGCCCTAGTGGACCCCTACCTTTGTGCTGACGATATCTCTTTGAGGCACGCGTGGAATACAACGCGCCGTCGACCCGGGCCTGGTCCTTACCGGACGGTGAGCTACCCATTGCTCACCGTCCGCAAGCCCGCGCCTACGGTGGCCGGAAATCAGCCCGGGATTCCCGACGCCAAGGGCGTCTCCTGCGGCGGCTAGGGGCGAGAGGGCGCGAAACATGCCTTTCCCTCAACCGTCCCGCCTCCTCTTTCGCGAGCATTACTGCTTCGCAGGAGGTGACGGCTGCCCATGCCCTCTCGCTCCGTACCATGGCCTGAACCAGGGCCGGACGCGAGAGATTTCTGCCGCCGATCGCCTCCACGAGGACACGGCGGTGCTCTGCCCAAGCCGGGCAGACCTCCACCGTATGCTCTACCGTATCCTCCGGGCGATCCACACAGTGGTGACACCCGGGCGTTTCCTCCCGCCTTATCCGACACAGGAACCTCCCGAAGCTGCCGTGTCCGGTGATGACCTGCGTCAGGCGGAAGGTGAGGACGCCATGGCGCCTCTCTAGCCACTCCTCAAAGAGGGAACTTATCGCCGCAATTGTTGCGTGCCCAGCACTGGGTTGCGACAACCGTACTCTCCATGACGCCATGAGACCCCGCCGGAGCTCCGTCCGCTGTGCCGCTATTTCTCGCGGCAGCGGGCTTACGCCCCGGCGTTTCGCCTCCTCGCGCCACTCCCATACGTGCGCGAGGACGTTTGCCTCCAGATCCCATGGCGGCAATCCGGCAAGGAGGCTCGCTGCCTCACAGGAGACCGTGCGGTATCCCCGGACCATCCGGATGGCCATGACCCTTTGGGCCGCGCTCAACCGGCGGGCTGGCCGCAGTGCCAGAGAGCGCGCCCATACAGGAGCCCCGTAGAGAGCCATGGACCGCATGACTCCCGCGTAGAGCCTCCGGCAGGAGGCGTTTGGACCACCTAGATTGGGCAGGAGCCGCTACAATGCAGCGTCTGCCCGCTCCAGTTTGGGAGCCAAACGTCGGAAATGCTCCACGAAGTTCCACCGGCTGTCGAGGACGAGTCCTAGGTACTTCATCGTTGACTCGACGCCGATGGAAACCCCAGTTCAGGACCCTGAAGCCTTAATTTAATTGATCATAATGTTTTATTTTCTGCATTTTGATGGTCCTAAGCCCATGAAAGTATGAAGGAAAACTTAGAATTATTATTCAAATAACCTCAGATCACGACCTTAACAAAAAAAAAACCGGCCTAACATATGTCGGACCAAGCACAATGAAGGGTTCCGTAGTTGTGATGAATTTATCCTAAGAACAAACTTAACATTGTAGTTGAAAAACATGTTCCCTCATACATTCCAACACTACGTACAGTAAGATTCACGAAAGATGACCACGGCGCAGAAGGCATGTTTTAGGTCCCTTTGGAGGTGCGAGGTGAGGCGCGGGCGGAATGTGTCAAGACCGGAAGGACGCCATTGGTGCGCGCGCGTTTCGTGATAGGCCGCTCAGTCGCTATTCGTCTATCGCGGCGTTTACGCGCTCACACTGCTCTCGAGTACAGTCGAAAAGAAGTGTTTCTTTGTTTTAAATTGTTTTTTATTTGTTAAGTTTCGTTGTTTGTTAAGTTTTTGTTGAGATTTGTTATTGTGTTGAACTTATTTGCTATTTTAAGCCATCACAATGCCGCGAGGAAAAGGCAATGCTTTGAATAGACAGTCGAGAAGTTTGGTGTACAACATGTTTCAATATTTTTCACAAGATTTTTTAAATACTCGAAGCTTACAAAAAAACGGCCGCGGCAACAAAGACGTCTGTATCGACAGTACAAAGAATTATAAAAGAAAGTAAATCTTTGCCGTTCTTAGTGGTTTTTAGAACTCCTGGTAAAAAGAAACCGCGCCGTAACCCTGCCTCCGACGTTGACGACTTTGACAAAGGGGTAATTAAGAGATGTATCCATAACTTTCATTTAACTGAAAAAGAATTGCCAACTTTAGAGAAGTTACGAGCACAATTAAGTCAAGATATTAACTTTAAAGGATCCAAAACAAGTTTGGGTCGATTAATAAAAAGAATTGGATTTAAGTGGAAAAAAAAAACAGAAAATAACCGAAATATTTTAATAGAAACATCAGCTATTCGGTTGTTACGAATCAATTACCTAAAAAAACTCCAAGAATATCGAAGACAAAATAGACCAATCATTTATACTGATGAATCGTACGTCCATGCTACACATGCAAAACCCATGGGCTGGGCTGACGGTTCTACAGCAGGTCTGAAAAAGCCATCTCAAAAGGCCAACGTGTCGTAATCGTTCATGCCTGGTCAGAGGCTGGATTTGTGCCCAATGCATTATTAACTTTCAAGTCGGGCACAAAATCAGGAGATTATCATGACGACATGAATTTTGAAAATTACCAGAAATGGATTCGAACTCAATTGGTACCCAATCTCCCACCGAACTCCGTTGTTGTGGTAGACAACGCCCCATATCACAATAAAGAATATGATATGGCTCCGACATCTAATTCCCGAAAATCCGACATGCAAGCGTGGCTTACCAAAAATGGGATCAGCTTTGATTCCAATATGTTGAAACCTCAATTGTACGACATAATAAAAAATAACAAATCTCGTTTAAAGAAATACTCTGTAGACAAAATTTTGATGGAAATTGGTCACGATGTTCTCCATCTCCCACCGTACCATCCGGATTTAAATCCGATAGAAATGGCTTGGGCCTCTATAAAGGGTTACGTGAGTAGCAAAAACGTAAAGTGGAAAATTGGCTGCGTTATAGATATAATTAAAGAAAAAGTGAATCTGATGGGACCAGAGGAATGGAAAAAACTATGTGACAAAGTAAAATCTATAGAAGAAAGCTATATAAAAAGTGACCACATCGTGGATGTCCTTACGGAGGAATTAATTATACGTGTGGGAGAATCTGACGAGAGCGAAGATTCGACAGATGTGGATTTTCCTGAATCATCGGAAGATGAAGCGGAAGACTTTAATATGGAACCCGGCCCCAGTTCCTCAAGTTCCACGATTCCCTCAAGTTCCATGATAGAGGGAATCATGGAAATTGAGAATAGCGATAGCGACTAAATTTAATGTGTTTTACATAGGTATTTATAATATTTTTAGTTCAATTTATTTTAATAAACATTTTAAATTACTTACGTTTGATTTATTTGCATAACCAGCATTTACAACATTACACAAATTATTTAACTAACATTAAAATATTATTTTGTCTTAAGTCTTTTCTTCATGAGTGTACGTGCGCAGACGGCCGCCATTTGTGGTCATCTTTCGTGAATCGTACTGTACTCAACTGTACGCACAATAATGAGAGATTTACCATGTTATTTTAAGACCATAGACTTCTTATAGATTTTCCTATCAGTAAAGAACTATTTTCCGCATTTTTTTCAAAATTTTTGGCTCAGTATTTTCTGAGATAAGATGGTCAATATTCGTCTATTTTTTTTAATATAAAATTATATTTTTTAAATGTTAAAAATATACAGGGTGTTTGGCAGAAAGTTGAACAAACGAAAATGGTGGATAGGTGGGGACATCTGCTACTTACTCAGCCCTAATTTATGTGACCCTGGCCCCCTGGATATTTTTTAAATTTATTTTTTTGCTTTCTTCTTGTTTTACCACTTTCTTAACTTTAAAGTGTATTTTTTATTAAAAATGGGTAAAACAGGCAATATTTTTGTTTTTTTTTTTAATCTTTTATGTTGGCAGATTCGAGAGATTGGAGAGTACGGTTGTCGCAACCCAGTGCTGGGCACGCCACAATTGCGGCGATAAGTTCCCGCTTCTAGCCACTCCGGCTAGAGAGGCGCCACGGCGTCCTCACCTTCCGCCTGTCGCAGGTCCAGACACGGTAGCTTCGGGAGGTTCCTGTGCCGGATACGGCGGGAGGAAACGCCCGGGTGTCACCATTGTGTGGATCGCCCGGAGGACACGGTGGAGCATACGGTGGAGGTCTGCCCGGCTTGGGCAGAGCACTGCCGTGTCCTCGTGGAGGCGATCGGCGGCAGAGATCTCTCGTGTCCGGCCCTGGTTCAGGCCATGGTACGGAGCGAGAGGGCATGGGCAGCCATCACCTCCTCCTGCGAAGCAGTAATGCTCGCGAAAGAGGAGGCGGGATGGTTGAGGGAAAGGCAAATTTCGCGCCCTCTCGCCTCTAGCCGCCGCAGGAGACGCCCTTGGCGTCGGGAATCCCGGGCGGATTTCCGGCCACCGTAGGCGCGGGCTTGCGGACGGTGAACAATGTGTAGCTCACCGTCCGGTAAAGACCAGGCCCGGGTCGACAATGTATTCCACGCGCGCCTCAAAGAGATGTCATCAGCACAAGCATAGGGGTCCACTAGGGCCGATGCCTGCCGGCGTCGCGGGAAGGTACCAAAGGGTTACCGAGGCCCCTGGCAACACAGGCAACGGAAAGGACACGGGTGGATTTTAGTCAGTAAGAGTATGATACACTCTTCCGCTCCGCCCAGAGCGGGAGAAGTTATTTGATAAATTCCCACCCAAAAAAAAAAGGGGTGACACTTACTAATTCACTATTTACATATGTTATATTTTCAACAAGGGGGCTTGTGGCTAAATAAAAACAGCCACACGGGTCAATCGATCAGGTTAAGCTACGCTTGCCGCGGTTGGTCCGTGGATGAGTAACCATCTTTACATACCAAGACCCCTCCGTGCCTCGGAAAGCACGTTAATCCGCTGGTCCCGGCTGTCATTCGTGGATCTTTGACAGTCGTTACGGGTCGTCAGAAGCTCGAAAGTCTGACAACCAGTCTTACCAACGGGTATCGTGTTACCCAGTAATTGGGTTGTGGAGGTCAGATAAGCAGTCGCTCCATGTAAAATACTGGTATTCAGCTGCATCTGGTTAGACTGGAAGCCAACCCCAATGTAGTTGGGAAAAGGCTAGGCAGATGATGATATTTTCAACAAGGGGTGACATACGGTACCCTAAAATGACCAAGCGCCATATTTTAAGCAAATCAACATTAAATGATTAAAGTACACTCGTCTGTACATAATCCGATTGATACGGATCTTATCAAATTGTTTCTAGATCACAACAACGTGCAATGTTAAATCAATGTCAAATCTTTTGATGTTTATCAGCGCAATCTTGTGTATTATATAAACACTAAACTAAAAAATTTAAAAGGAAATATTACTATTTCTTCATATGTTTAAAAAATACGCAATTCATTTTGTTTAACTAACAAAATGGAAGGCATAGCCATTGTAAGTGTGTTATGGAATTACACCTCTGGTTTTAAATTTATTCAATAATATAAACACATGAATATATTATAATCTTACTGTCAACAGCCTCTACTCTACACTACTTTTTTTTCAGTTTCAGGTACACTTTCAGAAGTTACTTCTGTTTTACTACCATTAATATCAACCATACTATCATCACTGCCACTAGAATCAATTCGAGCAGTACTTGACTCAACAATTATATCACAAGAGTTATTATGAGCAGTATCTGGCTCAACAATTATATCACTAGAGTTATTGCAAGTATTACCTGACTCAACAATTATATCACTAGATTTATTACGAGCAGTACTTGGCTCAACAATTATATCATTGGAGTTATTACGAGCAGTATCTGGCTCAACAATTACATCACTAGATTTATTACGAGCAGTATCTGACTCAACAATTATATCACTAGAGTTATTACGACCAGTTTTTGGCTCAACAATTATATCACTAGAATGAGATTTCACTTCATTAGAACTAGACTGAGAGGCGATATCATTTGGTTCAGAATTCATGTCATCAGCATTCACATCATCAGAATTCCCTTCATCTGAACTTACGTCATCATAATTGAAAATATCGTCATTGTTTTCATTCACAGCCATCATATTTCTTTGAATATCCTCAGGAACATCATTATTTTCTTCAATATCCGCGTTCGCCTTTTCGTCGGCCTTGATTATGAGTATTTTTTTCTTTGCTGGAAAACAATCAGTCCAATTTTATATTAAACTATGAACCAAATGATTTTATGATTAAGGAAATGTTGGTAAGTTACGATCAAAGCAGGAGTACAACCGTCCATCATTTAGTCGCCTTTCACGACACCAACGAGACAAGCATTATTATTTAATGTAATGTCACAGATGTTGTTGTTGTGTTATTTGTAAGAATAAGAAACATTTTTATCGTTGTTGTTAGTAATTGTTGTTGTAGTCATAGTTATTTTTCATTGAAAAATACAGAGTAATGTTTAGTCACCTGAGTCCATCAGCAGTTTGAAGAGAACTGTAACTGGGGAGTCGATAAGTAGAGTGAGGAAAAAGGAGGACACCACAGCTAACACCAGATGCGACAGAAACTTGAAAGCCTGTAAAAGAATTTTGAAATTAATAAACAAACATACATAAAGTCATGCCTTTTGCAGAAACTACAAAACACCATCTGCTACGTTCCTTACATACTGCTTGTGCTTCGTTCACTAATGAATAAAAGTCAACATAAAAAAATAAAAGTTAAAATGCTCCTTGGATTTTTCCAATCACCGTTGTTTTGAATTGTATGAATCTACATTTTGTTATTACTGCATAAAAATAAATCAGTAGGTATTTTTAAGGTCCCGTACCTCAAAAGGAAAAAAACGGAACCCTTATAGGATCACTCATGTATCTGTCTGTCTTATTAGAAAAAATAAAAGGGCTTATTGTGTGGTTCTCAAATATATATTTTTTTTAATTTTAAAATTATCAGTTTTAAAGTTATTTAAGAAAATAGATGAAAATTGACTATTTCCCTTATCTCCGAAACTACTGACCCTAACATTTAGAATTAAAAAAAAGGTTATTTGCTTATAGATTACAGGAAGATAAGTCTATGATGTAAAAAAAAAACTTGGCAAGTCTCTCGATATTGTGCGTACAAACTTACATTTGCACTTGGAGTATAGGGGAACATGCTTATCAACTGAAATGTTAAGTTAGTTCTTGGGATAAATTCATCCCAACTACGGAACCCTTCATTGTGTGTGGTCCGACACGCACTTGGACGGTTTTTTTTTTTCACAGTTATTCTTTTTTTACGAAATTATGTAAGAACAATAAAATGCCAGTAAATACTTCAGCATAGTCAGCCTATAATGTTCCCACTGCTGGGACAAAGGCCTCCTCTGATGAGAGGGAGTGGACCGAGAGCAGTATGTGAATGTTTAATAATACTTTTTATTGTTTGTGCAAATTTTCCAGTTTTAATTATGTTCAATATAGAATCTCGATACATTTTTTCAATAGATAGTTTCGTGATTATACTCACAAATCCTTCAACTGAGAAGAAGGTTGGCGATACAGTAGCGCCATTGATGCTGTACATAAGAGGGTAGTGGAACAAGTATATCCCATATGTCAGACGAGCCGGTAGCCGCCATACTTCATGAGATAACAACCAATTTATGGGACCTGCAAATGGAAAAATGAAATTATATAAAGAAAATCTTTATTTAGGGTTCTTCAATTTATAATATTCACACTTAAAGCTTAAAATAATATTAAATACAAGTATTTTTTTTAAAGAGCAAAGAGCTCACTGTGCTTCAAAAAATTCATCTGCATCACTGGTAACAGAAAAAGTGCCCAAATCATTGATAAAAGCGTGCCTTCGTGGTTGAAAGACTTTTTAATGGGGATGCAAAAAGCTGCTATTTCTAGATCCACAGACCTTTTCTTGCAACCAGCTGTCAATGCAATGGGCGGTTTTTGGCTGTTGTGATGATTATGAAAAACAAAAATATACCTAAATAGTTAATTGCAAATAACAGGTAGTAATAAACGGAAAACTTACCACCATAACCATGCACGCAAGCAGTGATTACCCAGCAAATGGTACATGCGTAACCAGGTCTCATGAAAGAGTTCATCAGATTGTCGATCAGGTGGTTGTCCCAGTCAGTCTGCTTGATTCTGTACTTGAAGTAGAAGATTCCTCCCCAAATACCAGCAGCGTTCGCCCAAAACAAAATGGCGATGGGCTGAAAATTTCTATATTTTTTATTTACTAGCGATCCTCCCGTACTTTGCACGGAGCTTCACCTATCGGGTCCAAAACTATCCTATCTAAAAGATAAGCATATCTAAGAAGCTGCAATCAACCATACACATTCACAAAATTTCACTGAAAAATGATTAGGTGGTTTCGGAGATTACCGAGCACGAACATAGCGACACGTGATTTTTATATTATTAAGAAGTAGCTGTTGCCCGTGACTTCGTCCGCATGGAATTTAGTGTTATATTGCACCACTTAGAAATTTAAATTATCACTACTTTCACATTCTTGCTCCTAATATTTCTTGAGTTTTGTTTCTTTTTTTTAAAGTTTTGGTTCCTAATATTTCCCTGATCTTGATAGTCAGACACAAAATATATCTGAAGAAACTGGCTCATTTTCAGGCACCAGCGAATCAATAAGATGTTAAACCTAACCCTGGATCTTGAAGGTAGGCATGAAATATCCTTCCGATATTCGTTTTGCTCCAAAGGCACTATTGAACACACGAACATTTTCTAAAAAAGTTACGTGATTGTGGATGGTCACCATTTAGTAGTGCTTTCAAGTTCCCAGGAGGGTTGTCAAGAATATCAATACGCACTTTTGCGCGCAAAGTGGAGTTCACGTTATCGCGACAACGTAGCCGTAGCATAAGAAAGCACTGTAAACAGCCCCCTTTCTGTTCTGATTACTTTTCTCCTATGTACAGACCCACGTTGACGTGAGCAAGAACGCGTTCTGTGGTTTCTACTACAGATCGCCACCTTGTTACGATTATTACACTCATTTTGCTTCGTCGACGAATCATAATATTCTTATGGAGGCATGAGGAACAGGGTGTAGAGTTCACTCAGTACCAGTTACCTCCGACCAGACGTGTGATGTGTCTGGTGGGTAAATGCCCGACGGTTTATGTCGGGTTGTTGTATATATGCCAGTCGCGCGGTAAACTTCGCTTGCGCGATACAGGATTTGTGTGACGTCAGGTTTTTGATGCGTAGTTTGCATGTGGCGTTATAGATGCCGCATTCTATTCAAAATAAATTCTGTTGTGAAGTGTTACAAACGTGGGTTACCGAGGCCCCTGGAAACAGGAAGGAATACGGGTTGGTTTTAGTCAGTAAGAGTCTGACACACCCTCCCGCTCCGCCCAGAGCGGGAAAAGTTATTTGATGATTTCCCATCCAAAAAAAACAAAAAACCTGGGTTACATAAAATAGTAGCTTTGCCTACCATGGGAAAAAGGCGTGAGTTTATGTATGTGTCCCGACGAAACTCTGGGAAATTATGCTTTCATTTTTCCTGATTCAACACATCTAAGCTAAATAAAATTGGTCTTATTTATTTGGTCACACAAATCAACTTACCCACGGAAGGCGTAATCTTTCGTTTCGGTAAAGATGTAGAATATACCCAAAGACAAGACCGACAAAAAATGGAGAAGCTCGCGACAAGGTGTTGAAGTAATATAAACGCAGATAATCCCCCATTTCCTGAAACCGACTGAAAGATACATGCGATTAACAACTCCGCTACTGAATGTCGAAGTTTGAAATGTCGACGTATCGTTAGTTAGAAAGCATACGAGTGCGAATATAGCGAAGGATAATGTTAGGTTAGGTTAGGTTAGAACAGAGATCATTAACGGAGCCCCTCTATTACTCTAATTCAGGGTAATTTAGAACTGGCGGACTTCGCACTCGTATGCTTTCTAACTAACGATACGTCGGCCTTGCATACTTTGCTCCTGTGAACTTTCGAACTGGCGTACATCGAGATACTGTACTTTAGAACTAACATACGTCGACATTTCAAACTTCGACATTCAGTAGCGGAGTCGCGATTAACACACCATTAGTTCCATTGACTGACACCTATATCCCCACATAATGCAATATTGTCTGCCTCGTGGGTCTAGTGGTTGCAGACACTACTGCTGAGCATTAGATCCTGAGTTCTATTTCTGGGTTGGGAAAAGTGCTATTGGGTTTTTTATCGGGGGTCTGGATTTGTGAGCGGTTGATTGCATAACAATGCGAAGTCAGGGTAATTAATTGTTAAACATAATCATGACCCACTTACATTATCCGTATATTCGAATCAACTCAAGAACTGCCATTCTTTGACAGTTGTATGAAATGGTTATAACGCGGCAAATTGACGTTGGTAGTGTCAATTGTTTATCAATTTTCCTGACTGTATTATAACAACAGTGAAGTATTAGTTATAGAGGCATTCCTTACCTTGGCACAAGGTTTCCAGCTGGCACATTTATATGGAAACTATAAATAGTCGACCCCATCAGCACAGCTGCGAGTCCACCTATCACTCCGATCCAGGCAAAGAGTT
Source organism: Atethmia centrago (assembly GCA_905333075.3). Taxonomy (NCBI): domain Eukaryota; kingdom Metazoa; phylum Arthropoda; class Insecta; order Lepidoptera; family Noctuidae; genus Atethmia; species Atethmia centrago. Next base: position 9,516,352 of record HG995377.1, read on the forward strand.
TCCTGTCAGACAACACCCAAAGAAGGACTAAAGGCGATAACACAAACAGTTGGAAGTCTATGGCCACGTACCAGGAGTGGGAGAGACACTGAAATGTAAAGAAACAAACGTTACTAGTAATTGTGCGAAATGGTTTCTCATGGTAACACCATGGGACCAGGGAAGCGAAGTTTAGGGAACAGCAGGGAAGTTTAACACAGCTTGCTTTGAATTCAGGAAACCTCATGATTAAGAACCAAACTATGGCTTGGTTTTTGGCATGGAATCTTTAAACACTGTTAAGTAAAATATTACTTCACTTTAAAATATGTATTTTATTGTTTGTTTGAAGTATGATACTAAAGTGTTACTGATAAGCCAAGAAACCAATGTCCTAAGGACCTAGACAATGTGACATTCTATCAGCGATATCGATGATGGAAAGTTAAAAATGTATGAGACTGACATAAGCTTCCGAAAAGTTTATGTCAATCCTGTTAAAATCCTTTGATACGAGTATGCGATCGCCACTTGTACTTAAAACCCTCACCATAGCATCGACGTTAACTAAATTTTGTATATGAAGCAGATTAGACCACCAATTGGCCCTGCAAGTTTCTGTTGCGTCGACCACTGACTTCCAGTATGGCCCATCGGTGATGCGATTAAAGTACGAAGCTTGGAGAAGCACAGTCGCGGCCATTAGGGGTGTGAGCCGCATGTAACGATTCAAGTAGAACCAATGGATGTTCTTGAGAAACGTCTCTAAAAAGGAAATAATGTTCTTTATTATTTCTTTATTAATCATCTTCATTAATTTCTTTATTAATCTATCTGAGTGCATAAACAAGTATTTTGAGTCTGACACTAGTTGCGCATTTCCAAAAGAAACGAGAAACTTACAAACATTAGTTAAGGTGTCCGTACCGATGTAGCTAAAGATATTGTAGGAAAAGTATTGCGTTATAAATAGTAAATTACGATACGTGTGACTTAAGTAGTCCATTATTGCACGGCGTGAAGTTAGCTAAGCGCCGTGCATTAATAGACTTACCTATGTCACGAGTTCTCCAAATTAATATAATCAATTCTGACTTACTGGGATTCATTTTCCCTGCGGTAGTATACACTAGAAGTATACCTGTTATCGTGAAGAACGTGTCTACCGTCATTGTTGCCGCTGTTATTAATAAACCATTGGGGGAAAACATCCACTGAAATAAGAGAAGGAATCATTATATTATTTTCAAAGAATGTATACACTAGTGAAATTCTTCCTTACATGCTTCATCTGTGATTACTTCCTTCTTAGCAAATGTCATTTTCAACCCACGACCAAAAAGAGGGGTGTCTTAAGTTTATGGTGTGAATATAATAGATATCTGTGTATCTGTGCATCGGTGTGTCTCTTTGTCGCATCATAGCTCCTGAACGGATGAATCGATTTTGATTATATATTTTTTGTTTGAAAGGTTTCATAATCAAGAGTATTCTTAGCTATGTTTTAAGAAAATCTGCTCTGCCGTTTGAAGATCATAACCTCTTTTCTTGTTGATAAAGTAAGTAAGTATATAAACAGAGATAAAGAGATATAAACAAACTTCCACAGGTCTGATCGATTCGATATTTCAAATCCTGTCAATGGGACAGTGTTACAAAAGTATGATAACCTTGACCTGATGTGCAGGTATCACCAGGATCCCGCAGGATACCCAACCCGCCAGAGGAACTCCTCAACGGTGTACGGCATATACCTTGTGTTTGGGCTCATACGATGCATTTTGACGAGCACATGCTAATGCAAGCTAAGCGGTTAGGGTCATAATAATCTACAGGTTACTCTAAATGTAAACATTTTTATTAAATATCGAAGTTCAACAATCGATAAAATTCAGCCGCATTTTCGGTTGTCTACTAGTACTATAAAAAGTTTAAAAAACAGGAAATAAAAGTTAAATTAAAAAATTTAAAATCCCCGACCCATAACCAAAAACCCCTAAAAAGAAAAAAAATAATATGCCAATATTTATTAATATTTTTGCACACAATCAGTTTATCCACTTTGGTCTACCTCATTTGTTATAGCCATATTCACATTCGTATTTTACTTGACACATGCTCCATAAATGCATTTGTTCGTATATTTAGTTAATAAATATAATTGCACCTACCTCTTGTGAATCAAAAGGATTAGCTAAAAACTCTTCTGTACTGTACGAGTGTCCAACGATGACCCATAATATGGCAAGTGTCCTGATACCATCCAGACATTGTAAGTTTCCACCGCCAGAGCTAAATGTTGTGAGTCGTATTCCGTTTGTGTACACAGAGAACGATCGACCGAGTGTACTCATTTGTTTGACATCTGTAAATTACAATAAACTATTAACTAAAGTCGAATTATTAATTCACCGGAGTAAGCTGACATGTGCTAGCTGTCACTTGTAATAAAATAGATATATATCTTATTTATTGTATTGTAGACTTTTACCTATTATATATTTTTATTAATATATAAATATTATTATACATTGATTTTACACTTATATAAATCGATTAAACTAAACGATCACCACTACAATGAATATGATCTAGACACGCGGTAGCGTGTCAAGCCAAGTTCAAGTAACAGAACTGGCGAGCAGCACCGTGTGTAATATTACACGAACCATTTGGAGCCACTTTTGACCCCCTCATAACTCAAAAACTATTTCACATAAACGTGTCAAATTTGGCTCATATATTGAGACTTGCGAGATACATAAAATATGTGCTCCAAATTCCATAAACACTCCCCAATAGTTATTTAGATATGAACGTCCAAAAATCGTCATTTTTATCACTGACTGACCAGATGACCTAGAAAGTTCAAAGGAGATGTTTCAAAATGTATGGAGCCCCGGCCAGGTCTTTGTACACCATACTAAAAAATGGGGAAACACAATTAAAACAATTTTCAATCATCCAATTACTATAAATTGGCTTTGTTTGGCAGTAAAGTACAAGAATGTACACTTGAAATTGCAACTCACAACAAAAAATCGTCATGGCGGTAGGCTGTCATGTTGATTGATTATTGACGTTTGACATGTTTATTTCTGTCATATTACATTGTCAAAGAGAATCACTACGCTACCGTACTTATAATCTTTTGTAATATTATTTTAGATCTAGTTGTAGTTTGTACACAAAGTATAGTCCAGTTAAGCAGACGATAACCTCATAGGTTGACCTGCGAGATGCCAATGATTTAAGATTTTTTATGGCATCTCGAAGCAATTAGCTTACAGCTTAAATGTACAGAATATAAACATTCAGTCGTCGAAATAATAACTGAGACAAAAACAATGTAGCGAACTTTTGATTCAACTATCAAATAAACAGATATGTTTTTACTAATGCAAACAAATAAATGTAGATACAAATAAAACAGCAATTTATGTTTTATAATTCATTTATTCATGAGGTTATTCGGTTTTCCGTCAGGATGGGACTTAAACATAACTGGCGAAATGTGGTAATTAGTAATTAGTAATCAACAGATATGAAGGGTAACAGTCCAAAAACGAAAGCCAGGTCAACAGATGGGAAAGAAACGGTACGAAATCCAAAAAACGAAAGCGAGGTTGTTAATAATAACTCGAGAAATTCAAACAAACCGAACTTTAAAACACGATCGACAACGAAAGCGACTAAAATGACAGTAGACAGTTCACGATCTAATCTATGATCAATGGTCGATCTATGGTATACTGTCATTGTTTTTTAACCACAGAGTACCTAAACTGGCGAGACGCCATATTGAAAGTCGATAAAAATAATTGATAAATATCAAATGATTACAAGAAAAATATGCATTTATGAAATTTATCTGTATTTTTCCCGAATTCCAGGGATTTTTCTCGATTTTTCGAGGTACTGTACATATACTGGGCCCATTTTGAAACATCTCCTTTGGTAATTAGGTGAATACAAAGGAATAAATCAGAAACTGGTAATTTTTTATCATTTTATTATAATTTTTCACTTAATTGATTCTATTAAAAACACTTAACTTATAGTTAGTGCCTGTAACTGTAATAATGCCTGTATATGAAAACTAGCCAAGTCAGACCTTAGGCTACAATATATTATCCTAAGTTATAAGAAGAAATGATATTTTATGTTGTTATAAATAAATTTCAGGACTGACCATTGAACTTGGCACCCATTTAGATCTCATTTCTTTTGTCGTTGAAGTCAACAACCAAGGCATATATCATAATATTGAACTTGGCTCTCGTGAAAATTTATGTTTTTGATGGGATACTTTATTACACAAAGTGACAGCTAGTACATGTCAGATTACTCCAGTGAATTAATAATTCGACTTAAACACCGCTTTTGCACTGTTTTATTTAACGTATTGGGAATGTAGCTCAAAAAGTAAAAATTTTGATGATTCAATAGATAGAAAATGATGAACCTATGTGCCAATACTGAAACTCGTAAATAACAAGTTGAACTAACTAAAAAATAAAGCACTAAAGTTTTACTCACCTTTATTCAGTAGGAAACGATAGCAAAGATCGTAGCATGTACTAATGAAAGTCAATACTCCAAGCGCCGCAAATATACCTCTAAAAAAACAAATAAGTACATAAATATACCTATAGGCAGATGGGGTAATAAAGACTTCAGAAGGCAAGTCTTGAAAAAAGGTTAAATTTACGTAAGTCATATCTCTACTTCATTAAACCTTGCCTGTATTTAGTTATTGATAAGATTATGAATTAAATAATAGTAAATTAAGCAAGTATAGTTATCAACAAATGATAATCCTTACGATTAAACAACCAGATAGGAATAAAGTATTCAGTGCCGGATTAACCACGTAGCAAGAGTAGCAATTGCTACGGGCCCCGCGCAAAAGGGAGCCCCGCGTATCCAAACCCGCCCACCTCCGCTTGAGCATATTTTTTTGAGTGAAACTGATTAAGACGTGGTATATTGAATTTATTTGATGTCACAAAAACGTGAAACGTAACACCTTTTCCGACTAAGACAATCCGCGTCCGACAATAGGCAACCGATTATTTCGTTGGCGAAAATAAAACACAGAATTTTATACGGAGAACGCGAAAGTTCTACAAAAAGTCGCTCGTTTATTTTTACCTATAGAATTCAAATTGGCCCCATAATCGGCTCTACAAAAAGTCTGACGTGTGCGAGCACCCTTACTCGACACTCAGTGTTGATGCGTAGCACAATTGAAATGGCTCGATGCAAAATGTTGAAATTATCTATTTATTTGTAAGACTTACAGTCTATGTTATTTTTATTATAATTTAGTAATCATACACCAAACATTTCTTTTCTTTTACCCATTTTTTTACCACTATACTTATGAACCCATAGCAGATCAAGGGCCCCTCGATAGAATTTGCTACGGGTCCTGCGCTTGCTTAATCCGGCACTGAAATATTTCAATCCAAACTGCTACTTACAAAGCAGTATAATCAGCAGGAGCCCACGTCTTATCTCCCGGAAGACGACAATAATCTTCATGGTACAACAAGCCTAACTCAGTGAGGTTAAATAATATAGAATCCATGTCTTGCTTGGCTGTACACGGCTTTGGCACGCATACCCCTAGTCGAAATACCAGCATGTCCATAGGAAAAATTATCGAACATTTTTAGCTTAAATCTTTTAACGGTTATTGACATCAGTAGGATCCCAATCAACGTCAATCGACTAGATAAATAAAAATAAAACTGTATCTAAAGTTGACCAGAATAATCGTTACAGTTTATGATTGCTTCTGTAAGGTAACATAGGTAAGTACTCAAATACACAGCACGGAATCGCCGCGCAGGCAATGTCTTGAGACGGCGATACTACTAAAATTCGTAGCGCCGAAATTGCGTTGAGCGCACAGCTTCTGTCACGGACCGCCTTCAAAGTCGTCACTTTCTATATGTCATTTAGGTCGTAGTGTGAGTAAACAGTGACAGGCTACAAACCAAGCCTGTCACCGTTTGCAAAGTGTTGACAACGCCGCTTCTAGCAGCGGCCGCCGAGCCGTCTTCTTGCCAAACATGAATTTGAGCACAGAGCAAGCCGACGCTTCGGCACTGCGATTACGCCTACTAATTATTGGTATGATAATGGCTCACGAGTACGAGTTTGCTAAACTCATAAAGTATTCTGTTGATCTGCCCAAACAATAAGCTGTCCTTTAAGCCCGATTAGAAAAGGCCATTTAGGCCATACGTTGCGTTAAGCATGACACGGGATCCCGGTGTAGAGGTATCAGGTCAGTGGGTGGTGGGTAACAAAACCAGTATAAGCTGGTCTCTTATTCTATTAAAAAGCCGTGCGACGCTAGGCCAGCTCAAGGTCAAATTGTTGCCACAGACGTGTGGCCTAATATGTACACGGGTGGACTCCGTTGCCATTGTCAAAGTCAAAGTCAAATTATTTATTTCAAATAGGCACATAAAGTTCACTTTTGAACGTCAAAATTTACAAAAAAATAGAATTGATTCTAGTCGCCCCTTCCAAAAGGTAGTTTCGTATGGAAAGAATGGGCAAGAAACTCCACCGTACTCTTTTAAAAATATGTTACAATATTTTGTATAGGTACGTTGATTATATAATTATACGTGAAGACGATACATCTAGAATACAATTACTATACTACAAAACGTAAAAAGAAGTGAACATGATCCAATGACAGATAAATAAATTCTGTGATAGATACATGGTGTTCACATATTTAAAACTTTGTAAAAGTACTTATCCGTTTTCCTAAAAAAAATAAAGTAGTAGGTCAGTGTGTGAGTTAAGGTAATCACAGAATGTAAAATCAATGTCATAAAAATAATAAATTATACAAATACAATGCAACCATTTGATTTTGTCGTCTCAACTCCAGATTGTCCTATGGAGCTGGCCAGCATGTTTCCAAGCATTCTTATATTGAGTATAATTCTCTAATTTTTGATATGCTTGTTTACAAAGTGTACTTTTAATATGAGTTTTAAATTTTCTTTCATTTAATTGTAATATATCACAAGGTATTTCGTTGTAACATTTAACACAGTACTCCATAAAAGATGTAGTATGTGCTTTAGATAATCTGAAAAATGGTTGATCTATTTTATTATTATTTCTAGTATTAAAATTATGCCTATCACTTTAGATTTTTTCTTACATACATAATATTTTCTTAAATGAATTGGCAAGGTCATAATATTATTTTTTTTTATTTTTTTCTCTAAGAGATTCGCGGCGACGTAGATTATAAATGGCTCTGATAGCTCTCTTTTGCAAAATAAAGATGGATTCAATGTCAGCAGCCCGACCCCACAGTAAAATGCCATACGAACTCTAAACCGCTAAAATGCTCTGCGCTAAGATGCTCTTAAATCTAATGCATTTCGTTTTTTTTTTGCATTTAGTACCAAATTATTTACCGTAAACCAATCTTGGACCGGAAGAATAAAGTTATTCACTTCGTCAAGATTTTGTGATTGTCAGTCTATTATAAAGATCATTGATGTGTCATCTGCGAATAACACCATCTTCGGTTGATTCTGAAGTAATTGGGGTAAATCATTAATATACACTAAAAAGAAGAATGGACCTAATATCGAATCTTGAGGAACGCCCATTGCCATTTCAGACGATTGTGAGCACCCATCGCAGGTGGTGCCTGCTACGATTATATTATGGCTACGATTCACACATCACATTCAGACATCTATTTCAAAAGCAAAAAGTGTACATACTCTTTAATAAAACGATTGACGTAGGTACACAATCAACAAAGCGGTCATATAATTAGCGAGTGCGTCAAATCCAGATAGGTATTAGTAGTCTTAGGAAGCCGTCGCAGGCGCCGCGTGTTTCGCTCTAACGCGCTACGTAAACGAAACAGGGTCAAGCTAAACAGTATGTTTTCCTGTTTCTCCAGTTCCTACTAACAATAGTCAAAAGAAGCGATAATAGTCATCACAAAACTTGGTACCATCATCGTCATCATCATCTGCCTGCCTTTTCCCAACTATTTTGTGGTCGGCTTCCAGTCTAACCGGATCCAACTGAATATTTTAAATGAAGCGACTGCCTATCTGAGCTCCACAACCTAGTTCCTGGGTAATACGATGACCCCTTGGTAAGACTGGTTGTCAGACTTTCAGGCTTCTGACGACCCGTAACGACTGTGAAAGATCCACGAATGACAGCCGGAACAAACGGTCTAACGTGCTTTCCGAGGCACGGAGGAGTCTTGGTATGTAAACTTGGAACCATAATTGCTTAAAATGAACCGTGACCACCCTCGGAAAACGATTTAGTGATACCTACCTTACACGCAACCTCCGAAAGGACCTCTATACGTCTACTTAATATGAGATCGATGAATTATTTGGTAGGTTCTGCTTATTCTCGAAGTTCGAACTCCACATAGGTTACATAAAGAAATCTCAGTGCAGTGTTTTAAAACTAACTCACCTACCATGCTGAAAGCCATCAAATTTTCCACTCAAGGCAAGTATTTCTCTACGACCGAGATCATATTCCTCAATTTTGCTGATAGTTTCATTGTCCAGACGCAAAAGGTTTGGATTGAACTGGATTCCTCCAATGTCTTGAGGCAGAGGTATGTCAAAATCCTGCTCAAATGGAATCAGGACGGAGCAATATTTCCCTTCGACGTGCATGTCTTCAATTTGATGCTCAATGGCTAAACATTGATGGTAGTTGCCCAGATCCACAAGATTTCCTGTAAAGATTCCTCTTGGGATCTTTAAACCGGCATCGATAACTGTGGATTACCAAATCAATATTTTAATCATTTGTTAAAAAAATGTAGACAACACTTAAAAAGAAATGGGTTTTTCAATTTCCCGTCTGCCCAAACATCCAATTGAGTTATTAAGCCCCTTTTACAAGATGCAAATTTCTTGCCTGTGGCATACAATAAAATTGAAGTAAAAAATGTTTAGACAGTGTAACTTTTATTGTTGCTTCAAGTTATGGTATGCCACAGGTAGGAAATTAAATCGGACCGTGTAAATAAAGCTTTAGCTTATAATATAAGAAAAGAAGGTGTTGCATTCAAAGGATTTCTTCTGTGATTTCTAAGAAACTGGGTGGATTTACGTACCTACATACCTAGTTTAATTTTAATTTGCGTTGAAAGTTTAGTCCATTAGTGAAAGACTTTCATGAGTGTAAAATTGTTTTAAGAGCCATTTCACGTTTTCGCGCGAATATCGCAGATTTCAGTCGCCTAATTTACCATCTTAGGTAATACTCTGACATTGGTGGATACATGTAAAAAATAGACTAATCCTTCTTTTTGACACTTCATGTAACACATTTACAAAAACTTATTTGTTTACTTTGTGGTGATTAATCTCCCACAACCAGTTTACTGAAATATCATCGCCGAGTCAATTTCAAACTCCTATATCTATCATTAATATTTATAAATTTAACTGAAAAAAATACATAAAGCATCAGAAATATAATTTGATCGACACATACAGTACTAGAATATCGATTCTTAATAACATTAATTAGTAAAAAAATAAAGTCTTATGCCAATTTTTAGGTTTTGTATCGCTAATAAATCGTGATTTTTTGGTTTAAATAAAGCGTAATTACATTTTTTTTTATTGGCGAAATAAACTATGGTTTTTAACAAACCGAATTCTAAAGTTTTATTAAAATCCCTTCATTTAATTAGACATAATATCGTTATTAAAATCACTCTAAATTAGAATAAATTCCGATGCTAAGCGGGCAACCGTTTAGTACGGCGTGAGTGCCGGTCGAGGTAGGACCTGCGCCAAATTTTCCCGCGTCTCGATTTTCGAGCGCACGTATTGTGAACGAATTATTATACTACGACTACAACATTTTGATTCACTTCGTATTTATTTTGCATAAGGTAAGAGTTTAATTTATTATCAAGTTAAGTATTAGTTTAGTAGTTTGAGAATAATTACATATTTTTGTTTTATTAGTTTTAGCAATGGAGCGAAAGGGTTGTGTATACCATTGTGTCAAAAAAAGGAAAAATAAAAATTCTGCAGCCTTAAAGAAAGCAACAGAAGCGAGATATATATAATTTGCGATTCGATTGCGATATTATGTACACAGTAATCGATCAAATAAGTACATATCGACATGAACTATAAAACCGTAATTACAATTTTAAGGATTTGTATACACTGACACTTCGATATATAAAAATATTGATGTTTTTGATAATCATTTATTGATAAAAAAAAATATTTATTCGTAGATATTGAAACTTGACAGCTATTTTGTTTTCATTTCAGAATGAGAAATCGCATGAATCGAGTAGAGGAGGATAGTACCTTTAGAAGACACGCCACCACCGTACCGGGTACAAGTGGAACGTCAGATTCGATAACAGAAATTGTATGTTTGTAACTTGCTACTTCAAAAAGATACAGCTATACCTCTAAACGAACGTAAACTTTTAAATATCGACCGACTGAAAAGGTTTTACCAAAGTTTTACCAAGATTGTGTATTGCTAGAATTTTTTTTTTTTAGGGTGGGAAGTCATCAAATAACTTCTCCCGCTCTGGGTGGAGCGGGAGGGTGTGTCAGACTCTTACTGACTAAAACCCACCCGTATTCCTTCCTGTTGCCTGTGTTGCGGGGGCCTCGGTGACCCATAAGTACCTTCCCGCGACCCCGGCAGGCATCGGCCCTAGTGGACCCCTACTTTGTGCTGACGACATCTGTTTGAGGCGCGCGTGGAATACGACGCGCCGTCGACCCGGGCCTGGTCCTTACCGGACGGTGAGCTACCCATTGCTCACCGTCCGCAAGCCCGCGCCTACGGTGGCCGGAAATCCGCCCGGGATTCCCGACGCCCTGGGCGTCTCCTGCGGCGGCTAGGGGCGAGAGGGCGCGAAACTTGCCTTCCTCTCAACCGTCCCGCCTCCTCCTTCGCGAGCATTACTGCTTCGCAGAAGGAGGTGACGCACAGTGGAACGAATGTATGGGAGCGGTTGGACGTAGACATGTCCGAAAAAAAAGAGTAAAATTATGCCAAACTAATGATGCCATCTTATTCGATTACTTAATGCCTTCATAACTTGTGGTGATGAATTTCTTCATAACTCCCATATTTCGGGAGTAATTTGAGAAAATGTGAAATTTTACTATGAAAATGAGTGTATCGAGCTCTCTCCCTCCTGATTCCGGGCTTGTTTCAAGTAGCGGTCTCTAATATCATAATGCTAATACTAAGAGCTATATTTAATACTAAGACACATAGTGCGCCAAATGTGCACTTTCTGGGATAAAGAGTGATGTTTATTTTATAACACAATTTTTTTATTTTTTGTTTATTTTGTTGATTAAAACCGTTTTTCTAAAGGTTTACCTTATTACAATAACATTTCTGAGCAGCCAATTAGAGAAGATATAAGCTAATTAGGATATATAATTAGGGACTTAAGGTTTACATATAAAACTGATGCACTAATGATTACTGATAAGAACATTGCTATTATTTAATTACTAAATGGCTCTTAATACACTAATTTAGCATGCATCATTTACTAATTATCACAATAACTAATTACCTTGCAATATTTAACAAAGGATACCTGGGATACCTGGATTTTATATAAATAGGTCACTATTAGTAACTTTAAAATCAGTGTTGATTTACACCTCGTTGTATCCAAGCTAATCTCGCAATGTATTTTCCAAATTTTAATACAAATCTTGATATTCACGTTGCTTTATGCGCACGCGCACATAAAGATTTACGCGACTTTAACTATTTGTTCAGTGTTTTAAAAGATAACAGTTGTGTTCAGTTATGTGAAAGTGCTGAAACAAGTTTAAAAGACTGGTGTCGTCGATTTTGCTACCGCATTTATGCAAAATGGACACAGTCTGGAAGAAGCACAGATAAGTTTCGGAAGAAACATGAGATTTGGCTACAGGCTGCAATTCAATGGCCGGAATTACAGAATGAAAATATGGAACCTTCTACAGAAAATATAAGTGACGTCATCGAGCCCATAATTTCTCCTGCTAAATCTGATGCTTCAACTTGTACACATCCTAGTCCTCGTAAATCTTTTGAGGACCTTAGTAACCGGCAAAAAAGAAGACGCACTGAAGATAGTCTTTCATGCAGCAGTAGCAGCGCTGAAATTATGTTTTCGGCCGAAAGGGCGCTTCAAAAGGCAGGACAAAGCGATACAGCTTATGTTATGAAATACTTGACGGAGAATCCAGAAGAGGCCTCAAAAATCAAAGCCTTCATTGAAGGTAAATCAATTCAGGTACGGGAAATATCCCCTTTGAAGGCATTGGCTCTTTATGTATCGATGAACTTATCGAAATGGCGCTATAACACTCTTCGGGATTTCAACACTCAAGAAGGAGCTCTTCAATACCCGAGTTACTACATGTTGGTTAAAGAAAAAATTAAGTGCTATCCGGCCAAAGAAGATCTCACAGTTACAGAGAGCTCTGCAAAAATCAAATTACAAGCCTTGATGGATTTAACCTCAAGAAGACTTATTAGGTCGTTAGAAACCCCTGTTGATCCCAATCAACAGCTCGTATTGACCAGCAAATGGGGTTTTGACGGATCATCTAGCCAAAGCATTTATCATCAAAGGACGAGTGAAGATGAGCAAATCGATCTTGCTAGTAATTTTATGATTAGTCTTGTACCACTGCGGCTCGTCTCAAAAGGTGTAACAATTTGGGAAAACGAGCGACCATCTTCCACTTCATTTTGCCGGCCAATATTGTTTAAGTTTATAAAGGAAACCAAAGAAAATGTGCAGAGAGAGATGGCTGAAATCGAAGCAGAGATTGAAGCCTTAACTCCATCCACCATCACTGATGGAATTAGTATCAAACACCAACTGCTGTTGACAATGATTGATGGTAAAATTCATTCCATTATATCCAATACAGCAGCTTCAGTGTGTGACATATGCAAGGCTTGTCCTAAAGAAATGAATAATTTAGAGTTAATCAAAGATAAACACGCAAACGAGGACATGTATAAATATAGCTTAAGCACCCTTCACGCTTGGATTCGCTCAATGGAATGCTTATTACACATTTCCTACAAATTAGACATAAAATCATGGCAAGTAAGGGGTGATATAGCAAAAAGGCAAGTTGATGACAGGAAGAAAAGAGTTCAAGAGGCTGTAAGAAGAGAAACGGGCTTACTTCTCGATGTTGTGAAACAAGGCAGTGGATCCACCAACAATGGCAACTCGGCAAGGAGATTTTTTGAAAACTACACTAAATCTGCTGAACTGACCGGAATAGATGCTATGCTTTTAAGAAAAATCTGTGTGATCTTGCAGTGTATTTCATCAGGAGAGAAGATCAACGTAACTAAATTCCGAGAGTTCTGCTTTGATACTGCTAAGCTTTACGTGGAGTTATACCCATGGTATTATATGCCTTCTTCACTTCATAAAATTTTAATGCATGGGCCAGACATAGTTCAGAACATGTCAATTGTGCCCATTGGTTTTCTATCCGAAGAGGCATCTGAGGCTAGAAATAAAGATTTTAGAAAATATAGAGAGGGGCATTCTCGAAAGCATAGCAGTATCTCATGCAATGAAGATATTATGCACAATCTTTTACTGTCTTCTGATCCACTTGTTACAAGTATCCGTCCAAAAGGAAATAAGTTTGTAAAAAAATCTTCTTTTAAGGAATTTTATGAGCTTACGGATTCTGAGAAAAGTGATATCGAATTTGTTAACATAAATGATTTAGCGGACATCGATTCTGAATTTGAATTAATTGATGATGATGATGATGACGAAGATAATTAAATGATGTTATTGTTTTAAAATGTGTAACTTAGTAAATTAGAGCTTACATCTTAATTATTTATTGTACTTTTAATGAAACTAGGTAATTTATTATCAACTTACTTAAAAGTCATACTCTCATCAGTTCTTGTGAATATTTTTGTTAATATATATTTCTGTATATATATAATATATTTATAGACCTCTTAATAAGTCTGTCTGCGGTTTAAAGTAAATACAAATGGGGAAAAAACGTTTTTTTTTTTTAATTTTCATTTCCTTTTATCCCAGAAAGTGCACATTTGGCGCACTATGTGTCTTAGTATTAAATATAGCTCTTAGTAATAGCATTACGATATTAGAGACCGCTACTTGAAACAAGCCCGGAATCAGGAGGGAGAGAGCTCGATACACTCATTTTCATAGTAAAATTTCACATTTTCTCAAATTACTCCCGAAATATGGGAGTTATGAAGAAATTCATCACCACAATTTATGAAGGCATTAAGTAATCGAATAAGATGGCATCATTAGTTTGGCATAATTTTACTCTTATTTTTCGGACATGTCTACGTCCAACCGCTCCCATACATTCGTTCCACTGTGTGACGGCTGCCCATGCCCTCTCGCTCCGTACCATGGCCTGAACCAGGGCCGGACGCGAGAGGTCTCTGCCGCCGAAATCATAGACCCTAGAAAGGCAAAATCAATGCTTTTACGAATTCATATAATGTAAATGATATGTGATTTTTCCCAGTTCATTTTTATTACATACTTTACATAACATATATTTGTGTTTTTTTTATTAGTCTAGAAAGCTTTAGTAGACTGAATAAATAAAACAACTTTTTTCATAAATCTCTAACCATGGTGCATTACGATTATAAAGGCTCAAGACTGTTTAGTCCATCTCAACACTCGCGCTACACTGCTTGCATTGTGTATGTGTGGATAGCTGCGCACACATACACAATACTGCCGTCTTTTACCTAAACTCGAGCGCAATAATTTTGTGAAATGGCTCTTAAGGTACTGTATTCGAAACATATTTAGTACTGTAGGTATTCGAGGTAAAAGATATCTGATGATGGAAAAATCGACCTTTACTTAAAACTAAAAAGTAATTTTAATTGAATAATAAATAAAATTAAGACAATCAATATCAAATCTATACTTACATTCAAGTAAATTAAATGGGTTGCTTTGAATAGCATCTATTTGACGAGTGCACTTTTCCTCATCTAGCACATTTTCCAAAAAACTTGAGTCTATTGCTTCACTGCTTCTCGCTATGTTATTAGAGCAAGACACAAAACTTAACGTACATAACAATAAAAGCAAATCGAGCGCCATTTTTAATTTTAAGCACTTTCAATAATTGTTTTTATACAGGTTGAAATTGAAAACTTGCGACAAACTGAAATGGGACATTGTGTACATCATTATGAACAACTTTTACTAAGGGACCAAAGCTGTAATCCCAAAAAAAAAATCTGCTTTTCCTACATTTTGATGAGGTATTGCGAACATAAATGTAGGGGACAGCAGTTTTTTTTTTTGGGATTGTAGCTTTGGTCCCTTAGTAAAAGTTGTTCATAATGATCAGTACAATCTCCCATTTCGATTTGTCGCATGTTTTCAATGTCACCCTGTAGTATAATCCATCGACTAGTCCGTGAAGCACACTCTTATTTACTAATTAACAAGATTTCTGATGCTAATTATTTTTATATGAACTTAATCTAATCATGAAGCTTTGATTGATTAAGATAATAATACGGTTACCTTTTAATAGAACAATAATCATAAAAAGCAAATTTTGATTATATCTTAGTCACCGGATAAATAGAGACTACAAATTTAGATATCTGCTTTAAACAGGTATCCTAATGAATCATCTTATTATTCTGGCTTCTGGACATGTTTAAATCAATTAATTAACTAAGTATATTAACTCCCTTAACGTTTTGAAAAGTATATCTACGGTTAACTAAAAGAAATAAATTAAATTAAAGTTTTAAGTTAATGTTAATAATCATCTTGTAATTTGGTTATGTAAATAAATATATTTTCAACAGTAAAAAAAAAACCAGAAATAGGTAGATCTCAAAAGGGTCACCTGTAATTAGACTATTTTGTTTTTGATCAAGGTGCCATCCATCATGGCAATGCTGCCAGCCTTTTGGGCACTTTTCCATTGAGAGCATGCGAACGAATTTTTTGATGCCCAATATACAGGGTGTTTGGTGCATCGTGTGCCAAATTGAAATGGTCGACTGAAGGAGTCATCCGCTAACCTTTCAGACCCTTAACACCCCTCATGCTCTGTGGATTTTTTTTTATCGACTTTTTATTGTTTTCCAAAAAAAAGACCCAAATTTTACATTCAAATACAGATTTAAAAAAAAATATAAGGCGTAGACTCTGAATTTTAATTTTATTTCGATGTGTATTGTTTAAGAATACTTTTAAATACAAAATTAGTGATATTAGTCACCTAGTTCTTTTTTAATTCACTTGCAAAGGTAAAACTTAAATTAAAGCTGTACATGTTACAGCTGTTTATAAGGCTACAAAAAAAAAATCAAAAGCGACCGGGATCTTCCAACTCCCTCATTAATTCTCCAGTCTATCCTCTTTCTAATGATGTACCACATGCCATAAAAGTATTTTAACAACTTTGTGAATTCGCTAGAATTGTGAATCGAGTCACCTAAGGCTAATATTCAAAATTATGATTTAAAAAAAATCTCTTAAATGATACCTGTCAAACCTATAAATCTGCTATCTCATTCTTATGGTTAGGTAAATTCGTGTCTCATATCTGTATCTTTCGTGGGATTTACTTGAAATAAAAAAACAAAATTGCATTTTTAACATTTATTTAATCATTGTTACAAATCTTGCTCAAATTGTTGGCCTCTGTTGCGAATGAAGGCCCGACACCTGTTTCGTATTTCAACAGTTGTTGTACGAAGTCGTATTTCCTCCTTAATAGTATTGAATGCCGCTTCTATGCGTTGGACTAATACCTCCCTAGTTGGAACCTCCGTGGCATATACCAACTCTTTGGCACGTCCCCAGACATAAAAGTCTAACGGAGTTAGATCTGGGGAACGTGGCGGCCATGGAATAGGGCCATCGCGTCCAATCCATGCATTGGGGAACACATTGTCGAGATATTCCCTCACAGTCAATCGCCAATGCGCGGGACAGCCGTCATTTTGAAATACAATCGCCATTGAGATTATCGGGCAGGTAATGCGGTCCAATTACCTGATTCCCAATCACTCCTGCCCAAACGTTTACACTAAACCTTCTTTGAGAAGATTTCTGTCTTTTAACACGTGGGTTTTGCGTTTTCGTTGTCCAGTGGTGCAAATTGTGTAAATTGAGGATCCCATCCTTGGTAAATTTGGATTCATCCGTCCACAGTATTCTTCTTAAAAAATCAGGATCATCCACATCCGTGTGTAAAAGAAACCGACAAAAAGCCACTCGTCTCTCAAAGTCACCACCCTCAAGACCTGCAACAAACAAAAAACTCTTTTAAATTTCACTTGGGCAATAAGTAATTGCACAAGAAAGGACCCGCTGTTCGTGCTAATAGATTCACTACCTGGAAGTGACGCCATACCATACCCATTACCTGCTAAACAAAGGCAAGGTCAAACAAAGCTTGCACGGGTTTAAAGTTAGTTTAAAATTACGTACCTTGCACCGGAGTGTAGTGGAATGGATGCTTTTTGTTTTGACGAAGTACTTTCCACACTTTCCATATTGAAATATCAAGATGTGATGCCACATTTCTAATGCTTCTTGTAGGGTCTTCCTCAAAAAGTGCCAGTATTCTCTCGTCTACTTCAACATTATGTCGCACAATATGGCCCCTTGGTTCATTAAAAGTAACACTGCCAGTCTCGCGTATGCGTCGGTATGTGTCTTGGAAGACTCTGCGGCCAGGTAATCGTCTACCAGGAAAGCGTTCCTGGTAAAGTCGTTGCGCTGCACGAGCGATGCCATTAGCGGCTCCGTAAGCCATCATGATGTCCGCATATTCTTCGTTAGAGAATGTCGCCATTGCAATAACAAAAAACTCAAAGTTTAACAATAACAACAAAAATTAAACAAATGTAACAAGAACCAACAAAACTTAACGATAACAAAGTAATAAAAGAATCGCGGAGTATGGTGAACTAGCACACACGTTAGGTAGCAGAGGCAGTGATATCTCGACTAAAAAAATGGCGGGTCGGGCGGCGCGATTTGTTCAAACCGATTTAAGGTATGCAAGAAAGAGATAGAAGATAGATTTTACTGTGAAAGAGTGAGAAAACAAATTTTACCTCTTTCTCAAGTAACAGTTCCGCAATAAATATTTTTTCATTAGAATTTGGAATGTAGTTTTATGTGACTTGATTCACAATTCTAGCGAATTCACAAAGTTGTTAAAATACTTTTATGGCATGTGGCACATCATTAGAAAGAGGATAGACTGGAGAATTAATGAGGGAGTTGGAAGATCCCGGTCGCTTTTGGTTTTTTTTTGTAGCCTTATAAATAGCTGTAACATGTACAGCTTTAATTTAAGTTTTACCTTTGCGAGTGAATTAAAAAAAAAACTAGGTGACTAATATCACTAATTTTGTATTTAAAAGTATTCTTAATCAATACACATCGAAATAAAATTAAAATTCAGAGTCTACGCCTTATATTTTTTTTTAAATCTGTATTTGAATGTAAAATTTGGGTCTTTTTTTTTGGAAACAATAAAGTCGATAAAAAAAAATCCACAGAGCATGAGGGGTGTTAAGGGGTCTGAAAGGCTAGCGGATGACCCCTTCAGTCGACCATTTCAATTTTGCACACGATGCACCAAACACCCTGTATAAGCACTTCATTTTTTAGGGTTCCGTTTTTTCAAAAGGAAGAAATGGAACCCTTATAGGACCACTCGTGTGTCTGTCTGGCTGTCCGTCTGTCACAGCCGATTTGACCAAGGGGGTAACCATCACCTCTTATAGCAGTATTATTTCAATATTACTTCAGCGTGAGAAAGAGATGGAGCTATAAGTCCTGTATAGCTCCATCACTATCCCGCTGTGAAGTAATGTTATAATAATACTGCTATAGAGGTGATGGTTACCCCCCAGATCTACAGGACCGATTAAGTTGAAATTTGGTTCACACCTGAGTTTCTGGGACCCAAACACGGACGTGCAACGTAAATAAATTAAATTTGAATATGAGGGTTACTTTTGGGGCGCAAATTAGAAAATTTTAAAAAAAGTTTTGCAAACGATACCGAGTGACATATCACATGACCGTTGTAAGGGTCTCAAATATATTTTTTTTATAATTTTAAAATAAATAGTTTTAAAGTTATTTAAGAAAATTTATGAAAATTGACCATTCCCCTTAGACTTAGACCCTTATCTCCGAAACGGCTGACCCTAAAATGTTTAAAAGAATACAGGAAATTGTTCTTTACTTATAGATTACAGGAAAATTTATAAGAAGTATAATTATGGTCTTATTATTAAACTTACATTTGCAGTTGGAATGTATGGGGAAACATGTTTTTCAACTACATTGTTTAGTTAGTTCTTGAGATAAATTCATCCCAACTACGGAACCCTTCATTGTGCGTGGTCCGAAATGCACTTGGCCCGTTTTTTTATATACAGCGTGTATCAGAAAGGTGTGGTCATATTTAAGGATGCATATACCATCAAACTGAACAACTTTCTCCACGGGAACATCATAATAGCGAAATCTGATACATACTGTATACAGGGTCAAATTAAACTAGTTAGCAAAACTCCGCAGACGTGATGGCTATCGATATCATAATTCATAACACGATAAAACAAAAAAAAATATTTGATGATATTTTTTGGGGTTAACGACCGCTGGTAGTTTAATTGAAATGTTTTGGATATTGATACCCATTACGTCTGTGAAGTTGACACAAAAAACCTAATTTTTAAATAATGTACCCAAAAATATATAACATCAAATATTTTTTGTTTTATCATGCTGTAAAACCAAAATAATACAATTCAAACCCTACCAAAAGCAAAAAATTAACTTAAAAACAATAACCAATAATATCAAAATTGAAGAAGTCGATGAATTTAATCTATTAGGTATTTAATACACTGGACACTCATTTAAATTGGAAAAAACACGTAGACAAAATTAAAACAAAACTATCACAATTTTCATATGGTCTTAGTGTGCTCAAATCAAACACAAAAAAGACCGTGCTCTTACTGCATACTATGCATGCCTACGCATGGCACCGTTACGGAATCACCCTGTGGGGACACAGTGAAATGCTAAAGACCTATTTATTGCCCAAAAGAAATGTCTACGAATAATTGTATATCACATAAAACCTAGATATAGCTGCAAACCCCACTTCAAAAAATAAAAACAATGTACATTCAAATTTGATAAGAATGAGCGCCGCAAAACGAAATTAATTCTACCAGATTACCAGATTTACCAGACTAGAGATGTACAAGAGTAGCCCAGAATACCGAAGCATCCAAATATATAATAAGTTACCTACCTACCTGAACAAATAAGATTAAAAAAAAAACTGTGCATATTTAAATTTAGATTAGAAAAAGTTATTATGGTAGGTATTAACGAGTTTATGGAAGATAAGAAGCTAAAATAAAGTATAAATGTGTGTGTGTGTGTGTGTGTGTGTGTGTGTGTGTGTATCTACATCTACGTATAAAATTATTTTATTAATGTTACTATACAGTTCAAATTACTTTAATTAATATAAATAAACAAGAGAATAAGCGATTATATATTAGTAATAATAATTAATGTTATGATATTATGATGTAATGTTAACTACTAAATGTTTAACCTAGGTATAAGTTAAATGTAATACTTGCTGCGCCCTAACAGAGTCATGTACTCTTATGTTTTAGCCTAGCCTGTAACTGAGTGTACATTATGCAAATGAATCAATAAATAAATAAATAAATGTGGGTGTACTACAGGTTCACCTCTGCCTAACCCTTTGGAGAAACAAAGCGTGATGTTATGTTATGTTATGTAGTTCCTTATTAAAAAATTGCTATCGGTGGTTTACCGTAATGATCAATAACTTTGGGATTTTTTATGTTTTTTTTTATCTCCGACTACTGAGATAGGGGGCGACTACTGAGCCTAAAATTTAGAAATACATAATTATAAGAAGTCTATGATCATAAAATAACATGGTAAGCCTATCAATATTATGCGTACAAACTTACATTTGCAGTTGGAATGTATAAGGTAACATGTTTTTCAACTACAATGTTAAGTTTGTTCTTAGGATAAATTCATTCCAACTACGGAACCCGTCATTGGTTTAGTGGCATAGGAAATTAAAGTTCTGGGTCTAGTTCTATCTAAACACTTTACTAAATACGAGGGTGATACTGAAAGTTCTTAGAAAATCAAAAACTGAACAAACTAGCAAGTTATTAGTTTTATTATATCTTTTCAAAATAGTGTCCATTTACATATTTTACATCAATACATCGCTGCATCCGATGGAACCACTGAGAAATGCACTTTAGCCACTCGTCCTTAGTCTCTTCGACGTCTCTTCGACGGCATTTTGAATACAGCCACTGCTTCCTCGGCGACCATAAAAAGTATTCCTCGAAGAATTTCTTTCATTTTCGGAAATAAATAAAATTCGGAAGGTGCAAGGTCGAGGCTATAGGGCGGATGACCCAGTAATTCCACGTCTGACGTCGCCAAGTAGTCGATTGTTTGCTTGACGGTGTGCGACGAGGCGTTGTCGTGTTGAAGGAGGATCCTACTGCGAGGTCGTTTCTCCCGAACTTTTTCCAAGACAAGTGGCAAACAATTGTTAGTGTACCACTCTGCAGTAACTGTTTATCGATCCTCTAAAACAATTGTTGCGTAATGACCTGTCCTTCCGAAGAACGAAGCTACCTATATCTTTTTTCCCACGCTTCGACCTCTCTTCACTTTAGTTGGCAACTCCTCGGAAGGAAACACCCAGACAGCAGACTGTCTCTTAGTTTCAGGATCATAACAATAAATCCAGCTTTCGTCACCCGTATGTCGAACACAGCATTTGAGTCACCTCAGTTAAATCTTTGAACCATTTCACGACTCCAATCAACACGACGGAGTTTTTGGGCCTCTGTCAAATTATTATATGAGGTATCCACCGGGCACAAAGCTTCCTGATAGGTAAATTTTTATAGAGGATTTAGTGCACTTGACTCATACCGATGCCTAAGCTCGTCCGAATCTGCTAATAAGTCACTCTTTTGTTAGTCTCTATCATACGCCGCACAACACTGATGTTATGTTCAGTCGTTGCCGTAGAAGGCCGTCCCTCACGCAGATCATCGGTGAGATTAGTGCAACCACGTTTAAACTCATTAAACCAGTTGTAAACAGTGGCACGAGTTGGGGCTTCATCGTGAAAGGCCAATCGAAGTCTATCATAACTTTCTTATTGACTTAAATGACATCGAAAGTCCTAAAAAATCATTGTACGAAAATTTTCTCGCATTAAATTCATGCTGACGTGACACAGACAATTTTCAATTTGCCGCTAAATCGTAAACAAATGACAAATGAATAAAATACATAGACAATAGATAATATTGGCAAAGAGTTCCATTTTTAAAATTTGAACTGTTTTTTTTATTATATCATTTACAAGTGGCCAGTTCTAAAACTTTCAGTGTCGCCCTCGTATATTCATACTTGTCACACAAGTATAATTATATATAGCTTTTTCTTTGCTATCTATATATAGGTACGTCATCATACTTGTCTTTAATGATAAACAAGATCAGAAGTTAGGTATTGCAGTCACGATAACTTACAACAGGCTAAGGTCGAACCCGCGACCTCCCGGACATTACTAAACATTTTCTAGTTATGGTTGTGATCGATAATGTTAAATGTAGGATTCGCTTATTATTTCGCTTGGTTTACGATTATTTTTTTACAATTTATTGTTCTCATTTTCGTCAGTATCTGCGATTTGATGCGTTATTATTATATATTACCTATATTGTATTAAGTGATTTAAATATTAACTATACTTAGAATGAATAAATAAATATAATGTAAACGTTGATGTTTTTATGTGCCGTTGAAGCTCTTGAGTTGGCTCAGAATTTTGGTAACATATTGGTCTAAGACTTCTTTTCGTATTAGCATCCCGAGACCTCTTTTTGCATTAGCATCCCGATGTCATATGCCGTGATACCAAATCTCTCGGAGATTGCCTCATATTGCATGCAATCCATGGCGAATCTGAGGCAATTCCTGGGGAGTTGGTCGAGACTTTGTACGGTTTTGTCGTGGCAGGGACAATTGTCATCAGCAGTAATTTTGAAACGATGGAGGTACTGTTTTCTGAAAGCCGTGACCTGACGGCTAATGTAAAAGTTTTGTTCTAATTTTTTCCGCCATTTATGTATTTGTAGTAGTGTTTGAAAT
The DNA here is from genome assembly GCA_905333075.3 of Atethmia centrago. Lineage (NCBI taxonomy): Eukaryota > Metazoa > Arthropoda > Insecta > Lepidoptera > Noctuidae > Atethmia > Atethmia centrago. The sequence continues at coordinate 9,539,684 of HG995377.1, forward strand.
ATGGTTTTCGTGTGTTGTCCCTGTTCACTTGATACGTACCTGCCTTGCTACTTATCCAAGTTGGTTTGTCTTAGTTAGTATTTTGGGGTTAGTTCGACGCTGGGATAAGACCGTACCTACCTATCAAATTCCCGGCTAATTTGGTAATACGATTATTTTACTGCTGTAATTAGAGGTGGAGTAGAATAAATAGTGGCGTAAACACGATGTTATAACTTTATAAGTGCATCCTGCCCGTTAGGACATACGATGCCGAAACGTGTACTCTGACCACAGACTCTGACAGTCGAGCTGGTTCACAAATTCAAGGTCGCTCACCGCGCTTTGGAGCGGGCTATGCTCGGAGTTTCTTTGAAGGATAAATTCGGAAACGTAGTTATCCGGAAAAGAATCGGAAAGAGTTACACACACAGTTACAGTTACAGTTAGAATTAGTTAGGTACAGCTTGTAGAGTAAGCTGAAGTGGGAGTGGGCTGGCCATGTTTGTCGAAGGACCGATGGCCGGTGGAGCAGGTGATTCCTGGAGTGGAGACCGCGTATCAGCAAGCATAGTGTAGGTCGCCCCCCAGCTAGATGGACCGACAACCTCAAAAAGGTGGCTGGGACTGGATGCGGAAAGCAGAGGACATGGTGTTGTGGCGCAGCCTGCGAGAGGCCTATGACCAGCAGTGGACTGCGATAGGCTGTGTTGAACACGATGTTATCAGTATTAAAAAATATTGCCATATTAGCCGGGAATTTAATACTCACGGTCTTATCCCAGCGCAGAACTTACCCCAACATACTTCAGTTTAGGTAGGTACCTCACTACCCAGTTTTATCACCATCATTACCAACGTATATGAACATCAGGACAGTGGAACCAAGTTAAGATTTTTAAAAGAGAATAGCATAAATAATTAGGACCTAACGAATTGGTACCATTAATCAAAAATTAATTCCTTAATACTTTTTACGTAAATAGCATTTTCGAAGTGGCCTGCCAACCCAACATCTGGATGGCGGGACCAGTCCCACTAGACCAAATTTTAATTCCAACAGCTCTAATGAGGATTCAAATAGCTCATAATAGATCGTACCTAATTGGTACCTAAACATATCCTACTAATATTATAAATGCGAAAGTTGTACGAATGGATGGATGGATGTTTGTTACTCTTTCACGCAAAAAGTACTGAACGGATTTGGATGAAATTTGGCACACAGATAGTTTATAACCAGGAATAACACATATGGTACTTTTTATACCGATATACCCAAAACTTAGCGGGAGAAACCGCGGAGCGCATCTAGTATTAATTATAATTGAACAACTTAAATTTAACCAATTTAGATACATTGCCATTTTAATGTTTACCTTTTGCATATGTATATATGTCTATTATGCATTATGTAGATAATTAAATAAATTCACCCAACAAGAATAAAACAATATTCCTACGGGGCAGCCTATGGAGTGAGTTGTACCCGAGGGTTACCTACAATCGGTTGAAACTATTGTGCTCTTCGCTTGTGACGACTATGGGGTAGTCGTTGTGCAAGATGGCAATGACAAATTACTTGCTTACTTATTGACTAAAACTATGAACTGAAATGAGCGTTGACAGATTTTTAGTACGTAGCTAAAGCGCCTATCGGTCAGTCTTTCGAACGAAAATTGTCTCAAAATGAATGTGAAAAATTGCCAAGTGCGCGTGTAATCTGCTGTGATTGGTTGAATTAATTATTTATTGACAGCCAATCGCAGTAGTTCACGCGAGCTTGACATAGGTGCCGATTTCCTTGTTCACAAACTAAACTAAATTTAAGGTCAGTGCATCTTTTTCTTTCTATTTCATTAAGAAAAGGACAGAAGATAAATTTTAGTTTAGTCCTGTCAAATTAATCAGCGCCTGTCACTACTCCATACAAGTTTAGACGTGATTAAAAACTTGCCTACTAAAATTACGTCAATTTACGTCAAGCGCTGATTAATTTGACAGGACTGAACTAAAATTTATCTTCTGTCCTTTTCTTAATGAAATAGAAAGAAAAAGATGCACTGACCTTAAATTTAGTTTAGTTTGTGAACAAGGAAATCGGCACCTATGTCAAGCTCGCGTAAATTTTGTATAAAAAAGTTTTTAATCACGTCTAAACTTGTATTGCGTAGTGAGTGTAGTGACAGACGCTGATTAATTTGACAGGACTAAACTAAAATTGATCTTCTGTCCTTTTCTTAAAGAAATAGAAAAAAAGGATGCACTGAACTTAAATTTAGTTTAGTTTGTGAACAAGGGAATCGGCACCATTGTGTCACATTTTGGGAATCATTATTCTACGAATTTATTTAAATATCTCATAAAGTGCGTAATTTATTGAAGTAAGTTCCACTAGATTTCTCTCTCATAAAAACTACCGAGCTAATTATGTTGCCTTAAAACAGCATGTTACATTCGAATTCTAATTACAAGTAAAATTTTCTTGTATCCGAACCAAACTAAATAATAAACCCATCGGAAAACCGGAGAACTATTTTAACGTTTTGCGATAGCGCCATCTGGTTAGTACAAGTGGAACTTCTATTAATTCACATATTGTATCACACATTGTCGGCGTCAGTGCAGGACCTTGTACCTATCTACATTTTTGGTACGTACTGAAGGTCTGTAAACAGACGAATCTAGGACCTTCTACATGCTTGTTAAAACAGTACCTTGTATCTGCAGTTTGAAATAATTCGTTGATGACGCTGTGTCAAACATTTTGTTTTTTTTTCCTTTAATTAAGCGGCAAATGGTGAATGAAAGTATTTTTATTAGCATATCAAAACACCGTTATCTGTTAAAAAAGTTACCATAAATACAAAGATATCTTCTACAAAAATATTATATCTGCACATTTTGGACACAAACCATTATGAAAGTATAGCACAATACACCCTGGAAGAAGTGTTGGAGATGGAAATCCCGTGGTAGTTTCGCTAAAAGCTCTAAAATACAATTTTGAGGGGATACCATACAAACTCCAGTTGGATGAAGAGTACCGGGTATTACCTCATAGGCCAAAAACACAAGCTGAATATCTTTAGCACAAGCTGAATTTCCCAAATTGCATTTGCCAATTACTGTGAGAAAGTTTAAGGACTACAAGAAATAAAAAATGTGATACCCAGGGATTGTTGGCCTTATTATGATTCTCTACCTCATCGCAATTAATAGGTAAGAATTCTTTATTTGTCAATTTATAATACAAAATGAATAAAGAACTCACTTTCATATAAATTTAGTTTCAATTCAGAATAATGCATTACCTTGTATCTATCTACCTTGTTCCTACTTATTTAATAAGTGCTTTTCTTTGTAAGTGCAGTTTTTGTAAAAAATATTTTATTTATAACTGAATTGGCAATGTATTACTCTAGATCCAAAAAATATGGTTTACTTGTTTGTGTTATTATTTAGAAGGTTTTTAGCTTCTTCTGTAAAAAAAGGGTGTTGTGCATTTACAAGGTCCTGTACTGACGCCGACGACATGCAGCAGTAGTGTTAACCTTAAAGGCTCATGCAGACTAGCGCGACAGGCAGCAACATGCCTGTCGCGCCCGCGATATCGCCCCAGTCTGCACGAGCCTTAAACTTCTATTACTCACCTACAGTTCAGTTTACTGTTTAGAGCTTGCAACTAGTTGGGTTGGTGTTGTCGTTACATTTTGTCAGAAATAGTATTTTTAGTCAATTCGTTTCTATTTTCATCGGAACTATTATTTTAACATCATGGGTAAATTTACTAATTAAAGTACATACCACTAAGTTCCACTAACCGACGTTTACATTGGCGCCGATTCCCTTGTTCACAAACTAAACTAAATTTAAGTTCAGTGCATCTTTTTCTTTCTATTTCATTAAGAAAAGGACAGAAGATAAATATTAGTTTAGTCCTGTCAAATTAATCAGCGCTTGACGTAATTTTTTTTAGTAGGCAAGTTTTTAATCACGTCTAAACTTGTATGGAGTAGTGACAGGCGCTGATTAATTTGACAGGACTAAACTAAAATTTATCTTCTGCCCTTTTCTTAATGAAATAGAAAGAAAAAGATGCACTGAACTTAAATTTAGTTTAGTTTGTGAACAAGGGAATCGGCGCCATTAAAGTAAAAACACGTATTCTACGTGGCATGCAAAAGAATCAATGTGTCTACTGTTTTTGCGATTTGTAGCACGTTAATAATTAATAATATGAATAATTATTATTCATATTCACGGACTACAACTTTTCACAGAGATACTACTACGTTTCCTATTATTCATAAGACAAGGGAATTTCCGAGGGGACGGCGCGTACGCAGTCCCCACTACCAAAAATTACGCATCCGAGTTATCCACATTAGGGATAATCGCAGGGGTCAACCCAACCGCAGTGCAATGGGAAGGCCTCGCCCTGGGGGAACCGCCTGTTTGATCACGGTATCCCCTATGCCAGGTAAGTATGAATTCTCTACAGAAATTCGCGAGGGTCGTTCAACGGCGGAGACTCTTAACACCGCGATTCAGAAAGGAGACGTAAATGTAAAGCGCCATCTAGTGAATAGAAACTGTACAAAACCGTGTGCGTTATCCCAGCAAAATAATGTCGAAAATAGGCATTTAAATCTTACAGATAATTAGTTGCCCAGCTTCTGTAATTGTTGCGCACATTTTTAAATTTGTTGCACTTATAGTTTTTTTAGTTATTTCACAAAAACATTTCCTGCTGGGGTAACGTTTCAAACGTTACCGCAGCCAGAAATTTTTTTTTTAAATGGGAGTATTGAAACAAATATTAGCTATATAATTAGTTGTCTAGACGAGGTAAATGTTGCACCTTATTTTGTATTTGTTCTTTCTTCGGCTGCGAAGTTATTCGAGATCCTGTTGGAGTAACGTTTGTGGTTTTACTGGATCTCTGAAACGGTTAAGCGGATTCTTATCATCTTTTGTACATAACTTCTTAGGAATTAGTTGTAATTAGTTGTGCAATAAAAAAAACACAATAATGCACCGTTTAAAGGTTATTTAATTAAATATAAAAACACTTCAATAGGTCCCTGCACTCTAAATAAGAGCTCTAAAGACTTACTTTAAACGTTATTTTGTAGCTTGTAACTGCTTTCAAATGTATGTGAAGTTTCATTAGTATCCTGTAAGTAACTAACAAATTATGATGATATTCAGTTCTCCACGTTCACGGTCAATATGCGCGCGGAGTTTTTTGGCCACCGATAAACTTGTATGTGGATATATAAACTGAATTTTATATCAATAATTAGTTGCTTAGTTCAGTTTTATACCTGTAAAATTTCAGCGTAGTACATACAATAATTAACGAGATAATAAAATAAAAGTTATTAGGAAGCGCAAGACCGTAGTAACCCAACCAAGTTTAGGTGGTTACAAAAAAGCGACCGCGTAGTACATTATGCTATCTTCTAAAATGTTTAGTATAATACACCTTACAAGTTCGGTACAGACGCGTACACTGTTAAATACATAACAATATTATAATATCTGTAGGTACTATGAAAACATTATTCTTATTATTATCTTTCGGCTACTTATTAGATAGGTATCTATTATTATGTGCACAATTGCAAATACTTACCAAGAATCGACGATAACACGTCCAGGTGGGACGCGGAAGGGGTACTTCATTGTTTGCATAGCGCACTAAACTTGACCATTAGTTACATAATTCATCTTGTAGAATGCGTGTGCGCTTCCGCAATTCCGCTTTCTATTTTTCCAAATATTTAACGAGTGCGTAAGAGTTAATCAATAAGTGTGTACCTAATTACTTTTATAATTAATGTGGACAGCTCCTCTTAAGGACCATAATTATTGTGTGTGGCTTAATGAATTCACGAACAAGGTAAGCTTGCATAATGTAGCTACACAGAAATAGTTGCAATATTATTATTACCTATTAGTACATTTTGATAGGTACTTATCTAAAATTGATCATTTTTTTAAAGGCAATAGTACTAAATATTGAATTTTAACTACATACTTAGTATTTAAATTTAAATAATGGAAAATGCCATAAAAGAAAAATTGCTATCTGTGATTGTTTTAAAGTTTAATTAATATTTTAAAAGTTCATTTGAAATAATTATTGTACCTGTGAATAAAAATTATTTAAGAAACGTAGTTTTTTTAACACTTGTGCACACGTCTGTACTAAACTTCTAACACTATTCTACATATTTTAAAATATAGCATAATGTACTACGCGGTCGCTTTTTTGTAACCACCTAAACTTGGTCGGGTTATCACGGTCTTGCACTTTTATTTTATTATCTCCTTAATTATTGTATGCACTACGCTGAAATTTTACAGGTATAAAATTGAACTAAGCAACTAATTATTGATATAAAATTCAGTTCATATATCCACATACAGGTTTATCGGTGGCCAAATAACTCCGCGCGCATTGTGACCGTGAACGTGGAGAACTGAATATCATCATAATTTGTTAGTTACTTACAGGATACTAATGAAACTTCACATACATTTGAAGGCAGTTACAAGCTACAAAACAACGTTTAAAATAAGCCTTTAGAGCTCTTATTTAGAGTGTTAGGACCTATTGAAGTGTTTTTATATTTAATTAAATAACCTTTAAACGGTGCATTATTTTGGTTTTTTTATTGCACAACTAATTTCTAAGAAGTTATGTACAAAAGATGATAAGAATCCGCTTAACCGTTTCAGAGATCCAGCAAAACCACAAACGTTACTCCAGCAGGATCTCGAATAACTTCGGAGCCGAAGAAAGAACAAATACAAAATAAGGTGCAACATTTACCTCGTCTAGACAACTAATTATATAGCTAATATTTGTTTCAATACTCCCATTAAAAAAAAAATGTCTGGCTGCGGTAACGTTTGAAACGTTACCCCAGCAGGAAATGTTTTTGTGAAATAACTAAAAAACTATAAGTGCAACAAATTTAAAAATGTGCGCAACAATTACAGAAGCTGGGCAACTAATTATCTGTAAGATTTAAATGACTATTTTCGACATTATTTTGCTGGGGTAACGCACACCACAAAGTGGTTTCAGCGGCGGTATAATCGACGGACTTCGAAAGTAAAAGATACTGCTCTAAGGCTCCTACATACTGGCGCGACTTGTCGCGCGACGCATCGCGACACAAAGGCACCGCTTGTAGCGCTACACGCGGTGTCTTTGTGTCGCGTCGCGTCGCGCGACAAGTCGCGAGGAGCCTTTATTGAACTGTTTAATTATAGTGACCTACGAACCTACACTTGAGAGCAATAAAATCGCACACCTTGACTTTTTTTTTGTTAAGGTATATACCTACTAATTGAAAGTTTACTTCAGGGGGGTAACCATCACCTCTTATAGCAGTATTATTATATTACTTCACAGTGGGAAAGTGATGGATTTTTTATGTTTGTTCGTCTTCGTCGTTTATAAACCGATTTTGAAAATTATTTTGTTTGAAAGGGTATGCTCCCGAGGTGGTCCCATTGTCACCAAGTCAGAATCTGATGAGGGGGGGGATCCCATAGAAATCGAAAGAATTCCTTAAATTTTAAAGGCACACCTATAGCGATTTAGGTATTTTTTTATAGTAACTTGTGCATTTGCTCTCGGAAAGCACCATTTGGTGGAGTGGAATTGATGATGAAGACCACAGATGGCCACCGGAACTACTTAATAAGAAGTATTTAATTAACGAGTTGCGATTCGATTAGGTACTTTAATATGGTTGCTAAGCCACAATGCATATGGTGAGTGACAGTTCTCTTGGTTCTTACCAGGAGAACTGCTCAATTTTATGTAGCTCTGAGAGAGAGATGGTGGTCCAGAGTCACGCCTAGGTAATTGGCTCGCTTCTCCCAAGGGATAGGCTTGTCGAACATGGTGAGCAGTCGGGGAGGACGGGGTTTTGTCGCCGTTTTGAGAAAAGAACCGCCCGACTCTTGTCGGGATTGACTTCGATCCTCCACTTCCTAAACCATGCGCCTAGTTTATCGACTTCGGTTTGGAGAGTGCGAGATATCTGGTCATGCACTAAGCCGGTGTAGTAAATGGCCGTGGCGTCTGCGAACAGAGCCAACTGCGCCTTTTTACTTTTAGGGATGTCGCTGGTGAAGAGAGTGAAAATGAGAGGGGGCTAGCACGGAGCGCTGAGGGACGCCTGCGCGAACAGGATGAGGGGAGGATAGCGCTCCTTTGATGCGATAGCGGAAGGTGCGGTTTGACAAAATGTCCCATAAGATGAGCACGAGACGATCGGGCACACCGAGTTTGTAGAGCTTATATAATAAGCCGTTGTGCCAGACCTTGTCGAACACTTTCGCGGATAGGATAGGGGAATAAAAAATTTAAAAAAAAACCGACCTTCATGTAGTGACAACGCAAACGGATGAATTTGGGGACTTTGGTGTACGGTTGGTTTTTGTAAGTTACGTGAAGGCCAATGATTTTAATTTTGTCTTTGTAAAGCTAAGCTTATATGCTTTAATTATGCCTTATGGTTTTTATTCAATATCTTTAGATTTGAGAAAAAAAAACAGTTATAAACCGAATTACAAGGGGGGTGCATTTTATTGCTCTCAAGTGTACCTACATTACCCCAGACCCCCATCACCCCAAATTGAATGGACGTACATAAAAACAAAAAATACAACATTTTAAATTTCACAGAGTAAACAAAAGCTGCACTAGAATTAGACCAGGATAATATAGGATAAGTTACCAAGCTACGACTGTAACTGAAATGCTGAAGGAACTTTTTTCACTTCATGAAAACATGCAAAAAAACACATTGAAATACTAATATATCTAAATTGGTTGAAGCTATTCAATCGTAATTTATATATGCATAGGTACCAATTTAGTAGGTATAGGTACTTGAGCTAGTTTTGAAAATGCTATTACGTAAAAGTATTTAGGTACCTACGTACATAAACATAACTGGCGAAATGTGGGTACTATAGGTACACCTCTGCCTAACCCTTCGTGGAAACAAGGTGTGATTGGGAAGTGGGTCATCATAGGGACGGAGTTTTTATGTGTGTATTTAGGTGCTCATTAATTATTTAAGTATGCTATTCGACATTCAAAATCTTGACATGGTCCCGCGATCCTGACGTTCACCAACGTATAGCTGTCCAAGGCTAAGCATAAACCTCCCATTACTGTACCTATTAAAGGTGAAAAACATCTTATGTACCTACCTACACCTAAACCTTCATAATTCCTCTAAGCTATTATTTCTGCATAATATTCCATTCTTGCATCGGGCACTGGACCCTCGCTCCAATGATTGGCCATGCGGATTATTTTCAAAACCGATTCACTATGCTAGCTATTGAAATAGATTAGTGTATCTATGGTGTTATCTCTACAAAGATTCGGCTTAAAAATTCCATTATAAACTTGGTTACGATACAATTATTTATGTACTTACAATCATCCATTACCCACTTATCTTTTTACGCTAATTTATCAAAAACAATCAACAAGATATAGGTATGTACGGCACGCGTCAAATAAAATAGTGAATCTAGATCACAGATAGAACCTACGAGAATATTTTAAGTAGGTAACGATATTAAACAGTCACACACGCCGGTCGACGAAACTCGAAGATTGTACCTACATACAATAGATGGTTTGGCATTATAAATTATAATTTTTGTAATAGGTAACTACTTATATAATAGGAAAAAAAAATTATAATTCAGAACCAACGTAGTAATTTACCTATTAAGTTTGGTCGAACTTCCCAAGGTCCTTTAAATTAAATAGGTATTCTGTCTTGCCTATCCACTTTTGGACCTATGTAGATGTAGGATCACTCTCAGTGAACATTGCCGCATGCTGGGCATGTCGGGTGGACCATAAATATCCACCGAGAAAGATTATAACTTGACGTGTGTGTTATCAGAAGCTCGTCGGTTGCGTAACTTTATAATGCAGACTATGGTGGACTAGGTCCGCACGTACGATACTTATTTATATCATGTTTATAACACATGGTATAGTAACAATAACCTTTATTTACAGTGACCTTCATCAAGCAATGAGTGTTATCAATTTATACCTAACTGTAATAGAAAACATGATAACAGAATAGACAATATTTTATTATGACGTAAGTAACACAATAAAGTCAATAATGCAGTAAAAAATAAGTCTAAAAAAATATGACGTAATTTTTATATAATTAAATGCTTTTAAATATGAAAATAAAAAACAGTATTTTCAAAACCGTAATAAAGAAATGCCTAATAAATAAAGCAGTTTTTGTGAGTCTGATGATATGACTAATTGGACAGATTCATTAAAATTCTGACCTTGAAGATTAGAAGTGTGTGACCACAATTAGATAAGCCGTTTTCTGTGATAAAAAATAATATTGTAGCGGCTACAGGTCGTAAATATGTATAATCTAATGCTATTATATTGCTTATAGTTCGATTAATACGCTAGGTCAATCCTTGCAGACATCCAAGGCCTCCTGCTTTTCTTCAGAGAGCTCCTTGCCCGTAGCGTCAAGCATTTGACGCGCGAAGTCTGAGATGGTCAGACCCTGAACAATCTTCCACTTGCCATCGGCGGTTGTGACCGGGAATGAGAATACGACGTCACGGGGTGTACCGTATGATCCGTCAGAGACAACACCCATGCTCACCCAGCGGTCTCCGCTTCCCAACAACCAATCCCTCATGTGATCAGAGGCGGCTTTCGCTGCAGAGAGAGCGGAGGACATCTTTCTTGCGGCGATGACGGCAGCACCACGCTTCTGCACTGTTGTGACGAAAGCTGAGTTTAAGTAGGCATCATCATTGATAGCAGCCGGCACAGGCTTCTGTGCACCACCAACAGTCACAACAGCATTTGACGCGTCTGGGAACTGAGTGGATGAGTGGTTACCCCAAATAATAACATTCTTTACATTCTGCACAGGGACACCAATTTTAGCTGCCAACTGAGACTGAGCACGGTTCTGGTCAAGACGTGTCATTGCTGTGAAGTTCTCTTTAGGAATGGAAGGAGCATACTTAGAGCAAATGAGAGCATTTGTGTTGGCTGGGTTGCCAACAACAAGGACTTTCACATCCTTGCGGGCAACTTTGTCCATAGCTTGACCTTGCTCCTTGAAAATGCGGACATTGGCGGCAAGGAGATCTTTCCTTTCCATGCCCTCTTTCCTGGGCATGGCACCAACCAGGAATGCAGCAACAACATCTTTAAATGCTTCCTCAGGCTTGAAAGTTGGCAATACACCAGTCAGCAGGGGCAGAGCACAGTCAGCCAGCTCCATGACCACACCCTCAAGGACTCCCATCATGGGGGCGATATCAAGAAGGTGCAGGTACACAGGCTGGCTAGGGCCGAATACCGCACCAGATGCAATCTGGTAGATCAGGGAGTAGGCGATCTGGCCTGCAGCACCGGTGACAACAACTTTAACAGGTTCAGCCTGAAAATGAGCAAAAACTACAATGTAGCTTCAAGTTTCTAGGTTATTGTAGCATGACTTAACTAACCATTCATTCAAGTCTGTTGAAGCATCAATATTTTGAGTTGTAATTAATAACATTGGTATGGATTGAATAGCTTCCTGGTTACTAAATAATAATTTCCCACTGTGGACTGTATACCCTTAGAGGGAGATAGCAGAATCGTATAACTTCCTACTTTTAGATCATAGAATTTGATTGTGTACTTCACCATCTACCTACGTATTTACAAAATAAATAGAAAAGTTATCTACATTTAGAAACTTGAACTCTTTCCAACAAAAATGTTATACTAACTCCTTCAGTATTCATGTTTGTGCCAATGTTATTATTATGTAATAGGTACAAAACAAGATCACTGGCAAAGAACTGACCAGGCTAACAAGCCTTGTTACCATGGTTACCAAGGATAATCAAATTAACGACTTTAAAAAAGTTAAGGATGAGATGAGAACTCTAAATAAAATTAACTTTTACGATAATGACAAGTAGCTTTAGCGATGGGTAACTGTTTTTTCAATAAAACCTTTTATTTAAAAGCTAGGCTAAATTTATTAACCTAAAGGCAGCCTGCAAATTTATTAAGGAATTTGCATAATTACAGTCATTCTTTTTATTTTCTAATTATATATCATTCCATTAATAGACGTAATAATCTAACATAATTCTTGATACCCGCAACAACACGAAAGGTCAAACCAAAGTCATAGGAAGTTAACAATTTTAAAACTCACCATTTTTATGTTTTTGTAGGTTATTTATTTAACTCTAGGAGATTTTTAGTACTTTTAATATCAACCGGCTGCACTTTATGTTCGAAACCTACTGTGCCAAAATCCGCGCCGCGCCAGGTAAAATTGCGTCGTGTGATGTGAATGTGTCGTGTAACAATCTCGGTGACCGGAATTGACAAAATAGCTGACAGATGTCACAATTTGACAGCCGGTAATGATCAGCACGGTCCAGTTTATTTTGAGACTCTACGGAGGCGCAACTTGCATCGGATAATAAAAACATTCCTCAAATCCAGTACATTATAGTATAGTTCCATAACTCGCCGTCTGTCAAGTTTTGCTGGCCTTGTTGGTGTTTGGAAATGATTATGATGTCATGTGGTTCGTGCGCAAATTGTAGTGCTGCACGAGTGCAAAAAGAAAAAAACAACCATAGATAGGGCAACTGAGTGCAAAATTATTGATAATACCTTATAATAACCACTCATGACATTGGCTAAATATTCAAAGATATAACCAGTATACATAAAGCCATAACCTTAAAAGATAATGCAACATATTGACCCAAGAAAATCGACAAATGTCAATAGGCAATCTAACGCAAATCTGACACAGCAGATGGCGCTACATAGACACCACGTAAAACGATATACACAAAGCAAACTTTCAAAGACACGCGGCAATTTGTTTCGGCTTTGTTTTTCGGCTTTTATACTCTGACCTGTAAAGATTCTTCCTCCTTATTTTCTTCAGCTCTAAAATGATCATGTTTTGTACAGCAATTTCCCATTGCTTGCGAAGTTTATCGTTTTTAGTGAGAACACCTACGTTCCTGTTTATCACTGATACGCTGACTGGTACATTCTAATAGAATATTCGTGACGACCGGCTATCAGTAAAATAATTTATCAGTAGATTGTAAAAACACGGGCTAACTCATTAACAATCACATAACCTGTATTTATTTTTATTACAACCATAGATGACAGAAGATGGCTTTATTTATCTCCTCTACTAGCTGTTGCCCGCGACTTTGTCTGCGATCCAGGTTGAAAACTAGCCTTTCCTTCTCCAGATCTCAATATAGTTTGAATGAATGCCAAAAATAAAATCTAACACATCCGAGGTGGGGTGCCATTTCAAGCTCGCTTCGCTCGCCCTTGAATTCTAAATTCTCTTAATTTTCAAGCTTTTTACTTATTATATTGTGAGTGGCAAACCTTATTGGCCCGGGGCGCCGAATCTTATCTTATCTTATCTGCCCATGCGACTACCCCGCCCGATGAAGACCCTGATCATCCTCTGCCTCCCGTCACTCCTGACGAAGTGCACAATCACCAATAGGGTGCTTCAACTGTTCCCCGCTCATTTGATATATGGCCACCGTCTTCAATGGTGCCCTGAGCAATAACATCCTTCCACAAGAGTGGCAAAAGGCCACCGTCATCGGCATACCCAAGTGTAAGCCAAAAACGGAGCCCACCAGCTACCATCAGTCTGCTCAAAGTTTTCGGCAAAGTCTATGTGAGGCTTATTTATAAGCGCCTCAGAGATTTTGCCGAAACAAAGGGCCTCATCCCCGACCAGCAGTTTGGTTTTAGAACCCAACACTGTTGCGTCCAACAGGTCCACCGCACCGTAGAACACATAAGCGTTGGTTTCCAACGTGGTCTTACGACTGGTGCTGTATTCTTCGACATAGCGAAAGCGTTCGACAAGGTCTGGCACAACGGCTTATTATATAAGCTCTACAAACTCGGTGTGCCCGATCGTCTCGTGCTCATCTTATGGGACATTTTGTCAAACCGCACCCTCCGCTATCGCATCAAAGGAGCGCTATCCTCCCCTCATCCTATTCGCGCAGGCGTCCCTTAGGGCTCCATGCTAGCCCCTCTCATTTTCACTCTCTTCACCAGCGACATCCCTAAAAGTAAAAAGGTGCAGTTGGCTCTATTCGCAGACGACACGGCCATTTACTACACCGGTTTAGTGCATGACCAGATATCTCGCACTCTCCAAACCGAAGTCGATAAACTCGGCGCATGGTTTAGGAAGTGGAGGATCGAAGTCAATCCCGACAAGAGTCAGGCGGTTCTTTTCTCAAAACGGCGACAAAACCCCGTCCTCCCCGACCGCTCATCATGTTCAGCAAGCCTATCCCTTGGCAGAAGCGAGCCAAATACCTAGGTCACGCCTAGGTATTTGGCTCGCACGGGCCTAGCTTTGGGCTAGCACGGAGCGCTGAGGGACGCCTGCGCGAACAGGATGAGGGGAGGATAGCGCTCCTTTGATGCGATAGCGGAAGGTGCGGTTTGACAAAATGTCCCATAAGATGAGCACGAGACGATCGGGCACACCGAGTTTGTAGAGCTTAGCTGTGGACCACCATCTCTACTTCTCAGAGCACAAAAAGCAGGTGCGTTCACGTGCCGCTTCCGCTCTCGGTAGACTCCATTCCGCTTTAAATGCACGCAGCAAATTGTCCCTTAAGTGCAAATTGCGTATTTACACAGCGTGCATCCATCCAATCATGACATATGCCTGTGCAGTCTTCGCACAAGCTAAGCCCCACCACATCCACAGGATGCAGTACCTCCAAAACCGTTGCCTCCGAAACGCAACGGGATCCGCCTGGTTCGTCTGAAACGAGATCTTTCATCTCGACCTTAATATCCCCACCATCCAGCAGTTCATGAAACGTACCACGAAGCGGTTATTTGACTCTGCCGTCACCCACCGCAACCCTCTGGTTGCAAAGGCCGCCAGTTATAGGCCCTCCACCATTAGCTCAGTTCGCCGTCCAAGGCATGCTCTCACCGACCCCGATGACCCCATTACCCTCCTCCAGGAAAGCAGTAGGGCCACGAGTACAGTGCACAAAACATACAGACCGACCTTCCGATCTCGCCGCCGAGGTCCCTCGCGAAGTACGACGTACGACTCGTGCCCCCTGCCCCCTGGCACTACTCCCATGAAAAGGTAACGCACCGTTCTTGAGAAACACAAATGATTGTAACCTAACCTCAAAACACTTAAGTCGCTCAAAAGGCGTAGTATGAGGCACGTTTCGCGGGCCTCAAGCGTTTAAAAAAAAATAGCCTCGTAAGGGATGGTGGGTAGTGATGGATTATTTAGCATTAGCATTCATTGTTAGCTTGCGAAAGCTCATTTAGCATTTAGCAAATTAAATGTAGTTGCGAAATTCTGTGAAATTAAAAAATTACGAAAATTAATTTCAATTTTCGTATTTTTTTAATTTAATGACTATCATACGTCAGACTCGTCAGAGCGTCGGCGCACGCAGCGGTAGCGTGCGGTCTCCGTCGCACCCACGGGAAGTCGGGAATAATAAATATATCGGTTTCACGTGACAGTGACCTTGTTCGCTGCGAACTTACGAATAATGGGTTAAGCAATTGTTATCTTATTATCTTTGATTTGTGCGTACTTAAGGTTGTATATTGAATGAATCCTTGTGCTTGTTAAAATGTATTTAAATTATGGATGGTGCGAAGATGATGTTTAGAAATTATTACCTTATTGTCTTTGATTTGCTCGTACTTACAGTCGTGTATTGGTTGAATGAATGCGTGATTGTTTAATAATATATTTGCGTGGTACGCGCGTGGCGCGCGTCGTTTTGTGTTCGTTCAGTACGTTTTGGCAAGTGATCGTGAGATTTTGGTTTACGTATTCGTTATACAGTACTTACAGTATATTCTTTCGTTTTTTGCATAATATTGTACTTATAGATAATAGCGTGAACTCAATACCTACCTGTAAATAATAGGAGGTAGTAAAAAGTAGTGTGTAGTGAGAAGTGGCATGTATAAAAGTGTAAATAATAATTTTAAGTTTAGTATATAAATATTTTAGTGTAAATAAACTGTTGAACGGACTTGAACGTGACAATGTCTCACCGAACTAAGACTATATGGGATTATTTTTCTAATATTGTTAGTGAAAATAAAATTGCTAACTGTAATCAGTGCCCTAAAAACCTTTCTTACCAAACATCAATCACCAATTTAAAAACCCATCTAAAACTTAAATACATTGGCCATTACAATAACTTTTTGGTCGAATGTGAACCGACTCGGTCCCGTTCGGTACAGGTGCGTCAGGTGCAGAATGCTGATAATTATGTTATCAATCTTAACACATTACATAAGCAAGTGTACTAGCACAAATAAAACGTTATCGGCGAGTAAACTAAACGCACGCTAGGAGACGTCCTAGGGCGAACGCGCTTTTTAATTCGCATTATTTAGCAAAATTCACATACTTCATTATTATCAATTATCAACATATTAGCAAATAGCATAGCAATAGCAATTATTATGCTAAGACTCACGAATTAACAAGTTAATGAAATTTATTCGAAATCGCATTAATTGCCATTACTAATGGTGGGGTCTGAGTTCACTCGCTCCGCTCGTTCACTAGACCCTGCCATCCCCTTCGAACCTAACCTGTCCGAGTCGGGGTGCCCCAAGTCCCGAGCTCGCTTCTTACCCTTCCTATTGGCATCGCCATAGTCATAATTTTTTTAAATTCAATATCATTGACCACAACTGTATTAAATTACCAAGTACTTAAAGATCAATTTTAAATTATTGGCTACATTCACCCAATTATGACTTTTTATATTTATGACTCATGATTATTAGACGAATAAATATTATGCCTTTAAAATTTATGCAACTCCAACTTATGCCAAAACATATTAGACTACATGATATTTATGCTAACCTTTGCATTATGCCAAAATATTTTTATGCTAATAAAAGTGCGAAAACGTTATGCCAAACTACATTATGCCTTAAAATTTTATGCCAACAGGGGTATTACCATTACCTTTACACAGTACACCAACCCGCACGCTTTGGTGGAAACTGCACATCATATGTTTTCAAATTTTAGGTTCTACGCTTAGACCTATTTGTTTTTTCAAATATACCTATTTGTGCCAGTTTCCTAAAATGCGATGCGATGTTTTCAATCACTGACCCATTTTATTATTTTCCGAACGAATGAATAATGTATGGGTATATATGGGTATTTACTAACTTTTTACATCATAAGTCAAATTTTAAAATAATCTTATTGAGAAATTAATCACATAATAATGTATGTTAACATATTTAAAAATAATTTCATAATAAATGTTGTATTTTGTGGCTGTAATTCTAGCAACACCGACTGGATATGCCAATGACATAACTAATAACCTAAAATTCTTTTTTAGCTAGTTCTAGTTGCTCTGACAGGTTTTTGATTTAAGTTCAGTGATTCTTCCCAAAATTGAAGCGAAATTACTTCAATTTTTAATGTTTTAAAGATCCGCAGATACAAAATGTCGTCGCTTTTAAGGTCTACGAAGTTCGTGCGGTACTTCACAGGTGCGGCCCGAACGCTTATCCTGAACACAGCCAAGACCGCTGAAGCCAATTCTTTGATCAATCCTATAGCTATAAGTGCCGCCAATAAGTGAGTATAATGTACTATTTAAAATTAAATTATGTAACTAAACTTAATCAATAGAATGTTTCGTTGCTATAGTATCCTAGAAGCAATCCAACATGAAAGTTAGGAGCAATTTTTTGTTTTTTGTGTCCATTGATAAAATTATACGAGCTAAACAGGTAGTTTTCACTTTTTTATTTGCTAATACAAAATTTTATCATTGTTTACATTTGCATTGAAAAATAAGGTTTCAATTTGTAGAACAAAAATTTAAAAATTTTACTTATAAGAATAAATATTTGCACACCAGACTCCCATGGTGTGAATTACAATACCCCCAAAAAAAAAAAAAAAACATTAAAATACCACTGGTATGATATTTTAATGTTTATTATTTTTTTTTTCTGGTATCAACCCAGCTGCCAACTTTCTGAGTACCCACAACAGCTAGGCTGATACTAGAGAATAAAAAGAAATAGAACCCCATCATGAAGAAACAGACAGCCTATGTAAAATCATTATTTTTAAATTATATTTATATTTGTCAGAGGTGCTTGTGGCTAAATAATAACAGCCCCACGGGGCAATCGATCAGGTTAAGTTATGCTTGCCGCGGTTTGACTGTAGATAGGATGACTATCTTTACATACAAAGACCCGTCTGTGCCTCGGAAAGCACATTAAGCCATTGGTCCTGGCTGTCATTCGTGGATATTTGACAGTTGTTACGGGTCATCAGAAGCCTGAAAATCTGACAACCAGTCTTACCAAGGGGTTATTGTATTACCCAGTAACTGGATTGTGGAGGTCTGATAGGCAGTCGCTCTATGTAAAATAATGTTATTCAGCTATATCCTGGAAGCTCACCCCAATGTAGTTGGGAAACGGCTAGGCAGATGATGATGATTTGTCACAGGAATTTTCGCGCGGTTTCGGAAAACGGGACTAGTTTGCGTCCCAGAGCTTTGGCTGGGGACAACGGGACAGGTGACCGGTGGAGGAGAAAAGGGACAGTCCTGTTCAAAACGGGATGTATGGTCCCGAGATTAAACTTTATTTTTTTTATTTCCAGTGTTTTAATGAGAGATTATGCAACAAAGAAGAAGGAAAGCTTAGAACCGCTGTTACAAAAACTAGATGCTGAAGTGCGGAGATTTGGAAGAATCACTAAGAAGGACATTGATGAAGTTCTTGATGAAATCAAATCAAAAAATGACATCACTAGCTCACAGTCACTGCTTGTCATTAGATGTTGTGGTAAGAAAAATATACATTTAGTTTTTTTTGCTGCTGGGAAAAAAAGGCTCCGCCGTAATCCTTACAGGAACTGTTTTCCCATGCCACCTCGAACCAACCCTCGCGTTATGCGTACAGGTAATCTCACCTATCTTTCTGATCTGTCAGCTGTCAACACGGATAGATACGCTGTCAGATATTTAGTGATTTTGTGCGTTAAACTACAAGTATAATGTCCAGAAACATTGCAAAATTGAACTTTATAGTGTGAAAACTGTGTAAAACTGTTTGTGGACTAAACTAATTAGTGAGTCAACAGATAATCAGTGATCTACATACGAAAGTGTTGTTTTACTTTTCAAAGTTTTTCCATCCACCATCAAAACTATTTTTTATATTTGTTATGTTATTTCAACGTCAAAATGTCATCTGACGTTTGGAAAAGTGTTGCCACAATAATAATTGAAATCTCCACCATAATGAGCTCAAATAAAAATCTTATGCAGCAAATATTCCACCCTGGATTATTCAACAGACCAAGGACTTCATCTTTGTCTGAAATTAGCAATGACAAACAAAATACCACCACGATTGCTTGTTCACCTAGTACAAGCAAAGAGATAACAAGTATGGAATGTAACCCCTCGGTACCATGGCAAAGAGTCCCCATACAAAAACAAAAGAGAAATCAATCTCCTGATGAGAAAGAGGCAAGAATGAATCAAGCCAAAACAACACAGCGATGGGAGACAATTATCAACAAACAGAGGAATAAATAATCCTGGATAGAGTACCTCCCCAGAAATAGGAACTAGTAACAGATTTGCATTGTTAGATGTGGAAGTGGGAGATGCTCCAGCCAAAAGAACACCTAAACCACCACCAATAATACTGTATGGCGTTGACGACTTATCCTCGTAAGGCC
Organism: Atethmia centrago; assembly: GCA_905333075.3. Classification (NCBI taxonomy): domain Eukaryota; kingdom Metazoa; phylum Arthropoda; class Insecta; order Lepidoptera; family Noctuidae; genus Atethmia; species Atethmia centrago. The sequence goes on from HG995377.1 coordinate 9,559,564, forward strand.
CAACGACCTAATTTAATGACAAAAAATTTTGACACTCCGGCCCGAGACACTATTTAAAATCATTTAAATTATATATCTAATCATAAAAATATATATCGACCTAAATTTGGGTTGGGCCTTACGAGGCTAGCGTAAACTCACCCAACTCATCGAAGAAGTTGTGGTAAAGGATGATTACACTTACAAAATAGTATCCAAAAATCAGCTCATCATCTCTTCCCATACGGTCGATAAATATAAAACCCTGATAGAGCATATAAGAAGCAAAGGACTTATAGGTCACACTTTTACACGCAAGGATCAAAAATGCACAAGAATTGTTATTAAGCACCTTCACTTCAGCACACCAAAAGATGCTATCATAGAAGCAATAGAGAAAACTGGAAACCGGGTACAAGGGGAAATAGTCACTGCTCGGAAACAAGGAACCAAAGAGCCATTAAATACATTCTTTGTCAATGTAGCCCCTCATGAAAATAATAGACTTGTCAAGGAAATAAAATTCATATACAACCAGAAAGTTACAATAGAAGACCCAATAAGAAAAACGACAGTGGTACATTGTAAAAGATGCCAACAATATGGGCACAGCAAAAATAACTGTATGAGTCCCTTCAGATGCGTGAAGTGTGCTGGGGCACATAAAACTACGATGTGCTCAATAGATGAAAACACCCCAGCGCGTATGCGCGCTGTGCTCAGGAAGTCATCCTGCTAGCTACAAAGGATGTCAGGTGTACAAGGAAGTTGTAGCAAGAAAGCACACTAGAACAAATATGAAACATACGAAAACAAGACCCACTCTGAAAGTACCGGAAAAAGACACTGCAACTAATGAGCTCAAAACTGTCACAGACACGATAATCATCGACCCTGTAAATAACCCCCGGGCTACCCAACCAAAAAGTTGGCAAGCAAGCTTAATGGGACTGTACAGTGAAGCTGTCAAAAAACCAAATATAGGTGCAGCAGACCTTACAGAGACCCAGAAAGCAAACCCGATATATAACACTGACCACACGGAACTACAGAAAACACAGTCTCTGTAGTTCCGTGTGGTCAGAACAAATACAAAAAATCACGACCATGAGTCACAGAGAACACATTTTTTGACAAAAATAGAACTCGAGCAGGAAAATAGATGTAGCTTAGAAGCACTTTTAAGAAAACGGACTGAAAGGATCGACCAACTCATATCACAGTTTAGCACAATGACGAACCTCATCATGACACTCATAAGTAGACTTCCACAATGATGTCGTTACGTATTGCCACCTGGAATATCAATGGCCTGACGTCAAATAAACAAGAACTAGAAATACTGCTAAAAGATAACAAAGTCGATATTGCTCTGATATCTGAGACCCACCTTAATGACCGCAAGAATTTCAAGATGGACAACTATTGCGTATATTGCACCTATCATCCTGATACCACATCACATGGAGGGTCTGCAATTATTGTAAAAAGTAACATCAAACACCACCTCCACAGTGAGTTTCAAGAGGACTGGATGCAGGCTACTACCATCACTATAGACGAAAGTATGGGCCCTACTAATGTAAGCGCTATCTACTGCCCACCAAAGCACAATCCTAAACAACACATGTTTGACTGCCACTTCCAGAGCTTGGGAAATAGATTCATAAGCGGTGGAGACTGGAACTGTAAACACACCCACTGGGGATCAAGATTAACCACCACTAAAGGACGTGAGCTGAAAAAATGTATTGACAGAAACAAACTCATAACATTAGCAACAGGCGAACCAACTCACTGGCCAACTGACGTCAACAAGATACCCGATCTTGTAGACTTCTTCATTGTAAAGAGTCTATCTGATGTATATTTTGATGTGGAATCATCGCTTGATAGTGTATCTGACCATACCCCTATCATAGCAACATTTAGCGTGTCGGCAATACACAGACCACAGAGGCCAGCACTATATAATCATAAAACAGATTGGGATGCATTCACTGAATACCTGGAAGATGAAGTCGACTTAAAGGTCAAACTTAAAACAGAAGAAGATATAGATGAAGCAACATTTTACATCACAAACCTCATACAAGTTGCTGCGTGGCGTGCTACCCCGAGATTAAGCTTCACCCAAAGAAATAATATACCGCTGGAAATACGCAACAAACTGGAAGAAAAACGGAGACAACCAAGACAGATCCGATGTAGACAGGGCAGAATACAACAGAATTTCAAGAGACCTCAAAGAGCTAATTAAAGAAAATCAGAATACATCCTTTCAAGAAAAACTTTCCACACTCTCAGCTCATAAGAAGGACAACTACTCATTATGGAAAATAACTAGGAACTTTAAAAGACCATATAACCACGTTCCACCGTTAAGGATGTCTTCCAACGACCTGTGGGCTAGAAGTGGAAGCGAAAAAGCTGAGCTTTTCGCTAAACACCTAAGCAAAGTTTTCACTCCAAACCAGTCGTCTATGACCGAATTTGAAGAAGAAATCGACCTAATGATCAATAGTGACTAGCAGTTATCACCACCGCTGAAACTTGTGACTCCAAGGGAACTAGCACGAACAATTCGTTACTTGGAAAACAAAAAAGCTCCTGGTTTCGACCTAATAACGGGTGAAGTCCTTAAGCAACTACCTAGAAAAGCAATAGTATATTTAACAATGCTATTCAATGCCATTTTTAGAATACAATACTATCCAAAGTTATGGAAAATATCACAAATCTATATGATTGCTAAACCAGGGAAGTCACCAACAGAACTTGGCTCATACAGGCCTATAAGTCTTCTCCCTATTCTATCTAAGGTATTCGAAAAAAATCTTTTGCTAAGACTAAAACCAGCCCTGGACGAAAACAACCTTATACCTGATCACCAATTTGGGTTTCGGGAAAAACATTCTACTGTAGCGCAAGTACATCGAGTGGTTCACAAAATAAGACAATCGCTAGAGAAAAAGGAGTATTGTTCTGCAGTATTCATTGACATTCAACAGGCATTCGATAGAGTCTGGCACAAAGGACTGCTTTACAAGCTAAAAACCCTCCTACCAAACTCATTCTACATGATCCTAAAATCTTACTTGGATCAAAGAAGATTCCAAGTAAAATACGAGGAAGAATTATCAAAGCTGTACTACATCACCGCCTCAGTTCCACAAGGATCAGTGCTTGGCCCAGTCCTTTACTCAATATATACGGCAGACATGCCTAAAACAGAAAATGTTGTAACAGCAACATAATTATGCAGATGACACTGCATGCCTTGCAAGTGATATAAACCCGAACAACGCATCGCTGAAACTACAGGAACAGCTCAATAAAGTTAACGTGTGGCTTCAGAAGTGGAGAATTAAACCTAGCGTAACTAAATCGACCCAAGTAACATTCACACTCCGGAAAGGCGACTGTCCACCTGTGCGTATGGAAGACAAATCGCTACCAAACAATAACAGCATGAAATATCTCGGTCTACACCTGGATAGAAGACTTACCTGGGCTAACCACATTAAAGCTAAGAAAACAGAAGCCACCTTGCAATTCAAAGGTCTATCTTGGTTACTGGGGCGTCAATCCCGGCTATCGCTCAGTAACAAACTACTTGTTTACAAGGCTATCATAAAGCCAATCTGGACCTACGGTATAGAGCTTTGGGGCTGTGCTAGCAACTCCAATATCTAGGTCCTCCAGAGATTTCAAAACATTGCTCTAAGAACTATCTCAAGTGCACACTGGTTTGTGAGAAACACGGAAATTCATAAATACTTGGGAGATACCGACCGTAAAGGAGGAAGCCTGTAAAATAAGCAAGAGATACAAAGAAAGACTCGATAAACACACAAATGAATTGGCTAAGAACCTATTAACTCGACATAAAGATGGCAAATACTAGACATAGACCAGAGAAACTAACTACTTAGTCTCCAACAACTCACACGGTGCCGCTCAATGGAATCGCACCCAACACAAATTAGTCCCAGAAAACATCTGATTATGGCTGAAAGCCGATTGCAGATTTATTTATTTATTTATTTATTAAAACTTTATGCACAAGTATAAAAAAAAAAATAATACCGTACAAAGGCGGACTTAATGCCTGGGGCATTTTCTACCAGTCAACCTTAGGGTGATGCAGAGAAGACACATGGCAGGTGCAACTCAAGGGATAGATAACACGAAAATAACTTTACAATACAAGAATACATACGTAGATACATACATATAAACAGAATAAACTTTGTCAGGAGAAATAACGATTTAAAAGAAGAAAAAAAAATCTTTCTGCTCACCCAGAAAGATGGGTGAGATGACCTCGGTGGTGCCATCCATCTTCAGACACCCATTTACTTTATGACAAGCAAATTAAAAAAAATTGAATTGAGAATTATTAAAGGAAAATAGAAAAAAATAATATCAGATAAAAAGTTTACTGTCTTGAAATCACAGGCAGAAGCTGCACCATAAAGAGTTTTTTACACATCAAATGACCTGGCAGTAACACAATCCTTATCACTTCATACCTTGTTGAAAATGGCAGCTTACTAGACCACTATAATTCATTTAATAAAAGCTTTGTAAATAGCAAACTACTTGTAAGAAACTAAACTAATTGATAAATATATTTTGTTTGAATGTAAAGTACCTTGTCCTTTTATAACGTAAGGTACTGTGCTGATAGCCCTCTGATGTTGACATCTGAATAATTGTAAAAGAAGATGTAAAACTTTTTTTACATAACCAATGTTGTTCCACCGCTGGGCAAAGGTATATTTTTCCAGATCTTTATGTTTTGCCGATCTGAACTTGTTTTTGTCAGATGTAAAAGATTTTTTTTTTTTTTTTTTGTGAATTTTGACCAACACCACAGGACGCTTAACTGGTTAGTTAAGCTTTTTCTTGTGTTGTTGGTCAACATTTAAAAAAAATGTTTAACTATATTTGTCCTTATTGGAATCTCATTATTTAATCCCAAACAATGCCAAAATATGTTCAGTAAGTACAAGGAAGTCTTTGTTGGGGGTCCCCTACATATGCTAAATATACATGTAGCATACTAACTTCGCTTACTCTTGCATCCTACAAAGTAATACTAGGTCGACAAAGTAATTCCTATCTCTATATAAATGTTCAAACGAAAAATAGTGTGGGGTATCGTTGGATAGGCCGTTTAAAAATATCGTGGGTCTGTGAACACCACTTTTCGATTCAAGGATCCGTTTGCGTAATATTATATAATAATTAAAGTGACTCATTTTTGTTAGAGTCAAGTGTCGTAGTCGTGTGTCTCCCCCCCCCCCCCCTGTCGTAGTCGTGTGTCTTCCAGCTAAATGGTTGTTTATGGAGATGTGAAAAATTTGCAGTTGGAGAACTGACTGTGGCGTATATATGGGAGAACATGTTTTTCAACTACAAATTCATCCCAAGTTCCCAACTATGGAACCCTTCATTGTGCATGGTCCGACACTAACTTGGCTGGTTTATTATTATTTATTCAAATATTTCTTTCAAACAGGTGAGCTGGTACCAGAGGAGTTACCAGAACAGAGAACACTTCTGGTACAAAAGATATGGAGTGTGCTCACAGAAAGAGGGATTCCTATGGACATCTCACACTACAATGCTCTGTTAAGGGTATACATTGAAAATGAGCACCAATTCTCTCCTGCCAAATTCCTTGAAGAGTTGGAGAGGAAAGGATTGCAGCCTAACAGGTCCTAACTCACTAATTCTTGTATGATTTATTTATAAATGGCTGTGTCCCTTCATAAAATGGTATAAATGTCAAACCCAAGATTTTCAGTGATGTAATTATTAATAGTGAAATGGATGGAGGTACATTTGATAGTTAATACTTACGTTATTATATAATTAACCATTTTATAAATAATAATAACATCATTGGTTGGTGCCAGAATAAACACTAGGATTTTATTTTTATTATTTGAATCTATGACTGGTGCCAGGGTTAGGAAAACAAACTTTGCAAATAATAGTAAGCCAAACTAAATTTACAAAATTTATTTCCATTCAGGGTAACATACCAAAGACTAATGTGGCGTTACTGCCAAGAGGGTGACGTAGAAGGCGCTACAAAAGTGTTGGAAAAGATGCGTGAACTCAGCATGCCTGTCTCAGAACCTGTGTTAAATGCCCTAGTAATGGGCCATGCTTTCCATGGTGATACTGACGGGGCTAAAGCTGTTCTTCAGACAATGGCTGGAGCTGGTCTTGAACCTTCAAATCGTACATACACACTGCTGGCTTGTGGATATGGCAAGAAGGGTGATATTGAAGGCATTCATGCAACAATCAAAACTGCAAACGAAAAAGAAGCTATATTGACAGACAGGGTATGGTTGATTTTTACTATATTTATGTATGAGAATCCACATATTTTATATTAATGAAATCTGTTTCTATAATTATGTTTTATGTGTCTCGATCATACTATTTGTTAACTTTGTACATTTTTCCATTCTAGGATGTTTTAGAAATCATTGAACATCTAGCCATTAGTGGACATGGAGAAAAAGTCGAACAACTGATCCCCCACTTGCAAAAAGGTATTGGATACAACCAAGATGTATGCAATGTGATACTGAGACTACTGAACAAGGGACAAGAAGAAACTGCCAAAAAAATCATGAAAACAATGCCAAAATCAACAATCGTTGAGGATACCCCATTCAAAGGCGCATTCTTTGTGAAGCAACTACTTAGACTTAATAAACCAGCTGATGAAGTTATTGAAACCTGCAGAGAATTGCAGACTGAAGGTCTGGTACCAAATGCCTTCTTCATTGCAACTGAAGGAGCTCTTCAACACGGCCAAGCAGAGTTAGCACAGAAACTGTTCAAAGAACTTAAGAAAGAAGGTCTAGAAATCAGACAGCACTACTACTGGCCATTGTTAGTGCAAAAAGGAAAGGAAAATGATGAAGAGGGGCTTCTGCAAATTCTAAGAGAGATGTCTAATGATGGCATAACTGTTACTGGAGAAGCCCTGAGAGATTACGTTATTCCTTTCTTGATCAACAAAGATACCCCACAGAATGTCTTAACCAAACTACAAATCGCGAATGTACCAGCAATACATGGAGCAAGAAACTTGATTGTAGAGCTTTTAGATGACGGAAACCTTAAACATGCAGCAGAAATTGCTGTGTTGTATCGTCCATGGGGCAACTATTCTCTTGTTGCGAGGCCCCTCATCCATGCAGTGACGAAATCGAAAGATATTGATTCTTTTGCAACAGTACTTCGTGTCATCAGTAGCAGACCTCTAGCGCAGGCTGAAGAAGACTCCGTCCAAGAAGACGGGCAGGGCGAAGAAAACAATGATGTCCACGAAGTTAGCCGCATTGTTAGATCATCAATCAAAAGTTTGATTAAACCAGACTTGGCAGAAAAGCTTTTGGTAGCTATTTACGCTAAAGGCTTAAGGATAACTACTGACACAGCAGAATCGATAGAAGAATTTCTTGGAGAAAACATGACTACAAGTTTATCGCAGTTATTAACCAAGCTGTCGACGTCTGACATGGAGCCGGTTCCCATCGAGAGCCAGCGCCGGCCGGGCGGCGTGCGCAGCGCCGCGCAGGTGGAGTCGCAGCTGGCGCAGCTGAAAGCCAAGGGTCTCACCAATCTGACCCGCATACAGAAGCAATTACTTGTAGCTTATATAAAAGAAAATAATGTTAGCAAGGTGAACAGTTTCTTGGAGGAGTTGAAAGCATCGGACTTTGAAGTAACAACGGCGACCCTGGCACAGTTATTTGAGTTTTACTGTGAAAATGATGAGATTGAAAGGGCTGAAGAATGTAAAGCGCAGATCGCCAAAAAAGAGCCAGATTTCAATTTGAACAGGTTTAAACTAGTGCTGATGGCATATGCTCTAATTAGAGCAAACAGGTTTGACGAAGCTGTAGCTTATTTGAAGAATAACAAACAGGTGGATGTGGAAGGTACAGGCTTCATGTTAAATTCAAAGTGCTGGCAGATCTTGAACACATTAGCAGAGCAGAAAAATGATGCTCAGGTAAGTCAAAAGAAGAATTTACGATTTTAATAATCAAGTAACGACTTTCGTATCCCTTTTAGTAACTTTTTATAAAACTATATGAATTTTATATCGAAGAAGATTAAACATGTGAAATTAAGCTTTTTTTTTTTAATTTCAGGTAAAAGAGATGACAAACACTCTCATAGATTACAATTACATTGAGCCTTCAAATGTAATACTGGGGCCTTCAATCAAGGTGTACTTACTGAGAGACGATATAGATAGTGCCCTCAAAGAGTTCGAGAAAAGCTGTAAACAATACAGAAGTACTCCATGGAAGGGAGAACTGATGAAAGCACTTATCATGAAGGAGGATGCTACTAAACTGCAGTGGTTAGCAGATCTTAGTACACAGGTATGATGTTGTTTACTTTTAGTCTTCCTTGAGTACTGAAAACTTACTATAGTTGTTTAAATCACGAGCGTGCGTACACTGACAGCTAAAAATAAGTTACAATTATTTTCTCTTGCTTGTAAAGAGCAATAACTATCAACTCAGCCTCTCGCAGTCCACTGCTGGACATAGGCCTCTCCTAGGCTACGCCACATCACTTTCCTCCGCCTTCCGCATCCAGTTTGTCCCAGCCACTTTTTTAAGGTCGTCGGTCCATCTAGCCGTTTATTCCCACTAGTTCGATCGTCGAACTAGTGAGATTTCTTTTTCTCATTTGTTCGACCGTCGAACTAGTGAGAATTTTTTTCCTCATTTGTACGACCGTCGAACTAATTAGATTTAAAAATAGTTCTACTACATTTAAATGTTTTACTAATTTCGTAATAAAATAAAAAACGCTTGGTTCGTTAAAAAATATATATTCGTGTACTTATTTTTGTACATCTATAGCATATCTTTGATCAAATAAACAGTTGAAAAACTTATAAATTATAAGCGGGCTTCCTCACCTATCAAAAAATAATGTAATAATGAAATATTAAATGTAATCTAATAGTTTTCTGTCTTGCTTATCTGAACAAGCTTAACCAGAAAGAACAAAAATTAGTTTATATGTATAATAAATGATCAAAAATCAAATGGGACATGTCAAAATTGTTGTTAGTGTCGTATAGAAACATACTTGTACATCTTTGGTGAAATATACATGATCAAATATAATTTTGTCTGTCTTACTTATCTCAATAAGCAGAGACAAAAAGAACTACGAACACATGTAATCCATCAAAGATATTTATTGAATATTATATGATTACCATGCAGTGGCGTGCAGTGGTTCTCCACAGAGGGTAGGCCATGCATACTGACACCAAAAAAAAAAAACTAATTCGCGCAACATCACAGCGCGGCTCTACATACAAGAACTCACCACATTATTCAAGGACGATTTTCTAACGATGCAAACAGAAGAAAGATTCGGCCACCTCAAATATCATAACCAAGTGGGTGGATGATAATTACAGAACACGTCACTTGCAAGATATCCGAAGTCATGAATTATCATATTTTTTTATTAATTCTCGTAATTCGGGCACACATCTACCTTTAGACACAACTTGAATCTTATCATTAAACGACAAGTGCGACTAACTTAACCTAACCAACACATTATCGGCGCAAACTTCACAACAGAACACCATTCTTAGGTAAATAAACAAATAATAACACAACACATAATCTTTACACTACTTTACGTTTCAAAACCAATTACTTATAACTTAATAAGATCTAAAACAGCAAAACATTCAAGATCACATATAAATTACGTGTTACTGTCACATGAAACAAACACTACCAATTGAAATTGTATCACTGTCATACCGTGTTCTTCCACAAAAGGGACTATCATATTTTGCTGGATAACACTGACACACTGGACTGTGTTGCCGAAACTTATTTTCCTAACTCCCCACAAACCAAGCGAAATTTCCCAAATATGAGAATAAAAATAAAAAAATATGAAATTTTTAATTACTTTTATAGGGCTTTTGCTATTCCTTACAATTTATAATTTTTTGGAAGGTATAAATTCAACAATACCACCCTTTTTTTTAAATTGTCTCTAGTAGTCTGGTAGTCATGAAGGAAACTTCCCCGCAATTCGGGGAATTGTCCGAAAATTGGGAACCCTGGTCTTCAATATTTTTCATTCATTAAATTTTCACTTTACACACAACCAATGAGGACCAAGGTCCTGCCGCCGGAGTTACGCCCCTAATTTAAACCATTTCACTATTGTGTGCCGTTCATACACACGAAAATATACACGAGTGTTCGTAAATTTATCAATGGCTTGTAGGCAAAACGAATACTTGCCTTGCCTGATAGATCGCGCATACCTACCTACGTATAACGTAAGCTCCGTCGAACCGTGAGTCACATGGTGTCTGCGACAAGTTGCTATAAGAGTTTTAACAGGAGTTTAACTTTTTTTTTAATATTTTGTATTATTGTATTACATAGTTAAAATAAATACATTTGCCGTTGTTGGTAGGGCAGGCTAGGCCTAATTGCCTCTATGGACGGCACGCCCCTGTTACCATGATTTTTATCTAATAATCAAATTTAAAAAATGTAATAATCAAATACTAAATGTAATTAACGCATTTTTTTCTAAAAAATGTCCAACACTAATTTGTCCAAATGTTAATTGCATTTGAGCATCAATAATGCAATCGTCATTGAATAAATCAATTTTCCTCCTTATAGAACTTTTCTTTGATGTGGAAGGTCTCTGAAGAATATCATTTCGATATGAAGACAATACAGAATCGTCCTGTAAAATATGCAATATTTGCAATAGGGTTACATGGCCTTTTGTTACAAGGTTATTTATTTTATGATGCCACCCTTCTACGGCATTATTTGTTCGGTGGCGTTCGCCATACGCAGACCAAATTCTATGATAATCACCCTTCATCCAGTAATTATCATAATATTCTTTAAACTTCATCATGGATTGACAATTCTCCGTCATTTCATTTTGAATATACATCCTGAAACAAGTTGGCGCATAGCGAAATTATTCTTCTGTTCCGTTTGTCTTTACTTAAACCCAGGGTTTTTGCCTTGCGCCACAAGCTGTTCACGTAATGGTAATAGCAACCTTTGATTGTAACCTTCATTTTTTGTAACGCTTTCATTGTGCCTTCTTCGAAATCTATCGGACTTTTGCAGGTTTTCACTCTGGAATTTGGGACACAATCAAATCAAATAAAATTGAATAAGCTTTCTTAGTCCTGTGACTCATGAACGCGTACACCAAAGGGATCACATTCGTGTTATTTATGTCACTGCCGATGTCCCCGTGAATAGTAAAAAGTTGTTGAAAAGGACTTGGACATGATTTAAAGTATAAAAAATATAAAACATATTTTTATGGACGGGACCGTCCATAAAAATATGTTTTATATTTTTCATAATTTCTCGGGCGTCACTTGAACAAAACACTAATATTCTCATTTTTTTGTGACGGAAATCAGCGAGTAAGAATTCTGAAAAAGTATTGGGAACCTCGACTTCCTCTACAGTTTTCTCGCATATTTTTTTTACGTGTGCTAGCTTATTTCTGTTTATATAAATGCTTGATTTTATTTGTTGAAATTCAGGTATACTACTTTTTGAAGCTAAATGCAGGCCTTGATTTTTTATGTAATTAGAGCTCTGTTATAGATTCTTGGAGCTGGTTCTCTTCCCAATGCTGCTTCATTGCAAGCATTATTTATAATAATATTAACTGAATTTCGTGTTTCATCTGGATTACAGTGGCCGCAGTGAGGTTTTATTTGTAAAGTTTCAGTGAGGTCCTTAAACAAAATAATTGTATTAGTTTAAAATATATATACTTATGTCTACACGTTATAAATTATATTATACATATAAAACACTCAAGACTTACCATATTCAATGTTACGGATCCAGTACATTTTAAACTTTTATAATTTTTACACCGCCATATGCTTTGACCATTTTTATATTTACGCATTGAGTAATATTGATGTCCTTCTAATTGTAGAATTCTTCCTCGACCACTTTTAATAATTATTAATTCTTTAGACGTCATTGCAAAAAAATAAACAGTAAACTAAACAGGCACCACCAAATAAAACGTTGCAACTGCAGCGCATAACCAGTATAACACATCCATCATTTTGCATAGTTAAACAGGCTCAAACAGCATCTACCCTCAAAATGAAAATAAAAACTATAACCATACTCCTTCTGACGGGGTGTTTAGCTAAATGTTTATAATGTTTTTAATGCACATACCTACCTAGGTGCTGTAGGTATAGATGCATTTAAGAGCCATTTCACGTTTTCGCGCGAATATCGAAGATTTCAGTCGCCTAATTTACCATCTTAGGTAATACTCTGACATTGGTGAATACATGTAAAAAATAGACTAATCCTTCGTTTTGACACTTCATGTAACACATTTACAAAAACTTATTTGTTTACTTTGTGGTGATTAATCTGCCACAACCAGTTTACTGAAATATCATCGCAGAGTCAATTTCAAACTCCTATAACTATCATTAATATTTATAAATTTAACTGAAAAAAATACATAAAGCATCAGAAATATAATTTGATCGACACATACAGTACTAGAATATCGATTATTAATAACATTAATTAGTAAAAAAATAAAGTCTTAAGCCAATTTTTAGGTTTTATATCGCTAATAAATCGTGATTTTTTGGTTTAAATAAAGCGTAATTACATTTTTTTTTTATTGGCGAAATAAACTATGGTTTTTAACAAACCGAATTCTAAAGTTTTATTAAAATCCCTTCATTTAATTAGACATAATATCGTTATTAAAATCACTCTAAATTAGAATAAATTCCGATGCTAAGCGGGCACCGTTTAGTACGGCGTGAGCGCCGATCGAGGTAGGACCTGTGCCAAATTTTCCCGCGTCTCGATTTTCGAGCGCACGTATTGTGAACGAATTATTATACTACGACTACAACATTTTGATTCACTTCGTATTTTTTTTGCATAAGGTAAGAGTTTAATTTATTATCAAGTAAAGCATTAGTTTAGTAGTTTGAGAATAATTACATATTTTTGTTTTATTAGTTTCAGCAATGGAGCGAAAGGGTTGTGTATACCATTGTGTCAAAAAAAGGAAAAATAAAAATTCTGCAGCCTTAAAGAAAGCAACAGAAGCGAGATATATATAATTTGCGATTCGATTGCTATATTATGTACACAGTAATCGATCAAATAAGTACATATCGACATGAACTATAAAACCGTAATTACAATTTTAAGGATTTGTATACACTGACACTTCGACATATAAAAATATTGATGTTTTTAATAATCATTTATTGATAAAAAAAATATTTATTCGTAGATATTGAAACTTGACAGCTATTTTGTTTTCATTTCAGAATGAGAAATCGCATGAATCGAGTAGAGGAAGATAGTACCTTTAGAAGACACGCCACCACCGTACCGGGTACAAGTGGAACGTCAGATTCGATAACAGAAATTGTATGTTTGTAACTTGCTACTTCAAAAAGATACAGCTATACCTCTAAACGAACGTAAACTTTTAAATATCGACCGACTGAAAAGGTTATACCAAAGTTTTACCAAGATTGTGTATTGCTAGAAATCATAGACCCTAGAAAGGCAAAATCAATGCCTTTACGAATTCATATAATGTAAATGATATGTGATTTTTCCCTGTTAATTTTTATTACATACTTTACATAACATATATTTGTGTTTTTTTTATTAGTCTAGAAAGCTTTAGTAGACTGAATAAATAAAATAACTTTTTTCATAAATCTCTAACCATGGTGCATTACGATTATAAAGGCTCAAGACTGTTTATTCCATCTCAACACTCGCGCTACACTGCTTGCATTGTGTATGTGTGGATAGCTGCGCACACATACACAATACTGCCGTCTTTTACCTAAACTCGAGCGCAATAATTTTGTGAAATGGCTCTTAAGGAAATGTACAGTGGACGACTTCCGGGTGATATGACGATGATTCGTGTAATCTGTATGTATTGTTTATTTACTATTCCTATTATTTACTTTGTTAGGAAGCCAGCTTATAATTTATAAGTTTTTCAACTGTTTATTTGATCAAAGATATGCTATAGATGTACAAATATAAGTACACGAATATATATTTTTTAACGAACCAAGCGTTTTTTTATTTTATTACGAAATTAGTAAAACATTTAAATGTAGTAGAACTATTTTTAAATCTAATTAGTTCGACGGTCGTACAAATGAGGAAAAAAATTCTCACTAGTTCGACGGTCGAACAAATGAGAAAAAAAATCTCACTAGTTCGACGATCGAACTAGTGAGATTTTGGGCGTCCCACACTATGTTTGCCCGATACGCGGTCTCCACTCCAGGACTCGTCTGCTCCACCGGCCATCGGTCTTTCGACAAACATTGTCAGCCCACTGGCACTTCAGCTTGCTTACTCTGCAAGCTGTGTCTTACAAGCACCGAAAACTAAACAAGCTCTGCAAACTATACAAGCACCGAAACTCCCGAATGTGTAAACTGTTCTTTAATTCGCATTTTCAAGCAACTGGATTTTGTCTAATTACAAACTCTTTTAGATATTTCATAAAGCTCCTGCTTTATCTGTATTAATAAGTTCTGAGTTGAGCTGCACAACAACTGACAAATGCGTGCACTGATTGGACGGGTCCACTGAATCTGTGTGGTTCTTTCACCAAAAGACCATTTCAGACACCAATCTATATAGTTTTCACATGATCTGACCAAGATTATGTCTGGACTTTAAAAGAGACTGAGTTTGTTTCGACCTTTCTTCTCAGAGTAGTCAGACAGGAAACGCCGACCTCATCTAATTAAAAAAAAAATGTGATTGACGTGTAAAAGTGTTTGTACAAACCTACTTACAGGAATAAAATCATTTATCATTTATTGTTTTATGTTATTGCAGGTGCACGGCGAAGTGAACATTCTCCACGACTTGGTTCTCGCGTTCGTAGAGTGCGGCCGCCTGCGGCAGGCGCGCCGTATCCTGGAGACCCCCGGCTTGCAGACCCGCCACCGACGCTTGGATGACGCCTGCCTGAGATATGTTGAGGTAATATTCTTATTTTGAACCTTAATTAGTTAACTAAATAATCTCATTAAACCAAATCAAAGAAGAATCAGAGAAGAGAAGGTACTTATTAATTTTATTGTTTTGGTGTTGTATATTTTGATTTCAATTAATTTGATTTATTTTGTTTCCACTTTAATTGATTTAATTTTATATTATTTGGTTTTTATCTGATGATTTCTATTAATTTATGTTTGGCAAGGGGTACCCTTTTTACCAAAAATAAATAAATTTATTTATTAAATTATCATCCTTTATCCCAGTTTATTTGAGGTCGACGCAGTATGTTTTCTGCTTCCGTACGAGTGATCTCATTTCTCTAGCCATATCATTTGCCACCCAGTCCATCCTGTTTCTTTGGTTCTCCCCTACTCTGAAGCCATCATACTTACGTTTAATATTATGAAAATAACATCAATTTAATTTTATTACAGGAAGGAAAATCGGAATATCTAGAAGGTTTACTCGAAGCTACAAAGGAGCTGTCACACATTGACCGCAGTAACATCTTCTACCATCTGCTCATCACTTACTGCAAAGCGAATGAAACTGACAAGGCTCTCGGACTTTGGACCCTCCTGCAAGAAGAGGGCGAAGTCCCCAGCGACCAATTCCTTTCATACCTCGGCAAGCACTTGAAATCGCAGCAAAGAGAAGTACCATTCATTATATCAGAAGACAAAACCAGCAAACCGGTTAACAACCAAGGCGACCTGGTAGAAAAAATCGTGACGAGAAGAGAACCATCGAAACCGACCAAAAACGATGTATCCACACATATCGAGACCATGACTAAAGATGGACTGTTGTCACAAGCAATGGATATCGCTATGAAATCAATCGAACATGGAGTAATACCTAAAATAAGTGTCCTCAAATACTTACTAAAATCTTTGGCTGAAGCTGGAAATGTGGAAAAAATAGAACAATTGGGCAAATATGTAAACGAATCACTGAAACGCCGTATTACATACGATGATAAGTTGACTTTGGCTACATTCAAGAGAGGCGCTGGTGCACAACATATCGACAACGTATTGGAGGCAGTAAAATCAGCTAAAACAGATGAGGAATTAGAAAATGCCCTGAGAAAGTTCCCGAGGAGTGGCGCGCTAGCATCTGCTATTCAAGATAGCGAACTCATTACTAAATGTAAGTTTTTATTTATTTATATATACTTTATTGTACACCAGATACATTACAAATATAAAAAATATACAATGGGCGGCCTGCCTGCCTGGTATTGTGGTTGAACAAGATCTGCCTAATTACTGTACCTACTTATTTAGTACGATTTGACCGTAACTAATTATAAAATATTGAGTTCTTACACATAAACCTCTCTTTCAATGAAAACTAAACACCCAAAATCTCTTAGGCCCGTATTACAGTACCTCGCTCATAACTCAAGCATTACTTAAAACTCGATTTAAGCCATTTGATTGGTTGAAACTTGTTTTAAATCTTTTAATGCTTGAGTCGTGAGTAAGGTTATATGGGAGATTATTCTAAAGTTGAAAATTATTTTATTTTAATTTTATAGGTACTCAAATATCGGATGTTGCCGCAGAGAAAGGAAAGTTCCTGCCAGCCAACCTGCTATGGATGGAACTTGTATTAATCGGACAGGACAATGAAGCCGAAAAGATTTGGTCAAAATGGCTGTGCAAGGCACCTGTCGTAGTATTCAGAAGATTATTGCAAGAGAGTCACACTAGAAAAGAGCCAGAAAATATCAAAAAACTTATCACATTATTGAAATCAAACAAAGAATTATCTTTGGCGTCGCTGGGAAATGCGTACTCACGCCTAATCAATTATTATATGGTTGAAAATAAATCCGAAGACGCTGAAGAAGCTTTGTCCGCGGCGTTATTATTGGGCCTGAGGTCTGAACACTTGAACAAGACTACTCTAACAAGACTGAAGTCTGCAGTAGAAGATTCTGGAAGAGTATTCAAGTTCTCTATCTAATTCTAAATAGTACCTCACAAATCACGCATTTCAATATCAGCGTTCATATTCTGGTAAAAGTATTGTATTTGTAGAATATTGTACACTATCCACTACTTTGTGGATATGTTATTATAATGTTGCTATTTTGTTTCCAAAGTATGTTCTACTACAAAGATATTATGTTTTAAGATGTCTTGTTTATTGTCGCCATATTGTAAAGAATTTAGATGATTATTTCACTAACTACGGACATTAAAATGATGGAAGTGAACTGAGTATTGAATTGCATCTGTAGTAGTTAATTTTAGTTATTAATAAATTATTAGTTAATAGTTTTCAAGTATCATTTTAATACAACCAAAATTCATATGAACGTCCGTAAATTATAGAATGTTATCCAAACTCAATCCTAATAGGTATACGGGCTCGTGACCGAAGCTCTCACATTGATGCGCGTATTGTCCGATGGTAAAATCGTTTATTCTATCCACCCCAGCTCCCCAAGGTAGGCCAATGTTACTGATAATCTCACAGAGGGTACCTGGGTTACCGGAGTACTTTGCCTTGAGCTACTGTCTCGTCGTCCTCCATGCAAGCCTTGCGCTGAGCAAGGCTGGCATGGAGGACTGTCTGTGACTCCTATGACAAGGAGTGTATATTTAAATGACCCATGGCCTGTTATAGCTGCTGTAACTGTACTCTGTGAGCTGTCGTTTAGTTAGTCGGAGAACCTGTTTCGTGAGGCGGCCATCGAAGGAATGCTTCCTTAGCCTGCCTACACTCTCCTTGGTCCGACCATAGTTTGTGATGTTGGTCCCTGGTGCGTTTCATTACCAAAGTAGGTAAGTACTCGAAGGGGAGTGGCGCGATGGGTTCAGGTCCCAATGGTGCCACGTTCGACCCCTTTCTGGCAAATTCGTCCACTGTATCGATGCCTAGCAAACCACTGTCCCTTGATCCAATGAATGGTTATGTTATTGAGGCTGTACATATACTTGGTTAAGGCGCTGGTGACACTCTTATATTAGCCCAAAGTTAACTGTGCGTTCAGACGCACAGTTAACCTTGGGCCAGCTGCTTAGCGCTTACAGGACAACCATGCTTTATGAGAGTATTCGGATCGACTGGTCCTCAACTTCCCTGGCCATAATGGCTGAAGGGGCTACAGAAATACCCATGCATTCAGCCTGGACTGTGTTATGGACCCCCAATAATATGTTTTTTCTCGTTTATCCCATGGTGTGGGATATCATTGGATAGGCCGTTCAAAAATGTTGCGGGTCTGTGAAAACCATTTTTCGATTCAGGGA
This sequence comes from Atethmia centrago, assembly GCA_905333075.3. Classification (NCBI taxonomy): domain Eukaryota; kingdom Metazoa; phylum Arthropoda; class Insecta; order Lepidoptera; family Noctuidae; genus Atethmia; species Atethmia centrago. Next base: position 9,577,961 of record HG995377.1, read on the forward strand.
TCCGTTTGCGTAATATTAAGCATTAAAAAGTGCTAATTTTTTTAGAGTCAAGTGTGTGTCCCCCTGCCAACTAAATGGTTATTTAAGGAGATGTGAAAAAAATCATGGCAGTAGTACATATAATGAAATTTAAAAGGAAAACTATCATAGCTAAGTAGGCTTTACAAGTTAACGAGTAATAGTCGACCAACTTAAATTTGCAGTTGGAGAATTGACCGTGGCATATATCGATGTATGGGAGAACAATTTTTTTCAACTACAATGTTAAGTTTTTTTTTGGGATACATTCATCACATCTACGGAACCCTTCATTGTGCGTGGTCCAACACTCACTTGGCCGGTTTTTTTATTATCAATATTACCTGCTATGAAGGACAAAATATTAGGACATAACGTATGTAGACGACGGCGACGACGCCGCGGCCGTGATTTTGTCATTTCACAGTACAAAAAAAAAGCAGCCAAGTGCATGTCGGACCATGCACAATGAAGGGTTCCGTAGTTGGGATGAATTCTCAAAAACAAACTTAACCTTGTAGTTGAAAAACATGTTTTTCAACTACAAGGTTAAGTTCTGCCATACATTGATATCCGTCACGGCTAACCGTGACGGATATCAATGTATGGCAGAACAAGTAGCAGTCGACCAATTTGCAGTTGGAGAACTAATTCTCCAACTGCAAATTGGTCGACTGCTACTTGTTAACTTGTAATAAAGCCTACGTAGTTGAGATAGTTTTCCTTCTTCGTTATATTATATACTACTGCCATGATGTTTTTTACGTATCCAAAAGCAACCATTTAGCTGGCAGAGGGAGGGGACACTTGACTCTTACAAAAATTAGCACTTTAAAGCTTAATATTACGCAAACTGATCCCTGAATCGAAAAATGATTTTCACAGATCCGCAACATTTTTGAACGGCCTATCCAATGATATCCCACACCATGGGATAAACGAGAAAAACATATCATCCCCATCCCCATTTTACGTGTAAGGGAGCTAAAAAAAAATTATACATGTTTTTATTTTACCACTTTGTCGACGTGATTAATTTGTATACAGTAGCCGGCACATAACTTGGCAAGGATTTGGCATAGTGGGGGTAAGTTCGCGCATCGTACACTTAGTGGCATTCGGGAGCGAACGGGACGTAGATACAATGCGAGGCGCAAGGGTCTATTGATGCACCAATCGCGCGCTCGGCTCGGCGCGGCCTCACACCCCGCGTCCCGCGCGTACCAAAGGGACCTAAAATATGACTTCTGCGCATCTAACGACTTTTGCCAACTTGCGTGCCGGGGACGGTACCTATACCAAATTGCAGCTATCTAGCACTAAGCGTCTGTGAGCTACAGTGGGGACAGACAGACGGACATGGCGAAACTATAAGGGTTCCTTGTTTACCACGGAACCCTAAAAACGGCAAAAAAATCATGTATGTTGTATGGAAGCCCCCTTAAATAGAGTCAAGTGTAAATAAATAACCATTTAGCTGGCAGGCTCCCCCCCCCTGCCAGCTAAATGGTTATTTATTTGCACTTGACTCTAACAAAAATTAGCACATTAATGCTTAATGGGTGTTTCTCATTTTTTAATAGAATAAAATGTAATCTACTGAAAATGGTATTCAAATGTATTTGATGATGCATTATAACAGATTTGGTCTTAGTTGTCATATAAAAAATACTTTCCGAGCTCGCAGTCTTTTATATATTCAATTAAAAGGGTTGAAATAAAATTGCCCTCCATGGAAGTGACCCCAGATCCACGGAAGTGACAATCCGTACATAAATATTGTCCATGGAAAGATCAATGAAGTCATGTTTTTAAAATAAAACATTCTACTATTTTATCATTTAAAAATCTATTATTTATCTTAATGAGTATATAAAAAAGGTTGAAGAAACGCGCTTCATGGAACTGACCCCATCAGATCCACGGAAGAGACAATATCTAAATAAATATTGTCCATAGAAAAACCAAATAAATAATATTTTGAAAATAAAAGGTTCTACTACATATTGTATCATTTATTTATTTTTTATTTAGGTATCTTATGAATATGTAACACAGGTCTTATAAACTTCAACTTAAAAACAAACCTTTCATGTCAATTATTTATTATGCAGTCTCAGTAATCAGTCTCATATTTTTTAATCAATTCTTACATTTAGGAAATATATTAAATAATATATTTATCATTTGTGCATAAATGACCATCTAAATACTTATTCTGTTTGTGGCCATTTACTCAATATTTCTGTAATTTTTAAGTTCGGTATTGTTAAACAACAATCGTCCCCGCCGACCGGATGTAGGCTCTTTCAAAACACACATTACATCATCGCGAGGAACAGGAAATATGTCCTCAGGGTCTATCCAAACGAAAACAGCATGATCCTTTGTAATTTGTTTCTTTTTCGCGAATTTTATCCTGGGCTCATCGCCATCAAATCCAATTACTTGACCGACGAAATGCTTTTCCGTTTTTTTTAACAAAAACTTGGCAATAACCCACATCCCATCCTTTAGTTCTATAAACTTTGAATTAGGTGGCATGTTCTCGTGTACTTCCTTCACTGGCATGTTTTCTTTACCTGTTTTTGGACTTGTATGAACGTCTTCATTTATTTCAGGCCGCGAAACAACTTTTTTATTATTGGAACTCAATATCTCTTGCGATTGCATAAAATCGGTTACAGTTGGGCTGCTGACAAAATCAATAAAACCTTTTGACAGTGAATAGTGAGAGCAAACGCTACCAGGTTCACAAGAAATACATGTGAGTTTTCTCAAATAAATCCTTTTAGGATTGGTAACAACCCAAGTGACCTGGTGAATTTTTAAGGTTCCGCTTATGCTTTTTCCTTGGTCGGTCAAAACTCTGTCTATGTCTTCCATGTTCCCTTCAGTCACGACAGAAATCGCAATGTTAGTTATGTTTGACTCTACGGCTCTAATGAAAGCGGTAAAATCAGGGATATCTTCGCCTTGAGCTACTAACCGATCTGCTGTCCTTTTTATAACGGCTCCAACTCCGTCCATCGGACCCTTGCCATGACCGGCTTCGCAAAAGTTCCATGAAGCAATTTGTATCCCGTAGCACTGCGTCATATATTGAGAAAATAGAAAAAATGCCTTCCTATTCCTATATTGTGCTGTAGGCCCATCGCTTAACACATGCAAAGTTTTTATAGGATGTGACAAAGATATCATATCCAGAATTTTTTGCATGTGAGCAAAAACTGCACCAGCGTCATGCCGCAAGCATTCCGAAAGCGTGCAAAAAGATTTACTCTTCACCTCACTACTGTCAGGGCATCTGTAATAATACACGCCGGTATGTAAACTTATTTGCAGCCTTGAAGCACCGAAGTGTACTGCTTGAATTTCATCGGAATACTTGCAACAATAATTTTCTGCGAAGTCGACGTGCATGAAAATCTCTCCCACAGAAAGGTTAGCCTTAAGTTGAGTTGTAGCTAAGTACTGATGCGTTATAGTGTACTGGTGTTGCAAAAATTTGTCCAAAGCTTCAATGAACTTCAACAGCAATGTCTTTTTCGTTATTTTTATTTCTTTCTTCACTGTTCTGCGTATTTCTTTTTCCTTGCCTTTTATCATCCGGTTTTCCTTAATCACTGTCCATGATTTGTAAGTAGTTTCAGTCGAGTCATCAAAAACATTAATATTTGGGACTTTGTTCTTACACGTCGTGCATTTCCCTAATATGCATATCTCTGAATTGATGTCACATACTATATTTTTACAGAGCTCCCTTAAATTCAGATAAGAAATTATGTTGAGGTACTTTAATTTGTCAAACATTAGTTGCATGTTTTCATGAACCACGCAAAGACATGTGTCTCTTTCAGATATTTTTCGTACTGTAATCCAAAAAGGTCTTAGTCGGCAAAAAGAAGCAAAGCTAATTTTAAGAGTATTTTCTGTCAGGAATTTCTTGTGTAGATTTAGCATAGTGTCACAGAGGTATCTTTTTTGCTTTTTTATTTTATTTTTGGTGACACAATCTTTTTTTCCGGGGCACATTTTGCTATTGTCGTCTCTTTGAAGGAATTTAGTAACGGCTGTCCGAAGTTTCTTTGGCTTTGATACTTCTGTTTTTACCTTGAGAGGGCTTCTCTTCTTCGTAACACTAACCATGTATTTCTTTCGCTCAGTTGCTCTCAATAACTTCACTTGTAAGGTATGTACTTTTTTCTTCATAGCCTGTATTGTCTCTTTTTGTTTTTTTATTATCAAATTTGATAACTCACGTCTTACTCTTGATGCTTGCACACCTTTTTTCTTTTGTCGGCTCACTGTCCCACATTGTGAAGAGCTTGGACTAAGGTCTGACAGCATTGGCGGTGTCGATCTAATTAATTCCGAGCATGTGGTAACATCACTGTCACAATTAGACGGTCGACGGGCCACTATCTCAGGAACGCTTTCTAAGATAGATGCTGATTCTGGTCAGATGGGTAAAACTGCCTCATCATCAGTAGTTTCTGGAGTGTTCTCTCTTAAATGATTTAATAAGATTTTAGCACGTTTTTGTTTCAATCGACTCCTTAATTTGCGTTCTCTCCACTGTTTTTGCTGCATCCGATGTTCTCTAGGTGTCATATCAACTACAAGCTTCACTTTATTCTTCTTTCGTTCTCTATCTTTTTCTTTAGAAGCTTCGTATAAGGCAGCATTTTCTTTTATGCGAGCTCTTCGCCTTCGCTCACACTCTCGCTTTTGCTGACGTATCTCTTCCGCAGTTTTTGGGCGATTTTTAGTTTTAGGTTTCCCCATCTAAAATGGAAAATAGCAATATTTTTCATGAAGCCAAATAATAACGTCAAAACCACCACCCTAACGGTGCGTACAGACCATGTAACTTTGTTATAAAACACAAGTTATATAACAATGTTACATGGTCTGTTCGCACCGTAAAACCTGCACAAGATCTCTCCATACAAAGTCACTTCCGTGGATAGCAGTCACTTCCATGGGCAAATTTTTATCCATGGAACCAGGGATGTGACCTCCACGGATGTGACTTTGTCTGTTCAATCTCTGATTACATAACCTCCAAATCGGGAATGAACGTGCATGTTTAGCCACGTGTTTTTTTACACCAAAACGCATTAAAATCACACAACCTAATAACATAGTTGTAAAGTACATACCTTTGACGACCTACACAGATGTGACTTCTTATGCTCGACGAATTTTAAGAATGAACTTTTATTTTTTATTTTCACACAGATGTTACGCCGCCGGTAGAAACTGACAACTGAAATAAAAAGATGGCGTCTCAGGCCTTGTTTATGGCCAGTTACGTTCGGAAACGCTCGAGTTGTTTTTCTGGCATGGCCGGTGTGACATTGATCCATGGAAGTGACAAAAAAAATTATCACAATATTTATGAGAAAATTTTATGTATCTTCTAGTAGCTTCTTAAAATATGTTATTACATTTACCGTGTAAATACATTTAAGTTATTATTAGCTTACCTTTTTTCACATTCACAGAAACAGATAAAACACAGCATTTTTTTTTCTTCATAAAACCTGTATGATCACATCCACGGAAGGGACAATTTTGTTTAAAAAAAAATATAAAAAAAAATAAAATTAGCATTAAATGTACCATTTTTTGTCTCTAAAATATTGTATAATAAATATACTTTAACATCACAAAGCACAACATTATCATTTAGTTCCAACCAGTTAGATAATTTAGGATCACAGTATTTTTTTTGGAAAATGAGAAATACCCTAATATTACGCAAGCGAATCCTTGACTCGATAAGTGATGTTGACAGACCCGCAATATTTTTAAACAGCCTATCCAACGATACCCCACACCATGGGATAGACGAGAAAAAAAAAATCATCCCCACATTATGTGCAAGGGAGGTACCCTAAAAAAAAACTATATCTTGTTTTTATTTTAGCACTTTGTCGGCGTGATTAATATGTATACAGTAGCCGGCACATAACTTGGCAAGGATTTGGCATAGTGGGGGTAAGTTCGCGCATCGTACACTTAGGCCCGTATTATAGAACGTCACTCAATACTCAAGCACTACTTAAAACTAGATTCAAGCCATTTGATTGGTTAAAACTAGTTTTAAGTAATGCTTGAGAATTGAGTGACGTTCTGTAATACGGAACTTAGTGGCATTCGGGAGCGAACTGGACGTAGATACAATGCGAGGCGCAAGGGTCTACTGATGCACCAATCGCGCGCTCGGCTCGGCGCTGCCTCACACCCCGCGTCCCGCGCGTACCAAAGGGACCTAAAATATGACTTCTGCGCATCTAACGACTCTTGCCAACTTGCGTGCCAGGGACGGTACCTATACCAAATTGCAGCTATCTAGCACTAAGCGTCTGTGAGCTACAGTGGGGACAGACAGACGGACATGGCGAAACTATAAGGGTTCCTTGTTTACTACGGAACCCTAAAAACGCCAAAAAAATCATGTATGTTGTATGGAAGCCCCCTTAAATATTTATTTTATTCTGTGTTTTAGTATTTGTTGTTATAGCGGCAACAGAAATACATCATCTGTGAAAATTTCAACTGTCTAATTATTACGGTTCACGCGATACAAATAGGTGACAGACGGACAGACGGACAGACGGACAGACAGACAGACAGACAGACAGACAGACAGACAGACGGAGTCTTAGTAATAGGGTCCCGTTTTACCTTTTAATCTTTTAACCATGCTATTATTTTGGAGAGCTTATCATCTAGGTTTACTTTACTGGTGTAAAGAAAAATGATAAAAATATTGTCAGCAAATAAAATACTTTGAGCGTCAATTTCACACGTCGCGTTGGGATCCCCAGTAGCATGGCCCGTATCATTGATATGTCGGTAGTAACGCGATGGGATCACCATCATTCGATACGGCACTATTTTATCAATCTATCTAGTGACCGGGCCATGCTCCTCTTGGCCGTAGGGTAAATACGCCACAGGGGCGTATCAAATGATCGTGATCCCAGGGGCGTATTAGTGGCGTCCCCACTGATCTAGTCTTAGGCCCGGGTCAAAACGTGGCACATAGTCGTGCTACAACCAAAATAAGAAAATAATGCTCTAGCATTATTTTCTTACTAAGTAACTTATCTACAGGGTTACTGGTAACTCGACGTATTCCTTGCAGGACGTCATAGTAGGGTTAAAATGCAACAAATTAAGCCACCAAATGTTCTACCGAAATTCAGTAGTTTTTGAATTAGTTAAGAGTTTTAGTTTTTTTATGAAAAATCCCAGATTAAATCATTTGAAACCAATTTAAAATGATTTACGGCGCGACTGTACTGAAATTTAAGTTATTATCATAGTTGACGCCTTATCAGACCTTTGTTAATAATTAAAAGTTCAATAATGCCTAAAACTTTGGCAAATATCACTAACCAAACATTTAATTTTTTGTAATTTTTGCTATTACTTCATAAAAAATGTAGTCTAGTGCATAAAAAAATACTACACCTGGTGTACAAATTACTAGGAAAATATCCTTGTCTTATCAGTTATTCAGAAAGGTAAGATACTTTTGCATGTGTGCCAGGGAAGAGAAGAGTTTTATGGGGGGCAGGTAAAATTGCGAGACGGTCAACCTATTGTTTCGTATTCGTATTATTCGTAGTTTTTACCTGCGCTTGAACTCCAACCACACGGGGAGCTTTGTGATTGGTCGCTATTGTTCTCTCGGCATGACAGGGGGTGCGATTTTGCAAAATTTGGTCGTCAGCGTTAGTTAGTTTCAACTCTACGTCGCGCAAGCTCGTGTTTTGTTACTGGCTATTTCCCTAACTGTTGCTGCGTATCTTGCTCTTGTGCTGTGCTGTGCCTTCATAAGCGCTGACTATGGCTGCATATTCTAATCCTGAATACGCTGACATAATGTACTGTTACGGACTTTGTGACGGTAACGCTGCTGAGGCGCGGCGAGAATATCAACTTCGCTTTCCCAACCGCCGACTCCCCCACGTTAGTGTCTTCGGATCGACTTATTGGCGAATATCTGAAACTGGCAGCGTCCAAAGAAGCAGGCAAGTTGACACTGGTCGTTCCCGGAGATACACGGCTGAGGACGCGAGGAGCTTATTCTTCAACGTTTTATTGACGATCCTAACACATCGACAAACATCGTAGTATGTCACAGTGGAAAGTCTGGTCTGTAGTTCACTTGTTAGGCCGACATCCATACCATTACCAACCAGTCCAGTCATTAGAAGAAGGAGATCCGCCGAGACGGCTTGAATTTTGTCGTTTTATGCTAAGTGCCGACGCCGACAGCGAAAACTTTTTAAAAAACATTCTGTGGACCGATGAGTCATGTTTTGATCGTGATGGTATCACAAATTACGACAACTTACATTACTGGGCACCGAAAGCAGAAGCAAACCCTAAAAAACTGAAACCAACCGCATCCCAGCGAAGGTTCTCGCTTAATGTTTGGATGGGTATTATTGACGACAAATTAATTGGCCCACATTTTTTACCCCGAACACTAAATGGGGAACTTTATGAAGATTTCCTCAGAAATCATTTATCAGCACTGCTCACGGATGTACCGGAAGAAGGAAGAGCAAACATGATTTACCAACATGACGGATGTCCAGCCCACTTCCGAATCACATTCCGATAATTGCTGAATGAAAACTATCCAAACCGATGGATAGGGCGCGGTGGGCCGATTCCGTGGCCTGCACGAAGCCCTGATCTGACGCCGCTAGACTTTTACGTCTGGGGTCATATGAAAGATCTAGTTTATGTGACCCCAGTAAATTCAATTGAAGAACTAAGGGAGAGAATTACAAATGCGGCGGACCAGATGAGGGCAACAATCACCTCAAGAATAACAAAAACCGAAGTAAGGAAGCGAATAAGAACATGTATTCGAAACCGAGGGCAGCACATCGAACAAGACGTGTGAAATGTGTGTAATTAAAGTTTTTAATATTGATTAAAAAGAAAAATAACGTTCACGATTTTGTTGTTGATTTTTCGAATAATCACCTTTTTGTGAAACGCACGCCTGTACTAAATCAAAAACGATTTTCATAATGTAGTCCATGATTTTGTATTAACTTTCATACCTTTTTGGATAGCTGATAAGACAAGGATATTTTCTTAGTAATTTGTACACCAGGTGTAGTATTTTTTTTTGCACTAGACTACATTTTTTATGAAGTAATAGCAAAAATTACAAAAAATTAAATGTTTTGTTACTGATATTTGCCAAAGTTTTAGGCATTATTGAACTTTTAATTATTAACAAAGGTCTGCTACGGCGTCAACTATGATAATAACTTAAATTTCAGTACAGTCGCGCCGTAAATCATTTTTAAATTGGTTTCAAATGGTTTAATCTGGGATTTTTCATTAAAAAACTAAAACTCTTAACTAATTCAAAAACTACTGAATTTCGGTAGAACATTTGGTGGCTTAATTTGTTGCATTTTAACCCTACTATGACGTCCTGCAAGGAATACGTCGAGTTACCAGTAACCCTGTATAAGTTACTTAGGTATACACCGGCAGCGACTTTAATCGAGGTAACACACAGGCAATTTAGGACTTTTTTGTCCATATAATGCCAGATACACAAATAGTCGTCGTCATATTTTGATTGTTATATTTATGTTGTCTATAGGTAATCTAATTTCTGAACGAGTCGGTAACGAGCATAACTTTTGGCGGGAAAAAAGCGTCACTTCAAGCCGAAGGGCGCAATTATTTTTCCTTTCGCGCCCGCGCTCTTTTGATTCCTACCTGCTCAAGAAAAGTTGTAAATTTATTTCGTTATTCTGAATAATTCAGATTTTCTTGAAACAATGTTTTATCCAGTAGATTCTTTGAAAAGAGGCGGCCGATTTTATTTGTGTTGGGTCGCAGATTCATGGCCATTACGTTTTGCCACTATTACCCACAGACAGCTTTGGTCTCAAGATATTCGAAGAATATGGTAAATTGCAATATTGTAAATTTGTAGCTATAGTTTTGCCTTTGTTAACTTAACTGTAGATGTTTCCGTTTTAGTGACGATTTATTAGAAGTTATGACGAACGAGTCCGGTCGTCCCGCCAACAGATTTTCTCTTCGACTAAGCTCTCAACTTCTTCGAGGATTAGCCAGACTTTACCAACGAAAGGCTACCGTGTTCTTAGGTGAGCTATTGTGGGATATAAAGTAGCATGTAAAGGGTCAAAGTACCTACGTTTACTTATTGACAAACTTGTTGTACCTACCTACTTAGGAGCCACTGGCGAGTAGTGGCGATAGTCACGCTGTGACGTCAAGTTCTATAGAAACTTAGAAACTATGGAGCAATCCACACGGCGAGAATTTAATGAAACAGAGAAACTCGCCGCGATTCTTTCCCCCGTGTAGATGGCGCCTTAACTATGCCCAATGTATTTATAATGTTCTCTGTTTCAGGTGAACTATGTATGATCAACGCAAATGTAATAAAACATTCCAACAAGAAGTAAGTAGACTATCCTTTATTAGAGATACATATTGCATTATATTACTTAATGGTATAGGTACATAGGTAACTGATCACCAAAATTTGAACTTGACAATTAAGTACCTACCTACATTAGGAATTTTAAATGAACTAAGTATTATCTTATTATCACAAAAGATTGAAGTAGTTTATTCTTAATCCTAATGGCCACATTAAGAAATGACATTATTTTCTTAGATGGAATATCCATGAGGTTACGACAGTGGAAGATGAAGAAGTGAGGAGGCCACGGCTCCAGCAGTTGGAGATTCAAGAGATAGTTGAAGAACCACCTGAAAATGAACAGAGGATTGAGGACATCATACAGGTTTTATTCTGAGTTATTTTATGGGAAACAACAATATTCTACCTATTCATTTATTTGGTAGGTACACCAAGTGCACCATACAAGTAATTATTTGGAAACAAAATAAAATTACTGGTTACTTTTAATTACAGCATTCACAATAATATAAACAAAGTAATTATCTAAGAAAACTATTTATTATCTAGAGTTATAACCATAATTAGTCATGTACCAGTCACACTTTTGTAGGCATGGGCACTAGTTAAACTAACAGCATTTAAATAAACCATTATTTGAATAATAGTAAGTGCTGTATACAAGATGTAACATAAATAACACTTGTGTGTTATTTGCCTCTCAAGGGATCATGATACTCATTATTATGAACAACTTTTACTATGCGACAAAACCTGAAATCCAAACCAGAATAAAAAAGTGCTGATTCTACTAACGCACAACCTCTTAAGGTTGTGCGTTATTTATGTTACATCTTATTTAAAGTGCTTGTAGTAGTGAAAAGCTAAACATTATTTTCCCATCAATTAACTTTTACCTCAATTATTTCTTGATGACACGGTTAGGTACCTACAACTTTTATAGCAAGACAGCTGCCTTTCTATTAATTCTACTAAACAATATTTTTGCTTACAGCAAAGTGGCAATGTGGTCTCAAACATTGCTGATATAACACTCAAAGAAGCAACCATAGCTGAAGTGTTACTGCCACCAAATGTAAGAGCTCTCTTATATTATTCTTCATTTTATAGTAATTATGTCCTATCTTCAATCATATCCATCAGAAAGGCAAACAGGGCATGCTGTAATGTGAAAAAGGAACATGAAGACACACACACATCAAGCTGTACTCTTATTGGGGTAATCAAATATGTAGGAACTAGCAAACCATGGAATGGGGATATGCAAAAACTACTTCAACTGCCTATATGAAGCTACTTTCTTTACTTTGAATTGAAGCAAGTATGGTGATATGTAATTGTAAATCTAATGTCGTTTTTATAAAATTTCTCCTTCGTTTCTTTTCTGCTCCAATCCCCCTAGTATTTTGCAGCAAAGCAACGCGAGATGGTGTGCCCTCATCTTGGCTGATTATTTTGTTAACTTCTAGACTTCTACAACGCTATATATTTTATAGGTAATGATTTCACGTCATCGAGAACGCACGATACCTAACTCGCTATATTACTGTTCGGTCACTTTTATGACTACTTACAGGTAGTCCAATGCCCGTTTTCACTAATACTAAGCGACACCTACATGACATAAATCGCGCGCATGTATTTAGGTGTCACCTTGTGTTAGTGAAAACGGGCATTAGACTAAGTTTATTATGAGGTAAGACACTCTCTCATCGAGGAGTCCTGAATTTCAGTACTGGGTCATCATTTTTCTATCATTCTCAACTTTATTGGGTTTTATATGTGTGGGGCTTGTGGCTAAGTAATAACAGCCGCACGGGTCGATCGATCAGGTTAAGCTACGCTTGCCGCGGTTGGTCCGTGGATGGGTGACCATCTTTTCATGCCAAGACCCCTCCGTGCCTCGGAAAGCACGTTAAGCCGTTGGTCCCGGCTGTCATTTGTAGATCTTTGATGGTCGTAACAGGTCGTCAGAAAGAAGCTCGAAAGTCTGACAACCAGTCTTGCTAAGGGGTATCGTGTTACCCAGTAACTGGGTAGTGGAAGTCAGATAGGCAGTCGTTCCATGTAAAATACCGGTATTCAGCTGTATCCGGTAAGACTGGATCCGACCCCAACATAAAATATTGGGAAAAGGCTAGGCAGATGATGTTTGGGTGTTATATGTTCGAGCCGTTTGGGGTTGAAAAACCAGGGCCATGGGGTCCGAGTGCCCACTTAGTTTTTAGAGACATCGCCAAGCGGTTGGTTGACTCTTCACGTGACCAGAGGGCTGGCCTATTTTAAGGTCAAAAAAATTGCGTTGCCATCCAACGTGGCAATTGCAATGCTGCCAGCCTTTTGTGCACTTTTCCTTTCCCGTTGAAAAAGATGCGGACGAATAATTTATTTCATGCCCTCTGAATCATTCTCCTTTTTATACATGTAGGTACATATTATTATTTTAAGTGTTAGCTTAAATATTATGTAAGTATCTAAATATCATTCTCTATTTTTCTTCTACATCTCAGGACGGTTTCGGCGAAGAGAATCCGGACCAAGCTCTCCAGTTTCTTCAAGACCGCACTCTCGAACAGATGTTGGTACAGCCAGACGTGTCCACGGCGCATAGCGGTCTGGAAGTCGCGCTCGATATCACCGACAAGTCGCACGACAAATCGCGACTGATGCACGAATCCGTGCAGATGGAGAGGATATCGGAACGTGACGTTACGATGTTCAGAAAATGTATTAGTTTCTTGTTTAAATAAAAATACCTTAAAAATAATGGAATCGAGTACCTATGTACCTATTAGTTATTTACCTGTGAATGATTTTTTGACTTACGTCCAAGATTTTTGTTTTAGCTACTGGAGAGGAATTGATGCCTGACTTTGAGAAAGGTAATGTATTATTGCTGTCCTAACTTTGTCATAATTTACCTATCCGTGGTAGAGACATGTAGAGATAATGGACTTTCATTACAATTAGGTACAGCACACATCTATTCTAATCCAATTATGGATCCTATGGATTGGATTAGATGTCACACATCCTGCAAAATATTTATTAATATCATATCCCATCCTTTCATTTCTTTTGATTTCCTTCTTGATACTATAACCATTCCTACATTGATACTACAACCATTCCTGCATTCCTACAGACATCCCAGAAATACCTGAAATCCCGCCTCCCGAATTGCCTGTTCCTGAACCAGATAAGTTAGTGTTCTTTTTTTTACAAATATCGTGCGTTTGTAGAATCCTCCCATAACTAAAAACTGATGACTGACGTAGGTAATACAGGGTTATTTTAAATTGGCTCTCTAAGCTCCGAAGGGTTTCGATATTTAAACACGATCAAAAGATTTGATGTGGCACACTGGGCTGCGTTTACAAGCCACTAAACTAGAGGCATTTTTTTTTGCATCAATCAATTATATTTATTAAATTTTGTTCTATGTAGGCCACCAGAAAAGCCAGTGGTGGAAGCTCCTAGCCATGTCGTAACAGAACCACCAAACATACAGGAGCCTGTGGAAATTGAACTAGAGGTAGGTATATTTCTTAACTCAGAGGCGGCAAAGTTTGTAAGCGCAGTGCTGACCACGCCAGTGACGTCTTTTAATGTCAGTGGATGTCGTCACAAACGAGATTAGTGCTGTGACTTTGTTATTTAAAATATTCGAATTACCTTTTATTATAAAATCTGCTCTTATCTATCTGTAACTTCTGTATAATAATTACTCAGTCGGGAAGAAAGGGATAAATACTTTTTATTCGTAAACCATGCACAAGTAATATGTATCGAAGTTTTATCGATACAGACTTGCCGTGACTATTATTTTGTTGGTATGAAATAAGGAATTTGTCGCTTGGCATAGAGAACACAGATTTTCGTTATTGACGTGGCGGTCCATAGGTTAAGTAGGTTGAATGTACGACCACTTGCTCCGAAATAGTGTGTCGTAAGAGACTACTAAAGGTTCAACCAACCAATTTCAATTTATACTGGTTGTTGTCGCTAGTTCGCTACCTACGTATATAGCGCATCAAATACTCCAACATTAATTGTAACTTGACCTCATGAGAACTGTTTGGTGTAATGCTCATATAGACGCTTTAGTCTTTCCGAATACTACACCAACGAGTACTCAAGAAGTCACGACCATTTTGGCATTTGGTTGGTTTAGGAATTAGAAGAAGGTGCATCACAACCGAAAAGGCGCAAGTTCAGAAATCGATTGATTGTCGATAAGAAGTTAAAGATTAACCCAAATTACTTTCGAGCTAGGATTGAAAATCCTTTGGTGGAATTACGATGCGAGGTATGTTCATTGCTTTTTGCTTTAGCAGAATTAAACAATAGAGATCATCTTTTGTTTTTGTTTTGTGTAAAATGCTTTTTCGACAATGGTGCCGATTCCCTTGTTCACAAACTAAACTAAATTTAAGTTCAGTGCATCTTTTTCCTTCTATTTCATTACGAAAAGGACAGAAGATAAATTTTAGTTTAGTCCTGTCAAATTAATCAGCGCCTGTCACTACAAGTTACAAGTTTAGACGTGATTAAAAACTTGCCTACTAAAATTACGTCAATTTACGTCAAGCGATGATTAATTTGACAGGACTGAACTAAAATTTATCTTCTGTCCTTTTCTTAATGAAATAGAAAGAAAAAGATGCACTGAACTTAAATTTAATTTAGTTTGTGAACAAGGGAATCGGCGCCAATGTTTTATGTTATCTGTGGTCGCCAAAAGGTTCTATCAATTTCCTGTTTTTAAAACTACCCTCATTTTCTTTACAAAGGACAGTTCAGACGACATCATCTTCATACGCGTGCCTGCGGAGACATATTTTCGGCGACCGTGTCACGGCGGTGAAAAAATTGTGTCTAATTTTGGATTCCCTATTTCACGCCTTTTCTCGCGGAATCTTGGAGTCGTCCCAGTGCAGCCCCTAGCGGATAGAGAAATAGAGGTAAGAATACTATCAGAACAACAGTATTCGTTGGTCTAAAAGGCCCATTTTCTTAAATGTTGCTCATTCCTGAATTTCGATTAATCTTAACTGATCTAGTTTACATGGAGATTCATTGAGACCGAGGGCTGAGCTGTGTTGAAGAATACCGGCTTCGCCCCTGGCACTTACAATTATTATTTTATAAGCGATGTTTTTTACGATATTTCAATCCGTGGATAACTCAAACGCCCGCGGGGGGAGTGAAGTGGAAGACTCCCCCCGCGACTTCCAATAGGGGCCCGCGTGGAACACTACGCGCCGCCAGCTCGGGGGCAGGTATAGACCTGCCTCAAAGTGCTAATTATAATGGTTCCGACATTCCTCGTTTGCTCATCGCTATTAACGTGTTTCTAGCAATCTGCGGAAGCCATACGACAAAAGTCCCCAGGTCCTTTCCCGAGATCAATGCTCGAGAATATAGAAGAGGAGCAAGAGGCACCTATCGTTCGAGATACGCTCGAGGTTCAAATTGAACCGCCCATTTCGGAAGTGAACGTGACCGTGAATGAAATGATCGTATCTGAACCTCAACGCGTCAGTGTTCAGATGGATCAGGATATCGCGGATATGCTCACTCAGAAGGTGGAGACGCTGTCGCAAGCTCGCAGACGGGCGGCGGCACCCGATATTATCGTTGAAAGCGTAAGTTACTATTAGTTGCTATTTTTAAGTTTTTGGTCAAAGTGTAAAATAATTCCTCACTGGGATGCCATGGCAGAGCAGCCAGGTCGTGTCGCCATGGCGTCCCGGTTTCTGTATACATTTAGTTGGCAGCGCGACCTGGCGACGTCGCCATAGCGTCCCGGTGAGGTATGGTGCTAAGAACGGTATTGGTAATTTATGGTGGCCATATAAGAATAATTTATTTTTGAATTTTCAGCCGAAACGTCAACGCTCTGTGGGCTATGTGTCATTTCGTGAGAGTCAGCTGGCTAAAGAGCAGTCACTTTATGTACCACCCGCACCGTGTCTCGAGTTTATCACAGGTAATAAACATTATCAACCAAAGATAAAACGCACAATATTCGGAATCATCATGGTTAAATTCATAACATTGCGTCTTTATTTTGTCTGTAAGAAGAGGTACCTACACCAGCACCGAGGGATACATCACATAGACTCTTCGTAGTTATTGACAATTTCCAAACAAATCGAATAACCCATCCCAGGGACCAGGAACCAAGGACTCATAAACTATAAGCAGTCGCACTTGCGATCAGAAGACCAAGGCGGCATTCCTTCAATTCTAATTTCTAAGTCACAAAAATACAACTTTACAGATTTAGAGGCAGACAAGGAAAATGTAACGTCAAATATACAACAATCCCAGAATGTGGAATTGATACTCTCGTCAAAACTGCAAGAGGCTGGCCTAGCAGATATTATACAGCCTTTGGCTCTGGAGGTTGAAGCACACTCACAAATACAACGACCTTTGACCACGACTCGAAAGACTGGGAGTGATCGGTCTGAAACTCCTTTAGGCAGTCTGGACAGGACGAAGGTATCGCTTGGTGATTCTGAACAGACTACTGACTCGAAGAGGTTTATACGGTATGTATAAGTTTTATGGTAGTGCTTTACTGGCCGGTGGTCACCAACAGCGAACAGCGAGACTACGACTCCAACAGCGAAGAAAAATGTAACACATTGGCGCCGATTCCCTTGTTCACAAACTAAACTAAATTTAAGTTCAGTGCATCTTTTTTTTTTTCTATTTCATTAAGAAGAGGATGGCAGATAAATTTTAGTTTAGTCTTGTCAAATTAATCAGCGCCTGTCACTACTCATACAAGTTTAGACGTGATTAAAAACTTGCCTACTAAAATTACGTCAATTTACGTCAAGCGCTGTTTCATTTGACAGGACTAAACTAAAATTTATCTTCTGTCCTTTTTTAATGAAATAGAAAGGAAAAGATGCACTGAATTTAAATTTAGTTTAGTTTGTGAACAAGGGAATCTCAAATCTGAATCTGAATCGGAAAAATTTTAAAACAACTTATCCGATTTACATAAATATTATTGTTTTTCTTTTTGATGCATATGACCAGCTAGTATT
The DNA here is from genome assembly GCA_905333075.3 of Atethmia centrago. Taxonomy (NCBI): domain Eukaryota; kingdom Metazoa; phylum Arthropoda; class Insecta; order Lepidoptera; family Noctuidae; genus Atethmia; species Atethmia centrago. The sequence goes on from HG995377.1 coordinate 9,595,523, forward strand.
GCTAGTAGCATGATATACTTTACGCAATGTCTCCTTTGTGGTTCTAATGATTTCTAATGTGGGTTACAGTGATCAGTGGGGAACTGAAGGAACAATGGTGAAAATCCTGAAACACATCAAAGCTGGTCTTCAACCAGTGACTGTGGCAAGCCTCCTTGATAAAGGTCCCGTCATATCCGGGTACAGACGCATTATAGCAGCGCGGTGCTTCACGTCAATACTCAGTAAGTGTATTTTACCCAATATTGTCACTGTTCAAAATGTTCATGTGTTGCAACCACAGACTCAATATGATACGTGACAAAGTTCAAATTCCATTGCAACCAAAAAATATTTAGGGCCTTTTATTGCAACATTAAAAAAATCAACATCGACTAAAAGTAACATAACATCACACGCCTTGTTTCCACGAAGGGTTGGGCAGAGGTGTACTTTCGTCAGTTATGTTTAAAGTCCCAGTAATAGCGGGCGAGCCTATTGCCATCAACCGGGCACAAACTCAGACTTCGGGCTGCTACTGGGAAATTCCTAATAGAAAAACCCAATAACACTTTGCCCGACCCGGGAATCGAACCCAGGACCTAATGCTCAGCAGTAGCGCTTGCGACCACTAGACAAACGAGGCAGTCAACAAAAAGTAGATAGTTCAGAAAAGGTAATGAAGTTATTTATGATTCTAAATTCAAATAATCGATTACTTTAATCTTTACTATCTAACAAGATCTGATCTGTAATATTTATCTTCTATCTTTTCTTTGTTGATCTCTGAAACTTTACACTCTTTTCAGAGTTAAAGCAACATGGCTTCATCAATGTAAAGAAAAACCCTGATACACTGGAAATAGCAGATGTAACTTTGGGGCCAAAGTTAACTAGCTTGAATGATCTTTAAGTTTTAAGAAATTCAGTTTATGATTAACTATAAACATTGTTGTTTTTGTATTAATTGAAATTTTTGATGTTTTTAATATAATTACATTATAGGGATAACCGTGGGCGTATTCACTTTACCCTAAAGCATATGAGTGCATAGTAATGTTAGAATGTATTGTTTTATTAGGGTAGGTGGCATACGACCACGGTTATTCTTTGAACATCACTATGAATATGTATTTAATACATTAAAATATATTACGTGCAAGTAGTTGTTTATTTAATAGACTAAAGATATTTAGATGATTTTTTTTTATATTTTGGCCTCCCTTTTTATATAATTGTACATTATAATTATTATTATGTTAAGTTTGTTAGTTTTTAAATGATGGTAGATATTTTCAAAATAAAACATTTTTACACTGTAGATATTTTCAAAATAAAAAATTTCATATGAAAATACTTATTTTCTTGTTTCATACTTTTTAGAGTGCGATTTTTCAGTAATCGGGTTTTAGTTTTTGTGATTTAAATAGTTATTTTTTTTTGTTGCTAATAGATTTGCAGCTACATTGCAATTTTAGGCTTTCATAAGCTTTAATTATTTGGTCCTTCTTGTTTTGGTTTTTACTATTATTTTTGATAGCCGTGTTTGGGATCTGAAAGTTTATTTTGGTGGTCATTATACATAACACACGTTTTTATTTGATTGTAAATTGACTTAATAAAAGAATGGCGGTAAACTTGGAAGCTTTTTTTTTAATGAAAGATAGCATTGATATGAACAATTTTATTTACGATCTGTATATAATGATATGATTTCTGTACACTTTACATAATAAGTCATCAACTAGATTCAAGCTAACTAGATAGATTTATGAGTATCTTAATATTAGGTAGGTAATGGCTTAATAATTTACAAATTCTAATAGTATAATCGAATGCTGTACAATAAACAGTCGACGTAAATAACTAATCTAGACATTTATTCTTAAATACATAAAATACAGCCATTTACATTATAGAATTGGTATATTATTATTAGTATTAAATCTTTAAGAGCTTAATTGGTAGTACAATTTTACACATTATACTTAAAACAGAGAAGGAAATTACGGTCATTTATATGGAGGTTCCCTACATTGGTAAAGCATTTCTAATTTTTATTTATACAAAATCAGTCTCCTACTATTTGTTAAGTCCGCCGTATGAAATGTACACTAGTAAAAGGAATTAACATAGTAATCTTATAACTCAAGGCAGTCACGCGTTGTCTCATAGGACGTACACCACTGGACGATTGGAATATGTTTAACAACAACAGTATGTCTTGAACCGCAACACACGTTAACTAAGCACTATATTTTATTACTTCTGATTCTTTATTGATTCATCAGAAACAACTTCAAGCACACTTCAGTGTTTCACAGCCTTTCTAACAGTCGTTCCAAGCTCTCACTCAATTTATATTAAATAATTACAGTCTGTCCTTAAAGGTTTAGGAATGACAATACTTAGGTTAAGAGTAGCTACCATTATTTGTAAATTTATCATTTCATGTAATACTTTCAAGACGAATGGAACGAATTATTGATAAATTCTTATAAAATCAAACCAATTAATTTATAGTGAGTAAATATTTAAATTTATCATTTCATGAATCAAAAGACATTTACCTTTTCGGCTTCACAACATTAAAGCCAAAGGCCATGGATATAAATTACATATGAATAGTACAGAAAATTAACTCTAATTTCACATCATGCATAACACTTAGATATTAGATTATAAAATTAAAAAAAAAAAATCTCATTCACCCAATTAGAGGCCGTGTAATGTGAACAAAGGATTCCAAAAATGGTAGTTAACATTTAAAACGGTGACATATCACAGATCACTCGAGACATTCTATAGAGCCTTTGAAACATGGAATGATACTCTATAGAGAAGTTAGAAGCACGCAGTATAGTTCAGGGCGCGAGCGAGTCGCTGTCGTACTCTTTGGGTGCCTCGTCGTCGGAGGGCGCGCGCTCGCCGTAGTTCATGCTCTCAAAGTATTGCTGTGGCTTACCGTTCCACAGAGAGTCGTGGTCACGCGACATGGGTGACGCGTGCGGCGAGTGTGACGCGTGCGGCGATTGTGACGTGAGTGAGCGCAGCTTGGCGTCCACGGAGTTTGCGCGCTCGTACAGGATGGAGCGCGACAGCTCCAGCGCCAGGTTGTCCGGCGGCGTGCAGGGCGGGTAGGGCGGGTAGGGCGCGTGGGGCGGGCCGGGCGGGTAGGCGCGCAGGCCGGCCGGCAGCGGGCGCGCGCGCGGGAACAGCGGCGCCAGGCGGTCGGCGCGCGCGACGTACTCGGCCGCCAGCGCCGCCACGCGCCACCGTTCCTCGTCTTCGGTTCTCTGTCGAAAGGCCCAACCGTTGTTACGGACACCGGACGCTCGTTAAACGTCGCGGTGCTTCCTGCGGCCTGTGCGGGCGAGCTGGTGTTCGCTGACCTTTAATGAGTGTCCGACTCCGCGAAGTGCCCGCGAGCCGCCGCTAGTCATCCTCGACCGCACTGCACGAATGCGTTGCGTACAGGCCGAACTGGATACGTTGGTTTTAACAATAATTAAGAAAATATTATAATGTTATCTTAGTTATTTCCAGTGAGAACTAAATCATACTAGTGAGGATGACTACTGACGCCTTCGTGATTCGAAGAAAAGGTACATAGGTACTGCAATTTTTCGTGATATCTATTGCTACAACTCCACCGTGTCAATAAACATGAACTACCGGGTATTATTTTATGAGTACATCTGTGCATGACTTATTATTCTATTAGTTACTAAACCAATTACCAACAGTGTATAGGCCATGTGATAGCATCGGTGTTTGCTTTGCTATTAGCCAATTTATTCTGTGCCATTATGCCACTATGTCAATATAATCACACAAATAAAAAATACAAAAATAATAAAATTAACACACTCAAAACTAACATAAATAATGTGTCGTATAGTGAGTAGTGGCGAAAATAATTATACAATTTATAAAATGTATTTTTATCTTGCACTTACCATACCAGTCTTCATTAATGTCCAGAAGTCACAAACAATGTTAAAATGTGCACGGAATAAATAACACTCGAAAATGTTTATGTTTAATAATGGTTTTTTATAAGTTAAGGTTTATAGTTTGATTTTGTTGGTATGTAAAATCCCACGCCATTGAAAGATGTCGCACGAAGGAATTGCGAGATATGTACAGATTTAAAATAAAATATCTATGAAAGTAAAACGACTCACAAATTCAGAGTACGACAACTTTTACAAACAAAATGTGTCAATTGATATTAACATGAATATGTGGGCTGGTGACATAAAAATCAATCCAAATACTGACTTTCTACAATGTACTTAATCAAAATAATTATTAAGCTAAGTTTAAAATTTTGATGCAAAAGTAATTATGTCAATACTTTAGGAAAGATGTTGACGCCACCCGAACCGTCGCTATAGTTAGTGACGAGGACACACAATCGTTAGCACATGCTCGCCTACACTACGGACCGACTCGCTCTACGTAAACTAAATAAAACTAGAATCGGGGCGGGCCCCGGCTGTAAAGTAACCGAAGCGAAACGAAACGACAGGGAAACAAAACTTACGATCGACATAATGGCATGCGAGACGCGGCCCGACACGAGAAACTACGAGAACGTCAGGTCCGGCGCGCGCGGGCACTCACACGGCTATGAGCCGGAATCTTTAAAGAACCACGAGTTCCAGAACGAGCGGGCGCGCACCTTGGGGTCGGGCGCGGCCGGCGAGCGCCGCACCGGCACGCCGGACTTAGGCTCGCGCTCCTTGCGCGCCGGAGCCGAGCCGGACCGGCCCGACGCCGCCGAGCGCACCGAGCGCACGGAGTGCGCGGACGGCGGCCGGGCCGGGGCCGGCGGCGCGCGCGGGCCTGGCGCCGGCGCCGGCCGCGCCGTGTGCAGCGGGATGCGCGAGGGGCGGCGGCGCGGCGTGTCGGCGATGCGGGCTTCGTCGTCGTCGTGCTCGTCGGGCATGCACAGCGGCTCCATGTCGCGCATGCTGGAGTGCGCGTCGCGCGGCGAGGCGGAGCGCGCGGGGCTGCGCCGCTTGCCCTCCAGCTGGCGCACGCGGGCGCGCGCTCCTTCCAGCTCGATGCTTTTCTCCTCCAGCTGTGAACAGAGTGCGACTCAAATTAGTCATGAATAAAAGCTTTTTTTAAAATAGCAATATTATCATTTAAAATTAACTTACTTTTATAATTAATTTATTAAAAATGTTGAATTAATTTAAAAATAATTTAGAATTAAATTAAAGTTCAATCATTTAGAATGGCATCTAGCAGGTCAACCTAGGATGTTGTCAGCTGCTTAACCGGGCTATCCTGTGGATGGCTTAACAAGATAAGGCCTCCAGCTAGGGCATAAAACTTATATAGTAAAAAGAAGCAGAAAAGCTGTATTTTATAATAAATCCGGAATATCGGTGAACGTTCTTGACAAACAACATCATGACTAATTTTTATAATTAATAACAGGTTTAATTACGCATTTAGGACGCAAATGCAATTGCGAGAACTGTAGAGGAAGCTTGTCACGACTTTATGAGTCAAAAACACACTAATTTGTTATCCTTCGTCGAGGCAAATACCTGTAGATTTGTTTCATTAGTAAGTAATAAAACTTTACGACTGAACCATAATCTGTACGTTTCTTATCCGAGTCAGGACCTGATACGAGGGTGACACTGAAAGTTCTTAGAAAATCAAAAAACTGAACAAACTAGCAAGTTATTACTTTTATTATATCTTTTCAAAATATTGTCCATTTACATCAATACATCGCTGCATCCGATGAAACCACTAAGAAAAGCACTTTACCCACTCGTCCTTAGGGGTCTCTTCGACGGCATTTTGAAACGCAGCCACTGCTTCCTTGGCGTCCATAAAACGTTTTCGTCGAAGTTTTTCTTTTATTTTCGGAAATAAATAAATAGCAAGGTGCGAGGTCGGGGCTATAGGGCGGGGACCCAGTAATTCCACGTCTGACGTCGCCAAGTAGTCGAGTGTCGTTTCTCCCGAACTTTTTCCAAGACAAGTGGCAAACAATTGTTAGTGTTCCACTCTGCAGTAACTATTTTTCGATCCTCTAAAACAATTGTTGCGTAATGACCTGTCCTTCCGAAGAACGAGGCCACCATCGTTTTTCCCACGCTTCGTCCTCTTTTCACTTTAGTTGGCAAATCCTCGGAAGGAAACAGCCAGACAGCAGACTCTCTTAGTTTCAGGATCATAACAATAATCCAGCTTTCGTCACCCGTAAGTATGTCTAACACAGTATTTGAATCACCTCCGTTAAATCTTTGAACCGTATCACGACACCAATCACCACGACTGAGTTTTTGGCCTCTGTCAAATTATCTGGTATCCACCGGGCACAAAGCTTCCTGACCGCTAACTGTTCATGGAGGATTTTGTGCACTTGACTCATACCGATGCCTAAGCTTGTCCGAATCTGCTGATAAGTCATTCTTTTGTCAGTTTCTATCATACGCCGCACAACACTGATGTTATCTTCAGTCGTCGGCGTAGAAGGGCCGTCCCTCACACAGATCTTCGGTGAGATTAGTGCGACCACGTTTGAACTCATTAAACCAGTTGTAAACAGTGGCACGAGATGGGGCTTCATCGTGAAAGCCCAATCGAAGTCTATCATAACTTTCTTGTTGACTTAAATGACATCAAAAGTCATAAAAAAAATCATTGTATGAAAATTTTCTCGCGTTAAATTCATGCTGATGTGACACAAACAATTTTCAATTTGTCGCCAAATCGCCAAAACAAATGACAAATGAATAAAATACCTACATACGCAATAATATTGGCAAAGAGTTCCATTTTCAAAATTTGAACAATTTTTTTATTATATATTTTACAAGTCTAAAAACTTTCAGTGTCACCCTCGTAAACTTGACAATTCCTTTAGCCCTAAAGTTAATGATAAGGAAACGTTACATAACTTAGCACACGAGCAAGCAATATTTTATCCTCAAATGAAGTATGCGTGCATTTTGATGCAACGCAAGCAAAGCATATCTTCGGCCTCCCAAAGTTCCAACTTATTGTAGACCTATATTTCTAGCTGTCGAGAAATCAATTAAAACTCACTCTGAATTTGAGGTCTTCGTTGAAGTCTCGCGCGTGCTCCAGTCTTTCTATCAGCAACGTGCGCTGCGCGGCCGCGCGTCTCAGGCGTTCGCTGAATACCTGTAACGCACGTTATACCATTAAGTCATGTAAAATACTTGTTTATATAACAGAACATCAACTTGACGACTGAGTTACGTGACGACTAGTTAAATATTGTTCAGTCGTCAAGTTGTCGGACATAAATCAGATAGCTTTACCTATTTCATTGTATTTATCAAAAATAGGCATAGTTAGGGCCTTATCACACTAGCGAGTTGCGAGCCAGTCGAATGCGGGGCGAGTGCGCAGCGAGCTCGCCGCGAGTTCGTAACGTGATCGCCACGAGTGCGCAACGTGTTCGCCACGTTTTCACAATATTTTACACTCGCTTGTCTCGCTCTCTCTTGTAGACCACTAACGTCAACCGCTCCCGTTCCGCAAACGCGGAACACGTTTCGAACTCGCGGCGAGGTCGCTGCGCGCTCGCCCCGCTTTCCACTCGCTCGCAATTCGCTAGTGTGATAAGGCATAGCACTTTTACAGGAAAGGAAAATCAAGCAACAATCTAACACGTTTTATCTAATAGCGTTCGTTAAGATGTTACCATTATCAAACGTAAAAATGAATATTCATGATGAGTCTTAACCTGCGATTCAATAATTATAAAATTGAAAAAAAAAAAGAACAATAATGTAAGAGTTGTCACAATAATTTGGCTTAATAAAGAGTTATCACAAAACCACAAGAATAAAAAGTTATTTTACAATCAAATACACATGTTTTTAGTTTCCGTAACCAAATGTTTAATTATACTAAAACTTGCAGGGTAGGTAGGTGCTAAATGCTAGATCAATTCAAACTGCACGTTTCCAATGTGAGCTAAACATTTTGTCTAACAAATTAGACAAAGTAGCTTTTATTTTGCGGTAGTACACAAGTTCCTGCTTCTTTTTATATAGAAATAAAAACTACCGTCTGGTTACTGTAGCGCAAAAGGACACCAGTTTTTTTAAACTGACATGTTTTATTTAAGAGAGCAACGCAGAAATTAAACTCAATAATTTGAAACTTTTAATTAATATGATTGAAAAAAAATATATAATATATGATTCTTATAATACAAGTGGGTGAGAATGCATATAAAACAATAAAATTAACTTTCAGCATTACTTATTAATGCGATGTTTATTTACATGAACCGTAGACCAGGTATTATTATTGACGTGATATTTAAATAATTAAGATAGGCCATAAATAAATATCAAATCATAAAAAGGAAACGCACTAGTCACCGGTTCAATTGCTATCAACTATTTAGAATAGGCCAAGGATTATGACTTTTATGACGCATGCGTTGCTATAGCGTATGGTATTGTTTTGAACTGTTTTGCGATAGGATAAGCTTTGCACGTGAACGTGATGCAAACAAAAAGCGCAATGTTCATGGCGAGTACTAACATTGTGACGATAATGTTATCTAAACATATAGATGTCCACGACACAAAAATACTTAATATAAACAGGGATTTGGAGTTTAATGGCGGTGTCTACACGATTGCGGACACACTCCATTAGCTCCACAGATCTGCGTAATTCTGCCAAAATCTCTGAGATTACATCACAGCATCAGGCAGCTCGTTAGTGCAACGACAGTTTTAAAAAACGAATAGGACGAATAGGACGTACTTCGTTACCGCACTCGTTCTGCAATTAACAGCTTTAACTGTTTTTATCTTTTTGTTAATGCAACACAGATTTCTAACGACCCAAAAGGCGGGAAATTTCCTAAAATAGACACCTTACCGCAAGTTCCACGCACGTCTGAGATGTTCAAATCGGCACACTAAACAATACGATTGATGATTAAATACAACAAAGTCATAGGCAGACTGATTCAAGTAGGAAAAACTTTAATAGGATATCCTTCAGACCTTGGCCCAGACGGTCTTCTAGTAAATTCTCACTTACATATCTGTTCGCTTATTCCAAATTATCGAACGTCAGTCAACAAATAAAAGCATACCTGATTCTGAACGGTGGAGGTGAGGAGCTGCCTCTGAAGTTCGACAGGATTGCTCTCGAGGAGAATCGCCGCGAACTTCTTGGGGTCAGGCGTGGCGACGCGCGGCGGGCGCGAGGGCGTGTCGAGCGCCACGTCCAGGCGGCCCAGCGGCGAGCGCGGCGAGCGCGGCGCGGGCGCGCTGGCCGCCGCCGCCTCCAGCTGCGCCGCGCGCAGCAGCAGCGCGTCCCGCTCGGCGCGCAGCCGCGCGGTGTCAGCGCACGAGCCGCACGCTCCGTCGGTGAGCGCGCGCGCGAACGACTCCTCCACGGTGTCAACGGGGTGCCGATCATCGAGCTCGCCACGTAGCTGTTCTGCTTCGTCACGTAGCCGCACTCCCTTTCTCTGGATGACGTCGAGCAGCGCCCACAGCTCGTCTTCGAGCGGGCGCGAGCGCGTGGCGGACGCAGAGGCTGACGCTGACGAAGAGTGCGCGTCTTTCCCGCAGGAGGTCTCGGTGCTGAAGCCGGAGTCCTGCACGGAGGGCTGCGGCTTGGCGCGCGCGGCGTCGCCGGCGCCGGCCGCCAGCTTGCGGCGCACGCGCACGCCGGGCTCCCAGTCGCGACGTGTGCCGCTCGCGGGCGTCGACGGCGCCATCTTGGAGCGCAGGTTTGGGAATGTCTCGATGACGAGGTCGCGAAACTCAAGCAAAGCTCCGACTTCATTCTGAAGTTCCTAATTAATAGGAAAAATTCATAAATAATAATCAGAAAGCACCAATCAACAGTTAATGTAATGTGAATATGATCATACGGTTCGCAGTGGTAGCAGAACTCGTCGTTTGAAAGCTAGGTAGCCAAATGGATACACAGCTTTCGCCCGAATGCGAGCCATCATCTAAGTTAACTCTGCTTTTTGGTGCTTGCTTGTGCTTACAGAATTAGTAGTTGTATAAGGAATCTAGCCGTTATATGACTAACCTGTAGAGCGACGAGGGACTTAGCCTGCTCCGAGATGAGGTAGTGAAATGGTCCGGGCGGCGAGCGCAGTTGCAGACACTCCATGCCCGAGCCACCTGACCCGCCGCTGGCGCTGTCTGCACCGCCCGTCTGAAAACAACCACAAGAAAGTTATTGAAATTGTAATTAAAAACGAAGTTATCAAATGGTGTACTGAAAATGAACAAAAGTTTTCTCGGAGTGATGATTTATCTCTTATCTCTGATATTAGTATGATATACAGATGGCAGGTTCTCGCAAGATCACATTGGTAAACATTTATGACAAATCACTAAGGATCACCGTATTTTATCTTTAGCCAGCTAAAACGACCATTGTACACAATACCTACTTGTAGTAATTTAGTAAATCACACAGTCATTAGCAGGCAGGGTTTTTTTTAAGGAACAAGTAATGTCGCCGTGCGCCCCAGCGTAAAATTACGTTATGGTCGAGTGCGTCCCGGACACAGCGTCCACAATTCACGACTCTTTTCCTTTGCGACCATTGTGTGCTGTTGCATTATAAAAATCCATTGCTAAATCTCTTTGAATTGTTCTTACTTCCAACCAAATGTTATTGGGGTGGGACTATACTGTCTCGACTCGAACCCAATTGAATAACTCATTATTGTTACGAGTTAATCCTGTTCTTTCAGGGCATGAAATCATCACATGTCTGTCGGTAACATTAAAATGACCTGATTAGAACAACGATATTTATTAAGACTTCATTGCTTTTTACCACTTCGATAGAAAGTATACTATATTTTTCTTTTTTATTTAACCTCTTTTGTTCCACTGCTCCCCCATACTTTTCCACGTCATGTCAAATATTCGTGTTTAAATTCACAGGTTTCCACGCTGGCAGTGGTCTTAATTTGGTGAAAATAATAAAAGTAATGAGGTGAATAAATTAATGCAATATGTATTTTCCATCAGTTTCTGCCACAAGACCTAGTTTATGGCAATCAGATGTTTCGTAAAACTTGTAGTTAGATGCTCTGCGATGCTTCTCAGACCTCGCTGACACTCAGCAGTTAAAACCTACAATTGACATTTCAAACGTAAATTGGAACTTGGCTATCATTAATCTCAATGTTAGGCTATCAGCACAGTTAACTGTTTTCTTAGTTAGTATAATTGTATAAGTAGTCACCAAAAATAGCTTTTCGATTTTATGCTTACGACGTCCAAAGTTCGCGAAAGTTAAATCAAGATTATTATAAAATAGGCCCACGAATGAGCTGGTCTACTGGTCTGTTATGTAAAGTGCAAATTAATTCAGTTTTGATTAACCACAATTTGAAACATGACTCGTAATTATGAAGCTTAGCGAAACTACAACAATAGGGTATTACACCCATTTTTGAAAAGTGTCTTAATTAAATTCTATAGTACTAATACGCCCTAAAAAAATCACAAAATTTTTATTCAATCGATAAGTGCCATAAAAATGCATTTAAATTTTACATTTTCAAATTTCGCGCGTTGTTTGACGTAAACGCTGGACGCAATGTTGCTCTGTGGTCATGACGTCACTTGGCTATGTAAAAAAATGCGCTGATCTATTATCTAACTATCAGTTGACAGTTGAAACGTTTTAGTTTACATAGCGGTATGACGTAATAACATGGCGGCTACTATTTCATGGTGTTTAACAGATTAGAAAAACTGAATACGTTGAATTTAATTTTAAAATTTATTTTGTTATTTTATGAACTAAAGGCTCCTACATACTGGCGCGACTTTTCGCGCGACGCGGCGCGACACAAAGACACCGCGTGTAGCGCTACAAGCGGTGCCTTTGTGTCGCGACGCGTCGTGCGACAAATCGCGCCAGTATGTCCAGCCTTTATTCAAAGGAATCTATTGCTACATAAGCACTATTCCAAGTCTCACCGGTTTTGACAGTTTTGTCAATAATTTACTACATTTATCGTTTTGATAAGAGTGCTTATGCTACCTACCAGAGAGAATGTCGATGTCGTTTTCAAAGTGCTGATAATGCAGCAGTGTTGAATTTCAACGTTACTTAGTGAGTTTGCGACATACCACTGTTATCGAGGTACGAAAAGATTTGTAGGTATCTCTTGAGATGAAATAAACGTGCATCTGTAGATTCAGTAGACACACTGGCAGTTTTTTTTGTGAATAACATAAATAACGTTATTGAATCTTATTCGTGTGTATGTATGACACGTTTGCTATTGTTGCTGTAAACAATACGGAGTTCCACATTCAGTCGTTATTATAATTGACGGCCTGTCCGAACCACTGCTTTCCTCGTTTTGTGTCAGTTGCTAAAAGGACATCATCTGGTAACAGACAGAAACAGATACATTGACTGATATATTGGACTGGAGAGAGATTGTTCTAACTTCGCTGGCGTTCTACCTACCATGATACGGATAGCCCTTTATTAAACGTTTTTGTCAGCGCAGGCGCTTTACTTTGTGTAATTTATTTCATCACCACTGCTCTAAGAACGGTGAAGAAAAACATCGTGAGGAAACCGCCATGTCCTACAACCAAAAATTTGAAGACGATGCGATGTGACATCTATCAACCCGCACTGGGCCCTCGTGGTGGATTACGGCCCACTCCCTCTCGCAGAGAGTAGGCCTGTATGCCAGCAGTGGGAACGTTATAGGCTGATTATGATTATGCTATTATGCTAAAAGTTTTGTCTGTAGTAATATTCAGTACTGAAAGTTCAGTATTGGTCTTCAAGTTTTGTCATTTTAGATAACTGAATGACGCACAAGTCTCCGTCTGGAAACAGAATGGAACAGTTGGGAAGATAGATGATTCACATATGAAGTTATCAATTTTTGAGTCAGCTCGGGGATGGTGTGAAACTAAGTAACTAACTTGTTTCTATAGAGAATACATTTGAAAGGTAAATGCACTATCTTAACGGTGTCATTTGGGTTGGGTTGGGACAATAACTTAGCCTTACTATGCTTTAACTGTTAACAATACTAAAGTGTCTCGACACCAAATTTGGAAAACAGCAGTCCGTTCTCTTTGCATTCGCAATGAACTGCGTTACTTGCTGGACTCTAGAAAAGGAAAGTTTGCAGGATTGTACAAAATCGTTTCCGCTAGACGTATTTGTTTACGGTTTTGAATAATTCCAAGGCAATTAACGAAAACTAGTTATGTTATCTACAATGGCAGTACGGCACGGTGCAGCGGTGTCGAGAAAGCGCGTTGTGGCGGTAATGGCCGGCCTATAGACTGTTGACAAACGACCGCAACAATCGACGGACTTTTCATTCAATGACACTACGATTTGGCGGTGTCTTAGTTTCACTTTCTTCACAATTGCGTCAGAGCAAGGCCGTGTCTACATCCACAGCAGCTGTGTGTTATTATAATAGCAATTCACTAATGTGCTATGACATTAAGCTGCTCGTCGTGATTAGATGTTAGTGCCGGATCTGTCGATTGTTTATTTTCACCCGGCGAGACGTAACAATATGCAAATTATGAACGCGTGCACATGTACATAACATAATGACACTTTCATAAATGCGAGTAATGATGAGTATTTAGATTGCACACAGTGTTGGATGTCTAAATGTTTATACAATAACGACGGCATCGGCTCTGCTGATCGATGCAGCGGAAGATTTCACCATCTTTAATACTTACATAAAATAAATCAAGTATCTTCAATAACTTGGAGGTACTTGAAAGAAATCAAACGAATCTGCGAATGCGTCATTGTCAAATTGAAGTACATAAACGAAGATTGATAAATCACGTAGATCTGAGTCAGAACAATGAGTCAAAAAACGTTCTACAGTGGTCAGTTTTTAAGTACCTACCTAGTTTAGAATACAGCTCTTATGAGTAAATAATATAATCATCTGTCTAGACTCTTCTATTATTATTATGTTTATACTACACTCATGCTATAAATCCTCTATAAGTTTCTGAAACAGTTAGCTTATTGCTAACATTAAAACAGCCAGTGTCATAGTAATCATAATATCATCCAAACGAGTGTTATAATGTTGTACTAAATTTCATTATGCAACTCCTTTTCAAAAAAAGAGCATTGTCACGCACGCGCGTTCCACTACCACAGCGCCGTAATTAAAAAAAAAAACTTATACGTTATTCAAATTCGTACACGTCGTATCCTGCATTACTCTGTTGTTTACAAAAAACGAGTGATACAAGCTTTGATAACACACCACCAGATATTTCTAATGTAGCAAAAGACAGATTTCTAACCAATTATTATCAGAAACTTTCAATGAATTTACATAGTTACCACCACTGTACAACACACCCTATGGTTTCAGAACCTCTTCTAAAGGATTCATATCATGTGTGTAGATAAAGTCTTGTATGCAACTGTAAATTATCACACGAGGCGAATTCGTGTTTTAATATCCCTTATTATACAACAGTTGCATAAATAACTATCATGTAGGGATTCTGTCTAACCAAATACAGATGAAATCACTACGCGGCCGACTGCCATCTCCATAGTTCAATTTCGTATTTGAGGAATGACAATGTCCTAAGCCCTGAGAAAGGGTTACCTAGATGTCAAAATTAATGAATTTCCATGTGAGAACGATGGGAAACCATAACGCAAGTAAAGAGATCTACGAGATTTACCAACAATCGTTATGAGTGTCGTGACAAGATATTCTAAAATTGTATTGTCACTGGTTTAAACAATGTTGCTGTAGGTAAGTTACTATATAATGATTAATTTTGCAATCTAGGTGCTGTACAATGACAAACGCCTGTGAAGTACGCAGTAAGTGAGTTGACTATGGCCAATGGCTATATTATTCGGATAAAAAATAATACAATAGAAGATTTTCCATCTAACATTTCCATCTAACGTTAACGTTATTGTGATAAAGTTTGAACCATTTTTTGTGTAGATGCTCTGACTCACATTCAATGTTTT
Organism: Atethmia centrago; assembly: GCA_905333075.3. Classification (NCBI taxonomy): domain Eukaryota; kingdom Metazoa; phylum Arthropoda; class Insecta; order Lepidoptera; family Noctuidae; genus Atethmia; species Atethmia centrago. Next base: position 9,610,544 of record HG995377.1, read on the forward strand.
TTGGGTTGAATAAATTAAATATCCATTCTTAGCTATAAATCAAACTTTGGTAATAAAGAACAGATATGATATTTTTATTTTAGTATTTTCCAACTAAGTTTTAGACTGAGAGCTGCTTTTTGCTTCTGTGTTCCATGTTCGTGACAACGGGTATTATAGCAAAACAATCAGGTGTTCCATTATCACTTAATTGCCCAATCACTGAACGTGATACACCACGTACATACGAGTACGTCTTACGAGACGAATTCGTTTCGATGGCCGCTCTACATGCGCCGCGATGAATAACAACCAGCATTATCTTACCGTTAGCGTTAGCCACATTCTCGGGTACTTATTTTTTATTATTATTTCTATAACCACTTATTACATCTGTGTACTCGGCCGAACGTGACGAGTAATCTGCATCGATTAAAATAATGTTACTATTACGAGTACAAATTATTTTCGTTTGTGAATAGGGGCAAGGATGGCGTTCTTAACAATGAGGCGGAAAATTATTATAAGAGATCCGGTCGGTTCATTAGGTAATCGGTTAATGAGAGAGGCATTTCCTGCGTTTTTATGTCATAGAAAATCATTGAGAAGGTTTTCGAAGGTTGTTTTAATGTTATTCGTATTAAACCGTACAGTGTTTTTAATGGTGAGAACTGAAGATTGGATAAGTGTGTATTAGAATTTGCAGAGGATGAGTGTCGACCTTCAATAATGAGTGGATAATATCAAAACGTTGTGTTTGTGTTAAATCACTTTTGTTAGTATGCCATGCCAAAGCACGATTGTAGCAATACAGAATACCGACTGTTCTGTGAGTGTGATGTAAACGAGAAGCAAATTCAATTCCGATTTGAAGAAGAATGAATTTAACACGATCAAAATATCCAATCGACTGTCTACATGATCGATGTTTACCTTTCCATCAGTGCCGCAAAGACCGGCGTGACCTCATATTCACTTTACATCGATCAAGTGAAAACCACGGGTACTAAAATTACTAATCATCAACCATAAAGGTTTTCTATAAAATCTGAACTTACCGCAAGTAAACATAGAAAGCTCGTGAAACCTAAGATAAAGCAAGATAATTACAAACTTGTAAAAGTTATAGCTGTGTAATTATGTATAAAGAGACACGTAGCGAGTGCTATTCACGTTCACTGTGCGTTTACTGGGCCCAGTGCAAAGCAATTATGAGGTGCTTAATTAGAAAGATTAACAGCAACGGTACTTTTGGGCAATCTACGGGCCGTTGTGGAATTTAAAGTTCTAATTTTATTAACGCACGCCCCGTTTTTTTTTAAGACAGTGCATCGTTTGTTTCTGTACGATATTAAGCTGATGGGAGGTAAACAGTTCAACACTCGTCAGTGTCGAAGTGTACGGTCTGAAACATTTGATTATGGATGAGTATGTTACATACTTAGCCATGGTTTTGCTTCTGTGAGCGTGGAGCGTAAAGGTGCTTAAAAAAAATAGTATAGAGGCATGAGGAACAGGGTGTAAAGTTCACTCATCCTCCATAGAAAAGGGAGGATCCTCCGACCGGTGTCGTGTCCGGTGGGCGCGATGCAGGATTTTGCGTGACGTCAGTGTGCTACGTGGCATGTGGCGATGTAGATTGCCGCCACAATAGTATCAGCTGGCAGGAAACTAGTTTCAACTTGTAAACTGATAAGATCAAATTGCGAAAACTTAGTTTCCCCAAGAAACAGATAGCAGGCGTTTGTGCGAATTTTCGGTTGCCTTTACCTGAGTTTTCGCAGTCATTGTACTTACGTTGTTATTTTGGCTCTGAAAGGCTGCTTGCGGGATTTGAAAGCATTATTTTTTTTCGAGATTCTATTTTCCTCATCTATTTTTTTAATCTTGGCGTTAGTTTCAAGTTGTTTCTCTTTCTAGAAAACACGATCGCACTGTAAAATCGGCTATAGGAATGAATAATTATGTTTCTCTGCATGTAGAACCCTTTAGTATTTAATACGCGCCTCAGGTATCACTTCACATCGACTACGAATGCTCACGACTTCGAAGCCACATCAACCATTCCCTATACATAATGTGTATAAAAACACATCTAGTATATCTAGAACATTTGTCATACAAACGAGATATTAGGAACATTCGTGGTCCCACGTTTTTACACAAGCTACAGACTTCTTCACGTAATTGTCAAATACAGAACTGCTGCTTATGTTACGTGATTTGTCGACGTTTTACGGCAAACTAAGAAACGTTCTGTTTTTTTTAAACGAAGCAATAAAAGTGGTCATAAAATTAAGTGAATAAGTTACCTATAGTTTCGTACTTTGTTGCATGTGATATAATAAGCACATATAACAACCTTATTAGGAGCTAATATATGGCTCCCAATAAGGTTTGAGCCGTTTGGGGTTGAAACACTAGGGCCTTGGGGTCCGAGTGCTCTTCGAGTATTTCGGGACATCGCCAAACGGTTGGTAGTCTTCACGTGACCAGAGGGCTGGCCTTTTTCTTAGCCAAAAGAATCAGCATTGCCATCCAACGTGGCAATGCTGCCAGCCTTTTAGGCACTTTTCACATTGACAGCGATGCGGACGAATTTTTTGATGCTCAATGAGCTCTTCCGCCTTTTTGTTATTTTTATTATATACTTGTACGTCTTGTAGGTACTTTTTAAGATTAGTATATCTATTTAAATTTAATGAATTATAAATATCTGTATTAAATATCACCACAATTAACTTAGTTATGAAAGGTCAGAAGGGTTTTAAGCGTCGGTTGAAATTGGAGCGAACTTGGCAATGCTAAATTTTCGTTATTTTGATGTCGGATCAGACAAGTTTTGTTTAAATATTATGCTAGTAAATTAATATTAAACAATTAATATATGCAACGTTTGTATTCTTTACTGCAACTATTAACGAAGAATTGTGATTAACGTTTGTTTAAACCGCTTTACGTACCTACGGCAAATGACAACCACTAACGTTCGTCAACAAACGTATGGAGATATTGGAAATAATAATAAACGAGGAAGAATCATATAAACATGGTTTGTTATAAAGGAGATTCCATAACATATTGACGTGTTTTATTGGAATTCATAACGTAAGCGAGTTGACACTAAAATACAACACGCAAAAGAAGAAAGTGATAATTAATACAAAAGGCATATTGTTAGCTCGTGTGCTCATGAATGTTATAATAAAATATTATTAATTCAACACAATTATAACTTAAAATCTGTATTCAGAGCATTTCAATGGTTCTAAAACAATGATAGTATTTAGGTCGCATTAAAAGAAATCTATTCATGTTGTTGCCAACTATTATAATATAGAAAGCCTTTTATGGAAGCCATAATAACGCGAGTCGCGGCACAGAAAGGAGACACTATTTGCATGATAATACAAAACAAATTCTTTATGACATGGAATAGAAAAAGTTTGCCCGAGGCGGAGTGGTGACAAGCATTTTGCACCTGGGAAAACATACCAACGTTGAGGTAGAACCAACAGCTAGTTTGTGCGAAACGTATGCAGATACGATACAGTCGAAATTCGCAACCATTATTGCAAGTGACACTGCAAATAGGAGGGGCAATAATGTGAACTGTGACATAATATTTACAACATGATGTAGATACTTTCATAATATTTGCTTTGATTGATGTCAGGTCAGGCAGAATCAGCCGCATCACTGGCCGTTCAACCGGTAAATTATTAAAATTAGCTTTTTGCAAAAAATGAAATCGTGAACACTATCGTATTCATTGTCCTATTTTAAGAGGTAAATGTAAACCGCACTGTCAGGCGTAGGTACATCCGTATGCAAATGGCTGCGCTACATCTAAATTCTGTGTTCACGTTCAGTAACGAAATGAAAATTTAACTAACGAATTTATTCGTCGTTGAAAATTGCAGTAAGAATTTTCTTATAAATATTTTTTCATTTTGAATAGCTCTCACTTTTCGCTTTTCGGTAGGTATTGGATTTGAAATACATGTTAATACAATAAATTCTATCTAGCAATGTAATCGTTGTTTGCAAAAGATCGAAGCCACAAAAGTCCTTAATTGTATACGAAGAGGTTTTAAATAAATTAAGTTGGCTTCGATTTTGCAAATTGGATTTATAAGAGGTATAACAATACAAAATATAAGATGATTTAAATTAGCAAGATCAAGGTACCCCAATGGATGAAACAAGGCTGGAACATTTTTTAACTAAAAAACATTATAAAGGAACGAGCATATCATTTACAGCGCCATATTTTGCGTGCAGTGTGTCCATGAATTATGTTAGAACACGCGATTAATAATAAGTATAAGTCATTAAATAGCAAGTACAAAAAATAGGACACACGTATACCAAACACACACAAATGTACGCCAAATGTACGGACAAAGATACAAAAAAGTACTGGAGTACCCGAGCAAAAAACATTATTTTTAAAGTAACCTAACACGCTATGCTTAGGGCCCCCTAAGCATAGCGTGTTAGTTAAACTGGCAAAGGCAAAAAACATTCCATAACTAATACATAGGGATGTAATGCTCTGATTCCCCCAATACATACGGCTATACGTAGGTACAGCAGATACCTTTACCTTCAATATAATTTCAGTTATTCCTCAATATATCGAATTCAACACATTCTATATTATTGTAAAATCAAAACTTGACTACATTTTGATGACAAAATTTCCGATACTTGCTTGTTGAATCAGAATGAATCTGGATCCTTATTGATATAATATTAGAAATATTTAAAAAAATAATAAATAAAAAAATAAGACAAATCAAAAAACACAAAACACAAACAAATTAAAACAGATAAATTAAAATTGGACAAATCTAGACAATTATGGGGAAAAAGGCTTGATTAATGACTTGGTTAGGTGGGATCGAATCTCAAGTTTACGACGCACACACAGACCACAGAGTTTTTCAGTCAGGAACTCAGGAATGTCAATAACAAGAAAAAGAACCAAGCAAAATGGATTCCAGGTTGCAGAAAAAATGTGTTGATTACTGGACAAAAAATGCTGAGGTGAACAAACATTGTTGTGAAAAGTCAGTAGATTGTACACCTTTAGCAACATCAGAGTTGATTAAAGCAATTTCGGTGTTATTAATTACTTTGTATTATTTTATAACTGGTAATATATGGGATGATGGTTTTATTGCATTGAAAAAACCCTGAACTCTGGTGTTTATAGTCAGAAATGCATTCCGTAAAAGGAAAATGCTTCAACAATTACAATAAACGTTTCCAAATTATTCTACGCTGCTAGAGTATCCTTTTCAACTTGGTCTTAAGCTGTGACAAAATCTTTAAACAGTTAATAACTTGGAAAATACCCAAGAAGAATTGACGATAGCAACCGTGACTGAATTAGATGTTGGCAAACTGTTTGACACTTGCCAAATAAATAAAACAAAACAAGTGAGGATCCAATCAAGCGTTGCGTGCTTTCACTCTTTGGCTTGCTCGCTCGATTTTAGGGTTAATTTTCGATATTATGAGACCTCGAGATCCGTGGCAATCGATTACACTATCGATATCTACTCGTACATAATCCTCATCAACTTTTTGTTGCAACAGCTAATGAGACAGACAAAAAGTTTACTGAGATCATTGTGGAGCAACAAAAAATGTAAGAAGATCACGGACTATTATTTTTGTACACTCGACGTCAGATATATTGTACCAAACAAGATGATCAAATACTTCTGAACAATTTAAAATGTCAATAAGTTCCATACGCTACAACTTACCATTAATATCTGAACATTAATTACTTCATTAATATCTGAGCAGATGCTTGTCAATAATTTTTGGTTAGTAACGTGTATAGAACACACAACTAACCAAAAATATCTGAACACTTACAACGTCAAGTGTATCTACGCAGATAGGGTGGTCTAAAATATCTGAGCAGTTCTGGAAAAAATGCAGTAGGAAGTGCTTCCAACTTTATTATAAATACAATTTAAATAGGAAATCTTTTGCTTATTTATATATTATGATAAAGCTGGTAAATAACATTTTTCAGTCTTGTCATCACTGTCATGTTAAGTGTGTCATGCAATAAATAAATTCAGACAAGCAACGCATTATAGGTATTGGATTATTGATTTTAATTAATGTAATATGAGTTCATACCGTATAGATGCTGAATTAAAATATAAAATAATTCAGTTAATAGTTGTGGTTTATCCGTAACAGACATCGCCGATGTGCTAGGGATAGCCGTAGTACATATTATGGTGATGAATGCTAAAAATATTTAACAGTTACTATCAATACACATTACGACTGTCAGAGAAAAACTATACTCGTATATTTATGGCAAGATGGCAGTAAGAGGGAACTTTGAATAATCGTGTTTCATATGGTCGTGTAACAACAAGAAACCAAGACATGGCTATTCTAGACAAGGCCCGAAATGAAAGATTTATGAATACTAGGTACAATTAAAAAGTTAAGTTACTACAATTAAAAAGTTTAACACAGTAATTTGAAAACATTTTAAAAGCCAATTATTTTTAAAAGAGTAACCGAGGAGTTTCTTACCGGCTCTTCCTTAGGAAAAGACTAATTGAAACCGTGCACCTCGCTTCTGCCGTTACATAAGTGCCCATGTAGGTTTAGGTGAAATAAAATACTTTGATTTTTATTTTGATTTTACACACTTTTCAAGAATGTTACAAGTATCCAGTAGGATGTGCAAAAATGGCCCTGATGAGCTTGTAGAAATAAGTGGATGAATGAATTCAATGAATAATAAGGAAGTTCTTGAAGATACTTTTCTTCCAACTGTTAAAGTATTTTATCAAGATGAACATATAACATTTATTGAAGACAACAACTCAGTGCATAATGCTCGTACTGTACAAGCATGGATTAATGAACAGAGAGACCTTACTTTAATCAAACTACTGCCAAAAAGTCCAGACTTCAGTCCCATTGAAAACTTATGGGGTCCTATAAATCACGCAGTAACGAATTAGGTAAGCTCAGTGTTTGTCTGCGATGATATACTTGACGTGTGTTCAGTTATTTTTGGTTAATTGTTTGTAAGGAAATTATTGATAAGCATCTGCTCAGATATTAATGAAGTGGTGTATGTTCAGATATTAATGGTAACTTGTAGTGTATGGAAATTATTGACATTTTAAATTGTTCAGAAGTATTTGGTCACCTTGTCTGCTACAATATATCTGACGGCGACTGTATTGAAACAGATTTTCTTCATGACGTACTAACAGTGTCATTAGAGGAAGATTTAATCAAAAATCAATATCAAAAGTCTTTTATTCAAACTAGGCTGAGAATCAGCACTTTTCTAACGTCAAAATTACATAAGACAGTCCCTCAAAAACGCCCGCCCTTCACCACTTCCTAGTGCTTTAGCTGGGAAGAAGAAGTGGCGCAACAAATTCCCCTGCAGCACATCTGTCTGTTTAGTTAAACTTGATTCTATACAACTCGTATGCAAAGTAATGAACACTACGAAACACAAAACATTAAATTAAATTACTTTTCATACCTTAACTAGCATACGCAAATATACCAAAAAAACAATGAAAACTGTTCTCAAGCAGACATAAAAATTATTATTAATATACTTAAAGTGTGAATGCGTATCTTAACTGTTTTAACATTAACGAGGAAACATTGTGTAAAAGGAAATGGGATGATTTATCAATGAATGAAGAAATAAAGAAACATTCAACACTAATTCTTGAGAATGAATACATGCAAGATAGTGGGTTTAATTCAATAGTGCGAATCAACTAACTTCAAGTTCATATTTTGCATATTAGGCACATTGGTCACACCTTTGACTTTGAAAGTAGTCTTTCTGGCAGCAATTTTTAATTATAGACAGTTTTGTAACTGTTCATACAGTACGTGATGATAATTGTTCAAATAAGTGCAATACACGATCTCAAGCAGCAGAAAAAGTATTAATACTTTTATATATTCGCAACAAAAGGTAAAAAAACAACCTATTACATTACTTCTAAAGTGCATAAGCATTATGTGTTCATGTGTTGATAGGCGTTCATTAAAATGAATAACAATAGAAATAAATTACACAAATTGTCTGGGATTGAAATTGAATGAACTTAGATTTATCTTGCTTTCCATCACTTGGTGACACGTTTTCGGTTGTGAACTCACTTTATGATTATAATCTGAATGTGCTCTAAGTTGCTCTACCATTTAGCAAATTTCAAAGGATATCAAAACCAGATATAACAAAAGGGTGTATCACCAAATATGGAACCATAAACTAATAATACAAAAAGCTTGTAACAATGCTATAAAGCGAATTCATAGTATTAAATTATTATACATAACACATAATCAGCCTATAATGTTCCCACTGCTGGGACACAGGCCTCCTCTCTGCGAGAGGAAGTGGGCCGTTATCCACCACGCGGGCCCAGTGCGGGTTGGTAGATGTCACATGTCTTCGAATTTTTGGTTCTAGGACATGCCGGTTTCCTCACGATGTTTTCCTTCACCGTTTTTGAGAGCAGTGGTGATGAAATCATTTACACAAAGTAAAGCGCCTGTCCGGATTCGAACCTACGACGTACAACTCGTAAGTCGCGGCCGTTACCACTGGGCCACCACTGCTCTCAATTATTATACGTGTATGTATTTTAGTTGGAAACTAGTGCACGCATACGGAAAAGGCCCGCATGCCCGGTGAACAGCCAAGCGTGGTCGAGCGCCGCCCAATCGCCCACAATGCGTGAAACAAAACCGGTGCATGCGGCCATTGAAAAAAAAAAAACAATTGCATGTTAAGGGACCAATTTTAACGTATTTCCTACACGGATCTAATCAAATCATTGCGCGGCAATAATTGTATCGATCGAAAAACCGCCGTAACTCTACTTAATTGCAAAGCAACTGCAAATCAAGTAGAATGCATAGTATTCATATAAAAGAGAGTCCATTCCCATAGCTGACAACTCAATATTGCCAATATCGAAATCGTTATTCGTGAGTTTTTATCGAATTAAACTAAGACTATTGATATTGACTACACAATAGCGACACTCGAAACAGAGATAAGAAAACCAAGTAATATTGACAAGACAAACGCTCAGTACGTTTTTACAAATAATCCCATTGACAATAATAAATCGAACAATGCAACTGGCACATACAATCATTTCGTACGTCGAGTTTGCAAAATAAACCATTCAGTTCACATAATGACGCAAACATCGCGTTCAATCATTGAATTAATTATCAAACAACCCTTTGTGAACTCTAACAATAAATAATAGTCCTCGTGGACATTCTTGTCTATGTGAATACTCAGTGCAGCTGTAATAATATAAATGGTCAGGCTATCTTTTCTTTATACGAAGCTTCTTTGAAAACACAGCTAGCTCTTCCTCCTTAAATGACCAAATTGATCACAATCTTTGTGGTTATCTCCATTAGAATTGGATTCATATCCATTGTCATATATTCCATTGGATAACGTCTTGTTTTATGAATTTGTAGGGCATCCTCCTCTCAATTTCAAATATTACTATCATCCGCAGGAATACCAGCATAAAGTATTCCTAATAGCCTCGATGTTATTTCTAAACTAATCGCCTCTCATTGAACGCTCGACCCCTCACGTACGCAAAATATCGACGCACGTGCACGTACACATATGGCCTCTACAGAATATGTGCAATCTAATTAGGCTCATAATCTTGATATTCTTCACTCCAGACATGTCATCCTTATTGACATTTAAAGGTCGGGTTGTGCAGCTGCCCCATTGCAAGAACAATGTAATTGTCGCACCTGTGATCGGAGAAAGAAAGGAACGAATTATGAGCAGGCACCGTTGTTACGAGAACGGTGCTTGCTCATAATTCGTTGATGACAGGGTGAGGTGATGACTAAAGAGCCTATCGCAATTAACGATAACATACGAGAAAGTCTTTTAAAATCTAAATACATTTTGCTCTATGGCTCTATTTACAAAAGTACACCACAAAGCTATAACTGTTGCGATGTGGCTGAATAGTACAATGTTGACTTGACTAAAATTGCAATTTCAAACTTTCCATTTCACAATGTTGTACAAAAGAACATAGTTTCTGTTTATATACAAGCAATAAATTAGTAGAATTGACTCGTAGGATGTTGTGCCATACATGGCTGTGTTTAGCGGCTCATTCACGACTCATTGTTTCAGAGCGAGCGTGGGCGCATGATTGTTGCACCCACCATCTATTCCGAATGGCTGATGAATTGCAACGTGCGAAACGTATTTATCCCAATTAATCTCGTACGGTGGAACGGATGCGTTTTAATCAAATAAATATTGGATACAATAATCTAATGCAGTTACGATTCGGTAAGTTGCTGAAATGTTAAATTAAGTGGAACGAAATTATTGAAATCCTTTCAGATTCTGGACAAGATAGATATGAGAAATGCATGAAGGTTACGAAAGCTACCAGTATATCTAGATATAAATTATTAGCACGAGCCAAAGAATATTCATGAGCAGATAACGCATAAGTAACCAGGTGCGCTAAGCAACGATTAGGGCGTGCCCAAGTTACGGCTGACTGTCTGCCGCAACCCAGCCTAGTGCGTCATTCATTAGGCACATTATACCATGCGTAATAAAACCACTAATGCCATACCGATCCACATGACAAGACACATCAAAACAAGAGATCGTTGGACATTGTATAACTAGATTCCATTAAACACGATAAATAATTGCGGGAACGTTTCACCACGTTGATTATCTTTCACAATAGCCCGAAACGAAACGTATCAATTACAAAAATTACACGAAATATAGGTGGTATATTTGTGGTTACTTATTATTACGATGTTCACAATTGATTACATACTGGTGTTCCGTGCAACTAAGTATGCAAATGAAATGAAAGGGTTACTGTCCGTGAGTAATGATTAATAATTGTTATCCAACATGTTTCAAAAGTTAACGGTAGCATACATTATTGGTAACTTTTTATGTACGTCATAACCATAACGAGGTGGAACATTGAAGAAATAGCTGTCTATATAATCAAAGCATGTAAATTGAGAGGCGTTTATCAAAAAAAGCAACAAATTATTCAAATTGAGCCATTGTATTATTCATATCCATTTATTCATAATGACAATTGCATATATTACTGCTAACTTAACGGGACTTAAGACACCATTGAATGCACTTCCAGTGATTCCTTGTGTTAATACGAGTACAAGCTAATTAATTACTTGTAATATTATTTAATTATAATTCCTCATGCAGCGAATATTCTCATAACTATATTGTGTAAATTCTTAATTTTGTTGCGTTGTTTTAATTCAACGGATGGAATTTGTATGTGGTATATGTGGCAGTATTAAAGTAAGCGTTCGCATTTTTAGCATGTTTGTAAAATGTTTACTTTGCAATATTTAATGCTATAGTGTACCAGAAAACATTAATATAAATTTCCAACTACGTTATTACAATTTCAACAAGTGAAGCTATTTATTATCATACAATACCAAACAAAAACGAATTTAAGAAACAAAAGCAAAATGTAAATCTTTTTTAGGCATAAACATCTGAAAATCTAAAGAGAAAGTAATTGAAATAGCGTAAACACAGAAGATTAAAAAAACATTAACGTTTTCACTTGAGTCCCAGACCATTTATCCGAAAATTTAGTAAAACAGCTATTTGCTCCAACAGGCTTCTATTGTATGAAGACGATGGGATTACTGTGTGCTTGGTCTGAATTAAATATTTTCAATTTCAATAAATTATAATATCTACCTGCAAAAGTTAAATGCCGAAAATCAGTTTTATACCTACCACAGTGTTGGTGGGCCGGACGCCGGTGGCGGCCCCAATTCGGAACGTGTGGCCGGGTTTGCGGAGGTGGTGCTAGCCCTGATCAAGGGGGTGGCCGTGAAGAGGCTCAAGTCCTCTAAGGACCAGGCCATATCCGCGGCCACGGCCTCGATTGTGGCGGCAGCGGAGGCCCTTCACCTAGGGCCTCCTTCAGACGGCATGTCGGAGATGCGGGCGGAGGTCGCCCGCCTGACAGCCGCCATGGAGCTTCTCAAAAAGGAGAATGAGGAGCTCCGAGCGGACCTGGCTGGGCTCAGAAGAGCCGACTCCCAAGGGGAGCCGAAGGGGGGGCAGCAGCATGGGTAGGGGCGGCCCGTGCCTGCTGAAGACCGGGTTTTGACCCTGGTGCGGCAGGAGATGGCTTCCTTGCGGAGTCGTTTCTCCGCTCTTGAGGCCATAGTCCTGCGCCACCCGTTAGCGGCGAGCCAGCCGGCCTCGGGCCAGCGTAAAGCCCCGTCGTATTCTGCCGCCACAGCTGGCACGGCCAAACCGGGGTCGTCGGGGCAGCCAAAGGGCGGAACGAATGCGCGGGCCGCGAAGGCTCCAGCCCCAGAGGCGAGGACTCCAGCCCCGGCGGCGAGGGCCCCAGCCCTGGCGGCGAAGGCTCCGGTGGCGAGACGGCCGCCCCCGCCTCCTAAATCTCTTCCGGCCGATGCCGAATGGCAAGTAGCCGGGGAGAAGAGGATGGCGGCTAAGTCAAAAAGGGCGGCCAAAAAGAGGGAGAGGCGGCAGCGGCGCAAGGAGCGAACCGCCGCGGCTAGGCTCCGCGCCCCGAATTCCGCAGCTGTAGTAATCACACTACAGCCGGATGCGGAAAAGAAGGGCGCGTCCTACAGGTCCGTTATGGCGAAGGTGGGTGAGGTGGTGCGCCTCGAGGAGCTCGGCGCTGCCACCGGCCTGAAAATGAAGATAACGGCGACTGGGGCCCGAATGGTGGAGGTCCCCGGCGCGGCCAGTGGCCCGGCCGCTGACGCTCTGGCCGAAAGGCTTAGGGCGTCCCTAAATGCGGACGAGGTCCGAGTGTCCAGGCCCACCAAGTGCGCTAGCATGCGCATCATGGGCCTGGACGACTCCGTGACGGAGGACAAGGTGGTCGCCGCAGTAGTTAGGACTGGGGGGTGCTCTGCCGAACAGGTGAGGGTGGGCACCATCCATCCTGACTCCGCGGGGCTGCAAACCGTTACGGTGAGCTGCCCCGTGTCGGCGGCCAAATATATTGCGAGAGAGGGCCAAAGGCTATTGGTGGGCTGGGTGTCCGCACAGGTCAAACTGCTGGAGCCCAGACCTCTGAGGTGCTTCCGTTGCCAGGTGGGCGACCACGTGCAGGCCAATTGCACCTCGGAGGTGGACCGCAGCGGTCTCTGCTACCGCTGTGGTCAGCCAGGGCACAAGGCCGGCTCCTGCAACGCCACGCCGCACTGTGCCGTATGTGCGGCGGCTGGCAAGCCGGCCGACCACCGAATGGGGGGCAAGGCAGGCCTGCACCCCACCCGCCAAAGCCAAAGCCAGGGCCAGAGGCAAGCCCTCCGCCACCGCCGTCACCGCCGCAGCCGCCACCACTGCCACCGCCGCTGCCGCCTCCAACACCGCTGTCGTCGCCGTCGCCACCGTGGCCGCTGCGGCAGGCCCCTCTCAGGGGGCTGGGAAGGAGGCCCAAGAGGGGGCTGACATGGAGTGCCATTAATGGCTCCATTACGCCTCCTCCAGGCGAACATCAACCACTGCGCCGCCGCTCAGGATCTGTTGCTCCAGAGCATGGCGCAGTGGTCGCCCGCCCAGGGATGACTGGGTGGAGGACCTGAGCGGCTCAGTGACCCTAATTTCGTCGGCCGCCGCCGGTACCCCGTCCCTCGAGGCCGTCAAGAGAGGACGGGGCTGCGTAGCAGCACGGTTCGGGGAGATTGTCGTGGTAGGGGTCTACCTCTCTCCGAACCGAACTCTTGCCGAGTTCCACAACTCCCTTGCGGAGTTGAGAGACGTCGTCGTCGGGTTTGGTTCCCTCCCCGTGTTCGTCCTCGGGGACTTCAATGCCAAGAATTTGGCTTGGGGTTCCCGGTTAACGGACACACGGGGCAGGATGGTGGAGGACTGGGCTCTGGAGACAGGCCTGGTCGTCCTAAACCGGGGTTCTGTCCCCACGTGTGTGCGGATGCGGGGTGAATCAGTGGTGGACATCTCGTTCGCCAGCCCCGCTCTGTCGCCGCGTGTAGTTGACTGGCGTGTCATGGAGGGGGTGGAGACCTATTCCGATCACCGGTATATCCGGTTCGACGTCTCCACCCAGACCTCGGACGCGCCGGTCCGACGGGCCCCGAGTGGTCCGCGGTGGGCGCTGAAGCAGCTGGACCGGGAGCTCCTCCTGGAAGCCTCGATCGTGCAGGCCTGGGTGTCACCACCGGACAGGCCTGCCGACATCAACGACGAGGCGGAGTGGTTCCGGGAGGCCATGTCCGACATATGTGACGTGGCAATGCCCCGGGTCCAGCCTGGACGTGCCTCGCGCCAGGTGTACTGGTGGTCGCAGGAGCTGACGGCTCTGCGCACTGCGTGCGTGGCTGCGCGACGCCGGTACACCAGGCACCGCAGGCTCCGTATCAAACCTCCGGATACGGAAGCCATTCAGGCGGAGCTATACGAGGGGTACAGAGCAGCGAAGACCGCCCTCCAAGCGGAAATCCTGCGGGCCAGGGGGTTGGCCCGCGAGGAGTCGCTGGGGACTCTAGACAGGGACCCGTGGGGACGCCCGTACAAGGTGGTGCGGGATAAACTCCGCCCATGGGCTCCCCCGCTAACGCAGAGTCTCCGGCCCCAGCTTATGGAGGACGTGGTGAGCGCTCTGTTCCCTTCGCGAGGGGAACACTCCTCCCCGCCTATGGCTCCGCCTACTGCGGTGCCTGATGCGGATCACACCGCCGACGACGACGACGATGCTCCGGAGGTGACCGAGGGAGAAATGAGAGCGGCGGTACGCAGGCTTAATGCCAAAAATACCGCCCCAGGACCCGACGGCTTACCTGGGAAGGCCTGGGTCCTGGCCTTGGAGGCTCTCGGGCCTCGACTTAGGGGGCTCCTAAGCGCATGCATGGAGAGGGGCCAGTTCCCGCTTCGCTGGAAGACGGGGAAACTGGTCCTCATAAGGAAGGCAGGGCGCCCTGCGGACTCTCCGTCCGCTTATCGGCCCATCGTGCTACTCGACGAGGTGGGCAAGCTCTTTGAAAGAGTAATTGCAGACCGCCTCGTCGGCCAGCTGGTGCGGGTGGGGCCGGATTTGGCGGAGAGCCAGTTTGGTTTCCGCAGAGGGCGCTCTACGGTGGACGCCATCATGCGTGTGCGAGCCCTGACGACGGGGAATGCTGTTGCCCAGGGTGGGGTCGTCTTGGCGGTGTCCCTAGACATCGCCAATGCCTTCAATACCCTGCCCTGGAGTTGCATCAGGGAGGCACTCCGGTATCACCGGATGCCGACCTACCTCTGTCGTGTGGTCGAGGCCTATTTGACGGACAGGGCCGTCATCTACCCCGGTCACCAGGGAGTGTGGAACCGGCAAGAGATGTCGTGCGGTGTCCCACAGGGATCGGTCCTGGGGCCGCATCTGTGGGACATCGGATTCGACTGGGTGCTGCGCGCCGACCTCCCTAGCGGCGTCAGCGTAGTGTGCTACGCTGACGACACGTTGGTCCTGGCGCAGGGGAGGTCGCACTAGGCGGCGGCCGAATTAGCGGCACGCGGGGTTGCGACAATCGTCGAAAGGATCCGGCAATTGGGACTCGAGGTGGCCCTGCACAAGTCCGAGGCCATGTGTTTTCATGGTCCTCGGAACGCGCCACCGTTGGGGTCCCAAATAACGGTAGGAGGGGTTTCTATCGGCGTCGAGTCGACGATGAAGTACTTGGGACTCGTCCTCGACAGCCGGTGGAACTTCGTGGAGCATTTCCGACGTTTGGCTCCCAAACTGGAGCGGGCGGGCGCTGCATTGAAGCGGCTCCTGCCCAATCTAGGGGGTCCAAACGCCTCCTGCCGGAGGCTCTACGCGGGGGTCGTGCGGTCCATGGCCCTCTACGGGGCACCTGTATGGGCGCGCTCTCTGGCGCTGCGGCCAGCCCGCCGGTTGAGCGCGGCCCAAAGGGTCATGGCCATCCGGATGGTCCGAGGATACCGCACGGTCTCCTGTGAGGCAGCGAGCCTCCTTGCCGGATTGCTGCCATGGGATCTGGAGGCAAAAGTCCTCGCGCACGTATGGGAGTGGCGCGAGGAGGCGAAACGCCGGGGCGTAAGCCCGCTGCCGCGAGAAATCGCGGCACAGCGGACGGAGCTCCGGCGGGATCTCATGGCGTCATGGAAAGTACGGTTGTTGCAACCCAGTGCTGGGCACGCCACGATTGCGGCGATAAGTCCCCTCTTTGAGGAGTGGCTGGAGAGGCGCCACGGCGTCCTCACCTTCCGCGTGACGCAGGTCCTCACCGGACACGGCAGCTTCGGGAGGTTTCTGTGTCGGATAAGGCGGGAGGAAACGTCCGGGTGTCACCACTGTGTGGATCGCCTGGAGGACACGGTGGAGCATACGGTGGAGGTCTGCCCGGCTTGGGCAGAGCACCGCCGTGTCCTCGTGGAGGCGATCGGCGGCAGAGACCTCTCGCGTCCGGCCCTGGTGCAGGCCATGGTACGGAGCGAGAGGGCATGGGCAGCCGTCACCTCCTTCTGCGAAGCAGTAATGCTCGCGAAGGAGGAGGCGGGACGGTTGAGGGAAAGGCAAGTTTCGCGCCCTCTCGCCCCTAGCCGCCGCAGGAGACGCCCTAGGCGTCGGGAATCCCGGGCGGATTTCCGGCCACCGTAGGCGCGGGCTTGCGGACGGTGAGCAATGGGTAGCTCACCGTCCGGTAAGGACCAGGCCCGGGTCGACGGCGCGTCGTATTCCACGCGCGCCTCAAAGAGATGTCGTCAGCACAAAAGTAGGGGTCCACTAGGGCCGATGCCTGCCGGGGTCGCGGGAAGGTACTTATGGGTCACCGAGGCCCCCGCAACTCAGGCAACAGGAAGGAATACGGGTGGGTTTTAGTCAGTAAGAGTCTGACACACCCTCCCGCTCCGCCCAGAGCGGGAGAAGTTATTTGATGATTTCCCACGCCAAAAAAAAAAAAAAAAAAAATACCTACCACAGTGAACAAAATCCATCCAACATGGCAATGATATGGTAATAAGCGAACGAGTGCCACAGCTCAAAGTCATCCTGCAGGTAATGTTGCGACAATATGTCCCCAGGAGAAGACACATAAACCCCAAGTTAGAGAGTAAAGGTTGGGGAATACTATCGATGTACCTGTGATCTTGAGGTATTTCAGCTGAAAGTGGAGAAAAAAAGTGTGAGATGGCTTCATAAAACCGTACAAGAATCTGTTTTACAAAAGGTTCGAAACTGGAATTCACAAAAACGGGTGGAAACACTAGGGCCATAGGGTCCGAGTACACACTTAGTCGAGACATCGCCAAGCGGTTGGTGGACTCTTCACGAGAACACAGGGCTGACCTATGTTTGGCTAAAGAATCAGCATTACACACAACGTGGCTCTGGCCCACATTGTATGCAATACTGATTCTTCCTTTGGGCACTTTTTCTGTTGACAGCGATACGTTCGAATTTTTTTTCTGACCTGTGATTATTTCTCCTCCCTTTTTAGATACTTCTACATAGTATTATTATAATTTTAAGACTTTTAAGATTTTAAATTATGTCAATATTATCTTGAAAATTAAAATTGAGATAGATTATACTCTAAAAATAAATACTTAAATCTATCTATATATACACGTAACATTTTATAAAATTGCTATAACTGCAATATCACCATTGGTGAGATCCATGATCAACAGAATTTTCTAGTCTTATCAAAGTTATTTTACCTCTGACAGTTACCTTATAGCAACGACAACAAAGAAGAAAGAAAGTTATGCAAAATCAGTGGTAATTTGACTGTGAAAGACCTGTATGTTCATTTTTTACGAAAACATTTGACAATCACGTGGCATACGTTAACCGCGTGTGCCAATTTTACAAGTTTGACACTTTTCAGTGTAACGAAAGAATTCAATGTTTCTGTGTATGTAAAACAGACCAATAATATCGATTAAAGAGATCTAATAAACACCATAATTATTAAATGCGTCATAACATGCAATTCTGGGGGAGGCCTATGTCCAGTAGTGGACGTCTTTCGGCTGAAATGATGATGATGATGATGATGAACATGTAATTCGTAGTATATTAAAAAAACATTGGGTGGTTTTATGAGAACAAGATGCAAGTTGAACTTTTTTTCGGATCGTAGGCATTTAACTGATCCTTATCAGTTGCCGTCGACCCGGCCTGGGCCTTACCAGGCCCGGGTCGACGGCGTGTTGTGGTCCATGCGCGCCTCAAAGAGATGTTAGCACAAGTGTAGGGGTCCACTAGTACCAATGCCTACCGGGGTCACGGGAATGTCTGAAAGGGTTACCGAGGCCCCTGGCAACACAGGCAACGAGCCAAAGTTTTGACTAACATAATGAAATGTTTGACACAAGTAAGATTATGCATATCGACCCATGTCAAACTAAGCTTAACAACTTCCTTGTTTCCATATATTTTCTTCTACCTATAAATCACCAAATGTCCCAACTGATTTCACTACTTCACAGTAATATTGACTTTGGTAAATATCTCCACTCCACGATATACTGATAAAAGGGTTTGGTATGAATATTATCGCTCCAATAGACGAGTTGATTTGAAATCTACGGCTAACTGATATAAAGAAGTTCATTTTTCATAAATTATTTGAAGATCAACAGCTGTGAGTGATAGATATGAATACATATAATAATAGGATATTAGAATAGAACGTAGAAAACTAACGAATCGCAACTTCCGTTTGTTAGCAATTTCTAACATATAAAACATAATCGAACCAGTAAATTACGGAAAGAAAAAGCATACTGAATATTGAGGAAATATTGTCACTTTCATTCGATCATCGATCTCTAGATGTTTTCTAGTCAATCATCGCAGAATAAATAACATTGGTCATACCATTGAAATGCACTTTACGGAACAATAACAGCAAAGATTGAATAGTCTGTGATAAAATGAAATATTTCGAGTTTAAAGCTAAAACGCATTTACACATTCTAACCAGCGCAAGGCCAACAGGGCAATACTCGTATTACGAACATTGACCTAAACCCGACCAAGTTGAATCAATAAGAATTTTTATATCAAAAAGATATTTGATATTAACAAAGAAAAGTAAGAATTGAGGAAACTACTTCAACGTCTAGATACTGATCGTTCACAGGACAGTATTGTGTGTAGTGTGAAACATTGGTTTATTGCACGAACGAAAAGCGCCCACAGATGCACTCAGCCGAGATAACAACAATTGGTGTAATTGATGTTAGAAGTCGGTGAACGACTCATAAGTGCCGTCAACATACGCACCCAACTGTATATGTATGATTCATTAAATGTACTACTTAAAGAGATGCCTCTAATGGCTCGGCTGTCTGTCCAACCATGTCTTAGCACCTATTCAAATGAAGATAAACCCATTTAACATGATTGATAACCTTATTGCTTTCGTTTTAATTTAAGAGCTTTACATTGATATCGGGAGCACATGACATGTCCTATCTTGTTTAGCAACACATTGATATATTTGCTTTTCTAGAGACAGATCGTGTGTCAAGACTTAACTGTAATCCTCATTTGCTCGGCCAATGAGTCAATGTAACTAGTATTTTAATGTATAATTGCTACATTTAGTGCATTAGCGTCAGCTGTACAGTTGCAGTGGCACGCTTAAGTCTCCTTAACGGAACTAATGAGACCGGCCCCTCAGTCACACGGGCCACTGCCTTTTCCGTCAGCTATTTGTGTCACTCTGATCCTGTACTAGATGTATCTTCAAGTGGCTTAACCGGAGCCTTTTTCACACCCCACAGATTTTTTTACTTCACAAAAAAACAGCAGAAAGTATCGGGTAAAAAAGCTTAGACAAGGTTTCTCTTGCAATACAAAAGATAAACGATATCGCTTTCGGCACATTCAAGTGGGTCGGCTTGTGTCGGCACTGTAAGTAAGAACTTTGATAACCCATGGCCGGGAGTCTAGAGAGTTAAAGTGTGGGCGCGAACAATGTAGTGAATCATCACAGCTGTGAATGAAGTGTATTCGACAATGGGTCGGTGCTCCCGAAACAGAAATAGACGTTGTTGCATCGCTTTAACTATTTCAACACGCTAGATGTTTCAGGTGAAGCCAAGTATACAAACATGGAACACCGTGTTTGGTTGTAACTTAAAAATAACTCTCGGAGGAGTGACTTTAAAACTTTAATGATCTAACGGCCTGACGCGTCCGATGTGCATGTAAGAAGATAATGACTTCGCATATATTCGGAAGCTACAAAGTATCTTATAAAGAATTCCTTGGCATATTATCTTTAAACAGATTTTGTTGTAAAAAAACAATACATATAATGACAGACATGATTATTCATCATTCGTCGAGGGGGTCGTTTTCCAATTAGTAACAGTTCTTATTTGTCTGACCATAAACATAACGAGTCTTTGTGGATCGGCTCTATCGTATAAGCAGGGAACGTCCGCGACCGGCGCCATGGTCGGTAATCTGGGTCGACTTTAAACTTTTTACCATAATTCTTTCACCTCCCACAATCGCCGTACGCGTATTTACTCCAGCTCGATTTTAATCAGATGCTGTAAAATTCAAATGTCATCCGTTTTCTTTTTTACTGAATGTACATTGTATAAGAGTCGGACTCTGATCGACGTGATCTAGGTACATTGATGTGTTGAAAGTGCGCATATATTGCAACATAAGCTTCTAGGAAGTCTGAGATATCTATCATATATCTTAGTGACACTTCAAAGAACGACAATCGATTGTTCTGAGAGTGGGACACTTTCACCTCAGCCCTGGCTCACGCCTCTTAATTCAAAATCCTATGCAATTCATTTCGTTATCGGCAGAGCGGATTAAAATCGAGCTGCACAATAAATAATTCACATGCATGACACGTTTCGTAAAAGGTTACACGAGACTATCACATCGTCAGTCAACACTTTCTATCGCCCAATTGTTTGATCGGTTTAATCCGTGACTCATAAAATGTCAATTTACCGGACTATCGGTGTTGATAAGTAGAGATAATGGAGTGATGCAACATTAATATAATTAACCGTAAACTCTCAACTAAAAGATTATATAATCCGGAACTCGACTACTCCTTCATGACACAACTTTCAGTTTTGTTTCTTGTTATAATAAATCCGTCTGTTTTAAATCGGTCCATTACCGGCGCTGCCAAAACCACTTTGGTTCTTTAGACGATAATACAATTTAAAAAAATTAAAACACGACTGCCCTGCCAAAAACGGACAGATAAATAACATTATCACTGCAGTCGGGGGGACCTCTTAGGAGATTAAAAAGTGTTCCACAGAACGGCCCCCGACTGCAATGATAATTTTAATTATCTGTTTAGTCAGCGAGTAAATGAGTGACCTTTCGCTTTGAATATACAGATTAACTAATATACCGTCAAACGCTGCAACATTGCCTCGCATACCCAACTTTGCCTATCATATGAATTTACCAATATCTTTTTAAATATTGGTTGTAGCAACTTCAAATTGTTGGTAGTTATTTAAATCATTACCTGGCAATACGAAAAACCCGCCGCCATGTTTCTTTTCTTTGAAACCACATGTCAGTGAGTTATCAAACGCAATGAGTGATAGCCGAACACAACATTGCCTAGCATTGTTTCTAGTGGTATAAGCAAAAAGTGGCTGTTTTGCAATTCTTATCCCTAAGTCCTACTAATAAGGGTTAACTTCCAGTGTAAGAATGATGTACTTAGTCGTTTAGACGGTCAAAATTGAAGCAGGCAATGTTACAGTTTTGTGGCCAAAATTTGCCTAGTGATTAAGACTGTTATATATCGAAAATGATACAGAATAATCATAGGTCTAAGTACACTGCCAATGACCATTAATATAAGCTTTATCCCCAACCTGACAAGGGTGAAAATTGATTGTATTTTTTCCAAATATATCAATGTTACTATAAAACTACGGCAAAGTTGCAGCATTTTACCGGTAACTTGTTTTTTACTTCTTAGTTCGTTTTTTGGGAGTCGTGTATTTATTTTATTTTTAACTATTTATTTTAAAACATGTAATGCTAAGTGGCGGTATTTTTATTTTAAGCACTAATGGTGGTTTTATAAGTACTCACACGGCGAGGCGAGCCGTGGATGGTATGGGGATGAAATGTTTGTTTTGCATGTGTGTACATCCTACCTATGTAAAATATATATATATACTATTATAAAAAAAATATATAAAAAGTATTCCAATAAATGTATAGTTTTGGTATGTGGTCATCAAGGCCTTCAATTTGATACCCATATTGTAATAATTGAAGGATTATTTTACACATTTGAAAATAGACCCATACTGCCGCCATATTGATTTTTTTCAAAAATATTTATAGCCTATGTCACTCCTGTAAGAATTCTAACGATACCTCATACATCCTAAATCTGTTCAGGCATTTCAAAGTTATGGTGGCACAAAGAAACTCACATAAATGAAATGATTTTATTTTCTGTAAGTAGGTTTATACAAACACTTTTACACGTCAATCATACTTAGAAAAAAACTAGATGAGCTCGGCGTTTCGTATCTGACTACTCTGAGAAGAAAGGCCGAAACAAACTCAGAGGTCACAGTCTCTTTTAAAGTCCAGACATAATCTTGGTCAGATCATGTGAAGGCCATGTAGATTGGTGTCTGAAATGGTCTTTTGAGGAAAAAACCACACTGATTGAGTGGACCTATCCAGTCAGTGCACGCATTTGTCAGTAATCGTGCAGCTCAACTCAGAACATAAGGAGCTCAACGATTCGACGAACAATACCAAAGAAAGGACATTTGAGTAGGCCGCATAAATGACTCAAACTGCCAGACTAAGATGAAAACTAAATGAGAGAAATAATTAAAACAATAATCCACATAGTCTTCACATTCACAATAATTTAAAAAAAAAATATAATACTTCAAAAAGTAAATATTAATGTCATAGTGTATAAGTATAACAAAATCATCAATGTCACACTTAGTATAAAAATAAAATTAGTTTGTTGCCTGGGGGTACATTGGAGTAGCTTAATTAATCCCAAGCCTTTTTGTCGTCCAAGTAATCTTTAACTTTATAGAAACCTTTTTGACAGAGTTTCTGTTTAATAAATGATTTAAATTTATTGAGGCTCAGTTCTTTGACATGGCTTGGGAGTTTGTTGTAAAAACGTATACTTTGGCACTTAAATGAATTACTAATTTTTTGGAGCCTAGTCTTGGGCACAATAAGTAAGTCTTTGTTTCTAGTATTTATGCTATGAATGTCGCTGTGCCTAGAATATAGGTTAATATTCTTTTTTTTTTTTTTTTAGATACATTTCATAGATACATATATACATACATACATACATGCACCTAACACATTACTCTCCTTTTTGGGCAGTCGTGTAAAAAGGTTTGTTGTGTAATATGGCAACGAAGACTTGGGTAATATAAAACAAGTCCGAAAGTAAAGCAGTCAAGTTTTTAATAGAAATAGAACTTGCGAGATAAAACATATTTTATAATTCCATATATTCTGGTTAAGAAGATTTTTTTACTGCTGAATGAGATGAGTAGAATTTTCATCTGAGTGCGCGGCTGAAATACTGAATGGTGGCATTTGATGAAAGGTGTATTTAATGGGCCCAATCTAGCCTAATCTCATGAAACTCACTATATTTAAGCGGCTTTTGGAAGGGTTTTCGGTCAAGCTACATTTTCAGATATACCTAATTCTATTTGAATTTAGTCCTGTGTTAAAGCTCCCGCAGATAGGCGCGAAACGACAGTGCGACGCAATTCTGGTAGAACAACTTCCATGAAGTTATCATAAAAATCGTTCTACTAGAGTCGCGTCGCGCTTGTCTGCGGGAGCCTTTAGCGTTTTGAATCGATTTTGTATACTTTCGAGATAATCGCTTAAAGGGTCAGTAAACTTATATGGTAAAACTTTACACAATACAGTACCGGCTTTTGAATGAGTCATCAACGTGTATGTTTACCATTACCAGGCTTGTAAAGCGGAAGGAAGAATATAATACGTATTATGTAATTTTATTAGCATTTATTCTGCTTTGAGAATCCTAGATTCACGTATTCAATTCTGCTCATTCGCCCCGACCTAGATGTTTAATTTTCATTCGGACCAGTCTCGCACAAAAATATACTGCAAACGAAACTAATATCATATTCATAACTGCAGCTTCCCTTAAATAATTAGGTATGCGCCACATGAGACTGCACAATGGCACGCTCTAACACCCGTTAAACTCAAAACGAGGCCTCACAGCTATCCGCATTCATATTTAGACCAGAAATATGGCTTAGATGGAGTGGTATCACGACTCACGACCTAAGCATTTCTCTACGCGCTAATTAAAGTGCACGACGAAATCCGATAATGCGGTATCATGTGGCAATATGTCACTCGAAACTATATCAGGCGAGGCGCGGCCGTCCGATCCGACCAGCTCTAGTTTCTTGTGGTTCAATAATGTCTTGTTTTATAAAGTAATACCAGTATCGACTTTCTGTTGACTTCCCCAAGCTATGATTCATGTTTTAATTAATCTAACGGCCAGCGTAAAGGCTCGTGCAGACTAGCGCGACATCGCGGGCGCGACAGGCAGCAATATGGCTGCCGCGCCCGCGATATCGCCCCAGTCTGCGCGAGCCTTAATGATTCGCTTCAAACGAGATGCAATAGAAACCATCATTTAATAAAAACTATATTTGACACAGATCACGTTCTCGTGTTCCAAATACATAATGAAGAGTTTTTGCTCTAGCCAAATGATATGAAGCAAACAAAGCTAAAGTATTCTTGACCTTCTTCATAATGTAGGACTAGGATCCGATAAGACAGAGCGGCCGTTCTAGCGGCTAGTCATTGAAGACATTACCCGTTTTAAAGATTATTACGAAATTAAATCCGATTGAACAGTTCACATAATTCTGTGGTGGAAGGCGGAAACAACGGCGGAAGCGGCGTCACGGTCCACGGCGCGCGCGCACTTTATGAAGTGACGTCATCGACGGGGACCCAGCTGGATGTTACAATAGATTCCAAACAGGTTTTATTTTGAATAACTAACATTATTCATTTTAATAAAAATGTCCGGAAGTGACATTGGGCTATGGCAAGTATACTACTACTTGCTTGTTTAATCCAATGAGTAAGAAGATACATAGATAGATAGAACTAAACCGGTCCAATGTCCACCAAATGTACTTGGAAGTATGGAAGGTCAAGTTTGTTATAAGCAAACTTATGTAAAGGTCACCACTGCGAGAGTGGCAATGACGAAAGAGAGACGGTGCAGTGTCGGAAGATCTGAGCTCTTCATTCCTCCAGCATCACAAGTCCAAATCCACGAAACTGCTTGGAGACCAACGCCTTCTATTTGGAACAGCAACAATGAAAGACAACGGAAACACACCGAAACCTTAGCCCAAAATTGGAACAAAGAAGGCTGAATAAAATAACAATCCGTTTTAATATAAAGCTGAAATATCCAGTTGAATTGAAATCCAATACATACTACTTTTAGTTCTCCTTTATCAAATGACAGCAGTATCATGTGACATTTCAAGGCGATTACACTTTTGATACTAGCGAGATAAAAAATGCTGCTGAGTATTGTATAAATAGTTGTTCGATCAAATATTTGAGATGTGTCAGAGATAAATATTATATTTTGAAATCAGTTGAATAGAACGTATCGAATTAAGTCAATAAGGTGAACTTGATAAAAAAAAACTTGGAAAGACATTTAAATTTTTTGCATCCGAAATTATGTCCCGTAACGTCCGACGATGTCATCCGTTGTTTTATGTGATTATAAAAACGAGTTTAAAAAATAACTACGACAAAAACTTGTTTTGAAGAACGTTTTGGGCGATTGATAGTTAGGGCGTGAAATGACGTTAACCCTTTGACCGCCACGTCAAAAGAGCAAAAACGTGCCCTCGGTGCCAAACTACGAATTTTGCCTTAAAATCTGTCATGTAGTAGTGACCGTGTAGGCGTGCTGGGCACATTTTGGTTTGTCATCTATACATGACTGTGGCGGTCAAAAGGTTAAGCAAACGTTTCAACCAATAAATAAAATCGAAGGAAAGGGTGTTACAATGACTTTTGGACTAGTATTGCTGTATTTTCTTTTTTAATATAGCGTAATTATTCTTTGCTTTAGCTATGTGCCAAGACATCATCGAAATCGAGAATCGAAACAATCGCTGGGTAAAACTGATAATAGAATTAAGGCTCCTACATACTGAGGCAATATCGCGGGCGCGACAGGCCTATTGCTGCCGGTCGCGCCCGCGATATCGCTTCCGTATGCAGGAGCCTTTATTAATAATTGAAAGGCTTACAGGGATCAAAATAAGATAATCTAGTAAGATTCGTCAATAAAGCGGATAATCAGCGGATTTCCAGTTAGTATAAAGCCAAAAGATTTCCAAACTCTAAAGTCAACTTAAATTCGGATTCTAGTAAGTCAGCGTACGTACTTTATAACCTGGCAAAAAAAGTAAGCACTCGCA
Organism: Atethmia centrago; assembly: GCA_905333075.3. Taxonomy (NCBI): domain Eukaryota; kingdom Metazoa; phylum Arthropoda; class Insecta; order Lepidoptera; family Noctuidae; genus Atethmia; species Atethmia centrago. The sequence goes on from HG995377.1 coordinate 9,637,152, forward strand.
CAGTGCTGGAAGCTTATCACGGTTTAGTTGCGTCAATTTTGAGATTCGGAGTTATATTCTGGGGCAACTGTACTGAGAGGGAGAGAATATTCAAAGCCCAAAAACGTTGTTTAAGGTCAATGACTAGTCTTAAAAATACTGCTAGTTGTGCACCTGTGTTCCAGTCTCTAAAATTACTCAACCTTCCGTCTTTGTATATACCTGAAGTTGCAATATTTGTGAGAACAAACATACACCTTTTTACCCTAATGGACGATATTAGAACACGTCCGGGACCTGTTAGATCGCAGTACAAAAATCAAATGTTTACAGGGAGGTACAAAACAGCATTATTAAGAAAAAGCTTTCTATCAATGGAGCCAGCTATCTATAACAAAATACCTCATGCCTAAAAGAAGAGTCGTTAAGCATATTTAAAAAGAGGCTAACATCCTTACTAATAGATAAATGTTACTATTCTGTACAAGATTTTTTGAATGATAAAAGTTTATAATGTTATATTAATTTATTATATTTTATTTCAAATTTCATTATGTACCTTGTTAATGTAGGCAAAATAATTCAATTTAATCAATAATTGTTAAAATACGTAATAAGTATTGTTGATTTTTATGTTTATTTTTAGTTGTTTTTGATGTCTGTATATTCACATAACTGTACTTTTATGATTTTTTGTTTTCTTTTTTTTTGTTTGTTTGTTTGTCTGTCTGATTAGAATATATAAATATGTTTTTACTTTTGCATGCCGTAAGGTAGAGTGTGTTGGAACTGCTTTGATAATGTTTACATCCTATTTTGTAACCACATTCATGGCAAATAAATGATTTCTGATTTCTGAGTATCATCTCGATATCGCCCCAAGTAAACATCGTCCATCAACGAATTTCCTCACCAAGTATCTACCTAAAACAATAAAACCAGAGATCGCGCGATCAGAATTAATAGAATTGCCTGCATGAAATGACACATATGCACTGACTTTAAATACTTACAGATATTTATAGGCACTTTACAAAAATATTAAAATAGCAATACCCTTTGCAGATATCGTTTATTTACCTATCCTGGCAACAATGTATAAGAAATTAAAAGTCCGATGCTATTCCAAATTACCAAAGCAGACCATATTTTAACTGAATATTTTTAATCAGCTAATTATGCAAACAGATGCTTTCTCGCGATTTCTAAGGAGAAAAAAGTAGAAAGTTATTCGTTCGAGACCAGCTTCCAACGCACGTTATATCGAATTCAAATCGCTGCGTTCCATATCTCCTCCCGAATGTGTCGATCCACGCGAGCTGTTATTGCATACGGCATTCCGATAAGATGCCATCTGTACACGTAACAGTGTACACTAAAATAGAAATTAGGCGTGAGTCGTGTTGTCTTTGATTTCCACTTTTGATTGTGACAGGAAAAGGCTGGTAGTTAGACCTAATAGCTCACTCCTATAAATCAGCTAAGTACAGTAATTAACATATAGAATTATGGCTTGGTAATTAAGGAAAATCGAAATTGCCTATTGGAGTGTCGCCCTTTTCTATAATATGGCCAGTGAGGTTCAATAGTAGTTTTCCGCAATGGGAACAGAGACACGCAAATTACGCCGCTAACCAGCCAGTAACAAACGTGTAATAAGAAAATTTCTTTTAGTAATTAAGATATGTACACTCAAACTTGTATCGGATAAAAATAAATCATAGCTGCGGGCAACATAGCAGCTCCCCTGTTGATTTACACCCTTGAGCTGACAATAAATATCACTTACTATGATGAATGGCCGAACGAATTGGTTGACATTGCTCCCTTCCGTTGGCGTATTTTTGTTGTTTGATGTTGAGTAATATCCGATCCTTTAAGAATCTATACTTAGAAAATTGGAGGCTATTAACTTCAGTGCCATAGGACTTTGGCTAATACCAAGAACTTGAAGTTGGTTGAAAGAGATGAATTATTTTCCAAAAAAAAAGTAGACAAAGGTTATGAAATGTAACAAGGATTTTGCCAACGACATTTCTCGTAACTCTTTCTAATCAACTGGTGTTGAAGCTGGTTCAAAGTGATTCCTTGTTTTAATAAACATGGTACTTGACAACGATTATGAAGATCTAACAAGGAATTATTCCGATCTGTCACCCCGCTTTGTCCCCTTAGGGTGACAGATAGGAAAAAAAAAGTTTGATCTGTCCCCCTGTTAGCAATGAGGGGACAGTTCGAACTTTATTCACTCCTTAACGGTTTCATTTGTCCCCCTATCACTGACAGGGGGACAGATGAAACTACGTACTTCGCCTTTTAATCGAAAAGTGTTTTGAGGTTAGGTTAGGTTAGGTTATCGTGGAAGTCGCATTAGATCCCATGATCCCCGGTGCAAGTGTGGGACGGGAACACCGGGGTGGTTTTTAGTCAGTAAGAGTCTGACAGACCCCTCCGCCTACCCCAGGGCGGAGGACATCCATGAGGATTTTCCACCCCGGGAACAAAAAAAAAAAAGGTTAGGTTAGGTTACCTAAACCACTAGTCTTTAATTTAATGTAATGTTGCATGTGTGGCATTAGTTTTAAGAATTAATATATTAAATTCTGTGGGGGCAAACAGGAATAAAAAGTTTCATCTGTCCCCCTGTCAGTGATAGGGGGACAGATGCAACCGTTAAGGAGTGAATAAAGTTCGAACTGTCCCCTCATTGCTAACAGGGGGACAGATCAAACTTTTTTTTCCTATCTGTCACCCTAAGGGGACAAAGCGGGGTGACAGATCGGAATAAAAGCTAACAAGGATTTAGCAAACAGAATTCTTCGTAATTCTTATTAATCAACTGGAGTTAAAGTTGGTTCAAAGTGATTCCTTATTATCCGAAAACATGGTAGTTGTCAACGAAATTCCTCGTAATTCTTACTAATCAACTATTGTAACAAACGCCGCGAAATTCTGCGGTAATGGAGATAAACAAAGATAAGTTTTTCAACACAATTTCAATTCCGATCGATCATGTGGCTGACAATTATTAGGGTGCTCCTTGGCAGTCCTTGGGGAATTCCTACTGCAAACAAACTTACTTGATTTGGACGTAGCCACCTGAAAGCACTTATTTCTTAAGGCGCTGACAAGACCCAATTGACCAAAATAAGCTTCTCTTAAGAAAAGAAAATGCCAAATCTGTATAGTTTGTGGTAGCGGAAAAAATATATGTTAATTTTGAACATATTTCCCAGAACTTGGTTGTTACCAAAAAACGTTTTGAAAAAAAATCTCGATATAACTAACCTCTTACCCTGAGTTTTAATCCAAAATATCTGCATTAAATATCAACATACGTTACGTATTTACTTAATAACAAGATCATCTTATTTGAATGCAGAACTTGGTTGTTTTTTTTTATTCTAGATTACTCAACTCAATTTTGAGTAAATAGAGAATTGCTTCATATTTTGCAATAAATTACAAGCGTTGTGTCATCGCGCTTCTCTTTCTTTTCTATGCAATCTGACAGTGACCGCAGTTTAGGTGTTGTCAGCGTCTTAATTACAAAGACTTATAAGCCCACGTTCGCACGGACGTAAAAATATCGCGGCACTGGATTTTCAACTCTCGGTCTTAAGCCGAGCTATCTAATAGCTCGGCTTAAGACCGAGAGTTGAAAATCCAACAGAGTGCAGTCCCAGCGTGTCGAAAAAACCCACTCTTGGATTTTCAACTCTCGGTGATAAGCAGAGCGTTGAAACTACAGTGTGCGGAAAAATATTACCTCGGGGAAAAAATTGCTAGTGCGAACCTGGGCTTACAAAGCCCGTATTCAGAACAGTGTTAAAAACTAGTTTCATCCAATCAAATGGCTTTACCCATATGTGTAAGTAATGCTTTAGTTTTGAGTGAGGTTCTGTGATTCGGGCCTGAGTGTGGCTCCTTGAGGAGCTCTTACTGCAAAACACTAATTTAATGGATAAAATAAACGGAAGTGACCATGTGAAATCACTATTTCTAAATTCCAACTAGCTCTTAGGACTGGTATCTTATTTTATTTTTAGGAGTATAAAAGGCTGATATTGATTACAATTTAAAGTTAGCAGCGCGTTGCGATAAGAACTCTACCTATTTAATAGCAATATTTTCACACGGTGCTGTCCGTGTAAACCTTGGAAAAGATTGGCGACTTATTAATGTGTTGTGTACCCTTGTGTGTATCCTGCTTGCGTAAAATTAAATAAAACGCACTGGCCTCATTCTGATTTTGAAAAAAATAAGGTGACTGTGTAACTGAAACCAAACTACTTGGTGTACAGTGACACAAAGAATGTTGTCTAAATTTTGTTTCAAAAATTGAAGCTATACGTTTTGTTCATACCATGGAACTATCTGATTGTGAAACGAACGAGAAATTGAGAGGAATACTAGCCAAAACCAACGATAGCAGGATAGTACATTGAGCCTCGCAGCCTCAAACGATGATAACTTAGAATTAAGCCTATTATAATTCAGGCTTATCGGTCCATGGGCATTTTCTAGTTTAACCAGGAAACAGTCCTAGAGAAGGTCGCAAGAGAAAACAACATAACTGGTAATGTGATAAAGATAATGACATGACGTCTGTTACTGCTGTGTAGCGGGGAAGCCGGGCCACTAACCCATTTATGAGGTGCCGGTAATTGAATTACACTCTTCTCTGTCGCGACTGAACGTTCAATAGTACTCTAGTGAGTTCATTGTGAGGGCAGCTCTATGATCGGTGTGTTTTATTACTCTCATGTTGGGTTGGACTGGTTGATCGTTAAATTCTATTGTATGTTTAAGAAAGGTAAGGCTGAAACCTTAAAACCACCAAACTGTTTTGGGTTTGGAGATAAACTGTGCGTAGATGACAAGAGCTCAGAGCAAACAGATAACTCTTGGAGCAATGCGGGAAAAACAATTAGATTGGACAAAATGGATCTTTGGTCATGCTGGTGGTTGAAATAATATATGTCTTTCGGTTAAAAGATATGCTTCAAACCATCTTTAAGCCATGTTTATAGCCGGAGCCCTAAAACTTAAGTGGAATTCCCATAAAAACGAGCAGGACGTGAATATTGACTCCAGTCGTTGGGATTACATATCTCACTCGTAAAATTATAAAGATACCTAGTAACGACTATTTTTAGTCCAAGTGCAGCTAATCGTTTCAAAGAAAAATAAACCGATGCAAATAATTGTCGACACAAAGGATAATTGTTTTGTTTACGTGATAAATGAAACCATTAGATTATTTTTATTAGGTACTTACAAACGCTTTTCAACACAGCATTTGGACATGCTTACCTGAAAAGAAGAATAACAATTTTATTATTATTGGCTAACATAATTTACAAAGTAAAAAAGCAAAGTAAATGAAATTAAAAGTCACTTTTAGTTAATACTGAAACAAAAGATTTAAATTAAACCGCCCCAAAAATTCAAATCTTAACAAAATGGATCAGATCTTTTTAAGATTTCTAACAATGATGGTTCGAACCAAAACTGCACTTCGCAAACGAAACCTGCGCAAAAAGACTCCCAGAATTCAATGCAAATTGCCTTTAAAGGCATTCTGTTATTTATTCATTAGAATTCTGTAATTCCAAGTGCCATATGGAGGACAACAGTCCTGGGAATTGAAAGGAAAGACCCCAGGGGTCCACAATATCGATGTATTTCTATAGTGGTCAGAGAAAAACAAATTGAAACACGGATCGGCTATTTCTCTACACTAGCATTTGTGAGAGTAAAATAGAATAAAACAGGGTTAATGGTCACTTTGTTAATGGCCTCCCAACCAGCAATTAAGCTAAATAACATGGAGCATAAAGCTATATATAGCATAATAGCATAAACCTACCTAAGAAATCTTTCATTATTTCATGTTAACAACTTATTAATTACGGCTTCCATCTAGTCTTAAAGCCTGACCAAGGATTACGTGGAGATCACACACGGTGTAAATAATGCTCGATACTATATATTTCGGCAATATGCCTGTAAGGACGCTTTAACACGTCATAGGACTTTTTGTTAGCAAGCTATATTGGCTAAATCAAGCTTTCGCTTTGACAATGGCAAAAATACGATTTTCACCAAAATTTATTTTAAAGGTTTCGATAGCTTCTGAAGGCCTTTTATCTGATGAAACAGGTGTCAGGAGTAAACTAGCATTCAGAGCCATTTCAAAAGACGAGCAAGGCATTACCAACCCTACGATTGGTAAGAATAGACATCGAACATTTTATGAAACGAGTCTAGTTCATCTGCATGATAACCTGTTGTTTTAATACAGTACGTTCAACAAATTGAACTTTAACTGCAGATCATATTGTGCAACTTATCGCAACCCGATCCGCCTGCGTCCTTCCATCCTTTCATATAAGTTTATTTAGGTAGGTAGTGTCGCCATATCGCTGAGTCAAGCATTTGCACGCGGGTGTAGCCGTGGGAGTCACAAGTGCTAATGTCAATTCCAATTAATCGTTGAAACTCTATAGGTTTTATTTTTCTGTTTACTTAAGAAATGTCACAAACTTTTGGGTTATGTTTTAATACAGAAGGCTTAGCAAGTGGAACTTCAAGCAGCAGCTCGTGTATATCTGCGCAACGCATCGCTACGCGACCTGCATACGTCATTTTATGCTTCCATATAAGTTGGTGTTATTGTTGCTATGGTATTCTTGTTCAGTGGCATTGAAAGGTAAGTGAACCTTGTGGTCTGTAATTCAACCCCAGAATGCGACATTTTCGATTAGATTTTAAGAGCCAGTTAAATCTTCATGGTAGTATTTGTGTATTTTCACTTGATCGTAAGGCATTCAAGATCATTTACTCGTAGTTTTCTCAATTAACTGTTAATAAGAGGGTAGTTTACGACTTCATCAAGTAACTTTCAAGATACTAAACCTATACTTTCAAAGCAAAGTATTTCCACATTGAAGTTTCACTTGTTGACATTCATTAAAGTAATGTGTAAATAGTTATGCGAGTAATTGAACAGGTAATTAACCAGTCCAACACTTGAGTAATTAAGAAATTGCCATATCACTACCATCTACCCAAATTATTTAACGTATCTATAAAACTTAATTAATATTACCACAGCAGAATATCCCAAAAACAAAATACCAAAACAGTGAACAAATAAAATGCTCGACGGGTAATTAATATGGCATAGTTTCATTTAAGGTTGCAAAATATGGGAAATGCTTACATCACCGCGATTCTATTATACTTCACTTTATGTAACGGTAGGTACAATGTTATATTTAGGTGCGGTTATTATTTTAATAATACCATCAAAATATATTATTGTCGTCGTGATGCAATTGATCGAAATTTATAGCAATAACTAAATATAACTCATGCGCGTTTTATGATTTCTGAATTACGTGATGTCAATATTGTCGTAGTTGCAAAAATTTAACATCAGTGTTGCATTCCACTTCTTGATACAGCGCCGTCAATCACTATCAATATAATACATGAAGCAGTCAATATTGGACAAACTCTTTAGCACAACAGTGACGCAGATAAAATTGAAAACATTCTAGATACGAGCGATGAAATAAAAACAAAAGGTTCTGAGATCGGTATGGAATTCGGTAGAGATGTTGAAGAACATAGATATCTTACTGTGTTAAAGGTCAAAAGTTAGAACGTCTGAATTTCTATACAAAAATGTGTGGAAGGTGAAGGGAGTATTGGTCTAGTCTATCTACGTTTCCATGAAGCTAATGCATAAACCAACAATACACCTAAAACTTCTAGAACTGGTAAAGACAGCAATAACAAGCATAATTTTCAACGACAAGCTAAACAAGAAATGATGATTAGCATAGAATTTTAATGTAGTATCAAACTCAATATGCATAGTTAGGTGTAGTTTACATGACAGCGGTTCGCAGAAGTTGCAACGTCAATTTGTTCCATGAACTGTATTGTTGGTTCGCTTATGTAAACAACGACCGATATGCGCTCAAAGCAAACAATAACCGTACATGAGTATAACAATCGTTGGCTACGTTCTCTGATTACAAGTGTATTAGGCCAGACAACAAGTAAATGGGTGTAGATTGTTCTAGACTTATATCAGAAAAGTTTATACATTTTTTAACAGGTTTTATCACAAGCATGTTTTCAGCTAAAGCGCACTATGTTAGGTTTATTATAATAACCTGTTTTTATACTGGTAGTCGCAGAAATGCCTGTTCATAGCTAACTGCTAAAACCAACATCTATTCACACTTGTTTGCTTGAAAGTTTCATTTTATGGTCAGTTTGGTTTGCAAGCAACGATAGCGCAAAAACTTTTCCATTGTAAAATTTTACGCACACTAGGAAAACGTTAAAGCTGAGCCAATACCACAAAAACAAATACAGGCTACATTAGTAAATATTGTGCTTCTTGCAACGAAAATTGCGTTAGTACCTACTCAAAATTACCGTATGCGGTTTCGTTGTCATTGAAATTATTTGAAATCAATGTTTGAATGTAGACAGAAAATTGTTAGGTTATATTACTTATTTACAGTTGAGTTCATACGAGTATGAATTGGAAGTCGGTTCTGCATGAGCGGTATCCTCGTCTGGTGCAATCAAACGTGAACCGTCCGCCAAGCCACCAATGTCCAATGGAACCACCCTTCATGACGGAAATAATTTGATTTAACTCCACGTCCTATATGACACCGCTTGAATTGCTTTATGTGACACCGGATCAAATAAAAAGTTGTCTTTAATTTGCATTGTTTTTTTATAGTCCATTTCAAACTTCATTGCAGACAGACTGATAACAGAAATGTACAAAGACAATAACATTTCACGTCTCCGCGGCGGTCACAGAGCATCTGACCTTACCCCGAATTCCGTAATAGCCAAAATCATAAAATGTGACTTTATAAATTTATATGGATGATGCGCTTTCCACAACGAGTTTCATGTCTTACAGAAGCAATTGCAACTGTGTAGTAGCAAGCTACCTTTGAAATGTAGCAAGAAATAATTATGAAGGTACAATGAACAGCAGGAGTGTTAGTTATTCAGTACAACGAACGTATGCGAAGCATTTTACACTTTCTATTTATGTTGAAGCGTAAGCTCGCATGACCGTTTGCAATATTGAATGACATAATTTTAAATCCTTTGGGTACCATAGTTGCTTCCTGTAAATAGATGAATTATTTAAAACGAGCCCAGGGTTACTTAATACTTTTGTTGTTATTAATCAATCATCTACTACAGTGAGCAGTTCCAGTTGGTGCATAGGACCAACTTCCTTCTACTTGTATACTTTTTCACATACCATACTCGTAATTTCATTTAATTTTTTATATACTTAAATTGCTATACATATTATTGTGATCACCGTCAGATCCAACTGATTTCATAAATCATAGAAAATCTTAGGTCGTCGTTCGTTCGAGACGAATGCACCGTAGATGGCACACAACCGCAGCACTTCGCATGCGGTTGGTGGCATTAGCCTGGAATATGAAAATGGATGCCATATAACGTGACTTTATCGATACCCACATAAAATACTAAAGTGGTAAACTTGAGCCTGTACTTTCTACTAATATCAGGAGTCACAACTCTAGCGCACCGATCGGATAGATCTAACAAAGATAATGTCGACAACAGCTCTGGTGACCCAGAAAGGGGCAGAGTAAGTGATCAACAAGGCGTTTAATCGGATTATTAGCTTTACAACATTTAATCAACAAGTCCCTAATCGTACCCGGCATCAGCTACTGGGACTAAATTGGTGATGATCTCGAGATAACAGATAGAAAGCCGTTGGAACAACACCAACCGCGTTACGCGCACTGAGCAAATTCAAAACGGAACTCACCACCGCACAGTAAATAAGGTGCGACCCGTTACCCGTCGCTTGTGCAATGCTTGGAAGTAATACCACCTTGGATTCAAAAACCACGTGCATAGCATAAATGTGACGATGACTTTTTATGGTAAAACTGTTGCTAATGTCTTTTTTAAAGTCAGCATCAGTCATGAGATAAACCACAAGATAGTTGCGTTGCTCACGCTATGAAATAATTTTGGTTGGTGCGCGGGCGCAGAGTTGTTGTGAGCACCAAAACTCGATTCGAAATCGACGCGCCCAATGTCAGACGGCACAAGGTCGCCTCTCACGATAAACGCCTCTGCAAACTGTTCAGACCTAACAAAGCCAGCAAATCTGCGATCTGATCGCTTCACAACTATTCATCTGTACTTATTTGGCTCAAAACTACACATGGGAACATCTATTGTTCTGTAATTCGTTTTTAAGTACTGACATTTAGGACTAGCATTTGTGTCGGCGTAGCGTTTGAACTGATACCCAATCGATATATGCGTCAGACTATGTAATGAATATGAATAAAGTTTTAATGATAACGATGGCATCGGTAGATTAAATTGATATGGAAGAACTGGATGGACGGTGAACCGTTAATACCTGGCCATCGTCGCCTATAACCGCATCTGTATTTATCAGTAGGGTGGTCATCGAAGCGTTGCTCACTTTATAAGGGACGGGCTTTTTATGCAATCATGTTTCTACGAACATGTATTAAATGCAGGATGTTTTAGTCGAGTTTTAAACGGACAACAACCTTTAACGAACGTAATAAATATGAAATGACATATTTGATATGGTGGCTGTGAATAATCCATCACGTACGGCGATGGCTTATCGTGATTTGAACGACGAGCCTTGCTTCCACGTGCCAGTTAGTACCACTGGTATTGCATAAACGTGTTACAAGTCGTTAAGTGCATAATAATAATTTGTGAAATCCTTCTAATCGATTTAGTAACACTTTCTCTTGGTTAAAACGTCATAGGTTAGTTAACCCTTCCGTGATACTTTCTTTGACATTAAGAGTAATATCCATTGCCGAGTTTATTAATTTTGTAGATCATAAAATAAATAAGCGATCACGGCCAAAGCTATTGGCGGTATTAAATTGGATTTGCGTGGAAAGAATCTTTGCCAGTGAAACTAGCTGTTCTTGCTGTGCTCTCGATTTTAACGTCACGACGGAAAGAATCGCACTGGTTCACAAAACATGGGTTAATTGAGCACACGAAAAACCATTTAGACACCCAAGGACGCCGATATAGTGGTGAGTACAATGCCATGACTAACTGCGATCAAAAATGATTCAGATATCCAATACAAAATTAATTGACTTCAGATTTGCACGGCTTTATACTCGTATGCTAAACGACGTATTAAAGTAAAATTTTGAAGCATTTGTTTCTGGCCGGGTTTGTATCTCGTGCAACCTGCTACTGCAGTTTGGGCCCGCTGCTAATGTATTTTAAACTCGTTCACCGGAAGTTATTTATTCTGTCATGGCGCCCACCTGCCACACAAAAGGAACGATAAAAGAAGTCGATGACGTTGCGGCAGATAATAAATTGAGGTTTTTTAAAATTATTTTTTTTGCTGACTGCAGTTAACAAAGCTTATGCTGGGATGTTTGCTGGACACCATTACATTCAAAATTCCTGATTATCAATTTAAATCCGTAAGCGACATTGTCGCTTGCAACTATTTTTGCACTTTACTTTATAGCAACCTTTTGAGTATGCAGGTGGATGGCTTTATGAATAGGGCAAGACCAAAGAAACGATGGATGGACTGTATGAAAGATCATATAGCTAGAAAGGGAGTGACTACCGCGATGACAACTAATAGAGAAGTATGGAAGAAAAAGACATGTTGCGCCGACCCCAAATAAATTGGGGTGAAAGCAGGAGAATGATGATGAGTTTATGGCAACCTTTTGAGTATGCATGTGATGGCTAAGGCTTCACGAGACGGGGAAGACCAAAGATACGATGGATGGACTGTGTGAAAGATCATATAGCTAGAAAGGGAGTGACTACCGCGATGACAACTAATAGAGAAGTATGGAAGAAAAAGACATGTTGCGCCCACCCCAAATAAATTAGGATGAAAGCAGGAGAATGATGATGAGTTGATGGCAACCTTTTGAGTATGCATGTGGATGGCTAAGGCTTTACGAGATGGGGAAGACCAAAGAAACGATGGATGGACTGTGTGAAAGATGATATGGCTAGAAAGGGAGTGACTACGACGATGACAACTAATAGAGAAGTATGGAAGAAAAATACATGTTGCGCCGACCCCAAATAAATTGGGATGAGGACAGGAGAATGATGATGAGTTTATGGCAACCTTTTGAGTATGCATGTGGATGGCTAAGGCTTTACGAGACGGGGAAGACCAAAGAAACGATGGATGGACTGTGTGAAAGATGGTATGGCTAGAAAGGGAGTGACTACCACGATGACAACTAATAGAGAAGTATGGAAGAAAAATACATGTTGCGCCGACCCCAAATAAATTGGGATGAAAGCAGGAGAATGATGATGAGTTTATGGCAACCTTTTGAGTATGCATGTGGATGGCTAAGGCTTTACGAGACGGGGAAGACCAAAGAAACGATGGATGGACTGTGTGAAAGATCATATAGCTAGAAAGGGAATGACTACCGCGATGACAACTAATAAAGAAGTATGGAAGAAAAAGCCATGTTGCGCCGACCCCAAATAAATTGGGATGAAAGCAGGAGAATGATGATGAGTTGATGGCAACCTTTTGAGTATGCATGTGGATGGCTAAGGCTTTACGAGATGGGGAAGACCAAAGAAACGATGGATGGACTGTGTGAAAGATGATATGGCTAGAAAGGGAGTGACTACGACGATGACAACTAATAGAGAAGTATGGAAGAAAAATACATGTTGCGCCGACCCCAAATAAATTGGGATGAGGACAGGAGAATGATGATGAGTTTATGGCAACCTTTTGAGTATGCATGTGGATGGCTAAGGCTTTACGAGACGGGGAAGACCAAAGAAACGATGGATGGACTGTGTGAAAGATGGTATGGCTAGAAAGGGAGTGACTACCACGATGACAACTAATAGAGAAGTATGGAAGAAAAATACATGTTGCGCCGACCCCAAATAAATTCGGATGAGGACAGGAGAATGATGAGAAGTTTATGGCAACCTTTTCACAATTCAAAATGTTATTGCAGCACGTGGCCTGCAGCACGTATTACTCAACAACATGCTGATGTTCAAAGGTAATCGTGAGTTTACTAACATAAACATCGCAGATTTTAGATGAAGAACTATGAAAATCAATATTCGTTACAAATTATAAAACGCGTGAATCATTTAACCGTAGAGTGTTTGTTTTTAAAACATCACACATCAATGTCTTATCTTTAGTGAATTCGTCACTCAGCAATATATCTTTAGAATTGGTTAGAAAATATCGCTTTATTTGAAGAGATAAGGATACGAAATTGCAGATGTTTCAATGTAAAAAGTCAGAATAGAGATAAACAGATATCGAAAGATTGGGATGGGATGAAGAAATAGTAACAGATAAGCAACATTTTGGTCACAAAATGATGTTCGTTACAATATGAGCCCTGTTAAGTGGCCAGTGGACGTTAAACAGACCCGTAAAAGTAACCAATAATAATTGGGTTAGCCAATGTTCGACTCCAAAAAATTGGACATACTTTGTAATTTTTAATAAAGATTTTTAAGTTTTTGGAAATCTTATGCGAGAGGACCTCTAGACTTCTAGAGGCTTTGAGCGGTATATTAATTTGTAAGCAAGACACAACATCAAGAGAAGATACTAGTACTTCCACTTTCAATTTCATCGAACGATAACATTATGGAGAGGGTTAGAAACGTGTGGTTAGGATAAAGAAGTTAAAAACGTGTGTATTAATTAGTATTCTTGTTAGTTAATTAATTAGTATTCTATAGTATTCTAGGAATGATAGATTGCACCTGACACGTCTAGCACGAACTACTGATGCAATCGGATACATCGAATGGCAACTCACGACGATGTGCTGACTGACGACAAAGGAAATGCAATTCTTTTTACTGCGCATAGGCAAATAATCTGGTAATCGAATGAACTAACATCACAACGATAACTAAATCCAATTTGATAGAGACCCTTCAAGTGGAAACGTGTGCAGATAAATTAGGGCAATAAATTACTCTACATATACATCGGAAGGTGGCATTAAATTCGTATTCCAATTAAGTGCCCTGCGGCAAAGGGTAGCGTTGCTAAAACGAAGTTTCGAAGTACCAGACAGATGTCTATTCGGACGACCTAATTTCGAACTACTGGGTAGGCCTTCAGTACTATTCCGCCACCAATCAAAACGTTTAAAGCCTTTTGTTGATTTAATAATCGTAAGATGGCGAGGTTCCAGCCGTAACTACACCACCAATATTTTTTGTATTATTACGTCAAGTAGATTTTATTGCTGCAGAGCTTGTATTACAATTACTCTTCTGGCAAATTCGGTTTTAAATTGTGAGCAAGTGGCTAGTTGAATAAGTGGGCATGTCTGGTTTACGTGTGAATTGAAATTGTAATACAAACTATGCACAGTCTATCTGCTTGAAAAACTGAGTCGCTTAACAAAAGGCAGAGACCAGAAAACGAAATCAACCTTCAGCAGTAAACAGGCACAAAAAAAAACAGAACGTACCATAATTTTCCTTAATTCCATTGCCTACCTTGAAACATAATGCGTGCTGTTAAGTAAGTTTAATCTATCAAACCACTAATGTCCACAATTTCGCAGTCCTAAATTCTGTTTTGGTAAACGCTACTGTCCCCTAACCTACATTCTGACAATAATAAGTGACTTATGTAACCAAACACAATACAGCATTTTGAAAAAGTAAGGTAATGACTGTTAAAGGCAAAGCGACTGGGAAATTACTTCTATAGTCTTACGTCTTTCCGGCCTATTGCCAAAGAGGAGTGGATGGGCGTATGACAAAATGCTTTGATGATATTCTAAGCATGGAAGAATCAGCACGCGAGTTAGTAATAAGTTCGGAGCCAAAAAAGGTACAAAGATGGACAGAAGTGATCAATACCGATTTATTTAGAATTTTAGTTTTAATGATGATTGAATCTTTTTTATTAATAGTCTAAAGAGATGTGATGGAAATCTGTTTGAATACGCCATAATCCCAGTACAGCTGATATGCAACTCATTCCTTTTCGTTCTTTTATCTGTAGTTATAGTCAGTTCTAGTTGGGCTTAATAACCATATAGTCATAAACTCGTAAAGTCATTGGCAAGCCTAAAACACAATTATTGATATGACGTGATCTACTACTGATTGAATCGTTTTATAAACAGACTGGAATGCAGATGGTTAACCTTTCCAAATATATGGTTATGTGTGTGTCATGTCAAGGATAAAATGTTCAGACAAAGTTCATGCACGATCAGGTTATTTGTACCTAATGCTTTTATAAATATGCTTTTAAATCATGATCATCTTTCATTTGCAGATTAACGTAGAAACGTTAATCTGGGAATACTAACTTAGGTAGTAAAAATAATGGAAAGGGTGCCAAAGAATTGGGGAGGTAGACTCTAGATAATATGTAACCTGTCTAGAAGCAAATTGAAGCCATCCTTTCAATATCAGCTTGGGAACAATTTATGGTTTTCATTACGAAAAGCAATGTAATATTCACTTTGAATGATTTTAAATAGGTCCTCCGCCACCCAAAGATCAGTATCAATTTGGACAAAAGTATTGGAACCACTTATGTTAATCGCACAGTACCCAGATTTATCGCATCAATTACTGGAGCATTTCAAATCTATTGTTTTCAAATATTTTTGTTTAATACTATGTTGGTTATTCTGTTGAAAAACAACTTAAAGCGTGTACACATAGCAGACAATAATTACGGAAACTACTTTCTAGTGTGAGTCATGCCAACTATGCCAATGACTAAATAACGTCTTGTTACAACTTTTGTGTAAAATACGTATTCAAATATTTTAGCTTGAATCGTGTTTTTTTTTTGTATGTACTTTTGTAAACGGTCTGAAGAGAAAACAACCATTTATCATTAGTGAGGACTGCTGACACATTCACTCTAGCTTGCTTATCGTCGACGATAATATTTGATCTAGATATAGTTCAGTTTACTTAACGCTTACCAGCACCCTAATTGCGTAACACATTAACAATCACAATCTGAATGATTTTGAGGTAGGTATATTGCTAATCCATTGCTCCATATGTTCGAAAAATTTGTCTGCTCAACAACGTAAAGAACGCAATGAATGTTGTTGATCTGTCAATATGAAACCCATTGCTACTGACAGTCATCATCATCATCAGCCGTTTCCCAACTACGTTGGGGTCGGCTTCCAGTCTAACCGGATGCAGCTGAATACCAGTATTTTACATGGAGCGACTGCCTATCTGACCTCCACAACCTAGTTACTGGGTAACACGATGCCCCTTGGTAAGACTGGTTGTCAGACTGCCATTGCTACTGACAGTGTTACGCAATTAGAGGGCTGTTTCATAAAGAAGATAATAATCGCTTTACTTGTCGATTCTGTTCTAAAATTACTAATTCGACTTCAGCTCCCGTACGCATTATCAATCCAATAGCTTATCTAAACCCTTCACAATTTACCTTGGAAACTTGTTCATAAATTGTTGAATATAAACGACCGAACAGTGTTGTATTTGACAAGCAATTATTCAAAAGTTAGAAAATCAGCGTTTACCAGTAAACAAGTATTGAGTAAACGTTTGTACATAAAGAAAGCGAACCTGTGGTGCGAGTACCGGGGCTGTCTCGGTAGCCGCCGTTTTGCCGGAGTCTGCGTACACTAGACACAAGCACGCGGGCCAGCATGACGACCCCTCTCAGCAGCCTCCTTCCCAATGTTAGCACAATTCTCCATCAGTCACTTACTCCTCAATAGAATTGATACCGCGAGTTGTAACTCAACACTGGAGACTCACGAGGGGCCCGGCGATTCACTGGGCCGTATCCAACACACGCACTCACAATATAATTGTTAGCGCTCCCTGTTTTCAGTCACTACACTTTCGGTGACATGTCAGCAAATCATATGTTTTGAAAACAATAGTGGCCGTTTCGCACGAATCGAAATGTGAAGTTTCCAATTTGATAAACTTTAATCGGTTTAACTTTTCTTATTGATTAATATACATATCACTAAAGGCACTACAAGATGATTGGAATAGACAGTTATTACTGCAATCGTAACAGATCACGTCGTCAATTATTCGATTTGCTCGGGTTCGGTTACGGGTTCAGCTGCACGTCACTACGTGACAGTCCGTATCTCTTCAAGGCTTTTACCGTACTGGCTAGAAGGCAGTAGTGCGAGCTCGGAAAAAAGAGAAAGAACGATTATGACGTCCAGAATCACAACTCCATAACCGACCATGTTGTGTCTGCGGTTATGCACCTTGCGGTCTTCGGTATAAGGTGCAAATTCTCGATAGCGTTGGTGCCAGCTGTGTCAGTTTCCTCGAATGCTGCGTGTGGAAATTCGAGACAGATTGAGCAGCGCAGTCATTGAGTGTAAAAGAGATAAAAGCTAATATCGAATGCTAACGACGTTAGCCGATTGGAGTCCGACCGCCAAGGCCGACTCACGTCACGTTTCGCGAGACTAGACGTGCCTCCTGTATACAATAGGTATGTGCGCGATTGTAGTTTATTGCACTTTGTTTGACTGTTTGAAAACTATAAGCAGTCCAAAATATATCACGACACTTATCTCATTAAGTAAGTCGTAATGAGTGGCTCATCAATCAAAAGGGTTATTATCGCTCATTAGCACTCAATGTTATTGTTTCATGGTTAATGATAACGCATACCATTGACAGATAATTTATTATTTACATTGTTATTAATTTAGATAAGATAATTCACGCGAATTCGTTACTTAGTCAACAGTAGTTCGTATCTAAACAGCTGACAACAATACTCATAATAATGTCTCATAGAAACGAATTGACGTCAATGAAGTGCAAATATGCACAATGTAAGAAATTATTGTTATGTTATTAACAATGAACGTTCAATCAGAGTATGATGCATTGATGTTTCAAGTGGACTACAAAATAACACGTAGCGTCGTAGTTTTTCAGGTCCTTTTCTATTTAGGAACCCCAGCATAATTATGTTGGGAAATTATTTGCCAGATTTAATAACAGCTTTCAATGGGTGTTTAATGTGTTTATGCAAATACCGATTACCCAACATCTGAGCTCTAAACACAATCGTATCACATTTTAATATACATAAATTCATCGTAAATGTAAGTGTTGCGTCAACTTGCGTCTCGACGTGAATGGACACGGATATGTACGAAAACACATAAAACATCAAAGTTTTCTCCACCGACATCCGTTTGCGCTGGAGCGAGGAGAGACAGATATGCGAATAATCTACAATAGGAACAATGTTGTGAATTTGATCTCAACGCCACATTTCTCTTTGGTGCTATCCGTTTATGTATTTACTGGAAGATTAAACATGAGGCTCGTGTGTAACTGATTCTAAATAATTTACTTAGACGGCTGAAGAAAGTAATGTGCAAGTTAAAAGAAAGTTCAAAGACGACTCGCGATAGGAAAATAATTGATATTACCTATAGCAGTTTATACTAAAGGGCATTATGAGGATTTAAGTTAATAACGCACAGAAGGAAGCATCAACTTTGGGT
This sequence comes from Atethmia centrago, assembly GCA_905333075.3. Lineage (NCBI taxonomy): Eukaryota > Metazoa > Arthropoda > Insecta > Lepidoptera > Noctuidae > Atethmia > Atethmia centrago. The sequence goes on from HG995377.1 coordinate 9,655,772, forward strand.
ACCAAGGACGAGGCTGAGGAAGATGAAAACTATGAAAAAATTACGGTGGCCAAAAAAACAGAAAATTTATGATGAGTTGATGCTTCTGCTTTGTGTCATACAGTAGAACAGCTATGTTTAAGTATTACAAGTCTTATATTGTCGGGGTCGGGAGTCGGGACTAAACAATAACATACAGTTAGGGTTGCCAACTTTTAGTACAAGAAATAAAGTATATTATGGGCAAAGTGGGAAAATAAACAATATTTTGAAAAATGAACAGTATTTTCAGTAGTTTAAGGTTTTAAATATATACATAATTAATTAGTGCTAATCACGTAATTCATCAATTTAGCACCAATTTTGAAGGCTACGTAAGGCTCACCAAATAGACGAAGAGCATTTTTTTTATTAAATGTAATGAAGCTCTATTTCTGTTGTGCCACCACTTAGCATTCATCACTGAAAACACATTCTGTGAATACTGAGGTGGCAGAACTAACTGTAATACTAGTATCTAAAACGTATTCTGATAACAATTAGTTATTTACTATGTCCCGAAAATTCAAGACATTAGCAGTTTCATTCTCATAATAAAGCTATGGTTATAGGTGAACCACCGCGTCCATGCCCAGGTGCATACATGATGTTCTACGTAGTAGATAAAACTTCTTAGCTCGACTGAATATCAGTGAAAACAGTATATTCATATACTTTATTTTTGTTGAACAGTAAACAGTATTTTAGAGGGAAAAACAGTATCAGTACAGTTAGGGTTTCGTAGTAAACAAGGAACCCTTGGAAAGTTTCTGTATGTCCTGTCTGTCTGTCCCCGCTGTAGCTCAGAGAGTAAAAAAAATGGGGTACCTCTTGCACGTAATGTGGGGATGATATTTTTTTCTCGTCTATCCCATAGTGGGGCGTTGGATAGGCCATTCAAACATATTGCGGTTGTCAACACCACTTTTCGATTCAAGGGTCCCCTTGAATCGAAAAGTCTTGATCATTAAAGTGCTAATTTTTGTTAGGTTCAAGTGGGGGAGCACTTGAACCTAACAAAAATTAGCACCCCCTCATGCCAGCTAAATAGTTGTTTATGGAAATGTGAAAAAAATCATGGCAGTAGTACATATAATGAAATTAAAAGGAAAACTATCAGGGCTAAGTGGGCTTTAACGAGTAATAGTCGACCAACTTAAATTTGCAGTTGGAGAATTGACCGTGGCATATATCGATATATGGGAGAACATGTTTTTCAACTACAATGTGAAGTTTGTTTTAGGGATAAATTCTTCCCACTTGTTTGTCCCACTACGGAACCCTTCATTGTGCGTGGTCCGACACGTACTTGGCCGGGTTTAACAGTATGGTTAGCAACCCTACATACAGTGCCTGAGCTATACCTACCGTACTATAATAATAATAATATATAATCTGCCCTGACATTTGAATAATAAGTTAGCAAAGAACTAAAAGTTATTAAAATTTAAGCGTACAAGGTAAATTAAACTTAGCTGGTAACTCGGCTAACTTTGCAGCAAATTCCGGGGACGAGTTCCGATTGAAACGAATATTGACTCAGGATAAGATTAAGCTGCATGGCGACTATTTGAGTTCACCTTGTCCTAAATCTCAGATGATAAGTGACAATATCGTGACAGCTTTAAAACCTCAAAAATAATAAAAAAGAGAACAAAACCACTTTTTGAAATAAATTGCTACTTGATTTATCGTTAATGTTATGCAAAATTAAATAAAACAGGCCAATGTGACACGGGTTCCTGAACAGGATTTGCCCGGCGTTCGTGGTTTGAAATGACGTCAGCATTTACACCTTGCTTGCATATAAAGATAGCGGTTTATTTGACAATTATTACCATTAAACGAACCTTTGGAGCAATCAATACAAGATACTTACGTAGGCAGAAGATATACGCGTCATTGCAGATGTGTGTATTTTTGCTGTTTGCAAACTGGAGAGTTCTTGAATTCATGGCAAGTATTTTATTCCAAGTCTAAACCAGTTATATTTGCTAGCGTTTAAATGAAGGTTTTTGACCCGTGAGGTCTTTCTCGTCTATTCCTAAAATGGACAGTTGCCATAATCACGATACGGTCTGACAACATTAAGTCTATGAGAGTATTTAAAAATCTTTTCGTTTTAGTCTTTTATTGATGACTAATTAACCGAAATTGGCAGTCACGTAATCAAACCTTTGCGGAGAAGTTTATGTCTGACTATACCAATTTTCCGCCCACTTAACGAACTTTAATAGCATTTGTAAGAAAATATATTTTTTACGGCAGGATTTATCTACGCACTTTTTTATTGCTATGTAAATGACTTCGGGAGTTTGATCTGAAATTATGAAACAAATACACGCCTAAATAGAAATATTGCCATACTTTTGGAAGAAAGATAATAACGGCATCACGCAACAACATATACCTAATATTCCTAATTGAAGTTCGTAGTTTTGGATACCAAGTTGATTTCCAACATTCTATCGGAAACGTTATAACTAGAACGTTTCCAGATACTCTAACGCATGAACTGAGCGTATAAGTTGATATCAGCTTGTAAAGAGTGCGACATTAACTACTTTCTTTTTACATCCCGAGGCAGAGGTGACTCGGCAAGTTTGTTAACATTAATGTAAATGTTATTGAATGCTGTCCAACCGGTTACGATGATCTTTTTTAATCGACAACTGCCTCTGGTGTTTTTTTTTTTGAAAGCTGCGAATTAACTTTAGCGATCCTTGTAGGCTCCACGACTTGCCTATTAAAGCTTCTACAATGACCTTTTGATCGTCCATTGTGCAAGGAATTCATTAACGAACGTTGTTAGCGGGGAGTAACTGCATCTATAATACGACGATCTTCAGAATGACTTTTATATTTAACTTAATAACAGGTGGCGTTTCCTTATATCGGTTAGCGGAATCGCCTTGCAGGTATGTATCAAAAAAGCCATTTTTATTCCAAGTGTTCAACTTACAAGTAGAAACGACTTTTTAAAACGTACAACAAGCTCATTTACATAAGTCTGATTATCACAATATCCATAGATTTCGCTTGGATTCAGTTGAATAATTAAAATTAATGTTAATGACGTTGACTTGCTAATGGAGAGTAAGATTTGCAAATCAATCTCTAATGCGCAGAGCAAACTCATTTTTCATAAACACTCTCACATAAACACTCATCTTAAATATATGCTGGCTGATTTGCGAATAGGATTGTTTTGAGCATATCGTATAATAAGATCTACTGTATGTATAGAAAGGTTATATTGCATGACTGCGTGCACATTCGCAAAACACATTTTTGTGAAATCATTTAACAACTAACAAATAGACACTAGAGCGGCCTCGACTCAATTGAAATCTAATCAAACCGCATCGTATCACGAGACGGACGTTTGTTACGATGGTTTAAAGTGCGCTCAGCACTATTACCACAGCGACGGAAGCAATGAGTTGAATTGACAATGTTAAACACAATTGACAGGCAGCCAGTGACCTGACGGCTAACGATGTGCATTGCGCACGAACACTCTTTATTTGTAATGCAAAACTGCAAACATCCTATCGTCACGACGACTGCGCATACGACACCCATCACAATACATCTAACGTAATTTCATATCACAATAAACATTTTACCATATTTATCAATGACGCCATAACTCCTGGCTGTAATTTAAAGAGTTTTTTTTTTTTCGATTGCTCTAGCTAGGAAGTAAAAATATAAGGTCACGATGACTCAATGCTCGATTTTTTGCTACGGTAACAAATTACAATAGAGTTCCTGTGAGTGATGATAACATTACATATTTCATTAAAGATAACATGTGTAAGTTTAAAATGTAACGATCCTTGGAATTGCTCCTTTGATGCACGACATTGTTTATTAATGAGAAACAGACTTTGAATATGTATGTATAGGGAACAGGTTAATAAAATGAGCAGGAGTTGTTAACCCTACGACGAAATAGTCCTCGCACGATGACGAATCATAATATCAGTGACTAATAATTATTTCAACTGGTAATTCGAGCTAAATTAAAATATTTGTCTATATCAGAGATACATCTTCAATATTGGAAGTTCACTTGATTAAAAACGGGGCCACTCCATTGTAGGAAGTAATTAGACGATAGAGTAACACATTCTTTAAAACGCTGAATGACAGGGCAGAATTGAGATCCATATCCATTTCATCATCTTCAATGAGTGACGGGCTGGTGTCGACATAACACATTATTTGTAAAAAAGAAAAAATCGGCAAGGTACGGACATAACTACCTACTCAACAGAATGATGAGGTGATGAATCGAATCGAAGATATATTGAAGGAGGGGCTTCAGTAAATCAACATTATTTCCATATATTTTTTGTGTTATCTAGAACGTACAATTATTCCGTCAAAAAAAAAACTTACATCATCAGCAATTAGATTGTGTAATTGTCAGCATGAACACCGCTGCCAAACTTATGTAGCTCGTCTTTTGTTAGATTAGATAGAATCATTGTTATACTTCACATTTACGTAATGTTCAAGCATCGCGTAAAGGCTCCTACATACTGGCGCGACTTGTCGCGACATAAAGGCACCGCTTGTAGCGCTACACGCGGTGTCTTTGTGTCGCGTCGCGTCACGCGACAAGTCGCGCCAGTATGCAGGAGCCTTAAAGCTGCACACATGTTTTTGCACTGCATGTGAAAATCGTAGAAATGAACTGTTAGTTTATCATACAGATTGTAAGTGAAGCAAGTCTTTCATGCGTCACTCAATAGTCAATATTGACTCAAATGTAGAGCACAATCAAATAGAAAACTTGCAAAATATGAAACAATCAGTGTTTTAAAAAGTTTAATGATGTTGCAGTTAGAGTGGATACCAAAATCTCTGCAGCTGCACGATTTGTAATCTGTATCTGGATGGGGCAACCTGATGATATTTAAACATGGCGTGGCGGCGTTAAATAACACAATGAAATTTACCAGTGTTTCAAATGTCTCAACTGTCAGAGCATTGTATGCTGAAACGAATTTGCTGGAAACAATCATTGTTGACGAGCTATAACAGTCGTAGACTACGAAAGTTCTAATCACTTGTAAAATTAAAAACACATTTCTATATTTGTAAACTTCTTTGTTGGTAGATTTGGGAATAATTGATTTGAAAGTTAAGGAAATTAAATAACTGTACACAGGTCAGTTGATCAACAAATTTTGTGTACTAAATAGGTCTATGCGTACTTTGCTTACCTGTCGTCGCTGAAGCAACGGTATTTAATCCATCAGCGGACATTTGCAAAGCTGTTATGCTCCAGTTTCGGATAATTGCATTTGCACTTGTTATGCGAAATCAAGCAAGAAGCCAACATCGTTGACCACTATTAGCCAACATTAACATAAATAATGCGTGAAAATCTGCCGGCTATTAGTTGCGTGTTGCGTGTATAACATTAACATTCGGAGCTTGAGTCATTATAAGAGTTGCCACACGAATTCATTCCTACCGGACGGACACAGTTGCTTGAAAAGGAAGATGTAGGAAGCAATAATTTTTCTTAAACACGTATTGTTGTATGAGATTACGAGTTGGATGTGGTAGTTGATACTTGTATTATGGTTATGTATGAATTACATTTATAACTAACGATACGACATACAATTTTTGTAGTATATAAGCTACATCGGCCATTTTCAAGTTTGATTTAAGATGGAGCGAAGACCAGACTCGGACGAAGATTAGATCTTGGCACTTAGCCTGGATTACTCTGGCGAGTAGGTACGGTTTTTTTTAATTTTACTTAAAGAAAAGTATATTGGATTCAAGTGAAAGGCGGAAAATTCCACTTTATTTAAATACGGACTGAAAATTTTACATAGAAAGAATAGAAAAATGATTTCCGTGTGTTTTTCTCGTCATCTCGCGACATCGCGTGACTTAATATTTATTACCTGTGTAATTAGGACGTCGATGCTCCACTTAGCTCAGCAAGATCTTACGTAGCAACCTAGCAACCTCATCCGTGCTTTTACCAACTTAAAATATGTATTGAGAGTACCCAGAAGAAAGTTTAATCATGCATAGTAGAAATATGGTGGCTATTATACTTCGTCAACCCGAGCAAAGACTAATGAAGCAGAAAAGTTTGTAAAGAAAATCTAACAATGAGCGTGAAGAAAAATTGCACAGCAGCTACGTCAGCTGAATAATGAAGACCCACAATAGATTTCAGAATACAGTATAGAATGGTAATTAGCACATTAGCAGTCCACGATTGGCTGTTTATCTTCCTCAATCCCACGGTGGTAATACTCATCAAGTGTCGATGCTCATCGGTTGCGTTGGTCGTGTTTATCGTTCCGTGTGGTTGGTAAAGCTGGGAGTTCACGAGACAATCAATAGTTGACGAAAACACTCACCGTCGTGAGGTTATCTGATGGCATTGTGAATTATGGCGCATCGGTACCAGCCACCAACGTCGCCGCCTACGAATATTACAATAATTTCGTGTATAATACCTTCGTAGAATGTTCAGAGATAGTATTGCATATTGGAGGTATATAATGTTATAATACTGATTTTACAGTAATCTTCTGCTTTATGGTTATCGTGGCCTTAGTACCAGCCACCAGGGTCAGGTTAGGTTTATGTAAATAGCAGAACTATTTACGACTGAAATAACGTCGATATTCAGTTGGATCTCATAATACGAGTTATACGGTGCTTTTAGACCTGGCTTAATATTTTGTAGATATTAATTTGTGAACCACATAACTTGTTGTGTGGAGCATAAACTAGCAATAAACGTTTAAGAAATATTCAGCACATTCATCACACAATACCTTACATAATCACATACTTGGATAACTCAACACCAAATTCAGCATAACTGCCCGAGTCACCTAGGAGCTCCGATAATTCTCAAAGTTGGGGTCAAACAACTTGCCCGTGGCATGGTAATTACTTCCTTGTAATAACAAGCAGGTATCGCGATAGCTTTTTGTTGACTTTTTCTAATGGTGCACGTGCGAATCGCTGTAACCTCGAACGCGAGGGCGCTGTCCAGCAACCGTGAACGAGTAATTTGTGCCCTTCCAACTCATTTTTTTCTAGAACGTTTACTTTGCTCGAATTACATCATGACCAACAGAATAACTAGTAATCAGTTTCAAAGATGTGAGTTTGTAAGATGTTTTAAGCAGTTAAAATTTAGCACTAAGTTTGCACACTTCGGAAATATTTTGCTATATTGACTTTAACATCTTGCGAGGGCTGATAAGCAGCTGGTAGATTATGATTGTCTTTGTGACCCCGAGAATCGTGGAAGCAAATCTCACATAAAAAAGAAATATTTCAAAGTGTACACCCTCGCAACATTACACAAGACAAAGATGTCCACTAAAACATAATTTCACTTTCTTTCGGACCACCACTGTTGGCGTAGGATGGGCGTGACGACCGGCCGCCTCCAGCGGCACGTAGATTGCATACTTTCCCTGTTTTTATGGAATCATGGGGCGCCAATGATATAACAATAATGTGAAAGCTTTAGAGAAACATGTCACTTTTTGTATGCAAAGATATTGTTTCCAAAAATCTTGGTCATGTCAACCTACTCGAACAAATGTAACAGAAGCCTGTAACTTGTTTGGAAATGGCTCACTTCCATTTAGGAACGGCACATAGCAAATGTTTGTCTTTCATTCTGTATAAGGAGTAAAATAAATGTGGAACGTACAAACCAATGCATTGGAGTCTTTATTTACGAGTGCTTCGTTTAAACGAGAAAGTTTTTATGCAAATCTTACAGACAAGTAGGTACTTCGTAAAATACTTGAAAGATTAAGATAGAGGGTAAATGATTACTTTTATGTAAATATAGAAATGGTATACTAACTTATAAGTAAGTTTGCATAATATAGCGTGTTGTCGAACACGGGCCTCTCCCAGTTTCCATGAGCAAGCCCCGGCTATCGCAATGGTAATCGGGATATGAGTATGACGTCATTGGCAAACAGGTGGGTGTGACTGCCAATCCTCCAGATATAGTGAAAGGGGCTTACGTATCTGTAACCGATACAGCTTTCTTAAATAACATGAAGGTTCTATATGATTTAATCAAAGTCAGTGCTTTCAAAATATACCTACACCTAAACTTCGACCTTAAGTGTTGAGTGGGTATTCGCCAGTTGTTATTAGCATTGACACACATAATGCTTTGCAATTGCAATGATTCTCGGCAATTCGACTCGAAGAATAATTATAATGATCATGTGGATATTGCGACAGCAGCTAAGGTTATAATTCGTGGGTAACGCGGAACTTAAAACAATATTGTAACATAATAGAGACAAAGGGAACGGATTTAGCTTTTGAAGCAGTTCCACAGAATGATCTCGGCTTAGATTTTTGTCTCCCGTGGGTATCGATAGAAGCGGCTGGATAAAATGAGATAAAAAGGGATCCACCTAAACACTAATAACCTTATCAAGCAAAAAGCTCTAACTTTAGTCTTACTTTATCAAAGAATGCAGTTAAAGGAAGTAGTTAGCAGACCGGTTATACGAAGCCGATTCTCGCAGTAGGCGGAGGAAACCCATGATGAAGCAATTAACCAATTAAAAAATAAAAAAAATTATGTTTGTTTTCCATCACAGAATATAATTGTACACACATGTCCGTCACGCTTTTTACCTTAAAAAATAAGTAGAACTTCAAGCGTAGCATCTTTACGATATTTTGACATACGTTATGTGGGCTTGGGAAAATTTACATTATTAAGTTCAAGAACTGACAAGCTGGAAATTGCTACTTATTTTCGTAGCAATAAACAAAATCTTCAGAAGAAAGCGATTTTCTTTGCATCATATTATATTTCGGCCGCCGAGAGAATGCGTTCCTGACACCTGTCAGTTGGTCTCGATTAGGAACTAATAAAGTGTAATCGGTGAAGGAAAACATCCTGAGGAAACCGGCATGTCCGAGAACCAAAAATTTTAAGACATGTGACATCTACCAACCCGGGCCCGCGTGGTGGATTACGGCCCACTCCCTCTCACAGAGAGGAGGCCTGTGTCGCAGCAGTGGGAACATTATAGGCTGATTATGTGTTATGTAAAGTGCAAATTTGGAAAACACGTCTTCTTCTATACTCTTCTCAATAGCTGACAGGTGTCAGGAACGCATTCTCTCCTCGGCCGGAGTATAGTATGAAAATTCATTCAAATGAGACACTTTCAGCCATTTGAATTATGCATAGTGGTTTCAGTGGTCATTCTTAAATGATTGACGACTTTATGGATAACAACTGTTTAAAAACATTTAGCATCTATCCAACGCCAATCATTAACCGGATACAACAGTTCAGCTTAGGTCAAGTTTGCTCGGCGTCCATGCAAGGTTGGCAGTTGGAGGTTTAAAAGCTCTATGGTAAAGGACAAACTAGCTAAGTTACCTCATCGACCATCGATGTCCAACATAACGTTAATTTGTTCATTAGTTATGTGGTCAGACTTTGATTTTAATAATCTTGAGGTCGCAAGTGTGTCAAGGAACCCTTGTCTTTCGTGCCTATTAGACTAGTGCCAGACCGAAAACCGGTACATATAAAAATGTAGGCATCAAATGGCTGATATCTAATCAACACTTTAAAAAATCTGAATTGGTTCATATCGTTTCATATTGAGGCTGACTAATAATAAATATCTGTAGGCATTTTATTTCATCACGTCTAGAAACGCAGAAAAAATACTTTTCACCTTTTGACGTAGGTTCAGTTTTTAAAATGCGGGTAGTTCGAAAATACGATTGTGCAAACAAATGTTCACGGGTTAGTTTCATTTCTTCATCTTTAAAATGTCACGCGTGTGTGTTATCAGTCCTAATTTGTTTTGTTATATTTGTGGCGAATTTACGTCATAATCGAAAAAAAATAATACCACTTTCTGACTTAATTAAACAGTGTTATTTTCAATGACGTGAGAAATCAAGATAACACGTGTGTTCCTAAAGTGTGCTGTGTAAAGTTTTATACGAATCTCGATGGTTGGTTCAATGGAGGCAAGGAAGGGCAAGGAAGATGGGAGCCAGGTATGCTCGCAGTTGGAGTTTTGTCTCATTTCAAGAGAAAAGCTAACTGCACCAAGAAAACTTAGCCTTTCCAATCAAAACATATAACTTGTGAGTGCTTGATTTTGTAATAAAATTGCAATTTTGACTTGCCTCTCTTATCTTGAAAATGAGATGTGATAGAAAAATTTAATTTAGGTATTTCTACAGTCGCGGACAAAGAATTTGGGTCAGTACGAAAAACTAAAAATTACTCTAAAAGTAATTGAGCTAGCGGCATTATTGAAAAAAATATGTTGTAGATAACTTACTAGTTAATAAAATAAAATAAAATAAATTATTTAAAAAACAAAAAACCCGACTGCAAAAACACATAGCTGAAAAGAGAAAAACAAGCATTAAATCATTTATTTTATTTCAAGCTTATAGTTTTATTAATATATATATTTGAAAATTACTCATTACTAGCTTTTATTTGATAACAATAATGTTGCAATCAATTTAAAAAAAAAACTTCCCCTCCTTTTTTTGTATTTGCAAATGCAATTTATAAATATTTTACAGCCTATGTCACTCCCACAATTAAGACGAATCTAAGGACACCTTATATGTTAAAATCCAGCAAGCCGGTTAGGCTACAGAGTGTGCCAAAGAAATAGACATATGAACATACATACATACATACTCTCGAAAAACATTACCCTCCTGAAGCAGTCGGGTAACTACACCAAATATTGAAACGGGTGTGTAATATATGGCATAATAAGTAGGTATATTATCTATCAGTTATCACTTGAAATAACGTTCACATGATATAATTTTCATATGATAAAGAAACAAATAACGTGATCTAATGTTACATTTCATATAAACTTCTTTTGCTCGAATAACATTTAGTATAACGTTCATTTCATATAATTTTCATTTTGTATAATGCTCTTTTTATATGTATCAGGTTCAGTTGACCTAATTTTCATATTTACTCATTTTCAGCCAAAATTCTGTAATGAATAAGTAAATACACTTCTGGACACATCTATTGGCCCACCTTAGAGTTTAGGTTTCGATGGCCCCTACCGAAATATGATTGCTAGATTGAACAAAAACTGTTGATGCAGTTTTAAACCTTATACATTTTACCATCTTTTTCGATCGTATTGTTTTAAATTTGAATTCAGAATACCATACGACATGGAGTTACGCCTAACAAGTCGGATATGCGCCTTGTTAAAGGCAATTGATTTTTGAATAAAAAACATGTTTTATCAAATAAAGGTTTAATTTAATAACGCGTGTTGCCTCCATGGGCATCTACCACAGCTCTCATACGATTAGGCATAGAGTTTATCAACCGCTCTATGAAATTTTGAGGGATCATCTCCCATTCCTCTTCTATGGCAGTTTTCAACTCCTGCATCGTCTGGGCAACTGGCTGACGAGCCCTAACACGTCTTTTTAGCTCGTCCCACATGTGCTCAATGGGGTTCATGTCTGGGCTTCTGGCTGGCCAGTCCATAACTGTGATGTTCACATCCCGAAGATATTCCCTGACGATGCCGGCCGCATGGGCTCTTGCATTATCATGCATAAAAAGGAAATTTGAACCCACATAGTCCGCGTATGGTATCACGTGAGGTTCTAAACACTCACGAATGTACCTTTCAGCATTTAATGTTGGCAGCCGTGGTCCTGTAACAACCTCAAGTTGAGTTTTGCCGCTCGCGGATATACCGCCCCAGACAGTCCATGAGCCACCGCCATAACCAACCCTCTCTTCAAAGCAGCATTGTGCGAAACGCTCTCCCTTACGTCGGTAGACCTTCTTCCTTCCATCATTGCCATGTAACACAATTTTAGACTCATCAGAAAAGAGTACACGGCTCCAATCTTGCTGTGTCCAATTTAAATGACTGCGTGCGAAATGAAGGCGCGCTGTTCGGTGGGCTCTCGTTAGTTTGGGCCCATTAGCTGGCTTGTGTGGTACCATATCGCGTTCTTTTAACCTGCTCCGAACAGTTCGAGCGCTCACAGATACTCCGTGGAAGTCGCGAAGTTGGTTTTGTATCTCAATGGAGGTAAGGTGACGATTTCTCAAGCTGGTCGTCACGTTGAATCGATCCTGCCTTTCAGTTGTGACCCGAGATCGTGGCCTTCCTTGGCGACGAACAAAGCCGCCAGTCTCTAGGTACCTCCGATAAACATTTCGGACCGCAGATCGACTTAAATTAAGTTGAACACTCACGTTTCTTTGGCTGTGTCCGGCCTGTATAAGTGCCACAGCTTGGGCGGCGATTTCAGGTGAAGTATCCATAGATTATTGATAGAACCTCACCTTAATGTTAAGAATAAGTAATGTTTGTTGCAAAACCAAAGATATCAATCACTTTTTCAAGAATTAAATCCAAGTAAACCAATAAAACCAAGTTTTCTTAGTATTCGATTGTTTGATATCAAAAAACAGGCTCCAAATTGTCTTTTGTTTCTTTAAATTCTGTGTTCGAAATTCAAAAAAAGACTATTGAATGAAATTGTGAATGTGCCAGGTTCAAAACTGCATAAAAACTTTTTGCTCGACCTAATATAAAATTTTAGCTAGGACCAAACGAAACTGAAAATACAAGGTGGGCCAATAGATGTGTCCAGAAGTGTATCAGGAAACATCATACTGTTCTAACCTAACCTAACCCAGATGATTCACCAACAATAGAGGGGACCTGGCGATCGGCGTTTATAATCCAATCAGTTTTTGCAAAAATATACAAAACAAAGTAGTCGTTTCAAAATTATATTAAACGTTACTATAGAATTTTAATATTAAGTATACTAACTGAATATTAGTTCAAATGTGTATTATAGAAAATGTTTATTAAACCATATAAAATGAGGTAAACTGAAATTATATCATTTCATCGTTATACAAAAAAAAAAGTTTATTAAACGAATTTAGGTCATGTGATCATTAGAACTTTTGTTATTATATCAAATTATTATCAAATGGTACGCACCCGTTGGAAACATTATTAGTTTAATTGGTCAAGGACAGCTAATGAGACACAATAACTTGATGTTCTATTGTTTGACACCGAATCGGTGTCGCGCGGGGCCTAACAGGGTAATTGCCAAACTTACATTAAAAAGAAATATATATATATATATGTTGAAAAAATAATGGTTGGTACTTCAAATAAAACAAAAACGAACTTTAAAACAAAATTAATACTTTGTATTGCCTCCACGGGCTCTTCTCACAGCTGCCAGGCCTTTGGGCATGCTGTTTATTATGTTTCTTATGCGAAGTTGCGGGATATTGGTCCATTCTTCCACTAACGCATGTTTCAGGTCTCGAAGTGTAGCTGGGGGCGGGGTTTCGATTTCTTACACACCTCCCAAGCTCGTCCCAAGCGTGTTCAATTGGATTCAGGTCCGGGCTACTCACGGGCCAATGCCAGTACATGCGAATGATGCCAATATCCTGAAAATACTAATTTATAATTTGAGCTTTATGAGGCCAGGGCCTCAAGTCTGCTATTACAATAGTGTCAGAATGGTCATTGATTTCATAATTGAAGATTTTGACAAGTTTCGTAATCTACTAATATAATGGCGTCGTTAATGAGAATCGGAACAGACCATTCTGACACTATTGTAATAGCAGACATGAGGCCCTGGTGTTGTCATGAATGAATATTGAATTTTCACCCATATTAATTATGAATATGGGCCGAAATGCTCATTAAGAATTCTTTCCACATATCTTGCACTAGTTAGCGTACCATTTTCTATTAGTCGTGCGACTCTCTGAAGAGATTCTGCCGGGGTCGCGTGGAAGTTCGAAAGTCACCGAGGCCCCTGGCAACACAGGCAACGGAAGGAATACGGGTGGGTTTTCGTCAGTAAGAGTCTGACACAACCCCGGGAGGGTTGTGTCTCCGACCAGGGTGAGAGAAGTTATTTGATAATTTCCCACCCAAAAAATAAAGCCCAAACCATAACAGACCCACCGCCGAACGGCACTTTTTCCTCAAAACGTGCTGGAGAAAAGGCTTTTACAGACTGGGGCGATATCGCGGGCGCGACAGTGCTGCCTGTCAAATTATAATCTAATGGTATGCATTCGTTGAAAACATTTAGTTAAATTGGTCAAGGAAAGCTAATGAGACACAATAACAGGGTAATAATTGTCAAAATTACAATAAAAAGAAATATACTCGTATATATCGCTGCTTAAATTCAAAACACTTCCACAAGTCGAAAAAATTACAAATCCTTTTTAAAGCAAAAATCGTATCAATTCTGCCTATATTTTTATATTCGAAAAAGACAATGACCGCCTTTTATCATTTTGATTTGACAGATTGAATACAAAAGAAAACAAGCAAAAGAATAACCGCGAATCGAATTTATTTAAAAATTCGAGGTTTATTAAATTTTAACTTTTTTAATTACCATGTAGATTATTTAAGGTTTTATTTCATACGATACTAAAATTCTCTGTAATATGTATAAAGTTAGTTTAATGCATGTACCATTATTAATTTGCAAGTTACAGGGATTTTCGTCATCGACCCGTATTAATTGTCCGCGAGTGTTATATTAGGTCAATAGCAAGGAATAATAATCACATACCTAGTAATACCTCAGTGAAAAAGTTTGAAATTTGTTGAGTAGTGTATTTTTTTGCTCATAGAGCGAAGCAAGTAAGGTTGTAGGAAGTTTGTACAGAAGCTATTATCCTGTCACCACTTAGACAGTTTTCTAATTTACAAAATCAGCACGTTATAGTTTTGCACATGCGGTTCTAGTAATTGGTATACACTACAACACCAAATGCTACTTAGACTGCATTAATTTAATTGCAATGCAGTTATATTGATTTACCTCGTTTTCGCCCAGATACTACAAAAAAAAACTGTCCCTTTATTAATTAAAACTGGCTCGTTAGCACGCAGCTGTTTTTTAAAGTTTCACGTACAGTTCAGAGCAGAGCTGTAATTATGGAAGTTCGCGAGTTGGATGTTAACAATAGCAGACTGATGGAAACAGACTAATTTGTCCATTGTGCCGACTACCAAGAGACTGGCACGCGTTCTTGCGAAGAGAAATTTGACAATGCACTTATAAAGAAAGTTTTATAAGTCATCAGAACGTGATTAAAACAAACGAAACGTGTTTGCCTCGCTAATTAACCAATGAAACAGTTGGTGAGCTGATATATTTAGCGCAACGCACGCATCCGATATCTTTGAGAACGGGATGTTGGTATTTATGTGTTTAGCCTATACTAATAGACCACGTTCTTAATTGTGCTTACCTTACTCATTGCATGAGTGCTTTTATACTGCAATAAAACAATACCGGGATTGATTAAGTTTCTTCCCACCTACCAACTTTAATAATTTCATCAGGTCAAACTAATGATCCTATCTCCTGATTTACGATTGACATTTTCGGGTCATTTCCCTCCGGAAAGGCCTCGTTTTTTAGCGTGTCATGTGACGTATAGTGATTTAAATATATTTTGCATAATGTAACATATAAGAATTGATAAAATCAGTGGCGGAAGACGAAGAAAGTGACACAGTAACCCGCTTGAGTCGGAGTGGAAAGAAGCGAGAGTAATCGGATGACGTCTGCGATCACAACGGGCGTGGTTGTTGACCTCAAGCCTTAAAACACAGGAACTTGCCAATTTATAGTCTCCAGGGGTAATTAAGCAACGTACATTTGGATCGCTCTCCATAAATTAGAACGTTTGACAAAATTAGGTGAGGCATCGTCGAAATTGCCATTTCATTAATTTAATGAATGTCAGCAGTCACGCCATACTAGTCCGGCTATGGCAAAAATTATATGTAAGTATACAAATTGTTATTATGTATTGAAGGTAGAAACATAATAACACAATTACTGTCAATAGGAGTAGACGTAACATGGAATCAAAATGTATGTTATTAGTTATTACATTACGTATCTTTATAACACACCTGTCAGTTTTGACGGTTATTTACTAAATCATATGACGAAAAGCAATTTAACAACGATCTAATTTCGTAATTCGTACTGACAATGTTCAATTGTGTAAATGTGGTAATGAAAGCGCGTTAGCGATTTCAGCCCGCAGAACAGATAGACGTGGTTTGATCTCGTAATGACTTACAGCATCGACTCGATCAGGACAATTATTCTTTTGGCCCCGAAATAGTCCATCTAAGAATTGTTTCGATATTTTCAATTACGGCTTTCTGCGGAGTAAAATGTATTTTCGGATTGACACAATCGTTTGGTCGCGTGTAAAAAGAGCCGTTTTCAGGAAAGAAGATCAGTTGTTTAACGTCTGTTGCGTGATATTTTGTACTAAAACGTTTCCTTCACATAAATAATTAAATATGATAAAGGAAACTGTAATGAGAATAAACCTTCATTTTATTCCTTCTTCAAAAGCTTGAATTAAAATTTTAGTAACAGACATACTACCAATATTTTTGTACAATTTCAAAATTACTATATTCTAAGATTTAACGTAACGACTTAGTCTTTGACGGCTTCTCCATTTAATCTACATACATTAATATTCAATTCCTCTATGTTAACTTAAAAGGGAAACAGTTGCTTAACACTAGGAAAGGCAAATTGCTGACATTTATTGCGTCGGTTACTACAAAATGACGCTTTTAACCATACGAATACTGAACAACCAAAAGTACAAGAGACGAAGGATCACTTTTAAAACAAAAGCTCCGAGCAAATCAGGTTTATCGCTTGGAAATTGGTATCTGCTCCCGTAGCGGCTATAGTCATTTGAAATTAATCCCTTTTTAACCGACTTCCAAAAGGAGGAGGAGATAAATATGTTCGTCTGTGTTTTTCTTTTTTAATGTAGATACGTATGCTCGCCGAGTTCTCCGTCAATTTTGGACCGATTTTGAAAATTTTTGTTTGTTTGAAAGGGTATGCTCGCGAGTTGGTCCCATGGTCATCAAGTCAGAATCTGATGATGGGAAATCGAGGGAAACCCTCAAATTTTATAGGCACACCAATAGCGATTTGGGTATTTTTTATAGTAACTCGTGCATTTGCTCTTTCAAATGCACCGATGCTGCATTGGTGCATTTGGTGAAGTGGAACTGAAAACCACAGATGTCCACCGGAACTACTTAATAATAAATATTTTACGGGTTGCAATTCGATTAGGTACTTTAATATAGTTGCTAAACAGTTTATGCTCGTCACAATGCATATGGTGAAGTGGGAGTTCTCCTGGTTCTTACCAGAACTCCTCATCAATTAACGTCCCTGCATCGGGAAAGCAATATTTTGTAAAAGGTGATGAGCAGTTGTCATTAGGCTATTGTAACCTAGTTAAATTGACCCACTGAAAAGTGAAAAAAAAAGTTTAAAAAGATTTTTGCTGTTACCGGTGGGAACTTGGGGCTTATTTGACGTGTTACTAAAAGTCTGCCTTCTGTTGTTTCTGATATAACGGCAATACTGCGGCAACGATCAAACTTCTGCGCACGCGCAACACGCAACACAACTACTTTCGCCGATTAAAATCCAACGCCGTCCGAGATATTGTACGTGACAGACGTTTAACGCGTACCTATTACGAAAGTACGTCACGATTCATACGAATAATTTATTTGATACCTAATGATGTTTCGTGATGCCCTCACGATGTATTCGCGTGTAGCTATACGAATTTAAAGGTGGCGGTTCGCGCCGCGACAAAGACGGGAGACCGAGACAGGAGACTGAGACCAGAGACAGCGACAAATGTCTCGGTCTCTTCGGCATGTACTGTAGGTCGAGACTGAGACCGAAGATCACGACAAGTGTCGTGGAGCGACCGCTCAGTTCAAGAGAGTCTGTCGATGAAGTCAGTGGTGTTTTGTGTCGTGATGGAAAACCAAGTAACGAAGCTGCTATTGGAGGAAGAAGAAGACGATGATTTGCTCTTATATTATTATTACAAATACAAAACTGAAAGACGATTACCTATTAAGGATTTATATTTAACTAGAGGTCAAGAAGGATCATTTTCGCTATTAGTAAAGAAGCACCTGATGTTTGATGACAATACATTCAGGAAGTATTTTCGGCTGAATAAAACACAGTTTGATTACGTATTAAATTTACTGAAAAAATCAATGCAAGAAAAGGGAAGAATAACAGTGAAAGAAAAATTAGCAGTAACTTTAAGGTAAGTTTGCCAATTCATCGAAATTATTCTGGTCGATTTCACCGTAATTGCTTTGAAATGGTTCACCGGAAATATTTGGTAATTGGCGAGATGTTAAATCAATCAATCCAGTCTGTGTTTGGTGTTCTGATGAAGCTGCACTTATCGGAGAATATGAATTGTATGATGAATTTGAATTATATGATAACTGGCGTGATGAATCACTCTGTGCTTGAGGTCCTGATAAAGCCACTATTGTTGGAAAATGTGAATTGTAAGGTGAACTTGTATAGGGGCGTTCAGTTTGACTCTCGATATCTGTGATCTCATACTTCGAGACAATATTAAAAATTTCAGTTTTTGCCATTGCTCTTGAACGTGCGCTCAATTTTCTTAACATCATTTCAATATGTTTTGTAAATGTCGATATATCATCAACTGATTCTTGAGATTTTAATGACTGCAGCTGTCTATTTCGGTTTTCCTGTCTGTCCTTCATAAATTTTATAAATTCATCTTCTTTTGGTCTCTTTCTCTTTGTATTCTTGGCAGAACTGTTACTTGGTATATTAGATTTCTCTTGTGTAGTATTGAGAAGTGCCTGGTAACTCCTTTGAAGGAGTGTTATGTACTGACGTGTCTGCAGCTTCGTGAGGAGTATCTGCATGTTCTACTCCTGGGGAGGTATTAGTAACTTCTTTTTCTACACTGGCGGAGCTTTGCTGTTCTTGTTCTACACTGGTGCAGCTTTGCCGTTCTGATGGTGTGTTTTCTAAAAATCTTAAGCGTTCATAAAACTGCCACTTTGAATTTTTAGCTGGTGCTGCAGATCCCGTCGATTGTTTTTGTTTGCGCTTATATCTGTTGTAAGAGTCCCTGATCAGTTTCCATTTTTTACGGCATTCCGAATCTGTAATAAATAATAATATATTTTTTTTTTTTTTCAGATTCCTGGCAACTGGAGAAACATATGCTTCGCTATCATTCGAATTTCGTATATCACCTTCTTATATTTCACAAATAGTCAAAGAGGTGTTAAAACATTTAAAGACTGTTTTGGTGCCAATTTTTATGCCTGTTCCAAAAGAAAGTGATTTTAGGCTTGTATCTGAAGGATTTTGGGATAAATGGCAATTCCCCAATTGCACAGGTGCTATTGATGGGAAGCACGTAAGAATAAGAGCCCCTGAAAATAGTGGGTCGTTGTATTTTAATTATAAGGAGTATTACTCAATTGTTCTTTTGGCTATTGTAGACTATAATTACAAGTTCATTGCAGTAGACGTCGGCTCTTATGGCAAAGAAGGAGATAGTGGAATATTCCAAAAGTCTACAATGGGAAAACAAATCATGAGAAATGAATTTAATTTTCCAGAACCAAAAAATCTACCAAATTCGAACATAATATTGCCACATTTTTTAGTTGGAGATGAAGCATTTAGTCTTGATACTTTTATGATGAAACCTTACGCTAGAAGAGTTGCAAAAAACGATTTAAGCAAAGAAATATTTAACTACCGACTTTGTCGTGCGAGACGAGTATCGGAAAACGCGTTCGGTTTGCTGTCTCAGGTGTTTAGAGTATTTTACACTCCTATTGGAATAGCACCAGAAACATGCACCGACATGATTTTGGTTGTCTGTTGCATGCATAACCTATTAAGAGATGGATTTTTGGAATCTGCTCAAATGCCCGTACACCAATGGAACCGAGAAGAAGAAAATTTGCCTTCAAATTTTGTTTCATTACGTGGAACAGGAGGGTTTTCGAACAGCAACGGACTCGATATTAGAGTAAAATTAACCAATTACTTCACGTCACAGCAAGGAGCAGTAGACTGGCAAGAACAACATGTCACACGGCTTGTTTGAGCTGATTCCACTCCACCTTTTCTTTCTTATATGTTTCCTTCCAAATATTAATTTTATGCAAAATAAATAAAATAAGAATAACTCACCTGTTTTATTTATGCTTTCAGCTATGCTTTTCCAAATATTATCCTTCAAATTTTCATCTCTGTAGGAGTCTAACTGTGCATTGTATAGCGGAGGATGCTGTCTGATTAGTTCAATCAGAGTCTCACAGTCTTCATCACAAAAACTCATTTTTAAACCTAAACACGTGTGCTTTCACGAGCGCGACACGAGACACTACTGGTCCGGAACAGCGACCGTCTCGCTGTCTCCTGTCTCGCGTCTCGGTCTCCTGTCTCTGTCTCACTCGCGAACTGTCGCGTATATATTGCCTAACGTCAAGTAATGGTCGCTGTCTCTGGTCTCAGTCTCCTGTCTCGGTCTCCCGTCTCTGTCGCGGCGCGAACCGCCACCTTAAGACCGCAGATAATTGAAATTTTCTATGACGATTGGATATCTGAAGCATAAAAAATTGGGGCGTTTTCTTTTGTTGTACAAAAGTTCAGCAAAACGTAAATAACTTCACACGTACAAATACAATCACTTTCAAATTCTGAGGCGTGACTGGCCAATTGAGACCCCATCATAATCGAGACACCAACTTATTCAGAAGCAATTTAAATATATATTTTTAACGAGTCGTTACATTAAACAAACATGTATCAGAAATAAACGGGTTCTTAATGTAGGCAATCCTGTCTAAGGCGTCTGATTGATGAAAGCCGTGAACTATGGCAAAGGATTACTTTCCGATGCCATCGCTTTCTCCTTTAATATTGATTATAAAATGCCAACCGATATATCAACGATAACAAGCAAATTGCTGCCGGGGGCAACGTATGGATTATATATGCACAAAAGCTATACAGATTATAAACTTCAATCAATACCGG
The DNA here is from genome assembly GCA_905333075.3 of Atethmia centrago. Lineage (NCBI taxonomy): Eukaryota > Metazoa > Arthropoda > Insecta > Lepidoptera > Noctuidae > Atethmia > Atethmia centrago. Next base: position 9,676,829 of record HG995377.1, read on the forward strand.
AGTGAAATGGGACCGGAACATCGAAAAGAAATCGATACCTAGCGATGTGGTTTAAGGCAATTTTGAAAGCTTATGTCTTACTCCGCAGTCTATATATTGGCTATAAAAGAATAATTTTATTGATACTGCACTTCTGGTAAGTACTTCCGAGTATGCGGTGCGGAGAAACCGCATTGGTTTTTATATGATCGTCAGTATAATGTGATTGTCAAGTATCGTGTTCTGCAGAAATAGGGATCCTTAGATACATTGAAGTATTTTTCTTTACGTGTAGTATTTCAGTTTAATATTCAAATTCAAATAGCCTTTATAAACAAACAATTTACTATTCTACAATACATTTTGCACATATATTAGATATCGGTAAGTTTTTTTGCTTTCCATCGTAGGCCTCCCCCAGACCCCTTCCACAGTTTTCGATCGTGAGTTTCTTTGTTCATGTCACACCTGCTGTCGAACTCAGGTCATTCTAACCTACGCACCGGTCTTCCTCTTTTCCTCTTCCCCTCCTCAGTTTAGTATAAACTGCTGTAAAACTTGTCTGCTGTAAATCTTCCATTCATCAGCGGGAAAATTTCAAACGGTTTAACACCTTTTCAACAAAAATAGCTCAGTCTAGACAAAACCACGGACAACGATACAGGTGGTCCTTGGTGGACTTGGACTTCACAAAACAAAGAGTTAGTCTCTTCTTGAGAATAACAACGTGGAAATAGATTATTTGAACTGACGTCAAGGATCGCTATGTGAAATTAATCGCATCGTATCGAAAGCGATTAATACACGATTATCAATTACAGAACGGAAAGACAAAGAGAGATTTGGTAATACAAACATAATATGCTCCGCAAGCCGATAATATCAACTAAATTGGCATTAGCGATCAAGTCGTGAACATTACGCTCGTGTGCACATAATTAAGTTACGTTTGTTATAGGAAAAATTATGTAACACAATGAAAGCTTTCGATATTTGAACTTCGATAAAAAAACTGACACTGGTGCCGATTTCCTTGTTCACAAACTAAACTAAATTTAAACTCAGTGCACCTTTTTTATATTTCATTAAGAAAAGGACAGAAGATAAATATTAATTTAGTCCTGTCAAATTAATCAGCGCTTGACGTAAGTTGACGTAATTTTAGTAGGCAAGGTTTTAATCCCGTCTAAATCCCGTCTTGTATGGAGTAGTGACAAGCGTTGATTAATTTGACAGGACTAAACTAAAATTTATCTTCTGTCCTCTTCTTAATGAAATAGAAAGAAAAAGATGCACTGAACATAAATTTAGTTTAGTTTGTGAACAAGGGAATCGGTACCACTACCTACGTTTACTTTGCTTGTATCGAGCTAATAAGACATGGCTACAAATCGACCATAAATGTGACTGTCACGGTTTTAAGTTGCTACCATCGTTACGGTTAATTGTCACGAATTTGTCTTAAAATTAGCGTACTACGTTGAGTGGGTAAGTAGAGCGCGTCGCGTTGAATAAAAAGTGTCTATTGCAGTGGCTGTCAATCAAGCGATGTGCAGTTTTATTTTGTGTGACTTTTCAACTTTTTCTAAATTTACTGTGACTTTCTGCGCAGAAAACACTTTCCGTCAATTAGCTGTTTAATGGAAAGTCTAACGCACATTGTACACTTTTCACATAGTGTCGAGAAACAATAAATAAATGCAAGTCAACATTGCATAATTAAAGTTATGCACCATAAACTTTTATTCGAGGTAAATAGTTTCAAACCGCACAGCGAAACTTGACAACAACAACTGAAGCATATTTTGCAGGGCATGAGACAATGCGACGACTGTCTTAGTTACCACTGATCAACAATCTGGCCTAGCCCCTACTAATTTCACTATAGATATAAAAAAAATTGCTGCATGAATCATGATCAAATTAACTTCAACAACGACTACAGTATACTGCAAGAAAAGAACTAGGCAATGCAGTGTAGTACTTTTCGAATAGATCTCCGCCCCTGTTTCGCGTGCTACAAAAGGGTTGGTCATATTCAGGGATCCGCGAGGTGGGGCTTCATGAAAACGCGACCCACTATCTTTCCCATAAATAGGTTAACGACGTGTCATGTCGCCTATTCCATAACAAAATATGTAATCACCTTTGTCACGAACTACGAAAATAATTGTCACTATTTACGAGCATCGTTGAGCTGAATTAGGAGGTGAACTAGTTTCATAGACTATTGTTCTAAATATTTGCACATTTAGATGTTCCTTTTCACATTTCGCTTTCATTTACCTTTCGCTGTTAGTTCGCTAGAGTTCTACAGCGACGAAGGTTCGAAATAATTTGTATTATCTGAAACACTTAATACACAGTTCGGTGTGGCAGGATATAAGACAAGTCACAACATAATATTCCTGACGTCCACCGCTATTAATATTAATAACAGTGTTAGTATAACGTTGAGTGGTGTAGTGTGACCAGTTACTGTGAATTATATGCGCCAGTCAAAATATTTCGATAAGGTACGACGAAATGTTCAAGGCAATAAATTTATCTAGCCAGGTCGCAAGTTTGTTTGACAGAGAAGTATAGCAAACTAGACCTCTAGTGGCACTTAGTGGATTTCTCTCCGTTTGATCGTTCGAGCACTAATTCTAAGAAACTCGATCGGCAATGTCAACTTGTTTTTCGAAAGTTCTACAGTTTCAATATGGCTTCAATCAATAGTTATCAACAATACAAACCGCAAATTAGCCGATTGTAAATCAATCCAAACTGATATGAATTGTTTCGAAGATAATGTCTATAACAACTCCACAACTTTCTGACAATATTCAAAGACACATTATTGTGAAATCTGAAACCGAACTGTTGTAATTTCAAAAAGTATTCATTGCTTATCGTGATATAAACACAACAGTGGCAAGTGTCCTATATAAAAACTGGTCACAACATAGTAGCTTTGGAGTCGGCTCGGTGAAATGAAACCCCAACCGGACGCGATCGTCGATACCACATTAGAAAACCGTTGGGTAGGTACACAGTGCACACACACCTCGATGCATATTGGTTACACCAGTCGAGTTCACAACCATGGCGGCTAATTTGTTCGAGTCAAGATCAAATCGAATAAAAATAGAGCGATCTAGATCTGCTAAGATTTCTACTTAAACTGGCCTGGCAGCATCATTAAGTAAAATGTTGACAAGAAAACTGCAGTTTATTTAAAGGAAGAAACAGTTTCTAATCTGCACGTGTAATCGATCAAAAGTTTTCGTTCTCATAAGTATTGGATGAGTCAACTGGAAGTAATCGGAACAGCAAAAGTTATAGACGAAGGACTAATTTACGCAGTACCGGCCTACTGTGATTTTCTATTTAAGTCAGGTGAGAAACTTAAAATCGAGATATCAACTAGAAACTAGTTGATATCTCGATTATAAGTTTTCAAGACCCAGTTTATTCTCGCGAGGGAAAAAAACATTAGCGGTACCTACCTACCGTAGAGCAAAATTAATGGGAGTCAACCAAATGAGAATTTATTCTACTATCTTTGTCGTATATTAATTTGCTCTGCGGAGCCGGAACGTATTTTCTTACTGGAACTTTCTTCAGTGAAAACCAAATATTAGGTGAAGTGACAATAAAAATAATAATTTTACTTATGTATTCAGAGGATAAATATAATTAGAAGTAAAGATAAGATATAAACGATAAGTTATTAAAGAAACTTTTAACAAATTAAATCATCCATACAAACGAAATTAAATTGACGTCTATTAACAGCCCATCAATAAGAGTGGTGTCTTTCGAATCACGAAATGCTAGAACCGATTACATCGTTATTAAGATTGGATCGGTATGAAGATAGTTTTGGTAGCAGAGCCAGTGTCCATTAAAAATCATCGGTAATGCTGATGATCGAGATAATATCATTTGTAAGTGGATTGCATAATGGGTTATTATTCAACCCATTGTTGGATATACCGGTTTAGCTATTCATTATGACAAACGCTATTAAGAATGTTATTGATCTAAATGTGTTATCGCTTCGTAAGTTATCTTATGTCATTATTTATCGTGCTTATCAATTTGCTTGGGAGTGTATAAACAAACTTGACGGTACCTATCTATGATTTATTTATATTCAAGGAGAAAGATGTTTTCGATATCGGTGTTTTTTTACAGGCTAGACAATAACGCCTTCGATGACCATCTTCAACAACAATCATTTTCATTAGTAAATCGTGGTCCCTTTTCAATAACTTCTGTAAAGGCTTTTGCAGACTGGGGCGATATCGCGGGAGCGACAGGCATATTGCTGCCTGTCGCGTCCACGATATCGGCCTAGTCTACACGAGCCTTGACACATACTTACATCATCAGGTAATACGTGTTGTTTGTTGCTCAAATGAAATTCTGAAAACCCGATTAGAATAATTCAAGGTAATGTTTTAGAATTTCGTAATAATTATGTGTTACTTACTGCGAAATTACAAAAGAAACCTCAAACCTAATTATGTGTACCAATATTTATCTTGCTGTTCAAAGGTATGCCTACACACACAGTTAAGTAAATTGTCAAAACGTTCGTCCGTAGGCTTCCTGAAGCATTCACCATGTTTTTTTACCAAAAATTATAATTTTTCATATTTATTTACGTCAATCGTTATTATCTCCCTCTAGAATCTCTCAAAAATATTGAGTTTATATAGGTAGATACTACAATTTTATGGGAAAGGCATGATATCATCAAAAGGCACCGCCACAGATTAGAATAAAGATTTTATCTACTCAGATGTTCCCTTAGAACTATGACGGATCTAGCTGCAAGATCAAATTCTATTGCTAGTATTTAAGTCAATATTCTCAGTGAAAGTCACATGATACGAGGCATGCCTTTTAAGTTTTGTCGTTTGAAGAAAAAAACACAACTAGAACCTTATAGTAGGTACTTTTTATTGTTTTTCAAAGTATTCACCACGCAGCTTAATACACTTTTCCATTCGCTCAAACCAGTTATTATAACATTTATTCCACTCTAAAGTGGGGGTGTTCAAAATGGCTGACTTGAAAGCGTCGACTGCTTCTTCAGCGGACTGGAACCTCTGACCACGAAGACTTTTCTTAATTTTAGGAAATGTAAAGAAAACGTTAGGTCAGGACTGTATGGAGGATGGTCAAGAATTTCTACTTTTTCCTGCTTCAAATAATCAATCGTTTGACGAGCGCTGTGTGAGCTTGCGTTGCCGTGGTGCAGGATGATGCGTAGCTTTGAGTTAGATTTTCGAAGTTTGGCGATGACTTGTGGTAAACAAACTGTGGTATACCACTCTGCGTTAACCGTTCTACGATCTTCAAGTGCAATAGTCGCAACATGGCCGGTTTTTCTAACGAACGTGGCCACCATCTTCTTTGAAGTGCTTCGAGAACGAACAACTTTAGTCGGCTTTGGCTCGTCTTGAAAGACCCAGATTGTAGATTGTTGTTTGGAATCAGGATCGTAGGCATAGATCCAAGATTCGTCACCACTGATGATGTCGTAGACGTGATTTGACTCTCCTCGGTTGAACCTTTGCAGAGTTTTCTTACACCATCTGACGCGGGCCGCCTTGTGGTCGTCGGAAAGCAGATGCGGTATCCAACGGCAAACTAGCTTTCTCACACCAAGCGCTTCATGCAAGATCTTCTGAATGGTTGTCCCTGAGATGCCTAATAGAGCCTCTATCTATCGATACGTCACATGACGATCTTCGAGAATTAGTTGTCTCACAGCAATGATGTTATCTTCAGTGAAGGCGGATTTTGGGCGTCCTACGCGAGATTTGTCACTAACACTAGTATGTCCACGCTGGAATTCTAAATACCAGCGTTCGACAGTCCGCAGACATGGGGCTTCATCACTGAACACAGATGTTAGATCTTCAAAACACTGAAGCCGTGTCAGGCCTCTTCTAAAGTTGTAGAAATTTATTGCGCGAACATTTTCCTTAGAAAGATTCATTTTCGTACGTAACCTGACAGATTCCAATCGACGCTGTGACTAAACAATAGCATTAATCCTATTACTTTCGTTTTGAGATTAAAAATTTAAACACATTCGAATATAGAACAGTTCCAAATTCAAAATTGCTGGGAAATATGGAAACGACAGAACTTAAAAGGCATGCCTCGTATCACGACAGACCAACGAATTTGTTATTATGATACCTACCTACTTGGCCTTCTCAAATTCTTTATTAAAAAGCCACATGCGTGGGGGGAATCAAATAACTAAAACTAAATAAGCTAGGCTTTATGTCTCGAGGTCGAAAAAACAAACGATGCCAAAGTAATGACTTTCGTCACACAGCATTGCCAAATGTATCTGTATGTAGGCAGGTAATCAAATGAGTCAATTTAGATGTGACTTGCAAAACTGAAGAATAAATAAAAATACGAGTTTTGTCGTATCCTTCAAATTACTTTATTCTAAACAGACTAATTCGCCAGGGAGGAGGTAAGGTCAACTCACAACTCACAAAAGGTCATATTTCATTGTTTTAGGCTCTGAATAAAATCCACACGAAAATGTAAGCCTCGTTACCCTTAAATATTATCAAACAATCGCGCTTAGTATTTTTAACTGCGACCCCTTTCAAACCCTTTTGTTTTCGAAGTAAACAAAAAGGGAAAAGCTTGGGGATTTATTACATTTCTATTTAAAGTTGACTATGCAATCTGGAAAATACTGACATTTACGCATAGATGATACAACAATACTTTATTTAATGATGCTAACAATGACTAAACATACATAGATTGTAAAAATGACTTATTTCTATTTATTTATAAATTTATTGGACATTCACGTTTATGACTCCTAAATAGGTAGATAGGTACCTACTTACATTAGCGTGGCTTTATGTACGTGGCCACGTGAACACGGGGATGCCCAAAGCCGCGTCACGCGTGCGATCAGCAGCTCACGTAGGGGCTCCGCGGAGGTTTATATCCGAAATTAGCAGAAATTCTCCGAATAAGCACGTGCGTAAAGCCAACAAATTTCCACTGCTCATGTTGCAATTAATAGTCTTCTTGTTTCTTATCCGGCACTAATATTTCAAAACCTCATGCCCTAAAAAAATATAAGTCAATCAACGAGGTAAGTGGTAGCGGGGCTGACTGTCCAGGGTGTGCCAGACGTACATTAAAGTATCGCCACTCTCGAACGCTATATATTTTTAATCGACTTCCAAAAAGGAGGATTTTTGTTTAATTGGTCAAGGACAGCTAATGAGACACAATTGATTTTCTATTGTTTGACTCCGAATCGGTGTCGCGCGAGGCTTAACAGGTTTAATGTATGTTCTGCGATTTCCGAACCAATTTTGAAACTTCTTTTTTGGTTGAAAGGGTATGCTTCCATTGTCACCCAAGTCAGAACCTGACGAAGGGATCCCATGGAAATCGAGGGAAATCCTCAAATTTATAGGTACACCTGTAGCGATTTGTGTATTTTTTTATAGTAATTCGTGCATTTGCTCTCGGAATGCACCATTTGGTGAAGTGGAACTGATGATGAAGACCACAGATGGCCAGCAGAACTACTTAATTATAAGTATTTTACAGGTTGCGATTCGATTAGGTACTTTAATAGAGTTACTAAGCAATTTATGGCCGTCACAATGCATATGGTGAGTGGTAGTTCTCCTGGTTCTTACCAGGAGAACCTCGACAATTAACGTCCCTGCTATTATTGTTTTTCTCAAGAAAAACAATATTTTGTAAAAAGGTGAAGAGCAGTTGATATTAGGCTATTGTGACTTAGATAAATTACATACTGACCCACTAAAAAGTGAAAAATAAAATAAATAAACGACTTCCAAAACAACACTACAAAGTGGAAAATAACTTTATTTTTTTAAATTTTAATTCAATATATTTTCCATTTTGTCGGCTGTTTTTTTTTTTCATCTCAAAATGGGTCGTCAATTAATTACGTGAGGCGTTTAAGGGTTGGGGGGGGAGGTCGAGCCGAATCTCACGTGTCGGAGAGGGGCGGTCTCGGCAAATATCACGTAATTTTTGGTTCCGCATGAAGCAGTGTAAACTTGCGAGAAAACTGGGTAATCATTATGAAAAATAAGTATTATAAAAACATATGTTTGCGAGCCAAATTTCACGACTTCTCACCAAGGGGGAGTTGGGATCGAAAACTCGCCGAAATCGCCTCACGTAATTAATGGAGGGCGTCCAAAACATGTGACAAATCAAAGTGAATCGTTCAACTTCAGCCTTGCCATAACCTTCATCTCTGGGTCTTTTGGTTGAACCGTGCTTTATTGCAGCAAATTGTGCTGGTCAGTGTCCATGTTAATTAGCTACACAGGGAGTGTACTTGTATCTTAGCGGTTACCACTCTGCAGTGACAACAGTGTGCAACAAGCGTGACGACACGGAAATGCGGGCTTCGTTTAGAAAGCAGTTTCGTTATTTGGTACGCATATGTGCACATTATTGCTATTTGATCGTACTATATAGTGAAATGATTCAGCAGATGCATGTGGATTTTTTAACTTATGAAGATGCGCAAGATATCCTGGTGAAAGTTTGGGGACAACGAAGAGATTTTCTGAAAAAAAATACCATTTTTAAACTTTGACATTAAAGGCTCCTTCAAAAAGGCGCGACACAAAGGCACCGCGTGTAGCACTACAAGAGGTGCCTTTGTGTCGCGTCGCGTGTCGCGTTTGTTTGTAAGAGTCTTAATGATGGATTTGATTAAAACATTTAAAAATATTAATGTCAATACAATACAATTAAAATGTTCATTTCCGACTAGACGGCGGCCATTGCAAATTAATGTAGAGGTTTCAAATCGTCGTAGCAAACCCAACAAGTAAGTTGCTAGGAATTCTGCGTTAATGTAAACTAAGTACAAATAGGTAGAATGTGAGGAAATCAATTAGCTCTCAACTTATAGACCAACTAGCTGATACCCGCGACTTTGTTTGACATCCAGGATGAAAAGTAGCCTATGTGCTTCTCCAAAGAGCCAACAACCATCACCTCATAAAGCAGTATTATTTCAATAATGCTTCAGCGTGAGAAAGAGATGGAGCTATAAGTCCTGTAGCTCCATCACTTTCCCACTGTGAAGTAATATTGTAATAAAGGCTCCTTCAAACAGGCGCGACACGCGACGCGACACAAAGACACCGCGTGTAGCGCTACAAGCGGTGCCTTTGTGTCGCGTCGCGTGTCGCGCTTGTTTGTAAGTCTTAATACTGCTATAAGAGGTGATTGTTGGCCCCCAGGTCATAGTCTACCTATGTGCCAAATTTCATTCTAATCCTTTCAGCCGTTTTAGCGTGAAAGCGTAACAACTCACTTTATTATCACTTAATTTATTAGGTTATGTTATGATTTAATTTATTTAACCTATTGATGTCAGACGAGGAAAATATATCACGACTCAAATTAAAACTCAACTACAGGATTATTTTTTTGTTCTAAGAAAATTTATTTATGCCATTAGGACCAATGGCAGCTTCTAACAATTTTGTCTTCACAGAGGCAAAAACTATTAGATTAGACTTAAAAAAAAAAACAGCGACTAATAATACCCTGCCTGGTGTATTTTCCCGTTCTTACAAATACTACTTCATATCTAAGTACTTTTCATTTAATCCAATAAAAAAAATTACTCACAGGAGGTACAGGGAGGATAGGAGGCCATTAGCTTTGCATTTAGTGTACACAAGTAAGCAAATGCAAATAAAACTATTCACTTAAAGCATCTCTTTCTTAAGTATCTACCTGATTTCTTTAAATAAAATTCTAATTATGATTTATTCATTAATTTTAATATGAAGTCAAAGGTGAAGGTCTAATCTACGAGAATACTTATTTAACTGTCAGTACAATCTATTAGCAGTTCAGAAATATAACAGGAGAAAGTAACTAATTAACGTTGAAAAGCGAATAATGTAGTCATACACCCAGACATGCAACAAAATATAAGCTTTCATCTTTGCATTGGATACGGGCTCTAATGAGTGTATGCCACACCAGAAATGAGCAATCGATTACACACCAATTAAATCGATGTAAATTCGAATCGATATAAAACGTAACAGTCTGCGATTTAGCGGTTAGAAATCTCAACTTAGAAGCCATATACTGCCCTACTAAGCGCAAAAGCGGTATCTCAATGAAAGCGAGTTTCGAGATAATTGGAGATATGTAAATATCGTTTTTTTTTACTTTATATATTGACTTTTTTGCTTAATAAATAGAATTTATATATTATATTGGATCTATTTGTTACCACAATAGTTAAAATATCAAAAATGTATGTGGATATACCTTTTTTCATGAGATACTGCTACACCGCTTAGTAATTATAAAATTAAAATTTGAGTTACCGCTTTTTCGTTACCTCTTCTCCTACATGTATGTATACAGAAAAAATATGAATTTTCTATCGAATAAAATATGTATTTTTTTAAAAGAAAAAAACAAACATAATAAATTTTTAAAGTCTTTTATTAATCAAATTTATAATGGCATCAAAAAATATTTGAAGAAAAAACGGATTCTATGAATAAAATCTAGTCAAAAGTAAGCAGTTCTCACCAAAAGGACATTTTATTTTGAGGTATAATATTTTGAAAAGATTTCAAAATATTTTCTTTTTTGCTTTTAGAAATGCCTTCCGCTGCAATTTTCTTCTTCGGTGGTGGCAAAACTTTAGTTTTCATAATTTTATTTCCGATTATGCTCGCAGTGATAGGGTCTTTATTGAGTCCAGTTCTGTATGTCAAATCAAAACTGCCTCTATTGACTTCTACTTCGACCATTTCATTAATGTATGGACGCGGTGTAATTCGAGACAGTTTATACTGTGTCGTGTAATCTTCCCAGTCATAAAAATCTTGTAGAGTCATCTCTTTAGGTTTTACGTTTTTTCCTGCAGTACTAACTGCCTGAGAAAAATCAGAAAAATCATAAATTTTGTTTTTCATGCGTTTCATCGACAACTCCACCCTATGGTGGAAACTGTCGGCCGACATAAAGGTGTGGCCTGGTTCGAAATATTTTATCACAATCTTGTCGGCGTTGATGTCATTTGAATTCACAACGTAAATTAAGAAAGAAAAAAAAGTCCAATTTTTGTTCTGGGATGAAGAATTGTCAACCCACAGTATGATCTTCTTTTTATCTCGATGAAAATGGCTACTACCATGCCGTTTCGGCAGCCATTTTCGATAGCCATTTCGGCTTTGGAGCGTCCAAGCAACCCTTCATACCATAGTACAGGAAAAACACTCAAACCTTTTCGGCCTTGACCAGTCGGCACGAAACTTTCGTTGTAAACCACTATCCTATGGGTAAAAATAGTAGTTTTGAACATATCTATCCTGGGCAGCATGATAACTTTTTGTAAGTCGGCAGAATATACAACAGTATCAGTTTCATTAAGCTCACTATCCAATTTATATTGCTCTCTTGACATGTTTGCCCGTTCATTATGACTTGCCCACTTTGTGCAACCTAAACAGTCTTCTTGAAGATTTTCTTTAGTATGTGTGTTATCGTGCAGGCGGAATTCTTCACAGTCCTCACACTCTTCGTGACCAAGTTTTACAAAAGAAATATTTAATTCCGCGATCACTTCTCGGTATTTGTCATAAGATACGTTGTGAGAGGGATTTTTTTCTAAATAGTCTTTGTGCATCACATTGATTATCAAATCACTGGGTAAGTATAAACGATTGGGGGCGTGTTCACGCCTGTAATGAGAAATGCTAGGTTCGAAGCTCATTATGTGTTCCTTAATAGGATTTGAGTCAATTTTATTGTGAGGAGTAGCTCCCAGTCTCTTGTCTACTGGCGGTGCAACCGTGTCCTTGGAATTGGCCAAAGCAGTCTGTAAAGGTTTGTCATTAGGTGGTTTGTAGCCCAAAGTTGTCAAAAAGAAAGTTTTACATACTGCGTACGTTGTACCAATGTCGTCTTTAAGTGAATAAATGTAGCTTATTTTTTTTCTGTAGTCCTCTGATTCAGGTCTTATTACTGTCCTTTGTTTCACAGAATTTGCTGAAGTGTGATGCAGCATATAAGCCTTCCTCTCTTTGTCACTTAAATCCCAGAAGCTTTTATTTATAATTTTTCGCTGATCCTCTGATATATTCTGGATACATAGCATTTTTCTTTTTTTTTCTTTTTTTATTCCGTAAGTCAGTACTTCACGCGTTATTCATATTTGCCGCTTATCGGCCTAGAAAAGTTGCTGTTCTTTTTTAAGAGATTTGGCGGTATTCAAATATACGGCCGTTTGCCTACGTAATATTGATATACCTCTAATACCCTTAGTGATTTATGGTAAAACTGAGATAGGGAAATCTTTCTTAAGGTTTTTTTTTTATGTTCTAAACAAGATACCGCTAAAAGACTTAGTTCATTAGATGCGTATTTTTTAAAGCTATCCGATGGCATAAAAATCAACTTTTCGGTTTTTTTTGAGATACCGCTTTTGCGCTTAGTAGGGCAGTATATATGGAGGAAATAATATTTATAGACTTTTCTATTGTTGCATTCGTAATGACAGTGATTAAGCGTTTAAGATCTGTAATCGGCCCCAACTTGGCTGCAACTCGTTTAAGATCTGTAATCGGCCCCAACTTGGCTGCAACTCGTTTAAGATCTGTAATCGGCCCCAACTTGGCTGCAACTCGTTTAAGATCTGTAATCGGCCCCAACTTGGCTGCAACTCGTTTAAGATCTGTAATCGGCCCCAACTTGGCTGCAACTCGTTTAAGATCTGTAATCGGCCCCAACTTGGCTGCAACTCGTTTAAGATCTGTAATCGGCCCCAACTTGGCTGCAACTCGTTTAAGATCTGTAATCGGCCCCAACTTGGCTGCAACTCGTTTAAGATCTGTAATCGGCCCCAACTTGGCTGCAACTCGTTTAAGATCTGTAATCGGCCCCAACTTGGCTGCAACTCGTTTAAGATCTGTAATCGGCCCCAACTTGGCTGCAACTCGTTTCGCGTCTTAATGACGTGATTGGTAGACCTCGAAATTAAACAATGTTATGACGATATAAAAGTTGATTTAAGTATAGATAAATAGAGGTTTCGTTTCTGAATTTGCGTTTCAAAAAAGTTGAGAAATAATAAAGACTGACGGACAAGAGAATTAATTTCTAAATGTCTCCTGCCTCCAATTGATAGAAGTTTATAACAGAATCATTAATATAATAAAGTGTTTATTTTAACATCGTAATGTATTAAGATGGAAGTGTCCGTTGCCATATCAGAAGTCGAATGATAAGAATCTGATAAGGTGGAAAACTTCTTAACCCGTCAATAGGCTATTATAACGTTGCGCAAAATGAACATTACGTTTTAATGGAAATTTTTCCATCTTCACAGAACTTCTGGTATCGATGTAACGCGAAATTAGTTGATGTAATCGAAATAAGGTAAAAAAGCGATTGGACTAGAACGAGCGAATGACGCAAGCCGAATGGATGACGGTATGTCACAGACAGCAGTACTCTACGTAGGTCTGAGGAAAAATATGGTAGAAAAATGCATATTTTGAAACTGTTTTCCTGCTCCAAGTTTTTCCTACATTACAACTTGAGTTGACTTGTCGAGTATTAACTTTTTGCTACCGTTTAATGCGCAAGGCGCAATACTGAGCCCAAATCGGTTTATGCAGAAGAAACGCGCAAGATAACAGTTTTCTTATAAAAAATGAAAAAGAAATGGCTCTCTATCCGGCTCAACTACAAAGGTATATGAGATAATGTATCTGATTAGCTTACCCGTGCAATGTTCTCGCTAAGTGCACCACTACACGTTATCTATAACATTACATTATAACACGCACCGTTTTCCTCACTTTCTTTTTTGGAAACAAGATTTTTTTCATCGTTTTCCTTTCACGAGACACTATGGCACATGTTTATAGATTAACTGTAGGTACATAAAAGTAACAATGGTAAGCGTGGAGGTCGCGACTTGCGAGCTGCAAAATATTTCGCAACCATCTGAAACAGACTGGCTGACAGAGCCGAACATTGAGCATTGCCAACTAGGTAGATAGGTTTTGCCACAAGCACGCGATCGGTAGTTACGAGCCTTATACAATTTTAATATCGAGTGTACACGAAACAATGTCGGAAAACTATGATGATTGCGCTGTCGATAGGTATGAATAATATCAAGATAATCGATATAGTAATCTCTAAAGAAATGCAGTGGTTATTGATAGAGAAAAACCGGACAAGTGCGAGTTGAATTCGCGTGGTGAGGGTTCCGTAAATGAATATCTTATCTACCATGTTTTTTTTATCCCAAGAACAAACTAAACATTGTAGTTTAAAAACATGTTTTTCCATGTAAAAACATGGTAATTTCCAACTGCAAATTACCATGTTATTTTATCGGTAATCTATAAGTAAAGAACTATTTTCGTTTTTTTTTTTAATTATTGGGCTCAGTAGTTTCGGAGATACTTACGGGGGGGGGGTTGGTAATGATCAACTATCATTAATTTTCTTAAATAACATTAAAAATATTTTGAAAATGATTAAAAAAAAGATACTCTAACAACAAGCCTTTGTTATGTCACACGGTATAGTTTGCAGTTTCTTTTTTTCTAATTTGCTACCCCAAAAGTTAGCGTCATATTCAAAATTCTTTTATTTACGTAGCACGTCCACGTCACAGAAATTCATAATGTGTACCAAATTTCTTAATCGGTTCGGTAGATTCGGAGAAAATCGGCTGTGACAGACACACGAGTGATCCTATATCTAAGGGTTGCGTTATTTCCTTTTGAGGTATGGAAAAATATTACAAGGAATTGTATCGACATTTTAGCTCGAAAAATAATATTTAATTTGGATGAGCAGGATATAGGAAAAGGATTATACAGCAAGTGTTTAGAAAAGTTTGTAATGGATGGCATTGAATCAAAAAACTTGGGACTGAATTTGTAGTAGATAATTTAGTGACGTAGTTTAAAGAAAATGGATAGGTCTTCAAAAACTTTATAGGTATAGGTATCTACTACGCAAAAGATTATAATTCATTACAATAGTATATAAAATTCGTAGCTAATGAATGCAATTCGGAGTGCTGTCGAGTCCCATACAAAATGTAACTAGGTATCGTACGGAGGGGAAGGTTCACGCGAGCGTCGTCCCGGGTACCCTGGCACCGACAGTAGCTACTCTGAACATGCGACCTTAGATGCTAATAAAAAATCGTTTTATCTTTCTTTATTACAGTTACAAAAACCAACTTACTCTGCAATGAAAGTTTTCCATTTTCTTTCGGGTGTTTGTGTTTGAAGTGAAGGCAAAAATTAGTCAAGACTTTATTGAAGTTCAATTTTTCTTTTGAGATTGACTGTAATAAATCTAGTGTTTCTTAATAGACAGCGGTGTTTCCGTGTATCATACTAATCCGTTTAATATGGTCCTGTTCACACCACGTTTTTTAAACGCGTCGTTGACGCGCGTTTTAGAAACGTGCGTCAACGGCGCGCTTTTATTCTACAGGTCTACAGGCTGCGTCTGACTCGCGTGCGTATCGCTACAAACGCGCGTCAACGGCGCGTTTAAAAAACGTGGTGTGCACAGGCTCTAAGGGTCGGGTAATCGCCGTTGACCTTGGCCACACAAATGTGCGTACAGTTGTGTGGCCAAGTGGTAGTAGTGGGGCTTGTGGCTAAGTAATAACAGCCGCACGGATCGATCGATCTGGTTAAGCTACGCTTGCCGCGGTTGGTCCGTGGATGGGTGACCATCTTTACATACAAGACCCCTCCGTGACTCGGAAAGCACGTTAAGCCGTTGGTCCCGGCTGTTATTTGTAGATCTTTACAGTCGTTACGGGTAGTCAGCTGCTCGAAAGTCTGACAACCAGTCTTACCAAGGGGTATCGTGTTACCCAGTAACTGGATTGTGGAGGTCAGATAGGATAGGATAGTCGCTACATGTAAAATACTGGTATTCAGCTGCATCCTATCTAGTCTGGTATTAGACTGGAAGCCGACCCCAACGTAGTTGGGAAAAGGCTAGGCAGATGATGATGAGTTGTGTGGCCAAGGTCAACGGCGAATACTCGCTCACGCCCGCGACGTGCCGCTCGCGCCTACATGAATATTTGAAAAAAAAAAAAAATACAACACAGAAATATATACTTCCTGAATTTAATTCATATAAGTAGTATTTTACTAAAATACTTAATATAATAACTTATATTCACAAAGGGAATTGATGTGTATGCGTTCTAGTTGAACATACATTTTTAGCACAATTTACTGGCATTACCTATATGAAGGCGTATTATCAGATTTAAAAGTCACTTAAATCGTATATATATCTGCGCCTTAATCACTACTCATACGACTTCGCGTTGGCAAAACTTTGATATCGATGCCGTAATCACATCAAGAAAAGACTGACATGCATGAGTAAAACAAACATGGATGCAATTAATACGATAACCTATTCTTTCTTCAATTTAAACAGGGATTTATAAATCATATTTTCGATTATTTAAGTTTCTATAAACAGGCTCCGAGATAAGTGGCTTCTTGCAACATACACGACAGCTGCGCGGTAGCAGATGCTGCGCGAATTCTTTGTGGCGAGGCTTCAGGCTTCTACGTCCTTATGTAAATGAGTTATTTACACAGAACAAGCTACTCTACGTACATGGATGCATAAACGATCGCATCGCACAGGTGGAAGCGTGGGAGTAAAAAGTTGATATTACTATACTGCACAATTAATAACAGCAGCGCTGGAGTTTCGTGCAAATTAAATTGTGTCAGCTGCTTGGCCCACATCGCATTGTCTCGTCGTGGGATCATGATACTATTATTGTTCATCGACAAACTGTTGGTAAAATAGAAAATTGTGAACAATGGCGTGTTATTTTTTAACTTCCCGCGCCGAAGCACTCGGAACCAGGCGAAGAATAACGCCTATACGTAAGAGCATGCGACTTTAATATCAGCAACATTTCTAGTCTGACTGTACATACTTTCACGAAGCAAACATCGGTTCATAATCAACAATCATAATTTCCAATTAAAATGTTAACAAAACGTTGTCGAATTCAGCGCATGTAAACAATTGCGAATCTAAAGTTTCACAATGCTTTCTTCGTTGTATATAGCGTTGCATCTTTGTATGCATATAAAAGGTGATGATAGAGCATCACGGAGGCAGGCGTCGCGAAACTGAGGAACCTAACGTTCGTCGATTGCTATAAAGATAAGTTCATATTTCGTTCTTATCTCAGCATGTAGACATTGCATATCAACAATAATTTTACATAAATACATAGGTTGCTGGTATCATGGCGAAATCTTACGGAATCTGGCAGTAAAGGTAGAGACGTACTATGTTTCGTTGGAACGAGTTTCACGTAGGCATTTAATTCAAATTATTCTTGCATATTTTGTAAGCACATGTTGGTAAATTGCCACATATTACTTTGACGTGCTTAATGTTGCGAGTAGCTCCTTTTATGCTCATATTAACATGGTGTAACACATTAGATACCGCAAGTAATGTTTAAACTGTTGTAATACTTTTTTCTGCTGTACGTAGGTACCTACTTACTCTTTGATGATGTCAGGTGTAATTTACTAACAAATAAAAATTTCATTGCAAAAATCACTTTGTTTTCTAATTACACCATTAACGAAAAAGAAATAATGAATGTAAAAAAATAGAAAAGCAGCTATAATCATAATACACATTGAGTGGGAAAACATGTTAATAGTTTTCGTTAATAGTTTTCTCGTAAATTAATTAACTATTGTCTTAAACTAAAAAAAAACAGGCTCAACATTATTATCATTGTTACCTGTTCACATAATAATATCCAGTTATTTTGTGCTTGGAATAACTAAGTAAATCAGGAAAACAATAACATAATATGTCATGTAATAACAATATTAATAGCTATAAATATAAATAGACCATAAAAAAGTAAAAAAAATAACAAAGCACATGAGTTAAAAGTAACTTAGATAAGAAAGAATATACCAAAAATATTCTTAGAATTAAAACTGACATTCATAGAAATTGTTCTACCGGTGTCGCGTCGCGCCTGTCTGCACGAGCCTTTAAACAGCAGGCCTTCTTGACCTAACTGGCGATGTTCTTCAAAAAGGTCAGGTGCGTAGTATTCGTACCCGGCGTGCGTAAGACCAGATGTATGAACGTAAACGAAGCAAAAGGATATAATTGCAGCAGGTGGCGTTCTGTAGTTTCTGCCTACCCCCATGGGAAGAAAGTGTGAGTTTATGTATGTATACAGCAGGTAGATAAGACGTTCTTAAGTAAGCAAATAAATACCTACTTGGAAGTGGTATTGTAGTTGATGTTATGTAAACTAAGCAATGTGCTGCTCAAGATATGCTGTGATTCTCAGGTTAAATCATATTATGAATTTTGTTATCTTGTTATTAATTTGTGACTCAGTGAGAAGATCTTGTAAAGGGATTAATTTCTATACTCCATTGGTATAGGTAAATCACAAGAACGGCTAATGAGACACAATTATTGATTTTCTATTGTTTGACACCAAATCGGTGTCGCGCGGGGCTTAACAGGATAAAGGTAAACAAATCGTAAAAAAGAGCTTGTATAGATGACACTTTCTTGTTTAAAAATATGTTGTAACTTATAAACAAATTAAATTTATTTTGAATTTTTACGATAGTGTCCTCTTTTATTAATGTAAGTATGTTATACTTCATAATTTCTTCTTAAAACTACTCTTCGTAGATGTAACTGCTTGAGCACAATTTTTTAGTTAGATTTATAATAATACTACAATATTTTGTAATCTGGCTATGGTAAAGAGCCCAAAATGACAGGTTCTCTAAACGTCAACAAATATAAATAATGTTGCTAAATTGAAGAGTACAACTGTGACGTAGCATGACAACTGAAGTTACAGGTATAACATTTAGTCGGTTACTTGACCGCTCTCTCACCATGTGTTATTTTTTTGTTTACATTTTTTAACTACCTAAACCAACTGAGTATAGTTATATAATATATTATTGTATCAGTCTTGATCCAATGCCGGGCAAAGATCGCCTCTATTCTGTCAAATTCTATTTGGTTGTTTTCAGTAATTCCAAGATTTCCTAATTATGGTGTGTAGTCAGCCTCAAAAAGATGACATTGACTTAATTATGATTTTCTACAATCTTTGTTCTATAATATTGTTTCAATGTGCAACCACAAAACATTAGGTGTAGCGACATATTGATACAGTATTATGGAAATCAAATTGAAGACGATCAAATGAATTCTTGTTGATGTTAACATTTTTTTGAGGCTGACTGTACATATTAGGATGAAATAACACAAGCATGCATGACATTATTGAATTAAAAAATGTAATAACCAAAATTCAGGGGGCACAAAAATATGCTTCAGCTTCTTGGAATACACATACATAAAACTTAGTGGTATATCAAGAAATTTCAGACAGAAGTATCCTGCCTCCTTTGTAAAAGGAAAAAGTAAAAGAAGTTAATAAGTATCCATGTTTATTTTTGGAAAATAAACATTATCATTATCCACCCCTAAGATGACCCTGTAAACCAACTAAGCCATGCACTGTGATCCAATAACAGGCCAATAATATACACAAGTGAACAAAGTCAAAGGGTTTAATGCCTAATTAAAAATCATTTTACGATAGATGAATACAACATGTTCAAGGTACAATGCAACAAGTTCATATTTTATATTTATACAGCTAAGGACACAGCTATAGATATGCAATTTTATTAGAATTTCCTGGTAAACAAAAGACTAGAAGGTTTAAGTTTCAATGTCTTTGAAGTCACTAGCATTATCTTATTGGTGTACCTTGTAATTATCTTGATTAATTTCATAGCAATGATAAAAACAAAATGTTTCTAGAAATATTTTAGCCACTGGATGAAACTGAGTGTATGTAAAGAAATAACACAAATCTTAAATGCATCTTGTGCAATAATTAACTTTAAATGGGGTACCCAACAATCCCAAACTCTCTGGGGGGTAATCTGGCTTCCAGAAAGTTACAGTCATCCTTTAGCATTAAGCTAAGTACCCACTGTTGCAAATATCTTTGTTTCAGTAAGTTAGACATGTTCCAAGGTTAATTCAGACAATAAGTACAATTTAATTGAAAAAACATTATTTCGTTGATAGATTGCTTAGAATGTAGACTTTATGGCATAAAGCTTAACATGGTTAATTAGATTCATTGTTCTTAATTACTTAGCTACGATAAATTGAGTTGTGTTTAAAAGTAAAAGTGAGGCAATAATAATTACTTACCACATTATTGTAGTTGAAGGCTGTGGCCCCAGGCTCGAAGTATTCTCTATTCATTTTGTCCCCCATCTTGACGAAGGTAATCACTAACTTTTTAAAGTTTTAGGTACACACACAACCTTATTAAACAACAACATTATTTTTTTTTATATTGCTTGGAACATGTTTTATGGTGTAAAGGAAATGTAATGAGCGTTAGGAGCGTCCGAACCAGCATCATTATTTTCATTTACTATTATCGGGATTAATTTTATTTTTTGATTTTCACGCATATGTTATGTACTATGGAATGACAATTGAATAAAATACGCGGATTTTTTAAATATTTACCTAAGTAACACGAATAATTAATTATTTTATTTTACTACTTCATACTTCTTGACAATTTACCTTGACACATAAAAAATGTCAAAGTCGCCATGTTTTCCCCACAGATAATACTGAATGCCACAGAGCACTATAAAATACACAATTTAAAACACAAGTAAGGCTTGCATTCTCGATAACGTGAATTTTGCCTGCCGGGGTCGCGGGAAGGTACTAATGGGTCACCGAGGCCCCTGGCAATACAGGCAACAGGAAGGAATACGGGTGAGTTGTCAGTAAGAGTCTGGGTCAGCGGGTCGTCTTAGGGGCGGAGTAATAACCAAATAGGATATATAGTGCTATGTAAGTCGAACTGTGGATGACGACGGCTAACGAAGGCTAACAAAAGCTAACCACGGCTGACTACGAAGAAAAACAAAGGTAACCGACAGTCAAGGTCACAAGTCACGTCCGGCCCTGGTTCAGGCAATGGTACGGAGCGAGAGGGCATGGGCAGCCGTCACCTCCTTCTGCGAAGCAGTAATGCTCGCGAAGGAGGAGGCGGGACGGTTGAGGGAAAGGCAAATTTCGCGCCCTCTCGCCCCTAGCCGCCGCAGGAGATGCCCTGGGCGGGCTTGCAGACGGTGAGAAATAGGTAGCTCACCGTCCGGTAAGGACCAGGCCCGGGTCGACGGCGCGTTGTTTTCCACGTGCACCTCAAAGAGATGTCGTCAGCACAAATGTAGGGGTCCACTAGGGCCGATGTCTGCCGGGGTCACGGGAAGGTATTAAAGGGTCACCGAGGTCCCTGGCAACACAGGCAACAGGAAGGAATACGGGTGGGTTTTAGTCAGTAAGAGTCTGACACACCCTCCCGCTCCGCCCAGAGCGGGAGAAGTTATTTGATGATTTCTCATCCAAAAAAAAAAAAGCCTTGACAAACAAGTAAGACTTGCATTCTCGATAACGTGTTTTTAGCCTTGACGTCGGGTATAACCAATGTACGGGTTGAGTTCGGACCACGTTCTTAGACCATGCCAAACAAAACATCTGAAATTACGGAACATACTGCTATCTTAATGAATGTGACAAACGAATAAATATAAATCCGGACAAGTGCGTGTCGGACCACGCACAATGAAGGGTTCCGAAGTTGGGATGAATTTATCCCAAAAACAAACTTTACATTGTAGTTGAAAAACATGTTCTCCCATACATCGATGTATGCCACGGTCAATTCTCCAACTGCAAATTTAAGTTGGTCGACTATTACTCGTTAACTTGTAAAGCCCACTTAGCTGTGATAGTAGATAGTACTACTAGATAATAGTAATAGGGTCCTGTTGGCACCCTTTGGGTGCGGAATGAGGTGACTCGTCGGAAATGTTGATATGAATTTATTCGTTTTGGCAAACTTCTCATTCTTTTCGTTTCATAAACATGTGTTTATTGTACTGTTTGGGCCCAGTAGGTGGCCACATTTATTGCGGCGTCAGACAGAGGCGTTGTTCAGATCTTTAAAGAACGTCAGTGAACGAAGATTTGGGACACTAACAGATGGGGCTTAGTCTGTTTAATGAGCACCGCACTCGCACTAGATGTCTGATTATTAGAAAATGCCCCACTTCGCCAAATTGTTAGCAGCGGCCTACTTGGGTATAGGCCACTGCAGTTCGCGACCGGTAGGCAACTGTTCTTGGAGCTTTATAGTCTTGAGGTGGTGGATACATAGAACACTATTACTCCTAGCCGAGTGGTGGCCGGGTGGATACCTCCCTTATCACAATTTTAAGAAACAGAATTTGCAAACTTATCCAATTATATTCTTGAGTTGTGGAGATTTATAAAATAAAATACCAAGTTTAAGCTTTTAGTTGTTTATTTCTGTGAAAAAATATATTATACCTTTAAGTACACAACAAAAATAATGATAATATCCACAGTAAAATATAATATTGATTTTAAAGATAAACCGAAGTTACCTGCTTCATTAAGAATGCGGGACCGATTTATTCCAATGGAAACAAAATCATTTGGGTGTTTGCGTAAAATCCTCAACCTATATACAGTTACCCTGTTAGTGGTCCTGGGTTCGATTCCCGGGTCGGGCAGTGTTATTGGGTTTTTCTATCTGGATTTTCTCAGTAGCAGCCCGGAGTCTGGATTTGTGCCCAGTTGATGGCAATAGGCTCGCCCCCTATTACTTGGGACTTAACTGGTCAAGGACAGCTAATGAGACACAATTGATTTTCTATTTTTCGACTCCGAAGCGGTGTCGCTTAACAGGTTAAAAACATAACTAGCGAAATGTGGGTGTACTACTGTTATAGGTACACCTCTGCCCAACCCTTCGGGGAAACAAGGCGTTATGTTATGTATGTTATATATAGTTAACAAGGTTTTGCTTATAAATTAGGATTACATAAGTATACAAAAACAAAAGCTGTAAGTTTTGTTAATGATTATAAAAGTAGGCTTTCAACTAATAAATAAAAATAGCAAATAAGTCGACATTTTTGTAAAAAATAATATTCAGCACAATAAATGCGTCATATTTATGGTTTTCCTAGATCTAAATTGAGAAGATTTATCCCCCACATACTAATTTACCTTCTATTAACTATTAGGTACCTAATAGTACCCAGTGAGGATATTAGGGATATTTTTGGGGATTTAAAGAAATGAAATCACCTGATATTGAGGGTCCATACTGTGCACTAAAGTACAATAAATATTCGGACTTATCAATGTTAGTTGTATTTAATTCACTGCTGAAGAATTGTTGTTTATTTATGTGTTTTACGTAAATAAATGTTTTATTTAAGAGACATTGGCGCCGATTCCCTTGTTCACAAACTAATCTAAATTTAAGTTCAGTGCATCTTTTTCTTTCTATTACATTAAGAAAAGGACAGAAGATAAATTTTAGTTTAGTCCTGTCAAATTAATCAGCGCCTGTCACTACTCCATACAAGTTTAGACGCGATTAAAAACTTGCCTACTAAAATTACGTCAATTTACGTCAAGCGCTGATTAATTTGACAGGACTAAAATAAAATTTATCTTCTGTCCTCTTCTTAATGAAATAGAAAGAAAAAGATGCCCTGAACTTAAATTTAGTTTAGTTTGTCAACAAGGGAATCGGTGCCAATGGTGCCGATTCCCTTGTTCAAAAAATAAACTAAATTTAAGTTCAGTGCATCTTTTTCTTTCTATTTCATTAAGAAAAGGACAGAAGATAAATTTAAGTTTAGTCCTGTCAAATTAATCAGCGCCTGTCACTACTCCATACAAGTTTAGATGTGATTAAAAACTTGCCTACTAAAATTACGTAAATTTACATCAAGCGCTGATTAATTTGACAGGACTAAACTAAAATTTATCTTCTGTCCTTTTCTTAATGAAATAGAAAGAAAAAGATGCACTGAACTTAAATTTAGTTTAGTTTGTGAACAAGGGAATCGGCGCCATTGCCTTATAGTTATATCAGACAAGTATAAATGATTGACAATCGGCAGAACACTGGAATGATTAATAGAAACATACTTAGACTGCACTTTATAAGATATAAAGTAACCTGAACACCACTTCATTGTTAAAGTTCTAAATCCCATCCCATTATTCAGTAGTTGGCGACTTTTCCGTTCCACCAGAAGTTTCTTCTTTACTAAGAGGTTTTGTAGTCGTGTATTTGTCCAAGTATTTCAGCAGACCGTCTTCGCCGACTCTAGCGGCTATCATTTTGAGCGTCATGGCGAACAGTTCGTGGGCTATGTTTTTGTCGCGGGCCATCGCTGACTCTTCGCAGTAGAAACAGTTGTTGAAGTACAGACCGGTGACGCCGTCGAGCTCAGCGGCAGTCGCTGCGTATACCGTCGTTGATGCTGCTTGTTGCTGTAAGACAGTATTCATTATTTAAATTACACATAACATCCCACCCCTTGTTTCCCCGAAGGGTAGGGCAGAGGTGTACCTGTAGTACACCCACATTTCGCCAGTTATGTTTAAGTCCCATGTAATAGGGGGCGAAACTATTGCCATCAACCGGGCACTAATCCAGACTCCGGGCTGCTACTGAGAAGTTCCAGATAGAAAAACCCCGACCTGGGAATCGAAACCAGGACCTCGTGATCAGCAGTAGCGCTTGCAACCACTAGATCAACGAGCCGTTAAATTACTATTAACTATTAATTACTATCAATAAAAAAAATTGCCCGAATTTTATGGAACGTAAAACTACAAAACAGCATCACGCCTGTATTTCTCGTGGGGTAGGCACTAGGCAGAGATGTATAGCACAACTAATCACACATCAGTGGTATCTAGAGATGGGCTTAAACGTTAAAAAATAATAACACTGCTAAATGCTAATACTAATAATAATTAACACTTAAAATTAGTAGTTATTATTAGCAACTGTTAAATTTAAACACAGACAGATTGTTAATATATGAGTAATTACTTCTCATTTCTTTCATACTTTTCATCGTAACGAAGATCAGTCTTTATTTAACACTAGCTTCAATGCATCCCATCGCCCGCCCGATATTACTTCGTTTTTGCTTAGCGTTCTTTCTTCTTTTTGCTCGGCTCCCAAGGGTCGTATCGTAATTTTAAATAGCCTTTAACCTTTTTCAAGAATTGGGCTATCAAATGCAAAAAGAAACATTCAAATCCGACTGGCAGTTCCAGATATCATCGCGCATCATCTTTCGATGTTACCCGTGTGACTTATTAAACAAAAACGGTTATTGTGAATTAACTCTAATAGTTAGACATATACTCCACGGATTTTTTAGTGGGTAATGATGAGTACCGTAAACTGGGGTGTACTGTAACTACTGGGGTGAAAGACAACAGTTTTAAGAAAAAAGTTTGTCATAATAACGGCAACATTTACCATTCTCTATAGTAAATTTATATATGGCAATAATTGGTTTAATATACAAATTTACTATAGAGAATGGTAAATGTTGCCGTTATGATGACAAACTTTTTTCTTAAAACTGTTGTCTTTCACCCCAGTAGTTGCAATACACCCCAGTTTACGGTACTATAAACACGTAGTACATTATTTTTATGTATCATTAATCGTTTTCGCAGCGCACGCTAAATAGTGACTTTTACAGGCAAATTTTTGATTGGGTTAGGTTATTGTAATTATCGCAGGGATCCCAAAAAAAGAAAAAGTGACTTCCTGATCATTTAGCTTTTTAATGGTGAAAAAATGGTTAAAATCGGTCTTTGAAAGATCGCTTTTAGCTATAAAACCGCCCAATGTGTCAGCCTATATAAAAAATTCTACATTTATATGATCTGTAATTTTTATGGTGTACATAATAAAGAGTATTCTATTCTATTCAGTAGTTTCGGAGCTTATTCGGTACAAACAATCAAATTTTTCCTCTATACAACCTGTTTTTTTATATCCCATAACTCTAGGGTTATATTCTCTATAAGTAAATATAATACAAAATGTCCTAGAATATGTGTTCCAAAAATGCATACTTTTGAAGATATAATAATACTAACACTAGACTCTTGATGTGTGTCGGTATCTAAGCTTCATTGATAAATACGAGTAATTCATTTTCATTCAAAGCAATCATTCATATTTAAAGCTAAGAAAATGCGACGTTGTCATATTTCACTGAGTGTTTTACATTAATAAAATAAATTTATTTATTAATACTATTTATTATTATTTATATATTATTATTAGTAATCATGACTTTGTCGAATTATTTTGTAAGAAAAATTAAATAAAAAAGATACTTAAATGAAAAATAATTCATATGCCATTTGATTCTTTGATATAGTCTCATTCATACCCTAGAGTTATGGGATATAAAAAAAAACACCTTGTATAATATTCGTATAGACTAGTATACGTAACATTTCCGAACTCTGCTGTTAAATATATCAACTCGACTAAATAACAATCTGTCTGACTCAAGACTGAACACAAAATTAATAGTTGCTAGCGCCGCGCAGAGTACCTGACGCTGCCGCCGACTGCCTGTTTTATTCATTAATTGGGTATGATTGTTCTCTGTGGTCAGAGTTGTGACTGTTAAATTTAACAACTATCTCAGAATATATTTAACAGGTGTTGTCATAAAATAAATAGCACTGTTAATTTAGCAGCTTATTAATGTTAGACCCATCTTTAGTGGTAACAGTAGCATTACGAAAATGACCCTTACGTGTACGACATAAAAGGCGCTGTCAATATCAAATTGTTACTACTTTTGTGCGGTTGCCTGTACATCCCCAGTTTACCAGTTATTTTAAGCCCCATGTAATAAGGGGCGAGCCTATTGTCAGGAACTAGCAATACATACACAGGAGCACCTTACTGTTTTATAGATACATGATTTCATGGTGTTATAAAACTTACCATAGATTTAGTGAAAGGTCTGACTAGGAAGAATGCTAGTCTAAACAGCCACCATGACCTGCTTAGATTTGTGGACACCATGTTTCCAGGATGAAGAGAGTTCACGTAAATATCCTTACTCCTCCATTCTTCACTTAACACCTGAAATGTTAAACGTAAAATCAATCAAAAATCAAAATTCATTTATTAAAACCAGGCTGAGAATCATCACTTTTCGAACGTCGAAATTACATAAGACAGTCCCCCAAAACGCCCACCCTTCACCAGTTCCTAGTGCTTTAGCTGGGAAGAAGAAGTGGCGCAACAAACTCCACAGCAGTACAGCTGTGTGTTCAGTTAGAAAAAACTGCATTATATACAATAGTATGCAAAATAATTTACACTACGTGCAACAAAAAACATTAAATTAAATTACTAGCCATGTGTCAGCCAGTATACAAAAAAAAAACATCGATAATTATACTCAAGCAGAAAAAAAAAAACAGAACTTAATACCTAAATAAAAGTCTCCAGACATAACGGGCGTGCCTGCGTAGCTTACAATATAACTATAGTCTTAACTCGAAGTCATAATTGATAAACAGTTAATTACTAATAACAATAACAAAACCATGGTCAGCAAGACGACCAGTTACCACAAGCAGCACCAGTTCACGTGCATAACGCAAAGATCAGCCATTACGCCTCTCGCCATAATTATTTGCCGGAAGGAGGCAACCCGACCCCCGACGCTACCGTAAGTAGTGACATCTAAGGGAGCATGACGAACTTGCTGCCGGTTGCTCCAGTAAGAATAATATAATCAACTGTCGAGGTCGCTAGCTAACCACATACTGCAATACAGAGTTGCAATATGTGGTTAGCTAGCGACCAAAAAAAACATTGTAATGAGTTGATTATGTCAATAATAAATGAAAAAAAAAAATCACTTGTACAGTCAAATAAAATAAATTTAATTATACAATCAAATAAAATAAACAATTATAAGATGTAAACATTGAGAATCAGATTTTGTTATTTGTAGTGATGGGTAACTCATCAATTTTATTTGAGGATGAGGGAGCACCTCATTTTGCCTCGTGAGGTCCTCACGAGGTACCCCTCATTTGAGGTGAGGATTTGAGGAATCCTCAACGGCGTATTCACCTCACGAGTCGTGAGCCCGAGCCGAACTCAGCCGAACGTGCGAGGGAGCGAGGCGGGCGGGCGCGACGACTTTCACGAGTACTCACGACTCTCCGTCCGATTAAGCAAATCTCTCTCACCTCTCACACATATCATTTTCTTTCGCTCATAAATTTTAGACCGCCAAAATAAACGAATCAATGACACTTGATTATCAATCTAATGCTGATGCTTTTAGAGTTCATAATAATTAATCATAGCTGAAATAAAAATATTTTCTTTAAAATTCGTTTTGACTAATAATGTTACATACTAATTTTAACAGTTTACGTAATGTTGACCTTGGAGGTGCACGTGATTTTCTTGTAACAATTACGTAGACTTTTGTTTTGTTTGTGTTCGTACTTTAATCTAAATAATTAATATCCTACCAAACATCAGTATCACACTCAACACACACACATGACATAACTAACATCATTACATACTTAGGTACATTATTTCATTAGGTACATACCAAAATCATAATGTTAATGTTTATTATGCTGCCAAAATTTCGAGACCAGACCTCACCTCACACATTCTATAATTCTATACAATTTTTTAAATCGGTTCATTCGCTCACTCGTTGAGGAGCTCATCACTCAACCACTCAATACTCACTCGCGAGTCACGCCTCACGCCTCACCTCGCTCGCCTCACCCCTCGCCACAATTTCATATTGTCAATGTCAATTTTTGAGGACGCGTGAACGAATGAGGTGAGGTGAGGTAATGAGGTGGTTCATTGTTGAAAATCGAGTAACTCTTTCAATTTGCGATCACGAGGACCTCAAACGAGGGACCTCATGAGTGAGGGACTCATCACTAGTTATTTGTTTCAATTTCGTATCCTACTACTACAGATTAAGAGCGTTTACGCCGTCCGTGCGCATTTTGGCTCAAAATCAGTATTTTTCGAACCCGTTAATATCCATCAAAATATATTTTAAAAACAAATTGATTACTAATCATTTCAGATAATTTTGTCTAAATAGTTAAAAATTAGTAGATTAATAGAGTATTTGTGAATTCTATCAAGATTACTGAACAGAGGTCTTCCTAACTTCACTTCGAACGTCAATTTAAAAGCTCAAAATATGTTAAACCACTGAACAACCTAACAAACATTTTTATTTTATCTAACTGCAAAGATCCTTAGGAAAATAGTTAGTCAAAAGGAATTTTCATTTTATTCGCCAACTATACGGACACAGTTACGCCCGCTTCTGTATGAGTGAAATTTGCGAAGAATTACCTAAACTTGACGTCCCGCGCTAGACGTAAGCGCTCTTAAATGATACTAGTTTTAAATATAATGTAAAGGCTAACCCCATTACAATTTGTGCATGTGTGCAAAGTTACAGAATTGTTTTCCTTTCATTAAAGCCTAATGAGTGAAATTTGCGAAGAATTACCTAAACTTGACGTCCCGCGCTAGACGTAAGCGCTTTTAAATGATACTAGTTTTAAATATAATGTAAAGGCTAACCCCATTACAATTTGTGCATGTGTGCAAAGTTACAGAATTGTTTTCCTTTCATTAAAGCCTATCGCAAAATCACTTGCATAATTAGCTATAATAATAATATTCAGTAATATATTTATTATTTATATAAAATAACCAGTTCTCGAAAATAACCATGTCATGACAGGGCTATTATCGCCAACAAGCCTGATATAGTGGTGATAGATTGATTAACACACCATGCAATGATGGTCGATGTTAACATTACACTTTGCGGTTAAGCTCGTGAACGGCTGCTGCTTGTGGCGACTGGTCGTCTTGCTGACCATGATTTTGTTTTGTTATTAGTAATTAACTGTTTATTTATTTTACTTTGATGGTCCTAATTTATTATTTGTGACTTCGAGTTACAGCTATAGCTACCT
The DNA here is from genome assembly GCA_905333075.3 of Atethmia centrago. Lineage (NCBI taxonomy): Eukaryota > Metazoa > Arthropoda > Insecta > Lepidoptera > Noctuidae > Atethmia > Atethmia centrago. The sequence continues at coordinate 9,706,931 of HG995377.1, forward strand.
ATAAGTAAGCGGCCACGCCCTTAATGCCTGGAGGCTTTTATTTAGCTAGGTATTAGGTACGTTATGTTTACGTTTTTATTATTTTTTTCTGCTTGAGTATAGTTTTCCATGTTTTTTTTTTTGTTGGTAGGTATAGTGGCGGGTGCTAGCTGACATATGGATAATAATTGAATTTAATGTTTAGTGTTGCGCGTAGTGTAAATTATTTTGCATGCTATTAGTATAGAATCCAGTTTTTCTAACTGGACAGACAGGTGTGCTGCTGAGGGTTTGTTGCGCCACTTCTTCTTCCCAGCTAAAGCACTAGGAAGTGGAGAAGGGCGGGCGTTTTGGGGGACTGTCTTATGTAATTTTGACATTCGAAAAATGCTGATTCTCAGCCTAGTTTGTATAAACGAATTTGATTTGATTTTGACTTTGACATGACGAGAACCTCGTGCAAGCTGAGAAAGAGCATCAAAATTAAATCAAATATCACTTTGACATGACGAGAACCTCGTGAAAGCTGAGAAAGAGAATCAAATAAAATATCTCGACATGGTTGTTGAAATGTGCAATGTGAGCTCGGCTGTCATAGTGATGATAGTCGTAACGGCCAACGGCCTGATGGCCGAAAGCCTTGATCAACATCTGTCGAGGCCCTCGTTAGGCGGTTGGATCAAGGGCCTCAATCAGAAGGCAGTACTCCTCGATATAGCCCTCATCAGGAGTTCCTGTTTTTGGAGCCATTACACCGGTAGCTTGGACCCTGCTCCCGACACCGGTGGACCACAATTTTTTTATATATCTTTCTATTTTAAGAAATATTTAAAAATGCTAAGGAAGAAAATAAATAAAGAACATATTCAATAGTTACCTTAGCAGTAATAACATTATACAATTTGGAATTGTTGTACGCCATCATATAGCTGTAGGCGTCTTTCGGCATCGCAATGTTTTGTAGTGTAAAAACATTCTTGAGGTCAGCAAACCTGAAAATGAAAGAATATTGATTATAGAAGACATATTTATATGATAATCAGGCACATAAGTATATGACGCAAGCCTATGTTTGCCGCGTTAAGTCATGGATGGGTTTTTATACAACGAGACAACTTTGTGCCCCAATGAGCACATTAGACCACAAACTTTATTAAAGGTGGTAGAGTCAAGTGGAAAAAGAAGCCGTTCTAAATCACTTCCAAGTTAATGTCAAAAGTTAACATTAAAAAGTAGAGTAAATTCTGTGACTTTCTTAATTTATTTTATTTTTAGAAATTCAATTCTATTATAAATAAAATATATATTATTTACCTGTGTGATTCTGAAGAAACAAAAATAACCCGAGATCCTTTCTTCAGAAGTGGCTCCAACAATATAGCTAAGTATGTGTGACTGACATGGTTGACTTGGCAAGTTGTCTCAATGTTATCTTCCGTCTCAGTGTATGGCAAACCAAATACTCCTGCATTCAGGACAACAATATCTAGGTGGCTGGAAAAACAAGATTATAGTGATGATGGTCTACGATTTTCTTATATAGAATACATAATATTTAATTTATTTATATATACTTTATTGTGCACCACAAAAATACATAACAAAAAATAAATAAAATACTACATAATATACAATGTGGCCTTACCACTTTCTGTAATCTCATCCAGGCTCACAAGGTACCACCATAATTATCAGAGTGATGATTGCGATTTTAGTACCAACGAAACAAACAGTTGTGTGAGCCATTTACATTTGTACATTCATACATTATTGGTGATTGTGTCATATTACATAGTTGTAAATAAACATTGTATGTGTTTTGAGGAAAATGGTTACTGTCATTGTGAATTTCCCAAGTAAATAAATAGCTTTGCAAAAAAAAGATGAGAAATAAGGAAGCCATAAATACCTACTCTGAAAACACAGTTTTTATTGCAGCAGCACATTTCTTTACACTTTGTAGTGAAGTTAAATCCAAATGTATGGATTTTAAATCATCTTCTGAAGCCTTGGTTTCTTGGGCTATGATCTGTATGGCTTGCTGAGTGGATTCCATATTGCGGTTTGCAAATAAAACACTGCAGCCATGCCTTGCAAGTGATTTTGCAGTCTCATATCCAATGCCTGCATTAGAACCCGTTACAAGTGCATATTTTCCTGATAAGTCTACTCCATGCAGCACCTAGTAAAAGAAAGCATTCTTTAACTAAATGAAAAAAAAAAACAACAATTTATTTATTGGTGTTTTATGCAAGGCATGCAAGGATATGGTATTTCTTTTAAAAGATTTTATGTAGTTTTGCTTGTTACTATCCAAAGAAGGATTCTTGGTTAGTTAATCAGCATAATAATAGTTAAAGTATTGGCCTTGACTTCTCGAACTTGTTGAGTGAGTAATACTTTATTTGAATAGATGAGTATGCAAGAACATGTTTAGAGTAGGTAGAAAATTTTCAGAAACAAGATTTCTTATTCAATCATAATTAATTATGATAGCTAGCTTAAACATAGTCAGCGATCAATCATTTTATGAAGAGACATGAACAAATAATGATAAAATCATTATATTACATTTATTAGGGGACAGTTAAACATTGAAAGATTATGACTAAAAAAGATTCAAAGCCATTAAGATAATGACGGACCACACACAATGAAGGGTTCCATATTTGGGATGAATTAATCCCAAAAACAAAATTAACATTGCAGTTGAAAAACCTGTTCTCCCATACATTGATATATGTTACCGTCAATAATGCAACTGCCAATGTAAGTTTGTAATTGCAAAAAAGATTTTATGTGATAAAGCTACAAAATAACGATTTTCACACTTTATCCTTAACTTGTGCTGTGAGACCTTGCTTCTTGCCAAATTTCATGATTCTAGGTCAACAGGAAGTACCCTATAGGTTTTGATTTATTTGTGAGTATCTATATTTATTGTATAGATTTAGAAGCTTGGTTGTTTTAGAGCTCCAAGGGACCGTAGACCTACATAATTGATATAAATTTCAACTTGATACCTCCAAGCGTTCCTGAGTAAAAGGATCTTGACAGACTGAATGACAGACAGGACAGACCAGACAGACAGATAACGAAGTGATCCTATAAGGATTCCATCTTAACTTTTGAGGTACAGAACCCTAAAAATTAAGCTTATATAGCGAAAAATTACTATTGATTCATTCTGCCCCTAAACTGACCTGAAAAGCTGTGGAAGAAGCATCAAATCTCTGTCGGAAGTCATGCACATGTTCTTTCGCATCCGTAGCGAACGCTAACCTGGGATCCACGTAGGTTTTATTGCCAGTTTCCTTCTGAACATAGACAGGCTTGTCTTCATCATCCACCGTTTTCGACCAGCCGAATGGTAGTTCTTTTGGTATTTCCTTCTTTCTTCCTGTTCTTGGATGTGTCCATTGCGTCTTATTCGTACAGGTGCTGAAGTGCAAAGATCAGAGCTCTATTTTAATAGTTATGTACGATAAAACACCACCAGAAGACATTACTACTATGTTACTTACTTTATAAAGTAAACGTTTCCATCCTCTGTCGACTTCTGCTCCCATCCTGACGGCAACTCATCTTCACTATCAGAGTCTATGTTATGCATAATAGTTGATAATAATTATCTTAAAATTCGAAAGACAACTGGTTCAATGTTTTGCTACTCAGAAATTGAAATTATGGAAATAAAATAAATTGTGTTTGACACTTTTTTTGATTTTTTAGAGATGGGTGGTATAAACCATACATAGTTTCAATAACTATGTATTGGCGGAATACTGAAAATGTGGTATTGGCTTCCACAATAACTATTTATTGCGTGAAATTATTTATTGGTTCGAAAAACGATAACAAAGTAGTACTAGCGAAAACACCCGATTGATGCCTGATATGGTTCGCAGGTGGACCGAGTCGAGCGCTGCCAAAATAATACGAACTGGAACCCAAGGCTAAACTAATTTGTAGCCTGTCCTAAGCACGTCGCGGGAAGGTACTAAAGGGTTACTGAAGCCCCTGGCAACACAGGCAACGGAAGGAATACGGGCGGATTTTAGAGAGTCTGACACACCCTCCCGCTCCGCCCAGAGCGGGAGAAGTTATTTGATGATTTCCCACCCAAAACAAAAAAGCCTGGATGAAGTATGAAGGAAAGTTCATCAGTACTCGAAAATAAAAAATCCATCTTATCTCTTCACCACCCTTGGTTGATATTGAACCCGAGCATAGTATCACCAATAAATAATTACCTCATAAAATAAATAGTTTCAGCACCATTTCAATACCTATCTAAAGCGCACTCAGTGCTCGGTATCATCAATACATACTTATTGAAATAAATAGTTTTAAAACCTGGTATTGGTAATCATACCAATAAATAGTTTTGATATTACGAATTCGCTTAGCGACTCATGTTTAATATTGACATTGATATTTTCCCGTGATGACAACATTCCATCTGAATCTGTTCAGATTCAGATGGAATTGGACAAAAAAAATTAAGACTTTTTTTTTAGTTCAGTATGCCTTTTAATCCACACCAACGAACATATTTACTCTAGGGAGATCCACACCCTGTCTTAGCAGCCTAATGTGCTTGGGGTTTAATTAATGTGTTGATTTTTAAATCGCTAGCGACAAATTTTCTGTCTAAAGCTTTTAAAAAGCTAGCCGGCAACTGAAGTCACTGCGAGTTTGCCTAGCAAGCATTAGACTCGAATTATTCATTCACCGGGTGTCACTTTGTGTAATAAAATGGTCATATTTATTGTAATGATGATCGTTTAATTTAATCGATTTATATAAATGTATAATAATAAGTGTAAAATTCTAGAATACAATAAATACAATCAATATTTACTTATTTATCTAAGTTACAGCTAGCACCTGTCAGTTTCCTCCAGTGAATTAATAATTCAACTTTAGCTGCCTAATGACTAGCTAAACCCCAGCTCGAAGAAACTGGCAGAATGAATAGTGATGGCTTGTGATAGCATGTAGTTTTTATAGGTCTCGTGTAGTCCAAGGAACATAATTATTTACTGTAGGGAGGTGTAGTCTCACGTTTAACTTTGAAAGGGAGTAATTTGGTAACAATACAAATTCAGCTATATGACTCCTGCAGACTGGTGCGACAGGTCTGAATATGCCTGTCGCGCCCGCGAAATCGCCATAGTCTGCACGAACCTTTACATTAAAAAACACCTCATTAACAATAATTTAATTCATAACAATATAAACCTATTATATTTATGGTTTCAAATTCGGTACTTTGTTCTTATTACAGTCTGGTATCTTCTATTTGCGGTGGCTTCCTATTAGTAGGCGGTCCTTGTGTACTTGGTAATAAGAATGAGAGTACGCCGCAAACTGTAGAAGGAAAAATAATGTTTTACTTAATTAAATTACCTGGGCGCTGTAGATCTAGATACCTATGCGATCATCGTCAGGAGTCAATTATTTATGGTGTAGGTACTTGTATAATATACTTACTAGTGAATTCCTTCACTAGTATACCTATTATGTGCGTCATTAGATAGGTACTACTAAATACTGCGAACTATCGTAACAAATTATTGGCTCGCGTCATGTTTCGCTACTCGAATCGGATGATTCGAGTAGCGAAACATGACGCGAGCCAGTCGAATTGAACTACTGGGGTTTCACTGCTATGGTTTCGCGGCGGAGGTGTGCTACCGGCCGGCGTAAGTAGTCTCTAGTTTTAATAATTTTCATAGGTGATTTTGTATTTTTTATAAGTTTATTCCACTGCTGCGCAAAGGTCTCCCTTCTCTTCTTAGGCTACAAGGCTACAAAATAATATTATACTTACGAATTAATAAACCTCCAAACAGGTAGAAAGTCAATTCGCAGAATGCGTTCAGAAGAATGCCTGCGACGTTGGTGCCAATAATTGAGCCTGTTCGACCTAACATCATGGTTAAACTTACAGCCATGCCCCTGAAAGATTACAAAGGAAAAGTTTAATCTTAGTGTTTATGTATTTGGTAGGGACCTAAAAACGTAGAAAAACCTAAAACAGTCTTGGTTTTTTTTACAATCCTACGCCGTCCCAATCCTGGGCAAAGGCTTCCCTCCGCTCCCTCCATCTTTCGCGAGTCCGCGTTTCTACCTTCCAGTTTTGACGCTACCTATTCAGTATTGGCTTTACTAACCTCAAATTCGTAGGGAAAAGTTCCACGGAATATGCGTTCACGGGTCCAATAGCGAGGCCCATAATCGGGAACGAAGACAGGAGAACAGCGAAGATCATGTCTTGCGTTATAAAGTTGATGAGAACACAGAACGTTCCTATTACAAAGAACACTACGATTAGAAGCCTCTTCTTGCCGATAAACTTGACTGTGCTACTGACTGCCACGGCTATTACTGCACAGCTTATGTTTGCCACTGAATTGATTACAAATGTTATTGATTCTATTGTGTCTACGCATTCAGCGTCTTCTGCTACTGTCTGAAACAAAATAATATTGGTTGTTACAGTTTAAGAGTTGTTGTGCGTTTAGCGACATCAGCAGAGCTATTCACAACCATTTCATATGCTTCCGTGCCGTATCGAACATCAATCAATGTTATCGAAAGAGTCCTCCTAACGCTGTTCACAAATCCAAAACCCGAAAATGTTGTCAGTTTAAACCAAATAAACAACCGCTATTCTTCCGACGGCTATTTGCTGTCGGAAGAATAGCGGTTGTGGCTAGGCAAATCAGGCAACCAAAAATGTGTCATATTCGATTTGGAAGCCTGTCGAATGAATAGCGTATTGAATAGTTATGCAAGTACCCCTCGGCAGTCGGCCTCCCTGAACTGGCACAAAACAAAGTAAACAAACTCACATTGCTGGTCACGCTGATTGTGCTTAGTCCGCTAAGCACAATCAGCGTCACCAGCAATGTGAGTTTGTTTAATTCGTAAATATTGTAAAAGACCTCAATAGGGGGAGTTCATATGTCATCTCTCAGTAATTAACAGCATATACCTTCATATAACCTCACTCTGTGCTTGAAGGCCTTGCCGGAATGCCCAGCCCTTCCGCCTTTCGCACTAGTAGGTACTAGTACCTTTATAAAGGAATCTACTCTTAATACTGACCTGATTAAGCCTGTCAAAGATGACGTCACAGGCCGTCATGTCTTCACCATCGCCATTTAATACCCTGTTCAGTACATCTGGGACCCACATGTATAAGCCGTTTAATCTGAAATACAATAACGGTGTTAGAATACTATGTACTCGAAACACGTAGCTAATACTTTGTAGTTTTCGACATTCTGCTCGTCTGTTGGTATAATAAATTTTTTGGCTCTTGCGGTTAGATAACAGCTAATTGAAAGAGGTAACTATGCTAATGATTCTCGACACGAATCAATAATAAAATAAGTAGGACTTTTTTATTTATTTTTTTATTTTCGGAAATCGGCTTGTGTGGGACACGCATGTTTTAACGCGGCACGTGTGATACCGCACTGTATCTGCCCTTTTACACACACACTACCGCATACGCAACGGGGTGATTCTGTTCTGTAAAGTGGTGTATTCTAAAATACTGTCAAACTTAAATAACTAAAAAAACAAGTACTTATGTATTAATTATTGAGCAGGTATCGTAATTTTATTTGAATAAATAAGTCTTTCATAGCAGCCTCCTGAAATTTGACGAGGATGCAATACGACACCTTGTATAACTACCAATATTCTCTGTATTTTGATCAAAATACAACGAATTCGACTATAGCAATGTTTGTACCGTTAGTATTATTCCTCACCAGCGTTATCAAAGCTATTTCTCATTTATTTTGGGGTCACCTCCATACCAGTGGGGTAATTGCGTACTCGTAACACTATCAGTAGTAATGGCTTTCATTTTGACAGTTCAACAACATTCAATGCGCTAATTACGTTGTTGAGCAGACACATTTTTCGAACATAACATAATAAGTATTTATATCTTTGTTAGTATTATATCTTAGAAAGTATTTTGTATGTTCGTAAAATAAGAAGCGATTTCCATAATATAAATACACGTAGTAAACATGAAATAGTGGTACCCAAATTTAGATTAACAAAAACGAGCAATAACAAGTTACCAAAGTCGGTTACAAAACTTAGCGATGGAAAACCCACATGCGTCACACACGTTGACGACAAGGAAGTTTGGCAATTATTCCTTCTGCACATGTGGCTTCCCTGGTACCTTATTATCGGCATAACTATGTAATGTCTATTATATGCTCCCAAACTACGATGTTTTTTTTTTAATATTTGACTTTAAATACTTACAATGTTAATTTCAACTATTTAAGTGACTTTTGTGTGTTTTTATTTTTATTGTTTTATTAATATTTTATACCATAGATTCTTTCATATTTTGTGAATGTGAGAACGTTGTAGGCTTAATGGACTGTAGATTTGTAGACCATTTTCTATTATTTTAAGTACCCGGTACCTGTAGGCCTACACTGTCCTCCCATACCTAATAACTAATTTAAAGACATTGTAATAGCCAATTATTTAAAAAAGAGTAACCGTGGATTTTTTTGCTGCCTCTTCTCCGTAGGAAACAACCAATTGGAACCAATGCACCTAGCTTCTGAAATTTCTTAAGTGCCCATGTAGGTTTATGTGAAATAAAATATTTTGATTTGCTTTGATTTGAACATTTGAAGCAATGGATTAGCAATATCCTTCAATATCATTCAGATTGTGATTGGACGTAATTAGGGTGCGGAACGGTATTGTTTTACCCGTCTATGAGGGTTGACATCGCCTGACTACCTATTAGGTACGAGAAAAGAAAAGTAAATTCTTAACTTACACAGAAAATATGCCAAATATAAGAAATCCGTTCAAAGCAAACCATTTTAAATATGGAGGCTTGAGTAATGGTAAGCTTTGTACTTTTAATGATTTCAGGAAACTTCTTTTTGTGTTGTCGTAAGAAGGTGCATCCAGGCGCTTTATCTGAAACCATCGACCAATATTTGTCAGTTTATTGGAGCAAAACATGTTAGATTGAGATGAAAGGCTGTAGGTGTGAGGTGCCGAAATCGGGCACATGCTGTGCTGAAGCATAATAAAATACTTACCGGAAAATCTTCGGGTGATTTTTTCTTGTTTCCAGCGTATATAATTTGAACAACTTTGAGTGCTTCATCCAGTTTGCCCTGGGAAACCAAGTATTTTGGACTTTCGGGGCCGAAAGCCATCAGACCAGCAGCTATGATGAAGATGGTTGCGTATATCATCGTCAACAGTCGCCATGGTCTGAATAAGTATGCTCCGAACTCTATCCGGAAATCTAGAGGCAGTATTCCCCAAGCTATAACTGAAAAATAAGAAGAATGTTTTATTGTAGGCGAAATATCTAAATACCTATAGTGTCCTATAGGGTTTCAGTACTTTCCGTCTCCACTTTATTTTTCAATTTCAAGTCTATAGGTATGTCTTGAAACTGGGACGTTACTGATCGATCAAAATATAGCGTGGTAACCTTCCGCCGGGTAATAGGGAATATGCAAGTAATTCAAAACTTATCCATTATTTAAATATTTAAAATATTATATTATTAATATTATTATATTTTTATTTTAGGTATATACCTACATTGAGGACATTTGCGAAATTAAATAATGTTTTGTGTTTTGTGCAAAACATTATTTAATTTATATGATTTGGGGCTACAAACAGACGTAAACAAAGAAGTTTTGTGGTAAATGACGTCACATCATGCCCGCGACAGAAACGGTAGTTTGAACTGTAATAGAAAATTGTTTCATATTTTTTTTGAGCAACAAGCAGTAGTTGAATTTAACTTTTAATACTTTTCTTGGGTTTATATTAATGTTTACGTAGATTTAGTGCAAAAAATTACATGCGTATTCCCTATTGCGTAACACACATAAAATGACAACTGATCGCAATGGTTTTCATTTTGACGGTTCACACACGTCCATTCCGATTAATAAGTTCTTGAGCAGACGAATTTTTCAAACCTATGAAGCAATGGATTAGCAATGGTGCCGATTCCCTTGTTTACAAACTAAACTAAATTTAAGTTCAGTGCATCTTTTTCTTTCTATTTCATTAAGAAGAGGACAGAAGATAAATTCTAGTTTAGTCCTGTCAAATTAATCAACGCTTGATGTAAATTGACGTAATTTTAGTAGGCAAGTTTTTAATCACGTCTAAACTTGTATGGAGTAGTGACAGGCGCTGATTGATTTGACAGGACTAAACTAAAATGTATCTACTGTCCTCTTCTTAATGAAATAGAAAGAAAAAGATGCACTGAACTTAAATTTAGTTTAGTTTGTGAACAAGGGAATCGGCACAATTTTCTTTCTAAACGCTCGGATTGTGATACAAAGTGTGTTACGCCATTATGGTGCCAAAGTTTTACAAATAAAATTTAAAATTTAATAAAATAATAAAATTTTGAAATCGCAAAACTGAAGCGAATAATGGTAGGGGAAGAGGCTAATGCCTAGGGCCTAGAGAGTGGCTGTTGTGTTGTTGGGCAATTTTATTGTATCGATAATACTACTTACGAGGCACTAAAGCAGAGCCGCTAATCTGTAGAGCGTTGGTGATGGACAGGACCACGTCCCTGTACTTTCCTGGTAGGATCTCACCGATGAATGTGTAGGGCACTGCTGCCGGGCAGGCTATGCTGACCAACAGTAATTGACATGTTAAGGTGGAAAGAATCTGCCGGGGTCGCGTGAAAGTCCAAAAGGGTTACTACCGAGGCCCCTGGCAACACAGGCAACGGAAGGAACACGGGTGGGTTTTAGTCAGTAAGAGTCTGACACACCGTCCCGCTCCGCCAAGTTATTTGATAATTTCCCACCCAAAAAAAAGGTGAAAAGAATACGTAAGTAGGTACTCAATTACAAGCAGTTTAGAAGACAGTTGTAAAAAAGGAATTCGGATGATAAGTCAGTTATTTCATAGTCAACATCATTATCACCCGAAGACGTCCACTGCTGCATGTAAGCCTCCCCCGCTCATCGCCACAACGACCGATCCTGCGCTGCTTGCAACCATCGGATTTCCATGACCTTCATTAGATGCTTCAAATGACTCGATTTTGTAGTTCATTCACCTTGCATTGCAAAAACAGCTGTTATAACAATATCGTACAAATGTGTCCTCTTCGAATATATTTTTCTTTTATTGAAAAATCAGTAGTTTTATAAGTCTTTCATTAAGTTTATTAAAATATTTACCAAGGTCCTAAAGAGATGGGCTAGCCCCTTGCGCAATTAGCGAATTACTTTTAGAATGTATTCAAATATAATCTTACCAAAGTGATGTGAGAAACTTGCAAGCCGCAAAGCTGATCAGGTCCGGCATGAACCCAGCTGTGATGCCAAATACTCCAGCAAGCAGGGAAGCGTATATAACTACCATCTTGCGGCCCCGAGTGTCCACCAGGTAGCCCCATGGAAACGAAGTGACGACGATACCTGAAATATTATTTTCAAGGTTTAACTGTTCAAGTCGGGGTATATGAGAATATTAATTAATAAAGTTGCTTTTAATTTGATGTTTAATTTAATTTAATATTCATTAATAGTACATTACTGCCGCGGTCTGTAATGACTGCGTTGCTGGCAGCGCTAATGATGGCCGAAAGCCCAGCGTAGCGCAGCTCCAGACCAACACAGCGCGATCAGCATTGCATCAAGGGCAGCAATGATTATTTATTTATTTATTTATTCACTCATCAACACTATCATTACAGGGATTTCCTAATTCAATAGTGTGGTCATAGTTACCGTTTTATTATATACCATAACATAGGTAGTATGTACATTGTGGTTTCCGTGAACCACAACGATGACCAAGCTTGAAAGCCGAGAGTGTAGCTAAGCCAAGCTCGAGGCTATATATGTTTTAAATGTTAAATAATAATAAATAATATTTTTAAATAAAAACAACACAGTTTTAAATGTAAAATAATTAACATTTTCTACTTTTTTTACTCTTCTACTACTAAAGCGCCGCTTTTCTCGCAACAAACGGTCATGCGGACATAAGGGCAACGCCGTGCTATCATTTCAAATAACCGAAAAATAAAGAGTGACCGCTCTGCCTCCTATGCCCGCTTTGAGCTGACCTACGTGTCTTCCGGAAGCTTATTTCCTTATATTGGTTAACACTCGAACGTATTAAGACTTCAATCAAATAGAATTTGTTTCGATTCAGTAGTACTTCGTTATATTTTTATCGTGTTAATGTTAGTAAATCCTAATCAACTGCGATTCAGATTCAGAACTTCAAGATTTTGGGAGTACCTAAGATCATCATAGTTTTTTCTAGTTTATCTAAATCAGCTGCTGTAATGGAATGTTATAAAGAAAGTGTGGCATGTTCCCAACAATGACTACTGATGACTTGACTCCAACTACGCTGGGATACTAATTATCTAGAGATAAACTGTTTTCATTTAAATCAATAACTTCCAAGAAGTACGATTAACTTAGTAGCGCAAAAATTACCGCCCAGTACCTATTCCATATTATCAATAGCTAAGGTAAATGCATTGCTGGTTTGAATTGATCAATTTCTGTGACAATCACAGCAGTTTTGACCTTAGTCGCGGTTTATTTTTTTCTTTTTGAAGTAAGTATAGATATTTTCTTGGCCTATGCCTGGTCTATTCTGGCATATTTTGTTTCATATTAAATAAATAAAAAATATTTACATACACTTATAAGTAACGGGTACTAGTAAGTACTTTGGTGAAATACGCTTCGGGTTTGTCAAAGTTACAAGCGTGTCGATTTGTTCGTTTCGCCGATAACGGTCGGTAATAAAATGACTTTCACGCTGAAAAGTTAGTTGGAGTTAGTTTAGTACAGTGTGAGTGAACTTTTAAACTACTGCGCAAATACTAATATAAAGAACACGTGAATTGTCTTCCCTTTTACCCTTAACATAAAGTAAAAAAACAAAAAACCCGACTGCAAAAACAAATAACTGAAAAGGGAAAAATAAGCGTTATACCTAATCAGTGGCGTGCCTAGGGTTTCAAAATAACGCAAGCCCAATAAAATTTTAACCGATTTCAAAAAAAGAAAGTTCAGTTTTCGACTAAGTATGTAGGTACCTACGTATGTATCATCGCAATCATCGCGCGCGAACTTTTAAATAGTTCGGGTTTGATATTGATTCTCTATCGAGCATTTTAGTAAGGCATCGGCCCGGGCTTTTGGGCTTATATGAAGGTACCGCCACTGTACCTAATCTATAGAATTTTGTTATCGCAGGCGGGGACAATCAAAAGTTACACCATATTTCAGGTTATTCGACTGTCTCCGCCTGCAAGACCAAAATTACATAGATTATAATGCTTGTTTTTCCCTTTTCAGTTATGTGTTTTTGCAGTTGGGTTTTTTGTTTTTTAAATAATTTTGTTTTATTTCAAGCTTTTTAGTTTTATTAATATATATATTTGAAAATTACTCAATACTAGGTTTTATTTGATACCAATATTGTTGCAATTAATTTAAAAAAAAAACTTCCCCTCCTTTTTTTGTATTTGCTAAAGCAATTTAGAAATATTATATAGCCTATGTCACTCCCACAATTAAGACGAATCTAAGGACACCCCATATGTTAAAATCCATCAAGCCGTTTAGCCTACAGAGCGTGCCAAAGAAATAGACATACATACATACATACATACATAAATACATACATACATACATACATACATACTCTCGAAAAACATTACCCTCCTGAGGCAGTCGGGTAAAAAAGAAAGACGTTACTGGACGATTTCTTAATTGTATATTTACTTAGCAGTTTAAGTTATACATATTTAAATGACTTATTAGCCGATAGACTAGATTGTAATGCGAATAAAGTATCAACAACTGTGATACTTTGTAAAAAAAGTAAAAAAAAGAAAAAGAACGCTGAAAATCATATCTGAAAATTATTTAACGATGTACCTACCAGGTACATGGCGCCGTTTATTTGGTAGGTAACTGTTTAGAACGGTTACCGATTATTTTTTATCGAAATTGTATACCAGATTGATAAATCTCTAGGTATCATTGACTGCTTGCAAGTGTGTTGATTGATTTTGATAGGTAATTAATTCGATTAAATTATTTATTTAAAGCAAATTTTATCAATTTTGTGATTTGTACCAATTAGTTGTTAGGGGGCGGTAGATATTATTAACAAGAGAGTAAAGTTGGAATATTGACCCTAGATAATCGGATATACGTGTTACAAATAAACCTACACAGATTTTCACACTGTTATTGTCGTTGTTAAGTCTTCATCCCTCGTACAGTAATCCGTACGTCAGGTGGTAACACAGTGCCTATCTGACGGATAGGGCCGTCATCTACCCCGGTCACCAGGGAGTGTGGAACCGGCAAGAGATGTCGTGCGGTGTCCCACAGGGATCGGTCCTGGGGCCGCATCTGTAGGACATCGGATACGACTGGGTGCCTAGCGGCGTCAGCGTAGTGTGCTGCATTGAAGCGGCTCCTGCCCAATCTAGGGGGTCCAGACGCTTCCTGCCGGAGTCTCTACGCGGGGGTCGTGCGGTCCATGGCCCTTTACGGGGCTCCTGTATGGGCGCGCTCTCTGGCGCTGCGGCCAGCCCGCAGGTTGAGCGCGGCCCAAAGGGTCATGGCCATCCGGATGGTCCGGGGATACCGCACGGTCTCCTGTGAGGCAGCGAGCCTCCTTGCCGGATTGCCGCCATGGGATCTGGAGGCAAGTCCTCGCGCACGTATGGGAGTGGCGCGAGGAGGCAAAACGCCGGGGCGTAACTCCGCTGCCGCGAGAAATCGCGGCACAGCGGACGGAGCTCCGGCGGGATTTCATGGTGACATGGAGAGTACGGTTGTCGCAACCCAGTGCTGGGCACGCCACGATATCGGCGATAAGTCCCCTCTTTGAGGAGTGGCTAGAGAGGCGCCACGGCGTCCTCACCTTCCGCCTGACGCAGGTCCTCAACGGACACGGCAAGTTCGGGAGGTTCCTGTGTCGGATAAGGCGGGAAGAAACGACCGGGTGTCATCACTGTGTGGATCGCCCGAAGGACACGGTGGAGGTCTGCCCGGCTTGAGCAGAGCACCGCCGTGTCCTCGTGGAGGCGATCGGCGGCAGAGATCTCACGCGTCCGGCCCTGGTTCAGGCCATGGTACGGAGCGAGAGGTCATGGGCAGCCGTCACCTCCTTCTTCGAAGCAGTAATGCTCGCGAAGGAGGAGGCGAGACGGTTGAGGGAAAGGCAAATTTCGCGCCCTCTCGCCTCTAGCCGCCGCAGGAGACGCCCTGGGCATCGGGAATCCCGGGCGGATTTCCGGCCAACGTAGGCGCGGGCTTGCGGATGGTGAGCAATGGGTAGCTCACCGTCCGGTAAGGACCAGGCCCGGGTTGACTGCGCGTTGTATTCCACGCGCGCCTCAAAGAGATGTCGTCAGCACAAAAGTAGGGGTCCACTAGGGCCGATGCCTGCCGGGGTCGCGTGAAGGTACTAAGGGTCACCGAGGCCCCTGGCAACACAGGCAACAGGAAGGAATACGGGTGGGTTTTAGTCAGTAAGAGTCTGACACATCCTCCCGCTCCGCCCAGAGCGGGAGAAGTTATTTGATGATTTCCCATCAAAAAAAAAAAAAGGTGGTAACACACTGCCGCGGCCGGGGTCACGGGAAAGTCCGAAAGTGATACCGTGCCCTCTGGCATCACGCAGGCAACAGAGGAAACACAGGTGGGTTTTAGTCAGTAAGAGTCTGACACGCGATCCCGCCCCGCACAGAGCGGGAGAAGTTATTTGATAATTTCCCACCCAAAAAGAAAAAGAAAAAAGGCGGTAGCACTGATCGTGAGCTGGCTTAGCGTGGTATATATCCTGCCGGGGTCGCGGGAAGGTACTAATGGGTCACCGAGGCCCCCGCAACACAGGCAACAGGAAGGAATACGGGTGGGTTTTAGTCAGTAAGAGTCTGACACACCCTCCCGCTCCGCCCAGAGCGGGAGAAGTTATTCGATGATTTCCCATACAAAAAAAAAGCGTGGTATACATATATACGATGTTTCAAAATTAACCTAACAAACTTTGAGAATTGCTTTAGACCATCGAACTGAATAACTTTTAATATGGGACCAACTTTGAAATCGCGAAAAAAAGAACCAGTTGTCTCATACAGTTTAGAATAATAGGTAGGCTTTAGTATGGAACAGGTGATTTATTTTCCGCGATTTTAAAGTTGGTCCTATAGTAAAAGTTATTATGTTCGATGGTCTAAAGCGGAGGAGTGCTTTACAGTTTGTCGGGTTAATTTTGAAACACCTAATAAATAGCGTTTCAAATATGAGGCTAGCTTTTACCGGTTTTACCAGTGACGTACTGGATCCAGCCTGCCGTACCTACTGGATCCATATGGCATTATTATAACAGCTTATCTATGATGTAGTCAAAATATTAGTCAGTCGGTTAAGTGGTAACGGAGCCCAGACTGCCCAGGGTGCGCCTTTCAGTTCAGTGTCTTACCAATATAAGGTATAGAAGCAATGAATCCTCGCTGGCCATCAGTCATGTCTAGATCGCACATCGCAGCTGGTAACACGAAGGAGTAGCCAACCGGCTCCACGATAGTTGCTATCAGGAACAGGGCTAGTACCAAGCAATACTTTATGTTGTACCATCCGAGACCTGGAACAAAGGTTGAAAGTGTTTATAAAATCAAATGTGCAGTGAACTTGCATGCATCGCTTAAAGTGCGCCAATGGATGAGGTACACTGGTGTTCTCACAAAATCAAAATCAAAATATTTTATTTCACATATACCTATACATGGGCACTTATGAAACGTCAGAAGCTAGGCGCACGGTTCCAATTGGTCGTTTCCTATGGATAAGAGCCAGCAAGGAACTCCACGGTTAGGTACTCTTTTAAAATAATCATAGGCCTAATAGTAAGATTAGTACTACCCGTGCGCGATAAGTTGGGACCTGAGCGCGGTGACGTCATATTGGCGAGTTTGTACCGCCCGCAAAAAAGCGAACATAACCAGCAGCCGTCCGCGGCTTCGTCTTTGTTTTTTTTAACATAATTTATTATGTTACTCAGGGAGGACGCTGCTTTTTATCTAATCTTTTTTACACTATTTGAATAAAATAGGACACTAGGTATTTAATTATGTATCACCGAAAGTGTTGACTATGGTTTTGTAATGAATAAAAATACAATGTTTAAGTTTATACATTTATTTTATCTATTATTTACATTATCTCATCTTCGTCACTACTTAGTGGATTTATGCCTTCTAGAGGTTGTTCTTCGTCCTCAGTCTCACTATAATCACTTGACGAAGAGGTATCCGATAAATTTACAATTAATTGCGATTCATTCGTCTCTTGAAAGAGGTCATCATCCCAATACTTTTGTCGAAGCCTGTCCACATGGTTGACTTCTTTTTTCCAGTCACACTCACTTATGCTGGTAATTGCATCTCTTGTTAATTTTTCTATTTCCCTTTCTGACTGGTTGATATTTTTATCGGCTACTCGTTGCTTGACCAAATTCCAAATGTATTCTAACTAAAAATCTAAAAACCCTAGTAAAAAATAGTGATGCGAACGGTACAATACGGGCGCCATCGGGGAAGTGCAGGGGAAGCGGGCGGGGAGTCGCATTCCTAGCAGGTCCCAACTTATCGCGCACGAGTAGTAAGTATTTATAGAAGTGTATCTGGAACTCCTTTTTAATTGAAGCGCTGTACCTGCGACTGTTTTAAAGGTTGGTTTTACTACTCGTACTAGGCAACAAATTGATGTTTTTAGTGTATTTCTGATTAGTTTTGTTGGGTAGATACTTACCTATCTAGCGCTTCAGCGAATTCATGAATTTCTATCAAAGACATACCTACGCTATTATAAGCAGTGAGTCAGTAATTGCTTCTAATGATCTGATGAGATAATCTCTGGTCAAGGTCGGTTCATACATAATGTTTAACGGTTTAACGGTCCACGGCATCCGAACCAGTACCCTGAACTTGTCTCAGATTTATTGCTATGGCCCTCAAGGTTTACTTAATGTCTTTTTGGTTTGTAATTTGTTTATTTACATTTGCAATTTGAAAAATATTTTTTGGGACTGTCCGACTGTCTATGAACTGTTCTTAACGTAAACTACAGTGAAGAATTGAAGATACATAAATTACTAAAACAGAATGTTTGCTTTAAATTGCGACGATTCTGTGTAACAGCGTGTTTGTCTACTGCCATGGGCAAACACACATGAAAGCTGCGTTTTAGTATTCTACCCACATGTGTTGTTTGAATTAATTTGCATGTGTTTCTACGGGATTCAACAGCATAGTAGCAATTAAATGTTTTTAGTGGCTGTATTCACTTGTTGTTGTTGTAAACTATAATAAATAATTGATTTGATTTTCATTTATATGCTTGAATATGGGTGACACATACAAAACAACAAAAGTTCTTTAAACCATATTCTACCTAAAAAGGTGTCATTTAATAATTGTGCATCAAACGCCCTTGAAGATAGAGGACATTTTGCGAATGATTCAAAACAATATGTTGATTTCGAAGATCAAGTAACTTCTGGTGAATTAGATATCTACTGAATATGTTATGTTTGTTTTTTTTTTATGGCATAGAGAAGGCAAACGAGCACACCAGGCCACCTGGTGGGAAATGGAATCTGAAACCCATAAACATTTGCAATCTCAAGATTACAATCTCCCTGCCGGGGTCGTGGGAAAGTCCGAATGGGATACCGAGGCCCCTGGCAACACAGGCAACGGAAGGAACACGGGTGGGTTTTAGTCAGTAAGAGTCTGATACACGCTCCCGCACAGAGCGGGAGAAATTATTTGATAATTTCCCAGTCAAAAAAAAAAAGATTACAATCTTAAGACTGCCAATGCTTTGTCAACCCTGAGGACTAAGGTGGAATGCCTCTATGCTAGTATTTTCACCGGTCAATTTAAGTTTAGATTAAGAATAAAATATAATATAAATATAAAAAAGAATAAAGAATAATTCAAGAATTAAAAAAGTGTAATTTATGATACAGACACTCAGCACCTTCAGGATGAATTGTTTGTTAGGGAATATGCTCTAAAGGATATCTTTAGTAAATATGAGGCTTAAAGCTTCTCAACAAGACTTGAGTAAGCGCTTGCAGGAGGCCAATGAGTTGGTTGACCTGGTCAAGTACAATGCGGAGAGGTATGTGTTTCTGACAAATAACCTCTCTTTTAGCTGTGCCTGCTCCCAGGAGCCCCAGCCTCAACTTGTTACACCCACAGCCTCAGTGGCTCAGCCAGTAGGTAGCTGTATGAATGATGATAAAAATAGTGTGAACAATTTGATTAACACAACATATGTATTTTCTGACAAATTTGGTCAAGGTTTTGGTAGTGTATTTAATCAGTGTCCGCAACTATATGTACGAGTATATGACGGAGAAGGTACGTCTCGCTGGTTATCATCAGCCATATTTTAACTACAGTGGGTGTACAATGGGAAGTGTTGGTTATTGCACAATAGAAAACCGTTTGCAGTTTAATACAAATTATAATTTACGATCAAATAATCACACTAACATAGACACACTGTAGGTACACAACACAGCTATACGGAACGCGCGACAGTTTCTAAACGTGTTCACTTCTTGACCGCCTCCGACCAACTCTGCTTATCTCCGGTCAAGCGTTATGTTGTAGACTCTGTCGAGCGGCGCTTGGTGGCGCTGGCGTCCCGATTAGTCAAACGAGTGACTAACGTATTTCCGACATATAATTGTTTACCCGGTGCCAGTATTAGCCAATTAATTATTAATATTAGAAAGACAAAAATAAACCCCAGCCCCACTGTTATATTATTATATGGGGATAGTTTAACTGTAAGAAAAAAGGATATAATTGAATTTGTTCATTTGATGTTACATCTCAATGAGACTAATAATTGTAAATTTATTTTTTGTGCCTTGCCTTATTCTAAATATTTGTCTGATGAGCAAATTAGGCACATTTTTAATTTAAATATGTTCATTTATAATAGGACCTGTCGTCACAGTGACGCTATTTTATATTTTGATTGTAATCAATTTATTACTGATTTGATTACAAACTAACAAATTATGCAATATATTTGCCACCTAGTTGTGGGAGACATATTGCTAATCTTTTAGCATGCACAGTGACACTGGTACCTGTAGTGTACCATCGATTACTGTTAGTAGTGGTACTAACACTACTTTTGATACGCCTTGTAGTTTAAACTATTAGGTGCGACAAAGGGTAAGCCGCATATTATGAATGTTGTACATCAAAATATGCAGGGTCTGGCCGGCAAAGAGCTAGAGTTTTTATTTATGGAGAACTATGACGTTCAGGTGTTATGTTTAACTGAACACTGGTTGAAGGAACATGAAGTAGTGTTTATGAATGATGATCATTTTACTGTACAAAGTGCATTTGTAAGAAAAAGTGGTGGGTGGCTCGGTTCAAATAATATTTGTTCGGTAACCAAGTGGGTGAAGCATCCGAAAAAAAGTTAATTAAAATAATTTTAATTAAACATAGCCATGAACATATGTATTTCAATAGGAAAGTGTTTCTGGATGTATTCGTCTATGTATATTCGAGATTTATTAAAAATATGTGTCATCTGTTAAGCAGATGAGTGAAGGTCGAACCTGCACTATAAGTTCTCATTGGTGGCACTGGCAATGAGGAAGAATTAGATCATTATTACTGTATAGAACCGCTTATCTAACAAATTGTTTATTTTGCGTTTGCTTGTGAAACTAGAAAATCAAATATTAGCATAAGGCGCTGACAAGACCCAATTGACCTAAATAGGCTTCTCTTAAGAAAAAAAAATTGCCAAATCTGTATAGTTTGTGGTAGCGGAAAAAATATATGTTAATTTTGAACATATTTCCCAGACCTTGGTTGTTACCAAAACACGTTTTGAAAAAAAAATCTCGATAAAAACTAACCTCTTACCTTGAGTTCTAATCCAAAATATCTGTATTAAATGTCAACATACGTTACGTATTTAATTAATAACAAAAAGGTCTTATTTGAATGCAGAACTTGGTTGTTTTTTATTTTCGATTACTCAACTCAATTTTAAGTAAATAGATAATTCCTTTATATTTTGCAATAAATTAGAAACGTTGTGTCATCTCGCTTCCCTTTCTTTTCTATGCTGTCTGACAGTGACCGTGGTTTAGGTGTTGTCAGCGTCTTAACCTGCAAGCACGGTTTATTGATGGCATAACCTTAATCGCAGCTATTGTGTTTCATAAATCTACATTATCTCCTTGTACGTTATTATTATTTATTGTTACCTACCTATAATAGGCACTTACAAGATAATATGTTTACGCTGAATCACGTTTAACTGTTTTTGTTTCTCGATAGTAGCTTGTACCGTGGTGACAAGATTAACAGTACAAGCTGAAGACTGGAATAACTATCTGACCCATTATTAGATCCACCCGCCAATGATCCACCAGTGGATCATGAGGTTTAGGGGATATGATCAGACAGTGATGATGGAAAATGAGGGCGAGTCACAAGTGTTCAGAAGATATGTAGAAGGCTAAGAATTGGGACCTACCAAAGAGAAAATGGATGCATTGGAAGCCGTCATTACTAATGACGGCTTGAGAGCGTTGACATGACGGCTAGTAGAGATATACCGATGGAGAGAAAAGAAGTGCAGCGCTGACCTCAAATAAATTGGCATAAGGACACGAGGACGATGGTGCATTCACACAATAGGAATAAATTACGATTATAACGCATCGCCAACCTTGGAGGAAACGATAAACAAAATTGATTCGCAATGTAGGTCAACATGTTCATTTGACGCAGCCCGAGACTTTTAGTGTCTATAAAGAGAGACAAATGAAGCATTAATGGTACCCTAAATAGAAGATAGATGTATGTTCCAAGCAAGGGCCGGAGATAAATATAAATGGTTTTGGATTAGAATCCGATGGATGCTTAAGCATAATCAGCTTATAATGTTCCCATTCACTGCTGGGACACATGCTTCCTCTTTCTGAGAGGGAGTGTCCGGGCCGTAATCCAACACGCGGGCCCAGTCGCCCAGTGCGGGTTGGTAGATGTCACATGACTTCGAATTTTTGGTTCTAGGAGCCGACGGTTTTGAGAGCAGTGGTGACGAAATAATTTACACAAATTAAAGCGCCTGTCTGGGTTCGAACTACGACGTATAACTCGTAAGTCGCGGCCGTTGCCACTGCTCCGATGGATGAATGGGCCTAAATTATCAAGATCTAGTGCTTGATAATTTAGGCCCATTCATCCATCGGCGCCCCGCAGTTTCACCCGCATAAATTTTGACCCCGTAGGTATATCGGGATAAAAAGTAACCTATGTATTATTCCTGGTTATAAACTACCTGTGTGCCAAATTTCATCCAAATCCGTTCAGTACTTTTTGCGTGAAAGAGTAACAAACATCCATTCATCCATTCTTACAAACTTTCGCATTTATAATATTAGTAGGATGTTGTAGTAGCAGTAATTGTAGGGGCTTGTGGCTAAGTAATAACAGCCGCACGGGTCAATCGATCAGGTTAAGCTACGCTTGCCGCGGTTGGTCCTTAGATGGGTGACCATCTTTACATACCAAGACCCCTCCGTGCCTCGGAAAGCACGTTAAGCCGTTGGTCCCGGCTGTCATTTGTAGATCTTTGACAGTCGTTACGGGTCGTCAAAAGCCCGAAAGTCTGACAACCAGTCTTACCAAGGGGTATCGTATTGCCCAGTAACTGGGTTGTAGAGGTCAGATAGACAGTCGCTCCATGTAAAATACTGGTATTCAGCTGCATCCGGTTAGACTGGTAGCCGACCCCTACGTAGTTGGGAAAAGGCTAGGCAGATAAAAAGTTGTAGTAGCAGTATATAGTCTATCTTGACTAGTCTCGGTTTGATTCAATCATCAATGGTGCCGATTCCCTTGTTCACAAACTAAATTAAATTTAAGTTCAGTGCATCTTTTTCTTTCTATTTCATTAAGAAAAGGACAGAAGATAAATTTTAGTTTACTCTTGTCAAATTAATCAGCGCTTGACGTTAATTGCCGTAATTTTAGTAGGCAAGTTTTTAATCACGTCTAAACTTGTATGGAGTAGTGACAGGCGCTGATTAATTTGACAGGACTAAACTAAAATTTATCTTCTGTCCTTTTCTTAATGAAATAGAAAGAAAAAGATGCACTGAACTTAAATTTAGTTTAGTTTGTGAACAAGGGAATCGGCGCGAATATCTGCCTAGCCTTTTCTCAAATCTCAACTATTTATGTTGGGGTCACTTTTAGTGTACCCGGATGCAGCAGCTTCAGTCAATATTACATGTCTATTTATTTATTTATTGTTAAGAATTATGTTAACTTTTTCTGAGAACTTAATTTTCGTGCAATATCTAGAAACTACCTCGACACATTCTCCAATGTGTCGAGGTAGTTTCTAGATAAAATCTTAAATTCAAGTAATCCTTGATAGAAATTGTGCCTACGTAAAGGTTTTGGTGAATTATTCTAAAAACCAAGTTAATCCCGTTTTAAACTTGTTCTCAAACGGTTCTTCTCTCAAAGCTTAGTAACTTACGATTTCGGTTTAGGACGACTGACCATTTAGTGTCTATCATGTAGGTACATGATAGACACTAAATGGTCAGTCGTACCTAATTGCGTACAACACTATCAGTCAAAATCTGAATGATTTTGAAGTATGGTAATCCATTGCTTCATAAGTTCGAAAAATTTGTCTGCTCAGCAACGTAAACAATGCAATGAATGTTATTGAACTGTCAAATGGAATCTATTGCTACTGATAGTGTGTTATGCAACTACCTCGCCGTTTTAGGACACATTACCGGGGTCGCGTGGAAGTTCGAAAGAGTTACCGAGGACTCCTGGCAACACAGGCAACGGAAGGAACACGGGTGGGTTTTAGTCTGTAAGAGTCTGAACCTCCCGCTCCCAGCGGGTGAAGTTATTTGATTAGGTATTTCCCACCCAACAAAAAAAAAGATACCTATCTGCCCCAAAGCTAGGCAAAGGTTTCTTTTTTTTACCAACTGAGAAGGAACTAGAATAGTAACTAACCAATGAGCAGTTGAAAATTGCGTCCTCCATTTTGAAGGAAACGTTGTAGACATTGGTGCCGATTCCCTTGTTCACAAACTAAACTAAATTTAAGTTCAGTGCATCTTTTTCTTTCTATTTCATTAAGAAAAGGACAGAAGATACATTTTAGTTTAGTCCTGTCAAATTAATCAGCGTCTGTCACTACTCCATACAAGTTTAGACGTGATTAAAAACTTGCCTACTAAAATTACGTCAATTTACGTCAAGCGCTGATTAATTTGACAGGACTAAACTAAAATTGATCTTCTGTCCTTTTCTTAATGAAATAGAAAGAGAAAGATGCACTGAACTTAAATTTAGTTTAGTTTGTGAACAAGGGAATCGGCACCAATATTTAATTTATCAATAAAAATGTTGAGTAACTTTTCAAAGTTCAACTTTCGAATTACTTCGAGGTACTTATCGAAAAATGGGTGTAGACCCCTTTTTCGTTAACTAAGAACATATTTTTTGAGTAGTTAAACATAAAACAAATCAAGTGTAATTAATCATAATATATTAAACTGTATTGTGTGTGACCGTGAACGTGGAACATAATTGAAGTTTCGTATGTTTATTTACTGGGGTTATCAATTTCTCGGTAAAAATAAATTCCTTCCTGTAGCAAAAATTATGAAATATAACTCTCTTGCTTACCTGCCACAGCCAGAGCCTGGTCCAAATCCGCCGCATATTTATCCTTAGTATTAATAAATACATTCTCAGCAATTGTATTTATTTTATTTTCCATTTTAAACACATAAAACTTAAATTAAAAATTAATTTAAACACAGTTCACTACCGGTATCAACAAGCATTGTTTTTAGTCGCCATGGCTCGACTGCAGATAAAAATGTATTGATGAACGAAAACGCGATAATTATTATTTCAATTAATTAACTGATTAGTGCTGGAACCCGTCCGATTTACTCGAGCGATACAATGCAAAGCCGTAATTGGTGTAAGAGTACGAATTATAAACTAGTGCGGTTATCAGGAATTAATTTGTGACACTGAACGGCACGCGGTCGCAATTCCGTTCCCCTTCTCAAACTACACGATTTTTTAAAATGTTTTGTGTTTTATTTTCGTTGTTGACATTGTAGCTTTTACCCGGCTAAGGACCGATACGATTTATCCTTTTGTGAGCGCCACTCAATGTTATTAACCTCCGTCGATAAATTCGGTCATAAATATTTATAAGACACAGACAAATTGTGACACACTTTTATTTTCTTTTTATGTTTACAAGACCAAATTGAAAATGTCCTAGAGGATGGGGAAGAGCGAACAAAAACGGTTGTCACAGACGATTTGTTTTATCAATAAAATACAATCCGAAGACGTCTGTCATGTATTATGGAGTAAGTATTTAACTAGGTTCTTGAAAACTATAGTTATATTTGTAAATAGAAGGGAGAGTGTAGAAAGCTTTTAAAATAGGTATCTACCCTAATATAATGTAGATTCATGCTACATAACGAGCATGCAGTGTTACCGTCAATATGGTTTGTCTATGGTTGTTCCTTCTTTGCGTCATGTTTACCGCAAAACAACGTATTTTCTTTCTTTCTAGGATTTAAAGTCGTTTTTTACTTCAACCGCACATGTACCTTCAATATATTTATTGAATATCTGTGGTTGTCAATACTATTGCATACCTATTGTGACTGTCTGTCATGTCTTCTAATTAATAACAAAATATTTTATTCGAAATTCTTATTTTAACATTTGTCTCACGTTATTAGGCTCTTACAAATACATTAAATCTCAACTTTATGGGCTGACAGCTCGACAAGTTACCGTAATTAATAACAAAACATCCTATTTCTTTGGAGTTGTGAAACCTTTTAGAAATGCATTCCATTTATATTTTTATGGGAAACAAACTTCAGACAATTAACAACGGACGGGTCGAAAGCAATAATTCAACAAATTCTAAAGATACGACTAAAGTATTCGATTTCTTATCGCAGAGGACAATACTATTGCCAACATCTGCTTGGGATAAATTGATTTCGGGTAAAACCCAAACAGGCCCTTAAAACAATTGAGAAATGGTACAAAAAAGGCAATAAACCTATTCTGAGTATTTGGTTGGCATGGGAAAAAAGACGACGCTCCGGTCATTTTGGAGATGGAACGGAGGACGGAAAAGGGTAGGGCTGAGGGGAGTCGGTGATGAGCCGCGACAGGGTTCGGACGTGATATCTAGCGGGTTAAGTTAGGGAGTTCGTGAAAATACCACGAGAAAGAGCGGTTGAATTAGGCCGAACTAGGAGAGATAGAACTAGGTCGATAATAATGACACAATGTTACTTTGGAGAGATCGCGATAGTGAAAGTGTTATCAGTTTAATTAATACGTTAAATTGTAATAATAAGTGTAGATTTAGACTAGGTTATATTAGTCAAGTATAATGTAAGTTGTGTGTAAGGCGCGCGAATCTCAGTGAGTGTATCTGTGAACGATTGGGTGAGTGTTTACTATTCTATTCCTCCTTATTCCTTTCTATGACGATCGAGGTATCCTACACCAGCGTTTGGTTCTAGGGACTCGGAGAACGCCTTCCATTGGGTGTGACATTTAACAAGAGACGGTAGACTACTCTACCAACAGACTATAGACAACCACAACCAAGACATGACACTTACGGCAGTCACACCGCTTATGGAAGGCTGAACCGAACTAATACTCGCAACTCGTTAGGGCCAATTTGAGCTATAATGCTACTTTGTAATTGTTTACGAACACAAACAAACCAAATGCTAGTGATGGCTATCTTATCCCTATGGACTGACTAACTGCAGGATATTTTACATTGCCCTTGATGTATGCAGACTCTTGGTAGAGGGGGTAGGCTTCACCAAGTTTCCTAAACTGGATTGATAGTTCGTTCTAAGGAACGCTAGGGATTGTGTCTCGTTAAACCACATCTGGCTATCGGCCTCTCACAAATTATCATTAGCGAGACACAACATTTGGATGCCCAGATAGAAACGCTCCGATGCTTGACTTAGTCGCACGGCTGCCGATTACATTGAAAGCATCTTCTAATGGGGGAGATTAAGAGAGTGAGAAGTGACGATTTGGAATAACCACTTCGGCGTATAGCAGGAGCAATTGTAAAGAATTCTACTACCGACTGACGATGCGGTACGCTTGTGCAAGTTTTGTATTGTCTTTGTAACGGGTGATTAGGCCGTTATAAGGGGTTCATTACATTAGTACGCGCCCAGTGATTACTGGAACGTGTCTCGCTCAATGACAGTTGAACTTCGCAGTACTCTGCCTTAGGATTGAGTAAGACATGACTAGAGCTTAGGAAGCGTGGCTTGTTAGAATCGTAGCAGTGTCCTTAGTGGTCCTATGCGTTCAGGTCTAACAATACACGCACGACGATGTCAGCTGTTGTAAGGCAGTCCCACGTCACTTGGGGTGGGTCTGTAATTATTGTAAAGAAATCCATTAACGTAAGTTAGAGTAATATACTCGTACAACGCAAGCGTTACGTGTCACATACCTACCCTTTTATATTACTGACACGTCCTCTAACTTTCATAATCAAAAGAAAAGTAGATAAATTAGATTCCTTTCCATAACCTGTGAATTCCCAACCTTATTTTATATTGACATTGTTTACTTGTAATCCCTCCTTGTCCTAACTATCCAAGACGAATGCGACAAGACGATTTTAGACTACGGAAAGATACAGACGTTGGAGTCTAGGCGAGTTAAGTTAGGAGGCTTGGTGAATACCAAGGCCCATGTCCGAGTGGGCTGTCGCTAGATAGCGAGTATGAGTTATAGTTGGGTTAAAGCCCCGAGTAGACTAATTAAGTACCTAATATAGTGTGTGTGAGTGTGAGTTTGTTGCGACGACTGGGATAGTCTTTTATTATAATATTTATCCTAGTCTGATAGTATAATTAAAGTTCTTGTAACTAAACAGACAGAGACGTGTTGCTGGGGAGTTTGTTGCGTCACTTCTTCTCCCCAGCTCAAACACTAGGAAGTGATGACGGGTGGGCGCTTTGGGGCTGTCTATAAATCTTTAAGAGAGTTGATCCACAGCTCTATTAATTAATAATTCTTGAGTTTCAATTCTCAACTCTTATTATCTAGTAATTCTTGAATGTTGTATTCTTTATCACAAACCAATAATTCGGTTAGACTGATATGAACACGTGTCTTGCAGATATGCTTGTTGTGCAAAGGGTGAACTTCCAGGGGTTCGGGAAACCACATATATCTCATATCCAGTCCAAGGACTGATAGGGACCATGTCTCCTTAAGAGCATGATGCCGACGCAATGCCGCTGAAACTAGCCGCCCCGTTGTTAGACAAGGACGGTCCACACGGTTGCCGCAGGGAAAGCCGCTTCGTCACGCTTATCAGTTTGAAAGAACTGCTAGGGACCATGTCTCCAAACGGGCATGATGCCGACGTAATGCCGCTGAACAGCCGCTTGCGTCACTTTATGGAAGTGTTGCTCTGAGTACTCCAAGTACAGATGTAAAGTATCGTGTGAGTAATGCCTGACCAAATACCTCTTACGCTAGCGTAAGAGTTACTCACAAATCTATATAATAATATACTTAGCATTATTCTATTATTTATTGTCTTTCTAAACCACATCCAACTTCATAACTATGAATTCCTAAATCTTATTTACTATTTATTTCAATCCTTTCCTTGCTCTATTAACACAACAAGGCAAGAGACAAGGCGTTAGACTTCTTCATATTTGGAATTCTTATCTCTGTCGGTGGGAGAGTGACCAGTCTGGAGACGAGCTCTACAGAGTCGTACGGCGGCGGGGTGCGACTTTCCCTCAATATGAGGGACCGACCCAAACATTCATATTAACAGAATTAGGAAAAACGAAAATTTTATCGGCCTAGGGTTATTTAGGAACAGTCACACTATATATCTACATTTTAATTCTAAGCAAAATCCTGGTTATCCTTCCCTATCACAATATTACTTGCAATTTATTTTATCCGGTACCTAGCGGTTAAAATAAATCCAAAAACATCTTCCTTAACTACGGAAGATGTTTTCCTCAATCGTGTTCTTAAATAATGCAGAGATCTGTCGGTAGGAAAATTATACAAAGAGATAACAAGCTACACGATTTTCCTGTGTGTTTTATAATCATTATTAAATCCATAAGATATTACGTATCATAAACACGTTCTACTGCACAACATACCCAAGAAATTAAAGTTCGATGTTTTATCTAATGACCATCACCAGTTCACTATAAGTTCACCAGACCAAGCATGGCCAGCACAGATCAGGTAGGTCATACTTTGTAAATATTTGTCGGTGTAGAAATGTTCGGTTGGTAAGTAGATAAATCGAATGGAGGTGGTCTTACTTCATAAGAAATTTTACATCGAGTGAATCAATTGAAATTGAAATTGTTCCTAGCCATTTTAAATACGAGAATCAATCGAAACCAATGTATTAAATTCTACGAACCTTTTTTTTTTTTTGTGTATGGGAAATCATCAAATAACTTATCCCGCTCTGGGCGGAGCGGGAGGGTGTGTCAGACTCTTACTAACTAAAACCCACCCGTATTCCTTCGTGATGTATTAAATTCTACGAACCTTTTTCTTTTTTTTTTGTATGGGAAATCATCAAATAACTTATCCCGCTCTGGGCGGAGCGGGAGGGTGTGTCAGACTCTTACTAACTAAAACCCACCCGCATTCCTTCGTGATGCCTGTGTTGCCAGGGGCCTCGGTGACCCTTTAGTATCTTCCCGCGACCCCGGCAGGCATCGGCCCTAGTGGACCCCTACATTTGTGCTAACGACATCTCTTTGAGGCGCGCGTGGAATACAACGCACCGTCGACCCGGGCCTGGTCCTTACCGGACAGTGAGCTGCCCATTGCTCACCATCCGCAAGCCCGCGCCTACGGTGGCCGGAAATCCGCCCGGGATTCCCGACGCCCAGGGCGTCTCCTGCGGCGGCCAGGGGCGAGAGGGTGCGAAGTTTGCCTTTTCCTCAACCGTCCCGCCTCCTCCATCGCGAGCATTACTGCTTCGCAGAAGGAGGTGACGGCTGCCTATGCCTTCTCGCTCCGTACCATGGCCTGAACCAGGGCCGGGCGCGAGAGATCTCTGCCGCCGATCGCCTCCATGAGGACACGGCGCACAGTGGGCTGAAATCGCGAAGTGTGGACTTAAGGATTGGTATGTACATTTTTGAAATCTATATACTAATACAATATTTTTATGATCCGACAACTTTTTTCGTCAAGCCGTTACTTACAGAGTTATACTACTTTCAATATTGTATGAACAAAAATATTAAAATAATAGATTTTTTTGTATGTACGTGCAAAAATATTCCACACCACTCCAGTGACGTCATTTGTTTGTGTCCAAAACACGGCCAAACCGGTTTTCTTATCAGTAGACGCGTAGTAATTAGTGACGTCATGACGTGCACCAATCAGAAGGTAGTAATTATGCAAGTAGTTAGTCACCGAGAGGGGAGGAAACGTCAAACGACAACCTTAGTTCGTTGTTATCTACGAATACATACGGACTACCCTGCTAAATTGACTTTTGTGAAGTTACGGTTGACGAGTTTTTGTGAAAATGTTTAGTGATTTAGTGACTAACCTTGATATGTTCGTGAAATTAAAAGCAGCTGGGAGTATTAAAGATAATAACTTTTTGTACAATGAAATTAGGTCAAAAACATCTGGTTTAAGCAGTGATAATGATAAAAAACTGAAGGACTTTTGTGCAAAGTATTGTTTTAATATTTATAAGAAATGGGAAACTTCTCATCGTAAGGAACAAGTATTCAAAAGCAATTATAGTGAGTGGTTAGAGTCAGAAATATTGTGGCCAGATTTTGTGTTGTAGATCCATCTCTAGAGAAAGCATCTATTGGCACATCGACCGAAGTTCTAGAAAACCTTTCACTGAATTAGGTCCTAAGCAAAAAAAGAGACGTGTAGAACATACTCTGACAAGTATGGATTCAGACGAATTATTACATGCATATGTTTCAAAGTTAAAAGCCGATGGAAATGACAGTATTGCAGAAATATTAGAGTACTTGCTTAAGAATCCACAAGAAGTGCAGAAAGAGAAAGATTGTCTTTTTGTTAAAAAAAAAAAAAAAAACTGAGTTTGCACCGGATGAAGCTTTAGGCTTGTTTTTGTCACTTAAAATGACGAAATGGCAATATAATACGCTGCGGAAAAGCACCGAACAAGTAACCACTGTTAACATATTTCCCTCCTACTACGCACTACAAAATGAAAAACTAAAATGTTATCCACCTAAAACTGCTATTAGAGTAACAGATACATCAGCTAGAATAGGATTGCAGGCTCTTTTGGACATTACTGTGAAGAGATTAATTAAATCAACCCCAATTGATGAGACGTATAAAGAAATGACACTGATAAGTAAATGGGGTTTTGACGGTGCTTCTAATTAAGCCAACTATAAAAAATAAAAAATGCATTTAGACACCACAGAAGAGACTGATTATGATGATTCTAGTGTTTTTATGGGTAGTTTGATACCTATCAAATTGGTTTCTGGTGATCAACTTGTTTGGGAAAATGACTCTCCTAACTCTGCTCATTGGTGTCGTCCACTCTTTTTCCAATTTGTAAAAGAGAACAAATGTACTATTCTGCGGGAGAAAAATGCGATCGAGGCAGAGAGAGATAATTAAGTGAAGACAGAGATTGGAGAAATGAAAATCTCACACGACTTAATATTAACGATGATAGATGGTAAAGCGACAGCTATTCTTTGCGATACATCATCTCAAAGATGTGACATATGTAAAGCTACTCCAAAAGAGATGAATGACTTGCCTTTGATATTGACAAAGAAAGTTGATGTCAACCTATATAAATATGGTCTATCGTCGTTACACATTTGGATATGTTTCATGGAATGCATTCTTCATATATCATATATATTACATTTGAAGACATTTACATTTGAGATTTGTGGATTGTTAAGGGTGACAGCAAGGATATTATGCAGAGCAGAAAGAAAGATATTCAGGAAGCGTTTAAATCTCAAAAAGGACTTTTAATTGGTGTCGTAAAACAGGTCCACGGTATAACCAATGACGGAAATACCGCTAGAAGATTTTTTCAGGAGTCGATGAGAATTTGATAAAACGTTTTAAAACCATACTAGAGGCATTTTTTCTGGTCACCCAATAGATGTAATTAAGTTCAAAGACTATTCCGAAGCTACCATGAAATTGTATGTTAATTTGTATAATTGGTATTGCATGCCTGCAAGTGTACATAAAGTTCTTGCTCACGGAGCAGATATAATTGAGAGTTTGGGTATAGTGCCAATTGGAAAACTATCTGAAGAGGCTGCTGAAGCTCGAAATAAGGATTTCAGGAGATATCGTACACATCATTCGAGAAAATTCTGTAGAAAGGCTACCAATGAAGATATAATGAATAATTTATTAATTAGTTCTGACCCACTTATTTAAAAAATACGTCACAAACTGTTGCGAAAACACAAAGCCCTCTCAGAAGAGGCAAAGGCTTTATTGATTATTATGGATCCTGACGATAATGATCAGGAAAACATATTACATTTAAGTTCAGACCTATCACTGTACAATGAACCTGAATCTGACTTTTCTGAATAATCAATTAATGGTGCCTGTGTCTAAACACAAACAACATTTTATGTAGTGGATTAGGCCTACTGTAGTAGTTCTCTACCTCTGGGGTGGTGTGGAAAAGAGAATTAAAAATAAAAATATCTCCAAAATCGCAGCATATCGCAGTACCAAATTATATGCTAAAATAGGGAAATAATTTGTACTATTTTAATCTGTAAACCGTTTGTTGAGAGCTCTTGCGAATTTCGAGATTTTCACGAAGTTATGTTTTTTCACACAAAAAAATCTTTAAATATTCATAACATTGAAAATAACGGTCAAAACGTAAAAGTCGTAAAACATTATTAAATTGTATTTGATAGTAGATTTCAATTCCGTTTTTTTTTTTTAAATAACCCAATCAGTTTTTGTTGATTCCTAAGTCTTCTACGAGTTCATATCGGCCCACCGTGCGGCGGTGCTCTGCCCAAGCCGGGCAGATCTCCACTGTATTCTCCACCGTGTCCTCCGGGCGATCCACACAGTGGTGACACCCGGGCGTTTCCTCCCGCCTTTTCCGACACAGGAACCTCCCGAAGCTGCCGTGTCCGGTGAGGACCTGCGTCAGGCGGAAGGTGAGGACGCCATGGCGCCTCTCTAGCCACTCCTCAAAGAGGGGACTTATCGCCGCAATCGTGACGTGCCCAGCACTGCTGGGTTGCGACAACCGTACTCTCCATGTCGCCATGAGATCTCGATTTCTCGCGGCAGCGGAGTTACGCCCCGGCGTTTCGCCTCCTCGCGCCACTCCCATGCGTGCGCGAGGACGTTTGCCTCCAGATTCCATGGCGGCAATCCGGCAAGGAGGCTCGCTGCTCACAGGAGACCGTGCGGTATCCCCGGACCATCCGGATGGCCATGACCCTTTGGGCCGCGCTCAACCGGCGGGCTGGCCGCAGCGCCAAAGAGCGCGCCTATACAGGAACCCCGTAGAGGGCCATGGACCGCACGACCCCCGCGTAGTGCCTCCGGCAGGAGGCGTTTGGACCCCCTAGATTGGGCAGGAGCCGCTTCAATGCAGCGCCCGCCCGCTCCAGTTTGGGAGCCAAACGTCTGAAATGCTCCACGAAGTTCCACCGGCTGTTGAGGACGAGTACCAGGTATTTCATCGTCGACTCGATGCCGATGGAAACCCCTCCTACCGTTATTTGGGACCCCAACGGTGGCACGTTCCGAGGACCATGAAAACACATGGCCTGAGACTTGTGCAGGGCCACCTCGAGTCCCAATTGCCGGATCCTGTCGACGATTGTCGCAACCCCGCGTGCCCCTACTTCAGCCGCCGCCGGGTGCGACCTCCCCTGCGCCAGGACCAACGCGTCGTCAGCGTAGCACACTACGCTGACACCGTTGCGTTGTCCCACAGATGCGGCCCCAGGACCGATCCCTGTGGGATACCGCACGACATCTCTTGCCGGTTGCACACTCCCTGGTGACCGGGGTAAAATTCTACGACCCTGAGTATCAATTGTTGTATTGCTACGTTTAATTTCATTTGTAGAGCTCTTATAATTAATTGAAAAGACATTACTAAATTCACAAGTGGCCGTCAGTAATATACTTAATTAAGCCGCTGCGTTTGGAGGACACAGATCGATTTTGGGATGGACACCACACTCGTTTTCATTAACACTAAGGGATTACATTTAAATGTCCCTACATTTAAATGTAATCTATTGTAAAGAAGTAAAATTTGTGAGATTGTATGTAGCTGGTAATCTATGGAACTGTACTGTTCCGATTCCGAAAATTCTTTCACTAATGGGAAGCTACACTATTGCCGAGTGTAATGGCATATTTTATGTTAAAACAAGAAATTTCACGCGGATGAAGTCGCGGGCAGAAGCTAGTGTCTAAATAAAACCCTGTTGGAATTTCAAAGCTCGACTCAGCGCCGAGAGTTAACCAACAGCTTTTAAATTAGGTGTCTCCTACTGTTAGTGAAAACGGGCATTACAGTGTGTACGTATTTTAAACAATCTGGTCAAATGGGGTAGCTTTGACTTATTCCAAACACAGTGCCACGGTGAAGCCCCTTCATAGTATATGCATCACCTCCTTTTCTACCTATCAAACACAGTCACCTGCACCTGCCAGAATATAAACAAAGCAATAATAATAATAATAATAATAAATATTTATTTGACTTAAAAGTACAGTTTTACAAGTTGACACTTAATTTAAGCAAATAGTCTGTTACAAAATAAATGATCAATGACCCCCATGCTAGGAAAAACCTGTGTTACAGGGGTCATCCATCCGTCCATTATGGATCTATTGGTTACTTATAAATTAGCAATGTGCACATTAGGAAAAAAATAAAAAGTAAAATTAAATTAAATTAGCTTAATATAATTAATTTTGAGGATATGAAACGGGAGGAGGAAAGTTAAGGCGCTGACAAGACCCAATTGACCAAAATTGGCTTCTCTTAAGAAAAAAAATTGCCAAATCTGTGTAGTTTGTGGTAGCGCAAAAAAATATATGTTAATTTTGAACATATTTCCCAGAACTTGCTTGTTACCAAAACACGTTTTGAAAAAAATCTCGATACAAACTAACGTTAAACTAAGCCCTTACCTTGAGTTCTAATCTAAAATATCTGCATTAAATATCAACATACGTTACGTATTTAATTAATAACAAAACGTCTAATTTGAATGCAGAACTTGGTTGTTTTTTATTTTCGATTACTCAACTCAATTTTGAGTAAATAGATAATTGCTTCATATTTTGCAATAAATTACAAGCGTTGTGTCATCGCGCTTCTCTTTCTTTTCTATGCAATCTGACAGTGACTGCGGCTTTGGTGTTGTCAGCGTCTTAAAGAGGGTTTTAAATGAGTTAATAACAAGGGAAAGGGAATTGTATTAAGTGCCGGACATGTGTTGTTAGTGTGAGTGTAACTATGTATGTGTGAGTGTAGATATGTGTGAGTGAGTGTAGATGTGTATGTGTGAGTGGGTGCCAATGATAGAGCTGTGGCTACATATTACATAATCAGCCTATAATGTTCCCACTGCTGGGACACAGGCCTCCTCTCTGTGAGAGGGAGTGGGCCGTAATCCACCACGCGGGCCCAGTGCGGGTTGGTAGATGTCACATGTCTTCGAATTTTTGGTTCTAGGACATGCCGGTTTCCTCACGATGTTTTCCTTCACCGTTTTGAGAGCAGTGGTGATGAAATAATTTACACAAAGTAAAGCGCCTGTCTGGGTTCGAACCCACGACCTACAATTGCGTAAGGCGCGGCCGTTACCACTGGGCTACCACCGCTCTCTCGGCTACATATTGCTCGGACATAATTGAGTCAAATCGACAAGTAAAGAAAAGGTACAAGGTACAAGGACAAGTAAAGGTTGACTGGTAGAAAATGTCTGTGGCATTAAGTCCGCCTCTGTACATTTGTGTGCTTAAAGTATTAAATAAATAAATAAAGAAGAGGTGTGTGCGTGAACTTAACAGATCATTTACCAGCAGAGCAGAACACAGTTATTTTCGCATACAGCTGAGTTCTGCAGTATCTTTTAATTTTAACGGCCTGGCCGTTATCTTTCCTTATTTAGGTGGGAGAGAGATTTATGGAATATAGACACATACGAGACAAATTAGAATATTGAGCAAGTTTGTTTTTGTTGCAGTATATTTTTTATTGTATCTCTAGATTTGTATGTACTCTGCGTACTTAAATCTTTAGAATTGATAAAATAGTAAAGATAGTTATTGTAATGAAAAAAAGTAGGCTTACAATAGATCCCTGTGGAACCGCAGATTTAACCGGTGTAGGATCCATTAATAATGAGCCCTATTATAATAAAATGTATTTAAAAAACTAGCTTAACAAATTACCATGCATGTACCTATTGCACTGAAGGCAATATTTTCTACAGTGTGTGACCTACCTTGTTAAATGCTTGTTGAAACTTCGTATAAACAGTGTAAGATCTTATTGTTGTTTTTTATGATCATTGTTTTAAGGTCGTTTTACAAAAGGTGAACCAATATAGATCTATGTGGTGAACTGAACGACACCACGTCCACGCCTGACGTTTTCCTTAGGCGTGATAGTAGGTATGACTAAAACAACAAATTGTTATTACGAACTGGCACTGTCACTGGCGTAAGTAGTCGGCAAGGATGGCCCTCTATTTCAGTATATACGCTAGGCTTTTTGCACTTTCGGGTTAAGTCTGTTTACTCATAATACAGACTGATCGGTTTTCAACACATTCATAATTATAATTTAGTGCTTTACTAATAAACTGGCAAGGTGATAGCATAATACTACAATAGTTTTTGTGAAACATTGTGCTACAGTATCTACCTAGGTACCTATAGGAAAGAGAGTAAACCATACATTGTGTACATTTAAAAACCCAACCTCTAAAGAAAGAGGCTCTACGCGGGGTCGTGCGGTCCATGGCCCTTTACGGGGCACCGATATGGGCACGTTCCTTGGCGCGACGGCCAGCCCGCCGGTTGAACGCAGCCCAAAGGGTCATACGCCGGGGCGTAACTCCGCTGCCACGAGATATTACGGCACAGCGGACAGGCCTCTGGCGGGATCTCATGGCGACATGGAGAATGCGATTGCCGCAACCCAGTGCTGGGCACGCAACAATTGCGGTGATAAGTCCCCTCTTTGAGGCGTGGCTAGAGAGGCGCCACGCCGTCCTCACCTTCCGCCTGATACAGGTCCTCACCAGACTCGGCAGCTTCGGAAGGTTCTTGTGTCGGATAAGGCGAGAGGAAACGCCCGGGTGTCACCACTGTGTGGATCGCCCGGAGCACACGGTGTAGCATACGGTGGAGCCCTGCCCGGCTTGGGCAGAGCACCACCGTGTCCTCGTGGAGGCGATCAGCGGTGGAGATATCTCGCGTCCAGCTCTGCTCCAGGCCATGGTACAGAGCAAGAGCGCATGAGAAGCCGTCACCTCTTTCTGCGAAGCAGTAATGCTCGTGAAGGAGGAGGCGGAACGGGTGAGGGAGAGGCAAAGTTCGCGCCCTCACGCCCCTAGCCGCTGCAGGAGACGCCTTGGGCGTCGGGAATCCCAGGCGGATTTCCGGCCACCGTAGGCGCGGGCTTGCGGATGGTGAGCAATGGGTAGCTCGCCGTCCGATAAGTACCAGAC
Organism: Atethmia centrago; assembly: GCA_905333075.3. Lineage (NCBI taxonomy): Eukaryota > Metazoa > Arthropoda > Insecta > Lepidoptera > Noctuidae > Atethmia > Atethmia centrago. Next base: position 9,744,926 of record HG995377.1, read on the forward strand.
CCAGGTCGACGGCACGTTGTGTTCCACGCGTGCCTCAAAGAGATGTCAGCACAAGTGTGCTGCCGGGGTCGCGGGAGAGTGAAAGGAATACCGAGGCCCCTGGAAACACAGGCAACGGAAAGAACACGGGTGGGTTTTGGTCAGTAAGAGTCTGATACACCCTCCCGCTCCACCCAGAGCGGGAGAAGTTACTTGATAATTTCCCATCCAAAAAAAAAAAAAGAAAAAAACAAATATTTTACTAAAGAATAATTTAATAAATTAAAACAAAATAGTGCCTAGTCATATAAACACATTTAAGAATCTCAATCTTCAATTTGATGCGGTTTCTTATTAGTAGGCGGTCCTTGTGAACTTGGTAATAAAAACGATAGTACGCCGCAAACTGAAAACGAAAAAATAATTAAGTACTAAATATAATTTTATCCGGAGCGGAGAGGATATATATATTTTTTTCTTATAATATATACGAGATTTTATTGATATTATATAACTGAAGAAATATGGGTCTACTATGGGTGTACCTCTGTCTCACCCAACAGCGACTATAGGCGTGAGACGTTATGATTTCATTTTTGTATAACTTGCTCACATAATTATGCGATCTTCGTCAGGAGTTCATAATTGCTCGTTGTTTGAAAGGTTATATGCGCGCACGTTACCTTATCAATTAAAAAAAAATCGTGACCACTAGTTTTTTCTTTTTTAATCCTTTATTTGTTAGTATTTTCTGACTCTGGCCGCCCTTCAGTGCTTCTTAGGCACAAATTAGTCTCTAATACACAATTCTACTTACGAATTAATAAACCTCCAAACAGGTAGAAAGTTATTTCGCAGAATTCATTCAGAAGAACGCCTGCGACGTTGGTGCCAAGTATTGAGCCTGATCGACCCATCATCATGGTTAGACCTATAGCCATGCCCCTAAAACCATTAGAAAATAACATTTTAATCGTAGTGAAATATTAAGATGGTAAAACATCTACGCTATTGCCTTATTCAATGGTATATCTTACCTCAAATGCGTAGGGAAAAATTCTGCAGAATATGCATTGACTGGTCCAATCGCGAGAGCCAAGACTGGGAACGAAGACATGAGCACAGCGAAGAGCATGTCTTGCGTTATAAAGTTGATGAGAACACAGAACGTTCCTATTACAAAGAACACTACGATTAGAAGCGTCTTCTTGCCGATAAACTTGACTGTGCTACTGACTGCCACGGCTATTACTGCACAGCTTATGTTTGCCACAGAATTGATTACAAATGTTTGTGATTCTATAGTGTCTACGCATTCAGCTTCTTCGTCTACTGTCTGAAACCAAAAGAACATTGCTTGCTACACATGGAAGTGTCTTAATAAAATTCTTAAATTTACTGACAGATAACGCATAACCGCTGGGTCAAGACGTATAATAATAAAGCTTTAAGCTTAAAAGTTCCTTATGCAGGGTGTATCAGAAAGGTGTGGTCATATTTAAGGCTGTAGTATAGACCATCAAACTGAACAATTTTCTCCATGGGAACAACATCGTAATTGAGAAAAAATTATCAACTGTCCCATACGATACTTCAATACCCTACTCGACCCAAATGTATGGGACATTGGGACAGTTACCATGCAGGTCCCATGGAGAAAGTTATTCGGTTAGATACATCCTGTATAACCAAAGTGAGCACTAAGAAAGGATTTTTAAAAATGTATCGCCTAAAGGGGTTAAAAGGGCGATGAAAGTTCGTATGGATTTTTTCATTTTTGCTAATGCCGATGGTTAAACCCATCGAGCGGGCTGAGGGCTTGTTTGTACATACCTACTGTGAATTTGTGGTCGAAGCACAATATCACTAGCTAGGCATGTTGAATTCAGGTAGTTACTAGGTGCTCCTTTTGTAAAAGGCTCATATGCAGAAAATTGTAAAGTACTTAGGGATGATGACATGTAGCTGTTGCATGTGATCCATGGATAGTTTATAATTTGCAGCCCATGCAGATATTGTGAGAAGACCTCAGTCAGGGGATTTTAGATAATCTCTCAACTATCAACTCAGCATATTTCCTAAGTCTGGAATGTGGCAACGAGTCCTCTCTCAAATAGTGCCAAGAGTACTCAGTCCTTCACCTTTCGCATCTCTGTATTCATAATCGACTAATCTCAATACTAACCTGATTAAATCTGTCAAAGATGACGTCACAGGCCGTCATACCTTCCCCGTCACCGGTCAGCACCCTGTTCAGTACATCTGGTACCCACGAGTATAAACCGTTTAATCTGAAAAACAAGTTACGTAGTATTTAGATGTAAGAAATGTTGTCCCCCACCCACGTCATCTACACTCATGGACCTTAAGTTTTGTCATGACTGCCTTATGATCGTGTTACGTATGAATGGTTACTGCAAATAAACTGGGAACGCCAGATCTAAACGCCCCTCAAGTTGCTAGGGCTGTTACTTTAATTGAAACTGGGCACACCTACAAACATGTGGCCCAACCATTACGAGTATCAAAGTGTACGAGACTCGCAGCACAGGGACGTAAACGGAAAACTGTGGCCCGAGATGACAGGTCCACCGTGACCAGTGTGCTAAGAAAACGGACCGTAACTTCTTCTGAGGTAAGAACGAAGCTCCACATAAGCACAAAAACTGAGAGATGAAGACTGAAATCGGCCGGATTAATTCACACTTGCCTGCCAGAAGAAGAGAAGGGGGCCTTCTTGCCACATGTCATTGAGTAGCTAGAGTAAAATTTGCTCGTATTCACGAAAATTGGAATGAAGAAGCTTGGAGTCAAGTCCTATTCACAGATGAGTCCATATTTTGCCTGAGGCCAGACAATGGAAGGATTAAAGTGTGGAGATGCCCAGCAGAGAGGTACGCTCAGTGTAACATAGAAAATAATAATAATATAGTGGAGGGTCAGTTATGATATGGGGAGGTATTTGTATGGGGGCACGTACAGAACTCTGCGTTATTGAGAATGGGTCACTAACAGCGGCATGATATGTAACTGAGATTTTGGAAAAAAATGCAGTGCCATTTGCACCTTTTATAGGAGATAGATTTGTCGAATACCTTCCAGACGTTGAAATCAATGTTATGGGGTGGCCAGCGCGCTCGCCCGACTTAAACCCCATAGAGCATGTATGGGATAATCTTGGAAGACAAATTAAGAAAAGAAGTCCTGGCTCCGCTAATTTGAGAGATCTTAAAACGCATTACAGGAAGAATGGAACGCAAACTCTCAAGATTTTATTGATAACTTAATTAGGACCAAGGGTTTTTGTGCCAAGGAGATTGGAAGCAGTTCGAAGAGCTAGAGAGGGCAACACTAAGTACTGATTATAGCCCATGTTATAAGGCTATCCTGAGCATTTATGAAAAAAAATGAATAAAATGTTAAGTACAAAAATGTGTCTTTCCCGAAAAATTTTTCTTTTTTCTTAATTTGGTTAATTTTGTAATTTGATCGTTTGTTTTTTCGACGTTTGCAATTTTACATTAACGAATGATAAGCAAAATCCAAATTAATGTACTTAGTCGTCACAAACATCCATGATATTTTGTTTTATACACACTTTTTTATCGTTCCTCTAAATTTGTCCATGAGTATAAACAATTCTCCTCAAGATAAAATAGAAGTATTTATTTTCAAATATTTTCGAGGATACATCAAATAGGTAAATACACAGATTAAAGTATTGCTTTCTTTTAACACACCATAAGTGATGTTTCTCAAGTACGTCTAGCGTACTCTGGTCAATCAGCCGATATGACAAAAGAAAATGTATATTAAACTTACACTGAGAATAAGCCAAAAAGAAGGAATCCGTTCAAAACAAACCATTTTACATATGGAGGCTTGAATAACGGTAAGCTCTGTACTTTTAGTGATTGCAGGAAACCTATTTTGGTGTCGTCATGAGGAGCTGCATACAGGTGTTTAATCTGAAACCATAGAAATTTATTTGTCGAAATGGAGTTAAAGACTTCTGGATGAGATAAAAGGCTCAGGTGTGAGTGGTCAGATTAAAGTATCGAGGTCAGCTTCTGGTTTTGGTGCAAGTCCAAAAAGGCAGATTTAAGAATAATTTAAAGGAAACGCATGGACTGTTCATGCTTTTCCAAATAATTTGAGATCACAAATCTTTTTGCTAAGCGTAGCATCGCAACATTTCCTCTAGACCACATTTCAAGGGGCCTCCTTTGTAATAACAAAGGTGTCATATCAAAGGTAGCATGGAAATGCCACGGAAGACTACGTCAATTCGTAGTCTTGAGAGGAATCTCAAGACTACGTATACGTGTTCACCGCGTGCTTGTCATGCAGTTTGAAATGGTCTACTTCCCACTAGTTCCATAATATACTATTTTAAACAAATCTTTTCAATAAATTAAAAACATGGCGGGTTTATATCAAATAGTATACGATACTCATGATATAAGTAAGTCTATTAATGCACGGCGATAAGCACACTCGCTACGCTCGGGCGCTAACTTCACGCCGTGCAATAATGTACTACTTAAGAGCCCGTATACGAAACTTTGCAGATTTCGCTGATTTACGTGATTTTACAGTTAAAATACAGTATTTCTATAAGTTTTAATGCACAACATGAAAGATCATTTTAATTTTGATCTAATGAATAGGCAACTTTTCTATTTTTAATATTAAATTTTGTTTAACCGACCTCAAACCAGCGACTGTTTTGTGATTTTTTGCTGTAAGAGCTTTAGAATATCACATATTTACGAATCCTTTTGAAATTTAAACGGTATGAAAAAATTACAACGTATTGTAAACAAACAGATAAAATAAAACATATTTGAAAACAACTTAAATCACGCAATATAATACTTGACGCAAGCCTCGGTTCAGCAGTCCGCGCCGAGCGCTTCCAGCGGGTGGACATATCGCTCTGCGCTCCGAAAATCACACATTCACACCGAGGCGACACGCAACGAACGACGCGCCGGTGTGCGGTGCCACCGGCTACAGACGAATTTAACGCGACGTAAGTTTTTGATATTTTGGTGAGATAATATTTTGTGATTATTTTAATATGCTTTTTAAATAGAACAAGTAATAGTGTATTTTGTTATTATTATAATTTTAAGTATCTTGTTTAGTTTCATGTATTTTGATATAAATACCTACAAAAAGTACGTACTGTTTTTTAATAGTAATATTATAATGAGACAGTAATTTGGTTTGTGTCTTACCTTACCACGCAACGAGTGTTATCATATAATATTAGTATATTTTTTTAACTAATAAGCTTAATAATGGTATCTAAACATTTATTGTGAAATTGACATACATTCACACCAGTTAAGTTTATTGGACTGAAAGAGATCTCTCTATAGAGTTAAGCTCGCCGTTGCGAACATGTTTGTTTTAACATTTTTTTTTTGGATTGACTAAAATGAAGAATTTCATATTCACAGATTCAAGTATGGCCGGAAAGAGCAAGAATTTGAAAGGATTTCTGGGAAACAAAAATTAAAAATCGGCTTGTAGATTTTTATTTCAAGTGCATGAAAGAAATTATCGACCCTCGAAAATGCCGTTCTATGGAACTCAGAACTTGTTTATATTAATTAATAAATGCTTAATTTTATACTACCAGACTTTTCACTTCATTTGAGAAAAACCACGAGAGTAAAAGACACGTAAAAGATATCAAATGATTAAAAGCGGTTAATCGCCGTAGTGGCCATCGACTACTTCAGACTCACGCACACACGCGACCGCGCGCTCTCGCGTATGTGCGTGTCGAATACCTAATTTTGCTTATCTCGATTTCGTATACGGCCTCTTAATTCACTCGTATCGTAATGTATTATTTAAGAAAACATGGCGTTCAAAGTGTCATCGTTCAAAGAAGACTTTATTTTATTGCGCATTATGTACGAGTACCTTGCCTAATTTTAAGCTTTTAAAGGAGGAACAGTAAAAAATTGTCGATATTGCTTGAGTTTAAAAGCACAAACAATGCGAGCTTGTTGACGGTAGGTAAATTTGAAATTTCAATGTTAATTAAGCGATAAGTAATTTATAAATCCATGGAAGTCTGAAGAAAAATAGTATATTAATTGCTTGCTTGTTTTAAATAAAAGTCGACTACTTTAATATTAACTATTTTATTTTTTTACTAATCACGAGTGAACATTGATTTGACTTGTAAGTAATAGTCGAAGTAACGCTTTTACAGATTTTAATCCTGGCATTAAAAATGGTAAAAATGACAAGTAGTGGTTTTTTCCATCTTACCGAATACTAGTATCTATTCTCTACGAGATGGCAGTCTTTCTGTGTAAAAATTTGATATTCATCCTGATTAGTTAGGAAACTAAACTTATCATTATCGGGAAGCTACGTTTAAGCTGATTAATCTTAATATAATAGTAATTTACTTACCGGAAAATCTTCCGGGGCTTTTTTCTTGTTTCCAGCGTATATTCCTTGCACAACTTTGAGTGCTTCATCCATTTTACCCTGAGAAACCAAGTACTTTGGACTTTCAGGACCGCAAGACAGTAGAGCAGCTGCTATTAAGAAGACGGATGCGTTTAGGATCGTCAAGAGTCTCCATGATCTGAACACGTATAATCCGAAGTCTATCCGGAAGTCAAGAGGCAGTATTCCCCAAGCTAGTACTGGAAATAATAAGAAAATGCCGTTATTGCACCTAAAATATATATTATGTACTCTTGTAAAAATATTTAAAAAACTTTCACTTATAGAGGCATGAGGAACAGGGTGTAAAGTTCACACATCCCCCCTTTTCTATGGAGGCTAAGTGAACTTTGCCCCGTGTGCTCCCCGTGTACCCCTACTGGTTTATGTCGGGATGTTGTATTTAAGCTAGTTGCACGGTAAACTCTGCTTGCGCGATGCAGGATTTTGCGTGACGTCAGTGTGTTGTATAGGCAGGGTGTAGAAACCGGGAATGATAGTTTGAAAGATGATAAGAAAAAGGTTTATTTGTAAAGAATGGAAGAAAAGGCGAAAAAGGCGTTAGCAGTTTCGAGGGCTAGGGCGCAGGAAAAGTTGTATGACTCACTGGACAGCCCTAGAGGCCAGAAGGAGCTCTAGCGGATTAAAAAGCAAGAGAAAGGAGAATGAGAGATATAATTCACATTAAATGCACCAAGACGACGCCGGTAAGGTTCTGTCCAAAGATGACGAAATAAAAGGACGATGGAAGGTTTGTTTTGTAAAGCTAATGAACTAGGAGAATGGAATGGTGTGCTCAAAGAAGTATTGGCAAATATGGGTTTAGTGAGGGAAATTAGCATGGATGAAGTAAGGAAGGCAGTTCGAAGTATGAAAAATGGAAATGATATGAGACCAGATGTTATACCACTAGAAGGATGGAAGTGTTTAAAAGAAGACGGATGTATGTAGCTGACTTTATTCTTCAATAAGTTGTTGCACGAAGGAGGGATCCCACAATAATGGTGCTATAGTTCGCTAGTCTAATCTTCAAGAATAAAGGTGATGTTCAGGACTGCAACAACTATCGAGGGATAAATATCACATAGTATGAAGCTATGGGAGAAAGTAATAGAGAAAAGACTGTGAGAGAAGAGTGAGATTAGCCCGAACCAGTTTGGGTTTAATGCCAGGTCGAGAAACAGTCAAAGCCACTTTTGCGCTCCGCCAATAGTACAGACGAGCACACAAAAACTTGCACATGTTGTTCATTGATCTGGAGAAAGCGTATGATAGGGTTTCTCGGGATGTGTTGTGGTGGACTTTGAAAGAGAAAGGTTTGCCCGGGAAGTATGTGGAGTTAATTCGTGCTATGTACAGCCAATCTTGTACCTACGTCCAGTCGGCTGCTGGCAATACCGACCAGTTCAGTGTGGCTGTAGGCTTACACCAAGGGTCGGCGTTAAGTCCTTATCTCTTCCTGTTGATTATGGACGCTCTGACGTCGGACATACAGGAAGAGGCCCCTGGTGCATGCTGTTTACCGATGACATTGTTCTTGTCGGTGAAGATGGATCTGAGATCCAGAGCAGATTGGAGAAATGGCAACAGAAGCTGGAGAATGTTGGCTTGAAAATCAGCAGAACCAAAACTGAATATATGTTCTGCGATTTCGGCGGTCTCTCCACTTCTAGAGCCATAGCGCTTGATGGTACGTTAATCTCAATTTGTTCTGACTTTCGGTATCTCGGTTCACTCGTGCAAAGCGATGGCGAAGTAGATCGGACAGTTAAGCATAGAGTTATCACTGGATTGATGAAATGGCAGCAGGTCACGGGAACAATCTGTGACTCCCGCATTCCCCTTAATCTTAAGGGGATGATATATAAAACAATGGTAAGATCTGCTGCCTTGTATGGATCAGAATGTTGGGCCACAAAAGGGATGAATGAAAGACAATTGCATGCAGCTGAAATGAGAATGCTAAGAGGGTTGGGATGTGTGGTGTAACACGAATGGATAGAATAAGAAATGAGTAAATAAGAGGAAGTCTGAAAGTGGCACCGGTGACTGAAAAGTTATGCGGAAATCGGTTGTCATGGTATGGGCATGTGATGCGGAGGAATGAGGAAAATGTCGTGAGGAAAGTCTTGAGTATGAATGTCGATGGCTATAAGAGTAGGGGAAGACCAAAAAAACGATGGATGGACTGTGTGAAAGATGATATGGTTAGAAAGGGGGTGACTACCGAGATGACAACTAATAGAGAAGTATGGAAGAAATAACCATGTTGTGCCGACCCCAAATAAATTGGGATAAGGCCGGAGAATGATGATGTCAGTGTGTTGTGTAGTTTGCATGTGGCGATGTAGATGCCGCCACACACTGAACGCAGAAATACCGAACTTTGGGACCGTTACTTTACGGCAGAGTTCTCAATATTTTGTGATGAGTTCTTATCGTTAGATAATTACTGTCATATCTAATTTGAAAAAAAAAGGAAGTGTGATAATCTCACTGTAAATTATCGCAGGCGGCAGTTGATTGTGCCATGTCGGCGTGGTATGTGTATGTTCGGTTCCATTTTATAAACTATGACGACTTTTATGTGTATCGTTACAATACAGTGGGATCACTGCTACGATTATGTTCAAAAAAGGCAAACAACGCAATTAGGAAAATAACACAAAGTTCATTCGTACTAAGCAATATGTGATCATAATCATACGTAATTTTGAAGTATAATTCACGTATTAAGATAAAAAAGATTCCAGCGTGGTTATTTACAATAGTGAATGACTGGGAATAAGTAAATCATATCATTGTAAGTGTAGGGACACATGTAAGTATGTATGGCAGAGTGCATGTTAAGCAAAATCTATGTGAGCGAGACGTATGGACGAACGGGCAGTGACTGTGCACTGGCCCGAGCGAACGGTTCTCTCACGGGGTTTCAACGCGGAAATAAATTCGGTATCCAAGATCCGTCTATCATTGACATTCCGAGACCCCAGGGCCAGACGAAGCAGTACTCATAAATAGGGTTTAGTAACCTCGCGAACCACGAGACGTTAAACCCTAAAGTGGTGACCCCGACGCGAATTAAAAACGTTAAAATACGTGACGCGTAATCAGCAGACTGCCACGTCAGTGTGAACTCCGAGTGACTTTTAACACAAGTGCAAGTAGAACTTTAACCAGCTAAAATGCAGGCCCCAGTACCACCAGGCGTAAAGACCGAAGACAGTGAATTGGCACAAATCAACATCAGATCACAGCTTCCAGAATTCTGGACAGACCAACCAAGGCTATGGTTTGGACAATTCGAGGCCCTGATAACAGAATCGAAACGAGGTGAGAAGACTAAACTCAACATTGTAATCGGGAGGCTAAGCAAAGATGTCGCACAACACGTGTCCGACTTAATCGAGGAACCGCCACAAGACAAACCATACACAGCGCTAAAGGAAACGCTGCTGGGCGAGTTCGAAGAGTCGGAGACGAGGAAAATGCAGAAGTTGCTGACAGAAATGGATCTGGGGGACCAGAAGCCGTCGCACTTGCTTCGCAAAATGAAAAACCTGGCTAGGTGTAAAATTCCAGAAGACACCCTGCGCATCATGTGGATCAGCCACTTACCAGCCGCGGCACGCACTATATTGAAGCGAAGTTACCGACTTAAATAAATTAGCGAAACAGGCGGACACAATCATAGAAACAACCAAACCATGCGACGCAATAAGTGTAGTCACCAGCGGCTCACCCTCATCGAGCACGGAAACAATCATTACGGAGATATCAAAGCTCAACAAGAGATTCGACGAGATGCAGCGAGGTGAACAGAGCCAGATAAGTCAACCGCGATTTGCGAGAAGATACAGCAACAATAACTATTCACAACGCCGTGACAGAAAGAGACCAGAAGACTGGGTGTGTTTCTACTTCTCTTTCGTTTCGGAAATAAGGCCACCAGATGCGAGCAACCGTGTAATTGGAAAAAAGGTGAAACAGCTGCAGAAAAACGGAAGGCGGGAAACGAGCAGTGATACGGGAAGAGGTGGATTTCTGCATCGACTCAACTAACCACCGCCTATGCGTAAAGGACATAAACACGGGTATGCGTTTTTTAATAGATGCAGGAGCCAATTCAGTCTTACCAGTAAACAGGAAACAGTATAATATAAGTAATAGTACTAATCTTAGGTTGTATGCCGCCAATGGCTCCGAAATAAAAACTTACGGTACTACTAATTTAAAATTAAATCGGAGCGGATTTTTTACGCCATCATAGGTTGTTAGTAGATTTAAATGCACAAAAATTGATAAGTAAATGAACCGATTTATCAATTAATGGCAAAATTGTCAAATGCGCGGAAACCACAGTCAGCATTGTAGACAACAATCATCCCTTTCGCGAACTATTATAGCAGTTTTCAGATATCACGAAACCCAGGCCATACAGGGATGATGACGCTGGGAACGAAAGAAGTAAAGTACTGCACCACATCGAGACTACGGGACCACCCGTACATGCGCGTGCCAGGCCGCTACCTCCAAACAGGTATGATAAAGTTAAGGAAGAATTTAGGTTAATGCAGGAAATGGGGATATGCAGACTTGCAGACCTTCCAAAAGTGCGTGGGCAAGCCCGCTTCACGTCGTGGCAAAGAAGAATGGGGACATCCGGCCATGCGGAGACTACAGGCGACTAAACGCTATCACAAAGCCGGACCGATACCCCGTACCTAGGCTGCACGATTTTACGTATGTGTTGACAGGTAAGAATTTTTTTTCTAAACTCGACATAAATAAATCGTATCATTGCGTTAGTGTAGCAAAAAACGATATAGAGAAAACGGCAATTATAACACCTTTCGGTTTATTTGAGTTCCCACGTATGACATTCGGTCTACGAAACGCGAGTCAAACATTTCAACGCTACATGAACAACACCGTACTGCAAGGATTGGATTTCTTGTTTAGTTTCGTCGACGATGTAGTAATAGCGAGCGACAAAATAAAAAAAAAACAAAATGCATCTAAGAAAGGTTTTCCCCCTCGCCATATTAGAGGGAAGGAGGTAACCCGACCCCCGACGCTACCGCAAGCAGTGACAACTAAGGGGGCATGACGAACTTGCTGCCGGTTGTAAGAATAATATAATCAGTTATCGAGGTCGCTAGCTAACCACATATTGCAATACAACTCAACAAAAAACATTGTAATGAGAAGATTATGTCAATAATAAACGAAAATAAAATTTAAAATAAATTGACTTATACAGTCAAATAAAATAAACAATTATATGAACTCATATAAACCTGTCCAAGTGCGAATTCGGTAAATCCAACATCGAATTTTTGGGCTACGAGGTTTCCACCAGTGGAATTCGACCACTAGAACACAAAATAAATGCCATGTTAGAATACCCTCGGCCGCAAACAGTAGATCAACTCAGACGGTTCCTAGGCATGGTAAATTTGTACAGATCAAACATACCAAACGCCGCGAGTCAACAGTCAAACCTAAATAAGTTTTTGAAAGGCGCGAAAAAGAAAGATAAGACCGCCATTACATGGGACAGTCAATCACTCAACGCTTTCGAGCAATGTAAACAAGGTTTAAAAAATGCAATCACGCTAGCACACCCAAAAGCGAATGTACCGTTAGCCCTAATGACTGATGCCTCAGACACCTGTGCGGGAGCTGTGCTGCAACAAAAAATCAAAAACACATGGCAGCCATTAGGATACTTTTCTAAGAAGTTCTCCGAAGCTCAACAAAAGTATTCCACCTATGATAGAGAATTGCTAGGAATATACATGGCAATTAAACACTTTCGATTCCTTTTTGAGGGCAATCAACTAACGATATTTACAGATCATAAACCCCTTATTTATGCATTCACAAAATTACATAGCAACAACGAAACTCCCACACGCACTCTTCAGCTATTATACATTAGCGAGTTTACAACGGACATAAGGTGCATACAAGGCGAAAACAATGCCGTCGCGGATGCCTTATATCACGTATCGAAACTATAGACTGCCCGACTGTACTTGACTACGCGGAATTAGCCTTATCTCAAGAGAATGACGTGGAGCTCAAACAACTATTGTGCGAAACGAACAACAACCTATGTTTAAAAAAATTCCACATCCCAAATAATAAGGCATTAATATATTGTGAAACCTCAACTAACTCGTGTAGGCCGTACTTAACCGATAATTTTAGGGAAATTGCATTCAATTCGGTACATGACGTTAGCCACCCAAGGATTCGAACAACGCGTAAATCCGTCGTACAAAGATTTTTTTAGCCAGGGTTAAACCGCGACGTCGGACGATGGGCCAAAACATGCATACCGTGTCAGAGATCTAAAGTAAACAGGCACACGGTGTCAGACCTGCAACAGTTATCGGACTGTGACCGCTTTGAACATGTACACATTGATATCGTAGGTCCCTTACCAACGTCTAAAGATGGATACAAGTACCTTGTCAAAATGATCGACCGATGTACGTGTTGGCCCGAAGCCATACCGATAAAGGAAATAACAACGGAAGTCGTGACCAAAGTATTTTACGATACATGGATCAGCAGATTCGGTTGCCCCGAGAAACTCACGAGCGACCAAGGTCGGCAATTTGAGAGCTCGTTATTCGCGCAACTAATGAAAACTATGGGTATAAGAAAACTGCGCCTTACCACCCTCAAAGTAATGGTATGGTAGAGCGCTGGCATAGATCCATGAAATCGGCGTTAACCGCTCGTCTCATCAACAACGCGTCCTGGTGCGATGAATTGTCTACAATGCTGCTAGGGTTACGTTCAGTAGGTAGGAGCGATAATGGCGTCAGTCCAGCAGAGTACGTGTACGGCCGAATACTCCGGTTACCGGGAGATTTTTACAACGTCACTAACAAGCAAACAGGAAATGACCATGAATATTTACAAATTACACTACACTATAAACAAATTAAAGCCAATATCACGGGACTTGCGGGACTCACGCACACTATTCACTAAAGAAAAAAGCAAAGTATTTGTAATTCAGTTACCAAACAGACAAACTAGTGTATCCATCGATAGGTTGAAACCAACTTATGTTTTAAACGAAGAATACCATGATAAACAAACTGGTACTATTACAAATAAAACTCAGTATGATAAAAACGTGGACAGAAGTCCAATAAGGTCAGTGCCGGTCGCATCATAAGACCACCGTGCACCGGTAAGAATTAATTTGTAACAACTTTCCACAAATGTGGAACTTCTCTCCTGTTTATGTATAGTAATATTACTTTGTATGGCGTTGCCGTAATGGAAGCTACAGGGGGCCTTCATGGTGTTTTTTAAATATAGCAGTGCGGAAGTTACGGCAACCACCCTTAAATAATATATTAGTAGGTAAAGGACGTATCGTATCGTCGATAACGATACTTTTAAGTCGTTGCCGCGTCGCATGAAAAATAGTTGTACGCACCCAGGTGTAAAAGTAGTATAGCAATAGTACTGAACTTGCATAACAGTACCTAGAATTGTCAAAGTAAGCACAGCAGTAAAATTGTTTAAATGTAATAAGAAACCGCACTGCCGTCAATTGTTTAGCTAAGCGACTTTGTTATAATAAAACAAAATGAACTTTGATATCGCTGAAGCAGCTCCTTACACTTAAGTTGTGTCATGCATATTACAATAAGCACGTAGATAATAGTTTCGTCAGTCACCAGAATTCACACTGCATCACAAGTAAACATATCGACGCTCAAACACTGAAATAATAATCATGGGCAAGTCTATAGCAAAGAAGAAGTAATCATAGCCCAAAACAATGCCGTAGAATCAGCGGTAACTAAGTACGGAGTCGGTTTCGCAATTGTGGCAACCTCAATGCTGCTAGTCGTGTTGATGATGTTCATTCGTCAATGTCGCCATCGTATGAAGAAGATGATACACAAAGAAATCAACAACGCATCAGGCGGGCTAAATATGCCGTCGGTGCGTATTGAGTCACGGGCGATTCCACAGCAACCACCGGCAGCCAGCTACGCGTAATGTGATACATCCACAGTGTACCAGTGCTTATCGTAATGTGTAATTCTTAGCAATGTATCATTGTGCACATTGTAACGTTTTATGTTCTTACATAAGTTAGAGTAAGAAAATTGTACTATGTTTTAAGCAAATTTTTTGTATACAATTTTGGGGGGGAATAGTGTAGGGACACATGTAAGTACGTATGGCAGAGTGCATGTTAAGCAAAATGTGTGTGAGCGAGACGTATGGACGAACGGGCAGTGACTGTGCACTGGCCCGAGCGAACGGTTCTCTCACGGGGTTTCAACGCGGAAATAAATTCGGTATCCAAGATCCGTCATTAACATTCCGAGACTCCAGGGCCAGACGAAGCAGTACTCATAAATAGGGTTTAGTAACCTCGCGAACCACGAGACGTTAAACCCTAAATAAGTATTAAGTGATTTTGTGACGACTCGGAGGATAACAGAGGTGATTTCAGTCCCAAGGCTAGATGAACTTGGACATTAAAAACATTGCGAGGAAACTTAGCTTTTGGTTTAAGTTCTATTGCAGTGCGAGAAACAGATGGATAAAAATGCCCAATGATCCAGCCCTTTTTTGCATCGGAACATGTACTGCTTTACACTTTCCTAACGAGCCTTAGATTTGACTTAAATTTCGACAAGATGCAACGAAAAAATGTAGCGATCAATGCTCGTTTTCCTTTTCTGATTTTCACACCACAGTAAGATTGATATACAGGCTGATAGTATATTTAAAAATACTTACGAGACGTCAGAGCTGTGCCGCTAATCTGTAGAGCGTTGATGATGGACAGAACAATGTCTCTGGACTTGGCAGGCAAGATCTCACCGATGAATGTGTAAGGGACTGCTGCCGGGCAGGCTAAGCTGGCAACAGTAATTGACATGTGAGGGCGGAAATTGTACATAGCTTCTACATATGTAGCAACTCAAGTAATATAAGTTATAAATATTGGTCCGAAGTCTGACTATTCTTACCAAAGTGATGTGAGAAACTTGAAAGCCGCAAAGCTTATGAGTTCCGGCATGAACCCAGCTGCGATGCCGAATACCCCAGCAAGCAGAGAAGAGTATATAACTACCATCTTGCGGCCCCGAGTGTCCACGAGGTAGCCCCATGGAAAAGAAGTGGCTACGATACCTAGAAGTAATTATTTTTTATGTAAGACGTCATTTAAAGTTGAGAGAGAGGTCGCATTTTGGAAGACCGCATAACTTAGAGACGCATCGTGATTATATGATCACGTTTTCATCAGTGAAAGAACGACGAAGAAGACATATTAGTTCAGAGTCTTACCTATATAAGGTATTGAAGCAATGAATCCTCGCTGGCTATCAGTCATGTCCAGATCGCACATCGCAGCTGGTAAAACAAAGGAGTATCCAACCGGCTCTACGATAGCTGCTATCAGGAACACGGCTAAAGCCAAGCAATATTTTATGTTGTATCGTCCGAGGCCTGAAATGAGAGTTCAAAGTGTTAAAATTGCTCGATGTAACGTGACTGGTGTTCAATAAATACATAAGGGCAAAAATAAACGAAATATACCGTTATCATGTAACCAGTGTCACAGCTCAATAATTATGATTTTGGGTTGGAACTGAACAACTTTCTTTGATAATATAATTATATGGAAATGGCTAGGGGAGAAACACGTTTCTATACGCAAGGTATGCAAATCTGTGTGTTAGTGCAAGGGGAACCGATCATATGCAGGTATTAAGTGTTACAGGAACAGCGTTTAACCGTTTTGTTTTAGACTCGACCTCGAGCATTAATAGTTATCTAGTTCTAAGCGATTGAACTGTGGCGGTAATTTTTCAATCATGAACATGCTACCAAATACCAAATCACCGAGCTAAAAGACTAATTCAAGTTAAAACTCATGTTCAATAATTATCTAGAATTCAATAAGTGTGCGACCGTGATTTAATTTTGTTCTACTATCTTTACGTATATGTTAGTTTACTGAGACACCAATATCTATGTTGAAGTAATTCTTACCTGCCACAGCCAGGGCCTGGTCCAGATCTGCCGTATATTTCTCCGTATTTTCCATACCCTCAGCAATTGTATTTATTTTATTTTCCATTTTATTAACACATAAAACTTACAAATTAATTTAAAAACACAGTCCAGTACCTGTACCGCTATCAACAGGCATTATGTTTGGTCGCCATACCGCGATTGCTGATAACGTTTTATTAGGAACAATAAAAAAACGATGATTATTTTAAAACTGTTTAGTCAGTGCTAAAACCCGTCCTATTTACACGAGTGATATGATACAAAGCGATAATTAGCGTAGAAGCGGGAGTAATAAACTAGTGCGATTGTCTGGAATTAATTAATGATACTGTTTGGCACGCGCTCCCTATTCGGTGCTCCGTAATGTTGACTTGCACTGCTGAAAATACATCTAATTTCTCAAGGTCAAAGAAAAAATGTTTACCACCACGGATTTCTGATAGCACTCTAAGTATGGTGGAAGAGAGCGGGAAGACTATCAATAAAATAGGCAGCATTAAGCAGTAGCTGTACTTATTGAAGTGTGATATATACTCGTAGAATTAATAATTAGAATATTGATAATGTCAGCCAATGTGAAGTTGTCTAAGACAATTTAAATTCGAGTGAATCTATCGAGGAGGATTTTATTATTCCTAAAGTATTTTCAAGACCTTTTATCGGAGAATCAATCGAGGCAATTTATATCAATTGTTGTACTGATCATTTTTATTATACAATATGTAACAAAAACCCTGTTGTTCCTTTTAGGAACCTATACATTTACCTATAAGCAGAACATTGATGAAATTATAATAAAAAAAAAATAAGCATTGGCTAGTCGAGAGGTCAAAATCAAATAACTATTTAAATCGACACATTCCAAAAAATGTTTAGAGTATCTGATTTTACAAGTACATCTTTATTTCGCTAAATAGCCTACTAGCTCAGCGAATTTCTTTGAATGCGACAAAAGGTGCCGCCAAAAACACCCGCCGCGCATGTTGGCGGGTCGGTACCACGTGCCTACCTACCTCGCCGCCCCACCACCCGTCTCCCTGCGAATCACTTCCTTAGTCAGTCTCCCGCGCAGCTTGCTTTCGAATGGATGTTATTGTTGACCTACGTAGTGAGTGAATTGTGTTTTGTTTACGTAAACGTTGACCATATCTTATTCTAACGTAGAATATTTTAATATGTTGATGTGTCTTCGGAAATGTAACTGCAATTATGCAGAAGCACGCAGACTCTACCAAGAACGTTTATCGAGTCTACCATTACCGTCGGCGATGGTATTCCAACGTTTGCACATACGTACGTACAATACCGGCAGTGTGCACGGGCGAGACCAACAACGAGCTGACGCAGGCAGACCGAGGACTCGTGTGGTGGGACCGTTCTATCTACTTCTGGTTTCGCGTCATCACTTCATTCAGAATTGCAGAGGTAACAAATCAATTAAACATTACAAATATTAATAATTAAATATATATATATTTTTTTATTGAACAGTTTTTTATAAATGACTTGCTTTATCGCTTAGTAAACCGATTCTTAAAACGTAGGTAGAAGGAACAACAGGGTTTTTGTTACATAATTATTGTATATGTAGAACTCTTTCGTAAATCCTCTACAGTAATCTAATTGCGAAAAACCTTCGGGTCCACGTCCCGAAGGTTTTGGCATGAAAGGAAAAACAGCTTACGTCGCTGTTAAATCGTTCCAAATGATTGATGAATATTGATTATCATTAAAAATACCTTTTAAGTTTACTATTACTTATCTAAAAACCTGATGTCAGTATATAAAGGATTTATTTCTTCATATGTTTCTGTTATTTATTTTCTTGCACATCCAAAACATTTTTTATTTGAGTGAACCAATCGGGGCAGCTTTGATTTATTTGCACAAAATAATTTATCTTTGAAGGTTAATTGCTGTGCTGCCAAAACGTCAATCTCATCTCTTAGATTCTTTATGATTAATTGCAACGGAAGTAATTCTTGTTCATAATAATCTATAAAGTGGTCATCTGTTGCATCACTCCTCTCAAGTATACTATCATTTCTTACTTCCGCTTTTGCTTCTGAACTTCTCATTTCGGCATCTGGAGAAAAGGTAATACCTTAGTGCTGTTTTTAGGGTACCGTACCCAAAGGGTACTAAAACTCCGCTATCCGTCTGTCTGTCTGTCTGTCCGTCTGTCACCAGGCTGTATCTCATGAACCGTGTTAGACCGTTGAAATTTTCACAGTTGATGTATTTCTGTTGCCGCTATAAAAATAAGTACTAAAAAACAGAATAAAATTTCCAACTGTGTCCAATGAGAGACTTTTGTACCGATCTCGTAAACTAAAGCATTTTAAAACAAAAACATACGTCGACAACATTAAAAAAAAAAAAGTTGAAAGTGACATTTAGTTTGTTGTGATTCGAGTTCGTGCTTCGTAATTGTTTCGGATTTGTTCAGTTTTTTTGTGGTTTTGGTGTGTTATTCAACGGTAAGTGGATATATTTTCATTCATAAGTTGTTATTACATCGTTTTAGACAATAATTGCACGAAATCGCATCATCTTATTTCTGAACAAAGAATGTGTTACGAGAAAAAACCTTCACAACGCGTCAATATTATGATGAATATACGACTGTTTTATGTGTTATCTATTATATTATATTATCGACTACAAATAGAAGAATATTCATATACAAGGTGTCGTTTTGCATCCTCGTCAAATTCAAGGAGGTAAGTAACTATGTTAATGATTCTCGACACGAATCAATAATAAAATAAGGAGTTTTTTTTCTAATTTTCGGAAATCGGCATGTGTCACACGCATGTTAAATCGCGGCCTGTGTGATACCGGATACCGCACTGTAACTGCCCTTTTACACACACACTACCGCATACGCAACGGGGTGATTCTGTTCTGTGAAAGTGGTGTATTCTAAAATACTGTCAAACTTAAATAACTAAAAAAACAAGTATGTATTAATTATTGAGTAAGTATCGTAGTTTTATTTGATTATATATGTCTTTCATAGCAGCCTGCTGAAATTTGACGATGATGCAAAACGACACCTTGTATAAGTACTTATTACATCGTGTAGATAATATTGTCACGAAGTAGTTGCATCATAAAATGTTTTTTTTCGAGTTCATGTGTTTTATTTCGCAAAAACGGCTCAAGTTTGAGTTTAAATATTATGAACATGTTTTCTAGGACTCTCAAAAAACGCTGTTGTTAGATAACTTATCTATTCATAATGTAACATGCAAAATTTGAATTGGTACAAGTTTTATCAGAAATAGACATATCACAGGATCAAACACAATGTCAGCCATAATCTGTTTTGGGCACGCCACAATTGCGGCGATAAGTCTCCTCTTTGAGGAGTGGCTAGAGAGGCGCCACGGCGTCCTCACCTTCCGCCTGACGCAGGTCCTCACCGGACACGGCAGCTTCGGAAGGTCCCTGTGTCGGATAAGGCGGGAGGAAACGCCCGGGCAGAGCACCGCAATGTCCTCGTGGAGGCGATCGGCGGCAGAGATCTCTCGCGTCCGGCCCTGGTTCAGGCCATGGTACGGAGCGAGAGGGCATGGGCAGCCGTCACCTCCTTCTGCGAAGCAGTAATGCTCGCGAAGGAGTAGGCGGGACGGTTGAGGGAAAGGCAAATCTCGCGCCCTCTCGCCCCTAGCCGCCGCAGGAGACGCCCTGGGCGGCGGGAATTCCGGGCGGATTTCCGGCCACCCTAGGCGCGGGCTTACGGACGTTGAACAAAGAGTAGCTCACCGTCCGATAAGGACCAGGCCTGGGTCGACGGCACGTTGTATTCCACGCGCGCCTCAAAGAGATGTCGTCAGCACAAGTGTAGGGGTTCACTAGGGCCGATGCCTGCCGGGTTCGCGGGAAGGTACTAAAGGGTTACCGAGGCCCCTGGCAACACAAACAATTGAAGGAATACGGGTGGGTTTTAGTCAGTAAGAGTCTGACACACCCTCCCTCTCCCTCAGCGGGAGAAGTTATTTGATGATTTTCCACAAAAAAAACCCATAATCTGTTATCATAATGGGTTTAGAAAATCAATACTCGTCGCACGACTATTGTTTATACGAGGGCGACACTGAAAGTTTTTAGAACTGGCCATTTGTAAACGATATAATAAAAAAACAGTTCAAATTTTGAAAATGGAACTCTTTGCCAATATTATTGTGTATGTATTTTATTAATTTGTTATTTGTTTACGATTTGGTGGCAAATTGAAAATTGTCTGTGTCACGTCAGCATGAATTTAACGAGAGAAAATTTTCGACCAATGATTTTTTATGTCTTTCGATGTCATTAAAATCAACAATAAAGTTATGATAGACTTCGATTGGCCTTTCACGATGAAGACCCATCTCGTGCCACTGTTTACAACTGGTTTAATGAGTTTAAACGTGGTCGCACTAATCTCACCGATGATCTGCGTGAGGGACGGCCTTCTACGGCGACGACTGAAGATAACATCAGTGTTGTGCGGCGTATGAGAGAGACTGACAAAAGAGTGACTTATCAGCAGATTCGGACAAGCTTAGGCATCGGTTTTAGTCAAGTGCACAAAATCCTCCATAAACATTTAGCGGTCAGGAAGCTTTGTGCCCGGTGGATTCCTTATAATTTGACAGAGGCCCAAAAACTCCGTCGTGTTGATTGGTGTCGTGAAACGGTTCAAAGATTTAACGGAGGTGACTCAAATGCTGTGTTCGACATACTTACGGGTGACGAAAGCTGGATTTATTGTTATGATCCTGAAACTAAGAGACAGTCTGCTGTCTGGGTGTTTCCTTCCGAGGAGTTGCCGACTAAAGTGAAGAGAGGTCGAAACGTCGGAAAAAAGATGGTGGCCTCGTTCTTCGGAAGGACAGGTCATTACGCAACAATTGTTTTAGAGGATCGAAAAACAGTTACTGCAGAGTGGTACACTAACAATTGTTTGCCACTTGTCTTGGAACATGTTCGGGAGAAACGACCTCACAGTAGGATCCTCCTTCAACACGACCACGCCTCGTCGCACACCGCCAAGCAAATAATCGACTACTTGGCGACGTTAGACGTGGAATTACTGGGTCAGCCCAGACCTCACACCTTGCGATTTTTATTTATTTCCGAAAATAAAAGAAAAACTTCTAGGAAAACGTTTTATGGACGCTGAGGAAGCAGTAGCTGCTTTTCAAAATGCCGTCGTCTTCGACGGCATTTCGACCCCTAAGGACGAGTGGGTAAAGTGCTTTTCTCAGTGGTTCCATCGGATGCAGAGATGTATGGATGTAAAAGGACACTATTTTAAAAAGATATAATAAATATATAATTTTCTAGTTTGTTCAGTTTTTGATTTTCTAAGAACTTTCAGTGTCACGCTCGTATTACAAAAGGCAGTCTGTTTATTCACGAACCGAAATAAGTTTACGCTAAGTGTCTGCACTCAGCACACTGCACACAGGGGATCGTATTTTGTTCGTGTTATCGTAAATTTCCGTTCGGCGTTTGAATGCGCACGCGCCGCGCGCATTCCAACGCCGAACGGAAATTTTTAAGAAAATTCGTAGTTAAAAAGTCGTCTCTTAATGACCATAATGAACGTGGTTGGAAAATCTTTAAATGCTTTTTGGTATCCAGTGTATTGAACAAGTGCCATTGCCTTTCCAGGGCCATCGGGATAATAATAATAATACCTTTGTATTTCAAACTATTTGTACTTACCACTACATTGCACAGGAGATCTTTGTTTTTTTACTCTACCGCTGTCAATAACATTCACAAATCCAGACTCGCTTATAGAAACATGCTGATTTGCATTTGCTTTCTTTATCTGTATGGACATATCATGCTCCGAATCTACGGGAATCCTTATTTCATATGAAGAAATTCTAATTTGAGATTTTAGTACAGTAACTGAATCATTTGGCAATCGTTTTGGTGCATTTGCTGCGTCGAAGGTTCGAAGGATTCTTTCATTTCTATCATTTAGGTAGCTGTGGAATCCCAATTCTACAGAAAGTGTGTCTTTTTTCATAGCACTTTTTAAAGTGCTCGTAGATTGAATAGATGGTATTACTGTATCTACGGGTAGTACAACATGTTTATCAGATGAAGGAGTTCTTTCAGCATTTTTTTTTGCAGATGTGCTAAGAATATATTCGTCCGTATCGTATATAATGGACTTCGTTCCGATTAACTCACGACTTACTGTTGAATCTGTCCCGGTATCTTCATCAAACTTCCTAAATCTTGAAACTATTTGTGTTGTGAATGGAGTACCACTAGGGTCAAATTGACTTATATTCATTGGTTCGCCAAAGAAATTTGTTTCACTATTAACTTCTTTAAGTGGTTCAAAATTTGCAGTTGCTTCGGTATTATCAGTAATTACCGGTGCTGGTATAAAATTCATACTTCCCTCGTCTGTAAATCTTGCTTGACTTTTAGTATGAGAATCAATTTTATCGTCAGTGTCTCTGTGTCCGACAGTATCCAAATATTTGTCTGGACTATCACTCCTCTTTGTTTTATCTATAACTGATGCTGCTGATGCCTGGCCTCCACTTAGTATAGATATGCTTTTGTCAGTGTCTCTATATCCGACATTATACAATTTTTTATCTGGACTATCGCTCCTCTTTGTTTTATCTTTAACTGATGCTGCTAATGTCTTGCCTCCACTTAGTACAGATATACTTTTATCAGTGTCTCTGTGTCCGACATTATCCAATTGTTTGTCTAGACTATCACCCCTCTTTGTTTTATCTTTAACCAATGCTGCTGATGTAATGCTTTCACTTAGTATAGATATACTTTTCACAGTGTCTCTGTGTCCGACATTATCCAAATGTTTGTCTGGACTATCACTCCTCTTTGTTTTACCTTTAACTGATGCTGTTGAAGTCTTGCCTCCACTTAGTATTGATATACTTTTGTTAGTGTCTCTATGTCCAACATTATAGAAATATTTGTCTGGACTATCGCTCCTCTTTGTTTTGTCTTTAACTGTTGTTGATGATGTTTTGCTTTCACTTAGTATAGATATACTTTTGTCAGTGTTCCAGTGTCCGACATTATCCAAATGTTTGTCTAGACTATCACCCCTCTTTGTTTTGTCTTTAACCGATGCTGCTGATGTAATGCTTTCACTTAGTATAGATATACTTTTCACAATGTCTCTGTGTCCGACATTATCCAAATGTTTGTCTGGACTATCACTCCTCTTTGTTTTATCTTTAACTGATGCTGCTGAAGTCTTGCCTCCACTTAGTATTGATATACTTTTGTCAGTGTCTCTATGTCCAACATTATAGAAATATTTGTCTGGACTATCGCTCCTCTTTGTTTTGTCTTTAACTGTTGTTGATGATGTTTTGCTTTCACTTAGTATAGATATACTTTTGTCAGTGTTCCTGTGTCCGACATTATCCAAATGTTTGTCTGGACTATCACTCCTCTTTGTTTTATCTTTAACTGATGCTGCTGAAGTCTTGCCTCCACTTAGTATTGGTATACTTTTGTCAGTGTCTCTATGTCCGACATTATACAAATATTTGTCTGGACTATCGCTCCTCTTTGTTTTATCTTTGACTGATGCTGCTGATGTCTCGTCTCCACTTAGTACAGATATACTTTTGTCAGTGTTTCTATGTCCGACATTATCCAAATGTTTGTTTGGACTATCACTCCTCTTTGTTTTATCTTTAACTGATGCTGCTGATGTCTTGCTTTCACTTAGTATAGATATACTTTTGTTAATATCTCTGTGTCCGACATTATCCAAATGTTTATCTGGTTTATCACTCTTCTTTGTTTTATCTTTAACCGATGCTGCTGATGTAATGCTTTCACTAGGTATAGATATACTTTTGTTAGTGTCTCTGTGTCCGACATTATGCAAATGTTTGTCTGGACTATCACTCCTCTTTGTTTTGTCTTTAACTGTTGCTGATGATGTTTTGCTTTCACATAGTATAGATATACTTTTGTCAGTGTCTCTGTGTCCGACATTATCCAAATATTTGTCTAGACTATCGCTCTTCTTTGTTTTATCTTTAACCGATGCTGCTGATGTAATGCTTTCACTTAGTATAGACATACTTTTCACAGTGTCTTTGTGTCCGACATTATCCAAATGTTTGTCTGGACTATCACTCCTCTTTGTTTTATCTTTAACTGATGCTGCTGAAGTCTTGCCTCCACTTAGTATTGGTATACTTTTGTCAGTGTCTCTATGTCCGACATTATACAAATATTTGTCTGAACTATCGCTCCTCTTTGTTATATTTTTGATTGATGCTGCTGATGTCTTGTCTCCAATTAGTACAGATATACTTTTGTCAGTGTTTCTATGTCCGACATTATCCAAATGTTTGTTTGGACTATCACTCCTCTTTGTTTTATCTTTAACTGATGCTGCTGATGTCTTGCTTTCACTTAGTATAGATATACTTTTGTCAATGTCTCTGTGTCCGACATTATCCAAATGTTTATCTGGACTATCACTCCTCTTTGTTTTATCTTTAACTGATGCTGTTGATGTCTTGTTTCCACTTAGTATAGACATACTGTTTTGTAAACTAGAAAGCTTAGATAGCGATATTCTTTGAGTATCTTTTATTTCGTCTTTTTTTGGACTATCTTTGATTTGTTGTATATCCATATCTGGAATTTCATATGTCTCCGAACTCTCTTCTATCGCAGCAGCAGCAGCAGTAGCAGCAGTAGCTTCAGCTGCAGCAGCAGCAGCATTAAGAGTGGCGGTGGTGACAGCTGCGGTAGCAGTTGAGTCCTTATCTTTAATATCATGTTGTTTTTCAGGTTTATTTATACCTTCTGTAATCTTTTCTTCCTTCAAATCTTGTTTTGTATCCTCTTCCTTTGTTGGTGCTATAGTTACAGGGTTTTCAGTGTGATGTTCCTCATCTGAGAAACCGCTTCTAGTACGAAGATAGTGCTTTGGAATGGCATCTGCTTCTATATCACTATATTGCGATTTAGGAGTTGCAGTTGCAGTTGATTCAGTTTTTCCTGATCTATTCCCAGGATCTATATTTTGCTGCATATCTTTGAAGTCTTCTAAAGGTGTATCTTTAATTGTTCGTGGTGTTGTTTTTGTTTCATTTGATTGGTTTGATTGAGTTAACCTCATTTCGTTTGTTTGTAAATTATCATTTATAATTTTCGAGTTCAGAGCAGCAGCACAATTGGTGTCACTAAAAATAAAAGGTACTGGAACTGGTACTATTTTTAAAGGTTCTGTTTTCATTTTTTTGCAAGGTTGTACAGTATCACCTATGTTGTTTTCACTGTCTATTTCTTTAAGTGGTTGTAATTTTAATTCATGCAAGTTTTGGTCATCTATTTGATTCGGTGTGATGGGTTGTTCAACATCAGAAGGGATTAAAGTTGCTAGTTTTGAAGACTCCACGTCTTTGTCATCAGTATCTCCAGTAGCCGACGTGTTATGTAAAAGTCGTGGGGGCATATCAGTTTCTGTTAAGTTTATTGCATCCTGTGACTCCTGGTGCTGTGGCTTTTGGTCTGGTATTGCATCTAATTCAGTTACATAAGCACTATTACCTTGCGTTTTCAATATATCATCGTTTGTAGGAATAACTTCAGGTTTTCGCTTATTGGACTTTATAGGAATAGGAATGGGAATGGGTAGGGGAATAGGCATTTTGAAAGATTCATTCAGTGAGTTTCTTGAATCCGTAGCATCAGGTGATCGATGTTTTAGATAATCACTTGGATCCAATGTTTCTCTCTCATTATTACGATTAACTCCTTTTGGACGAAGAAAGTAGGGCTCTGAATGGTCGTTGAATGACTTTCTCGATTTGTCTTCACTAGGACCTCTACTCCTAACCCTTTTAACATCACTGATTCTTGGATCACTTCTTACTTTAGGAGGATAAGTTATAATTGAATTGGAATGTGTGCTCACAGAATTTGTCGCCAACTCTCCTTGATAAATATCTACAATAGAATCAGTTTTATCCGGTAACTTTGTGTTAGTTGATTTGTCACTAGATTTTCGTTTCTTTTTGAATAACCCACTATCGAAAATTGAACTATGTCTTCCATTACTTTGTACTTCCTCATCATGTAGCGTGATAGGTTTTTGTTTACCACAAATGTCTGATTCAATATCTTCTTTCTCAAGTAGTTCTTCTCCTCCTCGTTCAGGTCCTGACCTTTTACTGGGCTTGTAAGAATATTTGTCTTCACTAAAAGGTGGATCCAAACATCCTCCTATAATCGCAAATTAAAATTTCAGTTAAATGTTGAGTACAAGAAGAATATTTGAGTGTGTTACCATTGTGTTACTTTGATCGCGATAAATAACACATACTTAACACGTACAACTTACTTCCAGAATTAATGGAATAACGTATTAATTTATAATCAAAATTAAATTATACACATTTATCTAACCTGGTTTACACTTTCCAAACAACCACTTTTGCCCTCTCGGTTGAGTTGAGACAGTGTAATCTTGATAAACGTTTTTGGAAAGTGTAAATGTTTGTTTCAATGTACCATCTGATTTATTTGCCACGCTAGGTTCCGTTATATTAGCGCTGTATGACGAACTAGGCATGTAGGGGTACTCGTCATTATCCACAGCTCCTAAACATATACCTGTAATAAAGTAATATTGAAAATCTTTGCCAATCGTGACTTGTGTGGGTGTGTTTATTATAAATAAATAACTAACGACAGTAAGTGCAGCAACTATGCCAGTTGGCAAATGCGGTTAAGATAGTTCCATAATTTAAGACTTTTCTGGCCCACTAACACGGTATTATTCTTGTTGGTAAATATATCTACTAATAGACGGTATATTAATTTGACGTAATTACCTGGTCTTAGCATATCAAAAATATGTTTGCGAAGTTTCCTTGATGGTATCTTTTCAAATTCTGCTTCCATGAACACATCGAAAGTCATGATAGTTCGATCACTGTTCACTAATCGAACCTTTTGTACAGCTCTTGGAGTATCATCAGTGATCAATGAGACATCGTGTTGCTTATGTATTTCATCTTTTTTCCTAACTTTGATTTTTACATTAAGTGGTGTATTTTGTGAAATACTACTGGCTTGCATTGATTTGTTTTTGGGAACAGCTTCTACCTCAAATGCTAAATTTTGCACGATATGATCCACTACTGCTTGCTGGTTATCCATATTGACGAAAACTAGAAAAAAGCCAATTAACACTACAAAAGTAGATCGATTGCTTCTTCAGGGTTCATGTTTCAACCCTCAAGTCTCCCAACTTGTGTTAGGATTTTCATTAAGAACTTACTAGTTCTTAATGAAACAGCCCCAAATAAGGATTTATACTGGTTGGCAATAGGCTCGTCTCCTATAACAAGGGACTTACCACAGTGCACTTTACACCTGTTTCTACCCCTTCGGCGTCGTTTTATGCTAAATTTAGTTCCTTTACATAAACGACATAATTAACCTGGAGTAAAAGGATACACAATATGCGGTATAAATAACATTTAATAAATTCTCCATTTATCCATCAAATACAATCTTATAAACAGCACGATTTGATTTTGTATGTTCTGCAGAAATCGACATTTCTGGACCACTGCTGGTGGACACAGTCATCATGTTCTGTTTTGAAGGTTGTTTGCTAAATTCTATACCGAGTGCAGTGCATTTACGTTTTATATCATTAAACCACATTTTCAGGGGTAAAATTTCTTTTTCGATAAATCGCACATATTCTACAACTCTCATTTCCGGTGGAGTTCTACACAGTAACCTTAATTTTTTTGGTGATTTTTGTCTGGTTACGTCAATAATTGTTGATAGTGCTTGATTGTCGTGGGACAAATCACTCGGCGAGCTGATACTCCCCAGCAGTACTAAATCTCTTTGAGATTCATGTATTTTACAGGTCACAGATTTTGACGACACAATTTTACTAATGAGCGGATTTTCATAAGTATTAACTGAACATATTGGAGATAAACTTAGCCATCGTGTGGATTCATGCTTTATGAAACTCTTTGCTGTTACCCTTTTCATTACAACATTTCCATTTTGTACGGTATCGCCAAATATGGGATACACGTTTTCTGTATTCGTTATTTTGTCTAACGATTCGTCATACAGATCTTCGTTTAGAAATTCCTTTAGATTTTTTGTTTTATCTTCTACTGAAAAAAATATTAGTAAAATAAAAAAATAACTCAAGTGATCACAACGTATTGTTGCCGGAAACTGAAATTGCGCAATTCTTGTCAATTTATCAACAACTAGCTGTGCCCCGCGATTTCATCTGCATAAGTCTCAATCCCGTGAGAATATCGGGATCCGCTCAGCTGTTTTAGCGTGAACAAACAAGCAAGCAAACTCACTTTCGCATTTATAATATTAGTTAGGATAGTGATATTGCCTTAAATAGCTTAACCACAATTGTCGAACATTGCACAGTTTTTACGTGCCCGTATAAGCGCATCTTAATACCTTTGTCATCCATAACATTTGTTTCAGTTTTTTTTTCTATATCTTCTAGCTGTAATAAAGTATTTGTCGTGTCGTGGGAAATAGGTAGGACCGAATCGTTATCAGAATGCTTGCTTCCATCCTCCGGTAAACCATGAATAGAATGTTCCTTGCTCGTACAGTTGTCCAAACATTTTTTAAGTATTAACGTATCGCTTATTATTTTAGTGACGTCGCCGGAACCAAGGCAACCATGCATTGAATTTGAAGATGTTAGTAACAAATCGACGCAGGAGTGGTATGTCTTGACGGTGGTATCACTATCATCTCGTATAGCTTCCCGTTTCTGTAGGACGACTTTGTACGTTATGGGTATCACATATTCTATTAAATTGTTTTTTTGTCTCCAAATGAGTTTGTCAAGGTTTTGTATGCATGATACTTCAGGAACAATTTCCAAACAACACTTAGAATTATTTGAAGTTTTTTTATGGATGAGTGGTTTGAATTTAATTCTTAGACATGCAGTTTCCATTTTCAACTAAATAAGAAAACAAAAAATCTGAAAAAACAAATAAAAAAATATTCGACTTGGGTATGTGTTGATTTGTGTTTAGAGTTGAAGACCGTTACTGACTTATCTTTCTTTGAGCCTACTAAATAGCAGTGATTGATATTAATTTAGTAAAAACAAGTTTAGATTAATCTAAAAAATATTTTATATAATTCATCATTATCATCATTTCAGCCGAAAGACGTATATTGCTGGACATAGATTCCAAGCACCACCACTTTCGCGGGAAGGTACTAAGGGCCTTATCACACTAGCGATTTGCGAGCGGCTGCGGGGCGGGGCGGGCGCGCAGCCAATGCGTCGCGAACACGCCGCGGCTGCACTGCGAAGACGTCGCGGACGCGTGGCAAATTCGCAACGTTTTCGTCGCATGTTTGTAGCAAGTTTACGACATACAATACGCTCAGTAACAATATGGATACCGATGAGGAGTTACTGCTGTTGGTTTTGTTACTTGGAAGACGCCGGAGACGAAAACGAAAGCGTCGATGACTCTACTATTCGCGGCGATCTCGTTGCGCGTCTGCAACGAATTCGCTGCGCATGCGCCGCGTGTCCGTTGCGCGCCCGCTCCGCTATGAGGACGCTCGCAATCCGCTAGTATGATAAGGCCCTTATGGTTCACCGAGGCCCCTGGCAACACAGGCAACAGGAAGGAATACGGGTGGGTTTTAGTCAGTAAGAGTCTGACACACCCTCCCGCTCCGCCCAGAGCGGGAGAAGTTATTTGATGATTTCCCATTAGAAAAAAAAAGCACCTGGTGCTTTTTTTGTTTGGTGGTTGCGACCGGTTCCGTGCTTCCCGCATCCAGCGGATTCCTGCGGCCTTTTATAATTATTGAAGTTAGGAAACTTAACTTTAACATTTTGTGTCTCATTAAGGAGGGAATTAATGGTTAAATCTAGTATCGTTTGGCAGGAGAAGGGGGGTAGGAGTGGGGGGCGGGGAGATAGGTGGCGGGTGCCCCCTGCCCCCTGGCATCACTCCCATGAAAAGGTAACGCACCGTTCTTGAGAAAAACAAATTATTGTAACCTAACCTCAAAACACTTAGTCGTTTAAAAGGCGTAGTATGAGGCCCGCTTAGCAGGCCTAAGGGTTTAAAAAAAAATAACCTCGAAGGGGATGGCGGGGTCTGAGTTCGCTCGCTCCGCTCGCTCATTAGACCCCGCCATCCCCTTCGAACCTAACCTGTCCGAGTCGGGGTGCCCCAAGTCCCGAGCTCGCTTCGCTCGCTCTTGCATCCTAAGTTCTCCTAGTAACAGTAGTAACATTGCCTTTTGTACACACATATGATCAGTGGGAGTACAAACAGAAAAATTCACGCAACTCAAGGAGAAACGGAATGATCGAAAACGAATGACAGTGACACATGAAGCAAATGGCATACCTGTTTTTTTTGTTTACGTTCCGTGTTATCGATTTCGCCCGACATTTTATACCACGGACTTACTACAAAATATACTGATATTGGATACTGGATACTGATTCTGGATACTAACTACAGATACTGGGACAGATTTGGTTGTCAATCGCCCATTTTAACGTTTCGTTTTTATCTAATTTGAGGTTAGAAACATTTTTTATTAATTTCTCGAAAAATATGCATTACCTTTTAATAAGAGTGGTAGCGTTATAATTGGGGACCCAACCCCTACGAACTTTAGCCCCTTTTACCCCCAACTCCTGCCAAACGATACTAGATCCAACCCGAATTAATCTCTGATTGTAGGTATTGCGATAGAAAATAAATCTAGGTGTCAGTAATACATAGGTAAAAGGCGGCTGTTATTAAAGAAGGCACATTGAGATTTAAAACAAGTTCAGCTTTGTAGAGCGTTGTCTACGTCACTCATACACGTGGAATTAGTACCTGTTTTTGTTGTCGTGTTTATGTGTCAGTTTCTGTTAAAAACAGAAACGTGAACCACAGAAACGTTGTTGCAGCAAGAAACGCTGTTTTCCCCAAAAACGGTATAATATTCCACGGAGCTACATCGCTTGGACAGGCAAAAACAAGACATCCAATTGACCTGGGTTGGATGTCTTGTTTTTGACACAGCGCGGGGCAAGAAATTATGATGGTAAGTAGGACCTTTGGTTTGTTCTGTATTCTTAGTACCAATATTTTATGTTTTCGTTTTGCACCCGAAGTTTATAGTAAATTTTTCCTTAGCTTAATTATTAATGTGGTCGGTCAACTTACCAGAGAAAATGTCCTGAAGTTATATAGTAAAAGTACTTTTTAAACACATAATTTAAATTGTCAATAATAATATTAATGTTAAACTAAAATTTTGATGGCATTTGATAATTTATCGTAACCAATTACCAAAATAACCTACAATTTTATGTACTTTTTTTTTTTTTTGCGTTTTTTTTGTCATAGTTTTAAGGGACGCGAAGCAGGTTGTATATCTTTTAGTACACCTAACAAAAAAACATGAAAAACATCACAATGTAATTTAAATTACTTGCTTTACTATTTAATCTTAAAATTACTGTTGAAGATAGGCATCATTCAGATTTATGTTTCTTATTGTAGGAAAAACCATAATGGGTTGATTCAAAGCATTTATTACCTGGTAAGGACTGAGCCAGACAGATTATTTATTAATAATTCTGATCGCCTTGTAATAAAAAGTCAGAACATGAATGGAAACGCTGTTTCGTTGTATTCATCGTCAATTTAGAACATTAATTTGATTAATTAACGACTGCTATTGCGTGACGATAGAAATTATTGTTAGTTTTGATAGAAATAGTATTAGTAGTAATATTTGAATATTAATTAGATATTTAAATATACTAACTTACGAAAGACGGGACAAAGGGCACAAAATCAGAATCTAATTTCAATCATAATCCGAGAGTTTTGTAGGATATTGCTAATCCATTACTTCATAGGTTTGAAAAATTCGTCTGCTCAACAACGTGAACGAGGCTGAACGGTCAAAATGAAACCCAATGCGATCAATTCTCATTTTATGTGTGTTACGTAATTAACTCGCTTCACGCGCTGGCTCCACCACACTTCTTTTCTCGTCATCTCGTGTCATACGCCCAAAGTGATTTGCTATATTATTATGTTTGATGGCGTAACTGAGACACGGTTTTTATATAGCATTTCTTCTGATAGTCTCACTATATGTAGCATCTTAAATCTCTATGAGTACTTACCTCTATATTTTATGTGCAGATGCTCAACTCCCTTAATTTAGCTCTATTGTCTAGCAAGGCTGGTCCAGAATTTCATATACGTTTGATGCATATTGTAGGTAAATCTCTCTTCTCAATAGCTATCTCACTGCTTCTGAGAAGCGTAAATCCGTTTCGAATCGTCGACGGTCTTTCTCTATCTGTTGCGATCGGTGGCCTGGTGGAGTGCGGCGCTGATAGACCTCCAGTCGCTCCTGTCAGATATTTGATCTGAACACCGTTTTAGGCTTTGGCCTCTAGGTCTTTTGCCCTCTATCTTTCCTGTTACCTCTGTGGGCAATGTGACCGAAGTATCTCACGACGCTTTGCAGGCATGTTGAAGACCTTTTATAGAGTTCCGTAGTAAACAAGGAATCCTTATAGTTTCGCCATGTCCGTCTGTCTGTCTGTGTCTGTTTTTGTGCTTTCTCTAATTTGAGTGGTTTAAAGATCGAGACATTTGTGCGGTGGGCTGTCCTTAATAGGCGGCGGCAGCACCACATTTTGAATGCGTCAATTACTTGCCTGTCGGTAACTTTGATCGTCCAAGTATCTGCCCCATAGAGAAAGATGGAGAAGACAAGTGTGCGGACCAGCGGAACATTTCTTTGCCCGATTAGTGATATTTTTGTCTCTCCGTATTTTGTTAAGTTGAGTCATCGCTGTTTTAACCATACCAATTGGTCTTCGAATTTCTAGTTCGCAGCTACCCTTATTGGTAATTACAGAGCAATAATTGTAGGTAGATAATTATATACGAGTTCCTTTGTTGTTTTTCAGTTTCAAAGTACCGAGTACTAAGTTGCTAATGCTGCTTTATTATTATAATAATCTGTAGCAGATTATGGTACCTATGTACCTAAATACCATAATTTATGTAATTACTGTAATTGATATGATATATATGCAAAGAAATCACGTAACTGAAATGGCCTTGATTACATTTTCCTTTTCCTTTCCTTTATGCGGCATTAACCTGATTGTACACATACTGCTTAGAGTACCTAATCAGTAGGTACTTCGTCAGGAAGTAAGTATAAATAGGCAGCTCTATGATATTGCCTACGACTTTGTCTGCATACGAAATTATCTTGTACCATTAGAATGTACACAGAATTGTTAAAAAAATAATAATTCATCGCGCATCTTAGCAAACTCTATCTATTTAACTTCTCAAGTTTCTATCTTCAATAGAGGCTGTACGTTGTCTATAAGTCATTTATGAAATTGTTTTTCATGACACTCATCATCATCATCATCTGCCTAGCCCAGGAGTTCCCCAACTGTGCGTCGCGCGCCGCCCCGAGGCGTTGTGGCGCCGGCGTTGTCCCACGGGCGTCGCTAACCGGTATGCGGTAACCGGCGCGCGACCTATTGCGAATCTTGTTCAATACGACTGGATTAGAGATCCATTCCAATCCATTCCTTCTGCACTTTCAATTGTCGAAGAAGAACAGCTGTTAGAACTTTCTTGTGATACGAGTAGGCTCGAAACTTCAGTTTAATAAAGACAATGTAACTAAATTTCGGAGCAATGTATTCTAAGATTAAGCGTGATTTTTTAAAAGAGTAACCGTGGAGTTTCTTCCCGGCCCTTCTCCATAGGAAACGACCAATTGGAACTGTGCACCTAGCTTCTGACATTTCATAAGTGCCTAGAGAGAAAGAGAATATCCTACTCTTAGTACTACAACTTTTAAGATTATATTACCGTTCGCAACGTGGTACTGTACGTAAGCAAATAATTATTCTTTCAAAATAAATGATTATCCATTTCTCAGTCGTGTACTAGCGCTCACCGGAACAGTCGTTTTATTTACATGACTCATCACTCCTTTATACACACGTACACAGTAGGTACACTTACATTTGGTGACCCCGATATCGGCAAACGGACGGACAAATAAAATAGCGTTTCGGGCCCAGAAAAGGTGCATTAGATCGATGTTTAGACTACAAACAACAGACAGCTGTAAATCTTATTTTATAGAACGTAAGATATTGACGCTTCTATTGAGCCTTCATTATATATCCTGGAAACAGTAATGTTCATTAGCTCAAATTCTCAATTATTTCAGCTTCTGTCTGATGCTGTCCCTAGGAATAGACGTGACAATTTCAAACTCTGTGTTCACCAGCGCTAAAACAACTCTTATGCGTAAGAGCATCTTTTGCATGGCTCCGACAATTTTTAATAAATTGCCCAAATCATGGAGCATATTAAATATATCTGCTCTTAAAAGTAAATTGAAGAGTTTACTAACTGAAAGAGCATATTACAGTGTAGCAGAGTTTATGACAGAGGACAGTTTACTTCGTTTTTGAGATGACGATGTTGTATTTTTGACATGTGTTTTGTAATCTGTTGTATTTTTTGGAATAATTGTAATTTGGAATTGAAATTTTAATGATAGTAATTCATATTTTTATCGACTAATTTATAACTACTTTGACATTTAATTTTATCTAAAAAATATGCTTGCTGAATTGTAATGATGCCTAATCTTTAATGAATAATGATGATTTAATAAGTACCCACATAATTTCATAATGTAATTTTGATGAATATTATCACGGTTTATGTACCATCTCTTCCTGCCAATTTGTACGCCACGATATGCGGCTGAACATGTTAGAATTTCTGTATTTCTTTATTATCTTGCGTGCAATGTATCATGTACACTATGTTTAAACAAATAAAGTTTTACTTACTTACTTACTTATTACGTAATAGTTTATTAGAGATACCCCAGTAATCACCAGTGTTTTTAGACTTAAGTGTGTTAAAAACATTAACCACATCACCAGGTGTTACATGTTCAAAACTAAATAAGCAACTACTTTTAGGCACACTACTATGCAAAAGGTTTTCAGCTATAAGCAGGGACGAATTTAAGGAGCAAGTCATAGTTTCAAGTATGTTGGCAAAAAACTCATTCAACGTCAGCTGCTTTATTAACTAATTTGTTGTCGACCATAACCTCAAGTTTTTTTGCTTGTTTAACCGACTTACCAGTTTCATTGTTAATAAGTTTTCAAGTTGTGTTTACTTTATTATTGGAATTTTTATTTGTATCGCTTAGAAATTTGGATTTAGCAAATACACTAATCTTTTTAAATAATTTTGAATAATTTTTGACATACTCTAGGAAAGGAGTGTCAAACCTGTATTTTTTCAAACCATATAACTCGTAAAGCCTCGCTCTACTTTTATAAATACCTGGAGTAGCCCATTGGTTAAAGCCAACGGGGGTGCCACTAATGTTAATGGTTTTAGTCTTGAAAGTAGATTGGTACTCTTTTTGTACAACATCAAAAAGGGCTCTATAGATTTCATTAGGATTCTCGTGTTCTACTATAGATGGTGTATTTCTATGAGCTATATTATTTTTAGACTTCTTGCAACGACTAGCTGTATAAGGCCTACTTTCTATTTTATGCGGTTAATTTATGAAATGGCATAGGGAAGCTAGCTAATAAACCACAGTGGTCAGACGTTAAGTCACTTGCACTAACTTATTTTTGGCATCACAATTTGCTTTCAAAACATGTTTGCAAGAGGTTGCCTCTTCCTCGCACACGTATGGGAGTGGCGCGAGGAGGCGAAACGCCGGGGCGTAACTCCGCTACCGCGAGAATTCGCGGCACAGCGGACGGAGCTCCGGCGGGATCTCATGGCGACATGGAGAGTACGGTTGTCGCAATCCAGTGCTGGGCACGCCACGATTGCGGCGATAAGTCCCCCCTTTGTGGAGTGACTAGAGAGGCGCCACGGCGTCCTCACCTTCCGCCTGACGCAGGTCCTCACCGGACACGGCAGCTTCGGGAGGTTCCTGTGTCGGATAAGGCGGGAGGAAACGCCCGGGTGTCACCACTGTGTGGATCGCCCGGAGGACACGGTGGAGCATACGGTGGAGGTCTGCCCGGCTTGGGCAGAGCACCGCCGTGTCCTCGTGGAGGCGATCGGTGGCAGAGATCTCTCGCGTCCGGCAATGGTTCAGGCCATGGTACGGAGCGAGAGGGCATGGGCAGCCGTCACCTCCTTCTGCGAAGCAGTAATGCTTGCGAAGGAGGAGGCGGGACGGTTGAGGGAAAGGCAAATTTCGCGCCCTCTCGCCCCTAGCCGCTGCAGGAGACGCCCTGGGCGTCCGGAATCCCGGGCGCATTTCCGGCCACCGTAGGCGCGGGCTTGCGGACGGTGAGCAAAAAGCTCACCGTCCGGTAAGGACCAGGCCCGGGTCGGCGCCTTGTATTCCACGCGCGCCTTAAAGAGATGTCGTCAGCACAAAGGTAGGGGTCCACTAGGGCCGATGCCTGCCGGGGTCGCGGGAAGGTACTTATGGGTCACCGAGGCCCCCGCAACATAGGCAACGGAAGGAATACGGGTGGGTTTTAGTCAATAAGAGTCTGACACACCCTCCCGCGCCGCCCAGAGCGGGAGAAGTTATTTGATGATTTCCCACCCAAAAAAAAAAGAGGTTGCCTCTATTGTCCTAATTTCTAATTTAAATGATAATCAATGTTATTAATAGTGTCCAAATTATTGTCAGAACAGTTTAAAATGTCATTCCATTGCTCAAAAAAAGCAATTTGTTTAGCCAAGTTATTGGCTGAAATAGAAAAAAAACTATGATAGCAACACAGCTATTTGTCTTTTGAGTTAGTTAGAAAGATAGTAAATAACATCACGCCTTGTTTCCCCGAAGGGTCAGGCAGAGGTTTAACTGTAGTACACCCACATTTCGCCAGTTATGTTTAAGTCCCATGTAATAGGGGGCGAGCCTATTGCCATCAACCGGGCACAAATCCAGACTCTGGGCTGCTACTGAGAAATTCTAAATAGAAAAATCCGAAAACATGCTCAGCAGTAGCGCTTGCGACCACTAGATCAACGAGCCAGCCGAGCCCCTCACTCCTATTCTGTCTAATTTAGACATCAGGAGAGGAACAGAGACAGTATGAAATGCCTTAGATAAGTCTAAAATTTCCTATTATTCAAAATACTTTTGCTAAAGCGCCTGCTCTTTCGTGACTAGACATAAATACTTTGTACATGTAGATACAATAGATTTTTTGATGTTATGTTTTTAGATGAACTAAATCGGATTAGAAATAAAAAAAGACATGAATTAAAGAAAAATTAAAAAAAACTTTAAACCTCATTTCCCAAAAGTACCATTTTGGCGCTTTAGCATTTTCTCCTTTCCACTGACGATATTGGCCCAGTTTTGAATGCATCATACATTTTTCGGCTTGCCATGGATAGGTCCATCGAAAAATAATGAGTTAAATTGTGACTACTGAACTTTTTACTTTTATCGCAGTATGATCCAAACAGTTGTTTTCCCTAATGGGAGATGTGAACGAACGATTTTAAAACGTAAATCTTAGCAGTTTATCAGGCAATGTGGCTGGTACCTAATGTTAATAAATAGCTGGAACCCGCGATTTCAGTCGCCTCGCTCAGCTCCTGCGGGTCATACTGTGATGTTAAATAGCTTATAACCTTCCTCAAGAGGGCTATCAAATGCAAAAAGATTATTTCATATCCGACGGTATCAAGATATTAGCGCGTTCAAACAAAAAAAAAAAATTGTTTAAAACAAACTTTACAGATTTATTATACTTAGTACAGTTAAAGGTGGAAAGTTATTGTAAATAATCGTATATTTCACCTCTTTGTTTCAGTTTCAGAGAATTCCATTAAATATGACTTGCTTTATCTCTCGTTACGTTTTAATTTGTTTAATGATTGTGAATTATTTAATCTTCAATGATAATGACATGTTTACGTTTGTCTTGATCACGCATACAGTGATTCGACAAGATTTCAGATTTATTTCTGTCTCGTTCAGTTGCAGTTTTGAATCGGCTGATGGTAATAGGCCCGCCCCTTATTACATGTATGGGGCTTAAAAGTAAGATGCGAAATGTGTGTAGGTACCTTCTACTAAGTTTACCTAACTACTACATTACATTTTTATTTTTTGATTGACAAGAAATTCTCTTACACAGGAAGTTAACCACAAGCTGTTTACTTCCACTACATCTTCGAAGAGACTTCGTAATTTTCTACCGACTGCCACCAAGATTGCGCTTGCACAGTCACTTCTGCTCCGCATCCTTGATTATGCTGATGCCAGTTTTCTTGATCTCAGTCAAGACCAACTCGATAAACTTGAGCGGCTTCATAATTTTTGTATACGGTTCTTATACCGTTTACGCAAAACTGACCATGT
Organism: Atethmia centrago; assembly: GCA_905333075.3. NCBI lineage: Eukaryota > Metazoa > Arthropoda > Insecta > Lepidoptera > Noctuidae > Atethmia > Atethmia centrago. The sequence continues at coordinate 9,783,947 of HG995377.1, forward strand.
TTCCGAATTTCGTGTGAAGCTCAAGTGGTTACCAATTCACCTTCGCCGGAATGCTCACATTCTTTACCTTTTGTATCATGTGCTCTTTTCCCCTTCCACCCCTCTCTATCTCATAAAACATTTCAGTTTCTTTAGACTTCCACACTTTTGTAACTTTTAAAGTCATCAGATAACTTGAAGCTTAAAATGTCAATACATTCCACAATATTTCCTAAATAATCCTTTACAGTCCCAGGCCGCTCGTTTGTGGAATGCATTACCGCTCCAATAAAACGCGCGCAATCGTTGCTTGTGTTTAAAAGACTCGTGAAGGAACACTTTTTTTTGGGTGGGAATTTATCAAATAAGTTCTCCCGCTCTGGGCAGAGCGGGAGGGTGTATCAGACTCTTACTGACTAAAACCCACCTGTGTTCGTTCCCTTGCTTGTGTTGCCAGGGGCCTCGGTAACCCTGTCGTCCTTTCCCGCGACCCCGAAATTTGTGCTGATATTTCTTTGAGGCGCGCATGGAACACAACGCGTCGTCGACCCGGGCCTGGTCCTTATCGGACGGCGAGCTACCCATTGCTCACCGTCCGCAAGCCCGCGCTTACAGTGGGAAATCCGCCCGGGATTCTACGGCAGCTAGGGGTGAGAGGGCGCGAAATTTGCCTTTCCTTCAACCGTCCCGCCTCCTCCTTCGCGAACATTACTGCTTCGCAGAAGGAGCTGACGGATGCCCATGCCCTCCCGCTCCGTACTAAGGCCACCTGGACCAAGGCCGGACGCGAAAGATATCCGCCGCCGATCACCTCCACGAGGACACGGTGGTGCTCTGCCCAAGCCGGGCAGACCTCCACCGTATGCTTCACCGTGTCCTCCGGGTGATCCACACAGTGGTGACACCCGGGCGTTTCCTCCCGCCTTATCCGCCACAGGAACCTCCCGAAGCTGCCGTGTCCGGTGAGGACCTGTGTCAGGCGGAAGGTGAGGACGCCGTGGCGCCTCTCTAGCCACTCCTCAAAGTGGGGACTTATCGCCGCAATTGTGGCGTGCCCAGCACTGGGTTGCGACAATCGCACTCTCCATTTCGCCATGAGATCCTGCTGGAGCTCTGTCCGCTGTGCCGTGATTTCTCGCGGCAGCAGAGTTACGCCCCGGCGTTTCACCTCCTCGCGCCACTCCCATAGGTGCGCGAGGACTTTTGCCGCCAGATTCCATGGCGGCAATCCGGCAAGGAGGCTCGCCGCCTCACCGTACACCGTGCGGTATCCCCGGACCAAGCGGATGGCCATGACCCTTTGGGCCGCGCTCAACCGGCGGGCTGGCCGCCGCGCCAGAGAAACCGCCCACACAGGTGCCCCATAAAGGGCCATGGATCGCACGACCCCTGCACCGAGCCTTCGGCAGAAGGCGTTTAGTTCCCCTAGACTGGGCAGGAGCCACTTCAAAGCAGCCCCCCGGCCCGCTCCAGTTTGGGAACCAAACGTCGAAAATGCTTCACGAAGTTCCACCGGCTGTCGAGGACGAGTCCCAGGTACTTCATAGTAAACTCGACGCCGATATGAACCCCTCCTACCGTTATTTGGGACCCCGAAAGTGCAGTGGCGCGTTCCGAGGAACATGAAAACACATGGCCTCGGACTTGTGCAGGGTCACCTCGAGTCCCAATTGCCGGATCTTTTTGACGATTATCGCAACCCCGCGTACCGCTACTTCGGCCGCCGCCTGGTGCGACCTCCGTTGCGCCAGGACTAATGTCTCGCCGCTAGGGAGGTCGGCGCGTAGCACCTAGTCGTATCCGATGTCCCACAGATGCGGCCCCAGGATCGATCCCTGTGGGACACCGCACGAAATCTCTTGCCGGTTCCACACTGCCTTGTGATCGGGGTCGATGACGGCTCTGTCCATCAGATTGGCTTCGACCACACGACGGAGATAGGTCTGCATCCGGTGGTACATCACTTGTCGTTGTGATTTTGAGTTTACGAGTATTTATACCAAAGAAAACCCCATTTTATATCCAGAAAATCACTGTCTGAACTGTCTGAAGAGATAATTGCAGTAAGCTGTAGGCACTGCAGGCCGCCCATTGTATATTTTGTAGTCATTGTTGTTTTGTGTTTGTGTATCTTTATTTCTGTTTGTAATGTATAATCTGGTGTATAAATATTTTATTGTTCTTAAATTATACATAAATAAATACAGTTGTTGCATAAATGCAGTTGTCCGTGTGGTGCCGGACGTAAAGAATAGTACCATTCCATTTCTTCCCGTGGGTGTCGTAAAAGGCGACTAAGGGACTTACTAGAGAATGGGCAGCAGCGTTTTCTATGCATATTAACACCATACTGCGATCGCCAACCCGCCTGCCAAGCGTGGCGATTATGGCAACCCCCCCCTCCAAATGACAAGCACTAAAAAAATACGGCCCCTAGTACCCGGCGGCCCGCCTAACCTTGGCTACGGTAGCGGTCAAGGCTACGGTGAGGCAAGGGGTGCTAAGAATCCCCGGGAGAGATCCGGCTACCAAAACCACCGAAAACTAGACCTGGCAACATATAACACGCGTACACTCCGGACCGACGAGAAGATCATCGAACTCGAGGAAGAATTGAGCAGGTTACGATGGGGTATAGTAGGGTTATCTGAAGTCCGAAGAGAGGGGGAGGACTCAATAATCCTCAAATCCGGGAACTTGCTCTATTTCCGGGAGGGCGACCAACAGTCCCAAGGTGGTGTCGGATTTATCGTCCACAAGTCCCTTGTGAGCAACGTGGTGAAGATCGAGAGTGTGTCGACAAGGGTGGCGTACCTTATACTCAGAATATCCAAAAGATATTCGCTGAAGGTCGTACAGGTTTACGCCCCGACCTCGTTACACCCCGATGATGAAGTAGAGACCATGTATGAGGATATTTCCAGAGCCATGCATGGCTCTAAAACTCACTTCACCGTTGTCATGGGGGACTTCAACGCGAAACTGGGCAAACGAAACGGGGATGAGCTGCGAGTGGGGCAATTTGGAGTTGGACGTCGGAACCACCGAGGCCACCTACTAGCCAGTTTTATGGAGAAGGAAGGCCTCTTTATGATGAACTCCTTCTTCAGAAAACGTGAGCACAGAAAGTGGACCTGGCAGAGCCCTGATGGTGCAACAAAAAATGAGATTGACTTCATTATGTCGACGAAGAAGCAAGTATTCAATGATGTCTCTGTGATCGACGCGGTGAAAACCGGAAGTGATCACCGAATGGTAAGAGGCACATTGAATTTAAATATCAAGCTGGAAAGATCTCGACTGATGATGTCTACGCTCCGCCCAGCACTGATCCAAGTCCAAAACCCCGAGAGCTTTCAGCTCGAACTTCAGAATCGTTTCGAGTGCCTAGGGAGCTCCGTGGACGATTATAACGATGGGTTCGTGGAACCTGTCCATACGGTCGGGTCTAAGATCTTCAAGACCCGTCGTACAAATAGAAACAAGAAGCTCTCTGATCCTACTATACGTCTCATGGAGGAGAGGCGCGAGATGATCCTGTTGATGCGCTCAAGTACCGCCAGCTCAATAGACGGATCTCTAAGTCCTTAAAAAGCGACCTTCGCCGCTTTAATACAGAGCGCATTAAGGACGCGATAGAGCGGAATGAAGGCTCCAAGGTCTTTACAAGAGATCTGTCTATTGGGCAGAGCCAGCTTGTGAGACTGAAGACCAATGATGGCAGGATCGTATCCGCCAAACATGAGCTGTTGAGAGAGATCGAGAGTTTCTATGGACAGTTATACACGTCAACAGGCAACCCTGGTATGAATCTGGCAAACGACCCAAGAGCTAGATTGACCCGACACTACACCGAAGACATCCCGGAAGTCAGCCTGTACGAGATTAGGATGGCTCTGAAGCAGCTCAAAAACAACAAGGCGCCGGGTGATGACGGAATTACGGCTGAACTTCTGAGGGCCGGTGGAAAACCCGTTCTCAAGGCCTTCCAGAAGCTGTTTGGTTCCGTCATACTCGAGGGCAAAACGCCACAGGCATGGAACAGAGGTGTGGTGATACTGTTCTTTAAGAAGGGCGACAATACCCTCCTTAAGAATTGTAGGCCCATCTCACTTCTGAGCCATGTCTACAAGCTGTTTACAAGAGTCATCACGAACCGTCTCGCGCGCAGGTTTGACGACTTCCAGACTCCCGAACAAGCCGGATTCCGTAAAGGCTTTAGCACTGTAGACCACATACATACGCTACGGCAGGTTATACAGAAGACCGAGGAGTATAACCTGCCTCTCTGCTTAGCGTTTGTGGACTACGAAAAAGCCTTCGATTCGATCGAGACATGGGCTGTACTGCAGTCTCTTCAACGGTGCCAGATCGACTATCGGTACATCGAGGTGCTTAAGTGTCTGTATGAAAACGCCACTATGTCAGTCCGACTCCAGGACCAGACCTCGAAACCTATCCTTCTGCAGCGAGGTGTGAGACAGGGAGACGTTATCTCTCCGAAACTGTTCACCGCTGCACTGGAAGATGTCTTCAAGGTTCTGGACTGGAAAGGGCCAGGCATCAACATCAATGGCGAGTACATCAATCACCTTCGGTTTGCCGACGATATAGTTGTCATGGCTGAGACTATGGAGGACCTCAGTACAATGCTCGATGACCTCAGTAGAGCTTCCGAAAGAGTGGGTCTTAAAATGAACATGGACAAGACAAAGATCATGTCAAAAGCCCAAGTTACACCCACTCTCATGAAAATCGGAGACGCTACGCTCGAAGTTGTGGACGAGTATGTTTATCTAGGACAAACTGCCCAGTTAGGTAGGTCCAACTTCGAGAAAGAGGTCAATCGTCGAATCCGACTCGGCTGGGCAGCGTTCGGGAAGCTGCGCAGTATTTTCTCGTCCCGCATACCACAGTGTCTCAAGACGAGAGTCTTTGACCAGTGCGTGTTGCCAGTGATGACCTATGGCACTGAAACGTGGTCGCTTACAATGGGCCTTATCAAAAAGCTAAAAGTCACTCAAAGGGCAATGGAGAGGGCTATGCTTGGGGTTTCCCTACGTGATCGAATCAGAAATGAAGAGATCCGTAGGCGAACCAAGGTCACCGACATAGCCCGAAGAATTGCCAAACTTAAGTGGCAGTGGGCAGGGCACATTGCTCGCAGAACAGATGGCCGATGGGGCCGAAAGGTTCTGGAATGGCGACCGTGTACCGGAAACGTAGCGTTGGAAGGCCTCCTACAAGGTGGACCGATGACCTTGTGAAGGCCGCAGGAATCCGCTGGATGCGGGAAGCACAAAACTGGTCGAAGTGGCGGTGCTTGGGGGAGGCCTATGTCCAGCAGTGGACGTCTTTCGGCTGAAATGATGATGATGATGAAATACAATTACACAGTGTGTTAAATTTGTGTAAAGTAAATAAGATTGCATGACCATGTGACGGTAGAACACGGTGGACTATAATAATTAAGTTATGTACTAATTCACTTCCGTCTGACATAAGGGACTGCCAAACTGTTGCAGTTTTTAAAAGAAGGGAACACTATCATTCCACTTCGTCATAGTTGCTTATTAAGTATTTATTATTTTATACTGCATTATAATTATTATTATATTTTAGTGATATTTATTTTAGAAGTACATATGTATGTATGTATGTATGTAACTTTACTCTCTTAATGTATGATTATATTTAAATGAGTGAATAGTGTTTTTTATTTTATGTATTTTGTTTTCTCTTCTACTCTTACGCACGTTGTCTACATCTCTTTATCTTCTTTCCTAATGCAGGTATGCTGGAAGAGATTTCTAAAGAAATAAACATAACCTTTGTACGTATTTTTCCGTTCCTTTCTTTTGTATTTTTATATATATGTAAATGAGCTGTTAAATAAATAAATAATTACCCATGTTTGCAAAACTAATAAATGATTTGATTTGATATGACTGGTGAAATTTGTGATGTTTTAAATATGTAGTTGTTTCTATCTAGTTGTTCCGTAGAGAGTGTAAGTTTTGTACACTAGTGCACGCTGTGTTAGATAAATCAAATAAAACGACAACATGATTTATTCTCTTTTTAATTTCCAAAACTCTCGCTACTTCGCAATCACTTACATCACCATCAATTCTTTTAAATATAATTTATACAAATTTTAATTTTACGATATGCGACAATAAGTTATTGCTCCTAATATTTATTACTAAATTCCTGAATTATCACTAAGCACTCGAATAATTTGGGTAAGAAGATAATCTGTACAAAGGAAAATAAGTTTTTGTAAAATGTATAAAAGGAAACGATCACAGTTTTACTTTTCATCAAAAATGTACGAACGGAGATATTCCTAAACGTTTGAGTAGTTACTGATATTTTGTACAATAATCCCTTTCAGTAATTTAATTAGTAATGTTCATGGGCAGTTTTACATCAGTATACATTTTTTTTATTTTTTAAACCTTATAATGTGTTAACCGTATAATGTGTTCGCCACAGTCTCGGACGTGGTCTCTTAATAGCTAAGTAATATTCTAAGTTTAATTACAATAAATATTCATGAATTTCTTATTTACAGACTTATTACTATAAATAATATTGGAATGACCCAAATAACCCTGCGTTAAGGTCTGCCAAGTGACATAAAATGTAAAACTAAATTAAACCTATAAATCCGTACAAAAGGATTATTCTAGTGCTAGCACTAAAATAAAATAAGATGTTTATGTTATTTGATTTTGAAATGATGTGAGACCTGCTAATAAAGTTATGTCATAAGTAAAAATGTATTTAGTAGATCAATACGATCCGAATCATACTAGGTAAAAAAGATTTTGTCGTAAGTGTAGTGTCGTAGTAGTGTTCGTTTTGTAGTAAAGTCCTGTGACGAAATGGCAGAAAATTCTTAATCTCGTACTTCAGAGAATTACCAGTACGAAGAGAGTTTTGGTCCGAAAAACTCTATGCTGATAAAGTTGTTTATTTTATTACAAAACATACAAAATTGCAGATAGGTATTACAACACCTAGCGATACTAAGACGATTGCATCTAATAAGATTGATTAAAAGACTATTGGTTGATTACAAAATTACTGTAAAACATTTCTAAGGAAATGTTTACAGAATTTCTCTCTAAAACTGTGAACATCCTTCAAAAATATTCTCAAAATTTACGTTTGTGACAATAAACCAACGATAGAATAATGTATTTGGATATTTTATTTATAAAAGATATAAATAAGCGAATAAGAGTTACCTATTCAAGAAACGGGCAGCACATAAAGATCAAAAATAAAATAAGCGTTTTTCATTACACACTATATTTATAAGTTTATTTATTTTACGCTAAGGACTAGATTTTGAGATCATTCTGAAAGCCAATTTCATTCACTACGATATATTTAATACTTAAATTACAGAACAAGGATTTTATTATTAATATTGATGATGAAATATAAATGTTTGGGTACAAATGACTTTAAAAAGTTGTCCATTTCTTAACTGAAAAAACTGACATGCTTGTTTGGACCTATTAAATTATTAAAAATGTTGTTGCGTACTATTTTATTCTTACTAATTAATATTCTATGATTACTTTTGTACATTTTTAAACAGATTGAGGCGAGATTTCTGCGAGTCGTACATAGACATTGTTGAATATATTACATTTGGTATACATTATGCTAAAACTCATATAAAACTATTAATATTGCATAATCGTCCCACCTATGTTGACACTTTCGTGAACAATTTAACATACAAGCCTATCCCTATTCAAATTTGTAACTTCCATCGTGCTCTGACTTACCCCTTTTTGGAGTAAATTCATTCTGTGTTTGTTCCACATTCAGTTAAATATTATATTTTCAAAAAGTTTATTAAATTAAGTACAAACAGGTTTTTTCTGTAAAGTTTCCTCTCCTGTTCGTTCGTTCCTGTTGTTCGTTCGAGTTTAAAAGAAGATGTAAAGTTTTATAAATTAATTTTCTTTAAGTTCATGATAAGTGACGTAAAATAAATGAACAAATTTTGTTTAAACAAATTTGCAGCAAAAAGGTGCCATTCAAATTAACATCTAAGAAGGAAGATGAGGCTCGTAACTCAATGTGTAACAAACACTAGGCCTTACAACTAAACACCAAAATGTTCATTCGATGCCACAATCACGAGTAACGTTCGCAGCATTGTCGTGAAACAGATACCATCACAAACTACGGGGTACTTCTAGAACAACACGTCTTAAACTTATTTACAGGATTCAAAAACATTTTCAAAATTGCGTGATCTACACGCAGGTAAATCTTATTTTAAATCTCCTGTACAAAGACGAGTGTTATTCAAATGTCACAGATATGTTGCTAAAATAACATTTCAGAAGTAGACCACCTTAAGTTCTTATAGAACATTATCCAACATTGGTCCTTCGGTACAGAAGATATTTAACATTAGAATTAAAAAGGAATACCACATGATTTATTTGGATTATTAACAATTTTCCTGCTTGGAAAATTTAAAAGCTGCACTTGCTAATAGAATTAAGTCAAATAATAATATGAAAATTCATTTGAATTTTGACAATATGTATAGGTACGAAATTAATATGGCATGTTCTGTATTCCTTTTTTTCTTCTAACGTCTATTGAAACAAATGTACATCAGTGTTATAATATTTAGAATTCAGATCTACTTGACTACAATGCTAGAAAACGTTAGGTATGAGAAGCAACATCGCGATAACATCCAACCTTGTCATCACGCCTCATTCTTTACCACACACTAGCCGATTAACCAAATAATAAATCGAGAATATTAGGTACATTATCTTGTTATGGGAAGTACTTATTAGGTATTATGATGAATTGGATAACATATTTTAGGCTATCATTAAAAATACAGTCAAATCACGCTTTAGTACCCGTTCATCCTGCTCCGCTTTGATTATGAAACACAATTTACATTAATTTATGATAGATAGCAGTACAATGTACATCGTAATGTATATCTGTCTACAGGGTCAAATTAAATTAGCATGCGAAACTCCGCAGACATGATGGGTTGCCTCCTTCCCTCCAATATGGCGATGGGGGTGATGGCTGATCTTTCCGTTATGCTCGTGAACGGGTGCTGCTTGTGGTGACTGGTCGCCTTGCTGATCATGGTTTTAATTGTTATTAGTAATTGTTTATTTATTTTACTTCGATGGTTTGGTTTATCATTTCTCACTTCGAGTTACAGCAATAGCCTTATGTAAGCGGGCACGCTTTTTTTGCTTGGAGGCTTTTATTTAGGTATAAAGTTCTGTTTACGTTTTTATGTTGAAATTTTTATCTGCTTGAGTACAGTTTTCATTGTTTTGTTGGTATATTGGCGTGTGCTAGCTAACATATATGGCAAGTAATTTAATTTAATGTTTGTGTTTCGTAATGTTAATTACTTTGCATACGATTTGTATAGAATCAAGTTTATATAACTAAACAGACAGGTGTGCTGCTGGGGAGTTTGTTCCGCCACTTCTTCTTCCCAGCTAAAGCACTAGGAAGTGGTGAAGGGCGGGCATTTTTGGGGGACTGTCTTATGTAACTTTGACGTCCGAAAAGTGCTCATTCACAGCCTAGTTTGAATAAATGACTTTGATTTTGATTTTGGTATCGATATCTGAACGCGACACAATAAAAACATAGGCAGTTATAGGGACTGCCGACAGAAGTGTAAACTTATCGCTCAACGCGTCTACAATTTAACTTCATTCAATGCTACTTCAGCATGTCGGCGCGGGCATGTCGGTGACGGTAACCCATAAGTTTTTCTTCTACCAAAAGTCGCTCAACGCGCCTAAAGAAGTTTTCTCTTCAATAAAATGTGTAGGTAACTAATAGACTAAGCATAGGGCTGTTCGCTCACACCGTGGAATTTGTCTTACTTTTAGCATTTTTATACCCGTCGTAACTTCTAAACGAAAGGACCGATTCGAATAATTTAAAAAGAAATTTACATGTTTTTGATACCTAGGGTTACATTATTGCAATTTTCGTTGAGCTTTCTATTGGTGAAAGAATGTTTTAAATCGGTAAAATATTTTATGAGTTTATCCATTACAAACAAACATACAAAAAATGACAGTGTGGCGCAACACGTCGCGTGGTTTGGTGAGCATGTCGGTGATGGGTAACCATAAGCTTTTCCCCTACCAAAAATCGTTCAACGTGCCTAAAGAAGTTTTAATTAAAAAATAAAAGATTTGACTGTTTTACTTTGGGGTCAACGACCGCTGGTAGTGCTGTTACTTGAAGTACGACATTTTTCTTTATGTTATCGTGTTTAGATGTCGATACCATGTCTGTGAAGATTACACAAAAAAAAAATACAGATTTATTAAACTGTTATTTCAAGTATACACTACCTGTTGCGGTTGAAGACCCCAAAAAAACTCAACAAATTAATTTCTTATGTGTTTCATCATGTTTAGATATCGTCTGCGGAGTTACGCTAGCTAATATAATATGACCCTTTAATTTGCAACGGATTTTGAAATGATTCCGGAAGGTTGAGTATGTATAATATAGTATAATATTAAACATACGAAAAGAAACAACATATGTAAACGAACAAGGAAGAACATATGTAAAGAGATCTCGATATTTGGTCAAGTTGTAAAAACCGTGCGAAGCAGGAGTGGGTCGCCGGTTATCTATACATACAGGGTGTATCGTAAATAGTGGTCCAACGTTAAGGGGTCGATACACCGTATATTCAGCTACCACATACCACAATTTGAACCATTTTTTTCCCATAGATCTCAGTTTTAGTATTTTTTTGTTTTTAGAGAAATTGACTTCGTTCTTTACTAATATGGCTGTAATTTCTATAAATTACATTATATTTTAATTTTGTTTTTTTGTTTATGACTGTGGAATACATGTGCTAACTGCTAGCGAAATTATTAAAGCAAATATATATTTTTTATGAATAAATATTTTATGCTGAGAACTATGGAAAAAACTGGTTCAAATTGCGGTATGTGATAGCTGAATATACGGTGTATAGACCCCTTAACGTTGCACCACTATTTACGACACACCCTGTATACTAATGTACAATGTAATAATAATGAATCAAAGCGAGAGCATTTCTATAGCAAAACGGCATTGGCACTAAGGTCTAAATAATTTCAGGATTAGGTATGTCTTGAATATCAAGCCTCCACTTCTTTTGCGCTCTCTTTTAGGTAGGAGCACCAACATAACATGATTGTGAAAATATTAAGCCTTATATTTGATATACAAGGTGTCGTTTTGCATCCTCGTCAAATTCAAGGAGGTAACTATGCTAATGATTCTCGACACGAATCAATAATAAAATAAGGTCTTTTTTCTAATTTTTGGAAATCGGCATGTGTGGGACAAGCATGTGAAAACGCGGCCCATGTGATACCGCACTGTAACTGCCCTTTTACACACACACTACCGCATACGTAAAGGGGGGATTCTGTTCTGTGAAAGTGTTGTATTCTAAAATACTGACAAACTTAAATAACTAAAAAAACAAGTATGTATTAATTATTGAGCAGGTATCGTAATTTTATTTGATTATATGTATATGTCTTCCATAGCAGCCTCTTGAAATTTGACGAGGATGCAAAACGACACCGTGTATTTGGTTTATAAGTATTGTATCCTAACTAAGATTATAAATGCATAAGTAATTTTTTTGTTACGCTTTCACGATAAAAAGGCTGAACGGAGTTGGATGAAATTTGGCACACGGATAGACCATGACCTGGATTAGGACAAAGGATACTTTTTATCCCAGTAGTATAGTACGCGTCCAACTTAATGGCGGCTCTGAAGTGAGCCACTCGCTCCGCAGTACCCCACCTCTCTTCGAATTAGTTACTGCGCAGCGGCTCGCTTCACGTTCCGAGCCGCCGTAAAGTTTGATTCGGGCTGTTCTCGTAGGATAATTTCCGACATGCACGCGGGCGAAACCGCTAGCACAAGCTAGTTCTTGAATAATATTACTTTACAGAACATGGTATAAATGAGTAAAAATCTATTAATATTATTATTTTTTCTTAATTTAAGTGATTATTTTAAATTTCAATTGAAGTGTGCGTGAAAATGCAATTAAATTGTATCAGTTTTTTCAGAGTCATTTTAAGAAAGAAATTAAGACTTTAGTTAGATTACGGCTACAAAATTTAGGTTTCCGATTCCTTTGCATCAATAAGAGATTAGTTTTCCGACTAGACTCGAGGTATTTTTTGTTAATTTAGGTATACTTAGGTACCTACTTCTTTATTAATTATAATGTGAATGCGATTCCTTCAACAGAACTTTATTGAATGCTAACTGCTTGATAGAACTACTTGCTTGGTGACCCTGCTCCGTGCTTGCTTGTGCATGCAAGAACACATTTATTTTTCATTTTCTTTGGATAACTTCGGGTTTTCTGTTTTTGTGTTGAAATACGTATTTGCTATGTGAAAAGTTCTGTTGAAAATGGCCCATTCGTAGAATTTTTATTCTTAATTACATTAAATTCACCATATAGACAACATCCGATCATTAAATATTGACAGGTATAATGCTTCTACATTTCTTATTAGGTACACACTCCGTGCTAGGGTACGATAAGGTTTGACCACAACTGGTCGATATAAAAATAATTTTATACACAAACTTACTCTATGACTAGGATCCAAAGACTAGGTTCCACATACCAGATTCAAATGACTAGAATCACTCATCCCCTATTAAATATTTATACTTAATTTCTAATTTAAAAATAAATAAAGCGACGTTATCGGATTCTATTTAACATTATCTCTTAAAAATAATTATCACCTATTTACAGAATTTATATTTGACGACTAGCAGAACTAATACACAATTTTATATAAAAGCTAACTACCGCACGCACGAAACTGTAACGAATCCACTCTAAACTGAATTCAAAGGACTAAGGTGCTCTATCAAAATAGAGCATAGGTATCTAGTATCTATTAAAACATTGACCTTGCCTGTTAAAGAAACATTATCATCAGTAGGAATATTACTGGCTTGAAACAATTATACTGACCATACGAATTTACTTATAAAAATAAACTTTAGATTTGAAAATAGGGATCGTTGGTCCCTATTTTCATTCATATTTAAAAATTAAGTTTTGGGACAGATAATACCGATAATCAGAAATAGTGTTTACGATTGCTGAAAAGGCAAACATAATATGTATATTCGTTGTATAGAAATAAACATCTGGTAGTATGATCTGTTATATGTAGTGCATTGCTTTCCATAAAATTCTTAAGGCGTAGCTGATTTATAATTAAGGAGACCCCAATAATAATAATAAAAAATATTTTTTGTTTTTATTTTAGTCCTTAACAATTCTCGTTTATTGCGAAATAGTTTTAAAGCAATCTTCGTAGACTGCTGCCAAACAAAAATAACGATACTTCACTTTTTACGAACCTTATCAATACTGGCCTCAATTGTCTTAACGTTGTACCCCACTTGGAAACTTCAAATGTCTCGCAATTAGCGACTCAAAACTTCAACATGATGGTGTCGTCCTGGAAGACGCCCTTATTACATGCATCTGATTGAAATGCGCTGAGGGGCGTTGGCGGGGCTCAGGTACACAGCCCAGAATTGTCTACTAAAGAACGCGCTAACACATCAGCCGCCGCGATATCGCTCACTTTCCCTTCGAAGTGCCCTCTCACATGGAACATAAACTCCGCTTTCCCTGCAAACTCTTGTCTGCACATAAGACACAAGTGGTGAGCATGTGTGTGTTGTCTCTCTGGGGCATAGTGCGTGTGACCATGAGTAAAGTACGCTCCTCCTCCGCCTCCACCTCCACCCTCGTTGACGACTGTCGCCGTAGACACTGATGCTGTCGCGATACCATGGCCGTTCAGAATCTGTTGATTCTGATTGTGGTGATGGAGCAATTGTAGTTTTTCCTGATTTGATAAGTGCACCTTTTCTTGTTGCTGGAAAGAGAAAAGAATAATATTCATTCTTCATGTTTATAAAATTGGTGGTTCGATTCGGATCCTAAATTTGATTTTTAGTTTAATTGAAGCCAAGTCAAAGGCCCATGGGTGGCATAAATACTCTAACACCGGGTTAATCATCTCACGAAAAAAAAGTGAATCAAATAAGGATCCTACCTGATGTTGTGTGGCCTGCTGCATCTTGTCTTGTAGCAGCTTGGTATCGGGTAGATGTGACTTGGCATGGGCGCTCCATTCATCCCTAGTGGCAAACAGTCTGCCACACAGCTCGCAAGACCAGGACACGACCATGCCTGCAGTCGCTGCTGCCACTGCTGCGCTTGTTGCACTCGTGTGAACCAGGTTTGTGTTCTGGGAGTCGAAAGTTGCATTATTGTTTGAGTTTTCTAAGTGTATATTTATTTTGTTTTACAATACATAATTATTTTTTGTGTTGAGAATTGAAGCCTGGTGTGCTGTGCCTATGTCGCTTATTTTATTTTAATGTATGACCAGAGCCATTCTAATTACCTATATTCATGTTTGCTACATAAATATTAAGTAAAATTAATACATCAAAGATATCATACTTATAAAAATAAGAAATTTAAAGAATTTACGAAGGTCTAAGAAAATAAAATGCTACATACCCAGATGAAGAAATAGAAAATGCAGAAAAAGAAACGGCAACTCATAGTGTATTTCCTTATATTTCAGTTAAAGAATAGATCTACACTGTGAAACCACAAATATTGATTATAAAACAAATCTTTAAATGAAGATTTTAATTCATGCTGACACATCGAGAACACCTACAAACCATGCGTTGAATTCTCAGTAGATTTACCGTAAAGTTGTGTCCAGGTACCTGGCACACCTGGATCGGCTGTTGGTGTGAGTGTTGTTGCTGTTGCTGCTGTTGCTGTTGTTGTTGCTGCTGCTGTTGCTGTTGTTGTTGCTGCTGTGCAGCTGCGGCCGCTGCTGCTATTTCCGCCTGGCTTGGCTTCGTGTCCTCTTGTTTTGTTAGCTGCGGCTTCACATCGTCTAGCTTCAAAGCTGCAGAAATTAAAGGATCTTTAGGGAAGTAACCCAAATGGGTCACTTTGCTGTTCGAATAAACAATCTAAACTACATCTAGAAAAGCTATATATACTTAATAAAATGGTCTAGCGAAGCGGAATTGTTACTGATAAATGTTAGAAAGATGTTTAATTTCAGGTAAATGATAATGGGCGAAAGTGTCTACTTAAGGATACAAGATCACGTTTTTAGGGATGAATGCGATAAAATAAGCAATCAGAAGCACAACATAATGGGTGTAAATAAAAAAAGATCTCATTCTCAAATCTAGCTCAACATTTTCGTATAACTCTACACATAAAATGCTTCACTACCGTTAGAGACCTCACAACGGTAGTGATAAGATATTTCTTAAAGGCATCTATCATCACCATTACGAAGCATACTCACGTGGTATTGTGATGGTTCTTTTACCTAAAGGCGCTATGTTGGATGGCGTTATGTGTTTCAGTTTGTTCATATGTAGCACTAGTTTATCTCTTCGCGCGAATGCTTTGTTACATACTTCGCAAACGTACGGCTTTTCTCCTGTAGAAAGATGAAGTACAGATTTAGGAACCATATCTTCTTAGACTAAGACGGAGTCACAAGAATTTGGGTTTGAGGCTATTCGCTTTAAATAAATAAAATATCGTCAATTTTAGTTGTCGAAAATTTCTGCGGGTTTAGTCGCAATTACTTCGAAAAAAGAAAGCATTCTTATCTCGATTATGTATGAGAAGACCAATGTCGACGAGCATAACGTTACGAAAGTTCTCATAGGATATGTCTACTGATACAAACCCACCTGTATGTATTCGCATGTGTATCGTCAACTTATCTTTACGAGCTAAGCCCTTTCCACAGACTGTGCACTCGAACGCTTTGCTTCCTGAAAAATGTAATGAATCGTGTAAGAGATAAGTATAATCCATTTACTACTTTAAGTGTGATTCCGTTGTAAATCTTTAGATTACTTGACAAATGGCTAGTTTACGTGAACATTATTATGGATTTTATAATTGACGAGGCACATAACTACAATAATTAATATAATGATCTGATAAATGATTATAATCGCAAGGATGGTCGGAATTGACTTAACTGAGAAGAAAATAAAATTTAGAATTTTCCGGAATTGTCAACCGAGGACGATCTAGCTGTAAAAAGATTCTTTTAAGAAGTAAATTTACCTTCACTTGTAGAGCTAGTAGGTTTTATTGCTGGATGTTTTCTCACAGTAGTAGTCTGTAACGCTTTTAATCGTGTCCCTGGGTGCATCGACCCGCCTTCTGCGTACGGTTCCGTGAAAGGAATCAAATTCGGCCTCGGTATATTGTGCGTTACTTCGGGTGACCTGGCGAAATCAAACGAACTGTTTTATAAAAAAAACATAATAACCCTTTCTTCTCAACTGCCTCCGGCAGAAAGAATAGTAGGGATATTATATTTTTGGGAGTTCAGAAAAAAAGAGTATATTTAAAAAAATACAAACATCGAAAAGCAAGCAAAAATTTCAAGCAATTCAAAAAATTACCAGAAAAAGCAATGAAGTTAAAGAATGGACATGGAAAAATAGAGAAGATTTTAACTTTAGCAATAAAAAAGAAAAACTCACCAATTGCCGAGACTCTGTAAGACTCGAACTCCTCCTTCGAACCCCATGCCTACGTCATCAGGTACTGTAAACGTGCTATCTGGTCCTCCTGTACTAGAGCTGACTTGCGGTACTTTTATAGGAGAATTGATTGTAGCATAGTGGTGCTGTGTTGAACTAACTGTGGGGGGCGATGGATGTCCTTGATGAGCATTGCCGTTCTGAGTTTGCTGAGGGAATATTATTTGTGATTTCTGGAAAAGGCAATCATAATAATTATCATTACCATAAGGACTATTGAGACACTGGAAATTAAACCAAAGGCTTAGGATTTGCAAACATACCTGCATTTCTTGATGATGTCTTGCGTTATTATTGTTATTATTTTGTTGCTGTTGTTGTTGCTGATGTTGTTGTTGTTGCTGCTGCTGTTGTTGTTGTTGTTGCTGCTGCTGTTGTTGTTGTTGCTGCTGTTGTTGCTGTTGCTGCTGTTGTTGTTGCTGCTGCTGCTGTTGTTGTTGCTGCTGTTGTTGTTGTTGTTGCTGCTGCTGCTGTTGTTGCTGTTGTTGTTGTTGTTGCTGCTGCTGTTGCTGCTGCTGCTGCTGTTGTTGCTGTTGTTGTTGCTGTTGCTGTTGCTCACGCCTTGCAGCAGCTGCCGCTTGTGCCATATGTTGTTGGACAGCTACATGTGCTTCTAAGTATGCAGTTTTTTGAGCTTCAGTCATTTTGTCCATGTTAACCGTGCCATCCTGTGAACAAAAACAAGTTTTTTTTAACAAAAGAATAATTATGTTACTTTTCAACATGTTATGATTACATTAATATTGCCAATGAGGAAACGACCAGAGTTTGTTTCTTCTTTCCGTTTCTTTTCAAATGAATGCATTATGCAAGATGCAACTGAGACAAGATCGCAAGCCTCCGAGATAGCAAAAAATTAATCAATTCCTGTCGTCTAGTCGGAATTACATCGCCTTCATTGAGTGTCTTTGATGCGGCTGGAGGGCTGGGGAGGGTCGCGTTAGGGTGGGCTCCCCCGACAGTGCATTCACCCCGCAGAAAGTGAGAACGGCCCCCTAAAGTACCCCGACTTTCATTCCGTAACACAATGTTTGAACACCCTATGTTAATTGCCCAAATTCGGCACGCGTGCAGTTCAACGACCTCGGATGTGACCAAGATGGGAAACGGACCTGTGACGTATCAGATTTGCTGGGTTCAAGGAACTTTTTAAGTCATTCATCAGTAGTATTGGGTGAAAACATTACGAGTTCATTCGCAGTTTCGGGGCTAAAAAACACAAGGATCTGTTTAGGGGCCCTAAAGTTACGCTGCTAATAAATTAGCTTGAAATGCGAATACATCATCGGAATTTCGAATTATTTAATGGAAAATGTTAAATTATAAAACACCTCGTTGGTCTATTGGTCGCAAGAGCTACTGCTGAGCATGAGGTCCTGGGTTCGATCCAGGTCGGGCAAAGTGTTATTGGGTTTTTCCATTAGGAATTTCTCAGTAGCAGCCTGGACTCTGGATTTGTGCCCGGTTGATGGCAATAGGCTCGCCCCGTATTACATGAGACTTAAACATAACTGGCGAAATGTGGGTGTACTATGAGTACACCTCTGCCCAACCCTTTAGGGATTACAGGCGTGATGTTATGTTATGTTATGTAATTATAAAACAGCCAGCCGTAACTTTTAACTAGAAACTTTTTAAGTTCTTATGCACCAATGTCACGCGACATTTAAGAGATTTTTGTTTCCGTGCCAGACAGCCGCTACTACCAAACTGTGAAGTTACAGCAAACTATAAACCTATCGATACATTACCAGTTTAGTACGGTACCCAAAAAATCATAATAAACACGATTATTTTTGGCCATTATTACAAGGCTGATAAGTAATAAGTATTACCTAACAATTACGCCTAATCTGTGAAGTGAGATATTAGTGCGTATTCGTACCGTGTGTAACCCAATGTAGAACTGACCTACAGGCGTCTAGAATTTGTAGAAGGCAAAGGGATTGTTTTAAAGACGCGAAAGACGTTACGTGTTGAAGATAGAATACTGTTTATTATATACACCATAAAAATTACATATATAAATGTAGAAAACTTTACATAGGGTTTCACAATGGCCGGTCTTATCGCTAAAAGCGATCTTTTATAGACAATCTTTGGGTGGATTGAAGGGAGAAGGAGAGATAATACTGCAGACAGTCAGTGGTGTACTCAAATATACTTTAAATCATACGCAGGGTGCGTATGATTTGAATTTCGATATTTTTTCATCGATTTATTCTTTTTTTTTTCTGTTTTTATTGTTTTAGTATGAAAAGTGTACTTCAAATGGGTAGTATTTATTGATAAATCAATTTCTTTACAGGTTGAAGAAAAAAAAAAACAAAATGGACTATGCCATAGGCTTCTACTCCATTCACCTACTATTATACCCTATGTTTTTCGAGACGATAAAAAAAGTCAGCCGGTATATATATGCAGATAAGTTTGAAACAAAAGCAACGAATTTCTTTGTAATGATGCTGTTTAAGGAGAGAGGAAAAGGAAGGAGGGAGGAGGATTTCGATCACCTTCGAGCCGTCTCTTTTACAAGAACTTAGAGTCAGATAACCAGTCAGTGTAGTAGCAGGCACTATTTCTGATTAAATTATGATATGAAAGATTTTTAAGTATTAACAAATCTGTTAGCTAATTAGCAAGCACACAAAAGTAAAGCACATTTCAAAGACATAAAATACCGTGAAATACGACTGGTTGACGAACGTGTTTTAAATTCTTCTCTTGATTTAACCCATCAAAATCCAAGTCAAATACTTATTTGACTTGGATTTTGATGGGTTAAATCTTAAAATTAAATTAACTAACTAAACTAAACTAACTTAATCGATATAAATCACTGATATTCCAGCTTCTTATTTAGCAGGATAAGTATCCTGCTAAATGCTATCGTTTGAGGACAGGAAACAGATGATGATGATGCTGTTTCCGATATAAGATTTTCTCTATTCTATAAAATGCATAGCTATACAACATTTGCTATTGTTTGAATGTTCATGGTATGACGTCCCCTCAAGGTAAGGGAGGAATGTGCGATAGGGGCTGGAGCCTCGGGGGGCCTTATCACTCATGCACTGATTAAAAACAAACTTACCTAAACGGAGGGTTTGCATATGGGGTACTGAGATAGGGTGAAAAATGTTCGGAAGAGAAACTGATATGAAATAACGAGATGTTGAGAAACCCTTTTATCTCATATAGGATAGGGTTTCTGTAACGAATACAGTTGAACATTTTGCTTAGCGTGACCAAATATAACTTGAAACCCCAAAACTGTGTGTCATTGTAAACTTAGTATAAAATGTATGAAGAAATTATTATCTTATATCGCACGATGACTTGTATTTACTTTTCTTTATGTTGATGAATTTTGAATTATAATTAATAATGCAATAAAAATAATCATTACATATCAAGGACTTTTCGGACTTGCCAAGTCACTAGCGAGCGGTAGCTATAGCGTACTGTCCGCGTTCGATTCTCCACAAATGAACAATGAGATACCAACTAATGAATTAAATAACCTTGAATTTAATAAAAATATAAATAGATAAAATTCACAAGGAAACCTTTCGCAGACGATATGAAAACTAAATTATATATATAAATAATAAAGTAGATTAAAAATCTTACTCCAAGATCCCATAGTTGATTGTAGTAGGAACTCAGACTCATTCTATACCACTAGTAAAGAGTCATCAAACGCACCACGATTTCATAAAATATCCAATGAGTACCGAAAAACATGATTTTGTACGAAACGAAAGTACTAGGCGCGCATAGTTTAAGAAGAGGTCGTGAAAACCCAAGGGCGGCGGAGCGCGGAAGGGCGGTCTCGAGGCGGGCGCCCTCCGCCGTCACTATGCACTAAGTGGTAAGTGCAAGTTAACCGCTGGCGAGCCTGCAAGTCTCATCGATCGCATACACTTTCTTTTGCGACGCACCTGGGTAAGGAAAAAGGACACCGTCTGGGCCACTAAATGTAATGAAAAGATTCGGACTGAGGAATTGTTTTGCGTTGTTTTTGAAAAATTCTACGTTTTAATTTCTTTGTATTATATTTAAGAGAAGTAAAATGTGGTCAAGTAATATCTATACAAGAAAATACACGCTTGGACCCACGAGTTGCGAACCAGCCCGTTATACAATACCTATATCAGCAAAAAAATAAATAGGCAATAACATTCTGGTGGCCAGACATACTGTGTACTTCGACACTTTTTTTTTTTTTTGAGGGTGGGAAATCATTAAGTAACTTCTCCCGCTCTGGGCGGAGCGGGAGGGTGTGTCAGACTCTTACTGACTAAAACCCACCCGTATTCCTTCCTGTTGCCTGTGTTGCGGGGGCCTCGGTGACCCTCGGTGATAAGTACCTTCCCGCGACCCCGGCAGGCATCGGCCCTAGTGGACCCCTACCTATGTGCTGACGACATCTCTTTGAGGCGCGCGTGGAATACAACGCGCCGTCGACCCGGGCCTAGTCCTTACCGGATGGTGAGCTACCCATTGCTCACCGTCCGCAAGCCCGCGCCTACGGTGGCCGGAAATCCGCCCGGGATTCCCGACGCCCTGGGCGTCTCCTGCGGCGGCTAGGGGCGAGAGGGCGCGAAACATGCCTTTCCCTCAACCGTCCCGCCTCCTCCTTCGCGAGCATTACTGCTTCGCAGAAGGAGGTGACGGCTGCCCATGCCCTCTCGCTCCGTACCATGGCCTGAACCAGGGCCGGACGCGAGAGGTCTCTGCCGCCGATCGCCTCCACGAGGTACTTCGCCACTTAGGACCAGTATTGCTTCAGATTCAAATCGGCCCTTTAGAACCATTTGCTGACATGGCAGTTCAAATTATTTCGAGAGCACTATTGACTATCTCAGCGAAATGAAATGAAATTATTTATAAATGTACATAATATAGTTAAGAAGAATTAATTAATTAAAACTATTAGTTAGGTAATAAGAATATACATACCTACTACTAATTACAGATAACTTGGATATTATGTATATTATTTTCACGTGACTGTTTTTTTTTAATTAGCTGTTGTGTTGATAACTTTCTATCATTCTCTGAGAAGGAAGGCTTAATGATTACTCTAAGGTTAAAATATGATACCAAACTTTATGACATCTTTATTATTTCCAGCTGACAATAAATTCTTTGTTTTAAACAAAAACAAACAAAGAAAGTAACATGTTTGTTTAATTCAAAAGACTCATTGTGTTGAATAACTAATCCGACTTTATAGCTCACTTCAGGGTCGTAACTTTTAATACTTTACGTTGTAAACCTGAAATTTCTGTTTTTATCGTTGTTTTCATAGGTGCGTGTTTTGTGGTACATTAGGAGAAGAGAGATGATAGCGCATGAATTTAATCGTTCCGCTTTTAAGAATCCGCCGCGCGCCGTAGACCACAATCGCGTATAGTCTACGCCGATGAGAGACAGGGTTGGATTTAGGGACGTTGAAAAAGATAGCACATGAATTGAAAAGGATAGTATTTTATAAAAAAATATAGTACACATTCATTATTTTTAATTTAACATAATAGTAATTAAAATAAACACCAGTTAAGGCAAAATTTACTCCTCTTCTAAGTTTATCAGTTCTTGAATATTACTATTAGTTCTATCTTCATCCTTGGCATTTAATAGGGGGGTGGATACTCCCGGTCTATCGTCATTTACATGATCATCACTGCCACTTTCCATAGTTAAAACACTAAAATCGCTTCGCAATCGCTTGCGTATTTTTTACACAAAAATACGCAAGCGATTGTTACCACTTTGATTGAATTTCGAATGGAATGGAAGGAACGAGATAATCAGGGAATTTCCGGCCATCGACACAGAAAACATCACAAGATCAAAATTCTTTCGGATACACGCACGGTCGAAATATTCATAATATGACATAAAACTAAGCATTCGGGAGCAAACTTTAAATTATAGTATTTTAGCGTACTATCCTAAGATGTGGATAGTATATAGTACAAAGGACGAAATTATAGTATAAATACTATAATTATAGTACAAAATCCAACCCTGATGAGAGATGAAGCTTGACTTGTAAGTTTCAAGTAAATAGTTGCCAATTTATTCGTACAAGTTGATGATAGAAAATTGTTTAAATGAGGTATGGTAAAATGTATCGATATTAGGACATCGTTTACACATTGAATACGTGAGTGCCAAGCGATTCTCGCCTCCAAGTCTCTCGCATGGACAGTCTCGTCTCTCAACGCCAGCAGGCTTAGCATGACGCTTTCTATTTCTTCGAAGAATAGACACAGGTCTTTCTATACAAAGTGACATTTCATTCTCCATTTTTGAGATTGCGACGTGGAAATCCTAATTCAATCTGTCATTTTGTCTTTCGTTTCTAAAGATCTGTGTCTAGGTCCTTTTTATGTAGACTATTTCAGAAGAAAGTTGTCTATCCCAAACTAACAAAATCTACTCGACGGCCACAAAGTATATACGGTTATCTACAAAATCAAGATTTTACAGGAACGCAAAACTGTGATGATTAATAGAAGAACAAAGCTATCTTCTCCTATTTTACATCATTTAGTTAATAGGGCATTACCAAGGAAATGGTCAAGGCCAATATTACTATAATATTAAGTATTTTGTTCCAAAATACGGTACTTTAACAGTTTGAGAAAAAATATTGTAGTTGTCTTTATACACGTGAATTAATATCAGTAAAAATTGAGAATAAAGCAGAAAAAAAACTCACAAAGTATTCCGTAGTAAACAAGGAACCCTTATAATTTCGCCATGTTCGTATGTCTGTCTGTCTGTCTGACCCCACTGTAGCTCAGAGACGCTTAGTACTAGAAAGCTGTAATTTGGCATAGGTATACATATTAGTCACGCCGACAAAGTGCTAAAATAAAATCTAGAAATATTTCTTTTTTGCGTACCTCCCTTGCACGTAATGTGGGGATGATATGTTTTTTCTTTTCTACCCCATGGTGTGGGGTACCGTTGGATAGGCCGTTCAAAAATATATTATTGCAGGTCTGTAAACACCAGTTTTCGATTCAAGGATCCACTTGCGTAATATTAAGCATTAAAGTGCTAATTTGAGTGAATTAGAGTTAGAGTTGAATGTCCCTTGCCAGCTAAACGGTTGTTTATGGAGATGTGAAAAAAAACATGGCAGTAGTACATAATAATGAAATTAAAAGGAAAACTATCACGGCTAAATAGGCTTTGCAAGTTAACGAGTTATAGGCGACCAACTTAAATTTGCAGTTGGCATATATCGATGTATAGGAGAACAGCTTTTTCAACTACAATATTAAGTTTGTTTTTGGAATAAATTCATCCCAAGTAATCCCAACTACGGAACCCTTCATTGTGCGTGGTCCGACATGCACTTGGCCGGTTTTTTGTCTATTTTTCCGTCGTCAAAACCACATGAGTAGATAAACGGAAATCAAAACAGTGTTCGTGCTAAGCCTGCGGGAAACTGTCCTTGCATAAACGAGGCATGAGTGAATGTATTGTTTTGATACCTTTGTTTGGACTATTTGAATTTGTAACATCCCTATAGAGAGCAATTGCTTTATAAGTGAAAAAATATTCTATTTTTAGTTTAAAGTGCAATGAACCACTAACCTCCACAGAACACAAAGATTGATCGCAGTATTTTTACGATGGTTAATAATGCATTTATTACTTCCGCACGATATCTTTATTTAGCATTTGTGCACTAATTTGAAGCGATAAAGTTTATAGAAATAAAATGTCCTTCGTCCTTGAATCGAATCGAATAAGATAATTATGTTAAACGTACACGAACCAATTTAGTAGATATCTATTATCTAGTTAATTATCTTATCTACATGTGAAGATGACTGTTTTTGGGTGAATATACGATTATTATACATATAACTCACGTCATAACTACGTTACCATATACCTAGTTAATGATTAAGCACACAAATGAGGCTGAAAGTTTCATTTTGAAACATATTGTTTTCTTTCGTACTTGCCCTCTAAAGAAATAACGAGTTAGAGACATGTTACTGTTCATTACAAATATATGTTTAGCAAACACATGTGAGCAATATAGCTAGGTGATACCCAGCCCCTTAAAAATGAGAAATCGTACCTGTGGCGATCGTAAGTGGAATTCAAACTTTATCCAGGTTCGAAATAAACATCTGGCTACACAAACAAACAAAAATATCGCTGAAACTATGAATATTCCTACAGGATTTTCCTACAGAGCGCCAGGTTCTTTCCAGTAGAGTTATTGGTGTATAGAAAAAGTACAGGCAAATGACTAAAAATATTTCATCTTTCGTTAAAAATTATGGCGTGTGAAAGTAATGTAGATGTAACCGGAAATTAATAAGAAACATTATCCACTGAACTGTATAAAATAATGCTCCTTTACAGCCCTCTTTTAAAACGTTTCCCTTGACTTAGATCGTTTGAACGCGATAAGTAAGTCGCGATAGTAACATTGCGTTTCAAAGGACTAATTTATACATATGTACCTTGCAAAGTTTATAGTTTCGTGCTACCGCTAAGTTTAAACTTGACTACCGTAATAAAGTTGCGTATTTAGATAAGCTGTTTCAGTTGTATGAAAGCCATGTGATGTGACGAGGGGAAGGCTTCAACCGTTTCAGTGCAAGTGGTGTTCAGGGTAGGTCGTGCGGTCCCCCGCGAGGCGGAGGGAGGCCGTAGTAGGAATATCCTTCACCTCCCGCGCTAGGTCAGGGTTAACGGTACCCCCGAGCTCGGGTGACGGAGCCACCTTCGACCTTGGATGGGATGCGTGCGGTAATGCAATTTGTACATATACACTAATATACAGTGCTTACCGCACCCGAGAGAAACAGGATAGACTTGTCTGAAAGTTTGCTTAATGTAAATGATGATACCTGTCGCAATCACCACAAGTAATAGTGACTCTTAGAACTTCAGAAGCTCCCCGATCACTGAGTCCAATCTATAATCTGCCATAAGCAGACTTTCATGTAAGTAAATTACAGGGAGCGTCATAAAAACAAAACGTCCATGGACATGCGTAGCCAATTCCCGCGTTGCCAACAGTCGCATTGCGCAGCTAACATTGCGAGCAACCTTATAACTATCGCTTTAGAGCAGATAATTCATAAACTTAACTGGCAACGTGGAAATGGAATATATGCGTTCAGTAATAGTTCACAGAACGTCTTTATTAGGGTTCAAATTTGGTGAACGTACTGTGTTTCCTTTTCGGAACTCTGAGACGGAACATTTCCCGTTAGTTTAAGGGGATACGGTTGAGATTTGCGTGAGGAGCTGGCTTGGGTGGTGGGTGGTAGTGGGTCGATACGAGCCGGGCGTCGGGCGCGCCGATCGATCGTGGAGAGGGGCGCTACCCGGCGACGGACTGTGCATCGCCCGCCGCGTGCCTACACACTCAACAACAATACATTTATTATCTATATAAGTGCCTTACTTTGTCAACAGATAATGGGGGAACATCTTCTGAAGTCTGAGCTAACATAGCTAACGTGCAGAGAGGAAGAAGAATTAGAATACGTTTACCTATATTCAGTCATCTATCTAGATCTCCTCGCTGCATCAAGGACACTGGTACAACCGTACAATGGCGCATCCGTTATCTCCGGGGCTATTTTCAGTGGAGAGAAAGCGGTCTCTGAGAATGTCGAGGGAACAAGAGCATTAACCTGCCTAGAAGTCACTAAACTTATCAATAATGGAAAATGGGTTATGTTTGAATAGAAGATACAATTTAGGTGACGCGGATCGATATTTCTTTATCTAATCCAGCATGGAATCGATCGATGACTAACGCAAGGTAGGTAATATTATAGATGCAGCCACAATATCGATGTATAAATTACGACTGGTTGAATATGTCATGATATTAAAATATGGATGCAACCGTCATGTTGTTGTCCCTGAGGGATGGGGTCAAGCAGAATTCGGAATATTGACATTTGCTGGGACATGTTTGTGCATTGTGTCTGTACTTACGATAGGAACAATGCTATTTGGATGTAACTCTATTTGCACATGTTCTATAGGTAGTCAAGAAATAATTATAAACTAAACCAATTCCGTGACTCTTGTTGTGTTGCTGAGGATCAGCAGACAGGTTTCTGAATGATTGCAAGTCTGAAAAGCTCTTCAGCAGACAAACTAAAGCACAACCGAATAGAAACATGATATGTTTTAGATATTTTCAAGGAATTTTCCAGAACTGTACTTGAAAGCTGTTTCAGTATTCGAGCGAAGACGCGGGCAAAAGCTAGTACAACTATTACAATATTGGGTTGTTCTACTAGAATATTTTTTTTTAGATTGTATGCGCAGTTACGAGTTACGATAATGTTGTGATGTTTTTATTACGCAACGGAAAGCAGGTAGATAATCTTTTGTATAAAAATATAATGACCGGTCCCCACATTTGACTCTAGTAATCTGCGTGGGAATATACACACATTTTGTGTCTTTACCCTTCTTAGATAACATTATTATGTGTATCTAAATAGCTCTTAAATTAATACGGTGTTTTACTTTAGAAAATATATGCGATGTATACTTAGTCAGGGGTTTTTTTTTAATAATATTGACACACTACATCAGTTTGCCGTGTTATACCCATTTCTTACAGCTGTCAAGCAATGACACCTATGATTTGAATATACGGACGAAATAAGTTGGTATCAATTTAAAATAATTAATTTCCCTAACTTTACCTAGCCTTCAATAACGAGTCTTCTCTTCGATTCATCTATAGTTCGTTCTATCTGTAGTTCTTATTGAGTTGCTCCTCAAATTTGTTTTTTGATTTCCTGGCGGACAGAGTCTTGGTAACAGCAATACTAGATTACCTGCTAGCTAAATAAGAACGGATGTTTCTTTTTGTTTGGTTGCGTGCTGGCAGCTGTCGTTCGTTTTTTTTAACCAAGATGTAGTTTATTACGTTCATTTGACAAGAGAGCAGTGGTGGCCCAGTGGTAACACCGCGACTTACGAGTTGTAGGTCATAGGTTCGAAACCTGACAGCAGCATTTATATATACTTTGTGTAAATTATTTCATCACCACTGCTCTCAAACAACGGCGAAGGGAAACTTCGTGAGGAAACCGGCTTGTCCTAGACCCAAAAATTCGAAGACATGTGACATCTACCAACCCACACTGGGCCCGCCTGGTGGATTACGGCCTACTACCTCTCACATAGAGGAGGCCTGTGTCCCTGAGGGTTTATTTTATAGCTGACTTGCATTGTGGTTGTGGGTTGTTTATTGGTAAAGTAAAAATTTGTAAAAATAAAAAATATAATTTATATACAGCACAAACAAAACGCACATTACAAAAAAAAGACAAAATACACATACAAAGTAGCCAAAAGCCTCGTATTCAAGCATTCAAATGCTTGACAATGTTTTTTCTTTTTGTTGTTTATTGTGTGTTACTGATAGCCCATATTTACTCACTTATTTGTATTAGTGGTAAAAATACCCATTATTTCACTCTCCCAGAGTGTAATGGGTAATTCTCACTGTCCCAGGTTGGAATCGAATTAACGACCTGTCGCACGTTCAGCTGTAGCTGCTAAAAGTTATTCTTGATCCTCAAAATCAAATGAGGACTTGATGATGAAATGAACATTACGTGACTGACAGACTCGTCAGAGATTGCACGTGTGTTTCTTTATTTATCCAATTTATGCAAAAGACACGTGGAAATATCATATAGCTTAAAATTCATCTATGGGTAGTAAAAGGTAATACAGCTTTTGGTGAACTCCAGAAGAAACAACGTCAGGACACGAACATGAATAAAATCCCACTAGGTACCTATTAAAATATAAATAAAAGTCATCTCCAACATCTACGTGAAAGTAAATAATCATTATTAATTCTCACATTCCAGTTGACAGGTATTCGCTGAATCGCCCTTGGGAGGCCAGATATAGCCTGACCTTTACGAGCCAAAATAGAGCTTGATGTGGATATATTGAGGCTTCGTTAGTTATTAATACAGCCGCCATTTTGAGAGAGAGTGGTGATCCAAATTACGAATGTGACCGTGACTAATTGAAATGGATCGGTTTTATCCATCTGAATAAATTTTTTTGTTATGAAAAGTTTTTGGTTTGGTTTGGATATTGTACCAACCTAATTATAAATGTTCCAAAATTTTCAAAATTCACATTAATGTAACAGAAGAATACCCAAATTAATCTAAAACATTGGTTTGGTACTTGTCTAAAATCTAACCACCTCGTCTGCTAGCCTTTTCACTATGCTTAGCAATATTTCTAGTACAGTTGGTAATCGTAGGTACTTAGCGCCTTGAAGATTGTAAAAAGCATATAACCGCTTATATTTTTCTGAACGATGGAAGCTTTATATAAATGCCCAAAAAGTGACGATTAAGCTTGAGAGCGGTCTGGCTGGTTTCCAAATAGTTACGTCACCAGCACGTGTTTTTCCCATAAAATGGTTGCATTTAATTGTTGATAACCATGTTGGCAATTCAGAATTTAAAGTATCTTCTGCAAGTCTAGTATAAGAAACTATACTTTTCCGACTACGGAACGTAGGTATATATTCATTACATACACGTTAACATCACGAATAAAAGTAATCACGCAGAAAGACGAATTAATGTCCTCACAATACGGAAATAGGACGTATTTGAAAATTGGTTAACCTTTTCGTTTCACGAGTCTCCTCCCTACGTTGAATTGTGATTTTAATATAATTCTCAAATTGCCCCGACCGTGTTCGCTGCCACATAAGTAGATATACTTAGGTACTTATTTCTCCCACAGAATTTCCTATGGAAGGAGGAAGAGGTTCTATGTTATGATATGGGTTCAAGGGCACTGCATCCAGCGCTCCCCACGGCCTTCACCAGGTTGTCTCGCCGTGGGGGCGACCCACGCTGCATCTCCCTGCTCGAAGCGGGAAATAGCGTCTATACTACCACACTCTATCTTTCAACTGGTGTTGGCTTGATTTAAAAATACCACAGACCTATAAATAAATGAGAGTTATCTTAGATTTTCTATAGATCTGTCTGCGTGGGAATGCTTTTTATAGCAGGTTATGGAACTTGTGACAGTTCATTGTTATCTGTAACTGTTCTCAGAATAGATTGCTGTTATGAGAAAAAATCGAGAATGCGAATCATCTTCGTTTACCTACTCAGGATTTTTTTATTGTGGTACGAGTTCGTTTTTGACTAAGAACAAAATTAAACACAATAAATAACTAACTAAATAAACAGTCGGTTACCTAATGTTCATTTAAAATACACAATGAATCAACCGAATTAAAACCTCTTAAATGAAAAACTTAAATTAAATATCTACATTACATCGTCATATTTGTCAAATTATGTTAGACATATTAGCAGTTGAGCGGAAAATCACTTCGGTTCGGTGGTGTCCCGGGGAATAGTGTTTTCGGATGGTGTATAGTTTAGTGGTGTCACGGGGAATGAACGAGATATTTAGTAGCGATATTGCAGATGTTCATGGCGGTGACCACTTGTCTAATGCCGCTTGCTTGTTTGGCACTCAATGGCATAAAAACCAACAGCAACCTTATTGTAACAAGAATAAAGATCACTGTGATTTTGACAGTGATGTATAATAAGAGGTAAAATACACTGCTTTGTATTCTCTGCCAACGGCTTTAGGGATCTTTTGGCGATTTTGACGTTGACATATCTGTGTAATTGTTTTGTGAAATGTCACACTAATGTAATCAAAAACAAGATGGCGGCATTAGATCTAATTTTGGCCACGCGCCACAATGACCGCTATGAAATAACTGTGAAAGGACTGTACTGTTATATTCTCAGACTACAGCATATTTAGTCGACTTTTTTTCTTCTACTTCAACTTCGACGAGGCTCGACTACATCCACTGACCTGAAAGTTGATAGTAGAAGTTACGATCTTCATGGACTCGGCGTAGTTCCTCAGCACGGAGTCGGTACTGAGGCAGCTCTGCCGCCACTCGTACAGCTGTTCCAGTCGAGTAACGCAGCGCTCGCAGATCTTCTTCGGCAGGAAGTCGTCCTTCGATATCTGCTGGATTTACGGGGGAAGTTGTTAGACAGACATTCTAGGGTATAAAATGGAAAGAGAGTAAAATGTTCTTGTGAATGAACTCATCTTGAGATGTAGGTAAGTATAATTGAGGCGATTCTGCTTTGTTTCAAAGATAAGCAATGCTTTGGCAAACTACTTTTTCTTGCAGGTGTCTGTAGTTGGTGGTTACTACTATTAATTATATGGCCTGTTTACCAAACATATGACATTAAAAGCATTTACAGCATTGCCATAAAACGTGGTAATGCTGCCAGCCTTTTGGGCACTTTTCCTGTTGACAGCGATGCGGACGAATTTTTTGACGACCTATGATATTTTACCCTCCTTTTTTTATATAATTGTACATTTATAATTATAATTATTTACAGTTTTTTTGGTTTTTAAATGATGTAGATATTTTCAAAATAAAAGTACAAATAAAAAAAAAAGTACATGATATTAAAAACATTACCCTCCTTAAGGGCTCCGCCGCAGTCGGGTGAAAAGAGAAGTTTCCCTAAGAGTGTACCTAATTACGTGATGTAATGAAAATGAGCTGTACTAATTGACTCCAAAGTAGAACTAGAAGTGTGCAGAGGATCGCACAAGATTCGGAAACGAGAAATCCAGAGCAAAAACTAAGCTTTTCCGTACCATTAATGCATAAGTGTATTTTTTGCTAATATTTAATCTACACCCTAGCATCAATATTTGCAATAACAAAAATATTTATATCTCATTACCCCATAATAACAGCCATACAAAATCGTTCACAGAATAATCCGTGATCGACCACCACTATTTATCAAGGAGCCGGTTCATTCAACTTTGACATTTAAGTCCCACGCCATAAACGTCACACTACTAGAAAACGGAATTAAATGACACGTGGCGGTCCTTATGACCATGTTTGATAATCCTTGGTTCCGCAACATGTAACGGCTAGGATCGACGATCGACGGTTTTGCATCGTCATAAAAACTCCGCGGCGGGCATTCGGTCGCTGTAGTAAACTCACTCATTTCAGCTATATTTTCGTGTATTTTCGATGCGGCATCGTGTTTTGGCGAGTAATATTTCTGTCAAAATCGAACCATTTATTTCAAGTAGGCCATTAAAAGGCACTTTTGAATGTCAAAATTTACCAGAAAATAAAATTCATTCCAATTACTCCTTCCAAAAGGTAGTTTCTTATGGAGAAGTCAGTTGTCAAACAAATTTCGAAAAGTGATTAAATCGCTGGTCGCCAAAGCTAAAAGCAGCATGTCTGCTAATATAAGGCCCAAAACGATTCGCAGTAAGCCGATGGTCTGACCTACTTCAGTCGGTGGGTACGTGGGCCGGTGAGCTGTGACTTTGCGAGGTCGTTGATCTGAGCACGGCCTTACGAATGCATTACTAAAGAAAGAATCGATAGCTTGTTTCATTTTAAATATGACTTGCCAAGTTCGCGAGTTATGATGGTTCTTTATAATTTGTTTTGTTTGTATTCTTGTAATGATATTCGTTCACATGTAGGGAGGCACTCTGAATATTGTAATTATTAGTCCTTATAATTGTTTAAATATGGGCTAAGGATGTATTCGATTCATATTTATAAAAAAAACAAGCTGCAAGTGTTACCGTTATTAAAACTGCATTCATCATTTATTTCTTAATTGCATTGGCAATTAATTCATGTAAATATAAAAACTTTTTTTTAGAAGTACCACAAGGCTTATAATGTTTATTTATTGACTATCAATTAAAGAGTCAAATATTTTTAGATGTTATTTATGAAACTATCGCTATATTTAGTAGCACAACCGACAAATTTTATTTCACGAATGGTCTAGAACATTATCGGGAAAATGTAGGCATTTAAATAGTCCCTATTTATTTAATTCATATTATTAATTAGAGGAGTCATCTCTCCAAAAACGATAATTTATGCATAAAAAACTCAACAGGTATTGTGAGATTTCGGTATTCCTTGTTATTCGGCTCGTAGCGCGTCGTAGCGCGCAGGCGTCTACGAAGCTACGTCCGGCCGCTACGTAGCACCATTATTGCACTTTTCCAAACCACAAAGCCACTGTTTACATTACACTTCACCACAAAACCATTTATTACGTCATCGAAGGAACTGATTTTAATTTATTATTATGAATATAATTAACACATTTCTTAAGATATTGCAAGTCAGTGGGATGTCAAGGACAAAAGTTCGAACAGTACAAAGGGCTTACTCACCATAGTCGGCAGGCAGGTCCTGAGTTTAAACAAGATCTGACGCTGCTCCGACTCTTTATCGAAGATATGGAGCCTGGGACCGCTCTTCAGGGAGCACAGCCGACACAGGTCGGTGAACGCCGTGAAGTTGAGGTCCTCGGGCTCGGTCATCGCGAAGCACCTGATGAGGAGGTCAAGGAGGCAGGAGTTGTCCATGTATACGGCGGTGGTTCTCGGGTGGCGGGAGACAGGGTCAGCGTCGCATGTCGCGGGTGCAGGCTCGGGGAGGCGTCGCTCCGCCGCTGCGTCCGGGGGGCACTGGGGCCCGCGCGCGGCCCCTACGCCCCCGGGCCCTCGCCCCCTCGCGCCCCCGCGCCGCACGCAGCCCCGCGCCCCCTCCGCACTCGGGGTGGCGTCCGCGGAAAACGCCAGTTTTCCCGTTTAGAGTCTCAGAATGTCTGTTTATCAATATGCAATTGATTTTATTGTTTGTTTGTGTTGGAATTGTCTGTCTTTATACATAGTTGGGACGGGTTTAGATGGCTATGTAAATGGGGATAGTGTGTAGGTAGTTAATGTAGTTCACACAGCTATATTTATAGTAAGAATAACTAGAACACGTTCTAGAGTAAGTCAAATGCAAGCATAATTTTTTTGCCACATATTTATTTTCAATTTGTCAATTTTTTTTCAGATTTTCTTTAAGCTCTTCTCAAACTTCTCAAACAAATCAGTATAAACTACACATAATCTACCCAGTATATAAACACATAATTTCCATACTTCCTACATAACAAATCGCTTTCAAAATTTCTCAAAAAACATTTTCAGCAACAAACAACTAAAGCATGTACACGACCTTATTAACATATTCACGATCCATTAACATAATATTAAGGCCTACGTCAACCAGAATAACTTGATACGCGGCTAAATACTGAACTACATTTGTGTACTGAATTTGACATTTGTCTTGACAAACAGCGCTACTCTAAAGTGTCAAGACATATTGGTCACGTGGACATCCAAGATCCGACCTCTTTTCACGACCTACAAACTTCAAGAGTGCTGTCATTATTAATTATAATTTTATGAAAACAACACAGAAATAAAATTATAATAATGTCTAATGTATCCTCGGTCACTGATGCGGATTATCAAACATATTCGGAGCGCACCTTGGCTATCATCAAGCCGGAGGCGTATGAAGATGCTGAGGCGATTGAGAACACCATTCTAGATCATGGTTTTAATATCCTTGCGGTGAGTACTTTTTGCAGTTGCAGTTAGCAGTGGTGGCTCAGTGGTAACGACCACGACTGACGAGTTATAGGTCGGTCGGTCGGTTGTAGGTTACGGTCGTAGGTTCGAACCCGACAGGCGTTCAATGAGTAAATTATTTCAACACCACGGCCATCTAAATGAACAAGGAAAACATCGTGAGGAAACTGGCATGCCCTAGAATCAAAAATTCGAAGACATGTGACATCTACCAACCCGCACTGGGCCTGCGTGGTGGATTACGGCCTACTCTCTCTTACGGAGAGGAGGCCTGTGTCCCAGCAGTGGGAACATTATGGGTTGATTATGCTAATGCTAGTACTTTTTTGGTACTTTATCATCGCTGAATTTGACGTTCAAAAGTGCCTTTTATGTGCCTATTTGAAATAAATAATTTGACTTTGACTTTGCTGTCTCAGCCAATAGACGTTCACTACAGATCCCACAAGCATCAGTACGACGACCGGCGGTCCTACGCTGTGTCCAGCGTTACTATGCACAACAATGTTTTATAAAATTACATAATAATATCTGAATAAATTTTGGTAAATTAATCTAAGCTTTTGCTGCTAGTTGCAAGCTGCGGTAATAATGGAAACTACAAGTATAAGTAAGTGTATAGGTAAGGTAGATTCTCGCGCTTGTGACTTGGTGGCTTGTGGATAGCCGTATTCCGTAATTGTTAATCATAAAACGTTGTACCATAAAAAGTTTTCTAATTTCTGTGTAAAATGTGACTGAAAGAACCCGCAAACTTTGGTCCTCTTCAAATAACTAGACACACTATGTTTGCACTAGACTTTATATACCACGCGCCCTATAGTTGTTGCTAGGGGAGATAAATCTCGTAGACGCCTACGATCACGCTACGAGAATGCACGTAGCAGTTAAGACTCGCCTACGCAACTTAGGTTAGTGCTTAAGACGCTGACAACAGCTAAAGCGCGGTCACTGTCGTACTGCATAGAAAAGAAAGAGAAGCGCGATGACACAATGCTTGTATTAATTTATTGCAAAATTTGAAGCAATTATCTATTTTCTCAAAAATGAGTTGAGAAATCGAAAATAAAAAACTTAAGACGTTCTTGTTATTAATTAATACGTTAATATTTAATACAGATATTTTGGATTGGAACTCAAGGTAAAAGGTTAGTATACTGTTAAATTAATTTAGTATCGAGTTTCTTTTTCAATACGTGTTTTGGTAACAGCCAAGTTCTGTGAAATATGTTCAAGATCAAAATATATTTTTTTCGCTATCGCGATCGTTTCTTACATATCATTGTACGGCACCCTCACTACGCGAGTTCACTCGCACTTGTCCGGTTTTTTGTTTTCTTTCTGCTCTGGACACTTTTAACGTGCATATCTTTCTACATCGTTCTCACTACATGTACCTATAATTTCAACATGGATGATCTAACCAATATTTTATCACAATATATTGATTTAAAAGAATGACCATGGAGTTTGTTGCTCATTCTTCTCCATAGCAACCTACTACGCTTTGTAAAACGGAATTCAGCATTTGTGATCGCGTCTATAAATCTGATGAAAGCTAATCTTACTAAGTATCAAATAATTCAATCAAAACAATAACGTAGACATTATAATGGAAGCTTTATCTTGGCAATAATCTTGTTGCTCTATTATACAAACTAACGATTTGTATAGAATCAAGTTTTTCTAACTAAACAGGGTGTGCTGCTGGGGAGTCTGTTGCGCTACTTCTTCTTCCCAGCTAAAGCACTAGGAAGTGGTGAAGGGCGGGCGTTTTTGGGGTATTATATTATTTTGACGTTCGAAACGTGCTGATTCTCAGCCTAGTTTGAATAAATTACTTTTGATTTGATTTGAATTATCAAACACTGTCGCGACGCACGCGCGAGTGCTATAATGACGACTTATTGTCTAAGCTTATGTAGGGTAGCAATTATTTAAATTAAACTCAGCAATTGATACATAAACCGATATGGAAAGTTCTTTTATATGACTTCAGCATTCATACACATTTGGATGTAGATAAAATGTGTGATACGTACCTATAAAAGGCCACACGGCAGTGGAAACATTTTGACCTTGAGCTGGCCTAGCGTGGTACGGAATTATACACATTCGGATGTAGATAAAATGTGTGATACGTACCTATAACAGGCCACACGGCAGTGGAAACATTTTGACCTTGAGCTGGCCTAGCGTGGTACGGAATTATACACATCCGGATGTAGATAAAATGTGTGATACGTACCTATAACAGGCCACACGGCAGTGGAAACATTTTGACCTTGAGCTGGTTTAGCGTGGTACGGAATTATACACATTCGGATGTGGATAAAATGTGTGATACGTACCTATAACAGGCCACACGGCAGTGGAAACATTTTGACCTTGAGCTGGCCTAGCGTGGTACGGAATTATAAACATTCAGATGTAGATAAAATGTGTGATACGTACCTATAACAGGCCACACGGCAGTGGAAATATTTTGACCTTGAGCTGGCCTAGCGTGGTACGGAATTATACACATTCGGATGTAGATAAAATGTGTGATACGTACCTTTAACAGGCCACACGGCAGTGGAAACATTTTGACCTTGAGCTGGCCTAGCGTGGTACGGAATTTCAACAGAATAAGAGGTCAGCTTATATTGGTTTTGTTACACTGACGTGTGAAAAATGTGTACGGTATAGGCACATTACAAGCACCGTAACAATTTTTTTGAATATTATTACAGTACTAGCTGATCCGACTTATATTCGATATTCGACTGATACGTCCATTAAATAAAAAAGCCATAAAAAAGCACTTTCAGTTTTTCCCGAATTTACCAATATTCCAGGTAACTTTAAAATTTTTCTTTCCCTATCAAAACAAACTTTAAAAAAATAACCAAATCGGTTCAGCCGTTCTCAAGTGATGTGCTTACCAACGAACAAAGCAATTACACTTTTTAATGATATAGATTCACAATATTATTACACTATTCACAACAAGCTACCTTTCAGCTTCCACCATAGCACATCGGCCTTTCTAGGCCACTAAGCAGACGGATGGGTGAGCGTCGTAACATTATTAATAGACAGGAGGGTTCCTGCCCATCCCCGCAGTCGCTTCAAACGACACCCGCCGGCAGCGGTGGGGGATTTTGTATTTACGGTGCCCTATTTCCGTTTGAACAGGTTTTTTTCGACTCATAAGTTCGCAGATTTAATCATCAAAAATGTTACTTTAAAAAATGATTTTCGAAAAACAAAATGAAAAGTAAAGACACTTGTAACTAAGTTTAAAAAATGGGCCTACTACCTACCTACCTACCTTGCATTATTAAATATACGCTTTTTAAACTCCACTGAAAATCTTTTAAATAATTAACTGCATCCACTGACGAAGATTATCCCCTAATGGCTAAACTTCACAGGGGTTGTAAAGTATGCAAAGTAAATATCGACGGCGACGCGGCAATGTTCTTCTTCGTTGTTAGAAAATGTCTACCTATGAACTCTGTCCGGAAAGGTTAAGTAAGTTAAGGTCATTTAAATAAAAGTAAAAAAAAAAAACTGAATTCCATAAAGGATTCATTTCTGAGAGAGTGGTGGCCCAGTGGTAACGGCCGCGACTTACGAGTTGTAGGTCGTAGGTTCGAACCCAAAGAGGCGCTTTACTTTGTGTAAATTATTTCATCACCACTGCTCTGAAAACGGTGAAGGAAAACATCGTGAGGAAACCGGCATGTCCTAGAACCAAAAATTGTAAGACATGTGCCATCTACCAACACGCACTGGGCCCGCGTGGTGGATTACGGTCCACTCCCTCTCACAGAGAGGAGGCCTGTGTCCCAGCAGTGGGAACAATATAGGCTGATTATGTATGTATGTATTCATTTCTGAACCATGAAAGTTCAGGATCAATTCACCTAAAGTGATTTTGATTGATATGATTTATTAAATAAGAGTTCCGTAGTCAACAAGGAACCCTTATAGTTTCGCAATGTCCGGCTATCTGTCCCAGAACTAGAAAGCTGTAATTTGGCATGGTTATACATATTAATCACGCCGACAAAGTGGTAAGATAATTACCAAAATTGTATTGTTAATTATATATTATTGTTGCACGTAATTGCCTAATAGTGTTGTGATACACTCAAAACTTGAGATTTGCATGCCTCAAGGCGTAATATGGTTGAACTATACTCTATTTTTAACAACTTCATGTAATTATCCATGTTAGCAAATAAATGATATTTGAATTATGAATTTGAATTTTGAAAATAAAATCTTGTAAAAAAAAAATTGCACGTAATGTGGGGATGATATTCTTTTTCTTGTCTATCCGATGGTGTGGGGTATCGTTGGGGGGGCGTTTAAAAATATTGCGGGTCTGTGAACACCATTTTTCGATTCAGGGATCCGTTTGCGTAATAAAAAGCTAAAGTACTATGTTTTGTAAGAGTCGAGTGTCCCCTACCAGCTAAATGGTTGTTTTTGGATATGTTCAGACCTCGCTAGCCGCGTGCCGCAGGCGTCGGAAGGGTTGTGTTGTGTACGATATTCAAACTCATAGGTATCGACATTTAGCAAGAATATAGTGGAAGAGGGACCTTAGTTATCAACAAAAAATATTTTCGTACAGGTTTTTTTGCTACAGTGATAGTTAACTAGGTACTTCATCACTACAGAACCTAAATATAAGCGATGATGCGATGGACGATCGCTATACATAATCATAAATATTATATATACTATATTAAATTAAGTATATGTTCCCTCGTATACGACTCTCCCTTTTCCAACACTTAGTTATTGTATCGTAACTTGAAACAGCTAACAACACATACTTATTTATCAGAGAGCTGGTCAAGTTCGAGTCTAGTTTACAAATTTTCAACCACTTTATACGGTAGACGATGATTTTGAATAGGTAGGCAGTGTTTTTCTAATATTTATGTAGGTACTTAGAAAATACCCATTTCATAGCCATATTTCGCAAATACGCTCCTTCACATTTCGCATTCTTTCGTCGTCCGGCCATCCCCTCATGTCCGAATTGAACTAGCCGCGTGCCGCGGGCATTGCAAGGATTGCCCGTGATATGCAAAACTCGTATCGACATTAACAGAGTTGAAGAGGGGCGCCTTCATTATTCCGCGTCACATGCAACCCTCTTTAGAAATAGGGATGACACGCTTTGGTTGTTGAGAATTATTATTCGGGTGTTGCGATTTTGTGGTGGATTACTTTGTTATAGAGAATGGGTGGGCAAGGTAAAAGTGTTAAAGATAACAATTTTACACAAAAAAAAAACAAAACAGTAGATTAAAATATTATTATTATAAAGATACAAGAATAATATTTTAACTAGTTACATAACGTAACTTTAGTTTAAAAATAAAACAGTAGATGTTTTATTTTATTTTACATGGTTGTACGTACACTATATGATCTTCTTATACCAAACTACGAGTATTTAATTAATAGAAAATAGTACAAATATTTTTCAACACAAGTCCTACCTTATTAATAAAAATGACAACGATGACTACCTACTGTATATTTTACTGTCTAAAATTGCACCTGTTGGGTTTGGTAAGTACTTAGGTCGTATTCTGACGTAGCCGCGTGGGTTGCAAATAGGATCTCTGTAGATTTTATAGCTAAATTCCATGACTTGTGTAATCCAATTATTTTTCCCAGTTGCAAGTTGGTACGAAACATTGCCAAGAAAACCAGATTTATATTAAAAACCGACCAAGTGCGTGTAGGACCACGCACAATGAAGGATTGCATAGTTGGAATGAATTTATCCCAAAAACAAACTTAACATTACAATGATAAGTTTGTTTTTGGGATAAATTCATTCCGTCTGGTTTTCTTGACAATGTTTCGTACCAACAGGGAAAAGTAATTGGATTACACAAGTCATAGAATTTAGCTATAAAATCTATAGAGAAGTTGAAAAACGTGTTCTCCCATACATCGATATTACGTCACGGTCAATTCTCCAACTGCAAATTTAAGTTGGTCGATTATTAATCGTTAACTTGTAAAGCCTATTTAGCTTCCCTTAATTAGTTTTCCTTTTCATTTCATCATATGTACTACTGTCATGATTTTTTTCACATCTCCATAAACAACCATTTAGCTGGAAGGGGGAGGGGGGACACTTGACTCTAACAAAAACGCGCAAACGGATCCTTGAATCAAAAAGTTGTGTTCACAAACCCGCAATATTTTTGAACGGCCTATCCAACGATACCCTTCACTATGGGATAGACGAGAAAAAATATCATCCCCACGTTACGTGCTAGAGGTACATTAAAAAAAAATTTTCAAGATTTAATTTTACCACTTTGTCGGCGTGATTAATATCTATGCCCAATTACAGCTTTCTAGTCAAAATCAAAATCAAAATATTTTTATTTCACATAAACCTACATGGGCATTTATGAAACATCAGAAGCTAGGTGCACGGTTCCAATGGGTCGTTTCCTATGTAGAAGAGCCGGCAAGAAACTCCACGGTTACTCTTTTAAAAATAATTGGCTTTTACAATGTGTTTCAAATTACAGTGTTAATAGGTATGGGAGGACAGTGTAGGCCTGTCGAGACGTACCAGGTACTTAACAAAAAAAAAAAGAAAAAGGTCTACAAAATATCTATTCTATTACAACGCCTACAACGTTCTCACATTCACAAGGTACACACAAATCTGTGTAAAATATTAATAAAATAATAAAAATAAAAACCCATTTAAGCCAAATGAAGTTTGCCATTACAAGTCTGAAATCAAAATTTTAGGTATATAATGTCAAACAGTGAAAATAATATGTCAAAAAGAAAATTTGTATAAAAAATAATAATAATAAACATCGTAATTTGGGAGCAGTTAATAGACATTTACATAGTTATGCCGTTTATGTGGTACCAGGGAAGCCACATGTGCAGAAGGAATTATTGCCAAACTTCCTTGTCTTCAACGTAGTCTTTAATCTTATAATATGCGTTTTTGGTAAGGACACGTTTGATGTGGGTTTTGAACTTTCCATCGCTAAGTTCTGTAACTGACTTTGGCAACTTGTTATAAAAGCGGATACTGTTGATAAAAAATGATTTGCTTGTTTTTGTTAATCTAAATTTGGGTATCACAATTTCATGTTTACTACGTGTATTTATATTATGGAAATCACTTCTTGTTTTGAAAAGACATAAGTTTTAGCGAACATACAAAATACTTTCTAAGATATAAAGAGAAGGCAGAGTTAGTATATTAATTTCTTTGAATTTGTTTCTAAGGGACTCACGAGGACCCATTCTATAGACTGCGCGGACTGCCCTCTTTTGTAAAATAAAAATTGAATCTACATCAGCTGCCGATCCCTACAGCAGAACGCCATAAGACATAATACTGTGGAAATAAGCAAAATATACTAACCTAGCTGTGGCTATATCAGTCAACTGTCTAATTTTTCTTACTGCATTATGCAGCTGAACTTAATCTACCTGAAAGAGCTCTAATGTGGGCTCCCCATTGCAACTTCGAATCTAGAGTAAAAATAGTACTAAGCGTCTCTGAGCTAAAGCCACAGACAGACAGACAGACGGACATGGCGAAACTATAAGGGTTCCTTGTTTACTACGGAACCCTAAAAATTAAGAAAGTAATAATAATTTATAGCCGAGTGTTTGACAACCCTACGTCAACGACAGATCTTTGAGCCCCAGCTCTCATGACGGTCACCGCTGTTATCTATGGAAACCATAGAAAAAAACTAATTACAAATCCCCATTGACGTTTGAAGGGGACGTTTACTATCGCACATGATAATAATTGCTATTTGCATTCGTTCCGTTTTATTTTGTATTCAGTTTAAATGTGTCTAGAAAATATAAATATACTGACATTTAAATAACAGCTTTACTTGTCTTGCCTATGGACTTTATTGTCTGAAATATTTTTTTTTTTATTTTAATAAACAAAAAAAAAATATAAAAAATATAATAATAAATATGAATAAATATTTTTATTTTTTATTTTTTTAGGCGTGAACGCCAGCATCCGGATACCTAAGTTCTGTCTGTTCTGTCGCGTGATACACCATTGGTATGCACCACGTATCACGCGACATTTCACAAGTTAATATTTGAATATAAAACAATTAAAAACATTTGTTATTTTTTTAATTAGTATAAAGCCGTCGAGAGGTGTCGTGGGACACCCGGTTGGAATACCTTTCGCTTTTGCACACTTGGCGAATTAGGGTTGGCCTGAAAAAAGTGTAACATTATGAGTTATGACCGTTACGACGCTTTTGTTACGGAGCAAAAGTGTCGTGACGGTCCAAATGTTTCACTCGCTTTCATTCGCCAAGTGTGTAGTGTATAACGTGCGATAAGGAACTTTGTTCCAAAAATGGTAGCCCACCGGTAACGAGATTCTGGAACAGGGTTTTTAGGGTTCCGTAATAAACAAGGAACCCTTATAGTTTCGCCATGTCCGTCTGTCTGTCTGTCCCCGCTGTAGCTCAGAGACGCTTAGTTTTAGAAAGCTGTAATTTGGCATAGGTATACATATTAAACAATCAAATCTTGAGAATTGACCGTGACGTACATATATGAATACAGGAGAACATGTTTTTGAACTACAATGTTTAGTTTGTTTTTGAAATAAATTCATCCCAAGTAATCCCAACTACGGAACCCTTCATTGTGCGTGGTCCGACATGCACTTGGCCCGTTTTTTTTAATTATTTCAAAGACTCCTTGCATTTGTAATTCTGTGTATTCTTTAGATCCGTCATATTTAATTAATCTCCCCCAAACTATATGTGACGTACCCCTAGCTTAAAGATAACCTCTGCGTAGCAACAGTGTAGCGATTTGAAAGAAATTGAGCCGCTACGTCGTAGCCTCGTAGGCTACTACGCGCTACGATCTCGAAGTCTTCAGTTCATTATAAACCTTAACACTCAAGCATAAAGTTTAATTACGATTCCAAAATATTTATATTTAAGTCCTTCTGTCATCGGAGAAAGCTTAGCTTAAAAATAAAAAGTCATTTTTATAATAAGTACAAAAATATTTATTCTAAAATGAAACTTAAAACAATCAAATAAGGTTAAAAACATTTTGTTAACAATTTCTCGCTTACTCTATTTGAAACTAGACGTAATTCTTGGTATTACATTACAATGCTCAGAACACAGTAAGAATTGAAAGACGTAGAGTAGCAGAATAAAAATATATTTTTTTAGGCAAAGGTTCGTTTTAGCAAATATTTTTGACCGATTTTAATAATTTATGATGACAACTATTTTAATAATTTATGATAATAACCTGC
Organism: Atethmia centrago; assembly: GCA_905333075.3. Lineage (NCBI taxonomy): Eukaryota > Metazoa > Arthropoda > Insecta > Lepidoptera > Noctuidae > Atethmia > Atethmia centrago. The sequence goes on from HG995377.1 coordinate 9,827,577, forward strand.
AATTTGGGAACAGCTGTTTTTAGTACACCTTTGCGTGTTTCCACTTATGTCCAATATATCAAAATGAATCGAACATAAAGTCGAATTTTTATAAGGCTTGTATAATTCTTCTCCTCTTTCTTTCGCGACAATAGATACCCATTCTGCACAGCGAAATGGGTCGCTAGAAAATCTACAAACAAAAATCAAAACATACATTTTCACAAAAAAAAAAAAAACATAACATAACAATACTACTCCATGCACTCCCTTTTCTAGAATAGTCGATGTTTGTTACAATAGTTGGCGCGTTGTATCAAACATTGGTCTAACAATCATAATATTTGGTAAATGACTTATATTTACTATTTAATTCAGTTATTATTTTATGATAAATACATATTGATATAAAATTACCGAAAAAAAGATATTTCTTCCAAAATCTTGGTGTTACGGTGATTATTTACACAATTTTTGAACGCGCACTGCGGCATTTTGACGTCTTGACGTTGGCTATGATTGGACCATACTAATTTGAAATAAGACCACAAAAGTATTTGTGCTCTTATTTTTCGGGCCGTTTTTGAAGCGCTTATCGGGAATCTAGTACTATTATTGATCGAAGGTTGAGGCAATTATAATTTTAATTAACTTCAACTTAATTTCATCCAATTTCATTATTAGCCTAACGAACATTCGAATTATTTCGGTACGCTTTATATTCCTACTTTACTTGTTAAAGTTATTTTAATTATTTATAACCTAACTATAGTTAAAAGATCTCAAAGTAACAAATCTAATCCATATACATATACCTAGTAAGCGACCATTTTTCGCACGCGTTCTGTACCTAGGCGTGTACCATTTATTACCCCCTAGTTATTTCCAACACCTTGTTGTTACATATATCTATTCCTGCCTCAACTAAGTTCGATTTCTGCGATCCCCTTTGGTTAGAAAACAAAATGTTTTGTCAGGATTTGTGGCCATGATTACTTACGAATACATACTACTATAATATATACTACGGCCCACAAACAAACTCTATCTACTTTTGGTTTCGGAGCGTGAGAAACCTTTTCTAATAGTAAACTTTGTACTCAGGATTTTTACTGAGGATAAAAAAATGAAAATACGTACTGCCGATTTGGAGGCGAGTTTTATTCTGTCTTACAATGCGTTACATGGCTCATCCGGTGGGCACAGACCGCTGAGCTTGCAAACAATATCTAGTTGCTAGAATGGAGACATATATGTACTTAGCTTAATCTAGAGCAGACGGGTGAGGTGTATCTATAACTCCTCCGACCCTAAGAGCGAAATTATCGGAAGATTCGATTTGAGAGTCCTTCCGACAATTTTGCCAATACAATAAACATTTTGGCGATTTTAGCCAAGTTATATAAACCAAAAATGTAAGAAAACTAAAAATTACTAAACCTAAAGTGACGTATTCTAAATTATCACTGAAGTTAAAGTCTTTCTTTTCATTCAAAACACCTTCGATCACTTCACTATGCTTTAACGAAAAGGCCATATATTTCACTTCGTCTAAACTTATTCCTTTCATATTAACTACACTTGATTTGGAGAGAGTGACATTCACGTGCAACTGGGGTAACGTGACAATGGGAATCTTCTCCACATCTTCCAACTCCACAAAAATACGACGGTGAAGGTGAATTCCATAGATTTGCAGGTCACAAGGCTCATCAATTGTCACCAGGTAAGTGCCGAATATAAGTTGTTTACTGATCTCTTCATCGCATTGCTTAGTCAGTGTTGTTCTCAATCTGCTATAGAGGAGCCAGCTAGCTGCGTTGACTTGCTGGACCCTGACCTTCTCAATTTGGATTTCATGTTGTTTACAGGGAGTATGGTCGTCTTTGAATTTCATCAACTGTTCTACACAGGTAAGTTCATAATATAAGGCTTGATTATCGGCAGTGCATAAGAACTGATCGCCAGTAGAGAGTGGTCGACATGGTTTTATTAGCGGTAAGTATTTCATTCCTTTCGCCAGTAGGTACGGGTATTTGGGAATAATAGCTAAGGTTTTATTTTCAGATTCGTGAAACATTGGTAAGGAATATAACTTAAAATAGTTATATGATGAGTTATCCGTAAGTGGAATTTCCAATATAAATGTTATCTGATTATTTTTAATAAATGATTTTACACAAATGGTCTCCTCTATTTTCAATAAATTTGTTTCTAGTGGAGGATACACTAAGTTTCCAGAGTTAGAAATTAATTCTAAATGATACAATAATTCTGTAGAGTTCACAATTGATTGATGTAGTATCGATAATTTACTTAACGCTAATGCTGTTTCGATTTCACTTAGTCTAGCAAAGATAGTACGAAAACTACTCGTGAATACAGAAAATAATCCCGTAAAGTAAGTTAAGAAAATCCAATTGTTTTGCTTAGCAGATAAATCTTTCAAAAGTAGTTCAATCTTTGTTAGGCGATTATGAAAGTTTACAGTATTCTGATTTATTGTTTCAGTTGCATTAATGAAACTATCAAACATCTTGGAGACTATTGTTAATTTTTTTGAAGTAATTATTTGATTATGATTTAACTTGGAAATAAGTTCTCCGTATCTAACGGCGTCATCGTGATCTAGGTTACCAGTTATTAATTTTATAATAGAACCCAATGGATTTATAAGTCCTCTTTTAGAACGTTTCTGCGGAACTAGTTGTCGGTATTTTTCTACAGTTATATCGCGTATAAACTCTGTATGTATTTTCATACTAGTAAATTCTTGAGAATATGATGCATTCCAATCGATAAGTTTACACATTTGTTGGTAGTTGCTGGATATGTAATTAAAATCATTATAAATCTGTTCTAAACTTATGAGTTTGATTATAGTCCAGTGATCAGTTTGAATGTGTGCTACACCTTCTTTTACCGGGAAGATACCTGGGTTTCCTTCAAGATTTTGCAGATGAAGGGCCAGCGTGGGCATCACTACCAACAGGATGCCGCACCACCTGCGGAGGGCGTTTTACATTTTTAATAGGGGTTTTAGTAAATATTTCTCCTATTTGTATTGGTAAAATATTTCTTTCAGCTGGACCTATTACTTTTGCTTTAACGTATCTTGGTTTGTCTTTACTTTTACGCTTGTTCACGTCTTTCGCAAAAATAATTTCACCTTCATTAAACTCAACTTCAGATTCACCGACTTTTCTTTCCCTATGCCTTTCTTTTATTTCTACCATTTTATCTGTCAAATTTTTATACATAACTCTGGTTCGTTTTGCATGATCCTTAACCATTTTCTGGAAATATTGTTTTTCTAACTCTATGCTATACGGGTTATTTGTATCAGTATGCCCGAAAACAACTTCGAATGGAGTGAGTTCGGTAACAGAGTGAATGGAATGGTTATATGCCATAACCGAGTACATCATTACAGATGCCGCATCGGTACATCGTTTTTCATACTTCGCTAATCGGTATATTTCAATTATGGTGGAGTGAAATCGTTCTATCAGACCCATTGAGTTGGGGTTATTAGGTGTGCCAATATGAAGTTCGACTTTATGTAAGCTTAAAAATTCCTTCATCAACTCGTTATTGAACTCAGACCCTGGATCGGAACTTATCTTTTTAGGAACGCCGTAGTATGAAAAATATTTCATTAGAGCACGGACAACTTCTGGAGTAGATTTGTTCTGAATTTCGATAGCCTGACCTAACTTACTAAAAGCATCTATAAGGGTTAGATAAGTTTTACCTTCAATACTAAAGAGATCTATAAATAGTTCCTGAAAAGGAGCATTCTGTGTTTGTGTCAGCTGTAATTTAGGTTTAATGGGCTTTCTATCATATTTCATTTTCTGGCATGCCTCGCAAGTATTTATAACTGCCGCTACTGTCTGCTGCATTCTATCCCAATAATAATTCCTACGAAGTCTAACTAAGGTCTCTTTAATGCCGCGATGACACGTGTTTCCTTCATGATGTTTAAATATTATAGTTTTCTGTTCTCCTTCATCTTCTACATAAATTACTCGCTCTGTGCATTCATAAAAATTTATCAAATCTTTCCTAAAAAGCTGAATTATTATATTACCAAATAACTTACGATGTTCATTTTCTTCAAAATAAATGAAATACTTCAATTTTGGTTTAATGTATTGTTTCAAAAATTCTTTTATCAATCCCGCGTTATCTGTTGGTAAAAAAACTTCTAATATTTTCTGTTTATCACGACAGAGATTCTTCACTTGCATTTCATTTTTGAGCCATGAAAACACTAAAATTTGATTTGGCTTAGTGTCTATAGCTTCGTGTAAAATTGGTATTCCAGTGGACTCGTTTAAGGCAGAATGAATTGTATCTGATTTACTAGATTCAGGAACAGGGTATTCGTTAACGTTTTCGTCTGTAAAGTCTATAGAACTAGCAGTTGCCGTTCGACTTGTGTCTGATATTGTTATAGTTGATGAATTGCTGCGTTGTCTCTTCTTTTCCGCTGTGGAGTTTTCTATAAGTACACTATCTAGGTATTCCGTATCTTTTTCACCAACGTTAACTGCAAGTGATTCATTATCGTCATTAGATTCTAAAGCATACATTTTAATTCTAGAAAAGGCGTCGGCATTGGTATTTTGTTTGCCATTTTTGTAAATCAATTCAAAGTCATAGTCTTGTAAACGGAGTCCCCAACGTGTAAGTTTACTACTTGGATCTTTCAGAGATCTAAGCCATACTAAATGACGGTGGTCGGTGTATATGTAAAACTTTCGACCGTATAAGTATGGTCTGAAATGTTTTACTGCCCAGATTATAGCAAGCAATTCCCGTTCGATTGTGCTATACCGTGATTCGGTATCGCTAAGAGTGCGACTAGCGTAAGCAATAGGTTTGTCACTGCCAATTTGTCCTTGTGACAAAACTGCACCCAAAGCTACGTTTGACGCATCAGTCGTAAGTATGAAAGGTTTGTCGTAGTCAGGGTATTGCAAAAGAGGGGCATGTGTCAAGAGTTCTTTGCATTTGTTAAATGCGTCAATGTATTTCTGGTCTATTATAATTTTGTTACGCCTTTTCAAACAAGATGTCAATGGTTGGGTAATTTTAAGTCTTTGATAAAACGTCGGTAGTATCCTACTAGTCCAAGGAAACTTTTAATCTCAGTCGTAGTTTTTGGTAGGGGATAGTTCAATACAGCCGTAATTTTGTCGTCATTGGGTTTTAGTCCTTCTTTGGTAATTGTGTGTCCAAGGTAAAGTACTTCCTTGCGTAAAAACTCTGATTTGTCTAATTGAATTTTCATGTTAGTGGCCCTAATTCTGTCAAAAACAGTCCGTAAATTCTGTATCATATTATCAAGGCTATTTCCATAAACGATAATGTCATCTAAGTACACCATACAGTGTAGTCCTTGTAGTCCACGTAAAACGTTATCCATGGTCCTCTGGAATGTGGCTGGGGCAGTTTTTAACCCAAACGGCATTCTGAGGAACTCGAAATGTCCATTTTGAGTTGAAAAAGCTGTCTTCTGTCTGTCCTTCTCTTCTAACTCTATCTGGTGGTATCCACTTGCTAAATCAAGCGTAGTATAGTAAGTGCTCTTTCCTAACTTGTCAAAAAGGTCATGAATGTTTGGTAGGGGGTATTTGTCATCAATAGTAATTTCATTCAATCTTCTGAAGTCAATCACCATCCTGTATTTAACTTCACCAGATGCGTCCATCTTCTTAGGTACCAGGTGAACGGGGGCATTCCAAGGAGAATGGGACTCTCGTATTACATTGTCTTCTATTAATTGGTCAACTTGTCTGTTGATTTCATTTTGAACAAACGGAGCCTGTCTATAAGGTTTCACATATATGGGGTCTTCGTTTTTAGTCCTTATGTGATGCTTTACCGAATTAGTAAACGTCAAGGGAATTTGGTCACAGTAAAATATGTCCTTGAATTCCTTGCATAGTCTATAAATCTTTTCATGTTCTTCTTCATTGGTATGGTCAAGTCTGAGTTTACTCAAATTGTCCTCAAGTAATTTGTCTGTCTCTATGTCAGTATTATTTTTTGTAAAATTTATATTACATTCGTTATTTTCATATTTATTCACTGTAAAGGGTTGTTTTATATTAAGACGTTTTGGACTATCTGAAGTATTTTGGATAACTGTATATGCGTATCCATTTACGCAATTTATTATAGCGCTGGGCATACGCAGACCATTCTTGAATCCTTGAAAATCAAGAATAGCATCGCCTGAATGTTCTGTTCGTGACGGTATATCAATTATATAATTCAAGTTATTATTAATTATTGGAATACAAGTAGTGTTAGTTGTTAATACTTGGTTCTTTAAATCAATTACTGCGTCTAATTGTAATAAAAGGTCATTACCAATAAGTCCGTCATATCGTGCGTCAACGTCATACAAATAGAATTTATGCCACGCGCTGGTTACAAAAGTAGGTAAGGGAGGGATTTCCATTACTTCATCGTGTCTACTAGAAGCATGGGTGCTTATCACTTGAAAAGTTTCTTTCCTAATATATCCACTGAAGTATTCATAAGCTTTTTGAGGACTAATGAACGATCTCATGCTGCCAGTGTCAATCATCATTTTTGCGTCTATTTCTTCTAAATAAATGTAGGGAAGTTTTAAATTAGGATCGCAATTTAGTTCTAAGACTTATTGTCGTTCATCGAGGCATTTTCCTGAAAATCCGCATTCTGACTGTCATATGTTGGTTCCAATTTCTCATCAGGTACGTTAGAATTTTCCATGCAACTTACGTTATCATAGTAATAGTCAATGTCATTTGAATAGTTAATGTCATTGGGTATATTATAATGGAAAAATTCGTCACAATAGGGATCGTACACATATTCGTAATTGTTCATAGTAAGTTCATTTAAATTAAAACCATGTTGCTGCTTAGGTTGGGCCGTTCTCATAGACACGTCACTATCTTGATTTCGGGGTTTTAATACCTGGGGAAGATTCGATCCAACTTGTTGTGGTGGTTTGTAACCGAATTGTTGCGGTGGTTTGTAACCGAATTGTTGCGGTGGTTTGTAACCGAATTGTTGCGGTGGTTTGTATCCTAACTGTACGGGTGGTCTATAGCCAAATGGTTGAGGTGGCCTATAACCAAACTGTAGAGGTGGCCTATAGCCAAACTGTACAGGTGGCCTATATCCGATCTGTTGAGCTGGCCTATAACCAAATTGTTGCAGTTGCAAACCCGGTTGAGGACGATACTCGAATACTGGCTTGAATGGTTGACCTTGACCCATAGTTTCAGGTAACCTAATTTGTGTATTTTGGGGATTATTCAAATTAAATTTAGACTGAAAAGGTAAGGTGAGTTTGTTCCCGACTGGTTGGGCTATCGATGACCTTGAATTTGATCCCGAAATTTGACTATTACCATGAATGCGGTTACGCATGTTATATTGATCTAAGAAATTGACTTCTTCAAGTACGATGCTTAAAGCTGCTTCTAAGGTTGTAGGCGATTTAAGCCTAACAATGCGCACCATATTTTCCGGAAGGTTGTACAAAAATACATTTAGAGCCGTATTGTAGTAGATAACAGATTTAGCACGTCTTAATTCCATATCATCAATTCGACATTAATAACGAGCGAACATTTTGGATTCTATTACAAAAGTCTAAAAAGCTTTCACCTGAATTAATTTTTAAAGATTCTAATTCAATATTAATACACGCTTCACTACGAGGGTCTCCAAAATGTTGAATCAGCAAATCTTTTAACGCGGACCATGTAACAATATCTTCACGTTCCGATAAGAGCGCAGCTGCATCCTCTTTCAGTCTACTCGTTAAAACATTGAAAACATAAAGATTTTGTTCCACACTGCCCTTAAATCGATCAACTACGTATTGACATTTTCTCAAATAAAGGTTTAAATGTCTTTTATCACCATTATACAGCGGGATTAATTGTACAATTTCGTTTGGTATTGGTTCAACTGCAACGGTTGTTGGCGTCGTCATGATTATAGAGTAATGAACTTTTCAGAGGTTGCAACTCGCTTTTAAACAAGCCTATTGAAATTCACTACACACACTTAAAATACAACAATCATAGAATTAAAGCACTATACTAATCGGGAATACTGGATAGATTTAGAAAATAAAATTTTGCAAACTTCTATTATAATAATCATGAAAAATCTTGAAAGAGAAAAAAAATGTTTTACCTTAAGTTTACTTTACCTAACTACAAGTTTTCATTGAATTTACAGTTCATACAGTTTATTTTACTGAATTCAATAAATCAAGATTAGAATATTAAACTTAATGTTAAAATTGTGAACTCTCTAACATTGACACTACTCTATGTTAAGTTCTAAGAATTGAATAGAGATAAGACCATATTATTTTATACAGAGTTATCAAACTAAACATTTAACACTGTTATAATGAGCAAGTTTTGATCTCGAAAATAACATTTAAAACTTATGAAAAATATAGGAGGATTAGGGGAACAAAGGATTGGCGAAAAGATTTACTCACCAACCGTCCGCGACTCCCATACTCGATGATTTTTACACACACGCGATACAAAAGAATATTTCTTTGGTTCGAAGGATTTCCTCAGTTTTCGTAGATTTTACGCCTAATTTTATTTGGACGAATTTGGACGTCGAAAAAACGCGAAAACTACGGATTTCTAGGAGAAAATCCTACCGGCTGCGCCACTTTTGGTTTCGGAGCGTGAGAAACCTTTTCTAATAGTAAACTTTGTACTCAGGATTTTTACTGAGGATAAAAAAATGAAAATACGTACTGCCGATTTGGAGGCGAGTTTTATTCTGTCTTACAATGCGTTACATGGCTCATCCGGTGGGCACAGACCGCTGAGCTTGCAAACAATATCTAGTTGCTAGAATGGAGACATATATGTACTTAGCTTAATCTAGAGCAGACGGGTGAGGTGTATCTGTAACTATCTTGCCAACATATTTTTAAAGTTGGTTTTTAAACAAATGTAGGTATTGGTCACACTTAGTGACTGTCAGGAGCTAAAATTGGTACCTTACTTTTACGCAAGATTCAGAAACGATTTCCTCCTAAACTATCAATAGATATTATATGGTGTTACAAACATAGTATTTTCGAAACCGTTGTTTATTATGAAATATGTTAATTCTTAAAGTTGCAAATGTTTTTTCAAGAGAAAAACGCTTTTGAATTTTGCGTAACTATAAAGTATTTTTGCTCTTGATTGTGCCTTATCAGTTTAGCCCAAAAACTTCTGTATTATCTCCCACAGAAGCGCCAAGTCCGCCTTACTCCTGAACAGGCAGCAGAGCTGTACCGGGGCCACTACGGCAGCCATCACTTCCCCCATCTTGTGGCGCACATGTCGAGCGGACCAATCATAGCACTCGTTCTCGCAACTAAGAACTGCATCACAAAGTGGAGGACTCTTATGGGACCAGCTATGTGGGTATTACAAGATACACAAACAAAATACAAATAAATACAGAGTGTAAAAAAAACGATTAATGAAGCCGAGCCATTTGCAGTCGCCGTCACATATATTGTAGCAGACAAGGTGACCAAATACTTCTGAACAATTTAAAATGTCAATAAGTTCCATACACTAAAAGTTACCATTAATATCTGAACATTCATTACTTCATTAATATCTGAGCAGATGCTTGTCAATAATTTCTATACAAACAACTAACCAAAAATATCTGAACACTTACAACGTCAAATGTATCTACGCAGACAAACACTGAGCTTACCTAATTCGTTACTGCGTGATATAAAGGACGAACCAAAAACGACTATCGACTTGACTATCTGTGGTTAGTCCAGTCATTTGATAGTTTTACCTGGAAAGTTTTCTAACTGGTGATTTTATTGAGTCGACGTGCTCTCTTCGAATTTTCACATAGTCCCCAGAGTTCTACCGCAAAGGCATAAATGACCATCCCATGAGATGTCAGAAATGAATATACAATGATGGTGAATACTTTATAAAATAAATATATTTTACCTTAACAAAAATGTTTGAATTTTTCAGTACAAAACGGAAATTTCATATTTACACCCCTTTTTTTTTTGGATGGGAAATCATCAAATAACTTCTCCCGCTCTGGACAGAGCGGGAGGGTGTGTCACACTCTTACTGACTAAAACCCACCCGTATTCCTTCGTGTTGCCTGTGTTGCCAGGGGCCTCGGTGACCCTTTAGTACCTTCCCGCGACCCCGGCAGGCATCGGCCCTAGTGGACCCCTACATTTGTGCTGACGACATCTCTTTGAGGCACGCGTGGAATACAACGCGCCGTCGACCCGGGCCTGGTCCTTACCGGACGGTGAGCTACCCATTGCCCACCATCCGCAAGCCCGCGCCTACGGTGGCCGGAAATCCGCCCGGGATTCCCGACGCCCAGGGCGTCTCCTGCGGCGGCTAGGGGCGAGAGGGCGCGAAGTTTGCCTTTCCCTCAACCATCCCGCCTCCTCCTTCGCGAGCATTACTGCTTCGCAGAAGGAGGTGACGGCTGTCCATGCCCTCTCGCTCCGTACCATGGCCTGAACCAGGGCCGGACGCGAGAGATCTCTGCCGCCGATTGCCTCCACGAGGACACGGCGGTGCTCTGCCCAAGCCGGGCAGACCTCCACCGTATGCTCCACCGTGTCCACCGGGCGATCCACACAGTGGTGACACCCGGGCGTTTCCTCCCGCCTTTTACGACACAGGAACCTCCCGAAGCTACCGTGTCCGGTGAGGACCTGCGTCAGGCGGAAGGTGAGGACGCCGTGATATTTACACCACTAATACTTCTATTGAGTTCTGCCTGCAGACGTTTCGTAGAAGGGAGAGAGGGGGGCCTGACACAAACGACGCGACGCATTCCCATAAACCTACAACGCATAGTAAAATATACGAAAAATACATTGTTGGTGTAGATGAATAATACTTTGCGGCGCTCGTACGCCAAAACTGTTGATTTTACCAAAAAATTGTGAAGACATAAATTGAAGGAAATTTTCTCTAGTTTAGTTTTGTTGAATAATGTGTTATCGTAAAATGAGTTGGAAATGAGATATTGTATATACATATATAAATAGTATAGTAGATCATCATAGTATATAAATTAGCAAAAGAGTTCCTATATATATCGTATTTATAGTAAAGTTGGAAGCACATCCTACTGCAATGTTTCCTCAACTGCTCAGATATCTAAGACTACCTCATCTGCGCAGATACACTTGACGTTGTAAGTGTTCAGATATATTTGGTTAGTTGTGTGTATAGAAATTATTGACAAGCATCTGCTCAGATATTAATGAACTAATGAATGTTCACATATTAATGGTAACTTGTAGTGTATGGAACTTATTGACATTTTAAATTGTTCAGAAGTATTTGGTCACCTTGTCTGCTACAATATATCTGACGGCGACTGTACTCCTCGTTTTTGTGATATTTTTTTGTACTGGATATATACCTGGAACTTTCTGGTTACGGAGATATTGAAGGTCAAAGTTACAACTTTTTTTTTTCTTAAAATCAAGTTGTAAATGTTATCAACTTAAGTGGAATCCGCAGTGGTAGCCCACACAGCCGTCACTTCCTTCTGCGAAGCAGTAATGCTCGCGAAGGAGGAGGCGGGACGGTTGAGGGAAAGGCAAATTTCGCGCCCTTTCGCCCCTAGTCGCCGCAGGAGACGCCCTGGGCGTCGGGAATCCCAGGCGGATTTCCGGCCACCGTAGGCGCAGGCTTGCGGACGGTGAGCAATGGGTAGCTCACCGTCCGGTTAGGACCAGGCCCGGGTCGACGGCGCGTTGTATTCCACGCGCGCCTCAAAGAGATATCGTCAGCACAAATGTAGGGGTGCACTAGGGCCGATGCCTGCCGGGGTCGCGGGAGGGTACTAAAGGGTCACCGAGGCCCCTGGCAACACAGGCAACAGGAAAGCATACGGGTGGGTTTTAGTCAGTAAGAGTCTGACACACCCTCCCGCTCCGCCCAGAACGGGAGAAGTTATTTGATGATTTCCCATACAAAAAAAAAGTGGTAGCCCACGAAATTCAAATTTTAAGTCAGTTAGATTTGATCCATAAGAACTTTTCCAAAGATTTAAACTGCCTATGGAACAAATCTCACTAAGAGAGATGTACTTATTACTGATTCTAATGATTATAATTCTGTAAATACATATTTGTTATGGTCGCGAATCATATTACTGACCTGCAAATTGCTAAAAAAAAATAAGAAAATTTTAATTTCACGGGTTACTACTGCGGATCCACTACACCTTCTATAACGTTGCATACACCCAAAAGCACACGGGAAACCACTTTTATTTATGTGACTCGAAAGTCAAATAAATTGGTGTTCCAGCAATAATTTTTGCTTAACATGTTCGTTGCCCAGCACCCAGCATATGGGTCGAAGGATAATTAGTTCGTGTGCCCACAACCCGTATCCGAGTCGTTTTTATAATTAGCTATAGATGACTTGTAGTCATGCCCAGAAGCCGACTAGCGAGTCCATAGCTAAGTAAGCTAATGATCCAAGAGATCGCGAATCAGCAAATATAAGGTAGGACGCCTTCAGGCTAGGTGAAGTGCAGATTATCGCAGTCTGGCTGGTAGCAGGCGGATGAGAGTAGGCCAGGATAGATTTAAATGGTTTACGATTGGAAAGTCTATGTCCAGCATTGGTAAAAGGAAAACATCATAAGGAATTCAGGACTTTATCGAGTCGCTACATTTTGAGCTTTCTTACTTAAAAGATCCAGTTAACGCTTTCATTACGCAATATCAAATGAGAGCAGTGGTGGCCCAGTGGTAACGGCCGCGACTTAAGGCGCTGACAAGACCCAATTGACCAAAATAGGCTTCGCTTAAGAAAAAATATTGCCAAATCTGTATAGTTTGTAGTAGCGGAAAAAATATAATGTAAAAATAAATAAAATGTTAATTTTGAACATATTTCCCAGAACTTGGTTGTTACCAAAACACGTTTTGAAAACAAAATCTCGATACAAACTAACGTGAAACTAACCTCTTACTTTGAGTTGTAATCCAAAATATCTGTATCAAATATTAACATATGTTACGTATTTAATTATTAAAAAAAACGTCTTATTTGAATGCAGAACTTGGTTGTTTTTAATTTTCGATTACTCAACTCAATTTTGAGTAAATAGATAATTACTTCATATTTTGCAATAAATTACAAGCTTTGTGTCATCGCGCTTCTCTTTCTTTTCTATGGAATTTGACAGTGACCGCGGTTTAGGTGTTGTCAGCGTCTTAAGAGTTGTAGATCGTAGGTTCGAACCCAGACAGGCGCTTTAATTTTGTGTAAATTATTTCATCACCACTGCTCTCAAAAAGGTGAAGGAAAACATCGCGAGGAAACCGGCACGTCCTAGAACCAGAAATTTGAAGACATGTGACATCTACCAACCCGCACTGGGCCCGCGTGGTGGATTACGGCCCACTCCCTCTCACAGAGAGGAGGCCTGTGTCCCAGCAGTGAGAACAATATAGGCTGATTATGTAAATGAAACCAGTTCAGCCAAAGCAAATTTTCTTACAAATTTTCACTGGTTTTCCTCTGAAGGTTTTTGTCTAATATTTGTTTGTAGGGTACTGGAGGCTCAAGCCTACTGGCCGGATAGTTTGCGTGCGTGTTACGGACGTCGCACTAAGTATGGAGATTACTTTAACGGTCTTCATGGCAGCGAGAACCACGCTGAAGCTATTCGAGAGATTCATTTCTTCTTTCCTAACAGTAAGTACTTATTCTTGTTTTACCTACCTACTTGTAGTTACTATTTCCAAAATTAATGTTCCGCTCTTTGCTCCAAGTCTTCGACCATGCAAAAATCTTTCGTGTGGCATACTGTTCGTATTTCGTAATGCATATTGAAGCAACAAGTGACTTGCACCGTGTAACACTGTTCAGATGGTATAACTCTTATTGTTGCTTAAGTTTGTCCACCACTTACAAGCAATTAAATCGCACCGTGTAAATCCAAGTTTACTCAGTTGTTATCATAGGATAGAGTGGTTATAAAAATAGCCTTTATTTTCTGGGACCGTTCTTCATACATAAACAAAATCTTACTAATAATAAAAGGTGAACGGCAGATTTCGTACAGCTTACTTTTTTGTTGTTTTGTTATAGAATTTGTACCACATATTAAGGCAACTAAGCCATTCATTTTTAGAAGTTCGGATTAATTAATAATATAAAAAAAAAGATTTTAATAACTACACGTTATTTAGTCGTAAACTAAACGCAGTTATGTTGTTATTTTAGCTATGCTCGCCATGATGGTACTACCCGACCTGCCCCTACTTAGATGAAGTAATATTAACAATTCATTAATTATAAATAAAATCATCATCAGCCTTTTCCCAACTACGTTGGGGTCGGCTTCCAGTCTAACCGGATGCAGCTGAATACCACTATTTTACATGGAGCGACTGCCTATCTGACCTCCACAACCCAGTTACTGGGTAATACGATACCCCTTGGTAAGACTGGTTGTCAGACTTTCGGGCTTCTGACGACCCGTAACGACAGTCAAAGATTTACGAATGACAGCCGGGACCAAGGGCTTACCGTGCTTTCCGAGGCACGGAGGGGTCTTGGTATGTAAAGATGGTCACCCATCTACGGGCAAACCGCGGCAAGCGTAGCTTAACCTGATCGATTGACCCACGCGGCTGTTATTATTTAGCCACTAGCCCCTCAACAAAAATAAATGAAATAATAATTAATTAATTAATTATAAATAAAATAAATGTACTTAAAAAAAAACTATTAAATGTATTGTTTTATACACTCAAAACTCCATCAGGACTTCTCCATCATCATTATCATTCTCAAACTGTTGCAGTCAGCTGCTGGACATAGGTATCTCCTAATGCACTCCGCTGAGTAGGTACGATCCTCATCTCAATTTACCTACTTGATAGTAAGTAAAACACTACAAAAATAGCGACAAGCAATCTAGAACATGTACTTTATTACCGAAACAATGTGTATGTGCCTATAAGTAACAATCTACATTGGTACACTAGTACATAACCTTAAAAATAAAACTAGTTATAACTTTTACGTCCCAAGTTCTAAAAATCCAAGAATTTAAAAAGGGCTTGTCTATCGTATTAACTACCAATTAAAACAAAAAATATCTCAAAACATGAAATTTTATTAGCTGTACGAGTGTCCCACACAAACAAGCCTGCCGTTCGCCGTTCATAATATTATATTTTCTGGTTGTTAACCCTATATTAGCAAATTAACTAGGTATTATCAGCTACCAGGCTGTCTTGTGATATAGGCCTCTATTTCCCTCCACTTATTCATGTCCAAGCATTTCTTCGCCGACCTTTTGGCAGCTCATCCTCACCTGTCGTCTTCTGTCTTTTTGTAATCCTCGGGTACCATTCTGACAAAAAGTCAGAATGGTACCCTGGTCCTTTTTTCCGTCTTAGCTCTCATCTTATGACCGGACAGGTCATCATTTTAGTGTTTTTGTATTTAGTTTAACGTCTGTCACGTTAGTGATGCTCTAATTTTCGTAGCTTTTCATTTACTTGCAATCTCAGGTCATGCTCCTCTCCATTTCTCTTTGATATACACACATCCTGTGTAAGGGCCAAGGCTGGCAGCTGTACGTGACATGGAAGAATGCAGGTGTGGTATAGCGAGTATATTTGCTAGGTGTTATTTATTCTTCTGTCTACTTCTTTAGTCGATAAATCCCTTACAGCTGTAATCTGTCCCAGTCCCATATCTACTCGTTTACATATTCGATCACTTCTTCTTCCATTTCTATCTTGACTTTTGTCCTATTTGTCATCAATTTGGTCTTGCATGTATTCATTGATAGTCCTGCTTTTTTATTTTCCAACAAGAAAAACGTATTTTTTCTTTCCACAGTGATAGTAGGGCCGCTCGTTCGTCACTGGCAAGTAAACGACTACTTACAGAAACATTTGACGCCAACCTTACTGCCAGCTTTAACGGCGTTGGCCCACGAGCGTCCAGCGGAGCCCATTCTATGGCTGGCCGAACATCTCCGAAGGCACAACCCGAACGAACCCGAGCTCGCGCCTCAGCAGCCGGAGCAAAGGGAGGACATGCGATGTCATACACCTAAACCCTCCGAAGAATCACTTGTCAAATAGATTCTTGTATTTTATGATTTTGTTTTTAGTAGGTATAGCTTTATTTTGATTACCTACTAATTTGTAATGTTATTAGTATTTTTTTTCTGCAAAGGAACTTCGTCTTAGACAGTGCCTGGTGTTAGTTGCTTAAATGTGCACTTGGGCCTGACTAGACTGAAGTATAATACGAGTTGATTTGTGCTGGGCGTGCTGGCGACATATTCATTTCTGGGCGTCAAAAATTACAGTGAACATCACAATAAAACCAATCGTTTACTTTTCCCAACTTTATTTATAGAAACAGTTTACAAATGAGCTATCACAGGCGTGTAACTACAATGTCGTTGCAAGTATAATAAAATTATGATGTTAATAGCGATTGTTACTGGTTACTCAATGACGGTTACAAATTATCAAGAATTAGGATTAACTTATAAAAAAACTAAAATCAAAATACACTTAAAATCATGTTTACTTCAAAATGCCGTTTAGATACAACTCACTTGATGTTTTTCTAATACATATTCGGCCGGTTCACAATTATTAATAAATATTTTTTACGTGAAATATCTAAACAACATTAAGAAGCAACAGCTACATGAAACAAAACATGATTGTGACTATTTATTTCGCAAATAAGTACACTTCTCCGCGTCAACTTTTTGTTGCAAAAATACTCTGCTATTTTTCCAATAATTATTTAATTACTTTTAACATTTCACATAATTCTATTTTTTTTTGTATTTTCACACTTACTAAAATTACCTAACCGCAAAAATAGTCACAATATTTTTTGTTTAAATGAATCAAACTTATCATTACACGGATTTGGTAGAAAAAAATCATAGCTTAAGTAATTATTAAAGGAGATTACGAATATCTGCTGAACACCGGAGTGCCCCATCTGAAATAGAAGAACACATTAGTATAATTTATACCACAAACCACCGTAAATAAATACGAGATTATAACAATTCTTCACTATCAACATTCACACATCATTTACACTAACAATGAACAAAATAAAGGGTTTATTCTACAAAAGTTTTTTTTTTCTTTACGCAGTTTGATAGCCAACATGTTCATTTAGCTAACAATGTAATAACAATACTAACAATGAACAAAATAAAGGGTTTATTCTACAAAAGTTTTTTTTTCTTTACGCAGTTTGATAGCCAACATGTTCACTTAGCTAACAATGTAATAACAATACTAACAATGAACAAAATAAAGGGTTTATTCTACAAAAGTTTTTTTTTCTTTTCGCAGTTTGATAGCCAACATGTTCATTTAGCTAACAATGTAATAACAATACTAACAATGAACAAAATAAAGGGTTTATTCTACAAAAGTTTTTTTTTCTTTACGCAGTTTGATAGCCAACATGTTCACTTAGCTAACAATGTAATAACAATACTAACAATGAACAAAATAAAGGGTTTATTCTACAAAAGTTTTTTTTTCTTTACGCAGTTTGATAGCCAACATGTTCACTTAGCTAACAATGTAATAACAATACTAACAATGAACAAAATAAAGGGTTTATTCTACAAAAGTTTTTTTTTCTTTACGCAGTTTGATAGCCAACATGTTCATTTAGCTAACAATGTAATAACAATAATGTGATAACAATGTAATAACAAACAATGTAATAACAATGTAACATCAATAAAATGAGACAAGATAAATATGATGAATGTATAAACATAATTAACCTTCAAAAAAATGTTGCTAATCATTGATTGACGTGTCGTGTGATATAAGATGACTGTTGAAAATATAGTCTATTTTACATCAATCATCATCTATAATCGTATAAAGAAAGAATATAGGCTCATTTACACGGTAAAATTTAATTGCCTGTGGCATAACATACATTGAAGCAACAATAAAAGCTGCACCGTCTAAACAGTGTTTAGACGACGCAAGTCATTTGTTGCTTAAATTTTATTAGCGCCAAACGCAAGAAACTTGCATCGTGTAAATGGGTCTTTAGAAAGCGATGGATGGACTGTGTGAAAGATGAAATGGCTGGAAGGGGAGGGGGTCTACAGATATGACTTATAGAGAAGTATGGAAGAAAAAATGTTGCTCCGACCACAAATAAATTAGGATAAGGGCCGGAGAATGAGAGCAGTGGTGGTCCAGTGATAACGGCCACGACTTACGAGTTGTATGTCGTGGGTTCGAACCCAAGCAGGCACATTTCTTTGTGTAAACAATTCCATCACCACTGCTCTCAAAACGGTGAAGGAAAACATCGTGAGGAAACCGGCATGTCCTAGAACTAAAAATTCGAAGACATGTGACATCTACCAACCCGCACTGGGCCCGCGTGGTAGATCACAGCCCACTCCCTCTCGATGAGAGGAGGCCTGTGTCCCAGCAGTGGGAACATTATAGGCTGATTAGGCAGGAGAATGATGATGATGATGATGAATCGTAAATAATGATCTATATCCATACATATTATAAATGAAAGTCGCTTTTCGTGTCTGTCTGTGTGACCGCGTTGTTCTTCTTTCTACACTACGAAACTATTCTGTATAAATCTCACCGTGAAGACTTAGGTGAAGTGAGCTGTCAATAGTGTCAATCCCTAGCATCAGCATGTCAATTCTGTATAAATCTCACCGTGGAGACTTAGGTGAAGTGACTACACTACCGGTAGAATGACAGCTCACTTGAAGCTCACTTCACCTGAGTTTTCACTGTGAGATTTTTAAAGAATCGATTGGCTGACGCTAGTGATTGACACTATTGCCAAGTCACTTCACCTAAGTGTTCACGGTGAGATTGTTACAGAATCGACATGCTGATGCTAGGGATTGACACTATTGACAGCTCACTTCACCTAAGTCTTCACGGTGAGATTTATACAGCATAAATCTCACCGTGGAGACTTAGGTGAAGTGACTACAGTACCGGTAGAATGACAGCTCACTTGAAGCTCACTTCACCTGAGTTTTCACTGTGAGATTTTTAAAGAATCGATTGGCTGACGTTAGTAATTGACACTATTACCAAGTCACTTCACCTAAGTGTTCACGGTGAGATTGTTACAGAATAGCACTACCGGTGGAATGACAGCTCACTTGAAGCTCACTTCACCTGAGTTTTCACTGTGAGATTTTTAAAGAATCGATTGGCTGACGCTAGTGATTGACACTATTGCCAAGTCACTTCACCTAAGTTTTCACGGTGAATTTTTTCCAGAATAGATCGGCAGGTTTTGGTGCGATTTTCACCATCATTTATAGAATGTATTCAAGTTGCATGTGTTTAATATTAAACTTCAATATGCCTAACTATGTTAGGGCCGGTTTCCAGTCTAACCGGACGCAGCTGAATAGCATTATTTTACATGGAGCTACTGCCTATCAGACCCCCACAACTCAGTAACTGGGTAATAGGATAACCCCTGGTAAGACTGGTTGTCAGACTTTTGGGCTTCTGACGACTCGCTAACGACTGTCTTCCGTATTCATGAACGACAGCCGGGACCAACGGCTTCAAGTGCTTTCAGAGGCACGGCGGAATCTCGGTATGTAAAGATGGTCACCTATCCACGGACCAACCCCAGCAAGCGTAGCTTAACCTGATGGATCGACCTGTGCGGCTGTTACTGCTTAGCCACGAGCCTCTCTTACATATAATAAAGAAATCTCGATGTTTTGTCAAGTCGCAAAAACCGTGTGAAGCAAGGGCGGGTCGCTAATAATATACAAGAATGCTTACACAGTTAGTTCCTCTTCTCCCGGTACATATGCACGTAGGCGGCGTCGGAAGGCGAGCACATGCCGATCTTCTGGCACACGCCCTTCGTGCCGATCTCTTCGATCAGGTGGATGATGCTGTCACCGTATATCTCCATCATCGAGTGGCACTGATCAAGGAAAATACAACATTGGAATAAGTATAATAGGGGCTGGATATAAGTAGGCGAATAGAGAACGGAAAAATAAAAAAAAAGCCGTAACAATCCTAACTAATATTATAAATGCGAAAGTGAGTTTGTTTGTTTGTTTGTTTGTTACGCTTTCACGCTAAAACGGCTGAACGATTTGGATGAAATTTGGCACATGGGTATACCTGGAGAAGAACATAGGCTTTTCATATTGGATCGCAGATGAAGTCGCGGGCAAAAGCTTAGCTAACTATTTTATAATGGTTAGAATCGTCGATCTATGATATAATCATCCATATCAATTAAATCCACTTATCGTAATCCAAATTATCCTCTAATAAACACAAACATTATTTTAGATAACGATATTTAGTCACAAAACAATAATTTAAATGAACACCAGTTATTTAGATAAAGTAATGCTAAAACCTTTTTATGATCATAGTAAAAAGATATCGACACAGTTCTGAATTCAATGATGATTTAATGAAATAATATTTTTATTAAAAAAGGGAGTGCTTGTTTTATGGATAACTCGAGTAGCTAGCAGAGATTTAAATATTTTATAGTTTTGGAGTCGGGTTTAAAGTATTGCCCGGTCAACAAAACACTAAGCTGAAAATCAAGTACAAACTGATATAAAATGACTGTATTCGAGGATCGTTGTGCGGAAGGAACTCTCGACTTTTCAGTAAGACCTGTATTTATTGTGTATTTCTTTTATAATTTATTCGGAACTATACAATACATATTTTCTCTCGTTATATTTCCGCGAGCGTTATCTACCCTTTTATATTAATAAATGGAACCCAATTGAGGTTACATTATCAGGTTCACATTTTATTCATTGATTTATTAATGGGGGAAAATGTAGGTCACACATGAGTCACATTACGCAATTTATCAAATGTTTATCTAGGTCAGATGTAACGTTTGAAGGGTTGAAAGTGGGTTGTGTTACACAGCTTCCTTTTACGTTAACTTTATTTTTGTTTGGTGGTGCAGTGGTAACGACCGCGACTTACGAGGTCGCAGGTTCGAACCCTGACAGGCGCTTTACTTGTGTAAATCATTTCAACACCACTGCTAGCAAAACGGTGCAGGAAAACATCGTAAGGAAACCGGCATGTCCTAGAACCAATAATTCTAAGACCTGTGACATCTACCAACCCGCTCTGGGCCCTCGTGGTAGATTACGGCCGACTCCTTCTCACAGAGTGGAGGCTTGTGTCCCATCAGTGGGAACATTATAGGCTGATTATGCCCCTCTTGCTGACTGACGTTAATCTAATGATTATAAAACGGTGGACAATCCTATGGGTATTACTGACTTATCTATATTGCAGACCCAAAAAATAAATATTATTTTGGTTGCTGTTTACTACAAGACTGCCCAAAAAAGGAGTGTTATGTTTTCAGGGTTCTTATATGTATGTATTTCATTGTCTTTATTCCACTGTGGTGGCAATATACAACGCCACGTGCGAACTACGCATTAAAGACCTAACGTCACACAAATCCTGCATTGCACAAGCAGAGTACATAATTATATAGAACATCCCGACATCAACCGCCGGGGCAGTAGCCCACCAGACACGACACCCGTCTGGTCGGAGGATCCTCCCTTTTCTATCGAGGATGAGTGAACTTTACACCCTGTTCCTCATTCCTCTACACCACCATAAACAAAAAATGTTTTTTTAAAATGAATTTGGCCCACTCAAAACAAAAGCTACATATCTACAATCGCCTTGAGTGGAAATTTAGTCTGTCCCGTCATCACCTTTCTGCGTCTACCGCTATCTACTTTGCTAATAAGGTGGCATCAACAGTTCATGCAGTGTCACAACCTATCATTCTTATACATCGTGTTGTTTTCCGATATTTACATCGGAATGAGTCACTTTTTTAAATACCTTTTGCTAATTACATGCGATTTTGGTGACCAACATCGATTCGTTTAGTTGATAAAAGGCTGAAGATTGTCTATTTTTACTTAAACGATGACATAATACAATTATATGTCAATGTCTATGAGTAGATACATTTCCAGATTAATTGTCATGCAGTCTCTTGGAAATCAGTTCAATCAGCTCATTGCGTCCTTTTAGGTGGTTTAGAGAGTCTGGAATAAAGAGCTGCACCGTAATAGATTTTTATGAAGTTGGATCCATACTTAATATTCGCACGATATTTCATACTTAATTATTTATTCATACTTAATATTTCACGAACATGACGCGTGCTGATCCACGCGTCATGTTCGTGAACGGGCGCCGTCAGTAGAGACTGGTCATCTCTTAGCTGCCACGGCTTATTTTAACTTTAATTTTTGAATTGCTTTTGTTTTTGTTGTAATCTTTTTATTACGGACGCTTTTACGTTTTGCATCGTTCTCACATGTATAATTTCAAAATGAATGATGTAAACAATATTTTGTAACCATAATACGTTGATTTAAAAGAGTGTCCTTGGAGTTTCTTGCCCGTTCTTCTCCATAGGTACCTACTACGCTTTGGAATGGGCAATCTAGCTTCATCTTTCTGACTGACTGATCGAACCCTTGACAATTCAAAAGTGCCTGTAATTGGTTTATTTGAAATAAATGCTTTGAGTTTGAGTTTATTATAGATCTGAAAGTAACTCTGTCTGTTACCAATACACGCCTTAACGGTTGAATGGATTTGGGTGAAATTTAACATACCATGACCTAGGTTAGGACATAGGATATTTACTTTTTTATATAATATAATATAATAATAGTTTATTCGTACACAAAGATCCCGATAGTATGTTCTCGTGGGATAAAATTCGACCTCCACGCGGGCAAAAGCTCGTTTTAAATAAATAAGACTTCATTTGATTACAATGCAGTACAAAATTGGTTATTTCGTACTCACCCTGTCATTATACTTGGCAGGTAAGAGTCCGCAAGACTTCTCGATGATGTGCACGATGTTGCGGTCGATCTTGTCGTTGCTGAGCACTTTGTGTACCGCCATCACCACCGCTTCACATACTGCGCAATCTAGGATCTCCTCTGTAGAAATATGTTTGGTGTGAATAACAATAGGGAATATGCACGTACATAATTCAAAACTTATTCATTATTTAAATATACATTGTACAGGAGTCAAGAAACAAATTCCTATATTTTATTTTTATTTTTATGCTTTACTTCTTTTACAATTCATTATTTTAAATTGCATTTTTTGATGGAACGGAACGCAAACTCAAAACGCGTCGTCTTCGACAATGTCGGAAGTAACGTAAAAACTATGTGAATAAAAACCTTTCTTTGCAGTGTTTGAAATCTCACTAAGGTAAGTAAGTGCGATTTCTGCTTGAATAAAGCACAAAAAATAATGTTATTTATATGATTTAGGGCTACGAAACATGTAACAAAGCAGTAAATGACGTCACAACATAACCGCGACAAAAACGGACGTTTGAACTGTAGTAGAAAATTGTTGGAATTTCATAATATTTTGAGCAACAAGCAATAGTTGAATATAATTTTTAATACTTTTCTTGGGTTTATATTACTATTTTTCATTGATTTAGTGAAAAAAATATTACATGCAAATTCCCTATTGTAAGGTACTTATGGGTCACCGAGGCCCCCGCAACACAGGCAACAGGAAGGAATACGGGTGGGTTTTAGTCAGTAAGAGTCTGACACACCCTCCCGCTCCGCCCAGAGCGGGAGAAGTTATTTGATGATTTCCCACCCTCAAAAAAAAAAAAAGGCTTGAACTAAGGGGATTAGGGAAAACTTTGCCGCAAATAAGTGTAGTCTCTAAGAAATAAGTCATTTCATATCTGAGTAATGACTACGTTTGTCGTGAAAGGAGACTAAGGTACTTCATATTATTAATACACAGGGTCACATTCCAGGGTCACACCTAGCGAAACTCCGCAGATATGATGGGTATCGGTATTCAAGGACGATAAAAAAAAATAAGATTTTATATACTCATGATTTCAAATAATATAACTACACTAAGAATTACGGCTGTTGACCCTGTAGTCAGCTATAGTTACTTACTTAAAATTAATCGTTTAGAAATTTATTTTATTTTAATCGTCACATACAGTGTCTGCCTACCCGTTTTACCCCAGGAAAAATATTTGAAACTCCCAATAATTCAATACCCATACCTTTAGCAGTAGATACACTGACGCTATCGCAGAGCTTGAGTTCCTCGCACACCTGTTCCGGCGCCAACTCCTGCGCCAACAGACTGATCACCAAGTCGGCGTACTTCTCCACGAACTGGTCACATTCAGCACGGACAGACTTCGGCATGCGCTTGCATATGCCGTGGACTATTTTCTTGACTTCGTCCTGGATGGAAAATGAATGATGTTAGAACATTTGGTTCTCCCAAAATTACACCATTAATAAAAATGTCGAACTACTTTTGGTCGGTATTGATAATGTAAGCTAAGTTATGGAACTCTACGATATATACCATACGCTAATAAATAAAAGTCATGAGAAATCACGTCTTGTAAGCAGGGAGTGGGAGGGAGCTGTCTTGGAGTACAATAAAATGATAAGAATCGGACAGTCCTATTGTGTCTCTTGTCTCATCCACCGAACAAATAGCTGAAACGCAACTGGAAACAGTGAATAGTTAGTTGAATAGTTGTGCACACCTCATTATGTTTGTCTTTGATCTCGTCGTCGATCTCTCTAAGCACAAACTGGCAAATAACACAGACAGACTTCTGCGATATTGGAGGATTTATAGAGCGGCCGTTCACTGTGTTGTCGTAGATCTCGTTCGTTTCTGGAAATGTCAGAAATAGCATTTTAAAGAAAACCATCAAAAGGATCAATCTGTTTCCAAAATGAAATTCTCTTTCTACGACACAGCAAATATGACACGAAGGTCAGGGCATAACCAGAAGCCGCTTCCTGTCTTTTCAGAAGAACAATAGGATTACGAGTATTGGCTAAGATATGGTTTTAAATATTTTATACGAGCAAGAAACTATACAGGTCATCCCACGACTTTACCACATGAAGGGAAAGTACCTGAAATCCTGTAGATAGAAAAAAATACTACATTAGTAATAATAAAAAAATACCACATTTAGGGGGGTTCGATTCCCGGTCCAGACATGCGTTTATTTAAAATTCTTTGAATGTAGTTCGTATTGTTTTTAAAATAAAAATGAAGTCTTCATTCAACAAATTTTTCTATATACAGTATTTAAGGTACTTTCCCTCCATGTGGCAAAGTCGTGGGTCACCTGTATATTCATGGATTATTCTGTGGAACAAAATGTGAGAAAAACTCAATGGTAGAAGATATTCTACGACAACAAAATAAAATGCGAATAAATAAAACATTCTTAAGACCGAAATTAATTTCATTAAAACTACAATAACCTATAGAAAACATGCAGAAAACCAACGTACCGATATCATGATCCTTGTTCGCAACCACCAGCATGTCGGTAGGCAACAGCGACTTTCCTCTGAAGTTGTTCCTATCGGCCATCCGCTGCGGCTTCTGATGGAACTTGTCGATCGCACTGTGACTGGTGATCTTCAACGGGTCCTGAGTGAAATATGTATTTATGGCTTAACTGTACATAAGAACATATTAGTAGAAAAAAATATATAATGTTAGACGTAACAGAATGTTAAAAAATATAACTGTAACGACATATTTAAATTACTTCCTAAAAAGCTCATGCAGATTATATAAAAAACTACCTGTTAAAAAAAAAGTCATAGGCTGTCATGGGGAGTCCCCATCTGAGTGTATGAGTCCCCATAAATTTAACTGGATCACGTCATGTTCCGCTACTCGCATCCGATTCCAGTAGCGGAACATGACGCAAGCCAGTTGAATTGGACTACTGCGGTTTCGCGGCGGAGGTGTGCCACCGGCGTGAGTGATAAGTTTTCACTTCTGTCGGCAGTCCCCATGACTGCCTATGACTTTAATACTACTGACTTTAATACTCGCATCTGATTCCAGTAGCGGAACATGACCCGAGCCAGTAGAATTGAACTACTGCGGTTTCGCTGCTATGGTTTCGCAGCGGAAGTGTGCTACCGGCATCAACACGCCTAAAGAAGTTTTCACTTCAATAAAATAATGATTCAAGTATCTACAAACACAATTCAAACAATGCACAGTATACACAAATTCAACTTTTCACGTGGTCAATTTAATTTCACTTATTGCTACTACAGCATGTCGGCGCGGGCATGTCGGTGACGCGAACCTATAAGTTTTTCCCCTACCAAAAATTGCTCAACGCATCCAAAGAAGTTTTCACTTCAATAATTTTTTGTTTAGCCCTATGTGAAGGATCTCGTCCGGAGAACTACCAGCATATCGTCGGTGATATTCTGAAACCGCGGAACTAACAGTGTTTAAAACCGCGTAAGGTAGGTGCAGTGAATTTTAAAGGAACGAGGAAAAACGTAATATTTACTAAACCACTTGACTTTCTATTGTTAAAACTTTTAAATTGCTAAATTCCTCTTAATATTGTAGGCATTAGTTATGTAAAATATATAGGATGTTTGGTGCATCGTGTGCCAAATTGAAATGGTCGACTGAAGGGGTCGATCATCGTATTACCCAGTCGCTGGATTGTGGAGGTCAAGAAGATGGCTAGGCATATGGTATTGCAGATGACCATAATTATGTCCACAGGCAGCGGTAACCACTTACATCATATCAAGTTGTTGGTGTGTTTGCCATTCAATAACATAAAAAAAAACTCATCATCTGCCTAGCTTTTTCCCAACTATGTTGGGGTCGGCTTCCAAACTGGATGCAGCTGAATACCATTATTTTACATGGAGCGACTGCTTATCTGACCTCCACAACCCAGTTACTGGATAATACGATATTCCTTGGTAAGACTGGTTGTCAGGCTATTGGGCTTCTGACTACCCAAATATCTACAAATGACAGCTGGGACCAGTACAGTTTAACGTGCTTTCTGAGGCACGGAGGGATCTCGATATGTAATGGATGGTCCCCCATCCCAAACTCAAACTCAAAGCATTTATTTCAATTAAACAATTTACAGGCACTTTTGAATTGTCAAGGAGTCGGTCAGTTAGAAATATGAAGCTAGTTGCCCATTCCAAAGCGTAGTAGGTACCTATGGAGAAGAACGGGCAAGAAACTCCATGGACACTCTTTTAAATTAAATTGATACATAAAGATTAGTACAAAAATAATGTTGAAATTATAACTAAATGTGAGGACGATGTAAAATAAAAAAAACGCGTCCATAGTAGAAAGAGAAACAAAAACAATTTCTAAATAAAATAATTACAAATAAGCCGAGGACGCTAAGAGGTGACCAGTCAGTCCCAACTAACGGCGCCCGTTCACGAGCATGACACATGGATTAGCACCATTCAGCTCAACCATTTTGAAGGGAGCAAAATGGATTTTTCTGACAGCATATGCCGCTGAACTTAGCCGTCCTGCAAGAGATGTTAAATGAGGACCCCATTGTAGCCTTGAGTCGAGCGTGATCCCCAGGAAAACAGTTTTATCGACAAATTCTAGTTTCTCTTGATTCAATACTATCTCATAATCACCACTTTTAACATTTGGTAAAGAAAATCGAATGCACTTAGTTTTTTTCCCATTTAATACTAAATTATTGGCAGTGAACCAGTTCTGGACCTGCAATAGGGCGTTTAATTTATGTCGTCAACATTACTATCTACCTTAAAAATTAAAGAAGTATCATCAGCAAATAACACCATTTGTGGTTGATTATTTAATAAATGGAGTAGATCGTTAATATACACTAAAAAGAGGAAAGGACCCAATATCGAGCCTTGTGGAACACCCATTTTTACTTTTAAACCGAGTGAATTGATACCATTAATTTGTACTTGCTGTTGTCTATCATTTAAATAAGATTTTACTAAGCTGAGCGCATGTTTTCCAAGTCTGTAATGCTACTTGAGCATTACAGACTTGGAAAACATGCGCATTTAAACCGAGTGAATTGATACCATTAATTTGTACTTGCTGTTGTCTATCATTTAAATAAGATTTTACTAAGCTGAGCGCATGTTTTCCAAGTCTGTAATGCTCAAGTTTCAAGAGTAAGGTTTCGTGGTCGACGCAATCAAATGCCTTGGAGAGGTCACAAAAGATTCCTATGGCGTCTTGCGCTTCTTCCCACGCGTTAAAAATGTGTCTTAGTAAGGTTACACCGGCTTCGGTCGTACACCGTCCTTAAGTGAAACCATACTGTTGATCGTGAAGGATTTTATTCGAGTTAAAATGATTGAGCATTTGATTAAGCATTACCTTTTCAAACACCTTGTTGAAAACCGGCAACACGGATACGGGTCTATAATTATTGGTGTCTTTACTCTCCCCGGATTTGAAAAGTGGTATTACCTTACTGTATTTCATTAAATCCGGGAAGACTCCTTGATCCACACACAAATTAAATATTAAGGCTAAGTAGGCGCTATAGTCTCAATTATAGAGGTACAGACTTTAATGGACATTCCCCAAAGATCTTCAGACAATTTGATCTTGATTTGCTTAAAAGCTTTTATTACTATTATGGGATTAATATGCTTAAAGTTAAATTCAATCGTGCAAGCTGAAACGTTTCCTTTACTAAATCAAAAGCGAGCGAGGGCGAGCCAACCTCCGCAAGCGTAGCTTAACCTTCGATCGACCCGTGCTGCTGTTATTATTTAGTCACGAGCCCTTCTCAACCGCAATAACTTAAAAAACGATAAAAGACTGGTATCGTTTGGCAGGAGGAGGGTGGGAGTGGGGGGGAGGTTGGGTGCGGGTGCCCCCTGCCTCGCCATCCCATTCGAACCTAACCTGTCCGAGTCGGGCTGCCCAAGCTCCGAGCTCGCTCTTGCATCCTAAGTTCTAGTAACATTGCCTTTCGTACACACATACGATCAGTAGGAGTACAAAGACAGAACAAATTCACGCAACTCGAGGAGAAACAGAACGATCGAAAACGAATGACAGTGACACATAACGCAAATGGCATACCTATTTACATTTTTTATTAATTTCTCGAAAAATATGCATAACCTTTTAATAAGAGTGGTAGCGTTATAATTGGGGATCCAACCCCTACTAACTTTAGCCCCTTTTACCCCCAACTCCTGCCAAACAATACTAGATCAAACCCTAAAAAACTATCACCATTTAATTGCTTACCTTGACTTCATCCTTGCACAGTTTCAGATACACACATATTTCTTGTGCGTTCATGTCGGCGACCAACATCTCGACCAACTGTGGCGCGTATGTGTCCACGAAGTCTACGCATTCAGTGCGCAGTTTTGTAGAGAGATGTGTGCAAAGGTTGTCCAGGGCTTGACGGATGCTTTCCTGTGGATTGATAATTATTTGTTAGGTTTCAAAAACCAGTATGTAAAAATTTTTTTTTTTTATTTCACTTATCCTCGTAAGGCCCAACGACCTAATTTAATGACAAAAAAATTTTGACACTCCGGCCCGAGACACTATTTAAAATCATTTAAATTATATATCTAATCATAAAAATATATATCGACCTAAATTTGGGTTGGGCCTTACGAGGCTATTCCTACATGGGCACTTATGAAACGTCAGAAGCTAGGTGCATGGTTCCAATTGGTCGATTCCTATAGAGAAGAGCCGGCAAGAAACTCCACGGTTACTCTTTTAAAAATAATTGGCTTTTACAATGTTTTGTTTGATTTGATTCTATAAATGAATCCTATTGTCCGAAGATAAGATGTATCCTAAGAAAATGCCTGTTATATTCCCAGCTAGCGTGTTAGAAACAAAAGGATAAGAATTGTTACTTTCTACTGAACTATACTAGAGGATATAATAATTATAAAACATAAAATGTCAGTAAACAATAATTCTTATTAAAACACAACATACCTCAGTGCGGTTATTTTTGAGCATCGTCTCGAGTTGCTCAACGGCGAACAAGCACAGCGGGCAGTTAGACTTCTCCGAGTTGATGTCAACGCGACGCACCTCGCCGCGCGGCGAGCAGATGCCGAGCGCGGGGCAAATCTGACCAGCAAACATACTTCATAAGTTTTGAAGCTAAGTAAAATACCTAAATTAAAAGTTTATCTATATAGGCGTTCGCATCATGAACGAATAGATAACAGCTTCTTCTACTCACGTAAAAAGGAATAATACTTATTGTAGTATAGAAAGCTAAGATAAACTGAGCGAACCTGGGCAATCTATCAAACGCACAGAAACTATCGGGAAAATGCGAGTATTTTTTTTTTATTTGGGTGAAAAACCATCAAATAACTTCTCCCGCTCTGGGCGGAGCGGGAGGGTGTGTCAGACTCTTACTGACTAAAACCCACCCGTATTCCTTCCGTTGCCTGTGTTGCCAGGGGCCTCGGTGACCCTTTAGTACCTTACCGCGACCCCGGCAGAAAAAGCGAGTATGGATTAGAAAACAAGTGTGAGAAGGCACTAATGATTCGTAAAAGTTCCTTCTTTATACCCGTTTGATTACCTAGTAAGTATTAGTACTTAAACTCGAATTATTAATTCACTGGAGTAATCTGACATGTGGTAGCTGTCACTTTGTGTAATAATAATAAATGGTCACAGTTTTTGTATTCTAGACTTTTACACTTATTATTAAACATTTATTTTACACTTACATAAATCGATTAAAATAAACGATCACCATTACAATAAATATGATCATTTTATTACACATAATGACAGTCAGATTAATTCACATTCGACTTTAGGCCAGCACTCAGATGTGTCATGGATGTACCGGTTTTGTGGCCATTTGTCTACTTGGACATCTTGGTTATTCTTTCTAATACCTCCGGCTAGTCATACGTTTGATGATGTATACTTACAGTAGCTGGGTCGATCCTTTGTACCAACAATGCGACGACGGCTGGTCCGTATTGCGTCACGAATTGTTTGCATTCTCCGTTGATCGACTGTGGCAGTCTGTCGCACGCCTTGTCTACCGCTTCGAAGATCTTGTCCTGTGCAATTAAATATTTAAGTACATATGAGCTCGGCTTTTTCAATAAATGCAAACTTCTAGTTGGCGATCGTTTGACGGGTAGAAAAATACATAAGTATGTAGTTTCCAGATTAATGGGTCTTGGGACAGACAGAAAGCTTTGCGATAATTTTAAAAAATGTTCTATATGTAAATATTGTTTTATTAAATCTTTTCAAAGTACTCTCCACTAGCCTCTATACAAAATTTCATGCGTCTGAATCAGGTTTCCAAACACTTTTTTCAGTCCGCCGCAGACACTTTGTTTACAGCCTGCTCGAACGCTGACAGCACATCTTCCGGCGACGAAAATTCTATCCCTTTTTTTTTATTTTCGGGAATAAAAAGAAGTCACACGGTGCTAGGTCAGGGCTGTAAGGAGGGTGACCCAGGAGTTTGACCGGCGTGCTGTCCAGGAAGTCCCTCGTTTTGAGCGCGGTGTGCGAAGGCGCGTTGTCGTGGTGAAGGAGTAGCCCGCGGAGCACTGTGTTTGGTCGCATGTTGTTCACAACAGAGAAAACTTCTGCCAAGTATTTGGAAGTATATCATTCAGCGTTGATGCTTCTTTACAGGAATTGACACCAAGTAACCAGTCAAATTTAAAAAGCTCGCGATAAAAATCTTCCCCCCGCTTCTAGATCGCTTCACTTTGGTAGGCGTTGATTCGTTTTGAAACACCCAAACCGTCGACTGGCGCTTCGTTTCTGGATCGTATTGATAAGACTCATCACCTGTAATGATGTCGTAAACACGCCGAGACAAGCCTGCTTCAAACTTGTTTATCATATCATGGCAACATTCCACCCGGGCCTGCTTCTCGGCATCGGTGAGGTAGTGCGACACCTAGCGTGAAACTATCCTCCTCACGTGAAGATGCACGTGTAGAATTTCGTGAAGACTTCCCGGTCCAACCTGCAGTATTTGCTGAATCTCTTGATACGTAACTCGCCTATTGTCGTGGATAACATTTTTCACTGCTAGCACGTTTTCTTCCGTAACAGCCGTCAAAGAACGACCACTTCTTTCTTCATCCCTCAAAGTTAGTCGACCGCGCTTGAATTCGTTATACCGACGACACACGGTTGCCTTAGAAGGGCCTTCATTCATGAATGCCATTTGAAGTCTATCGTACGATTCGACCGGTTTCAGGTGACACTTGAAATCGTAAAAAATCAAAGCGCGAAAATGTTCCCGGCGCAGATCCATTTTTTAATGAGACACGATAATTTAAATTAGCTCGTAAACAATATGGAGAACTTTGAAATTGGAACGTACCTATTTTTACTTTTCAAAATATATAACTGGCCTGTCTTCATTCGTCATTCGTACCTAATAACTTTTTTTCGCAATACTTTCTGAGTGGCCTGGTACGGTGGTGCACTCAGCTAGCTGTTATGAAACGGCGAAAAAAAATGGATTGTCTGAAACGTAAATTTGACCTAACACTTCTTTACTTTCTTAAATACCAATGTTCCCTTTCTTTTTTATCATCGCCAGAGTCTTAACGTAAAAGCTCAATGTGAAGGCCAATTGGCAAACGTTCCCTAGAAATTGCAGCTAAAGCTACGCAGACATTGCGTACGTACCTCAGTCCTCGTGTCGCTGATCTCTACTTGCAGGTAGTGTAAGAAGTACTGGCAGAAGGAACACGCCGCCTTGCCTTGTGGCTGCGGGACTGCCACGAACATGCGCTCAATCGGCAGCGGCGCTACTTCCGCCGGCAGGACGCGCACGTTGTTCTGTTTGGCGATAGGGATGCGGGCCAACTGTGGAGAGTAAAGAGGAGATGATAATGTAGTTGCTTGAAACTAAGATTTCGACGCGTATGTTGTAATTTTTATTTCTGCTTGAGTATAGTTTTCATTCTTTTGTTGGTATATTGGCGTGTGCTAGCGAACATATGGCAAGTAATTTAATTTAATGTTTTGTTTCGTAGTGATAATTACTTTGCATACGATTTGTATAGAATCAAGTTTATATAACTAAGCAGACAACTGTGCTGCTGGGGAGTTTGTTGCGCCACTTTTTGTTCCCAGCTAAAGCACTAGGAAGTGGTGAAGGGTGGGCGTTTTGGGGGACTGTCTTATGCAATTTTGACGTTCGAAAAGTGCTGATTCTCAGCCTAGTTTGAATAAATGAATTTTGATTGTAAATTAAAATGTAGCTCAGTGTGTTACACAAAAATTATTAGGATATTTATTTGTATAATAGAAACACAGAGCAGTGTATTACTGGCAGGAATTTAAGATCACGTCTTGATTTAATACTTCCCAAAGAAAATCACGCTCACACGCACGCAACAAAGTCAGGGGAGAATGAACGTGGCACAAGAACTTTTGAAGCAGGTGCCAGGGTATGGATTCGGTGGTACAGTGGTAGAAAAGATACTTGGAAGTTAGGAGTAATAAACCTGTGTTCGATCAAGACGCTCGTTTACTTGTTTCCGCAACTCCAAGTTAATACGTATCATTCAGCCAGTTTTCAACTACCAATCCAATGAAATTTCTCACCTTATCAGAGGTAGCGTCTGTCGTATCGTCACCGATGAGCTTCTTGGACACGGTCTTAAAAGCCAGCTCTCTAGGCATCAATGGAGCAATGGGTTCTTCTGTTTTGTTCCCACACACGCCAATCATTGTGCATAGAGCGCCAGCTTGTAAGTCTTCGACTAAATACTTGTAGATAAGGGGGTAGTACTGTTCGGCTAAGTGCAGGCATTCGTTTTTGAAGTTTCCTGTCTGTTTGCATAGACCTACGGGAAGAAAGATTTTAGAGTTAATTTTAAATTTTTATGTTATACATCGTAAAAAACTCAACAAAAAAGTTCGCGATAGCATATGCCTATCTTCTAAGGATGACACACATTTCATCCTTCCCATTTTTATCCTTCAGAAATTGATAAAAATTTGATTGTTATTTCCGAAGCTATTTTAACCGGTATTATTAAAATTAGGCATTAAATTTAGATTCATATGCCTTTACGTCATATCATTTAGAGGAATATTTTAAAAGATATCATCGATTTAAAATTACGCGTAACAAAATAAATATGGTTGATAGCGGCGGGCGCAGCGCTAGGAGTCAATGACCTTTTCCTCGGCAATCATCCGGGATTAAAAGAAAACGAAGTGATCGCATACCTCATGCAATCGCGTCGTTTCCTTTTAATCCCGGTAGTACGTTCCCATGGGATATTTTTCGACAACCATGCGGGCGAAGCCGTGGGTAAAAGCTAGTAATTTATAATAAATAATTATGTATAGATCCGTTCGTAATCTAGTTTCATAGACAATATTCCTTGTTCTAAAAGTCTAGAATAGGTGATCACGAAATCTGTGATAATAAGCAAAATTTTTTGACACTTACTACAGACGCATCTTCAAGATTATGATAGAATCAATTTAGTTGTTGAACAATGTTTATTTAGTAAACAGTTATTTTTAAACCCTTTCTAAATGTACTTGAAATTCATGCGTTTACGTTGTATTTCCTTTGTTGATAATTTGAAACCATTACCTTTCAGCACCCTGAAGAACTCGATCTCAGTGGTGTTGGCGACCATAACGTCACGCAGGTGCTTGACCAGCTGTTCACACAGTTCGCAAGGTACATCACTGCCAAACAAACACAAAATTAAATTATAACAAGAACATATTATTCATATAAACTTTATAAAATTAAATATGATATTAATTTACTTAATTATGTAACAATGTTTTGCACATCCAAAAATGCCGAAACTATGATTTCGGACTCTAGTTTTTAGGACAGCTGTTTTGAAGCAATAATAATGGAGGACCCCGGGATCAGCCTTTTGAGGAAAGAACTATATCGGGTTTGTCTGACTTCTCACGACAGACTGCAAGTATGCGTTATTGAGCTTGTAGCCGGAGTACTTCAACACGCTACTAAAGGGCGCAAATACAGTCTTGATACACTAATTTTAGATAACATAAACATTACATCACGCCTCTACAGGCGTGAGGGACTACTCCCCGAAGGGTTAGAAAGAGGTGTACCTATTGTAAACCCACATTGCGCTAGTTATGTCTAAGGGCTCCTACACAAAACTGCGAATTCGCATCGCATTGCAAAAACCTGCGAGCTCGATGTTATTTTAAGGCAAGCCTATTGCCATCAACCAGGCACAAATCCAGACTACGGCCTGCTTCTGAGAAATTCCTGATGGAAAACCCAGTAATAGTTTAAACGACGTGAGAATCAAACCCAGGACCTCATGTTCAGCAGTAGCGCTTGAGGCCAGTCCAAAAAGGCAGTCAAAAATGTTTGTTTCCCAGTTATTTTTGAAGGTGACTTACTCAGTAGGCCTAAAGTCGGTGAACTGTGCAGGGAAGGTGAACTCATCGTGTTGGTGGAACTTGTACGCGCACTGGCCGCTGACGTGGCACATGCTCTGAGGAGTGAGGTCCTTCTTAACCGCCTGCACTATGTTCTCGTAGTACTTGAAGACGAGCATCGAGCAGGAGTCGGATAGAGAGTCCATCTTGCGGCACATCTGGGAAAAGTAAATGAAAACGGTTATTTAATGTTACACTTTTAAGTGATTTAGTTGTTTTCTACAGAATGATCTTCGTGTTCGTCAATCTTAGCTTGGGTGTCAGAGGTATATAACTGTGTATAAACCTACAATTTTATAAGACTATAAATGGTATGATAATCAAGTTGTAATGTAAATTGTTAAACTGTAAATAAAGATTTTTATTAATATTATGTTAGACGGACACTATAATAATAAATTCTTTATTGAGAGTAACGATGGACTCATACAGTGTTAGTGACAATAAAATAAACTTACTATAGTCTTACATAAGGTGGTTGTACCAAAATAGGAACATAATTTTTAAAGAAAAGGAATTATTGCTTAGAAGAATTGGGTTTTCAAAATACAATTTGAAAAATGTTCTCTCGAAATTTAATAATTGTTTTTAGACTAGAATAGAATAGAATACTCTTTATTATTATCACCATAAAAATTACAGATACAAATGTTGAAATTTTACAAGGGGTAAAACAATGGGAGGTCTTATCGCTTTTTTTTTTTTGTATTACATACTTAATCAGCTTATAATGTCCCAACAGCTTCCTTTCTGTGTGCTAGTGGGCGTGATGCACCACGAACATTAATCATACAACTTAATGGTTATTTTACAACAAGTATAAAATGACATACCCCAGGAATTGCCAATTAACTCGAGAAAAAATATAATATACAAATAAGAACTAACAAAGATATTGTTAATTGTACCTGCAATAATCCAAGAAGGAAGTCTTCATAGCTGGTGACGTCGAACTTCTTCCTCAACACGCCGACGGTTCGCTGACAGTTGTTGCATTCCACACGCAGGCTCATTTGGGTATACTGTAACAATAAACATTCGACGCTTTTTATACTAAATGGATTAGGAATCGTATTTCTTAGATATACGGTTTACTTTCCATTACATCTACAACGGATTTCGGACATTTTTATTAGCATTTGTGTTTGTGAAATTAACTTAATTCACATTTAGTTTAATTTACAAAATGTTCTGGCTACCGAGCAAGGTCTCGATTCGATGTCTGATTATTAGTCTGGACAGATAGACCTCACTGAATTACTGAAATTGAACTGGGTTTTGCATAGGTTTGAATATCATTGTCTGTGAAACGGCAGTATAACAAAGGAAACAAAATTGGTACATGAAATTATTTACACAATGCGAAGGTTATAGACATCTATTGGCACAATAAAAATGTATATGAAATATTTACTAACGTGGCGTGATGGAAGGACATACCGTCTAATGTTATCGCTATAACCTGATAATTATGTCGTTATGAACTACTTACTTCTTTATTGATTTGAGTAAAACATTAATGCACACTTTACTAGTGTCGGACCGAAAAATGGTTTTCAGCCGAAACCGTAACCGTATCTTCGGCTCCACTTCTAGTTTCGGCCGAAACCAAAACTTACAGTTTAGAAAATGTTTGTTAAATTGACATTATTTTCCGAGACCCGATTTGAGTAAGGGCTGATTTTGCGACTATCAGATTTCTTTTATCCAAAGATTAAAAAAAATACTTTCGCCAAATCTTGTGTGAAAAGCTGTAAGTTTCAAAATGACGATTGAAGAATGAGCCCTAACTTAAATCACTTCGCAGATATGCTACTATTTTTAGTCGATTAGCGATTTAGTCATTTTTCAGATGCTCGATTCTACTCTAAACATTGCTTAATTTTTACATCAGCAATCAGCGATTTAATCGCTTTTTGGAAGCTCGATGTACCTAGCAACAACGCTTTATCTATCCGCCAAACAATTCAACATCGTTAGACTGTACTCAAACGGAACAAGTCCCCAAAACGCGATGCAGCGTCGAAGTAATCGCTGAAACATGTGATTTTGCTATTGTGACTGCTGTTGTTAGAGTTTGTATTAATTTTCGAAAGCGAATAAATCCTTACTCACTGATACTAAAACCAGCATGGCTGCTAAGAACCTAAATGACTTCCATTTACAAGTAAACACTTATTTTTTATGGGTTTTGGGTAAAAAAGGGTGAAAACATTACTAAGTCTACGCTGTGTGTCTATCTGTTAGTCGTTGGTATCAATACCGACAACCCACGAACGTCAGTTTCGATCGGACATTTTGGCCGAAACCGAAACTTTTTTAGCCGACACTGGCCGAAACCGAAACGTCGGTCGGACATTAATTTTTATTGCATAGATCAACAAGGCTTAGAAAATAAATTCCAAGAGAAGCTTGTACCTATATCTCGTTTATTGATCATAAAGGCTCTGATCATCAGACTGGGGCGATATCGCGGGCGCAATAGGCATATTGTTGCCTGTCGCACCCGCGATGTCGCCTCAGTGTGCAAGAGCCTTAATGTCGTATGTGTATGAATTTAAACGAAGAAAAAGGGTTATGGATCGCAGCAGGTGGTGTTTTCTAGTTTCTGCCTACCCTCATGGGATGAAGGCGTGAATTTATGTATGTATATAATGACATTTGTTGTTTTTCTGCAGTTTTCGCAACAGATGTGGCTCTAGTTTAACAAAAAATATAAATCAAGTTATATTCAAACTTTATATCTTATTGATGTATCCTACGGCATTGTCTCTGTTGATATTAATATAAATAATAATAACATTTATTCTGCATTCAGTTATTTTTGTAGAACTTGTTACAAAACTTGAAAGAACATCATTATCGCGTGATCGTTAATAATTTTACAAAGAAAAGAAATGTTGTTTAAGTATAATAAATTGATGATATCAATCATTATTTGTATGACGAGTTGTATCATGTGATCACATAATGTTTCAAAGTAAAGATAGTACTTAATGAAACGGAAAGTTTCAGTAAGTCAACCCAAGAAAACGATAATTGAAAATGAATGATGACGAGTATTTTATAAAAGATTTAATGGTAACAAAATATGACACGTGGTATGAATCCTAACTATAATATTATAAATGCGAAAGAGTTTGTTTGTTACGCTTTCACGCTAAAACGGCTAAATGAATTTGGATGAAATTTGACACATGGGTAGACCACGACTTGGGTATATCTCAGTAGTACGTTCCCGTGAGATAAATTCCGACCACCACGCGGGCGATACCGCGGGCAAAAGCTAGTATCTAATATTATAAAGTCATTATGGATTTGTTTATAATATATTACAAATTGAAGATAATGTCAATGACGCATTAATTTGATTCATCGTGGTCACACAAATGGGTCAGTACAAAGTGCGCATAATCTTTGTGACATAAGGTAGCTGGTGTTATTCTTTGAGAATCACAAATAACCAGACAAAGACCAGGTTACTATTGCTAATGTTGCTGCTATTAGTGTATTTTCTATCAATTATAATTGCGAAATAATGTGTATTTGCGCTAATAAGAATTTACCGACAAATTATATCTGAATCAAATGAAAGAATAAAAGAACCCGGCCAAGTGGGTGTCGGACCATGCACCATGAAGGGTTCCGTAGTTGGGATGAATTTATCTCAAAAACAAACTTAACATTGTAGTTGAAAAACGTGTTCTCCCACACATGAATATGTATCGACTATTATTCGTTAACTTGTAAAGCCTGCAAGCTTTGATAGTTTTCCTTCTAATTTCGTTAATATATAACTACTGCCATGAATATTTTCATATACTCAAAAACAACCATTTAGGTGGCAGGGACAGGGGGGGACACATGACTCTAACAAATATTAGCACTTTTATAAAGCTTAATATTACGCAATCAGATCTCTGAATCAAAAAGTGGTTTTCACAGGCTCTATCAAACCTATCCAACGATACCCCATGGGATAGACGAGAAAAACTGTATCATCTACATTTTAAGTGCAAGGGAGGTACCTTAAAAAAAGATCAAGATTTTATTTTACCACTTTGTCAGCGTGATTAACATGTACCCATGCCAAATTACAGCTTTTTAGTACTAAGTCTCTGAGTCAAGCCGGGGACAGACAGACAGACGGAAGGACATGGCGAAACTATAAGGGTTCCTTGTTGACTACGGAACTCTAAAAAGCGTGCAAGAAAGTGTCACAACCGTATGACGTTGAAAAAATGTACCCCTTAGGGTACCATACCTACGGAGCGAGAGGGCATGGGCAGCCGTCACCTCCTTCTGCGAAGCAGTAATGCTCGCGAAGGAGGAGCCGGACGGTTGAGGGAAAGGCACGTTTCGCGCCCTCTCGCCCCTAGCCGCCGCAGGAGACGCCCAGGGCGTCGGGAATCCCGGGCGGATTTCCGGCCACCGTAGGCGCGGGCTTGCGGACGGTGAGCAATGGGTAGCTCACCGTCCGGTAAGGACCAGGCCCGGGTCGACGGCGCGTTGCATTTCACGCGCGCCTCAAAGCGATGTCGTCAGCACATAGGTAGGGGTCCACTAGGGCCGATGCCTGCCGGGGTCGCGGGAAGGTACTTATGGGTCACCGAGGCCCCCGCAACACAGGCAACAGGAAGGAATACTGGTGGGTTTTAGTCAGTAAGTGTCTGACACACCCTCCCGCTCCGCCCAGAGCGGGAGAAGTTATTTGATGATTTCCCACCCTCAAAAAAAAAAAAAAGGGAACCATACCAGCTTTTGAAGTTCGAACCTGCCCTTATGTAATTACATATTTAACAAGGCTTACACGCAATAACCAACTAAAAATATCACTGTCTTTTAGAAAGTAGCCAAAAAGACACAAATAAACTTTACTTACAAAGTCTTCTAGCAGGTCATCAATTCTGGCACTGTTACAGAGGCCGGCGACAGAACAGACTTGTTGAGGGTTCATCTCGGAAGCCAGGGTCTCAACCAGCTCAGGCACGAAGTCATCAGCTAACCTCATACATTCCTTCGCGACTATGTTCACGGGGATCAGCTTGCAGGATCCTTCGAACACTTCTTTCAGCTCCTCCTGTAATTATTTATAAAATTTTCAATAAGTCTGTTGCAACTATTTTAGAAAAGGATTGAGTTACTTTCCGTGCCAAACTTCACGAACATTTTATGCGAAAACCGTGCAGCGTCCACGTTCCGTCCGAGTCTCGGTCCCTAAAAATTGAAGAGACACGGACGCGGCTCGCGCCTGTGACAGTCTAGCACAAATCATCCCTAGGCCGATGGTCCCGGTTATCATTGGCAGATCTGAAAGTCGTTACAGGTTATAAGAAGCCAGAAAGTCTAACAACCAGTTTTACCCAGTAACTGGGTTGCAGAGGTCAGATAGGCAGTCGCTCCAAGTAAAATACTGCATCCGGTAAGACTGGAAGAAAACCCGCTAGGCAGATGATGATGATTCGTACTTTTAGGATCATCTAATTAGAAGGATGATGAATAATAATATCTAGGAATAGTCAGCAATATAGGGTTAGCATAATCAGCCTCTAATGTTCCCATTGCTAGTACACATGCCTTCTCTCGGTGAGACGGAGTGGACCGTAATCTGCCACGCGGGACCAGTGCGGGTTGGTCAATGTCACTTTTCATCGGATGTTTGGTTCTAGGACACGTAGGTTTCCTCAGGACATTTCTTTTACCGTTTTGAGAGCAGCTGTGATGAAATAATTTACATAAAGTAAAGCGCCTGTTCGGGTTCGAACGTACGACCTAAAACTCGTAAGTTGCGGCCGTTACCACTGGGCTACCACTGGTTACAATACAGCTTTAATTTTTATAACAACTTACAATGTTAGATTTACTCTACGGATACCAAATTAAATAGGTACACTCAACCCCACGCCAATGGTAATAGTTTGATCTTGAAAACATTGCTGTTATCGTATTTTCGTAGTTATTGTAATCCACGTTTTACTACTGGTTTGCGGTTGACCGTATACATTGTTGAAAGTGACTACTCCACAGTTGTTGGTGTTCTACATAAGTATACCCACGTATTTATGTACATTGTTCCGATTCGTAATTTAATTAATTTTACAATAACTAGTCGCCGCCACACAGTGGAACGAATGTATGGGAGCGGTTGGACGTAGACATGTCCGAAAAAAAAGAGTAAAATTATGCCAAACTAATGATGCCATCTTATTCGATTACTTAATGCCTTCATAACTTGTGGTGATGAATTTCTTCATAACTCCCATATTTCGGGAGTAATTTGAGAAAATGTGAAATTTTACTATGAAAATGAGTGTATCGAGCTCTCTCCCTCCTGATTCCGGGCTTGTTTCAAGTAGCGGTCTCTAATATCATAATGCTAATACTAAGAGCTATATTTAATACTAAGACACATAGTGCGCCAAATGTGCACTTTCTGGGATAAAGAGTGATGTTTATTTTATAACACAATTTTTTTATTT
Source organism: Atethmia centrago (assembly GCA_905333075.3). Classification (NCBI taxonomy): domain Eukaryota; kingdom Metazoa; phylum Arthropoda; class Insecta; order Lepidoptera; family Noctuidae; genus Atethmia; species Atethmia centrago. The sequence goes on from HG995377.1 coordinate 9,869,517, forward strand.
TTTGTTTATTTTGTTGATTAAAACCGTTTTTCTAAAGGTTTACCTTATTACAATAACATTTCTGAGCAGCCAATTAGAGAAGATATAAGCTAATTAGGATATATAATTAGGGACTTAAGGTTTACATATAAAACTGATGCACTAATGATTACTGATAAGAACATTGCTATTATTTAATTACTAAATGGCTCTTAATACACTAATTTAGCATGCATCATTTACTAATTATCACAATAACTAATTACCTTGCAATATTTAACAAAGGATACCTGGGATACCTGGATTTTATATAAATAGGTCACTATTAGTAACTTTAAAATCAGTGTTGATTTACACCTCGTTGTATCCAAGCTAATCTCGCAATGTATTTTCCAAATTTTAATACAAATCTTGATATTCACGTTGCTTTATGCGCACGCGCACATAAAGATTTACGCGACTTTAACTATTTGTTCAGTGTTTTAAAAGATAACAGTTGTGTTCAGTTATGTGAAAGTGCTGAAACAAGTTTAAAAGACTGGTGTCGTCGATTTTGCTACCGCATTTATGCAAAATGGACACAGTCTGGAAGAAGCACAGATAAGTTTCGGAAGAAACATGAGATTTGGCTACAGGCTGCAATTCAATGGCCGGAATTACAGAATGAAAATATGGAACCTTCTACAGAAAATATAAGTGACGTCATCGAGCCCATAATTTCTCCTGCTAAATCTGATGCTTCAACTTGTACACATCCTAGTCCTCGTAAATCTTTTGAGGACCTTAGTAACCGGCAAAAAAGAAGACGCACTGAAGATAGTCTTTCATGCAGCAGTAGCAGCGCTGAAATTATGTTTTCGGCCGAAAGGGCGCTTCAAAAGGCAGGACAAAGCGATACAGCTTATGTTATGAAATACTTGACGGAGAATCCAGAAGAGGCCTCAAAAATCAAAGCCTTCATTGAAGGTAAATCAATTCAGGTACGGGAAATATCCCCTTTGAAGGCATTGGCTCTTTATGTATCGATGAACTTATCGAAATGGCGCTATAACACTCTTCGGGATTTCAACACTCAAGAAGGAGCTCTTCAATACCCGAGTTACTACATGTTGGTTAAAGAAAAAATTAAGTGCTATCCGGCCAAAGAAGATCTCACAGTTACAGAGAGCTCTGCAAAAATCAAATTACAAGCCTTGATGGATTTAACCTCAAGAAGACTTATTAGGTCGTTAGAAACCCCTGTTGATCCCAATCAACAGCTCGTATTGACCAGCAAATGGGGTTTTGACGGATCATCTAGCCAAAGCATTTATCATCAAAGGACGAGTGAAGATGAGCAAATCGATCTTGCTAGTAATTTTATGATTAGTCTTGTACCACTGCGGCTCGTCTCAAAAGGTGTAACAATTTGGGAAAACGAGCGACCATCTTCCACTTCATTTTGCCGGCCAATATTGTTTAAGTTTATAAAGGAAACCAAAGAAAATGTGCAGAGAGAGATGGCTGAAATCGAAGCAGAGATTGAAAAGCCTTAACTCCATCCACCATCACTGATGGAATTAGTGTCAAACACCAACTGCTGTTGACAATGATTGATGGTAAAATTCATTCCATTATATCCAATACAGCAGCTTCAGTGTGTGACATATGCAAGGCTTGTCCTAAAGAAATGAATAATTTAGAGTTAATCAAAGATAAACACGCAAACGAGGACATGTATAAATATAGCTTAAGCACCCTTCACGCTTGGATTCGCTCAATGGAATGCTTATTACACATTTCCTACAAATTAGACATAAAATCATGGCAAGTAAGGGGTGATATAGCAAAAAGGCAAGTTGATGACAGGAAGAAAAGAGTTCAAGAGGCTGTAAGAAGAGAAACGGGCTTACTTCTCGATGTTGTGAAACAAGGCAGTGGATCCACCAACAATGGCAACTCGGCAAGGAGATTTTTTGAAAACTACACTAAATCTGCTGAACTGACCGGAATAGATGCTATGCTTTTAAGAAAAATCTGTGTGATCTTGCAGTGTATTTCATCAGGAGAGAAGATCAACGTAACTAAATTCCGAGAGTTCTGCTTTGATACTGCTAAGCTTTACGTGGAGTTATACCCATGGTATTATATGCCTTCTTCACTTCATAAAATTTTAATGCATGGGCCAGACATAGTTCAGAACATGTCAATTGTGCCCATTGGTTTTCTATCCGAAGAGGCATCTGAGGCTAGAAATAAAGATTTTAGAAAATATAGAGAGGGGCATTCTCGAAAGCATAGCAGTATCTCATGCAATGAAGATATTATGCACAATCTTTTACTGTCTTCTGATCCACTTGTTACAAGTATCCGTCCAAAAGGAAATAAGTTTGTAAAAAAATCTTCTTTTAAGGAATTTTATGAGCTTACGGATTCTGAGAAAAGTGATATCGAATTTGTTAACATAAATGATTTAGCGGACATCGATTCTGAATTTGAATTAATTGATGATGATGATGATGACGAAGATAATTAAATGATGTTATTGTTTTAAAATGTGTAACTTAGTAAATTAGAGCTTACATCTTAATTATTTATTGTACTTTTAATGAAACTAGGTAATTTATTATCAACTTACTTAAAAGTCATACTCTCATCAGTTCTTGTGAATATTTTTGTTAATATATATTTCTGTATATATATAATATATTTATAGACCTCTTAATAAGTCTGTCTGCGGTTTAAAGTAAATACAAATGGGGAAAAAACGTTTTTTTTTTAAAATTTTCATTTCCTTTTATCCCAGAAAGTGCACATTTGGCGCACTATGTGTCTTAGTATTAAATATAGCTCTTAGTAATAGCATTACGATATTAGAGACCGCTACTTGAAACAAGCCCGGAATCAGGAGGGAGAGAGCTCGATACACTCATTTTCATGGTAAAATTTCACATTTTCTCAAATTACTCCCGAAATATGGGAGTTATGAAGAAATTCATCACCACAATTTATGAAGGCATTAAGTAATCGAATAAGATGGCATCATTAGTTTGTCATAATTTTACTCTTATTTTTCGGACATGTCTACGTCCAACCGCTCCCATACATTCGTTCCACTGTGCGCCATAGTGATGATAAGATATCGAATATTCGGATGCATATTTACCTAAAGTGAATTTATAGCTACGAAAGTATGGAAGCGGCTTCTTAAAATATTTTTTCTGTAATAAAAGTCCCCGGATGCCAGGAATACCGGGAATGCATAATTAGTCGGATGTATAGTATGGAAGCGACTTCTAAAAAAATATTTATTAAAATAACCCGGGGTTTTTTTTATGTTGTTGTTAGGCAATCCACGATCCACGAGGATTGCATAACTATTCAGATAAAATTAATCTAAATAAATGTGGTCCGTTATCTGATGATGACGTTGTTTGCCATTACAGTTTAGTATCTACATACCTCCTTTACAATATTAGGTAGGTAGATATGCATCCGATTCTATAGTCAGAAAAAACACAAAAATTCCGGAATCGCGGGATTTTTACGATCGATACAAAAGTGCATTCCATATAAGCCAACATTTAAAAGTAAGTAAATATACATCCGATTCTATAATCAGAAACCTAAATCAATCCCGGAACTGCGGGATTTTGTCGATACAAAAGCGCATTCCATATTAGCCAACATCTCAACTTTAGGTGAATATGCATCCGAATATCCGATCTTTAGTGATGATGCAGCGAATAATAAATATTGTATAGTCACGCTCGCTGCTTGTTACGGGTGAAAGATGGAACAAAATAATTAGTAATGCATTGCTATTTTAGCAATATTTAATTGCAACTTCACCGGAGATCAGGACACGACCTTATAATTTTATTCAAGGACTACTTGAACATATTATTAAAAAAGATGACTTTAATCAGATGACATATTTATGACACCTGAATTTGACATTTTATGTACTTTTATATCCAGTTTGGCTCGTTAATTATTTACAGATGTTTCTAAATTATCAATATAATTTTATTAGACTTGGTTAGTCTAATAAAATAAAATGAATAATTTAAAAAAAAACAACCGTCCAAGTGCGTGTCGGACCAAGCACCAAATGAAGGGTTCCGTATTTTGTAGTGGTTTACCATGTTATTTTAAGACCATAGACTTCTTATAGGTTTTCCTGTAATCTATAAATAAAGAACTATTCTCTGCATATTTTTCAAAATTTTAGGGTCAGTCGTTTCGGAGGTAAGGGGACCCTCCCCTTATATCCTAATGGTAAATTATCATCTATTTTCTATAACTTCTTCTACCCATTTTTTATCAATTGCAATCTCAACAATCTCAGCAAGAGACATAAATACTATCACTACAACACATTGTATATGTAAATATATACAAACTCAATCATACACACACCTCCACGTCCACATATACACACAATTACATATGCACACTCACATTACAACTCCGTTTAATAAATTCCTTTACGCCTAATATATATTTTTTTTTAATAATTTTATTGTGCTTTCAAACCTGTGTTTTGGCCATGATTTTGTATACCGATATAACACACTTTTTTGTAAAAGGTTCTTGGTATGATAGTGACAGCAGAACACTGACTCCTAAGTCACAGGATCTCCTCGTTTGGGAGTCAGAGTTTACTTTATCTGTATGACCTTTATTCACTGAAATTCATGAGTTTTTAAGGATTGTCGAAGGTTTTTGTATAAATAAAGATTTTTATTATTATTTTCTATTTTTCCTCAAAAAGTGAACCCCATATTCAAAATTTGTGTAACAAATTTCAACATAATCGGTCCAGTAGATTCGGAGTAAATCGGCTGTGACAGACGGACAGACAGAGACACACACGAGTGAGGGGGTTCCGTTTTTACTTTTGAGGTACGGAACTCTAAAAACAACAGTTCTATCAACAAAGATAAAGCTACATAGCTACACTATCGTAATGATTAGCTAAAGTATCTACAACAAACCGAAACTTGTATAGAATTGTACAGATAAACCTACATATCATCACGCTAATTACTAACATTAGCAGAATAGCCAGACTTACTATTGAATTTATTGCCCAGAGCAGAATCTGAAAACATATGCATTATTATAATAATTTGTAGGATTCTTTCTTTTTTTTCATCTATCAAGCAAAAGGCCCATCTGAGATACAAAGTCTCATTGGTCAAAATGTCAATACGTCCGCTATATTAAGCAATAACAACTTATGACAAAAGTAAAACGTTTGAGTTTTTAAAATAAGAACGTTTCATTTGAATTTTAAATAATACCTAACGATATTACTAAGCGACTTTCTTTTTAATTTTAATAATATTTTTTACGAATTACATGAGTTATTGGTACATTTGGCCAGTGGTATTACCTAACGCCAATAACATAGTGGGTTACTGTTTCCCAGTACAGCCAGATGTGGAATCGAATGATTTGAGACAATGAAATCGTTCGCATCAACTGTGTTGACTTTGTGATACTCTTTATGAATGTATTCAGTTCAACACAAATGGTTGGATTCAGGTCATTCTTATCACGGTAGCAAAAACAAAAGAAAGACGTTTATGGGTGAATTTGTGCATAAACATTAAGACAATGTTTTATTCAAAAAGTCGCTTCTCTATTATTATTTTAGATTTGTGTGTTTTATTTTTCTTTCTGTAAAAGTTACCCCTTTTGGTCCTGCCGGGGTCGTGGGAAAGTCCGAAAGGGATACCGAGGCCCCTGGCAAAACAGGCAACGGAAGGAACACGGGTGGGTTTTAGTCAGTAAGAGCCTGACACACCCTCCCGCTCCGCCCAGAGCGGGAGAAGTTATTTGATAATTTCCCACCCAAGAAATAACCAAAAATCGTTTAGATGGACATAAGCTTATCAAGATTGGACCTAAGAAAGAACATATCAATAATTTAGATGGATTGGTCTAGAAAGGTAGCCAATACTCGGTCATTCTTCGATCGACTGGTCGTAACTCGTTATGATAATTGCTCAGTATTTATAAAACAATGTTACGTGGGCGTCCTGTTACTATCGGACAATGACTTACAGTCAACAATGTAAGTTCAACTTTTGTTTTTTTTCTAAGATAATGCGAGACTCGCGAGCATTCACAAAAAAATACTGTCCTAGATATTAACTGTTTTATAATTAAATTGTCAATTTGTCAACCATACAGCATCAAAATAAATTAAATGAATGCATAAATATGCATTGTCACTCCAGGGGGGTAACCATGTCGCGGGAAGGTACAAATCGTCACCGAGGCCCCCGCAACACAGGCAACAGGAAGGAACACGGGTGGGTTTTAGTCAGTAAGAGTCTGACACACCCTCCCGCTCCGCCCAGAGCGGGAGAAGTTATTAGATGATTTCCCATCCAAAAAAAAGGGGGGTAACCATCACCTCTTATAGCAGTATTATTTCAATATTACTTCAGCGTGAGAAAGAGATGGAGCTATAAGTCCTGTATAGCTCCATCACTTTCCCACTGTGAAGTAATATTATAATAATACTGCTTTAAAAGGTGATGGTTACCCCCCTGATGATTATTATAACCGTATCATCATCTGCCTAGCCTTTTCCCAACTACGTTAGGGTCGGCTTCCAGCCTAACCGGATGCAGCTGAATACCAGTATTTTACATGGAGCGACTGCCTATCTGACCTCCACAACCCAGTTATTGGGTAATACGATACCCCTTGGTAAGACTGGTTGTCAGACTTTCGGGTTTCTGACGACCCGTAACGACTGTCAAAGATTTACGAATGACAGCCGGGACCAACGGCTTAACGTGCTTTCGGAGGCGGCACGGAGGGGTCTTGGTATGTAAAGATGGTCACCCATCCACGGACCAACCGCGGCAAGCGTAGCTTAACCTGATCGATTGACCCGTGCGGCTGTTATTACTTAGCCACAAGCCCCTCGTATAAATAATGCAACTACAAGGTCAAATAAAATTAGCTAGCGAGACTGCAGAAGTATCTAAACATGATAAAACAAAGAAATTAATTTGATGATTTTTATGGGGCCATCGACCGCATTCAGAGTAGTCACTTGATAAATTGGTTCACCCTTGTTTGGTATAACTACGTTTTGTCGAAAATCGCTCCGGCTAATTTTAGTTACAATAAAGTAATTTCGTATAATTATTCATTTGACCGAATAATTAGTAGGTAGATTTTTATTTAGCATATTTATTTCTTTGAAATAATGTCATTTGACCGAATTTTCAAATGCACTAATTTTATTTAAACTAATGTTTCACTAGACTAATAATGATTTAGTCGAATTTTGTTTTATTTCCCAACCTCACAGTTACCAACTGTACGTTTGGTCTGCTTTTCATAATGACACAGTAACTTAACTGTTTCTTTTTACAAAAGCGATTCGCTTCTGGCACATCGCCGGCCGCTGCCGCGGCACGCTCGCTTCGCTCGCTCGGCTCGTGCGTTGTTTGTCATACTCTAACCTAACCTAACCTATCGTAACCAAACCCAAACGTTTTGTGTTATTATAATAATCAGCTTAACAATAAATTAAACGTTGTCATACCAACATTTGCTAATTGTTAGTTGTCAAAGTGAAACATCGGCGAAAAGTTGGTTGGCAAGTGATAATCTGCCAAACAATTTTCGCTGAAAATTGTAAAAGGCAAGATACCCCTGAACATTACATCAAATGAACATTATACCTTTTGATCAATAGCGCAAATGTTGTTATCGCAAATAAATATTCGATGAAATGAAAATTATGTTAATCCATAATATACAAATTGATTATGTTCTTAAACGTTGTTCGAATCAGTAACATTACATCAAAAGTTGTTATACCAAACAAGGGTGAACCTGATAAATTAGCTTGAAAAATTCTTTTTTTTTGTGTAGACTTCGCAGACGTTATGGCTTCGATATTTAAACACGATAAAAAAATAAAAAATTACCTCAACTTAAAAAATTACATACTTTGTAACAACACTACCAGCGCGCAGCGGTCGTTGACGCCAAAACACATAACATCTATTGTTTTTATTATTTTATCGCGTTTCGGTATCGATACCCATAACGTCTACAGTTTAGCTAGCTAATTTAGCTTGACCCTGTTTTTAGTGACATTATTTATACGGTTACAATAATCATCTGGAGTGACAATGCATAAAGTCATTTAATTAAAAAAAATAGTCTCGACTTTTTAGGTATGTAAGTACTAGAACTTTTTGTACTTTTGGTTTTTTTGGCACGTTTTCGCGAGCATGAATGAGTTTGGGTAGGTCATGGTCTTATCAAACCGCAACACATTGAAAGGTACACAAACTCAAAAGTAAATAATCATTGACTACTTCAATCTATAAAAACTGCTTAGCACCTATGGACCTCTTTTACGTGTCATGTTTTATTAGCGTGTGCCAATTAAATTCAGGTCAAACCCTGTTGTGATCGTCTTGAATTCGATTTACAACTGGACAGTTAAAAGAGCCTTATCTGAATCAGTTTTTATATTGGATATGTGGTCACCGTCGCCTATGGACATCAGCTGTAACACTAGAAGTGCGCACTGTGCATGCGTTGCCATCTCAAAGACAAAGCTGAAATGGCTCATGTGCCTATAATTACTTCTAGAAATTATTGAAAGGTAATAAAGTATAAACCTACTGCTGAGCATGAGGTCCTGGGTTCGATTCACGGGTCGGGCAGTGTTATTGGGTTTTTCTATCTGGAATTTCTCAGTAGCAGCCCGGAGTCTGGATTTGTGCCCGGTTGATGGCAAATGACATGGGACTTAAACATAATGGCGAAATGTGGGTGTATTACAGGTACAGCTCTGCCCAATCTTTCGGGGAAACAAAGCGTGATGTTATGTAATAAAGTATGAAAGTATGTTTACCTGTGTCTCGTTGCTCTGCAGTTGGTCTCTTGCCTGTTGCACCATGTCGGTACAGATCTTGCAGATGCTGTCGGTGTCTTCTGGGACAACCATCTTGGGCCATACTTTAGTTACGCAGTGGTGGGTCGCGCGGCATTCACGGCCGGTGCTGGAGAAAGAACGTCTATTTTAAGGCAACGGGACTTATTTTTTATTGGGAAATATTCAATTGATCCTCGAAAAACTTATTGATCTTCTAATGATGTGCGCATTTTTTTAATAAATGAGCCTCTTTACGACTTTCTGGCTTTTTCTTAAAGTTGGTCGCAGTAACTAAGCTCGTGCGCTGTTGGTTCGCTATCGACTTACTGGACACTCAGTCAATAAATAAATTCGATACCTACCTATTGAGAGAGGCGCTCAGATACCGGGCATTACCTACTATGGAATTTCAAAATTAAGTCGAAGCTATAGCGATGTAGGCTGTTGATTGCTCACGTCACAGCCTTACTCTATGAATGAGCACTACAAGTGTAACAGTGACCTTCACATTCAAAGAATGATCAATCAGTGAGATGTGTCAAGCGTGGCATTTTGTAAATTATGCAGAAAACAAAATTACAGTTTCTTGACAAGAGTATAAATATATCTTATAAGTATTTCTAGATCCGACCAAAAATATGGATTTTATTTTATTTGCCTTTGGGTTTTTTTTCATAATATTAATAGTTACAACGATTGTTGTCATTAGTGTTCAATAGGTCACGGCTAAAATTGGGTTATGTATAGACGCACATTTAAAAATAATCTTCCTAGCCTATCCTGCCTAAGCAAAGCACTAGGAACTTGTGACGGGGCGTGTTGGGGGACTCTCTTACGTAATTTTGACGTCCAATAAAACAAATTATTTAAAGAAACAAAAAACCCGACTGCAAAAACACATAACAGAAAAGAGAAAAATAAGCATTAGGTTTTATAATCTATACAATTTTGGTATTGCAGGCAAAAAGAAAAGTTATACCTACCATATTTCATCAGGTTATTCTCGCCTGCAATACCAAAATTCTATAGATTATTAAACCTAATGCTTATTTTTCTCTTTTCTGTTGTTTTTGCAGTCGGGTATTTTGATTTTTTAAATAATTTATTTAATTTCAAGCTTTTTAGTTTTATTTATATATAATATGGAATTGACTCCTTACCAGCTTTTATTTGATATCAATAACGTTGTTTTTTTTTTAATATTCCCCTCCATTTTTTTTAATATTTATATAATGCATCAAATATAGTCACCTATGTCACTCTACAATGAAGACGAATCTAAAGACACCTCTTATGTTAAAATCCATCAATCCGTTTAGGCTACAGAGTGTGCCAAAGAAATAGACATACATTCATACTCTCAGCTCTGATTCTCAGCCTAATTTGAATAAATGACTTGATTTTATATGTTGAATCGCTGATTTTAAATAAAATACTAAAATGTCATTAATAATACTCGTATATAATAATAAATTCATTTATTTCAGGTAAATAACACCCATTGCCAAACATTAAATAATAGACAATCATTAAATAAAACCAAATAAAATCAAATAAAGTCAAACAAAATCAATTAAATATATTTACAATCTGCTTTATCGTTATCTAAAACAATGTTTCCTAATAATTGTATCAAATTAAATTAAGATTTTAATCTAAAGCATAACAATACATTTTCATGAACCGTACTACAAACAGAAGCAGCGATCAAATTCAATGGAAACTTGTTGAAATGAATTCGACGCGTATTATTCGATTATTAGTTACCAATGTAACTAGACAGCGAACGAGTTATACAACGCGATTATGTAAACAGTTTTACAATCGCTTGTACCCGAATACGAGAACCGATACGAATTGCAAACCGCTTGTTCTATTGCCAATTAGCGGTTTGCATAAACGAAGTACGGTTTACTACTATGGCTTTAGTTATTGTGCAATCTAACTGAACTATTGTTTTTATGAATAAATATCGATAACTAGCTGAGCACGCGGCTTTGCACGCATAGTACAGAATTCTCTATGTTACCTAACGGAACTAAATACCTATATTTAAGGCCCGCTTGCACTTCAAATCTTTCTATTTCTGGTAATTGTTTAAAGATGACAAGAATATAATGAGTTTTTAAATATGTTGAGTGCTATATGTATTTAGCTATTTTTGGTGCAGGCGGGCCTAAGTGTATTAAAACCTAGCCAGAACATAACTAGGAACCTAGAAATAACATTTAAATCGTATAAATTGATCTCCAGTTATAAGCGTCCTAACAGAAAGACAGATAGATATAGCATTTTATTATATGTAAGGATGCAATTGTTATAGGAACAGTTCCTCATCAGCAGACCTAAGTTCTCAAGTGAACAGAAGTAAGCTAAAACTGCCATAATCACGCTATCACTTGCCGGAATACACACATACACTAAGGAATTGGTGATCGTACAATCTTTGCAGTACTGCTTATTTTTAAGACAAAATCCCCTACTCGCGTTTTACAACACCTTTTACCACCATTTTAGGAAGAATAATTAAATAATTAATTTAATTGAATATAATTTATTAAATAAGTAATTTAATTTAATATAATTAATTTAATATAATTCATTGAATAATTTATTTTATTTTATTTCCATTTCATTTGCGTGTACCACAATGCCATTTTGCTTACAGAAATATTTCTTAGGCGATTTGTGATGGCAATAGATGTTGTGCAATATAATTGAATAATTATTGTTCTAACGGATTGTACCGTTTATATAGAAACAATGGTCAGTCAACGGATATTGTTAGTGCTTTAAAATGCTAATAAAACATATTTGCATGTTAGGATTATTTTTGTTTCTGATCATTTGAAGTAAAATTAACGGTTTTTAATTTTAAATGACACCTATAAAATATTTACGGTTTTTGCAATGGTAGGTATATTTAGGTTTTAATATTTATGTATTGTTAATTTACTGTGTTTTTATTCATAATAAAATTATTAGTTTAAGTTATAAATTATTGTACATAATATAGTAGCTATCGTAATTTGTTCTGTGTTGTCAAATGCGCCATTTTAACAAAATATGGCTGATGGAAATATTTTATTATTAATTAATACATATATAAATTAACTAATTAATAACATATATTTATTTACATAACCAAATTACAAGATGAATATAAACATTAACTAAATTAAATTAAAACTAAGTTAAGCAGCTAAGGCCCTCGGGGCATTGTACCGAGGATGCTGGCGGCATTTCCTCGCTGAATTGCAATGCTGATGCGTTGCGCGAGAAAGCCGCCAGCTTTTCGATCACCAGTTACATCAACTAGACGTTTCGCGATTTCCGCAAATAACTTATGCGCACTGGGACCGCACGGACCGAGGGTCTCGACGCCAAAGGGCACAAAGTTGTACATACTTATTAATTAGGTGGCGACTTCCTATTCGTACAAATAATAAATTCAAGTTCGTCCTTATTTGTCCTTATTTCAACGTTGAATAATAGGCACAGAACATGCAAGAAATACAAAATGATTAATTGACCACTAATGACCATGACAGCTACTAAAATCCCGCTAAATTAAATATATAACACAACCTGTAAATATATTTTGTTATTACTTTGCGTGTATAAATAGCGATTGCAACATGTGTTTGTCATATAACAATGTATGTGTTTCAGTAATATTTCTTGTATAATTACCTGAAATTACTGCACCAGTAAGACGGGCCCCAAGTGCATTGTGCGCTGCCTATCAGGTTGCCTGAAATAAAAGAGCATGTTTAGTTGATACATTCGAATTGATAATCATCCATAACGCTTATCGCCCACTAAGACAAAATCCTCCTGCCTTTTTACACGACTGCACGGCGCAAAGCAGGGTAATGTGTTTATCAGTCTATGTATGTATGTTTGTTCTTTTGTGGCGCTCTAGAGACCAAACGTGACCCAATTTTGATAATTCTTACGTCAATCGATTTTTCTTAATATTGTGAGTGCCATTATCGACATGACAGTAATCAAAATTCAATATGGCGACAACCAGACGCCATATTGTGAAAAAGAAAAAATTAAAGTCGACGAACTGTGTCAAGTGGGGTAGGTATCATTGAATATATATATCTTTAGGTTTCTCTAATCATTTTTCATTTTGAATGGCCATTTAGGATCTATAATAATGGTGTATAAGTTAGTTAGCAACCATTCTCACTTACATTTTCAAAACTTATAATAAAGCTGTTATAAAGTTCTTATAATTATAATCGTATAATAAGGTCTTATTAACGTGAACAATAATTATTAAAAGTAGGTATAAAATAAAAAAAGTTAATTTAAAAAATCTATGAACCAAAAACCCGGTATTTATTGTTAAGTTTAAGAAGATGCATGAGATTGTTTATATAGATATAAAAATTGGTCATCTTGTTTCTATCTTTTTAAAGTTCACTTTATACGCAGTCGGGTTTTTATTTTTATTCATTTACTTTTACATCCTAAAAAATAAATAATTAAATAAAATATTATTATTTATTTTTTACTGCAGATATTTTCTTTTCAGATTTTATTGTCCCACTGCAGACAACACACCTCTTCTTCTCATACAGAGAATAGGCACGAACATTGATCACCTCGCTTGCGCAAGGCAGATTGGCGATTTCAGAATTATTAATTATAACTTTCTTCACGATATTTTCTTTCACCGATGTCAGTGAGGTGAAGATAATAAACTTAGAAAGAACATATAAATTGAAAACGTGACATTGGTACTAGCCCGGATTTGGTTGATTTAAACCTTATCCACAGGCAGGCAGGAATTGCGAACCAATGGCACGATACTAGTAAAGGTCTATTTCTGTTTGCGCGTTTTTTGTCCAGTAGTCACAAAGTCAAGATTGTTTATTGGCTCGTCATGGCCATATTAAGTATTTATTTGGAGAAAATGGCACGTGGGTTCGCCGCCCCTGCTCTTGGGCATCACATTGGTGAGCAGGATGTCGCATCCCAACCATTACATTATTCACATGAATCTGCTACTACCACAAGCATAGTTCAGATGGGACAAGTTCACAGAATTAATCTTAATTAGCTTGCGTGTCATATCAGATCTTTTTGGATTGGTATTAGTGTGAACATAATTTTATTATCGTAGGTCACGCTTAAACAACCACACGTGTCCAGCGAAGTGGAATGGAGTCTCAAGTCCGAGAGTTACCTGCCGGGGTCGCGGGAAGGTACTTATGGGTCACCGAGGCCCCCGCAACACAGGCAACAGGAAGGAATACGGGTGGGTTTTAGTCAGTAAGAGTCTGACACACCCTCCCGCTCCGCCCAGAGCGGAAGAAGTTATTTGATGATTTCCCACCCTCAAAAAAAAAAAAAAGTCCGAGAGTTAAGTCTTTGGGTTATGGCATAACTTAAAAAGCATTATTATAAAAATTGCTTCGTATTGTTTAAAAGCCTTTTAAAACAGGACAGGGACTTGGAAGACTCTGCCAGCAGTGGATTGTGATAGGCTGAGTTGATTAATTAGTTTTATGCCTTTGCCCTGTTGTGGGATGCTTCAGGTAAAATAATTATAATTAAGAAGGGCATTTGTTTACAGATCAGTCTTAACTAAATATAGAATAATGTTTACTACAAGAAAAAGCCCCAATTACCTCTGAAAAATATGAAAGTCATGTCTTGGCACATGTACCTAGCTACTGAAACGTGAATAGCTAATTATGGAAGCATGATGAAAAATTGTAAAATGACTTTACATTATCTACTCTTTATGAAAGTACATATGATGTCATTAATTTAAGTATTTAAATAGGTAATTAGTGATTAAGCGGTAATTAATTTCATGTTAGGCACTTATTCAAGCCTTACTTTTGCAAAAAGTTTTTAAAATCACGTAAGTACCGTAATTTGGTAATTGAAAACATAATTAAATGCACTAAAACTACCTAGTAATTTGTTAATGACCATTTTAACTGATGGAAAATACGGATAATTTTTCAGACAAAATTCGATAGATTTGACATTATAAGAAATAAGTTTGCTGTTTTTTCAATTAGCATTTTCCAATTAGCGTGATCAACGACAACTAAGTATTATTTTTCAATCTCAATGTTCTGGAAATGAGTTTTCATTGTATGAACTGTAAAAACCTTGGTATACGAGTAGCCTACACTTGAATCAATAACTACATGAGGACGCGAAATATGTTTTTATTTCATTTTATAAATCAAGTTGTAGCAAAGATTACTTTGTGGAGTTCAATTCATTAAAGTTTTTTAAAGGTTCCTCAAAACTACTATAAAGTGAACAAGTGAATAAGTACCTACCTATTGAATGGGGTTAAAAACTGAAAGCTCGTCATAGGTGGCAGCACAGTTGTCCGTCTACAAACCGCCATTGTTTTATTTAAGTTTACTTTTGTGTCGATCACAAATTAAACGAAAACTAGACAAATATGTATGCGACTTGGAGTGTACCACTATTAAAAGACGAGCTAAGAACAGGGGAAGCGTCTACCACTGGAAAAAAAGCGGATGTAGTGGAAAAGTCAATAAATTATGAATGTTTATATGTTATTTAGTGTTTGTTGACTTTAAATTCTTTTTTTGTTTAAGACTACACAAATAGCCTGATCAGAGTTGAAAATCAACTCGAGGATGATCTTCCTGACTGAAAAACTTCAGAGATGTTAATTCTAGCACTAAGATAATAGGTACTAAAGTCACATACACCTTTACTATAATTTACATAATAGGTATCACATCACAAGTGCTTGTAGGTGAAGAAAACAGACTTAGTTCTCTTGGGAGCATCACCTGTATACGATTTTTTCCGAAAACGACGAAATATCGGGTTTCCATTTTTTTCCGAGTTTTCGTCTTTTAAAATCATTGGCAAATACCCAATGTATTTCTGCAGTCAACAGCTGCGCAACGGCATATTCATTTTATTTATGCGTAAAAGAATTGGATGGTAGCGACTTCTGAAGTGAGCAAGTGGCAGTTTTTACCTTGAATTTATTGAATGAATGAACTAATTGATAAAAGCTGATTCCGGCTAAAATACTGCTATCTTATAGATACCTGATACCATAGATATAAGAAAGAAGGAGATATGCCCGGTAGTTGAAAATGTATCGGAAGCCGGTGTCTCCAGTTTGTCCCTACCACTCGCGGCTCGCCACAACTAAACGTGCAGATCAGTAAAAGCAATAGATACGAAGTCGCGCACACACTCACAATTAATAAACCAGAACGTACTACACAATCAATTATAAACCCTATCTCATCGACACAGCGTGCATTTACCATGCACCATACAACTTACTCACACGTTAACATCGGTTGGTATCGTTGTGCTGTGTTAAAGCCATTCATTTTACATGAACGCTAGTGATTGACTAAATCGGAAAATGATCGATTCTTTCATTTGTTATTGTATTAAAAATTTTGTGGGCACCTGAAAATAGTATAAATAACAAACGATATACAGATACTAATATAATACCTATAAATATACTATAATAATGAGAGCAGTGGTGGCCCATTTCAGTGATAACGGCCGCGACTTGTAAGTCGTAGGATCAAACCATGACAGGCACTTTATTTTGAGTAAATTGTTTCATCATCACTTCACACCACATCACATCACATCACATCACATCAAAAGGGCTTCATACGATATGTCCCAGCAGTAGGAACATTATAGGCTGATTATATATAATTAATATATAGCTAAAAATATATATTATTAAGTAAATCAAATAAATGAGAAAACCAAAATGAATTGTTTTACCATTATTTCACATGGGACTGCCAATCAGGTTAAAACGGTAGACAAATTGCAGAATAAACTATAATAGCAATATATTCATTAGGCAATCGACATTGTTGTCGATAGCCTACGTTAGTGGATCTGCACAAGCACATCATTTACTCGTCGCAAGACACAGCGGTCGTACTTCGCGATGCATCCGCATATATAAAGTATCGTTTAGTGATTTTTACATTGCTTGTGTCCAGTCACTCAGCGACATACTTAGCTACCTAAGTTAAGGAGCAACGTATTTACTGCAAAAATAGTGGAGTCGCTGTGATATATAAAAACAAAAATAACGTAATAAAAGCAAGAACTATTTTACGATTTGTTGTTTTTCATGATTTTAAAGACAAATATAGTAAAATACTCGTCTGCCTGGTTGGTCCAGTGGTCGCAAGCGCTACTGCTGAGCACGAGGTCCGGGGTTCGATTCCCAGGTCGGGCAGTGTTATTGGGTTATGTCCACCAGAAATTTCTCAGTAGCAGCCCGGAGTCTGGATTTGTGCCCGATTGGTGGCAATAGGCTCGCCCCCTATTACATGGGACTGAAACATAACTGGCGGAACGTGGGTTTACTATAGGTATACCTCTGCCTGCCTAACCCTTTGGGAATTTCAGGCGTGATGTGTTATGTAATGTAGTAAAATACTTGAAGTTACTTATGGCAAGTGATTCCACGATTTACAAAGTTTTTGTTTTGGCTTCGGTTTTTACAAGAAACCATTGAACAACACGGCATTCTTATATGTTGTCATGAACTCATGACCACGGTCGAAAGCGCACTAGTTCGCGGAGACGACCATTTGCCTATGACATGAGCATTTTGATAATTTCGCGCGGACACGGACACGCCACCTTGCCACATCTGCTTTTTATATTTATATGCCTGATACCTACAACTTCATTTTTCCCTGAACTGAACAAAGCAATTTTCTTGTATGTATGACATTCTTTTATTTCGGTAAAAAAAAAATAAGTTTCCTTTGGACTCCAACGCAGTTGTAAATTACACGAAGCTGTAAGTCTAGTGATTTATTTAGAAAGTCTAAAAGACTTGAATTTTATTAAAGATTTGAATTATCCGGAAAGGCTGACTGAAGTAATAACTGTATAGAAAGACAGACTACTCACCGTGGATTATAACTTGTACCAAGATGTAAAAAAGATAATTAATAAAATAATTTATGTGGCGAATAACTTACCCTTGTGTTTGTTGCGTTTTGGCACTGCTGGTTTCTTTTTCTACGAAACAAAAGATTAAATAGGTATTATTACGTGCATACAATCAAATGTGATTAAGACTCAACTTATTGACGTAACTAAAAAGGCTTGTGACTTTTCAATTGCCTGTAAATGGCTTCAGACAAACCAATCCCACGACATTCGTTCCCCGTAGTAATAACATGATACACGCTTACTACAAACACCATTCATTGAAGTTTTCACGCACATAATATTGTACATTTCATTACTACAGTCCCCATAACACATTCATAGATATTGTACATTTGATAAACACAGCGAGGTTGTGGGTTCCAATTCGGGCAAGCATCAATATGACTTTTTCGATTCATACGTCCTTTCTGAGGTTATCTTGGACATGACCGACATTGGTGAAGGAAACACATTGCGTGAAACCTACCTAACCGTTTATTTTACCAAATAGAAAACAAAAATTAAGTGGGGCTGATGTTTTTGTGGAGCTATTATAAATCCTATAAGTATGCGCAAATCGTCGGGAATCCCGGGCGGATTTCCGGCCACCGTAGGCGCGGGCTTGCGGACGGTGAGCAATGGGTACCTCACCATCCGGTAAGGACCAGGCCCGGGTCGACGGCGCGTTGTATTCCATGCGCGCCGAAGGTACTAAAGGGTCACCGAGGCCCCTGGCAACCCAGGCAACAGGAAGGAATACGGGTGGGTTTTAGTCAGTAAGAATCTGACACACCCCCATGCTCCGCCCAGAGCGGGAGAAGTTATTTGATGATTTCCCATCCAAAAATAAAAAAGTATGCGCAAATCCCTGAAACAGATATCTATAAGGAGTAACTAACATCACACTTACGTTCATAGACAAGATATTTTCAATCTTTTCATTGTTGCACATGCCGATGAGTTTGCACATGGTTTCGGGCGAGGTGTCCGACTGCAGCACATGGTTGATGTACTGCTGCAGCTGCGCCGTGTTCTCCTTGCAAATCTTGGCGATGGCCGGGTTCTGTACGTCTTGGCATTCTGATGATACTCGGGATGCAAGGTAGTCCTATGGTTAGAAGGTATTTATATTGTATTATATTATTAGCAATGCCCATTTATTTTTAAATAAAAATCCTAATTAATATCACTTTGCGTTACAGCTCGTGCAGACTAGCGCGATATCGCGGGCGCGACAGGCAACAATATGCCTGTCGCGCCCGCGACATTGTCTTAATCTGCACGAGCCTTTACTTGGGAATTATACCCAAGTCCAGACATTCCAAACTGATGAGGATCATGTCCTAATAATGTTAACAAGTAAGAAAAGATGTTATGGAAGTTTTAGGATGTTGGGACATATTTGTAGATGAATTAGATAAGGGAGATAAGGGAAGTAAGTCAAACAGTTAGGAACGTGTAGCGGTACCTACTGGTTCCGTAAAATAAAATAGGTACTGCTAGTAAATAGATGGTCAGACAAGGTTAAAATCAGTTTTTAACCAACAAGTGTATCATTATTCTTCCACACTCCGAATGATTAATACATTGTATCGTCAGTTAGCTCAAAATCTATCCTTATTTATCATACAAATCCCCAAACCTCTGTGTACAGTATTTTGGACCCAAAAAGCGTAAACGACATAAGGGATCCTCTTGCTCCTATTGAGTTTACATTCCAACCAACAAATTTGCTCAAAATTCAACCCCTGTAGATCCCAATTCAACCAACATTTACACCAATACTAACCTCATTAATAAGTTCTCTGACATCCTTCAGCTGTCTGAAGAGCCTGACGAACTTGTCGGACACATCGTTGGCTGTCACCGCCTCAGCCTGTTTCTCCCACACGGTAGTTGTGCAGTGACCTACGGCCCCGCAATCAGCGCCGCGCCTGGTCACACAATCGTCATTAGGGGACATCGATAAATTACATCACACGATTTTCATGATTTCTGAAGGACGGATGGGGTCATATTTGTGTAACCCCCCCTTCCGGTGGTGTAACGTCACATACTTTGAAATTTTAAATTAAACATTATATTGATAGAGTCGTTAATATTTGAAAGGTTTTCGTTGAAGTTGATGTTTAGTGTTTTAATACTTATAAATGACGTTACGAAGCTTATGAGTCATTATGACTCTTCCCCTTGTCACACTTTATTGACCCCTCCCTCCACCTTAAGGTGTGACGTTATTTATGGATGACCACTTACGTGACTCAGAAGTGAGTAAGGAAGTATGTAGTAGTCAAATAGAAGGAAGGAATCTTACGATGTTTTTTTTTGTTGTTAGTGTAAAGGCGATGATTCAGTGATTTTGTTTACCTAACTGTTTGTGTTTATTAATCAGCACAAAGCGGAAATAGCACAACGGGCAAGGCCTTGGACTGGCCAAAGATTGTATAAGCCTTCAGCAGGCTTAGCATGACGCTTTCTATTTCTACTCTACTGTAGAATAGAAATCGCTTGTCTACATTTCTCGGTAGAAAACTGTCAACGTCTACACGGAAACGTCATATTTGTCTACTCTTCCGTCGACAAAACGCTTCTCTACGGTTCTCGTACTAAGCCTGCTGCAGGCTTAGCATGACGCTTTCTACTTCTACAAAGAATAGACACAGCTCTTTCAAAGTGACATTTCGATTTTGACATCGCACCGTAAAAATCCTTCTACAATCTGTCATTTTGTCTTTCATTTCTCGTTTTCGATCTTTGTCTAGGTCCTTTTTTATGTAGAAGGATTATGAAGGAAAACGGAGAAACGAAATGTGAGTTTGTATAGAAAGAGCTGTCTATTCTTCGTAGAAATAGAAAGCGTCATGCTAAGCCCGCTGGTTCCACTAATTTTGTCTTAACACAAGTTTAGCTGGTTGGGCTAACAGGAATAGTAAAAAAATTACTATATTGCTAGTACTTTAAGTTAATAACTTTGGGAGTTTCAAATCTTGTTCAACATCATCTTCATTGGCAGCCCACTGTCTACTCCATACCTACTAATATTATAAATGTCAAAGTAACTCTGTCGGTTTGTCTGTTACCTTTTCACGCCTTAACGGCTGACCGGATTTGAATGGAATTTGGCACATGGATAGACCTGGGTTAGGACTACTAGAACATAGCATACTTTTCATCCCGGTAACTATTGGATATGAAGATCGAATACATTCCCCTGAGATAGATTGCGACCTCTAAGCGAGCCAAGCCGCGGTCGTATAAAACTCGGGCAAAAGCTAATACCTACATATGTCACCGTATAATTATGAACTTCGTTAGTTTATAATACATCGGTATTATTTCCGTTAGATTATAAACTGTCCACCGTTAGATTATAAACTGTGGGGAGTTTGTTCCACCACTTCTTCTTCCCAGCTAAAGCACTAGGAAGTGGTGACGGGTGGGCATTTTTGGGGGACTGTCTTATGTAACTTTGGCGTTCGAAAAGTGCTGATTTTCAGCCTAGTTTGAATAAATGACTTTTGATTTTGATTTTTGATTTGTCGAAAAATTGTGAACTGTAACAAACTATTTACAATTTAACGCATTATTTTTCGATAATTTATAATCTATCCATGGGAAACCGACAAATTGTGAACTGTTATCAAACTTGTTTGTAACGTAACGCACCTTGCGCTAATACTAAATAGCCAGCTAGGCATAGCTGCGAGCAACTTAGAAGTAGCGCTCGCTTAGCTTGCGCGCGGTTAGTCAGTTCTCTAACCTAACCCATTCAACCAGTTTACAATTTTTCGACAGTTCATACATAACCAGCCTATAATGTTCCCACTGCTGGGACACAGGCCTCTCTGTAAGAGGGTGTGGGCCGTAATCCACCACGCGGGCCAGTGCGGGTTGGCAACAGTTCATTATCTAACGGAAATAATACCGATAGATTATAACTAACGGTTCTCACAATCTTACGGTGACAAATATAAGCCTCATCCCTTTTTAAGTATGGTGATAAATAGACACCTAACATTAAAAATACAGATAATACTGTGTCTCTACTTTTTCCAGAACTCCAAATGCTCAATGCCTATGGCAAAATTGAGTTTAACTGTTATGTTTATTTGATGAATTATGAATGACACATAGTCCAAACATCCATTGAGCAAAAGTATTATATCTCCCCCTTGCGGTGTGGCTAAACCGACGCGGACGCTACGTAACAGATTTTCAATAATCATTCAATTGCTGTGATTTTGCGTTGATTTAATATACAATGCATATGTTTGACATGAATATGCATTTGCAAAACCACTATATATTTAATAAGTTATGAGCAACTTAATCAGAGTTTAAGGGTAATCAATTTGAATATCTAATAATAGGTACTAAATATTATTTCATTCAGATATAAACAAACATTCTGGAACTATCGACATAATGACGAATGTTTGTGTCACTTCTATGAATATGTAGCTGATAGAAGACTTATGAATGTAGATAGTAACAAATATAAATATGAGACCATACTTTCTTTGTGTTAATTAATTTGTGACAAACATGTGTTTGTCACAAATGAATTAACACAGAGAAAGTATCAAGTACTGTGGGTGGGTATTTGTACATATGTACAAATGGCACCCACAGTTGCAGATATTTTTGTGTACTTGACTTTATTAATTTAGTTTTAATGTATGAATGTACCTATATGGTGCAAGTAAACTTACTTGAGGCTTTGACACCATACTGTTGGCCCCTTAGCACACTCTTTCGGTACTTGTCGTGCAAACGACAAATCTGGGAACAAAACATAACTGTAATAAAGTGACACACTTATCTTCGTTTAATGACAAATAACAAAAATAATGCCGGCAGACAAGTCGGGCGGGGTCAGCTGCTGTTTATCACTGTAAACTTCTATAAAGTGGACACTGAAACTGATAAGAGAACAAAACAGACATGTCATGTAGAAGATACTGGTTCACTGTTTGTGGGATTGGAATTATGATAGAGACATTTTGTTCTTAGATTTCTTTTCTAATAGTAGAAATTATATGAGAATTGTTGTCAATTAGTTTGGTAGAGAAAAGTATCTGCCTGTCAGCGGGAAGTAGCGGAACTGCCCATGGTGCTGCAGATACACAAGTTTCAAGCACTGTCTGTGTGTTCAATCAAGTATTGTTCACTATAGTTCATCTGAGTAAAAATGAATGAAAGGATTTAGTATTACATCTTTGTTTATTCATTCATTGCCTAATAGATAGCCCATTGCTTATATTTTGCTTTGGGACTACTATGAAACTATATTAAGTTTAGTGAATCTATATAAAACAAATAGATTTAAATATTCAATTATTATTACGCAACTACCTCCCTATCTACTTAACCCAGATAAGCCTACTAAGAAAGATAGCTTGATCATTTGTAAGATACATCATTGGATAGTTGTACACAATTTGTAACTTGCAACTTAGGAATTACGCCACATCTTTTAACATCAGGGCTATTCTACTTTGACTAGTTGTATTGTGGTTAACCAGTCACATTGCATACATAGTTAGTATAACTAACTGAGAGAGCATGTATTTCATCACTGACTGTATTTTTTCATGACTGCCTCATTGGTCTAGTAGTCACATGCGCTACTGCTGAGCATAAGGTCTTGGGTTCGATTCCCGGGTCAGGCAAAGTGTTATTGGGTTTTTTTATCTTGAATTTCTCAGTAGCAGCCCGGAGTCTACATTTGTGCCCGATTGATGGCAATAGGCTCCCCCCTATTACATAGGACTTAAACATAACATGCAAAATGTGGGTGTACTACAGGTACACCTCTGCCCAACCCTTCGGGAAACAAGGCATGATGTTGTGTGTGTGTGTGTATGTATTTCATCTATTTCTGCATGTTGTGTCTGTATAAATACTACAATACAATAGGTACTAAATAACCTGGTTCAGCACATTATTCCTTATTATAAGCCTGGTTCAATCTAAATAACAAATGGATATAACATTATAGCGCTACTGAAATGATTAATAGCAGGAAAATTGATCCCAAACACACAACAAAGTTACTGATATCATTCACTGACTACTACAGGTTTGGATAATGTTACATTGTAGTAATAACGGAGTTTAAATAATATGACTATTTCAAGTTTACATAATTTAGTAAACATGTGTATTTAAATTATAAGTAGGTACCTTTGGTTAGGTCAATGATAGATAAACCTACATCTATCTATTATAATATAATACTATTTATCTAAAAACAATGCTAGTTGTTTTTCGAGAATAATCTGAGGTCATCAGAACACCAAGACTAAATTAATAATAGTTTTAGAACAATGAACAACTCGATTTAAAGAGCATATCTGGGTACCGATTTAATTGGCATGAATTTCAGCAATGATCCAACAATAATTACCTGCATTCGTAATATCGCGATGAAATCACTATGTAACGCGAAAATAATGATTACAATTTGAAACAATAAATAGAGGGTACTTGAATGCAGCCTGTGAGAACTGCATAAAAAGTCCAAGCAGCGTAATTCTTAAGTTAATAACCTAAGGTTTGCTATATTACACAAATATCTACACAAGGACGAAAATAATTACAAATACGATTCAGCATAAACTTCTAAGTAGTTTACTCACTTGTACAACAAAGGAGTGATATTAGACAAACCACGAAGGTGTTTGTCATTTTTAAAGTTTTCGTTTTATCTCGTGCTGTCCAGTTTTGTTCTCTCCTTGCAAAATACTAAACAAATACTGTATAATTTCACTTTGTTTGGAAGTTATATCGATTGACAAACAATTGTCAAGTCACTCAACCGACCAACAACGCAAACGTCCGTCTGCAAAGCTGCTGCTGTCAAACTTGTAGTGATGTACGCTGCAATAACGATAACGTCATTATTAAGGGTAACTGTTACAGAGATAACTCTAACCTTCTTTATTTTGCAATTCTACTCGTAACAACAATTTTTATTTTTTTCATTTCATTCACTTGTGCTATAAGTATTATTTTGTTTCGCTTGAACGTTCAAGGGAAACAAAATAATATTTATAGCACACTGTGACGTAAACCCGCACCTAAGCCACACTTCTCCGTGACCAAAGTATGTAATTTAATAGTTTTCACAGCGCACGCTAAAGAGTGACTTTTATAGGCAAATTTTTGATACCTTGGGTTACGTTATTGTTATTTTTGTAGGGATCTCTACTTTTTGAAAATAATATATGGCATTTATGTTACTTCCTGATAATTTAGCTTTCTATAGGTCAAAAAATGATCATAATCGGTCCAGTAGTTTCGGAGCTTGTTCGGTACAAAAAACCAACAAACAAATCATTACTCTTTATAATATCAGTATAGCACTGTGTGAGCTAAACCCGCACGCCACGCTTCTCCGTGACTTAAATTAGTTCATTTTTACACCGTGTGAAAATGAATCTATAATTTTTTTCCGCGTCTTTTAACCGACGTGTTTTAACAATGTGGCCAATATAGTTCTTCGTAGATCCAACATGTAGTTTTTGCGAATACGCGACATGAATCTTTGAGCGACATTGTGGCCGTAGCATCACTAAGTCTTGAGAAAAAAAGATGGCAGCCCTAGTTCCGATTTTGGTCACGCGCTTATATAACCATGACAAAATATTGTTGGGTGTACAGTTCGCGTCACGAATTTTCATCTATGAATTCAGAAAGGGAATCACGTCGCGTCGCGTTGCATCTTAACTTGGAATCCCCTTTTGAGTTTTTAGCAAATATCTCAAAAACTAGACACCCTACTTCAAAACTAATGAAATTTTCTTCCCCTCTTGTGGCAGTACCCCCGGGATTTTTGAGTACTGATTAATGGATGACCTCCCTCTAATTAACCTTGACCGAGACCTTTTTCAAAATATTTTCGAGTGTTTGACCTGATACCCTCGGGATTCTTGAGTACAAATCTAAGGCATCACCTCTAATTAACACTGACCATGAACTTTTTCGAAATATTTGTGAGTATTTGACCTGTGGCGTATATTGATATTGTATGTAATTGCGTTATATTAACGTGACTTTTAACACCTTAAAGTCACTGTCCTTCAGGGACTCCGCTCTCCGAACCCCCTAGCCCAGATTTTAATAGTATACGTGTTGACCGCGTGCTTGCCTCGCGGTTTGAAATGGTCTACTTCCCTCCAGTTCCATAATATACTATTTTAAATAAATCTTTTCATTAGATTAACAATAAGGCGGGTTTATATCACATAAGCTATAAAATAGTATACGATACTCATGACATAAGTAAGTCTATTAATGCATGGCATGTAACTAACTTCATGCCGTGCAATAATGAGTCACACGTATTATACGCCTATATTATGCTTTCGAATTTTGTTCATGTCATAAGAATCCGATGTAATAGATGCACAGAAAGGACACCAATCAATCAGGTTCATGATTGAAATGGAGTAACTTTGAAGAAATACTCCTGTCTATGAAAACAGTGTTTACCGTAACGCACTTGTTATTTTTAAAATTGTAATCTAAAACGGTAAATTTTAAGCCGCACGGGTCGATCGAAGTTTAAGCAACGATTGCTGCGGTCGGTTAGTGGATGGGTGATCATCCATTACATATCGAGACCCCTTCGTGCCTCGGAAAGTATCTAATTAAACCATTGGTCCCGGCTATCATTCGACGGGTTGTAGAGTTCAGTTATGCAGTCGCTCCATGTAAAATACTGGTATTTAGCTGCATCCGGTTAGACTGGAAGCTGATCTCAACATAGTTGGGAAAAGGCTAGGCAGATTCATTGAACGTGGTAATCACTCTGACCATGACATACATAAGCTATTTTTTACAATATTAGCTAGATTAATAATGTAACCACAAAGGGTTTGCGTGAAAAACATTTGGTACCTAATACAAGTAGACTGCACTGAATATATTCTTTATTAACCGCATAAAGGCTTTTATTGGAAAAATTCTATACTTGTAATTATAAACTGGTTACGCCAACACGTTATTCGGAAAACGAATGGGACATCACTACATACCTTATTTATGTAAGCGCCATCTAGCAGTGTCTGAAGTACTAAGATGTTAGAATATTTTGTATGTGCTAAAGCCACTTGACACTAGGTGGCGTTGTTGAAAATATAACAGAGTATTAAAAAGCTTGTCAAAATAGCTTTGGCTATTCAACAACAGATGGCATTACCAAGCCAGTGCTGAATATTTTAACCAGTTTCGTTTTGATGTAAATAAAGAGTGGATCTCAAACCGCCACCTGCTTGAAAAAATCTTATTTTCAGAATGAATGCAATGTTCTTATTCAAAATTCATTCCAGCCAGACAGTAGTAACGTCCGTTTTCATTAAAAAAATATATAGTGGCAACTATTTTAAATAAAATGTAAAATAGCACGTAAGTTTCAATTTTTAGTGTGTTACATAAATACATTATCGTAAGTGGGCCGCCCACTTCCATTAATGTATTTTTCTTAATTAGAATAGGTAACTTTATTAGGATTGTAGTGTGATAGGAGGTGAAATTGAAGTTCTCAGTAGGTCCTACCTAGATAACACTCGGAATAAGGTAAACTTTTCGTCTTACTAGTAGCGGCTGTATGTGCTCTAAAAAGCTAATCTAACGAAAACATGATTGCAGTAGGCCTACCTGCTTATTTTAACCTAGGCTACACTTGTAGCCTACATGCCTGACCTACAGAGGAGGTCAGAGTAGGTCTGTACCTACAGACCTCTGTAGCTACAACCCAAATAATTGGATATTTAACAATCGATCGATCTAATCAAAAATTTGATTTTTTCTAAGCAATTTAAACAAGTTTTCAGAAAAACAGACTGCCTGCTTTCAATTTCAAATTTTGTTTATGTCATAAGAATATGATGTAGTAGGTGCAAAGAAAGGTCACCAATCAATGCGGTAATTCTTGGATTTTGATTAGGTATGACTCATTGAAGAGCGCAGTGGCAACTTCGTCACAAAAAGCAAGGACGTGTGCAGAAACCCTGCAGAGAATATGTAGAGGTGAGAATTGTAAGTTGGGATTGAAATATTTAACACTCTGTGCACTGCACTCATTGCATTAGGTAGGTACTCCTGATTTTGACCAGTCCATTCCCACTTGCTGGATTGTTCCAAATGTCCGTCCACTTGCAAGATCGATGATCTGAAGAACGCCACCGATGCCTGAATTTATGTTGATAAAAATAAGGTAACCTACCAACCGTCGATACGAAAAGAATTAGAAACAGGGTCGCAAAGAGTAGCTCCAGCTGGGAGTGCTGAGATGGTATTGGAAGATATGCTGATCCTTCGTTTGAATTATGTACCTACCTACCTGCCGACAACTGCTTAATACATCAAATTCATATTTTCAGTTTTATTTTACTTCCACAAAAATACATTTTTAAATCATCTCCAAATACCACCAAGTTCGCTAACAGGAACAAGTAAATAAACTAACTAAGCATATAAAGAAACCGTCCACAAAATCCAAGACAAGGAAACTCGACCCAATAAGACGTCGAACTCCCATAGAAAAGGACGAAACAAAATTGGTAATTCCATTCTCCAGGTTGGTTTTTCGAGACACAATTAGGACATTTTGTTGGAGTTGGGGTCGTGTAATAAAATTAAGGAGACGCCGGCCGGTCGCGGTAAGTCGATGTCTTCGGGCGGCATAAAACAAATCCGACCCGAGCCGGCCCGTGAGGAGTAGCGCACACAGATCCGTGGAGACTTCTTTCTTCTTTATTTTTGTTGTAAGTATACCATGTACCTATGTATGTTTGGGTACAAATTATGCGGTTTTTTAAATAATATTTTGCTTCGTGATAGAACTACTGTAAACAGTATAATGGAACAACTTACCATTGGCAGACTCCATTGGTATCATCGTCCCTAAATAGTCCATGTTGCCTTAAAAGGCTTCTGGAAGGCATGTCCAGTAACCATAACTGCCAAATATCTCCCAGCAGTAGGAACTTTATAGGCTGATTATGTTTTATTATTATGCGTATATAATACTGTCATACTCAATAGACCGTGTGATTGTGACTAATAAAATTCTAACCGAAGCTGCCCCATTTCTTTTCCTACAGCATTCTAGATATTAGTCGTAGAAAACACTTCCTTATGTGTGTGTGTGTAGGTTACATTATTCCAGTTAAAACTACACAGTCCACTGCTGGACACAGGTTTCTCCCAAGCTACGCCACAACACCCGGTTCTCCGTCTTCCGCATCGAGTCTCTACTTGCCGTCTTTTTTACGTAAACGTGTCACTTTTCAATAACTTTCCAAATGGATCGGCCATTTGGAAAGTTATTGAAAAGTGACACGTTGCTTTGCTGTTACTTATTGTAAATATTTAATTCATTTGACTGCCACAGATCCTAAATCCTTATTAACGATTGTCTTTGAATACGCAACCGACTTGTATAGTAAAACTGAAAACATTCACAGAAAGTCGACTGCCAGTTTTTCCATCTCTAACCGGCAAACAGTTAACACAATCAAACTTGTTAGTGGATGCCGTGCACCGGTATCGAACGACACGATATTTTTACACTTCAACACCATCTCCACAGGTTTGTTCACGTGCGCGATGTTCACATATTCTAAATAACACTTGAATAGCGCGTCCTAACGCACTGTCCACTCGCCTACTCGCCCACTCGCCCACTAGCCCACGTGACGAGACTACATTCGCACGACACTTTGTTTGTGTATCAAATCGGACAACAACGGTGACTTTGTAAATGGCGGGGACGTGGTTATGTGCTGTTTTAGGGCGTCCTTTTTGTATCCTTTATGTTTATATGGGGCTATTTCCTTAGTACCTTGCCTTCACAAGAGAATATGAGAACTATCTAATCCATACAAAGTAATTTTGGACCTCAACATCTGTTGTGACTTTATGTAAGTGGGTAGTTATGAATATTTTTGTATATAAATATTCATAATTACTGCTACGTCGTAGCAGTTATAATTGTATGGGAATAGTCATAGCTACCCATACTTTCTCCTGAGAAAAAGATGTATTGGAGATGAATTTTGCTATATGTACCACGAACTTGTAACTTGAAAGAAAATGTGATTTTTAATATTTATATATTCCATTCTAAAGACATAAATCCATGTAGTAAAACGTCCAAGAAAATAACAAAAGAAAATCTGTAGCCAAGATCCAGCATCAGCGCGTCACATTCAGCATTCGCTTAGTCCGTCGCGTCCGAAGCACCTGTAGTCTACAAAATATAGTGTCGAGAGCGAACACCGAGTGGAGTCGCAAAGTTGGCCGCAGTTAGGAAAGATTTGTCGCGAGCCCGCCAACTAATGCCTTATACTCTTGCTCTTGTAAGTAAAAATTATGATTATCGCCCGGCGCGAGCTGAGCCCTTGATCCCTAACTAACGGCCTGAGACGCGGGACTTTCCTTTTCTTCTCAACTATAACTCTTTTTTATTGGCTCCGCGGCGGTTGCAGCGCCGGCGGCCACTGGATTATGGACTGACCTAACTGATCGGAGAACTAACGACTCTTGAACGTACGTTATTTACAAATCGGGATCGCAAGATGCTTGTTTGTGAGCTAGTGGAGTAAGGTGGGACAGTGACCAATGTAGGTGGGTTATTGGGGGAAATGGTGAAATTATCTGTGGAAAGTTCCGGTACTAAAACTTTTATTCGTTAGATTTTGCTTAAAAGTTTCAGAAGTTTTAATTTATATGAGATCGTAGACTCTATTCCCGCATAAATTTATTTCAGTTTCCCAACTGATCTACAATTATGTCTAACAAAAACCCAGCCCGGGTACATAGGCAGCGCGAACATCATAAAACACAAGGCAGTCCTCAAGTGCAATACAATACATAAATGAGAGTGGGCCGGAGACGGCGCGGGCCTGCGACGGTCGATTAAGGAAGCGACTGCACCGTTGCCTTGGCGACGCCGCCATCTTGAACCCTCCCCTCCGGGCCGCACCCCCCCCGCGGCCCCCACGTATACCCACCACTACCCCCCACTGTAAACAACTCGCTGTATCGTTGCACTGAAATACTCGATATATTTAAAAGGCTCTCCAGTCCCCCTGAATCACTGGCGTAAGATAAAATTGTCAATTTATTGAGGATCAAAAAATATGATTGCAGTGCACGTTGGTAACTATTTACTAAATGGGCATGTAAAGACGAGAGTGCATTTTAATAGCTTTTTAGTTTTCACTGGATCTGAGAAAAATATAGCTCTGCTTGTATGGAAAATAAAATGAATGTTAGTCAAATAAGTAAACTTTACATTGGTGCGTTCCAGTAGGTAGTGTTGTATCGGCAATCTTTATTCGCATCAATATAATATTTCGATACCTACCTAAATTACAGTTCATTGTAATGAAAATACATACTAATAAATCTAAAAATAAATCTGCAATTTCTGAGTTTTTTTATTCTCAACTCATCTTGTTGTTTTGTTGTGTGTGTGGCACATATTACATGCCGTATTCACGATACCGCAACCCCAAACGATGTCAAGCTTATGAGGAAGCTTACATCTATGGGAGACTAACGAAGTACCTAAAGTCTAACATAGGTAGGCATTTATTTATACTAGAGCTAGAGCTACTCGTATATGTACTATACTAGGCGTTAAATGAACAGATCGTATTCGAAATATAATACTGCGCTCCAAAACAAAGATAGCTGACGTTTGGTTGACCCACGTCAGCTATCATATAAGGCTGCCCAACTTAAATGGGACTGGGCAGCACATGTCTGCCGGACAAACTGTGGGCCCAAATAGCACAGAACTGGTGCCCAGAGACAGTGAGGAGGGGTCGCGGTAGACCACGTATGAGATGGCGGGACGAGTTGTATAGGTTCCATCAAAACTGGAAGGAGGATGCCTGGGCTCGCAAAAGACGGAAGGAATGCAGGAAGGCCTTTGCCCAGGAGTGGGACAGCATAGGCAAGTAAAAAAAAAGAGAGCTGGAGCATTTTTGTTTAAAAATCATGTTAAATAAACTCAGTTAACAAATCAAATACTGAAAAAAAATGTTTTGGACGTAAATATTTTGTTTCAGTATCTTCATGGCTGCCTATTAATTCTGTATTGAAGGGCTAATGAAGAAAATAAACTCAAATAATGAAGAAAGAAGTAATTTAACAAATATTCCTTTACGTTATATACATTTTGGCAATTATTGGTATATAGCGTTGCAGTGTCTTTCTGCGAGATTGAGAACTTGATTGTATTAGACAACATTTACATGTCTTATTTCCAACGAGTAGGTAAGTAATTATTTATTTATTTAATACTTTAAGCACACAAATGTACAGAGGCGGACTTAATGCCGTAGGCATTTTCTAGCAGTCAACCTTTGGGTGATGCAGAGACAAACAGTGGTAGGTGCAATAGCGAAAACTGTGGAATAAATATTTATTTAAATATAAGGATATACATACATATACCTATTAAAAACTTTAAATATATACCTAATTATACATAAATATAAGACCTAATAAATACACATAAATACACGAATATACTAAAACAGATGAGACAAACAATGAGAAAACATTACCATTGTGATGATACTGCCAGCTTCTTACGAATATGCTCGCGAACTTTGACTTTAAAGGATAATCGGTTCGTTGCCATCCCGATTTCCTGGGGGAGCGCATTCCACAGAGAGATAGACTGAACGAAGAAGGAAGAGTGAATGAAGTCAGTGCGGTGAGTGGGACATTGAAGAAGACGATTATCATTTTTCGAATTATCATTTTTTGTTGATCTTTTAAATTATGTGGTTCACTTGTATCTATTCAACTCCCAAGAAATCTTGTCATCATCATCTGCCTAGCCGTTTCCCAACTATGTTGAGGTCAGCTTCCAGTCTAACTGGATGCAGCTGAATACCAGTTATAATACATGCACCAAGAAATCTTGTACCTGCTACCTAAATCTTTATATATCTTATAGTCAAAAATCTTCGTTATCTACATGATGTAGGACAATACTCTCCAAATAAAGATAAATAAACAGTATTTTTTTTCGCGATGAATATTGAAGCAGTGATTCTGAACGGTGACCGTCCAATTACACGTGAACGGTCGCGAAGACAAATGGAGCACATTACTCAAGATTAGGACCCGCCCGACTCTAGTCCACCTAATGTCGCGGAGTGCACTAAATCATATCACACGATTCGCTAAAAACATGCACGATAAACGAGCCACATTTTTACAATTTTATTTTTTTATAAACAGACATTTTAAGGGTAAAATAATACCGAACTTTGTTGATTTTAATATTATGTACAGTAAATACATAACAAAATATAGGCGGTAGAATTTTCCGTTACACATAGGTACTAATACCCATTAAGTTGATATTATTAAAGTAGAAGGCAATCTGTACAACGTTTTAATGTATTATGTAGAATTATAAAGGCGTAGAGCCCCGCTTACTTCTTATGATTTATTCATGAGGGAAGAACAATGTTAAATTTGAACATGCCTACTTGTACGGACGCATTTTAGGAGAAAATGTCAAGTGGTTTATTAAGTAATTTGTTTTTCATAAAGATTTATTGATAAATATAATGAAAATACACATGCAATGACTTCATTAATATTGACGATTAATTACCCCTTATTATAAAGACAAACTGTACATAAGGTTCAAAGAAAATTGAGGAAAATGAGTTATGTGGCATTTACGAAGTACCTAAGTGCGTAGCAACAATGAAAAGGGTGTACCTAATATATACAATTTATATTACAAATTGTGTTATTTTCAAATTAATGATTAGTAGGAATGTTCCAACAGATTAGAATATCAATATTTTCCAGTAAAAAAATGTGTTTTGATAAACAGAACCAACAGAATTTCCAAATGATATGTTTGAAAGTGTAATCTTGAAGCAGTAGAATCCGTTGTAAATGTACCCATTTTGTCAGTGCTTACAAAATTCTAAAGCTGGTAGCGAGTGCAATATATACAAGGAGGGAAGTTTGTGCGGCTGTGTGTGTGCCGGCCCCACGGCACTCAGCGAGCGACCTGCTTTATACACATAATATTTATACGAAAAGAAAACTTGTTTGAAGTCGTGAACAAAGCCAATCCGCCGCGGTTATTCGTGATATTTTCAGGCAAAGTCGTACCTTATTCGCAAACATCGAATCTCGTATACAATACAGTGCGAAACGAAATTCGAAGGATAGATAATTTCGGAGAGAAAGAAATAAGGCGAAAGGGAAAAAAATATAAATTGAATAGTCGAATACACGCATCCCGGCATTACCATAAAGGCAACAGGGATCAAGCCGGATTCCTCTACGAACTTTTTTATTTTCCTTCCACCTCTAAATCTCCCAGGCAAAGCTTCGCGAATCTGCAAATGTTGATTTGATGATGTGGTGTCTGTGCGCGTCGTGCGTGCGACACGACGTCGCGCCGCGTCCTGTCGCGTCGTGTCGCGTCGCCCACCGCCCGCACTGCTTATTGCTGACCTGAATTTTATCGTTCATGACATGATGTCGCGACGTCAGCGTGCCGTCGTACGAGCGGCTTTTGATTACTTGCACTTTTATTGCCTCCCGCTCGTCTAAGATTTGTAGCTCCGCCGGAGCTCGATGAAATCTGCTTTAGTGTTTGTTTATTCAGCGCGACGGAGGAATAAACATAACAGTATATCCCGGTGCGGCGCGTATATCTAAAACAATTGAGTAGGAGGGCAGGGTTGTAGAAGCGAGTAGATAGCTAACGAGCAGGAGCAAAAGGTTGCGGGCGCCGCCGCTGGAGGGCGGATTACGGTGCTCATCCATTGCGGTCATTAAGACACATTACCCCGCCCCGCCCCACGCCGCACTCCGCCGCCGCCCGCACAGACCCGCTTT
This sequence comes from Atethmia centrago, assembly GCA_905333075.3. Classification (NCBI taxonomy): domain Eukaryota; kingdom Metazoa; phylum Arthropoda; class Insecta; order Lepidoptera; family Noctuidae; genus Atethmia; species Atethmia centrago. Next base: position 9,904,276 of record HG995377.1, read on the forward strand.
TTAATTCAACTTTCCTCCTTCACCAATTTGCATGATTACTTTCGTTTTTATTGTGCTCCTCCACGGCTCTATTCCCTTAAAGTATCAGTTATTTGGATAAGCCGAGCACCTAAATAAACATGTATCTCGAATTAAATAACACTCTTGCAGCAGGAATATAAAAAACGTATTATTGGGAATTCACTTTCAGAATATCCATTTACGACGACAACATCTTCGATACTTACTCCGGGCTTTTAAGTAAGTACATAATGTTGCAACTCAATTGTTACTATACCACAGCATTTCTTATTTAAAATCAGGATTGCTAAGGATATCCATCCGTGGATAGGTGACCACCTTTACATACCAAGAGATTTCCGAGGCACGGAGGGGCCGTGGCTCGGAGAGCACGTTAAACCTTTGGTCCCGGCTGTTATTCGTAGTTCTTTGACAGTTCCCAAAATTCTGACAACCAGTCTCACCAAGGGGCATCGTGTTACCCAGTAACTGGGTTGTGAAGGTCACATAGGCAGTTGCTCCATGTAAAATACGGGTATTCAGCTACATCCGGTTGGAATGGCAGGCGACCCCAGCATGGTTGGTACAGCTAGACAGATGAGGATGATGACATTATATTCTACCGGCATGGATCATTGCCGGAAGTTAATAATGTAATAAATCAGCAATCACCCGACGTTACTCAAGGTAACAACACTATACATTAGCGGGCACCACTAAACCGTCGAGAAACAACTATCCGAGCTACAATTTTGAAACAATTACCTCCAGCTCAATATCGTAAGATTAAGAAAGTCCACGGTCGGAGTTAGGATTTGGGAGCGAATGAGGGCAAACCGTCTTAACAGCCCGACTCCACAAATTGCGGACCTTAACGAGGGCATAAAACTCGAGTCGCTCTCCCGGAGACGCCACAGATTGTACTCAGACTTAGTTCAGGATTAATGGTGTAGAAAACAGATTATCATTGGCTGGATTTCCATTAGTTTGGCCCCTGCCACCGGCGCGTGAAACCTACGGAGATAGCAGCCACTCGGTGTTATTATTTTCCACATAACGGAGCAGCGTCTCCCAATTTAATTCTATTAGGTTCTGTCGCGTTTGAACGACAGCACAATAAAGTCGTTTGAGTGGCGACGAGCCGCTTCGCTCGCTCCGCTCTGTCGCTTCGTGCCCTCCTCTGATATACGCTCATTTGATTTCCGCCATTGTTTTGTTTATAAATTTTATATTGAACACCGTGTATGCTATGTTTATTTAGTACCGACAATGTATGTGAGTGATTCATATTGTTTTCGGATGCTGTTGTAGTATTGATATGGAACGAATTTTGAATGAGAATGGTACTAAATTGATACATTATTACTGAATGGAATCGAACAAGATTAATGATATAAGGTACTTATTCTATTATCAAGCATGAAGCACCTGTGGTGTGACTATAAATGATAGGCTGAAAAATAATGTCATAAGGCAATGGTGCGGTTTAAAAGAAGTTGTAGTGACAAAAATTTAAAAGAGTATGCTTAGATGGTTTGGTTATGTTGAGAGGATGAATAAGTCGTCTAACAAAAGGTATACAAGGCGTGTGACTGGAAACACCGGGAGGGGACGCCCCATATATATACATATAGTGACCTCATTGGTGATGTTCTTCAAAAAGGTCAGGTGCGTAGTACTCGCAACCGGCGTGTGTGTATGAACAGATGTATGAACGTAAACGAAGCAAAAGGAGTATAGTAGTGAGGAGCGTAGCAGGTGGCGTTCTATAGTTTCTGCCTACCCACATGGGAAGAAGGCGTGAGTTTATGTAGGTATGTGTTCTATTATCAGATCATCAGATCTATGTGGTCTACGAAAACTAGCTAGGCATCTTAAAAAATAAACATCACACACACATCTTTAAGAATGGTCTTTATCATTTTATTTACCAAGAACCAATAGGAAACCACCCTATTGGAAACAAATATTTAATCATATCAGTTTTAAAAAAAATAGGTTAATTTGTCGTTTTTCACTCATAATAATTTTATGAGTCAATCTACAATTCATACATGACCATCAAGGTAATCGTTAAGCATATTTTAAGCTAAAAACATGTAAACTTCAAATCGAACTTCCTTGCATAATTATCATGATTGCAATACGAGCTACCCACGAACAACAGAACCCATAATTTCGGTTATTTCGACTACAAAGTAGAAACCCGGTCCGTAATGAAATGTCACACCGGTTTTTTCGTTTAAAAACATTACACGTACGATGTTGCGATGTTTTAATGAATACAAATTACATTTGCAAATGTGCTTAATCCAGAAATTAGTTACGTACGCCTCCTCCCGTACCCCTCAACGTACTCTGGGGCCCTGGGGCCTGGCCTGGCTAAATACCGCTGCATCCGATATTCATATTCCGTTTGCAGGTGTTTCTACCGCAGTGTATTAGATATTCGTAGAACACACAATGAGTATGAGGTAGGTTCATGTATTATTTCGTAGATTTAGGTGAGGTGGTTGGTTATGATTCTATGTGGTGGCACAATTATTGGGTGGAAAAAGAAGGAGAAATTGGAAATATAAGGAAACTTGGTCCTTCAGCACGCATGGATAATTACTTTTTCAGTGCCCTCTTCTGGGAAACCTTTAGGTGTACCAGAATGCAGAACAATTTTCAAATTTCACTGTCATAAAGTTGTCTGATGTGCCTTTAAGTAAGATGGTAAGCAAGGGATGATGATGAAGACATCGGATGACCACTGTAAATTAGCGCTGTGCTTTGGAGGACCCACAGCACAGCGCTGATTTTCAGTGTCTCATGCTGAGTGGAAGCCTTGTTGTCACAGTCATGACGTGCCAGCAGCTGCCGACTTTTTCTGTTTTGTGCTCGTGATTATATGTTGATCTATTTTGTTTTATTTTTCTGTTAATGTATTACTCGAGTTTAATATATTTTTGTATGCACGTTTCAAATCACGATGAGCAAAATACATTAATGAACTGCAAGTACCTTGTGAAAATAATAGCAAGGTTATAGTTTCTAGTGTTTGTGTAGATATTCAATTTATGTACGTAACCTTAGAGGACTGGTAGACTTTTAAAGATTTGAAGTAGAAGACCCCAATAATGTAGTGCTTATAATCACGTAGTATTTATTTCCAAACACTAAAATTCAATAACCCTCAAAACGTTTTTCACAGTACCATTTAATTTTAGGTTCAAAGACAACCAATATAAGTTCCATAAGGTATAAAATTGTATAAACACACTCTATAGCAGGGCTGTAGGTATAATAACCGGAATTGGGCTTCTTTACGCCTCATCTAGCGCTCGTTATGCCTCGATCGTAAATCTTCATTCCCCACCCCCCGCGCCGCGAGGCACCCCCCAGCTCTTGATTTCGGCTTCCCACCACTCGAACCTTGGATATACTCGTCTCTTAACATATCATAATACGTTAGTGTTGACGTGATGAGTATTTAAATGCAAGGTTTATGGAGCCTTAAGTATTTTTGGAGACACTTCAGAATACGTAATATGGAGAACATGTTAATAAGCTTGTGATTATGACGTAAAAAGGTCTTTACATTTTTAAGTTAAGGGTCTTCTAATTTTGATTATTTTGCTATCTGTTGATGGATCGTCTGTCATTATCTTATTAGCTGCCACTCAAATTGATTTATTTTTTAAAAAATCCTCCAAAAACATACAAAACATTGCAAAATTCACATCTCTTATCACAATTCACCTGCTTTGATAAACGGTACTCAAGGCCACGGTGCACCTTTTTTGGATTATGTAATATTATACATGTGCAATAATATTTACTATAGAATTAGATATGAAGGTATTAAGTATTATCATATCAAAAACCAGATTGAATGTTTCAATCGGCGTTTTAGGAGGATAAAACAAAAAAAAGATTTTTGGAAGTTGATAAAGCAAGATAGTTCTTATGTTTAATCTAAAATTAAAATAAGGAACTTTTCAAAATAACCTCAGTAAATACAGTATCCAGCTCTGTATTCGACTACTAACGATTGAATGAACTTGGAACTAAGGCTGCGAAGTTTCGTAGCGGCGTAGCATATTGAATATACCACTACAAAGCCCAGAGATCGCACTGCACTGAACACTTTTGTTCATGAAACTTTCAAATATATAATTCAGAGTATATAAACTGTAGGAAAATGGGAAAGTATCTGCAAAATTTTTCGAGTATTGCCTTGTAAGTTAGGGATACAAAAGCCTTCAACGTGCAACTTTTTATGAAGTAAACATATCTGCATGAGTTGAGTAGTGTTTGCAATAAATCTGTGTCGCAGTGTATTTATTTACTGCTACCCTCTCCTCCTCGTGCCCCTCCCGGCCGTAGCACCCGGCCGCCCAAGTCGCCCGCCCTACGCGATGCACGATGTAATATGTCTAGAAAGTTTATTAAACTCCCTGTATGTCATATGATGTAAACTAGGTGCTTGTTTATTCATGAGAAAGTATGTTTTATGTTGATAAGTTAAAAGGTACGAGTATTAAGTGACGTGAAGGTTGTACAATAACTTGTTAGCGAGAATGCTAAGTCTCAACAAAAAGGTGCTCTTTCGCTTATTTAAAATAAAGGGTTTTGTTTTTAAAGTCTTTTAATTACGAATTTTATGATATTATGTAAGCGTATTAAATATATTTTATGTCTATTTAATTTGTTTTCCATAAATAAAGATGCTAACATTCATGCCGTTGTTCAAATACCTACTATGTAAAGTAATGAGACTTCAGTATCATTCATAAAAGATACAGAAGTCTGATTACTTTACATAGTTATTATTTTTAACGCCAGAAAGAACCAAATGTATCGAGACTACGAAACTTAATTCAAACAATTTTTCGATTCCGTTGAAATTTCGTGCAAGTAGATACATTTTCAGTTGAAGTTATATAGACGCACAACGTAGTGAGTGCGATATTATTCCGTAGTCAGGCGGCTTCAGGCACGGAACACAATTAACTTGTAAGATTGTCTGCGGAGGTTGCACTCGCTACCCTCGCCCTCCTCATCCATCTACCCTCCCTTCCAAACAAAACATCAATAAACTCCACGAAACAAGCGATTTTGTAACGTGTCTTGGGACCTTAGAGTTCAAAATACTTTGTCAACGAATAAGTTTTATGTGCCGCATTTATTTCGCGTAGGTATAACAGTCCAGTTACCCTTGATTGGTTGTCGTTCCTCTAATCCCGTTTTGATCCTTTCCACCCAAAACCTAACCCTCTACGTTCTCTAACTATTGACATGCGTGCCTACCTTCATGTTTGTGTGACGTAATCATATCGACACGGAAAAACGTAATTGCATTTTAAGGGTTAGTCAAGAGAAACCATTTTAGTATATATCTGTAGTGTAGAACATTGTTGTTGAAAATTATTCTTCGAAATATAAATTCTTGTCGCTGATGTTTACGTTTATTAATTTGAAGTGAAATTAAAAACTTCTATTTCTCAAAACTAGAATATATTCAAATAACTCATCATCTGCCTAGCCTTTCCCCAACTATGTTGGGGTCGGCTTCCAGTCTTACCGGATATAGCTGAATACCAGTATTTTACATAGAGCGACTGCCTATCTGACCTCTACAACCCAGTTACTGGGTAACACGAAACCCCTTGGTAAGGCTGGTCAGACTTTCGAGCTTCTGACGACCCGTAACGACTGTCAAAAATCTACAAATGACAGCCGGGACCAACGGCTTAACGTGCTTTCCGAGGCACGGAGGGGTCTTGGTATGTAAAGATGGTCATCCATCCACGGACCAACCGCGGCAAGCGTAGCTTAACCTGATCGATCGACCCGTGCGGCTGTTATTACTTAGCCACAAGCCCCTTCAATATATTCAAATAACTAGGATAAACTATTTCAAACAAGACATTTTATCAAGTTAGTTGTTATTAAAAATATTCTTATTGCTATTTTTTTGTAGCTGTGTTAACACCTGGTAGACTAAGTAGGTTTAAATAATAAGAATAGACCGTTGTAATATCTTATTAATTCATGATTACGATGCTGATTCACAATATTATGACATTTTCACAAACAATGACTATCTTCTCTGTTTGGATCCTAAATATTACTAGATAACTGAGGCAGTGCACGACGTATGGTGCTCTCACCATGTCTTCACACTTCCATCACACGCATGCTGACTAGCGACGCATTGACTATCTTCGTGTGCGTGCATTACGTACAATATTACATCTTATGTTGGCTTAAGGTAAATATTATATATGGTTGATGTGATAAGGTGCTCACATGCGCACGGACCTCGGTGACTAAGGCGATCCTTGATAAAATAAAAAGCCACGCTAATGTTTGTCACTATAAAGATAAGTGTCGTGACGCGCGGGCCCCAGTCGCGGCCACCGCACACTCGTGTTGGGTACACACGGAACCGTGAACAAATACTAAGTACCCTAATTAAACATCAAATAATAAAAACTCGACATTGACTCTCTGATAATGACAGCGTCGACAAACACAATGCTGTACGCACCGGCCGAAACCGACCTTTGACGTCAAACCCGTTCGGCACAATCAACGCGCCACCCGAATATGGCTTGATCGCGTCCCAAACCGAAAGCGATTAGAACGGGCGACAGCGCGGCCGCGTTAGTCCGCGAAAGCTCCCACCAAAAGGAGCAAAGAATCGGAAAGCGATACGGCTAATCCCACTAATCGGGGAGCAATTGAAAAATAAAAATGTAGATGGCGGAATGATTCCATTTAGAGCCAAAACGATGCGACAAAATAATAAAAAAGGTACGGGCGGAACGGAATGGGCCTGCCCCGGCGGCCGGCGGCTAATATTGAAAGCAAATCCTCGGCTAAATCCTTAAAGCGCTCGGATTCGAGCACCTGGAAACTGTGTGTTTGGACCGAGCCGAGACCGCGCCGACACCGCGCCCGCGCCGCCGCCGCACCGGTAATCATTCGCAGGATTATTGTATACTTTCCGGCTAATGTCACAGATTTTCATGAATCAATTGTTGGCAATTTATTGGTATTCGGAGCTTAGGACCAGATTTAATTTTTGAATTTTGTTGGATTTTTTCTAATTACTTAGCGCCTTTTATAATGCTAATACGGTCACGTTTTTAAAAGCAATTTCGCACAAGAATATTAGTATTTAATGATCTGAAAAGATGAATAACAATTATGTGCAACCGCACACCATAACAGGGGTTGTAGCACACGTGAGACGACAAATTTGTCTACCTATGCAAAGGCGAAAGTGTACTCTTCCGTAGGTAAATTAACCTCATTTACAAAGTACTTTTTCATTTTTTTTACAAAGTCTACGCGGTTAGGAGGCGCCAGGGCTGCGTTGCCATGACAACGCAATCTATCTCCCGCGCTGGCAACCGTCGTCGGCTGCGCTATAAAATAGCTTACAGTAACGTGAAATTTATATCCATTTCACTATAATGCACATCTTTCGCTGCAACATCCTAGACGCGACTTTATCGTGTCGCATTCGAAGGACCTAGTTTCGTTCGAACATTTTATTTTACTCTGTATTACCTACCTATATTGTTTTAAAATTCACTTTGAATAATTTGCTGGTGGCTTTATGAGAAATTTATGGAATCTAGAGTATTCTTTTGGCGTTGGATTTGCGCAGATTATAGAGACTTCTTAAAAAGTGTACATCAGTCGATTACTGTTAGGCTTCTATTGTTGTCCTTAGAACTAGAGACAGATTGATACCTGTCTAATTTATACTGGTCGTTAATTTTTCGGCAGCATCGCAGCATCAGTTGCATGTTCTGAAGGTATGGATGTAGTTGCAGGAAGCTATCATACGCAGATCAATCTTCCTGTTTGTTTCTTAATTAGGACAAACTGCGATCACCCATGTACCAGGCATGGTGATTATGGCAAACCGATGTTTACAAACATTGTAGATTTTCTTTAATATCGCTTTTATTTTGTTAGAAATTAGAATATGAACTAAAATATGTGGCATACGCCACAGAATTATACCAGAAATCAAATTAAACGACTATGGATACTGATCCCTCGAGTATTTTACATCCAAATATAGGTAAACATATATTTATTGAAACAGAATGTTATAAGCGGAAGATAATTGAGATAACTGGTATGATACCTAATTGAGTTACACTATCCAACGGATTTAATTAGGTATTTTTCACTACTCGAAATAACACACTTTATCAGTAATTAATTAATCAGCCTATAATGTTCCCACTGCTGGGACACAGGCCTCCTCTCTGTGAGAGGGAGTGGGCCGTAATCCACCACGCGGGCCCAGTGCGGGTTGGTAGATGTCACATGTCTTCGAATTTTTGGTTCTAGGATATGCCGGTTTCCTCACGATGTTTTCCTTCACCGTTTTGAGAGCAGTGGTGATGAAATAATTTACACAGAGTAAAGCGCCTGTCTGGGTTCGAGCCTACGACCTACTCGTAAGTAGCGGCCGTTACCACTAGGCCACCACTGCTCTGAATTAACAACGTAAAATACTAATTATTCATAGTAGTAACTTTGTACCCACTTTTACTATTAAACAAAATTAAAAAATAAAATCGTCGCTGATTGAGACTGCCTTTTATAAATCAATAAATGTTAAAGTGAAAATTAATCCAGATGGATTACCTACTTTTCAGCATCCATTCAGGCTGAAAGATGTTCTTAACACAGTCAGGATAATAAATCTAGGTTTACTTAATTTATTCTAATCAAGATGTTTAGTTTGTTTTGTTTAGTCTTTTGAGGTCTAGCGGAAAAACCACGTAGTGAGAGAAATTTACAGGAAAATCGGATTGTGAGCTGCATTTTTTCTACGAATTTCTTATTTCCGACTCTAATATAATAATATTAGAGTCGGAAATAAGAAATAAACAATAAACGACATTCGCGAGATTTATTATTATACATCGCGGGATGTGTAAAAATTTCTCTTCTATACATACCAGGCCACTCAGAAAGTATTGCAAAAAAAAGTTTTTATGTATGAGAGACTGGCCAGTTATACTCTATTTTGAAAAGGGAACTAATTTTTTGAGCTGTAATTTAAATATTAGAGATGTTATTATGATCAGTTGAAAAACATATTGAGCAGTTATTTAATTTAATGGCGGTTGATTAATTATTGCGACAGTAAAACATGGACAGTAATAAAAAATCAATTAGTCGGTTATTTTATCATACAATGTCAATTCTAAAAATAATTGAGCAGTCCAATAACTGAATGAGCGGTAAAAATGACGGAATGAGCGGTTCGATAAATAGTTCGGCAGATCATAGCGAGCGGTGACACCCGAACTCAAATTGATTGAAAAGAGAGGTAAATGTTCGTTAGTTGGGCGGAGCTTATTAGCGCGGGTGGTGGAAGGTTAGGTTAGGTTAGAACAGTGACCATTAACGCGCGAAGGCGAGCGAGCGAAGCGAGCATGTCGCGGCAGCGACCGCCGAGAGCCAGATCCCCTCTATTACTCTAATTCAGGGTAATTTCGAACTGGCGTTTACCACCTCATTGTTTATAGAATTGCTTAGAATGAGATTTCTTACCGACAAATTCCGATTTATTACTGCCCACACGTAACCGCTCGTTCAATAATTTTTACCGCCCAATTAATTATTTTCCTGCTCAATTATATATTCCCTGATCCATTTCATTATTTTCTATTACTCATTTTTGTTTACTTTACTGCTTAGTTTTAACTGCTGAACTAGTTATTAAACGAGCCATTTATAATTTTTAACTTACCAAAACCGCTATTTACAACTGCCTCTTTAAATCAGTGCCTTTTGAAAATATGATTATTTGTAAGTACTATTGTAATAGGTATGTTCCAATTTCGAAATTTCCCTCCACATTGTTTGCGAGCTAATTTAAATTATCATGTCTCATTAAAAAATGGATCTGCGCCGGGAACAGTTTCGCCCTATGATTTTTTACGATGTCAAGACAGTGTCGCCTGAAACCGGACGAATCGTACGATAGACTTCAAATGGCATTCATGGATGAAGGCCCTTCTAAGGCAACCGTGTATCATTGGTATAATGAATTCAAGCGCAGTCGAGTAACTTTGGGGGATGAAGAAAGAAGTGGTCGCCCTTTGACGGCTGTTACGAAAGAGAACGTGGTAGCAGTGAAAATTTTAATCCATGACAATTGGCGAATTACGTATCAAGAGATTCAGCACATACTGCAGGTTGGATCGGGAAGCCTTCATGAAATTCTACACGTGCATATTCGCGTGAGGAGGATAGTTTCACAATGGGTGCCGTACTGCCTCACCGATGCTCAGAAACAGGCCCGGGTGGAATGGTGCCGTGATCTGATAAACAAAGAAGCAGGCTCTCTCGGCCGCGTTTACGACATCATTACAGGTATGAGTCTTGGATTTATGAACACGATCCAGAAACGAAGCGTCAGTCGACGGTTTGGGTGTTTCAAAACGAATCAACGCCTACCAAAGTGAATCGATCTAGAAGCGGGGAAACAACTTTTGATCGCGAGCTTTTTCAATTTGAAAGGCTACTTGGTGTCAGTTCCTTTACGGAACCAAAGAATCATCAAAGCTGAATAGTACCTATGTCAAATGCTTGGCAGAAGTTTTCTCTGTTGTGAGCAACAACTAAACACATGGCTCTGCGGGCTACTGCTCCACCACGACAACGCGCCTTCGCACACCGCGCTCAAAACGAGGGACTTCCTTGACAGCACGCCGGTCAAACTTCTGGGTCAACCTCCTTACAGCCCTGACTGTGCACCGTGTGACTGCTTTTTATTCCCGAAAATAAAAAATCAGCTCAAAGGGATACAATTTTCGTCGCAAGAAGATGCGCTGTCAGCGTTCGAGCAGGCTGTAAACGACAAGTCGGCGATGGACTGGAAAAAGTGTTTCGAAAACTGGTTCAGACGCATGAAACTTTGTGTAGAGGTTAGTGGAAAGTACTTTGAAAAGGTTTAATAAAAAATATTTACCAATAGAATATGTTTTTAAATTTTCGCAATACTTTCTGAGTGTCCCACGTATTATAAATTAAAGTTGCTTTTCGTTTCTGTCTGTGTGACCTGAGCGTGTTGTTTTTCTAAATTACGCAACAGATTTTTATGCGGTTTTCAACATCTTTTAGAGACTTTATTCTGTAATGTTTGTGTGTATACAATACACTAGTGTTCGAGCACAAACTCGCGAGCACATTTTTTTTACATAATTTAATATACCACTAAAGTCATTCTAGTTCTGTGGTGAGAAGGTGGTCCCAGGTGCTCCATTAATCCCTGCCTAGTAGTCAAAGGGCAAACAACTGAGCAATTTATTGCTTTTTGAGGAGCTATTCTGCTCGTCACGCCGTAGATCCTCATCAGATCTTGACCAAACTTCTATGAGACAAACTTTAAGTTACTACCTTTCAAATAAAAAGAACCATCGAAATTGGATCTCATAAGGCGGAAATATCCAGTAACCCCCTTTTTGCCCTATTTTGGAGGAAGTACCACTCCAATCAAAAATCCCGACACCTAAATAAAACCATAAAGTCGTAAAACCTGTATACCTTGTTTTGTCTAGATCGGTTGTAAAATAGGAGCTGTAGAGGAGTACCAACAAACTGACAGAGGACAGCTTTTGCCAGACTTGATGCAAAGACGCTTCGCTCGCGCGTTCTGTTAATATTCAACTAACATAATTATAATAAAGAGATTTCGATGTTTTGTCAAAACTGTGCGAAGTAGGAACGGGTCACTAGTTTCTCTCACTTACCCTTCGGATATTCACCTTCATTTTCAGCACCTCGGCCAAATATCATCATACCTAGAGACTCCTATCTTAATTTACGCCGTATCTGTTGTATGTATTTTCACTGGTAGTAAGCCTATCATTTTCCGGTATGACGGATAAAGGGCACGTCGTCTGGGTACCTAATAACATCTTACGGAAACCAATCCGCGTGTCGTGTGTTCATATCAGTAATATCCTCGCGACCTCCGTCATTATGGATATGTTCTATGATGAGTTACTTTCTAGTGGACGAAATGGATGTTTCTTATGTTGGGAACAGGAAGCTAGGCTGTCTTTGGTCAACGACGAAGTAGGTAAATACAGTAACAGAGTATCTTTGTGAAATCGAATTAATAAAATGATCGATTTTTTTAGATTTACGGTCATAAGGAATTGGGAACTTAAATAATCATTGTTAAAACCAAAAATACTCTGTGATATCTTTTATTATGACTAGAGGTTTTTTAAGTTACAAAACAATCGGTATCCTCTTAATTGTTACTCACAAAATAACTTCAACAAACTATTCGTGTTCGCAGATATTTTGTTCTGATATGTATAAAATGAAAACCTCGAATTTCACATCAATTATTATTTAAAGTCAAATCTATATATTTACATAGTTTATTTCATAATTTAGTGTTTCCTTCACTGTTAGGTAGGCACACGGAAGTAGGACATACTAATTCGTGTACTATGCTAAATATTATAACTAGTGAATGTTTACATCTAAATAGTTACAATATTTTACAATTATTACATCCACGGTGTTAAGTTATAAATATTTTAATAAATATTGAGATCCTGGTTACGTTAATCTCATTGTGTAAGCAGTTATTTCTAGCAATGGATGTTCTGGGAAATCTCATTAAACATAATGTTGATAGGAATTATTCACATTGGCTACCACAACAAACGGTAGTTTAATAAATAAGTGGCGAAACAATCCTTCCAGATTGAAATATTTATAGCACAGGGTTTAGTTTCGAATTCGTACCTAGATTAATAAAAACACCCATTTTGCCAAAACATTGAGGTCACAAATTAGGATGAATAAAATGTTCGTAGCTACGCAAGCATACCGTAGCGCCGCGTAGCATTTGTCGTAGTCGCCGTAGCGCGTAGGCGCCAGAGTGTAGAGTAATATTTACATATCAAAGTTCTCAACACTATCAAATGTGTAACTTCTTTCGCTACTAACCACACTTTATAATAGGTTGGTAATTTCAATTTCGACATAATTTCACACTGGAAGTAATAAAAATGTCTAGACACAATTAAACTAAATTACTCTGGTTTTCAGATATTCGGAATTTAATGCTGATGGAACGAGAAAATTAATTCGTATAGAGATATCATTACTGGTAAGATTAGTTCAAATGAGCTGAGATTTACAAAAAGAAAAGTAGCGGATCGTTCTAGTATTATTCAAAAATGGTTTTAGTTAGGGTAATTTTGGTAGCAATAGGTTTGTACGAGAAGATTTTTATAAAGTGCCAGCAAATCGTTTGGTAAACTATTCTTATTATATTTTTTTGAGAAAATGAAGCTGCCGACTTCTTCTTGTAGGTACATAACAAATAAGTTGCAGTGGGACACATCGTCTAGAAATTTTACCAAGATTGTGAAATAGGTATTTTATAATGTCCTATTTGCATTTTATTTGATTACCATTATTTTGGGTTTAAAATGTACTCAATTACAATCTTATTATCATAATATTTACATTATTAAGGTATATTTCAAATCAAATTGTTTCAGAACGTCAATCAAAAGTTTTATTTTTTAGAATTTATATACGTAAACAGCAACAATCTGTGAATTTATTTTTGAATGAGAATTCAGGATAATCTTATTATAATAACATGTAGGTAGGTAATTTTATGTAATGTAACACAATTTCAATTGTACTTGCGTATTACAGATATTCACATTGGGAGCACTTTGATTTATATGTTTGATATGCATGTATTAAATGCGTAGCATGAAATGTTAAGTGGAGAGGCTGAGCATACAATCAGTTCAGCTAATCTCAATAAGACACAACAAAAGAAACATTTGGAACAACAACATTAACTTATGATTGCTATAATATTTACTATTACGATTTCAAATGCTCGTTATTACTTCTTCAAATAAGTTATCAAGTTTATTTATTTACAATGATGTTCGATATTAAACTAAACACTTACATTACATAATCTAAGTACATTGTAAGCTTGTAAAAATTGCACACATCGCTTTGGTATACGTACATACATAACTACATATTTACAGTAACTTTAGAACGTCATCATTAGGATTTATTGCCCAGGTTTCGTACGGAACGTGTATAGTCTGCTGCACAAGTCCGCTGCGCGCGCTAGTCGAACCAGTCCCACAGGTGCGTGTAGAGCGGGTGCGGGCGCGGCGCGTGCTGCGGCGCCGGCAGCGGCGGCGACTAGGAGGCCGCGCGCTCGTCGCGGCCGCGCGCCTCGTCTCAGAGCCGCTCGGCCACGCCGGCGTACTGGCACGCCGACAGCGGCGCCGAGCCCGCGCGCCCCGCCGGCGACACGCCGCCGTAGCCGCCGCCGAACCCCGACGAGTGCTGCTTGGCCTTCAGCCGCAGCGACGCGATGGACGACGACATGGCGACGCACGGCTCGGCGCGGTACATGCTGTACGGGTTGGGTGGCGTGTAGGGACACGGCGCCACGCCGCCGCCCACGCCACCCGAGCCCGCCACGCCGCCCATGCCGCCGCCGCCCACGCCGCCCATCGACGTGGGCGTGTTGAAGCAGTTGACGGAGCCCTGGTGGTGGCTGGCGGGCACCACGCCACCCAGTGGGTTGACGGGCCACGGGAAGCTTTTGGTGCCGAGCGGGCTGGGCACCTTGGCAGCCCAGTTGTTGTACGGGTAAGAAGAGTACAGTGCGTCCGTGTCGGGGAAGGGCTGCATGAGGCCGTTGAACTGAGTGCTGAATCCGTTTTTGAAGTCTGCGGCAGCGGCTGCTGCAGCGTTCATAGCGTTTCTTTCCCGTTTCCGCCATTTTGCTCTTCGATTTTTAAACCAAACCTGCAATAAAAATAAAATTAGTAAGTGACCCTAGAGGCTCAATGAAGAAGCCTATATTCAGCAGAAAACTTGAATTAGGCTACGTTGGTTATTTCTATTTTGTCTTGTGTTTAAAAAATGTTTTAGGCAATGCAACCTTTTTTTGGGGTAAGAGGTAAATTATTGGAGACAGGTAAATTGGGTGTCCGGTGATTTCATGGCGAATCTACAAGTTTTAACGAGATTCAGAATGTGGACGCGACTTGCGTTGCGTAGTTATCAACTTTACTCATTACAAAGTTGACAGAGCGTCGTGGCGGTGGCGATGGCGGTGGCGCGCGTATTCGAGCCACGTAGAGGCCGAGCCCCCGCCCCGCCGCACGCCGCAGCCAACGACCCGTCTAATTGCGGCCGCGAAATGAAGATAAACGAGCGTCGCGATTGGGCGGGACGGGTGCCGCCACTCGCCGCGACTTGATCGAGCCGCAATAAATGAGCGGCTACTGGGGGCAGCACACGAGGTACCGCTCTATGGATGTTGCTGTGTGGAGGTGGAGTGCGAGCGGTGATAAGTCGCCGTGAGCGCAGATAACGCGCGCGCTGATGTATGGCGCGCGTCCGTCACCCGGCGATCGATCGCTCCGACGACACCTCCGCGATAAATTGCGCAATCCACGTAGCGACTGCAATAAATATTGTGCCGCCGGCGGTATTTGTCTCACTCACTGTGGCGGGTTCACCCAGCCGAAACGGTAAATAATACCCTCTTTCCTCGGTTAAGTGAACATAAACGGTCGTTTCCACCCCATATACAATCGTTTATTTTTCGAAACATAAATTTCACAAATTCGCATGAGCGCATGTTTCGTACACAGGGTGACACAGGTAAACTGCGCTTTACTATCTAAATTTACACGCACATGGAGCTGTAAAGATTTTGAACTAGATACTTTTATTATTTTCAAATATTGATTATATTAATGGCATTCGAAACAACCAATATGTGGGCACTTCCATTACCAAAACAAAAAGCTTTACACATCCGCTATTTCCCATTCAGACCGCGAACAAACGGGTGAAAATAACTCCACAGAAACATCGGGGGTGTTCAATAATGACGTCGGAATGATATTTATTTAGGTGCACATATGTGGAAATAATTTCCATTATTTGAATAGCGGCGGACAGCGAGCGCGCGGCGGGGCGTCCGGACCGGAGGAGGGTCGCGATATTGCGCCGCGCGACGCGGGGCTAATCCTTTAAATATATTATTGCAGGATGGTGACCGACCCGCGCCCTCCGTCACCCGGCAAGGAGACACCCCGACACTTTTTAATGCTTCCGAAATCGATACTAATGCGTGTTCGCTTTAATTTATTCCATGAGCCGGTTGTTTGTCGCATTTGAAGGGTTAACACCTACGCAAGATTGTGACAAATTCTATTAGTGGATTCACGCATGATTTGAAATGATATTACCCAAGAGACACTTATTCGATACCGATTGGTATTAGCCAGTAGGTACAAACAAACAGATATCGCTAATATTGTTGATATTTTTCTATGGATTTTGTTGCCAGGTCGTTTTTTAACCCTTAGCTTACCTAATTCTGAATCAAAAGTGTCTAAGGATCAAGCACGTTTTTGCTAGTTAAAAAAAATCTGTTTTTTTTTTGTAAATTTCGTCATTTGAAAAGGGTTTCTGATTTTGAATTTCAGTCAAAAGATGAAAACCTTCTGTCTAGTCGTATTCCTATATAATCCTGCAACGGGTTTGAGGCCAAATCAGTAAAATTTCTGCCATACTTCTGAGTGGAATCAATACAAAAAAACTTTATTATGGAGAGAAGATTTCATTTGAGCCAAGAGGAAATGATCAGAGCCGTGGGAATGTTGGAAGCTAGTTCTTAGTAGAAATCGTACAATACTCGCGATAATGTTGGTTACGAGGCTTCATAGCTCTTCAAAGATATTGATAAGCAATCAAACCATAAGAAATCGCTTGCATGATATCAATCTTCATTCCCGAAGGCCGCTACGTGTACCACCTAATGAGCCCCATAATCGCAGAGCCCGTTTACAATGGGCTCGAACACTGAAATTGAGCAGAAGAAATGCGGCGTTTTGTGTGTTTTTCTAACGAATTTCGCTTTGGTATGAGGACAGATACTAGAGGTACACGGTATTGGAAGACCTCCCGACGCCAATAACGTGTAAAATCACGCCAGGAAGTCCATGCCTACGGTGGTGGAACAGCCATGACATGGCGGGTATTTGGATCGAAGAACCGTATTGATTTTGATCAGAGGCAATCTCAATGCACAGATTTACGTTGAAACGATTGTATTAGATATTGTCATTCCTTTGGGGACCCAATTTTGTGCTGCATTTCTGCGTATGCTCGATAATGCACGTCCATACACTGTCAAGCAAACACACTTGCCGCAGCTAATATCAACGTCCTACCATGGCCATACTCAAATGCCAGACTGAATCCCATTGAGCACGCATGAGGTATCTTTCAAAGAAGAGCTCTGCCTGGATGCCATACCCACACCAGGAAATCTTTTTCGCCTGTTACAACGCACGTGGGCGGCCATTCCGCAACGTGATTTGGATGAACTTACGAGTATATTGAGTATGACGAATCGCCGCGATCGTGTTATTCGCGTTAACTGCGGAAATACAGACTAATAATTGTTTTTTTTAAGCAATAAAAACCTTTTATCTTTTTATCACATTTTAATGTCAGAGTCCAGCAGTAATGCAAAAGTTGAGAGTACTTCTTCGATCTAAACATACGGAAACATTTTATAGAATAAATCAAAATATACATTTTTATTTAATTTCAATAGGGCAATAATAGTAGTTTATGGAACTGTTCCATAATGAGAGTTCATAAAAAATACGAGTTTCAAAACCGAGCCGTAGGCGAGGTTTTTAATAGTATCGCACGACTGTTTTAATACCTAGTTATGTGCAGTTTCATACACTACTTTATCTACTCTCATAAATTGGGATTGAACCTACTAAATAAAATATAAAAGTTAAAAGAGTAAGAAATAGGTTATTGCTTATAAAACCCAACACATCGTCGCGCATGCGCCAAGACGGGTGCTGCCACAGACAAGTAAAAATTGGAATCAAAACTTTTTGGTATTGCTATAAAAATGTCGCGTTCCGTTAGAAAAAAATAGTGACAGGAACTCCTTGGTGATAATTATTAACTTCTTGGATTTGCCCTGTATCGTATTGGTAACTTTTTTTTTTAACATTATGCTGTTAGAAAAAAAGTGTTACAATAAGATTATATTTTTAAATTTCGGTATTGTGTTTATAAATAATGTCAATATTAAAGTCGTTTGAAGTTTATAATTCGAATTTTACGATATGAGAGTAGATAAAATATATTTAAATACACCTTGGTCCCTACACCCTTTTGATGTGTGTAACTTGCAAGCAATACTTATACTGTCGCAAAATTGCAATTAATTGACCACTTTCCTCAAAACGATAAGTAAATTCGGGCAATATAGTCGCGTAGCCGAATACAAATGTGTGCATTACCCGAGTCCTTATTACAGTGTTCACGGCTAGATCAGATTCGATACAAATAGATACGATAGTGTCATTCTTACATACCAAAGTGGAATTTATTTAATTGTACAACTAACTTTCCAGGTCATGACTAATTTTGAATAATATCGAATTCTCGATTCTGTTCATTTGAAATAACGTAGCTAACACAAATGGTATAGAACTGTCAAAGTCTTCAATGGTCTTTAAAAAGTGATCCTGATAGGTGTCTCAGTATGATGGCTGCACGGTTAAAGTTGTGTGGGGTGAACACCACAAAGCCACAGCAAAAAAAGGTTTATTATTTGCAGTTTACGGGAACTTGATACGATATTGAAACAAGAGTGCAATGATGAAAAGGCGTTAGTCGCCCGACGTGACGCCTTGCTGGACAGCGTGATGGTGGATGTCTGGGTTATCAAGTTATCATGCGGCAGGCGGCGCATGTAACGTAAGATTAATGCGAGCCTGCGAGCACGCCCGAATACCTACTGACACATGCCTTCAACGAGCAAAGCATATTATCTGCTCGGGAAATTATAATACCACTATCAATTATTCGTAGCACTTGCTATGCATGCTACGAAGATTCGTCGACCCTGGAACTTGAATGCGGCAGGTAATAAAACCAATTATTTTGGCAAAATATTTACAAGAACATTAGCACGGCCCTATCATAAAGTCATGAAGAATATTACATAACTTCTTCAGAGTTGATAATGAATACACTCTCCTTTCGGCAATCTAAGTGCCTGAGCTGCTTGCCCCAATACCTGCCTTCAACAAGCACAGCATATTATTTGCTCGGGAACCTACCACTATCTAATTCTATAAATTCCTAGCATTTGCTACGAGTGCTACGGCTACGAAGCTTTGCAGACCCTGGAATTTGAATGTGGTAGTAGTCACTTATTGATGCAAATTATTTTGAGTCTCTATCATAAAATATTGTAGACCAAAACATAACTTGACCTCTAAATTGTCTAAAAGGGTAAGCAGAGTTGATAATAGAACTCTTTTTCGGTAGTTAAGTATGATATAAGTTTCATAAGTGCCTGCACAGGAAATTATAATACCTCGACATAGTACCGGTTCGTAGCACTTACTTTAGATTCTATGAAGCTTCGTAGAACTTGAAATTTCAAAGATCCGAACCAGCTGAGAGGTCATTAATCGAATAGTCTTGAAAAAAATAAGTTAATAAATAAAATTGAAAAATTATTAGATGTCGTGCTTTGGTTCCTACTGCAAAGAAAAAGCTCCTGATGTAAACATTGAATGGAAGCAATAAATCGGTTAGTTATAGTACTCCCAGATTACGCGCCGTGAAACTATATCAATTACTATTTAATCTATGTTGTCGCCTACAGGAAAAACTATATGCCAAGTACGTCGGGGTTACTCTTTTCCGAAATTCTGAAAACAAGAATCCTTAGGTTATGAAAATCTATCCTGCTAAAGATTATTAACACGTGCCGAATAAATTGTGCACTTTCTAAATTCATTAGTAGTGATGAATGATGGCACACCCCAGCACCAGTAATGAAGTTATTTTACGGTCAGCAGAACCACAGGATCGCTAAATTGCCTTAAATTTAAATTAAACTGGAATCACAGTTTTATTAGTGTCATCAATCAAACTACGGTTTATCCGACAGGATGGCCATAGTTTACGGACATTGGATTATAGTTCTTATGTCGTAAGCAAGTGGAACTATTATTGCCACTGCTATTTGGTCTGAGACTATTCCAAAGTCAAATAAACACGCGCTCGCATAAATGGATATAGCATAATAAACTCGGGATTGACTCGTATTGAGTCAGGGTTGCCAATGCATTCGTAGTGCCGAAATAATAATAAAAAGTAACTTATCTTCATGGGTATGGAAAACATTTCTAGTTTCAACTAATAATCATTTAATTTTACTGTTATTGGTAAAACTATCACTGCTAGAAAATATTTTTACTTAAAATCAAATATGTTACAAATTCTCTTTATTTCTAAATCCCTAAACATTTATACTTATACTTACAGCCTAACAAAACTATCACTAGATTATTAGAGACGTGGTAGTCTAGCCTAGTAAACTGCATAGTGTTGCCATAACATAGTTAATTCGAACAAACAGCGATGTTAGAGCTGTGGGCTGGCCGCTGTTAATCTGTCGTGACCAGTCGTTGACGCCCCTAGCGTTGAGTAGATTATTAAATGCACCCTGCCGAGCCAAGCGGCAGTAACTTCCATATTATGGACAATACTCTAGTAACAGCAACCACAGAAAAGACCGTCTAAAAAATGTTTCAACGATACTGTGTTCTAATTGTTACATAACGCAAAAAGATTTAACAAAAAAAAAATGTCTGAGACAAAGTATGCAGAGCATACTTTGTATAATACATTCACTAAAACACAAATAAAAAAATATAAGACAATTATTGCGAAAAATTCTTCAGTGTTTAGAAAACAGAGATTACTGAAGTTGATTTGGCGCAAAATCGACAGTTATACAACCGCAATATCTGACAGTGAGGTGCTTAGCTTCCATTCATTGATATAAATTCCATGCTAACGCCGAGCAAAGTCCGCGGGATCACAACACTATACCGTAAGCCTATCAAAACATAATAGAGATAACTCATTGGACATCTAGTATGCCGCGGCCGCTCAACCTCGACTTACCGTACGACTTGCAATAATAAACTCTAAAACTTTACGTACAAAGTAAACTCTCCGGGAATACGAATACTTGGCAGGAATACTCAGAGTGAAATAAATTTTGTAATTGAAATGCGTTAATACCGTATCTCTTGTTTACTGAAACACATTCTTCGTGTAAGATTATTATGGAGACTACCGGTTGGGATCGGGCCAGGCGTGGTTGGAACATGACAATGTTATTTAATCATTTAATTATAGCAACATTTGTTTGTATTGTAAATGTCAATATTGATGGGATGCCTTAGCGGTCTTAGCGATGTCAAGGAGGTTTATTTCATGATTAGTTGACTCATTTGACAAAACCATTTTGCTCGTATTTCAAATCAAAAGTAGCTGATTTTCTGCGTACAAAGTATTATGTAGATTAGGAGAAGGCTAAATAAAGTTGTAGAAATCGGCTCATAAAACTATATTATAATGAAGTGTGTCTAGTTCGGTAGGTGGAGGAAATGTTTAATCGAAGTCAGTAGAACGATTTATTTGGTTCAGTGCACACAAACTAATGGAGGATTGAAACGGTGCGCCGCTGACATGGCTATATCTGACCATAGAGTTAGTTCTTGCACGCGTGGCCAGTGTGTAAAAACAAGGTAAATCTCGCTAAACTGTTTGCATGCAACGAGACAGGCGACAGGGACGTGCACTAAAAGCATCGCAAAAACAGACCGAGAGCCGCTGGGGCGAGCCGTTTTCACGTAAAATAAATAATGTTTCGTGCCGCCGCTCCGCCCTGTCAGCGGACGCGTTTGATACACGCCTTTTTTACACATTCACACACTAAAATGTTTTCACATCTTACAAATATTGCTTTGATATGTTTCTGTTTCATTGAGATGTATTTTCGTAAGTTTTGAAAAGACTTAACTAACATTAATAAGAAGTAATTACCTACTTGGTTTTCTGTGTTGTAGTATTCCTTTAAAATTAATTAATAATCAGCATAACTTCTTACGTTGAAAAATAATGAATATTATTTTAATAAGAAACAAAGACGACTAAAGAAAATAGAGAGCGGAGGAAGCTTAGTTCACAAAGTATTGATACTCGCTTTCGTTTGACGCAATGACTGCTTCTAAGGATTATCAACATCTATTCTAGACCACCTAAGATTTCACGAAATAATATTATGTGTGTTCACTACATATCAAAACTAGTAGTTCAATTTACAATAATATTCAGGCAAGGTCTGTCGAATACGTGAATAGTGAAATAATTTATTTGTGTGTAAGATGGATGTTCTAATTCGACGTCACGCAACAGACGGGGCGGTCTCGATCGCGTCAAATGAAATGTGTCAAGAGCTGTTTCACGGACGATTGGCGACGACGCGCGACGATGCAGCTCGTGTCGCTTCGTTTCTCAGAAAGGAAAATTGTCAGAGGGCGGTTTTACGTTTACAAATTGCTGTGTAGCAAAAATTCATGCCAAATTATTGATGTTCGTGATTCTGGTGTTTTGATTTGACAAATATAATTTGCAAGGAAATACGTGTTAAAGTAAACACAAAGCTAAACTTATCATATTTTACGAACGCTAATTGAGTCAATAAGCAGGCAATGACCCTAATGAGTTGGTAACAAAAATAATGTTCAACGATTTATCGGTGCGCGCGCGCACAGATTTATTAGACGGCGCGCGGCTCGGCGGCGCTGCGCGGACGAACGAACCATAATCCCCTGTTTAGGGCTGGCTAAATTAGAATATTGCATAATTATCATTATAATTTTGATGTTATTTATCATCTTATGCCTAAAATATGTTAATTATTGTTGACAAGCCGGCTGAATTCTATATTCTATATTCTATTCTATAATTCTGAATTCTATATAATTGCTACAAGATTCCTAAAAATCGCTGGAGCTAGAACAAAAATTGCTAATTTTAAGGCGATTCAGAATATTTATTCGGGATGCAGCAAGTCAAAAAGACCACTTCAGTCACCAATCTACATGGTCTTCACATGATCTGACCAAGATTATGTCTTTACTTTAAAAGAGACTGTGACCTCTGAGTTTGTTTCGGCCTTTCTTCTCAGAGTAGTCAGTCAGGAATCGCCGAACTCATTCAGTTTAAAAAAATATGATTGCAGTGTTATCATTTATCAAAAACTTTTGAAAACGTAGTTATCGTAGAATTGAAATGGAACGTTATTCGGTCCATGAATTTATTATTAATATTTACAATACATGATTTAAAAGTAGAGCGGACCGTGATGCTTCTAATATGCGATGCGATCCCACTTCTTCAAGTTTTTGTTTTCAGTACTTACTGAAAACAAAAACTCGAACACACACACACATGAAATTAAACAAAACCGAGCGAAAATAAGTTACCTTCATCGTATCGATAAACAAGATAATGCACGCAAGCTCATGAATGAAAAGGACAAAACATATTCCTGTATCTATTGTATTTTCGTTTTAGTTCACATTACCATGTTTCTACCTCTTTTGTTATGAGTGGCCAGTTACTATAGCGTGGCCAATTACTATAGCAGTTACCCTATAAAAACTTATCTATCTAGTTTCAACCAGTTCTATGCTCTAGGTACATGAAAAACCAAACGGAACTGATAACTGGCACTGAAGAAAACTACTTCAACTTCAATTACGATAAAACTTAAGACGCACCGCGCAGCCCTAGCGCATACAAATGGGAATGTTTTGAAGAACACACGCGTATGATCCAGTGCAGTCGAGTACACTGAAACGAATACCTAACACTTGAAGCAACGCGCTCGACTCATAAAGTATCGATTTACACGTATCTGCATGTGATAACCGAGTAATTAATTGCCCACGGTGTATTTGTGGCGGGATCACTCTTCGCAATGATACGGTTAGCTTTAAATTATTGTACCACTGGAATTTTCAGGCATATTAATTGAATTTGACGTATAGCAGTGTTTTGACTGTAAGCTCTTCGTGAAGAATATGATCGTTGAAGAATAAGTTAGAACCTAGTGATCTAGCGGAGACATTTTGTCAATTCAAAAGAAACGTACGATTACAAACATATCTAATAATTAATAATTAATTCATTAATATCTTCTGTAAATTAAATTGCAATATGACAAAGAATGAATAGCTAAAACTACTATCTGTTTCCACTACTACGTTACTGGAGTCAGTAACCGTAAATAATTGATGACAAACGACACTTGCCAAATTCTTGCAGATTTTCTCTGATAGAAATGAAAAAGATACAGTGATTTGTCTCAGTTGTTTCATTTAAAACTCTATTTATCATGTTGCGATGAAGTACTCGAGAATAAAAAATTCAAAGTTCTTCAATATGAAACTGAGCACGAATAAAAAATGTAACATTCAAGTACGTTGGTTATAAAAATGCATTTGAATAAATTCTAAGAATTTGCCCGATACACATGTTCAAGAGATTAACAAAACTAACCACTCCACATGCCAAAGAAACCGTAAACTATTCTATGAATTCAGTACAAGCTAAACACTACAAACTCGGTTGCAACCGCAGAATCTCTAACAGGGGCCTTCCAAAACTATTGACAGTGAGTGTGGATGCGATCAGACTTAAGCCGGGGATTATGAAAAGACCGAAATAGACGCATCAAATCCTCGTGGATTAAGGGATTTCGTGTTCCGTCGGCCGGCACGGCACAAAAATACCGAAGACGCGCCGGATGCGACGATTAGCCTAAACATCTAGCTCGTTAATATTGTAATGCACTCGCGCTCCTGACACGTTGCTGCAAGGACATAAAAAGTAGATTGCCATTAACTATTTGGTGTCTGAAAATAAAGAGTATGTGACACCCAATATACATTTTGAATATAAATACAATTTTAGCGATATAAGGAACATTGTCCAATATAATTACAACCAAAACCTAGGTATAAGTCATCCTACTGTTCTGATTTACGGATTGCTGCAAAACAAATAAACACTAACTAACCGTAGCTGTATCAGGATTCTTACCCTCACTCTCGCTTCAGTAAGATTGGTCCACATAGCGATCTCTTCACGCGTGGACATATCTGGATAACGATTCCTGGCAAAGGTGGCTTCGAGTTCTTGCAGCTGTTGGCTGGTGAAGTGCGTCCTCTGACGTCGCTGCCTCTTGTTCTTCTTGTCGCCCTTGTCGTCCATGGAGGGCTCATCGGGCCCAACGCCAGGAGTCGTTGACTCCGTCTTTATCGTCGGCTCAGACGTCAGCGGACGATTGCCTGAACAGATAGCGGAAGTTAGTTCCGTTCCGTAGTTTAGGGGTTGAGTTTTGCGTGTGTGTATAGTACAAGTTGCTGTATCAAGTTTGTTGGTTATGTTTTAAGTTTAGTTGATTTGAATTTAATTTTGATTGACTCAGGTAAATAATTGTTACTTAAATTAACAGATAAAGGTCGTTTGCAGTAGGCTGTTGTCTAAAATATAACCTAAAAATCTATAAATTACACCAATTTTAGTGAGATAGTCATCTTTCGAGTACATTCAACTTAATAACAAAATAAATTTGGCCTTCCCACTACTTTATGCCACAGCTATTATACCTATGTTTTTTTTTAATTACATGGTATTTGTGCGACATAATAACAGTCCTAGAACTATAAAAACAATCATAACAACATATTGGCAAAAGAAGGTTTTCCCATTCAATATTATTAGATAAAAATATAGAATCAGGGCCACGGTCGGCAAGTACCGGTAGCAAGCCCATAATGCGGTGGAGGATTAGGCGCAAGCGCACCTAATACTTTTACGACAGTGCCGTAAATTCGTTGATCTCGATGAGCGACGTCACACTTCACGTAATTTATATCACTTACATGCAATAAAATCTATTTTCGGTTCATATTTTTAACGGGCGATTATATCAGCACGTAATCAGGATGGGGAAATAAATAATTTTATTAAAAGAAAAAGAAAATGTAATAATGTTGAGGTATTTGGGAACATTTTACGAGCGTGATAAAATTAACTTTTTTGTTAACGAATTGTATTTAAACAGGCTTTTTGTAAAGACATAATCTATATACTTAACAAAAATACTGTTCGTTGGTAAGCGCATCACTTGAAAACGACGACCGATTTAGCTATTTTTGTTTTTAAATGTTCTTAATAGTCCGGATCTAGTTTTTACGGAACGAAATTCTTTTAAAGTTTTCGGAAAAGTTGGGAAATTCGGGAAAACTAAAAGTGCATTTTATATGGGAATTTTGTATGAATTATTGAAATTTGGACAGGTCGACGTCTGCAGAGTCAGTTAGTGCGTTACATATTGTACCATCGTACGTTACGGTACGTTGTACATGTATTATATGACCTACTGCTAATTAACCATAGAGTTTGGTTATTTAAAGCTGTATTCAGACATATCTTGTCTGGGAATTCAGCTTTAAATAACCAAACTGAAGGTAACTTACTCATTTTGATCAAATGTTCAAATGAAAGCAAAAGACTACTACAAAGAATGGCTGTAACACACAAAATATTGTCACTTGATACGGGCTTGTTTTACAAGTTTCCGTAAAGGCAAGAAGTAATATAAAGGCTCGTGCAGACCAGTGCGATATCGCAGGCGCGACAGGCTGCAATATGCCTGTCGCGCCCGTGATATTGCCCCAGTCTGCGGGAGCCTTAACGTTCATCCAAATGAAAAATCTAAAGTCCATACAATTAAGTGCGTTTTTCAACCAGCCATAACCCAACTACTGCAAGTCCCACATACCCGTATGGTTGTACCACGTTAAAATTCCCTCGAAAACGGTATCGATGCGAGGGGACAAGTGATACGGTGTTGTTATTACATCAATTCGTTACTGATAACGCGTCGATCGCAATCAAGCCGCGTATATTGGCTTTGCTCGAAATCCCTGTGTCAATGTACCTATTGTCTCTAGCTGCAATGAAGGACACTACTGAATGAACATCGGTGTCAAAAAGCGCGTTTACATCGTATGAAACGATGTAGGCTCTATCAGTAAATGTGTTTTGATGTAGCAGCAATCCAAGTTCGGCAATGTTTAACGTCAAAATCATTTTATTTTGAATAATAGGTAGGTATTTATTTACGAGTATCTGCGACTATCTTTAAGAAAATGATAAAATTGATTAATTGGCAAAATAAACAATTGCATTGCAAGTAATTAAGTGTGGTTTTTCCTGGCGATTAGCAAAAGATACCAATCTGTCTTTCAATCCAGAAAATCAATCAAATATCAAAAATACCTAAGTATGTAAAGATTAACAAAAATAAAGACTTTCCTGGTAAATCTCTGCGCCTAATGAACACTTTATTTCAAAATATAAATATTCAAAAAGTTTCAACAGAAACAGTAGCGATATGAATATAATTGCGTGTTTTACATTGATAATAAATTGTTTTAACTTGTAATTTCGTTTATTACATTTCGGATTAACGTTTATACTTTTATTGCGGGCGCTTATCTTGATTGAACATTGTTAAATAATTATCACTGTTCGATATTATACCTACAACAGGCTATTAAAATTGCTATGTACAAATAGTACCGTACCTACCCCAAAATTAAAATACGTTTTTTCTTTCGTAGTTATACTTGTTCACAGCAATACAAAAGTACACTATAGAACACAAGTACGAGTATGTATGCTTGTCAAAACTATTCAAACTGTGCACAAATACTCGGTAGTTTTTGGTTCAAATGGCTAGCTGAAAGCGCCTCATTTGTCAATAGGTAACTTGTTGCTGTAACTTACTGAAAAATGTGTTCACATGACGTAGCTTTCTATAAATATTGAGTGCTATCGGCAGACATAGCTACGATATATTTATTGAAAATCTTAATATCTTCTAAAGTCCTAAAGACCTTTTAACAGACCTATTTATTGGTCTTATGAAAGGTCTTTTGAAACTTTATAAGCTACAACAAAAACGTATAAGCCATACTATAACTTTGAACTTCCATTACCAAAACAAAGAACAGACTTCGGCATTGTGATAAAATCTACGTGTATGAAAATTTAAAAGCGCAAATCTGTAGGACTCGTCAATCTCATTGGTGTATAATGAACAAGGCGGGATTATGGTCTCAGAGGTTACGCACCCGGCTACCGATGCCATCCTCAACTACGATCATTATCCGCCGATACTAGTAGGGCTACCACCTAAATGAGGAACTTCACTTTCATTTCGAAAACCAGTAGAACGTGCGCGAACGTACGGCGCTAGTTCTGGGTAACTTTTAAATTTTATTTATATATTTACCTACCTACCGTAGGTAAATCATGGAAAATTAATTTACGCTCAACAATGTCAGCCCGTAAATTACGACTACTGAAAATTGACATTCACTTATTATGAAAACTAAAAAGGCCACGGACCATATATAAAGTTGAATCGTCCGTCGCCAGCTTGAGGTTGTGTCAACCCTAGATAAGTCCGATACGCGTCGATAACGCGTCGATAGCGTTTATCAGCGATACGCTTTGAGCGTTCGCCGACCCATCCATCATTTCGAACTAACCTTTGCGTGAGTAGGTAACATATTTAATCTATGCCTTTACGTTTGGCCGCCATGACAAGAGCGGGTTGGTAAACAGCGTAGTTACATGTGTTACCGATATCAGAATATGTTGCCACTTCAAAGCCGACACTCGATTTTGATAAAACATCGCAACGTTTCCTTTAATGTGTTTACTTTCAAATAGTTTACAACGAGTGTACATCTATACAAACAAATAAAATTGAAGTGTCTGTTTGTAATGTCAAAATAACAGCTTTTACTAAATACAAGCAATTCTCCCGCGACTTCGTCCGCGTGGATTTCGTATATTCGCCTAGAAAGTTCAACACACTCTCCATTCCGTTTAAAAGAAGAAAGAAGTTTTCTAAAACTAATGATTGCGATATTTTTATTTATATCATGACAAACTTAAACTACTACTACTAAATAAAATGTAGCTAATAGACTAAGCGTAGGGCAGTTCGCTCACACCGCAGCATACTTTTAGCGTTTTTATATCCGTCAGAACTTCTAAACGAAAGGTCCGATAAATAATTTATTTAAAAAGGAACTTACATGTACCTACATAATCCTCAAACCTTGATTATGAAACTATTTAACTGGTTAAGGATCATGATACGAATGTCATCATCTTTCGATCTTACCCATGTTTTGATTGAAGAACCAAAAATGGTTATTGTGACTTAAACTATAATAGTTAGACATATAACCTCACGGATTTTATTTTATTATAGAAGTATAGATAAATGCAAATGAAAGTATAAACGATACTAATAACAAACAACATTTTTTAAAGTTTTGTCTCTCCGGCTAATACTCCGAAATGGCTAGAGCGATTTTGTAGGGAGTTTCACTGGCAGATAGCTGATGTTATAAAAAGTAACTTAGGCTTTTATTTTAGAAAAGCCACGCGGGCTAAGCCGCGGGCAGCAACTAGTTGTTACTATATATATTGTTATCGAAGGGCTTCAAAGTGTAGAATGAGCTAAGTATTTGTACACAGCCGCTACGATTTTTACGATAGCTACGAATAAGGTAGCTACTATTTTTATGTACTTCATACTTACATGGATTTAAATGGCTTTACTTTATCATTCCATTTATTCTGACAGTAGTTCGATAAGTTGTACATTATTATGCAGAAGAAACTCAAATATAATAATAATAAAAAAAAACGCAGCCTATCAAAAGTTGTAGCAGACGTACTTTTTTAGTCATGAACAACTTGGTTACTAATACCTACCTATACTTCATCTGTACCTACATGCGCTTAATTGCTTAATACTATAGCATCATAACGCAGATAGTTAAGACTATCCGGTAATTGCACAAACGTGTGAACAACATCTCAATCACGTGATATTAATTTAGTGATAATCGTGTTAGAACATTACACACATTATATTAATTAATAACATACAATATAGCGATAGTTCGCAATTGCTTATTGTTATTGTGGCAAATGTGACCTAGTTGTTGAATCAATGATCCAATTATGTGATCAAACCATAACTAACGCAAAGTGAACAAAACAAATGATAAAATCGAACAATTTAAAGCACGGCGCCAACCGTAGAATAAAATTACCATTTATTTTTCCACAAGAACGTTAATCAAATCAGCCAGTATAAATAAAAGAGCAATTAGAGCGATGTGGACGTACGTAGAGCACAAAGTTAGGGCCGCGCCACACAGCACCGTTAGGTAACCGCGCGCCGTGCTCACGCGGCTATTTGTGAAAGCATTAGAATAACGCGCGGCCGTATTTGCCATAGATTTCCCTACGCTTTAGTGGGTTTACTTTCAGTTTTACGCTTGTCACTTTGTGTGGTCCAGCTGTTTAATTGCTTTGTTTTCACATTGTAATACGTAGTGTTTTTTCTTTTAGTGATAACGACGCGAAAATAGACTATTTAAAGAAAACGTGTTTGATTGACGTCAAAGGAATTTATCTCTGCAGCATGATAGCATGCTCACGCGTTCGTGTATTTTTGTGAACACCAAATACTTTGTTGCCATATCAATATGATAGAGTTAGTTACCCTTAACCGTGGCCCTGGCCGTGCACAAATCGACTGATTATGATTAATTTTGTTTATTGTTTGTGAGAAAGGGAAAATTAATTTAAACAAAATTATTGTGATTTCAAATCACGAATAATTTTGTTTAAATTCGAGTTCTTTGTTTTGCATGTGGCTGGAAGGGACTTTTCAAATTAATGAAGTATTCTTGGAAAATCCCTAATATTCGCAACAAGTTTTCCGAAAAATAACGGAGATGTTTGATAATCTTTTTACAAGAAACTTCTTTTGATTTTGAACATTAAAATTATCATTATCATCATCATCCTTATATGGTCTACTTGCATGTGGCTGAAGCACTTTTTCAACTTCGATACAAAATATAGCAGAAAGATAATGTTGAAAATACCTATATTTTTTTAAACCCAATCAGTAATGTACTTTTTCCTATTATTTACCAAACCATAACAAGAAATTTAAAAATCACACATTAGTCTTCAGCCTTCTTCAGCATCCTTGAGATGAAATCCAAATTTATTTTATGATTATACAATATCTTCATTAAGTAAATCAAAGGCAAAGAAATCTTTATTTTCGAAAGCGCATTGGTGATGCAATTATTAACAAGTGCTGTGACTGACACGAATGGTTCATTAACACCACGAAAACTGTACTTTTATAGTCACACAGACTTTTCAACTATTTTAAGCTATCTCACAAATAGACAAGAAATTGACAAAAAAGGGTTATTTTTATGCAAGGAGCCTTAAATTCAATCCAATAAGAATAACCAGGAAGGAGCTTTTGGAAATAAATCAATCTAAGTACTTGTAAACGGTGTGGTTTTTAGTTTTAAGGAAAACTTTCAATTGGAACTTTACTATAACTAAGATTTACACTTATTCAAAAAAGGCGTACTTAGAATAAGCTTTTTTTAAATGAGAGTCATGATTGTTTTCCTTGAAACTAAAAAGTGTAGTGTTTTATAATAAATTCAGTATTACTTAGATGGAGAGGTAACTTACAAAAATACTCACTGTCGTCAGTGGGTTTCCTGTCACGTCTTGGTCGTGGTGGCGCGTACAGAGATGATTGATCCACTCCGGAGCCGACTGAAGCCAGTGATGAGTGGCCACTGTCTCGGAACTCGCCGGTCTCCGCCCATACTACACAAACAATGACATGTTAGTACACTCATCATCATAATAAGAAGCAGCAGTGTCTAATAAGCCACATAAAAAAAAAAAACACTGACGGAAATATAAAATCAGGAATGGACTAGCAACGATTGCAGTATGCCCAATATGCTATGGGTCAAATAAACAGGCTTTTTTTTTTTGGTTGGGAAATCATCAAATATCTTCTCCCGCGGAGCGGAGCGGGAGGGTGTGTCAGACTCTTACTGACTAAAACCCACCCGTATTCCTTCCGTTGCCTGTGTTGCCAGGGGCCTCGGTAACCCTTTAGTACCTTCCCGCGACAAAATAACCAGGCTGACAGTATCAGATCTGTTTGGAGCCTCTCAGACAAATGACACACATAAATGCAACCGTCGATCGTCGTCAACGTCAGCCGTCAGCTGCATTTCGGCGACAGCAAACTTGTGTGACTGACGCTGACGGGGGTCGACGGCTGATGAGCCATCCGTCAATGATGCTGAGTAGGCACCCTAACAATTTATTACATAGTGGCTGCGTTAATAAAATAGTTGTTATGGGTTTACGGCTTCCATTCCTGGATAGAACACACATTTGAACGTTATAAACCGATCACAGTGCATAAGAAAAATCTTTTTATTGTGTCATTAATAAACCCACGAAAACCAAAATTAATCTGCCTAGCCTTTTCCCAACTATGTTAGGAACCAGTATTTTACATGGAGCGACTGTCTATCTAACCTTCACAACCCAGTTACTGGGTAATACGATACCCCTTGGTAAGACTGGTTATCAGACTTTTGAGCTTTTCGACTACCCGTAACGACAGACAAAGATCTACAAATGACACTAAGAAAAGATCTACATATTTATTTTACTTCTTTTTATAGTCGCGATCAGAGTATTCTATCCACTTCTGTCTTGTTTTTTTTTTCTTCTAGGCTTTGGTTCCGCTCCTTTATTTTTAATTTATTTAATTTTACTCTCTCCATATGTTTTTTTCGCATATCCTCATACCTTTTTGTCTTACGGCATTTGACACAGGAACCATGGTATCCACGAAACGACCGCGGCAAGCGTAGCTTCTATCGACCCGTGCGGCTGTTACTGCTTAGCCACGAGCCCCTCTAAGCCCACGAAAACATTAACAGCAATAGTTATAGTAATTAAATGTGTTTCCTTGAGAATATTATGTTAGATAGCAAGTTCACACATCCACATGACTGAACCATATCAAAGACGTGTGACATTCAATGTAAAGAAAAAAAAATTGTCTTAAAATAATTTATTTGAACTAGGTGATAGTGCCTGATCGTATGAATGAAGTAACATTCAAGCGGTTCGCGTATAAACTTTATAACAAAAACATTTCTATTAATAGATTTACAAGTTGAAGAGGGGCTTGTGGCTAAGTAATAACAGCCGCATGGGTCGATTGATCAGGTTAAGCTCCGCTTGCCACGGTTAGTCCGTGGATGGGTGACCATCTTTACGTACAAAGACCACTCCGTGCCTCGGAAAGCACTTTAAGCCTTTGGTTCCGGCTGTCATTCGCGGATCTTTGACAGTCATTACGGGTCGTCAGAATCCCAGAAAGTCTGACAACCAGTCTTACCGAGGGGTATTACCCAGTTACTGGGTTGTGGAGGTCAGATAGGCAGTCGCTCCATTTAAAATAGTGGTGTTCAGCTGCATCTGGTTAGACTGGAAGTCGACCCTAACGTAGTTGGGTAAAGGCTAGGCAGATGAGATGATGAGATTTGCAAGTTACAATATCAACACACAAGTTTGATAACTATAATCAGCCTATAATGTTCCCACTGCTGGGACACAGGCCTCCTCTCTGTGAGAGGTAGTGGGCCATAATCCACCACGCAGGCCCAGTGCGGGTTGGTAAATGTCACATGGCTTCGAATTTTTAGTTCTAGGACATGCCGGTTTCCTCACGATGTCTTCCTTCACCGTTTTGAGAGCAGTGGTGATGTTATAACTTGCAAGTCGCAGCCGTTACCACTGGGCCACCACTGCTCTTATTGCTCACTGCTCTTACTGATATAGCTAGTTAAATATTTTTCCTGAATACCCCCAACGTAAGTTATTTCATTAAAAGCTAAGCGATCTAAGATAATTATGCTTTTCAATTTCACAAGAGAAAGCTCATCAAGTAAGTAATCACGGAAGCAAAACATGAAACGTGCATGCTTCCATAAATTCAATTAAGGTTACTAATAGCCGCATTATTTAACAAGGATATCTTGACAAAGTAATGTATTCGTTGAACGACGATGACGCCCCGCTGCTTGCAGCGTTATTAAGTGTCCCCGAACACTTGTTAACAAATTAGTCACTGGAGACGCGGCCGTGTGAGCGCGCCCTTATTTATAGCGCTCGCCATATGAGAACAAACAACACATGCATGCTTTTTCAATAATACATTTTGTGAATGTGAAAAAAACATAATAAAATTGTTATATCGAACGATTATAATAATTTAGAATGCTTATTTTTACCAGCTGTTGCGGTTATTGCTTGTTACAATTAAGCAAATGAAAAACTAAACGTTTCTGTCTAATCTGATATTAATAAATCTTTGTATACTTGAATACTATTTTAATCAGATTGGATATTATCCTGATCCATTTTAAATGTTCTACAAATAAACTTTCACGATGAACAGTTATTTTGTGTTAGCACTGTTAGCTCTACATTTGAAGAATCTCTTCAGAGAGCAAGTTTATTTTCATTACAACAATGTGGTGAATTGCACGTTATTTTCCATTGTTAATATCGTTCTAACTGATTTTTTATCGATGTTTATTTAAAGTCGTCGTCTTTGCTGTAACGTGCTCTGATCCCATTGTTTTGGGAAAAGTCACGAACGGTACAATTGATAGCTGGGAATGCTGTCAGTAACTACAATTAAAAATGTGACCGCATTGTAATTCTTTCTTTAATAATGTACTGTTTATTTTTAATTTGAAGAATAAATTCCGTATTAAAAATATTCAGCCATTTTCATTGGCATGTTGATTGATGTAATTAAATATAAATGGAATTAATAACAAGGTTCAGAATGTGCTATTTTATGTTATCTACATACACGATGAAAATTAAGAAACTCTTATTTATTTTAATACTGCAGGCTTAGCATGACGCTTTCTATTTTTACGCAGAATAGACACAGCTCTTTCTATACAAAGTGACATTTCTTTTCTCCATTTTTGACATGGCACCGTAGAAATCCTTACCTCACCGTAGACATACTGGCGCGACTTGTCGCGCGACGCGACGCGACACAAAGACACCGCTTGTAGCGCTACACGCGGTGTCTTTGTGTCGCGTCGCGTCGCGCGACAAGTCGCGCCGGTATGTAGAAGCCTTAATGCTGAGCCTGCTGGTGATAGTTCGTTTTAGTAATACTAACTCTCCCACCTACCTACTACAAAAACGATAACTTATTTATTATTCTGTAAAAGGTTGTTGACGATCCACCAATATGTACATCCAAAAATTGTGACACCATAAACTAGATACAGTGATACGTATTCGGAAATAACTTATTGAGACTATCTATCTAAATAAAAATTAATAATAAATGCTGTTCGTTGCCTAAGCGCATCACTTGAGAACCCCTAGGCCGATTTGGCCTTTTTTTTTTTGCAAATGAGAAAATGTTGAAATTTGGGAAAAACTGAACGGCTTTTTTCTGTGGGATTTTTGTAAGTATGAACTATGGTCAGGACAATGTCTGTCAGGTCAGCTAGTATTAAATAAACAAAGAAACTGCCTCCAGCAAAGGAACTGCTAAGTAAGATTTGCATTTCATTTAGCATAACCACCTTCATACCTGTGGTAAATTTAAAAGGAGTATAATTAGTGTACGTTATCATGTCAGTGTAGAACAAACGTCGGTCCGTACAAACGTATTTACGAGTACATTAACAAGGAACGCGTACAAATAAATTTAATGTTTGCTGCGTTTGATAACGCGTGATAAGAGCGCGTTTATTGTTTTATTGGGGGCTCTAAACCGTCTCCTCTACACTCTCGTTAAATGTGATCAACTGTGGACGCAATCGCACATAAAAGTGTTTTATATTCCACACACGACATCAACCGACTGTGGTGTATCATATTTGTTTAATTGTATTTATCTTGTAGTGCTCTAGGACAATATTAAATGTTGTATTAAGTTTAACTTTAGTTTGTAGTTGTTATAAGTTACGTTGGTGGTTGAACAGTGTAACTATACTGAATTTAGGAAAATTAATTATACTTATCTAAACGGTTACGATAACGGACGGTGTTTGTTAACATTTGAGTAATAAATCAAAATAGATAATTAAAACCAGTTTCATTTCCGAATGCTTTAAAAAGAATGGCAGATACAAATAATTAGACAGGATAGCACAAAAATGATGGTGAACATATTTAAAAAAAAAAACAAAATCATGTTTATTTCTTTAGATGGAGACGTTTTTTACCCGACTGCCTCAGGAGGGTAATGTTTTTCGAGAGTATGTACATATGTATGTATGTATGTATGTATGTATGTATGTATGTATGTATGTATGTATGTCTATTTCTTTGGCACGCTCTGTAGCCTAAACGGCTTGATGGATTTTAACGTATGAGGTGTCCTTAGATTCGTCTTAATTATGGGAGTGACATAGGCTATATACTCGTAATATTTATAAATTGCATCTGCAAATACAAAAAAAAGGAAGGGAAGTTTTTTTTTTAAACTTAATTGCAACAATATTGGTATCAAATAAAAGCTAGTAATGAGTAATTTGCAAATAGATATATTAATAAAACTAAAAACTAAAATAAATTATTTAAAAAACTCGTCGAATAACTTGAAATATGGTGTAACTTTTGATTGTCCCCGCCTGCGATACCAAAATTATATAGATTATAATGCTTGTTTTTCCCTTTTCAGTTGTGTTTTTGCAGTCGGGTTTTTTGTTTTTTAAATAATTTATTTTATTGCAAATATAATTAGTCAACAACATTCAACGAAATTCATTGAATAAACAAACTGTCTACGTGTATTGTTATCACCTAGGTTGGGTAGGCCACACCAAACAAAGTTTTATTTATATAGGGTCATATTTAATTAGCTAGGTAAACTCTGCAGACGTGATGGGTATCGATATCTAAACACCAAAAATTAAAACTAAAAAAGATTTGATGATATTTTTGGGGTCAACGATCGCTGGTAGGTAATGTTGTTACTGGAAGTATGAGATGAGAAAATATGTTATTCTTTATTTTATAGTGTAGGTATAGTTAGGTACTCAAAAAATACGATTTTTAAACTGATATTTCAAGTGACTACACTAACGGCGGTTGATGACCCTAAAAAATCATCATCGATCGGTCCATGGGGTCCCAGTGCGCTGTTATTTGAGGAAATCGCGAAACGTCTAGTTGACTAGTTGATGTAACTGGTGACCGAAAAGCTGACGGCTTTCTCGCGCAACGCATCAGCATAGCAATTCAGCGAGGAAATGCCGCCAGCATCCTCGGTGCAAGGCCTCGAGGGCCTTTTTTAGGTTTAACTTAGTTTTAGTTAATGTTAATAACCATCTTGTAAATTATTTATGTAAATAAACGATTTATATTAAAAAAAAAACTCATCAAATTAATTTATTTTTTGTTTTATTATGTTTAGATATTGATATCTATCATGTCTGTGGAGTTTCGCTAGCTAATTTAATTTGACCCTGCGTTTATTTCATTAGAGACGAAACTTTTTGTTAGCGCGTTTGATGAAGTATTCTGTCCCAAAACTCAATAGAAACCGCAGTTAGTAGTAAACGAAATCTTTACTTCGGAAATCATCTTTGCTTTTGTTTTTTTACCTACCTACCTATTACATAGGAAATGAAATGAAATGAAATAGTTTATTCTGTAAATAGGATATAAGAATCATTTTTACACATCATATTAAAAAAAAAAGCTAGGTTTACATTTCCTTTTTTTTATTTTTTGATTTTCCTGATTTTCCCCTAAGGAGAAATGGCGAATCAAACTCAAGGGTCAAAGTCTCTTTTAAAGTCCAGACAGACATAATCTTTGTCAGATCATGTGAGGACCAGGTAGGCATGCTGGAGTACAAAATTATTGTTGTGATTTAAACGTTTCTGCAATTTTTATCAAATATGTAACCGCCTGTACTAGTTAGCAATAGACAATTTGCCAAGAGTGTCGTCACACAGAGCTCATATCGCAGTTTATAGCGGAACATTTCAAAGCGCTATTTTTACTACAAACACGAGGTATTACTCGCCTTAAGGATAAAACGCGGTATGTTAGCTTTCTATTTACTGAAACTAGATTAGACACAGAACTGTGTCAAACAATGAAGTTATATCAGGCAACATTGATAAGTTTGTCGCTAGTAATTTTCTGTATATAATACCTACACACATTCATACTAATATTACAATGCGAAAGTAACTTAGGCTGTCTTTACTTTTTATGCCTTAACGGCTGAACGTCGATTTTCACACGGATTGACCACGGTTTGGACCTGCGTTAAGACATGGAATAATTTTATACCAGTAGTACGTTCTTTTAGGATAATTTCCGGGCGAGGAGGCCTGTGTCCCAGCAGTGGGAACATTATAGGTTGATTATGAGACACGGGCGAAACCGCGGGCAAAAGCTAGTTTCTTATAAGAAAGCTATATTTCTAAGAAGCATAAAACTTTCTGATTTCAAGTCTTATACAATTTTTATAAAGCAGTAATTTAAATATTGATTAAAAACGCTTCACCCAGAAAAGCTTGATCTAGATAATTTTATTGAAATTCCTTCCTCCATCCCATAAAAAAAATATTATTCCGTTATTTTTAATTTAGCACGAACATCAAACTTTGCAGCTAGGAGATACGTCCCGAAGTCGTAAAGTTATAAATTTTAGAGGCTGTAGAAAAAACGTGTAAGAATATAAACAGAGAATTTTGTATTTACATTAAAGACAGATAGTCTCGCGAGGTAAATATAGATAAGTGGTGGTAATTTACGAGCGCTGCCCTGCGGGCTCACACCTCCTTCTTTTACTTTTAAGAGAGTCAGCAGACATAGAAGTTAACATTAACATAAGTATTATTTCAGAAGGCTAATGTTAGTTTTTCTTTTATGGACATTTTCTTTTTTACGTAATTCCGTTGTGTGTCCAAAAACGTTTCAGTGCGATGTGATTATACTGAATTTGACGCTCTTACTAAATTACCATTATTATTTAAAGGTAAAATTATCTGGCGTATCCAGCTAACTTAAATTAAAAAAATCCCACATGCAATTTCTTTTCTAAATGAGTAGGTACCTATTTTGCTACAATTTTCCTTACAGAAACTAGATTAATGATAGGCAATATTTTAACAACTAAGTAGAATGAATTACTTCTTGAAACAAGCCTATTAATAAAAGTCATACACGATTAGTAATAAATTCTAATAAATATTTATTGTCTTAACGACATAAATAGATAACTGATATTAATTCTCGTATTAGCTGTAGAGCACTTGAAATCAGAACTAATCCATTGTGACGGTTATGAATACATGAGTAAAACATGGCTACGAAAATAAATCTAACGATTTACTGTTAACTGTACTGACCACACGAATGAACTCCTTGGAAATATAGCTATTTAATCGACCTCTTATTGTTTTGTTATTGAACTTCATATACTCCGGAAGTCTGTAGATAACTATGTTGTATTTTCGTAGTTTTCTGTATAAAGCCACGTATTATAAAAAGTATTTTTATTTACATATTTAAACGAACTATTGCTGATTCAATTTCCGATACTTCAACTTTCCGATTGGTCCACGCAATTATCTAATGTCTTTTTTTCTCCAAATTTCCAATAAGGCGTAGTAGTACCAAATGCATGTGAGGAACAATCTTATTCAAAGTTAACGTTTCATTTGTTTTCATCTACTTGCAGCAGCCAAAACTTATCAATACACTCAATCCCATATTTAGTCCAATTAACTCGAGTTAATCGTTCGTGGCACTCAATGGGATTGTTAGTAAATGTTAAGCAGCTATTATCAGCGACCACCGCGGCGGGCGATGGCGTCTGCTTAATAACATAATCCCGATAGCCGAGACGGAAGCACTGACGGCCGACAACAAGCACCCATTTCCGGCTACGCATGGGCTATAGCGTGTGTGTACACTGTAGTGACTTGAGGTCACTTGAGGTGGTCCACGGATGTGGTGTGAGATGTTTAGTGACGTTTTGAGACTACGTGATGTCTTTAGTGACGTCAATCATGCTACTTGAGTCAGCAGTTCAGCATAGTTGAGAATTGGAGCATATTACTTAAGTAGTTAAAATGCCATGCATACATGGACACAGCACACACACAGCACACAGCACTGTACATAGTAAGCGAAATTAATAGCGTCTTACACCCATTTTTGAAAAGTGTCTTAATTAAATTTATAGTGCTAATATGCCCTAAAAAAAAAATCACATTTTTATTCAATCGATAAGTGCCATAGAAATACATTTAAATTTTACATTTTCAAATTTCGCGCGTAGTTTGACGAAAACGCTGGACGCAGTGGATGCCATGTTGCTCTGTGGTCATGACGTCACTTGGCTATGTAAACAATTGCGCTGATCTATTATCTAACTATCAGTTGACAGTTGACTCGTTTTAGTTTACACAGCCGTATGACGTAATAACATGGCGGCTACTATTTCATGGTGTTTTTAACAGATTAAAAAAAACTGAAAACGTTGAATTGAATTTTAAAATTTATTTTGTTATTTTATGAACTAAAACTAACATTTTCCGACTCCTTTTTGCCTAAACTATCCCAATATTTATGGATATTTTCTCGTATATAGTAAAATACCCTATTGTATCGCAAGTGGACACCCTACCGTCACTTTGCCGTGTTATAGTCGTTTCATATAAAGTGATTTGAAGATACGGAGGAGTCAGTTTGCAATTTCCTCGGCTTTACCTATAGCATAGAGATAAATGCACTTGGTTTAGGTAACAAAAAGTTAAATTCGTCATTCGTTGCATAGTTTTCATAGGATTCCGTAGTTTCTACGGGATTTAATGAAAACTTGTATGGGAAAATTAATGACATTTTCACCTGGTTATATATGCAGGAAGCTTTGTGTATGGTTTATAGTATTGTAGTGAAGTCATATACACAATAGGTAAGTGTTGTTTAAGTGACGTTGTTGATATGAGCTGAGATGTTGAGACATCTTTGGTATCACAGCTTGTAAGCCCACAGTGACATGCGGTAATGGGTGAGTAATTACAATAATGAGAGATGTCCGTCGTGCCACAGTGACTCAACTAGGAGTGCCCCGATTAACACCACAACACACAGTCGCTCACAGTACAAGGACAGTTTTCACGATAAACACCATCACTTAAGTATGTAACATGCAGTACTAGTAACTAACAGTACGTGAACTTCACTCATTATCTTAAATATTTTGTCATTAGTAAAACAAAGCTTGGAAAACAAACCTATATGCTACTTTTTCGGTATATAGGACAAATATAAATGATTACAAAATGCGGAAAGCATTCACTGTAAAATTTGATTAGATTACCCACCTACCGGAGCGATAAGGAATTGTAATACGCGAGTTTCGGTAGGCACGGCTACTGTGTACTTTACCGAATCCAATATCTACGACCAATCGCGTCGCTATTCATGAATTATCACTCAAATTAATGGCGTGTAAGTTATAAATGGCCAGCGGATTAGGGCCCATCCATTTTATTCCTATTTTACCTACCGTAAAGAGGCTTCATTGAAAACGTACACAAATTCACGGAAGCATCAGCTAATTTCCCCATCTAGCGTCCTTCTCTCGCCTACTGGTGGGCTGAGACTCTATCTCTCTCAGCCAGGCCTTTTCTTTGGCGCGATTCATCATCATTTCGCGGTTTACTGGTTTTCCATTCAAATTGTAGATTGGATGCTGTCGAGGAAAACGGTGTTGAAATATAAATTAGAACTACCTATGTTTATTCACTTTACCTAAACAAGGAAGATCGTTGTTTGTTCAATAGTGGTATGAACTAAGTAAATGCAGAAGAAACTACCATTCAGAGATAATAATTCCAATAAAAAGAAACTCAACAAGAGTGTTACAATAACTTCTTTTTCGTCCCGGAAAAAGTATATAGACAAGATTTGGAATCCGTAGGCATGGTCAATTAGTATTCCAAATAGCCGCCAACATATGGTACACGTACATAAAATGTAAAGAGTGGACCGCTCGGCGGCGGCACGAACGACGCATAACTTTCGCACGGATCATTCGTACACTTGCGACTCCAATCTTAAACTAACAGGGGTAAGTGCTAAAGTTGTCTGCGACTGTACAGAGTGTACGTCTCGGTCGCGGTTTCTATTTCACCCAAGCAATAACCGTCTTACCGCACTTGTAAGTAGGTTCAAAATGATGAAGTCACACCCGCCGACCGTGGAGTGCGGGACTTTGAGGCTTATGGTAATTGTAATAAAGCGGAGTGCAGCAGTTATG
This sequence comes from Atethmia centrago, assembly GCA_905333075.3. Classification (NCBI taxonomy): domain Eukaryota; kingdom Metazoa; phylum Arthropoda; class Insecta; order Lepidoptera; family Noctuidae; genus Atethmia; species Atethmia centrago. The sequence goes on from HG995377.1 coordinate 9,946,613, forward strand.
GGACGTGAGAGGTTCTAGACCAAATCCCAAGTAAGCTGTAACTTCCTTTTGGATTTTCGGAAGCCATTTATCAGTCTGATGTGGGCGTCTGGAAATTTTTCATGTTTCGTTATTGTTGCGAAGAGACATGACACGTACGCTTCGAGGATTCCTCGCCTTTTGTTTATTGGCCACGTGTCTATCGGTCTCAAGGTCGCACGCTGACGCTTCCACATTTTACAGCGTGTGGTAAGGCGTATTAGCTCTGTTAACAAGTCGGTTTTCATACAATTCACTCACGGTATTTAAAATTATGCGAGTCGTATTTCGTCTGAGTGGGAGTTATTTCGGTTAGTTATGAGCATCATAAAGAAAACAAGATCATTAAATCACGAGTGAATATAATACAAAGCAACTAATTTGCGGTGCTAGATAAATTAGTGTTTATGGTTTGTGGGAAGAGCGCAGGGCGAAATAGTGCGTCCCCGGGCGCGCATTACGACCGAGATAAATCAAGTGTAACCCTTCCTCTGGCGCAAGCAAATTACCGACCACCTGAGACTTGTAAAAATGCCTCACGAAATAATTACTATTTACTAGCCGCAAGCTGCTACCTCGCTCCTGTTAACCGAACTTAGGGGAAAGAAAACGGGGAAATTGAATTAGTATGTTGCATTGTTTCGACGTAGGTATTCATTAAAGATTGGATCGTAATAAACGGCAGTAAATATATACTTTATATTTTTTACAACAATAACAGTACATATGCGCATAATCTACAAAGATCGTAGCATAAAACAAAACATCGATGCCAAATACCTAAATCTACGCAGTTATCCAATAAATTGACTCCTTTATTATATACCCCAAAATGTAACCTCTAACAAAACCGGGCACAATGTAAGAACATGGAGCGTGTTCTGCGATATTAAAAGAGATATAAGGAAATGAGTTGGGGTCGTCGAAATTGGCCACCAAAAGACTATTCGGCGACCCGGTCGAGGGTGAGAGTGTTCAGAAGGCAATCACTGGTCCCATATGGACACAAATTACTTTTCCTATTTGGTGCACAAATCTACTATGATGACAAGTGGAATAGGGTGTTGTGGTTTGCGGCGTTCTGTTTACAAATGAATCACGGATCGGGGTAAAGTTTAAAGTTTTTTGAAATAATTCTACGTTCAGAATGTTGTGGCTTTAGGTGGCGTTAAATAAATACCATAGCAGCTTTTAATACCCCTTAATTTAATAATCAACGGCTATGGTGCCTGCTAATGAAAAATATAAAAAAAAAAAACATAATCAGCCTATAATGATCGCACTGCTGGGACACAGGCCTCCGCCCTATGAGAGGCAGTAGACCGTAATCCACCACGCGGGCCCAGTGCGGGTTGGTAGATTCCACATGTCTTCGATTTTTTGGTTCTAGAACATGCCGGTTTCCTCACGATATTTTCCTTCATCGTTTAAAAAGATATAAATAAGTATATCTACGGCATGGCAGTTAATCTAAGTCCTATCTCTCCTGTTAGCTTATTATTTGTACCTTGCGCATTTCAGAACTACTAAAAGTCTATATAAACCCTCACAAAATATCTAATACAACTAGTAGAATAAAATTTAACAGTCAAACGCGACATATGTCGATGTTGGTCTCCGTTATACAGGGATTAGGGTCGCGTAAACGATGCCATTCTGCACGTTTTCAATTTGCATAAATATTAGTGGGAGCTGTAATGTCATAAATATATTAGTGCGGTGATACAGATTTTATGGTGATTACAAAATTATAGCCACGATCTGTTTAGGGGTCGTAGTTATAGCGTTATATTTATCCTTTATAACTTTCGTAGATGATTTCAGCCCTGTTAACACGGCAACATCATTTTCTTTGCTATTCTCGCGCAGAAAAATATATTGAACGCATAAAATGTACAATTTTGATCAAGGGGTGCGGATAGTAATAAGCTTTTATGTTGTAAATGTGCCAATACAATAGGTTATCTCTCCCACCTCCAAGGGTTTGAGCTATACAGCCATATTTGTGGAATAATGTGAAGTCATAATATTATAATTATGAGGCAGGGTCCCGGGGACCGTCGCAGCTCATAAAGCGACGTCATTCGCTTTTGTTAGATGTTCGTATCATATTTCACGTTAGTGTCACCGTCTTTTATACTAATACCACATGAAATGCACACGTATAGTTGCAACTCGTTCCAAATTAACAATGTTCATTACATTTTATTAGGGAGTATTAATATCTCTTTAGTATCAAAAGCCTATACAACAATCTTGCAATTGCGTAACTGCAAAGTTTCTTTGTCTTTCGGCTCTTTCTCTTACAATTTATATAAAGTTCCAACGAACTAACTGCCTTAAATGCTATAAATCAGAGTGATACAATGCAGTATTTTGTGTACTTTCATACAGTTATTGCATCAGGGCGGTGTCATTGTATTTATGTTTACAAATAGTTCATGACGTGGTGTGGTGTTTGACCATCATAGCATTATGTTACTGTTTGTTCTAGATCTTTTGTTACCGCGAGGGTGACTGAGCCACCGTTCAGACAACAATTTGTCATAAAATAAAAAGATTTATTGCCAAGTCTCCTGTTTGTACAATGTGTACAGATACTGTTTTAACAACCGTTATTCTTCTCTTTTATAGCAACAAATAAAATGTGTATAAACGGAAAGTAATAATATACAAAAGATGAGAGCATTATTTTAGATACATATTACCTGCCCGTGTGTTATAAAAACGTATCTTTATGGCGTCATTATTCAAGATAAGAAATAAATACATTTTCGAATTGGTGATATAAAAGGGGAATGTCGATTGCAAATGATCTTTATTTTATTGTGATCAAATTCGGTTATTTGATGTTTGCAAGTACGTAAACGAGAGTCTTTTACGACAAGAATGACTTAGAAACTGATTTTGAGGGAGGAAGTGTGGAAAAAGATAGTTTAGTAAAGATAGTTTCACTGTCTCCCTGACCATTATACCGGGGCTCAGCGACAGATGGGCCGGTCGCAGCGCAAGGGTTGACCCGACATCTGTCATCCACTATCAATCACACACATTGTAAATATTGTGTGTTTGTACTGTTGACTTATTGTTTGCCGATACATCAGTGGAACTCACGCTGAGATGTGTCGTTACTTGACTTTTGTCAATAACTAATGTGGAAGGGATTTAATTAATTTCAATCATTTCCTCATAGTATTGACGGATCATTTAAAACAGAAAAGCGTGGAACTGTTTTCAAATTTTGCGATATTATAAAGATTTGCAGTGCTGTTTTGTTTGTGCTGGTATTCAGCTGTATCCAGTAATACTGGAAGCCGACCCCAACATGGTTGGGAAAAGGCTAGGCAGATGATGATGAGAAAGATTTGCAGTCATTCGAAGGATATGCAAAAATCTATTAAAGATTGATTAATTTCGCTTTCGCCATTTATTTTCCCATTTTATTAATTTCCATTCTCACTTATTCAAATCAGTTCAAAGACTTTATGTTTTGGTTGGATAGAAATTGTTAGATTCCGTCATTATTTCGAGAGCTGGTAATTTCGCCATTATTTTGGTCAAAATATTTTATGTCAATATTTTTAAAATTCATAAGCATTTCTCTGGGAGGGCGTGACAACGTTTTCTGCGCGACAGATGTCATGGCATCCGCCCTCTTTGAGGAACCAGAAAAAAAGGCCCGTCGAGGAGGCGTGGTAGCAATAAATTTTGTCAAAATATGCTTGACACAAACACTTCCCATAGTCGCCCTATTAGAATAACAGAACAAATCGGTTTAATTTGTTAACAGGCGTTCAGAATGGGTGTCACATGTCTAGCGAGGTATGCCAAGCTTTTTATTTATTTAGTTTCGCCTTCACTAATTGCCGATGACAAAGTTTAATAGCTCAAGCACATGTTAATAGGTGTTTATGAATTTATAAGGTAATTATGAGTTTTGACTTGATTTACACTAAAAACGATTAAAGTATTAAAGCAGTAGGTATAAATGGTTTAATCAGCTCGCTATGTTTGTGGAATATGATGCATGAAATGAAATATCCAGATTATTAATAGTCTAGCTGTGCCCCGTGGTTTCACCCGCATAAGTCTCGATGTCGTGGGAATATCGGGACAAAAAGATCCTTTGTTCTAATCCAGGTCATGGTCTACCCACGGGCCAAATTTTATCCAAATCTATTAAGGGGACTACAGGACCTAAACGCAACGTTTATAAGTTTTATAATGATTTAAAGTATATGATCCACAGCTGTAAACAAAATTAGAAAAATATATGATATTCTTAAGGATATACGAGTATGCTAGGTAGATAGTGTGTTGAAAACATAATATAACTAATTTGATACGATAGAAAAAAATCACAAAGATACCTCTACAAATTTCTTTTAACGATTAAAAACCATACTAATATACATGCAATCATTCTGATTTTTTGTCAGATTATTCTACAAGCAACATATTAGCATAATAGTGTTTTATTTTTTTTATACAATCTATAGCTTTTTTGTAAATCGATGATTGCTTCATATTTCGCAATAAATTACCAGCGTTGTGTCATCGCGCTTCTCTTTCTTTTTTATGCAGTCCGACAGTGACCGCGCTTTAGGTGTTGTCGGCTTCTTAAGCCGTTTTAGCGTGAAAGTGTAGCAAACAAACAAACTCAGTGTCGCATTTATAATATTAGTTAGGACTAGCTGCGGTTTCACCCGCGTAGGTCTCGATACCGTGGGAATATCGGGATAAAAATTATTATATGTCCTAATTCAGGTCACAGTCTACTCTTGTGTCAAATTTCATGTTTTTGCGTGTAAGCGTAACAAAGAAATAAACAAATTCACTTTCGCATAAAAAAAAGAATGAAATTTAAATTTGGATAGTAAGGAATGATAAGGATACATATATATATATATAGTTAGGATACTTAAAATATAATTATTTAAGTAGTGACCTAATACTATCGCAGCGTGCGCAATGTTAATCAAACCTCAAATCCCTAGTAAACAATGTAATAAAGACATATTTGCTGTAAACGTTTCAACCAATTATTACATTAATAAATAGGTAGGTATGTATACCTACTTCTTACAATTATTTTCCATCAATATTCTACAAAAAAATATCTGAACTAAACTTGAAGCTACGAGAACACTGCCGCATATTTATATGTTTTTGCATCGCAAAATTTGTCAGTATCTTTTTCTAAACATCAATTATAATAAAAAAAACACATTAATTTATCGCCAGACACGGCGATCAAAGCAGGCGACAACGGGTCCCGGTGTTCGGGGCTCATGTGTCAGGGGGATGCAATTTTTTTCTCCTATAGAAAAAATACTTTATAGTAGGTAACGCGGCAGGGTTGTACGGCAAAGGCAGACACTGTGGCACCGGGTTTTTGCGGATTTTTTTGCTTCGAGACAGATAAATAATGTCTGTCTGTGATTTTATATCTTGTAAAACAAAACCGCTCGGATAGAAAAAGTGTAGATCAAACGGTACCAACAGTTTCAAAAAACTATGTCTTTGAACGTGCTTAACGTATTTTTTTAAATTAATTTGAATGATTTGTTCAATTCACTGTTTGGAATAATCCTGTCGGCGAACTGAATGTTAAGTCCATCCCTTCAATCGTTTTAATAACTGAGATTTGACAGTGTCAAGTGTGACTTCAAATCACAACCCTAGCCTGCCAATAAATGCGGCGATAAGACCTCTCTTTGAGGAGTGGCTAGAGAGGCGCCACGGCGTCCTCAACTTCCGCCTGACGCAGGTCCTCACCGGACACGGCAACTTCGGGAGGTTCCTTTGTCGGAAAAGGCGGGAGGAAACGCCCGGTGTCACCACTGTGTGGATCGCCCGGAGGACACGGTGGAGCCTACGGTGGAGGCCTGCCCGGCAGAGATCTCTCGCGTCCGGCCCTGGTTCAGGCCATGGTACGGAGCAAGAGGGCACGGGCAGCCGTCACCTCCTTTTGCGAAGCAGTAATGCTCGTGAAGGAGGAAGCGGGACGGTTGAGGGAAAGGCAAATTTCGCACCCTCTCGCCCCTAGCCGCCGCAGGAGACGCCTTGGGCGTCGGGGATCCCGGGTGGATTTCCGGCCACCGTAGGCGCGGGCTTGCGGACGGTGAGCGATGGGTAGCTCACCGTCCGGTAAGGACCAGGCCCGGGTCGACGGCGCGTTGTATTCCACGCGCGCCTCAAAGAGATGTCGTCAGCACAAGTGTAGGGGTCCACTAGGGCCGATGCCTGCCGGGGTCGCTGGAAGGTACTAAAGGGTCACCGAGGCCCCTGGCAATACAGGCAACAGGAAGGAATACGGGTGGGTTTTAGTCAGTAAGAGTCTGACACACCCTCCCGCTCCACCCAGAGCGGGAAAAGTTATTTAATGATTTCCCACCCAAAAAAAAAAGCCTGCCAATAATCTTTGATTGCTTTTTAAATCACCTATCTAAATGAAAAACAGCTAAAATAACCCACATGAATAATAAATTCAGTCAAGTGAAATATTCTAATGTAATCTAAGCGTGTTGGTTACGCTGCGCGTGCGTCGTCGGTCAGATTTGGGTACATTTAGATAAAGTCAGTAATCTCAACCCGAGACGTGAACTAACACCACAAATATTTGTTTGGGCCCGTGGCCTCACACCTCATGAGCACACACCAACCTACTTGATGAAATATGCACAATTTACATACTGGAACACCGATAAACTACATCTCTATTATTAGCTCTTTAATAGATCTGAAATATATTAAACTAGCGTATGTCCACGGCTTCGCCTGCGAGGATGTCGGAAATCATCCCAGGAGAACGTACTACCGGGATAAAATTATTCTATTATTCTATCTCCTAACTCAAATCATGACCTATCCTTATGCATCATCATCAGCCTATAATGTTCCCACTGCTAGGACACAGGCCTCCTCTCTGTGAGAGGGAGTGGGCCGTAATCGCACGCACCCAGTGCGGGTTGGTAAATGTCACATGTCTTTGATTTTTTGGCTCTAAGACATGCCGGTTTTCTCACGATGTTTTCCGTTTTGAGAGTAGTGGTGGTTTTGAGCCTCCGTATGCCTTTCATCCAAATTCGTTCAGCCGTTAAGAAGTGAAAAGGTAACAGCAAAACAGATAATATGTTGTAATAACTTTTGACCCACTATGGACTGATTTCATGACGTATAAACTAAATGTTAAGATAAGGACTATGATTAAATTTTCAATCCCTTAAATCTCTTAAAAAGAGTGTACTGCAAAAAAAAAAATATATAAGTATTACATGTGAATTTTAAAATCATCCCCTATTTTACCTTCTTGGGATGATTATACAAAAACGTTGACTAGTTGCAACGTTTTTGTGATTCTTTATTTCTTACCAAAAGCACTTTGAATGTTCATATCCTAACTTAAGATATGCTGGGTTTCCTAAACAAACTTTATGTCCTTCCCTATGATACCATCTAACGCTCTTATGGAAACTGTACCTACATGTTAGCCAAATTTTAATTATTTTTATGACATTAAATTGTAATAACTTTTGACCAAGTAAACCGATTTTAAAATGAAATTAAGACTAAATGTTAGCTCATTTACGGACTATGACATCCCTTAAATCTCTTTAAAAGAAGTACACAAAAATATTTATCAAAAACAACCCTTTAGTACCTTCCCGCGGCCCCGGCAGGCATCGGCTCTAGTGACCCTTACACTTGTGCTGACGACATCTCTTAGAGGCCCGCGTGGAATACAACGCGCCGTCGACCCGGGCCTGGTCCTTACCGGACGGTGAGCTACCCATTGCTCACCGTCCGCAAGCCCGCGCCTACGGTGGCCGGAAATCCGCCCGGGATTCCCGACGCCCAGGGCGTCTCCTGCGGCGGCTAGGGGCGAGAGGGCGCGAAATTTGCCTTTCCCTCAACCGTCCCGCCTCCTCCTTCACGAGCATTACTGCTTCGCAGAAAAAGGTGACGGCTGCCCATGCCCTCTCGCTCCGTATCATGGCCTGAACCAGGGCCGGACGCGAGAGATCTCTGCCGCCGATCGCCTCCACGAGCACACGGCGGTGCTCTGCCCAGGCCGGGCAGTCCTCCACCGTATGCTCCACCGTGTCCTCCGGGCGATCTACACAGTGGTGACACCAGGGATTTTACCCCCTTAGTGGCAAATTTTACAAAAAGGCGTTTTGTATATTTATTGTATGTCTTACCAAAAGCATTAATTTGAATTTTCATACACTTAACTTAACAAATGCTGAGATTCCCATACCACATTTTATTCCCTATATCGCCCCTTACCTATAGGGTTATTTTTTAAGACAAAAGTAGCCTACCTCCTTTCCCAGGATGCCATCTATCTCTTTGCCAAATTTTGTCGAAATCCGTTCATTGGTTTAGTAGAAAAGGTAACATACAGACAGTCAGTCAGACAGACATACAGTTACTTATACCTAATAATAGTATGGATAGGTTATTTTTTTGTTTAATATTTAAAAGAGCAAAGCTCAATATTTCAAAAACTCATTAGTTTCTGTACTAAAAGATGATAAACCTACATCAAAATACATTTCATGTTCTTTGAACTACGCAACATATCCTTTATGAAAGTGAAACGTAAATGGAAAGTATAATAAATTAATTAATCTACTTGGAATATTAGTCTAAAATGAGCGGAATATCTTACTCGGCGGAAACTTGTAATCCTTCACATCACAAAATGGTTGATTACGTGCGCCTCGAGCTTCCCAATTCTTTGTTTGGCAAACTTCCCAACATAAAGTTGCATAATCGATGAAAAGAACGTTTGTTTTTCCTATTAAATATGTTTGATCGACTCCATAAGCGATTGTTTTGTTTATTTAATGACTAAGAATTATCTTAATACCCTTAATACCATTAAATTAATTGAGCTAAAGTTGTTTAGATGAACGTGAAATTAATGGGGCCATAGTTTTCGAAACGAGACAATTATAGTTATTATAATTCTGAAACAAACGCATTATTAGACCTAAAATTAGCTTTATTTTATTTCCAAAACAAAAACATTGGTGAAACGTTACACAACGCTTCAGTAAACCAGGAAAAATGTTAGTCATTCTCACATATTATACATGAAAAAAGTAATGCGCTGAAATCCCGCGTAATTAATTTTCCATATTTTGTTCCAAGGAAATAATGAGATCCGCCCCCGGTTTAGCACCGCATGAGGTGAAAAAAAGGTATCGACAGAATCAACGAACGAGGAGGCTTTAATAAGATTTCGCAAAACCTGATCAATTTAAAATTAAAGCCACGAAACGTGTTTTTCGCCTATTTTATAAAAATCTCGGGATATGGGAACAATCTTCGACGGATAAGCTTGGAGAAGCAATATCATACGCAGAACAGATGAGATTTTTTAACCGCATATGCAAAAAAATCGAGACACAATTTTTGCAAAGACTTTTACGATCCAATCAAGAAAGGATGGAATCAGACAGGTGTTGTGTGTGTGACAAGATACAAAGCTTAGGACACATTATATTATAACGCAATGAAATTGAATTATGTAAAAATGTATAACACAAACAAAGACAAAATGACGACAGCAATCGCGTAATGAAGTAACGCACAATAGAGCTTTAATAATATAATGCACACAGTAGCATTTTAATCCCCCATTTAAATTCAATGGCAAAAGCGGCAAGTGCAAGCCTAATCATCGCAATATAATGCTCCACCGACTACGGAGGGTTGTTTTTTCGTGAGCAAGTGAGACAAAACGTTTTGTTTTATTAAAAACCTGTGTCGTGAAAGAGAGGGATGATGCTCGATTCATTCAAATTGACTTTAAATGATTGCCTCTGCTGTTCTTTTTGTCCGACGGTGATGGATTGCAAATCGTTGCGTTTACGTCAGCCTCACGTGCAGAATGCAGAAATGTAGTTATTTTTATACAAAAATAAATATTTAAAAAGTTTGCGACTTTTTGATAAGTTCTCATGTTATTGTATATTCTCATGTGTGTCATGTATCGTGAGAAAGAGCTAATTTAGGAAAACCTTTAATTAGGAATTTTGACAAAATATTCTAACGTTATACTTACGTGCTTCTTACTAGATCTAGTTTGTTAAAGCAACTAATCTTAGTTGTGCTCTCTTGTTGCTAAGGAAATTATGACTAAAAAAACACGGCAGTTTAAGAGAAATGAATAGTCATAATCCGTCTTAGACAGAAATCGGTAGAGAGTTCTACGATCCTGTCTACATTCAAAATGCAAATAATAGTAAAACATCTTCCTCGCTGTTTTAAAGTTCGGGTCCCTAGGGGCATGACTAATTGCGTAACTAAACATGTAGGGGGCGCGTAATCCGATACTGATGTGTTTGTAAAAACTATCCGATTAGCCCCGGCACCCTAGCTGTGTTGATTTGCTTGTGATTATATTATACAAATTGTTTCCTCGTGAAAGCGATTGTAATGTCTTCATTTATTAATAAAAACAGGTAGTGACCTTAATCGAATTCAGTATGTGACGTTGTAAAAAGATACGACTTCAATTTGATAAGTAGATTGATTTAAAGAATTTATTTGGCGCACAAAATTAAGAGTTCAGTTTCAGTTACATTCAGTTAGCTATCATAGTTTTAGGTATACCTACATAGTACAAAACAAAGTCGCTTTTTGTGTCCGTCTGTTTGACCGCTTAGAAGCCTTAGATCTTTTAAACTGCACAATAGATTTTGATGCAGTCAGAATGTTTCCAGATATTTCTATAACTTTCAGGCAGTTTATATAAATAAACACTTTATTAGCCCAAACAAACAGAAAAAGCAGTGAAATTACGAAAAATGCGCATCGGGATGTGTAGCGTGACATGTAGGTACTGACTGACGTAGACAAAAGAGGCGAATTGCGTGTCACGCGGGCGGGAGGTGAATAATCCCTAATTTTGTATACAAAATGTGCCCACATCGCGTCACGGTCCTCCTGCCCGATCGCCTGTGACGATCACTGCTTTTTATTCGCCGTCACTCCATAAATAAAGTCATCGGCGACTGCACCACGTGCGCTGAAGTCTTTTGTCGAGTATTGATGACAAAAGTCATATAATTTTTATTGCGTTCTTTAAATAAAATTATGATGGACTGACATTAAAGCGTTACGTTATTAGTGTTTACAAAATCATTATGTTATCGTTCGAAGTTGGAAAGTCTATGAGGAAAAACAGTCCAACAAGGACAGATGTGATCTCAAAAACGTCCTCAAAGAAGTCCTTAGGTACAGTAGTAAGCTATTTCACAAACTTAGATCTGTAGAAGACAGTTAAATTCAATTACCGATTCTATCAGATACGAAAGTTCTCTAGACCGCAATTTACTATGCAAAAAAACGTAAGTCTCGGACTCTAAATGTAGCGAAATTTCAATAAAATTCGAGAGCGCTTAAACTGGGAATAAAAGGCGGTAAAAGTGCATTTATTTACCTCACAAAATCCTTTGTAGGTTTGTATCCGAGGACAAGAGAAGCTACATATCTTCATACAAATAAAACGCGGCGAATGACTCGATCGTATGCGAGCACGCGTCGCGCGCCGCGAAATGAAACGCGAAAACTCCCCTATATTTTATTTAGTGGCCGGATGGAGTTTAAAACGGGATTTATTCGCCAATATAAGAGATCCTCGTTGGTTCTCTTCTATAGGGAAATGTATCGATGTGATTGGAAGATACCAATTTATAAAATACTTCTAAATAAGGAGCTTATTGTTTTGCTGAATTTATTGTGCGACGCCATAGCATTTTGGCGTAGCGTATTCAAACGGGTGGAATATGCATTAAACGTTCTTAGTAAATAGTGCTTTTATAGCTTAGACAGAAGAAAACGTCCTTCTTTGTCTTTCTCATCATGATTACGAACACTTAATATCTCACAGTTGTATCTCATAATATCTCACAGCTGATGCTTTATGTATGGCGCAATTACACTTGGTCGTTCTCCCAAATTCGATTGCTTATGGATTTCGGGCAAACGACCAAGTGTAAATGACCCGTTCATTTACACTTGGTCCAGGGGGGTAACCATGACCTCTTATAGCAGTATTACTTCAATATTACTTCAGCGTGAGAAAGAGATGGAGCTATAAGTCATGTATTGCTCCATCACTTTCCCACTGGAAGTAATATTATAATAATACTGCTATACGAGGTGATGGTTACCCCCCAGTACGCCCGCTTTCGGCCTCTAGTCCACTTTCATCGTTTCGGATACCCGACGCCAATTTTCCTTTCACTTCTATGAGTGCTTTGCCACTCGTCAGAATGAGTAGTCTCGACTTTATTCTAACTACTAGAAGTAGTTAACCCGTGGGTATTCCAGTGCGATGACCAGTGTAATTAATGCATCGGGTGCCCGAACACGAGTAAAGTCTCGCGAGCACTCGAATACGGGGTAACGACCAATTGTAATTGGGCCTTTATCAACTACCACCCCTATTCTCAAAAATAATTACATAACATCACGCCTTGTTTCCCCGAAGGGTTGAGCAGAGATGTACCTGTAGTACACCCACATTTCGCCAGTTATGATTAAGTCGCATGTAATAGGAGGCGAGCCTATTGCCATCAACCGAGCACAAATCCGGACTCCGGGCTGCTACTGAGAAATTCCAGATAAAAAAACCCAATAACACTTTGCTCGACCCGGGGATCGAACCCAGGACCTCATGGTCAGCAATAGCGCATGCAACACCTAGACCAACGAGGCAGTTTAATAATTATTCCTTCACATTTAGAACCATAAAAACAAAAATCAACTCACGTTTGAGCTTCTCCAGCGGTTCATGATGAAGCGGCGGCGCATGATGTAGGGGCGTATGCTGGGGCTCATGATGCAGTGGGGCCATGAGGCTGCTGATAGCCGAGCCCACGGAAGCGGCCACAGACTCGTGCAAGTGGCCGCCTCCGTGGAGCTCCAGCTCAGATAGACAGAGCCCGTTCTCGCTCAGCGGCTCCATCCCGGCCGCTAGCGCCTCTTTGTACACCCGGAGATGAATGATGATGCTTGTTCTGACGGTGGTGAAAAAGGGCGCGCGCTGGTGACCGTGAGCGATCACGCGCGGTTCCACATTGTTGTGTCCACTGAAACAAGATTGGGCAGGTTATTATGGTGAACTATAATAAGAAAAAAATCGGCCAAGTGCGTGTCTGACCACGCACAATGAAGAGTTCCGTAGTTGGGAAGTTGCTATGAATTTATCCCAAAAACAAACTTAACATTGTAGTTGAAAAACATGTTCTCCCATACATCGATATATGCTACAATCAATTCTCCAACTGCAAATTTAAGTTGGTCGACTATTACTCGTTAACTTGTAAAGCCTACTAAGCTGTGATAATTTTCCTTTTAATTTCATTAAATGTATATACCATGACTTATTTCATATCTCCATAAACAACCATGTAGCTGGCAGGGGGGGGGGATACTTTACTCTAACAAAAATTAGCACTTTAACGCTTAATATTACGCAAATCGAAAAGTGGTGTTCACAGACCCGCAATATTGAACGGCCTATCCAACGATACCCCATACCACCCCATGGTATGGGGTATCGTTGGATAGGCAGTCGAGAAAAAAAAAATATCATCCCCACATTACGTGCAAGGGAGGTACCCTTAAAGAAAAATGTTGTTAAAGATTTTATTTTAGCACTATGTCTGCGTGATTAATATGTATACCTATCCCAAATTACAGTTTTCTAGTGCTAAGCGCCTCTGAGCTACAGCGGGGACAGACAGACAGACAGACGGACATGGCGAAACTATATGGGTACCTTGTTTACTACAGAACCCTAAAAATGAATAAGTAGGTACATAATTACAGCAAGAGACGGTGTTCTGTAGTTTCTGCCTACCCCTAGCATGAGTAGAGTAAAGCTGAGGTGTGCAAAAACACCCAATAAACATTAATATTAACATTACTATTCAGTAATGTTAATCATGTTCTTCGATAGAGATAAATTAACTACCTACATCAGAATAATAAAATTGTAATATGATTGTTTATGGCAACCATTACATAGTAAAATAAAGATAAGATGATGATAAGTGTAGACAATTATGTGTACTAAATGTATAATGTAAAGGATTCAGACGGTATCAAGGTACTACTACTTTGACACTTGTAGACAATAATTTATTCAAAACATGCGAAAAAATAGAGCAGTGGTGGTCCAGTGGTAACGACCGCGACTAACGAGTTGAAGGTGGTAAGTTAAAGACATGTGACATCTACCAACCCGCACTGGGGCTGGGCCCGCGTGGTGAATTACGGCCCACTTTCTCGCACCCAGAGGAGGCCTGTGTCCCAGTATTGGGAACATTATAGGGTGATTATGCTTTACGAAAACAAATGCATAAATATGACGTCAACTCATTGAACTAACCTCACGATAACTACAACAAAGTAACCAAAACAAACCAATTTATTAGCGCCATTTATTTGTGTAAAGTTAACTACACGATCAATCTTACAACAACTAGAAACTTCCTGGTCTAACAAAAGTTCCTAAAACACGAAATAAATCATTTTTAGTAAAAATATCAGCTTGATTTAGAGCCGCACACGACGCTGTTTGAGCAGTAAAAAAAAATAAGCACCATAAAAAACGGCTTGATGGAGATATATCACTTTACAACTTTCATATTTCAAATAGCGTTGTCAGTGGCCGGGCATTGGTGTTTCAGTGAGCACATAAAACCAGCCGTTATGGCCAGGAAGGTAACAGTAGGAAAAAAGGGCATACACAAATGATTTATAGCTTTAATTGCCTTTTTTACGCGGCTCTGCCTATCTGCAGCCGACGGGAATTCAATATTCAGAAATAAGAGCAAAGAGTTGTGTCGAAGCGCCAATGCGAACGTTTTTTTGCAATTTTCCCGCCAGACTGTAATGTCTGCTGTGGCTTTTTAATAATTTGAATTGGTACCTTTTTCATTTTTCTGTCTCACTATAATACACACTCACTGCTAGCGATTAATTAATAAAACTACGTGGAAAAATTGAACTAACAAATTGAATTGAGAAATTATAACTTTTGACAGAATGTTACGCGGTTGCTAAATAAAACAAACGACTAAAGCCAACTTTATTATTCTTTTTTTTTTTAATTTACCAGCCGGTTTTAAAGTTTAATCAAAAGGAGTTGACATCTGTTTTTTTTGTATTTTAATTAAGAAAACATTTTATTTTGCAATCTAAAGAGGTTGAGCGATTATTTTCTGATCAGTATTTTTAGAACGTTTAGTTGATAGTAAACCTTGGGCAACCCAAACTCAGATGGTTGGATGACGTAGACCAAGATTTAAGAACGGTTGAAGTGATAAATAGAAGAGAAAAAGCAGGAAATTGGTCACATTGGAGGAATATGCTTGACTAGGCTAAGATGATGATGATGATGATAATTATAGGAACAGCTGCACCTGTTCTAAAAATGCTGATCATTTTATGGTAATGCATTTTCCATTGATTGTTGTTGAAAGAAAGAAAGAAAACACATTCATTTATTATAAATCGCGAAGAATGTAAACCTATGAAACAACCAAGCTATAAAAAATGCATCGAAGTTTCCACAAAGTTAGTTTATTTCTGTAAACATTTCTAAAAATATCTTGAAAACAAACCAAAGTAAATATGACAGGGTGAGTAATCGTCGCTCACATAACGCGATTGTAATCTTGACTAGGCGGTGAGTAATTGGCCAAAGCTAAAGGCAGCAATCGAGCCGCTTGAGCCACTCTCATCCCTTTAAACCGATGTAAAGCCTTTTTTAAGCCCAAAGATTTAAGTTGGTGAAAGTGCTTCGCTCTATTAAAACGCCATTTGGTTCGAATTTTACTTGGAAGTCGGTACGGTTTGATGTGCTCAGTACAAGAAAGTCAGATGTTCGTGAAGTTTTCTGTCGGTGCCCGTACTTCGGGACAGTCGTAACTGGTGGGAAGTAAAATAGTGAGTGTTTGATTGCCGCTAAAGGAACTTGAAGTTCAGGGTTACAACACTCACAACTTACGAGTAAGTCTTGTGCTGTGGAGACAAAATGATCATAACAGCATTACGATGTCAGTTAAAATCGCACTTCTTTTTTTTTTGGGTGGGAAATTATCAAATAACTTCTCTCGCTCTGGGCGGAGCGTATGAAGCGGAGGGTGTGAAGAATCGCACTTACGCATTAACAATACTTAAATTGTGTTGTTACTAAAATCACACCGTGTGCTTTTCCTTCTTCAATTATAGGTAATTGAAGAAGGATATCGTTCTAAAAAAAAGTTCATGTAGTCATGAACTTTCAAAAAGACTTAAAACGATTTATGAATAACATTAAAAAGGCACGAAACCTTAACATTTGCATTAAATTAGCCTTTTGCTTTTGTTTTAGTTGTTTACAATTTCATAAACCTTTTTTCTTACGACCTTTAGATATTTTGAGGTCAAGAACTACAATATCAGACCACTTAAAACAATCATTGACAGTATTATCAATCAGTTAAACTTTAAAATATACCGCCAATACGCGTATTGAGAATAAAATCAAATCATATCAAAATTACAAGTATGATATAGTATGAACAGACAGTTTGACTTCAATATCGGTCTGTTACAAGACTTATCTTAGCTGTTTTTTACTCATCATTGATAGGGCTGATCTTGGCATATTTGTTGTGTTAGTAATCGGATGCATACTTTAAAATTAATTTGTAAAATTATATTTTTTCTTAAGCACAGAAGAAATAATGTTAATTCGATACACACGATAACGATTTAATCAAAAATAGTAACTCTAGACCAATGCAAAAAATTGCTCGCTTATTTGTCATTTGACAGATGGATATTTTGTACACATTGTAAATATGAGTAAAAAGTTTGTACTCAATTGTATAAAATAATGACCGGTCCATAACGAAAACTATGAATAAAAGCCATTTAATCACAAAAAGAAAAACAATTAAAAAAACTTTAATGGCATCACTGATTTTTTTGACGACAAATGGCCGGTATTTGTCAATGTTACTGAAAAGAGGTTGCATTTAAAACTTCAAATACTTTACCACGTACAGTTTTATTAAACTATTCAAGATTGGATGGTTTGATCAGACCTACGAGTATGTATACTAATTGAATTTCCACAATAAAGTTCCTGACAATATATAATCTGTTCCAAAATAATTCATTCAATAAAATACTGACCTGTTCTTATCAAAATCTATTGAGACACGTCATTTAATTGCAAAAAAAAAACAAGAAAAATCTTGAATACCTACTGTGCAAAAAGTCCATGATGCCCGATGATGCTGTTGATGTCTTGAATGGCATCATTGGGCATCGTTGACTTTTGAGAACTAATGCCCGGTGTTAGCATGTGTGTTTCTACGCAACGTACTGTACGCATTTTATTAAACTTTTTAAGATTGGGAGGTTTTCTCAGGTCTACACTTATTCTATTTCTGTAATAAAAATCCTGTTGCTTTTCTCTACTCAAAAAAAATAAAAGGACAAACAGAATTTTACATGTACAGAGGAACTTTTGCTGATTAAAATCAATAATTATAGTGATCCGAAACAATACTCTAGGTACTATCTATGCTATCAACTTATTGGCAGTCAATGTATCATATCAATGGATAAGTACTAAAATACATCTCAACTCCACCAACCCTAATATTAATCTTGTAAAACACATGTAACACGGGTGATAGCTCTCAGGTAAATATTTGAAAGTACTTATTTGTGTGATAACATGATGTGGCATTGTCAATGGGCTGATATCATCTCGACGCAAGGAACCGTTCGATTTGTAGATAACGTCTATTTGTATACGTGAGACTATTTTTAGATGTCTTCGTGTTTAAATACATGTGCGAACTTTGTTTTGTCCTTTAAGGGACGGGTAAACGCACACAAATGCGCGTCGCGTTAACGCCACGCCGCCGTTCGGTTTCATAGGGAATATTTATTTTTAATAACAAAAATATGAACACTTGAAAAAATCACAGATAGAATTATAGATAATAAAAGAGCCTTTTCATACAAAAAAAAAATCATGAAAAGATCTTAAGTAGTTTGAAAGTAATATCGTTTTTTATGCTTTGGATAGACATTACTTACTGAATTTATTTCATAAAGTATTTTACTACAATACTTAAATTTTCACATATAGAATCGATGTGTAAGTGTTCTAGTTTAACATACATTTGCATAACTTACTTGCATTATTTGAAGGCGTAATAACAGATTTAAGGTCACTAAAATCATATATCTGCGCCTTAACCAGATCCTGTCTGATGCGTTTAAATGTAGGTAAAAACGTCTGTGACATATTATGCATGGGAATTTAATTCGCAGACTATTTTAAGCCAACAAACTAAATTAGTTAGTTAATGGTTATTTTCTTGGTATGCAATTAAGTTTTGGTTATTGCATGAGCTTCAGCAGTCTGACTTTCATTGTCATAAGTTATGTTATGTCCTTAATCAATCAATCTGCCTAGCCTTTTCCCAACTATGTTGGGGTTGGGCTGCTAATCTATCCGAATACCAGTATTTTACAAAGAGCGACTGTCTATGTGACCTCTCCATCCCAGTAACTGGGTTATGATACCCCTTGGTAAGTCTGGTTGTCAAACTTTCGGACTTCAAACGACCCGTAACGGCTGTCAAAGATCAACAAATGACAGCCGATACCGGCCGGGCCGGGAGGAGTCTCGATAAATAAAGATGGTCACCCATCCATGTACCACCCCGGCAAGCATGGCTTAACCTGATGGATCGACCCGTGCGGCTATTACTACTTAGCCACGAGCTCCTCCCACGACTTTATCTCCTTAATAGGTTACTATTTCACAAAACTAACTGCCTAAAATTGCAGATCTTTACAAAAACAAGTTTTACGGTCAAGAACACACAAGTAAACTTAATGATTATAGATAAGTAGGTACGCTCACCTTGTTGCTTACCCAAAAGTCCTTTTACTGAGGTTTCACATAAAACTAATCGTTATTGTTTTGTTATCAATTATTGCAATAGTTTGTATTTTTTGTAATGCACTGCAATCAACAGAAATTCACTTTTAATACCTGTGTGTGCTCGCCATTTGTGATAGTGTATTATTTCATTGATAAATAAGATAAGTCTATGTTGTCTCTCTTTCTATCATACGCAGCTGCTTAAGCAGTTCTATCTCTCTTTAGTTGACTAGATAATTTAGAGTTAGTTTTGTGATTTCTAAATATTGTCGTAAATTAAAAAGTCACAGTAGTTTGTTTTTAAAGTAGATAGTTACATATCTAGTTGCGTAACAAGTAGGTAATTCAAAACATTTTATTTTATGATCTGAACTTTTTTTTTTTGAAGACTTTCATAGTAAACTTCGTATCAAAAGCTAATTAAAAATCACATGATTCAATATACCTACTATGGGTCTCACTATTCTCATTTAATTACAGTACAGCCTGTTTTCTCCGTTCAGTATTTTGGGCGTCACCACGAATACAGAAGTAAAGGTAAGCACCGACGTCATGTCAATTTATCTACGCGTTATCAATTTAACACACAGATAAAATTATCATTCGGCTGATATGGGAGCGTGGCGCGCCAACACCTAAAATTGTAATGTTACGGCTGTTTCTGGTATTTTGTGGTTTCATGTTTGTGAATGCATGATTTTTTTTCTGAATGATGACATGCATTGATGCTATTTTTTTTTAAATCTAATTACATTGAGTAAGACGTTACTTGATGGTTATTGATGAAAAAATATTTGAATCATCCAGAATTTATTAATGACAATAGAACTAAATTTTCACAAAACTTTTACTCTTGTGGGAGTCTAATTTTGCCAACTGGAGTCTCAGAACACTCACGATATTTTTAGTAACTACAACAAATACTTATTACCTGAACATTAGGTACATAAATGAGGTTTTCTAAACATTCATTCTTGGTTTTTGACCTACCTGGTAATGAGAATGAGATACACAAGAATCTCATCCTCATTATATGCTTATTTTTCAAGTAGGTGCCCACCTTGAGAAAAGAAATCAACTTTTATAATTATTACTTTTGTGTTAAGTTCTAGCAATATTTAAACCTACATATTATAATCATCTGCCTAGCCTTTTCCCAACTATGTTGGGGTCGGCTCCCAGTCTTACCGGATACAGCTGAATACCAGTATTTTACATGGAGCGACTGCCTATCTGACCTCCACAACCCAGTTACTGGGTAACACGATACCGCTTGGTAAGACTGGTTGTCAGACTTTCGAGCTTCTGACGACCTGTAACGACTGTCAAAGATCTACAAATGACAGCCGCGACCAACGGCTTATCGTGCTTTCCGAGGCACGGAGGGGTCTTGGTATGTAAAGATGGTCACCCATCCACGGACCAACCGCGGCAAGCGTAGCTTAACATGATTGATCGACCTGTGCGACTTTTATTACTTAGCCACAAGCCCATCAAACCCTTCAGCCCTACATATTATACTAAAATAATATCATGAACCTACTTCGTATAAAACTGAAACCGGGATTGTCCGACAAAGTTTCGAAGACGACTAGGCCTTAATCAATTAATTTAAGGTAATTTATCAGTAATGAGTTCCAAATTAAAGAATTTGGAACTCATTACTGATAAATTGCACTTCAGTAAAGGGGTTAATATTAATTTTGTGTTTCCGCTAGAATGTTGTTATTGTCAAGGAATGCTTCCAAAATAGTAGTTCAGTTTAAACTATATTGATAATACATATTTATCGAGACAGCTTAGTACTTTATGCGTCGGAAAGTACGTATATGTTGCCTCTTTAAGTACTCGTTGGTAACTAAGTAATTAATTACATCTATTTTCTATAATATGCCAAGAATTCAATAAACCGTGTTCTGTAAAAAAGCTACAGTCAATACTAAACCAAAATTTAACGAACGGGCCACTGCTGGAATTAGAAAAAGCAGAGATATTTTATATAATTTGTACTACGAGAAAACATTGCCTTCTGATCAAGGCCTTCATAATTATGTCAGAATGATGTCTAAGATATTCAAAAGAGCCTGCGCTCAAGCTAAATCTAAATTAATAAGAAAAAATTGTATTTCTAATAATAAAATGAAAGCTGCGTGGCAGGTAATTAACAAAGAAACTGGAAACATAAACCAGCGAGATCGGAATTAATTGTCTTTAAAAATTCATAATGAAACCATTTCAGATAATTTAAAAGTTGCTAAGACTAGAAAATGTATTTACCAACATCCCAATAGATGTTACGAAATATCTCCCCTCATCTTCATATATTAGCTGAATCTCTTATCAATAGAAACTTCTCTAAGGACATTCCAAGTTTTGAATTCAAGCGTTTCTATTGTCTCAATTAAAATGAATTCAAAAGTCTTAACATAAAGATTACTGAAGATCTGATCTGTGCTACCAGTATTAAGTAAAACATGTATTTGAAAAAATCATGCCAGTCACCAGACCAGATGTTGTCACATTTTAATTCAAATGGAATTTTACATAGTCACCAGTTTGGTTTCACGAAAGGTGGGCCGACGAATGATGCAGGAATAAAATTCATCACTCACATTTTGGAATCCTGGGAGAAGTCCCAGGATGATTTCTGTGAACTCTCAAAAGCGTTTGACTGCGTTGACCACAATACACTGATGTGTGAATTAGACCACTACGGAAGCAGCAAAAAGAAAACATTAACGGGACGACGTCCTCGGGGTCTCTAGCATAGATGGGCGTGTCTCAAGGTTCAATTCTTGGCCCTTTCCTATTTCTAGTTTATACCTATTAATGATCTTCCTTACATGATGGATAACTTATCGGATATAATTCTTTTGGCTGATGACACTTCTCTTATTTGTAAAATAGATAGAAAAGATACGGATGTCTTACATATCAACGATAGTCTAGCTGTTCTTTCAAAATGGTTCGCAGCTAATAGTCTCTTACTTACTGCGAACAAAACAAAATGTCTTAAATTCTCATTACCAAATGTACGTGTAAGTGGGTCTACATTTAAATCTTAATTGCAAGTAACTAGATGCTATTACTGAAACTGTATTTCTAGGAATTACTTTAGATCCAAAATTGCAATGGAGTGCCCACATTAGAGCTCTTTCAGGTAGATTAAGTTCAGCTGCATATGCAGTAAGAAAAATAAGGCAATTGACAGATATAGCCGCAGCTAGGTTAGTATACTTTGCTTATTTCCACAGTATTATATCTTATGGCGTTCTGCTGTGGGGATCGGTAGCTGAAGTAGATTCAATTTTCATTTTACAAAAGAGGTCAATCATCGCGGTCTATAGACTGGGTCCCTTAGAAACAAATTCAAAGAAATTGATTGTCGCGGATTGTCTTCTGCCTTCTCTTTATATCTTCGAAAGTATTTTGTATGTTCGCAAAAACTTAGGACTTCAAAATAAAAAAGCGAATTCCATAATATAAATACACGTAGTAGGTAAACATGAAATTGTGACACCCAAATTCAGATGAACAAAAACAAGTAAATCGTTTCTTATCAACAGTATCCGCTTTTATAGCAAGTTGCCAAAGTCGGTTACAGAACTTAGCGATGGAAAGTTCAAACCCCACATCAAACATGTCCTTATCAAAAAGCATATTATAAGATTAAAGACTACGTTGAAGACAAGGAAGCTTGGCAATACTTCCTTCTGTACATGTGGCTTCCCTGGTACCATCATTAACGGCATAACTATGTAAATGCCTGTTAACTGGTCCCAAATTACGATGTTCATTTTTATTCATTTTTTTTACATACTTTCTTGACATAATATTTTTATTATTTGACATTATATACCAACAATTTTTATTTCAAATATTTGTCACCGGCTTTTGTGGATAGGATATTAATAACAGTTGACATGGCAATCATGTCATTTATTTTAAATAGGATTTTATTAATATTTTATACATATTCTTTTTAATTTTGTGAATGTGAGAACGTTGTAGGATTATTAAACTGTAGATTTGTAGACCATTTTCTATTTTGTTAAGAACCTGATACTTGTTGACAGACCTACACTGTCCTCCCATACTTATTAACATTGTAAAAGCTTATTATTTTATTTTTATTATATTAGAAAAAATAGTAAACTTGCGAGTTTCTTGCCAGCTCATCTCTATAGTAAACGACCAATTGGAACCGTGCACCTAGCTTCTGACGTTTCATACATGTAAGTTTATGTTAAATAAAATATTTTGACTTTGATTTGCTTTACTATCGATGATGCTATTGATTTAAATCCTTAATAGTTTATAGTCTAACCTTAAAACTTCGTTAGAGTTTAAAAAAATAATACAAACATAACATCTCGCCAGTATTCTCCGAAAGGTTAGGCAGATTTTTTTTTTATATGGACATTTTATTTCTAGTACTTTAGTAGGTAGTTATGTACCTACTTAGGTACAGTCTACCATCATAAATATTTAAATTATATTTATTTAACAATTAGGTATTATTTGTAAGATACATTTCTTTTCATGAGCATGAAGTCCTGGGATCGATTCCCGGGTCTGGCAGTGTTATTGGGATTTTCCATCTGGATTTCTCAGTAGCAGCCCAGAGTCTGGATTGGTGCCTAGTTGATGGCAATAGGGTCACCCCTTGTTACCCTTATTATATGGGAGTTAAACACTTGGCCAGTAGCTTGGGATATGTTATCCCGTACCTATATCTATACACGGAAAAAGTTTCTCTTCAGCGAAGAATATCAATATTCTCAGGAAAATTGTTTCACTCCAAGTAAATATTTTCTTAACGTAAGTAAATGTACTCAGTCCAAGAATACCTGTTTACTCAAATTAAGAATAATAAATACTTGGTTTTATTCTTGACTTAAGCAAATATTTTTGATTCAAGACTATAATAATCTTAATTGAAGAAAATATCTAGTTTTTATCTAGTTTTAGAAATAATATTCTTAAAATTAAACTTAATAATTCTTCATTTAAGAATAATGTCTTCGAAGAAGACAATAAAACTAAGACAAAATTTTACTTCATTCAAGAATATATTGTTTTCCCCATATATGAATCAATATTTGTCTTGACCAAAAGGATATTGTCTTAATTTAAGACATCCTTTTTTTTCTGTGTAGGTGTTCCTACACCTCTGCCTAACCCTTCAGGGAAGACAGTCGTGGTGTTACATATATATATATTATTATATACATTTCCTTGAATGTGTTTTCATTAGCTCAGTAAGTAAGATTATTACTATCAGCGAAGTTATAAACATTTTGCAGACAATTTTATTTTAATTTAGGCCTATAATTAGACACTGCTAGTTTACACAGGCTACAGTAGACATTTTATACAAATCTTTTTCATATATTGTATTCAATTATTTAATTTGTTTTACGTACCTATACCTGTTTCAAACGAAGCATTGTCTTGGTCAACATAATCGGAGTTTTTATTTTGATTTTGAAATTTTGAATCGGAATAATACTAGTTTATACAAAGTGGAATTTTGGAAGGGCAGAACAGAGCTGCTCATTTTAAATAAAATCAATAATTCTGTTTTTAATATTGGAGTAGTATCTACTGACAATTATTCTGCCAATGCAATGCCAGATGTGAAATGGAAAAACAATTATTAATTATTTTGTTACAAAAATACGTTAGTTATATTGTAAATAATACGTATAAATAACAATAAGTATCCACTAAAAGTAGTGGAAACTTTGATATGAAAAAAGAAAGAAGCAAAAAATCTATCATCATGTAAGAACGAAACCAGGTTATGAGTGTTCGTTGGCAAAACGTCGGAACAAGTTAGAAGTGAGCAAGCACTTCTGAAGTTACTACCTACCATGTGGGTACAGATTTTCATAATTCTATTTATTAGGTACCCATATGCACTCGTGCTATATATAAGCTATTCTGTGTATTGTTGCATTTTATTTTATCTATCCTAGTATTAAAAAGACGTATTTTTTTAGGATTCCGTACATAAAGGGTAAAACGGGACCTTATTACTAAGACTCCGATGTCCGTCTGTCCGTCTGCCACCAGGCTGACCGAACCTGATATTTAGACAGTTGAAATTTTCACAGATGATGTATTTCTGTTGCCTGTATAACAAAAAATACAAAAAAAAACAATAAAATACATATTTAAGGGGACTCCCATACAACAAACTTGACTTTTTTTTTTGCCGTTTTTATAGATAATAGTACGAAACCCTTCGTACGCGAGTCCGACTCGCACTTGGCTGTTTTTTTAGAATAGAATAGAATAGAATACTCTTTATTATGTACACCATAAAAATTACAGATATAAATGTAGAAATTTTACAAGGGGTGACACAATGGGCGGTCTTATCGCTAAAAGCGATCTTTTACAGACAACCTTTGGATGGATTAAAGGGGGAGGAGAGACAATACTGCAGTTTTTTTAAGTTTATACGTAGGCATAATCTTCGGAACCACTGATCCGATTCCGATTTTTTTCACTAATTTGACGCTACAGTATTGCCGAGTGATATACGAGTAGTTTATGTTGACTTGTGGCTAAGTAATAACAGCCGCACGGGTCGATCGATCAGGTTAAGCTACGCTTGCCGCGGTTGGTCCGTGGATGGGTGACCATCTTTACATACCAAGACCCCTCCGTGCCTCGGAAAGCACGTTAAGCCGTTTGTCCCGGCTGTCATTTGTAGATCTTTGACACTCGTTACGGGTCGTCAGAAGCTCGAAAGTCTGACAACCAGTCTTACCAAGGGGTATCGTGTTACCCAGTAACTGGGTTGTGGAGGTCAGGTAGGCAGTCGCTCCAAGTAAAATACTGGTATTCAGATGTATCCGGTAAGACTGGGAGCCGACCCGAACATAGTTGGGAAAAGGCTAGGCAGATGATGATGATACGAGTAGTTTATGTTAAAACAAGAAATTTCATGCGGACGAAGTCGCGGGCAGAAGCGAGCAAGTTATAGGTAATAATTTATTAATTATGACTTTTTACGTAGTGTACTATTTCACTATTCTCTTTCAAATATATTTTCAGTGTTACTATTTAATTATTCGAGAGCAGAAGCGAGCAGGTTATAATAATTTATTAATTATGACTTTTTATGTAGTGTAGGTACTATTCACCGTATTCCGAAGGTACTATTCACTATTCTCTTTCAAATATATTTTCAGTGTGACTATTTTATGTAATTTAAGGGCAGCCGTTAAGGTAGGACCTCCTTTTAAATCCAGTCGACTCCTTCGGGGCCTATCGCAATGACATTTTCTGTGGGGACCTATTGATTGTTAAATCTGTATCTAACTTCACCGGTGTTTAGGTTTCCTGTTCTATTATAGATTCAAAGTGTCTCTGATTTTTCACAAACATACGAGTTTCGTGGTCATAAAACAATGAAGATTAAAAGAAAATTTCTAATGAAATTCATCATTTAAATGTGGAAGTTTATTGGAAAACAGGAGGCCTCAAATATCTAAGTAAAACAATTGGTTCTACACATAAAGTTTTACAATTTATGATTATTATTAGTGCTGATTTGAATTTTGATTACCTACATTCATGACTTTTAACATTTTTAGGACCGTCCTGAAAAATTTATCATTGTGAACCATCATTTAGTTTTTATTTATCACCAATTTTAAACATTCTAAAGTACTTACTAATACTCTTTTAGGTCCTAAGTTTCCTGTTAAACATTTCCAACAAATTGTTTAGGATTAAAAAACAATATTTCTCCCCATTTTTTGTAATTACAGAGTTTGAGGTGCAGTCATCATCGTCATCATCTGCCTAGCCTTTTCCCAACTACGTTGCAGCTGAATACTCGTATTTTACATGGAGCGACTGCCTTCTGACCTCCACAAACCAGCTACTGGGTAACACGATACCCCTTCGTAAAACTGGTTGTCAGACTTTCGGGCTTCTGACGACCCGTAACGACTAATGATACAATATGATTTAAAAATATAAGAACCTGCAAACACACAGCAATGATTGTGGCGGTTGTGAAGTTTTATATTATTTAATAATTAACAGAGTATGGCGAAACTGTGAGGCGAAAAGTGACTGAAAGTGTTATCATACCGTTGTAATTAACTGTAGGTTTTATCTAATTATTAATTAAATTACAATAAAATAATCTATTTATTATCATATTTTTTTAAATAGGAGTCCTAAAACCAATAATGTTGGTACTTAAGTCGTTACTGATAAACCCTAAGTTGTAGTTCGTTGTTATGTTACATTTTACTGTAGGTAAAATATAATTAAGTGGGATTACTATGGTTTGTAGGAATAATGTGGATACAAAGAAATACAATAAAATAATTAAAAGCAATTTTAAATAAGATGTTGTATACAAGAGGTCTATTCTGGAGTCATTTTATTACTGTTCAAGGCTTACCTGGCTCTACTTAGTTCAAAACAATATGCAGTTATTTAATATTATAATATTCCCAGCGCAAATATTGGCACCTCTGCCAGGTTAAACAATAGTAAGCATCAGCTTTACTAAGCAAGCAGCCAGGTAACCTGTTTGCCGTAAGTAGTATACTTTGTACTACACACATAATAATATATAATTAAGTGGGATTACATAGTCACTTAAATATACGAGGCTGTCTTATAAGAATCTTAGTAACACGCTGCACTCAGCCCAACTTGCCAGGAAGTCACTCAGCAACTGTGCTGTGAATAATTTATGAATTAAAGCCTGTTAAGCTGCTGGCTTTACAGGCTTTAATTCATAAATTGGACGTAGTTACACAAAAAGGATCCAATCCATAGAATACCAAAATTGATTTGAGTAGGTATAGGTACCAAAGATTTTACGTGTAAATACGTCCAATTCAGGGCATATTCAGTGTGGATTGAGAAACAGTGCGGGCCTTAAGAATATATTTTCAGACAGGAACTTCACAACCCACCTGTCATAAATAAAGCCAAATAAGCAGAACATGTGACAGTGGTGATACTCACAGTTAAAATGTCAGAGATGTCGCGGACAGGTGACGGTGTGTTCGATGATTCCTCGGAACGCTGGTTTTCACAGTTTGTGTACACGAAATCCGATGATATCCGTTATAATCTGGTACAAGCCACGGGATTACGCGTCCACGCGCCCGGCCGTCACCCACTAACGTAAACACTAGAGAACAAACCAAATACGAATCCGATACCGATAAATCAAAGCGCACGATCGCGGCGACGTCGCTTATCCGCTAAATCCTGTCGGGATCGCGTAAAAAATACTAGTATTAAAAACAGTCTTAAGTGGGCTTACGTACGCGGCGCGTTGCGGCCCGCGCTGGCTCTAATCTCGGCCACTTCCCGGACCAATTTGAACCTAACTCCACCACTCTATACATCATCCGGAGGACGCCCGCCCACCGCGCCGGTCTATCAACCGCGCGCGCTCATACCGTCGTCTCTTTCACTCACACCGCTTCCCCCAATACCTCTCTCTATCGCCCTGAAATCTCGCCACACTGAAAATTCAGTGCGTGCTGCCGCGGGCAGCGGGGCGGGGGGACGCAGTCAGCTGGCCGAACTTGTGCGAATAAAATCGACTTTTTATCGCCTCGATGACGCTTCGTGACGTCACTGTTTACTTCTGCCCGTGAAGTGTGGACACTGGATCTTTGACGGACTACTGTGACGCAACCACATTCAGATTTACATAGTTTGAAAAATCTTCCATTGTTCTGGGTGTGATTTTTACCTGATAACGATATTATAGGCTGGTTGGTTAAACATCTATGGCATACCTACGTTTAGCTTTTTGATTAATTGACATAAATAATAACAAAATTTGGCTTTCCCGTACGAAGGGTAAGTAAATCAACTGCTTTAATAAATTGTGTTGTAAAAACTCATTTAAATGGTGCAATATGTTTTCCTTAAAGCGTAAAATAATTGCAGTTTAAATCGCGTGGCGTGCACCGAAGTCGGGTGCAATAAATCGCTGCTCGCTCCCGGTTCGCAACGTAAACAGATCGGGCGTATTAACCGCGCGTCGGCGTACATAAAGAGAGCGGTATAAATATAAAGTTCCCACTCGCCGCCGCGCAAACTTAGCTAAACAACGCCATAATTGCCTTCATTACTTAAATTACTGAAATTATTTATTCAAAAAGCTGGCAACATTTAGCCAGTGATGGCTCCGCCTATAATACGGCACTGGGCCAATGGACGGTTGCGAGAGCGTGGGGGGCGGAGCTTCCGCCAATATGGCGGCAACCTTCCCGTAGCGCTCGCTCCTGTACGCTCACCGCACGCCGCCGGTGCATGCTGTTTCAGTCTGTTTTCACGCGTCGACTTTCACGTGTTTTCGAGTGGTTAATTAGTTTGGCATTTTTAATGAGTGCGACTGTAGCAGCAGGCAGCGGTGCGGGTGTAGCTGCTACGCAGCCTCTACGCGGCGGCTACGCGCTACGAGCCGTGCTACGGCTATCGTGCCGGCCGTCGCCTTTGCGCCGACGGCAAACGACCGTCGGACGAATGATGTTCCTTCTAAATAAACTATAGCTACATACAAATTATTTAACTAGTATATGTATCGAGGATTTAGTGAAAAATATTGACAACATCCAAATCTGTTCAATTTCTTAGTATAAAACCTTGTTACGGCAATTGCCCTTTTTATTGGTATTAGTTACATATTTTAAAATATCATGCTCTTGATAGTGATTGAATTGTTCAGCTAGACTAAGTTACTAAAACATCATTTTCCTGTTTCACAATACTTACCGGGCTAGCCTGAAATGTCCACTTCAATAACATTTGAACTCAACATTACAAATATGCCTACCTATAGGAAACTTAAATAGTCTAACAATAAGGTAGGAAAGCTTTAATCACATATTTCTGTATCAGTAGCATATAAACACCGGATGCGTTGAGCTATACGTTTTTATCAAGCCATATTTTTTTATTGATTATAAATAGGTACATAGATAGGCTATCGAATTTAATTTATTAATTAAAGACATTGCACATCTTCTTTGAGGAATGCCTGTAATTTATGGAATCAGGTGTTAATTTGTGGAAATCCATGACAGTAAAATGTTATGTATAAATATTTAGTTTTAATCCTACAAGAAGTACGTGCAATCTGCACCTAGTTATTGTAGAATTAAAACTAAATTACAGCACTGCCCTGCCGCCCAAAACAATACGCACATGCGTTTATTGTGATGCACTCCATAGGTACCTATACTAGTAGCCGGTACCTATACTAGTAGATGCAACATGCAACCGGAACTTACCTTTAGATAGGTTCCGGTTGCATGTTGCATCACTAAATATTACTAATCGATTGTAGACTGGCCACAATATGATCATAAACATCAGGTTTGATGCAGGTAAAACAAACCATTTGTACACACGTCACCCTACTAATGAAAAAGTATATCACTGGAACAATTAAATAGTGGTAGGTAGTTTTTTCTTACTTATGGTTTTTATTTTAAACTATTTCTAAAGAATCAATTATATTCTACCTATATTAGGAATAGGTACCTACTGATTTGCTATTTATGCAATACACAAAATAATATGCAATAAAAGAAATTGCAAATTGCAAAAGAAATTGCAAAATCTTAATATTTTGAGGATTTAAATGCGCAAATAGTATGTAACCGGTACTTAATACTTAAGAAGCGATACTTTATAACTGATTTCAAGTGAACAGAAGTAGATACCGTAGCTATTCTTCAATAAATAATGATAAAGTTTATATAGATAGGTGACTGTCATTTAACCTTTTTAGGTATAAATCAAAGGACTCAAACGAATTATTGAAATAATTTTTCTCTTTCCATAAACAGAAATAGCAAAAGTTTAACATTGTATTGATATATTTTAAGATCTTATCAAAAATTTGATGATTTAATTGCGCAAAAAATAACCGATAATACTTGAGAAGCGATACTTACTTTAAAAGTGATTTCAAGTGAACAGAAGTAGATTCCGTAGCTATTTTTCAATAGATATTGATAAAGTGTATAAAGTAGGTATCAAAAACACAAACAACAACAAAAACATTTTATTGATATATTTTTAAGATCTTATCAAATATGTGATGATGTAAATGCGCAAAAAATAACCGATAATACTTGAGAAGACTTTAAAACTGATTTCAAGTTAACAGAAGTAGTTAGGTACGAGTACTTAGCTATTCTTCAATAGATATTGATCATAGGTGACTTTCATTTTAACTCTTTAGGTTTAAAACAAAAGACTCAAACGTCAAAGTTATTTAAATAACTTATTTAAATTGTCTGGAATTGTTATTGGCTTTCTGTTGATTACCTACGTATGTATTATTTAAGTTTTCAGCTTTTTTAGCTGTAAGTCTTCTATACTTGGAGCTTTCTATTTTACTGAAAGATAATAGGTTGCCATTTGAATGCAGCCCGTCCATACTTACAATACTCTCTTAATGTTGTCGTTCTCTAGATTACTAACAATACCCCATTCACTTCCGACTAGGATTACCTTCCGTCTGGATGTGTCCGGCTTTTTGGCTCCCCATCTGGAATATGTCCGGCCTTTTCGACTTAAGGCGTTTTTTTTTTATATAGAAAAAGCTAAATGAGTACAGACCTACTGAAAAAAGAAAGAGAAAAAGTATAATAGCCTTTTTTGCAAATATCCGGCTTTTGTGAGGACCATTCAAATTTGAAAATGGTAGCCTTACTTCAGAAAGTAATGTCGATCGTCTGTGCGCGCCCTTAATCGAGAGCCACAGATGTGTCGCCAAAAATAGACTACTATTTATAACAACGATAAAACGCGCGGTAATCTAAAACATAGCTTAAATAACGTTTATCGGTAGCCACACAGGACGACATAGTATGAGAAACTGCAGTACTTGTGTACAGTGACTTTAAATAATTAAAATGTATTTAACTATACTCTGATTTTTAATTTGCTTGACTAAAATTACATTTAGTGTCGATCGAGTGACTCGCCAAGGACGACTTAATCATTTTCTGCAGAGGACCTTCGCTGTTATCGAGTTGTCTTTGTAATATTAATTATTTATCGTGTTATTTTTAAAAAAGGTCGATCATTTTGGTCTATCAAATTAAAATTTTGAGTTTACGCTAGGAACTTCACATTTCGTCATGAAATAGGTACTGATCAGGCACCCTTTTAATATGGACAACTGCAATGTTACCTATTGGCGAAAACTAATTCAGCCAAAATGTGTTGCTATATTTTTTTTAACACAAGCCGCGCTCCCGGTGGAATCTCCTATGTGTAAAAATTTAAAACTTCCATACGTATACGTAACTAATATATTGTTTTAATCTTTCCTTAGCTTGCTCACTTTCGATGTAAAAGGAACTCTTGTGAAAAATTTCATGCTTCGAGACCCAGCGGTTTAGGCAGTGCGTTGCCTGTCAGTAAATTAATGATGTCAAGGATTTTGATAAGTAGATTCTTTCACCCTTTTTATAGATAAGTAATTATAGTTTTTTAGCTAAGGCCATCAGGCAGGATACCTACCTGATTGGAGTTCATACTTCTTACTGTCCAATTCACCTGGTAACAGGTAGGTACGAGTATATTAACCGTGGAAAGACTGAACAATATGGACGAAATAAGGCTCGTGCAGACTGGCGGGACTTGTCGCGCGATGCGACATCGGTAGAACAATTTCTATGAAAACTTCGTGGAAATTGTTCCACGTGTGTCGAGTCGCGCGACAAGTCGCGCCAGTCTGCACGAGCCTTTAGCCTAATAAAACGAACAATGTCATCATCTTTCTAGCCTTTTCCCAACTAAGGTCGGCATCTAGTCTAGCCGGATGCAGTTGAATACCAGTATTTTACATGAAGCGACTGCCTGTCTGACCTCCACAACCCAGTTACTGGGTAAAACGATACCTTATGTTAAGAATAAAACGAACAATGTATGAATTTAAATTGCCAGGTTCCGTGCGTTTTCCCGTAAGATCGAAATTATCTTTAAAAAGAGTCTTTAAGGAACCAAGCTGCAACTGCTGATGAACTGCAATCACCAATCTTAATGCCAAACTTGATGATGAATCCAAATTATATTTTTATTGTCCATAAAACGTATATATAAGGAAAGGTTTTTTTTTTGGGTGGGAAATCTTCAAGTAACTTCTCCCGCTCTGGGCGGAGCGGGAGGGTGTGTCAGACTCTTACTGACTAAAACCCACCCGTATTCCTTCCGTTGCCTGTGTTGCCAGGGGCCTCGGTAACCCTTTAGTACTTTCCCGCGACCCCGGCAGGCATCGGCCCTAGTGGACCCCTACACTTGTGCACGACATCTCTTTGAGGCGCGCGTGGTGGCGTTTCCACTCACGTCTGCTTTGTAGGAAAGGTATTTACAAAGCAGATGTGAGTGGAAACGCCGGTAGGAGACGCCCTAAGAGGATATATAGTGACCTAATTGGTGATGTTCCTCAGAAAGATCTGGCACGTAGTACTCGCAAGCGGCGTGCGTGTATTACCAAGAGTAATACTCTCTAAGTCTGTCAACAAAGATGCGGGCCCGTCAGAAAGTAGTTGATCTGTCAAAAAAAGTGACAAATTAAATTTTTCGAACGGGCAAAAACACATAGTGAGTCGGGACAACTGTCAAATCGTGTTGTCATGCATTCTCAGTTCGGGCTCCGAAGTAATCTTATGTCCGTAGGTGATACGGAGTAGGAAACACCCGTGTCTGCGGCCAAAACTACGGATTTAGTGCTTAGGGAGTACACACCCAGATATATGAACAAAGGTGAAGCAAAAGGAGTATGTAAGGAGCGGAGCAGGTGGCGTTCTATAGTTTCTGCCTACCCCTACGGGAAGAAGGCGTGAGTTTATGTATGTATGTATGTATGTATATATAAGGACGCTTATTTTTACTGTTTGTTAACAGTCATAAGGATCCCTAGCCGCCGCAGAAGACGCCCTGGGCGTCGAGAATCCCGGGCGGATTTCCGGCCACCGTAGGCGCGGGCTTGCGGACGGTGAGCAATGGGTAGCTCACCGTCCGGTTAGGACCAGGTCCGGGTCGACGGCGCCTTGTGTTCCACGCTCGCCTCAAAGAGATGTCGTCAGCACAAGTGTAGGGGTCCACTAGGGCCGATGCCTGCTGGGGTCGCGGGCAGGTACAAAAGGGTTACCGAGGCCCCTGGCAACACAGGCAACGGAAGAGACAGGGGTGGGTTTTAGTGAGTAAGAGTCTGACACACCCTCCCGCTCCACCCAGAGCGGGAGAAGTTATTTGATAATATCCCAACCAAAAGAAAAAAGAGGACGCTTATTTTCAGCAATAGGTAAGTATAATTACAGGCTGAAATGATGAAAGAAAACACTTCATCGTTATTTTTCGTCTAGTATTATCATGCACAAGTTGGAAAAAAGTTGAAATGTTGATGATAAGAGGTTGGTATCTCCAACATCTTTTTTTCCAACTTGTTCGTAGGTATGTACAGCAAAACGGTATACTTTATAAACATATGCTAAGCAAAAGCTTTGCCTTCATAACAACATCGCCAAAACGATCGAAAATATAATACCGTCTCCAATCCCCTGACAAATATAATTGATAGTGTCTACATCCCCTTTTATTACCAATAACCTATTAGCATTAAACTTGAATTTATGTTCTAAACTTACGACAATATTCCACAGATTTATTTACAATAAAATAATATTATGCCTTTCGAACGTTTTCTCAAATAGACAGATTTAGTTGGTGACTAGTTTTTGACCGTGTCTCGCCCGCGTGGATGTCGGGAATCCCACGGGAACATTACTTACATCCAGACAGACAAACGGGCCCGGCTTGGGCAGGGCACCGCCGTGTCCTCGTGAAGGCGATCGGCGGCAGAGACCTCTCGCGTCCGGCCCTGGTTCAGGCCATGGAGCGAGAGGGCATGGACAGCCGTCACCTCCTTCTGCAAAGCAGTAATGCTCGCGAAGGAGGTGGCGGGACGGTTGAGGGAAAGGCAAGTTTCGCGCCCTCTCGCCCCTAACCGCCGCAGGAGACGCCTAGGGCGTCGGGAATCCCAGGCGGATTTCCGGCCACCGTAGGCGCGGGCTTGCGGACGGTGAGCAATGGGTAGCTCACCGTCCGGTAAGAACCAGGCCCGGGTCGACGGCGCGTTGTATTCCACGCACGCCTCAAAGAGATGTCGTCAGCACATAGGTAGGGGTCCACTAGGACCGATGCCTGCCGGGGTCGCGGGAAGGTACTTATGGGTCACCGAGGCCCCCGCAACACAGACAACAGGAAGTAATACGGGTGGGTTTTAGTCAGTAAGAGTCTGACACACCCTCCCGCTCCGCCCAGAGCGGGAGAAGTTATTTGATGATTTCCCACCCAAAAAAAAAAAAGAGGTATCGTATTACCCAGTATCTGGGTTGTGGAGGTCAGGTAGGCAGTCGCTCCATGTAAAATACTGGTATTCAGCTGCATGCGGTTAGACTGGAAGCCGACCCCAACGTAGTTGTGAAAAGGCAGAAAGATGATTATTTGGACAGTTCAACAACTTTCATTTAACAACGTTATTTACGAGTAAGTTGTTAAGCAAACAAATTATTTGAACATATTGAAGTAATTAAATATATAATGAAGTAAATAAATAACAGATGATTGATAGTACGTTACGCAATTACGGTGCTGATGCTTGAGTCACATAATACAAAATTGAAGAGGCTGACAACACCTAAAGCGCGGTCACTGTCGGACTGCATAGAAAATAAAGAGAAGCGCGATGACACAACACTGGTAATTTATTGTAATATATGAAGCAATTATCGATTTCCAAAAATCTATAGAATATTTAAAAAAAATTAAACACTAATAATAGTATTTAATTTTACAAGCAACATATTAGTATAAGCTAATTAATATGTTGCTTGTAGAATAATCTGGCAAAAACTCAAAATGATTGCATGTATTTGAAGCGTTAAAAGAAATTTTTAGAGGTATTTCGTGATGTTTTCTATCGTATCAAATTAGTTATATTATGTTTTCAACACACTATCTACCTAGCATATATCCTTAAGAATATCATATATTTTTCTGATTGTGTTTACTGCTGTCGATCGTATACTTTAAGGCATTATAAAACTTGCGTTTAGGTCCTGTAGTCCCCTTAATGATAAAATATTGATAGAATTGCGACCGAAGTAGACCGAGACCTTTTAAGAATAAAGTTTATACCGTTCTATGAGATCAATGCGTTTTGTTTTTATGAACTCTATGTCTGTTTTACTACCTAGCGAAGTACCTAATTCGTAACTATTATTTTCCAATATGAATCGTTATAACCTTCTCGGGCTTATTAAAAAGGAGATTTTATCTTTAAACTCAGGTTTACACCATCGAGACATTTATGAATTTCGAACTTTATTCTGCCAACGTTAAAGTTATAAACACAAAAAACTGATTTTAAACCCGTGTGACAATTTTGTACAAAGAACTTTTTTTACAGTTGAAATAAGGTTCGAAATACAAAAATTGACTGGCCAAAATCAGAACTCGTTTCGTTATAAGACGGTATAACTTTTACTAAAAACTCGTCTTTTTAGGGTTCCGTAGTAAACAAGGAATTTTTATAGTTTCGCGATGTCCGTCTGTCTCTCTGTCTGTCTGACCTCACTAGCTTAGAGACGCTTAGTACTAGAAAGCTGTAATTTGGCATACGTATACATATTAATCACGCCAACAAAGTGCTACAATAAAACATTGAAAAATTTTTTTTTTGTTGCGTACCTCCCTTGCACGTAATGTGGGGATGATATTTTTTTTTCTCGTCTACCCCATGGTGTGGAGTATCGTTTGATAGGCCGTTCAAATATTGCAGGTTTGTGAACACCACTTTTCGATTCAAGGATCCACTTGCGTAATATTAAGCATTAAAGTGCTAATTTTTGTTAGAGTCAAGTGTCCGTCCCCCTGCTAGCTAAATGGTTGTTTATGGAGATGTAAAAAAAAATCATGGCAGTAGTATATATAATTAAATTAAAAGGAAAACTATAACCGCTAAGTAGGCTTTACAAGTTAATGAGTTATAGTCGACCAACTTAAATTTGCAGTTGGAGAATTGACCGTGGCATATATGGATGTATTGGAGAACAGGTTTTTCAACTACAATGTTAAGTTTGTTTTTGGAATAAATTCGTCCCAAGTAATCCCAACTACGGAACCCTTCATTGTGCGTGGCCCGACACGCACTTGGCCGGTTTTTTAAATTGAATGAAGTAGTCCTGAACGATTGAAGTTGAAATCACTTACAATATTTTTAACTTCTTCCAAAGCTCCCGAACTCTTCCCTCCTCTATAAATCAGAGGAGGGGAAGACATTGCACATTGCGTATACTTACTACAAACAATAAAAGCATGTCACATCAGAGACGTAAAAATTAGCACTTTCTAAACGTTAAAGGTCGGGTAATCGCCGTTGACCTTGGCCATACAAATGCGCGTCGCAATCACGCCGCGGCGCCGTTCGATTTCATATGTGTAGTAACGAAAATATGAATAATTGAAAAAAATCACAGATAGAATTATAGATAATAAAAAAGTCTGTTCATACAAAAGAAAATATTTTAAGTACGAGTAGTTTGAAAGTAATATGGTTTTTATGCTTTGGGTAGACATTAGTTCCTGAATTTATTTCATAAAGTATTAAAAAAGTACTAAAATCATATATCTGCGCCTTAATATAAGAAACTGCATTCATAAAAACTGAAAATAATTCAGTTATATTCAGTGACATCTTCTACGTTGATCCAAAAACTTAATTGAAAATTAAATTAAATAATATTTTAGCTTAATTTATGGCTTAAGGCTAAGGGACCTGTCCCACTCAAGATGAGGGAGCGACTACTTAGCTATCAACGATGTTCTCGCTTAAAAAACGTATAAAAGATTGTAGGTAAAAGAAATACATATATGAATACTTAGTTGCTTTTGCTTAGTTGTATGGGCATGGGATGCGGAGGAACAAGGAAAATGTCGTAAGGAAAGTCTTGAGTATGAACGTCGATGGCTATAAGAGTAGGGGAAGACCAAAGAAACGATGGATGGACTGTGTGAAAGATGATATGGCTAGAAAAGGGGTTGACTACCGAGATGACAACTAATAGAGAAGTATGGAAGAAAGGGACATGTTACGCCGGCAAATAAATTGTGATAAGGACAGGAGAATGATGATGATGATGATGATGATTATATGAATACTTAGTTGATCGCTGACTGTTCATATCACCAACAAGTAATCGTTCGTCACAGCGACAAGAGTTACCAAAGAGAGAATTCGCTTAGCGACGCTCGCTTGGCAGGCAGAACACTCCCTGCTCGTTGCTCGCTAATTAGTTTTTAGTTGCTAGTTCTATTCGCTTCTCGTTAATCGCCGGCGGCGATGGGACAGGTGCCTTAGGTCCAAAATCAAAATCAAAGTCATTTATTCAAACTAGGCTAAGAACCAGCACTTTTCGTCACGTCAAAATTACATAAGACAGTCCCCCAAAAACGCCCGCCCTTCACTACTTCCTAGTGCTTTAGCTGGGAAGAAGAAGTGACGCAACAAACTCCCCAGCAGCACAGCTGTCTATTTAGTTAGGTATATAAACTTGATTCTATAGTTATAGTTCTAAACATTTGAAGCAATAATAGCTTAGGACTAGCTAAGCTATTATTGCTTCAAATGTTTAGTGGCAATATCGATTGACCAACATTTTATCCAAACGAATTTAGAGTATAATTAGTGCAAAATACGATCACGTCTTAGAAAATTTACTTAGAAGACCCTTTTGGACCTTCGATGTCACTATGCAAGGATCTTTTGCGCGCGACCAAAATTGAAACTAACGCCGTCATCTTGATTTTTCAATGCATTTCACAAAACAATTTCACAATTTTTTTACCAATCGCACCTTGATCCATTGTGGCACCATAAAACATTTGAACACACATCAACTCGATCGCATGACGTAAGTATGAGCCACATACTTATGTGGGTACTTACCCACCTACGGCTGTAGCGGGTGAAGATTACCTCCAGATTAGACGTAAGACCTTAATCCTGCGCCTGCCATCACCGGATGAACTTGACCGAGACATGCACATGTACTTATACGTAGATGTGGACAAGTAGGTATTACGAATGTTGTAGTAATTTTAATGAGTAAGACTCGGTTGGACCACAAATCACTAAATGCGTTTATTTATTGATTTCGGATCACCAACAAAACATGTACACAATACATGTCACATAAATAAAGGGCAAATCATTTGTTATCAACAGTATCCACTTTTATAACAAAGTGCCGTACAGAACTTAGCGATGGAAAATTCAAAACCCACATCAAACGTGTCCTTATCAAAAACGTCTTACATATTATAAGATTAAAGACTATGTTGAAGACAAGGAAGTTTGGCAATGATTGCTTCTGCACATGTGGCTTCCCTGGTACCTCATAAACGACATAACTATGTAAATGTCTATTAACTGCTCCCAAATTACAATGTTTTTTTATACATACTTCCTTGACATAATATCATTATTTGACATAATATACAATTTTGATATCAAAATATTTATTAGTGGCTTTAGTGGGCAGGATATTTAATTAATACTTGTTACAGTTGTAATGGCAAACATGTCATTTAGTTTAAATAGGTTTTGATTATTAATATTTTACATAGATTCTTTTATATTTTGTTGAATGTGAGAACGTTGTAGGCTTAATAGACTAGATTTGTAGACCATTTATTTTTTGTTAAGTGCCTGGTAATTCTTGACAGGCCTACACTGTCCTCCTATACCTATTAATACTGTAATTTGAAAATATTGTAAAAGTCAATTATTTTTAAAAGAGTAAGTGGAGTGGAGTTTCTTGCCGGCTCTTCTCCATGGGTAACGACCAATTGGAACCGTTCACCTAGTTTCTGACGTTTCATAATGGTCGTTCCATCAGCCAGGACCAACTTGCTGGCCAAAACCCCTCTGACTCGAGCAATTCGCACCATCAATTTATATATATTCAGGTCGAAATTGATATATTTACGTGTCACTGGGGTGAATTTGCAAAAGTACTATTGCTTGCAATATGTTACAAACAATGATCGTTATGATCTTGACATGTATTCTGTGCTTTAATTTTAATTTTGTGTGTGTGACTTGGCTATCGCATTAGGTTGAGACCTGTAATGATAGTTTTACGGCATTTAAATAAATAAATAAGTGCCCATGTTGCTTTATGTGAAATAAAATATTAAGATTTTGATTTTTGATTTTGGTAACATCAGGTATTAAGTAGGTGTAGGTACTCCTTCACCTATAGGAGACCACAGCATGCACAATAAAGTCAACAACTAAGCTAACAAAGTTAAAATATTAATATAGGAAACTATAAAAAAAAAATATTAAAGGACATAAAGAAAAAAATAAAACATTTAGATATACTTAAATTTAATTTAATGTATTAATCATTTCTTATATTTAAACAGAGACTCGCAGATGTCTAAATTCGTAGATTTAGCTAACATGTTATACTGCCTACAAAGTCCCGGCACAGCTGACAGCGGCGTAATGAGCGAGGTTAGTTTTTGAGTTAGAGATGTCAAATGTGCTTTAGTGTTTAACAGAGGGAAGAATTGAGGAATCTGTTTTGTTTTATTATTTATAAGAATTACCGATAGCTTTTGAAACACGTGCACATGCACGTGTTTCTGTGACAAATAAATCTATTTTTCTTTCTTTTCTAAGGAAGTGACACTTTTAGCGTTAAACGCATTTAGTGAATTGTAGTGCTTGCGGGCCTAAGAATTGTTGGACTAGCTTTTGCCCGCGGCTTCGCCCGCGTGGATTTCGGAAAATATCCCACGGACACGTACTACTGGGATTAAAAGTAGTAAATACTACGTGTTAATCAAACAATAAACAAAATGTGTAGGTATGTAACTAAAAGACTAAGCGTAGGGCTGTTCGCTCACACCGCGGCATTTTTCTTACTTGTAGCATTTTTATACCTGTCGTAACTTCTAAACGAATGGTCCGATTCAAATAATTTAAATAGGATCTTACATGTACATAATCAACCTTGATTATGAAATGATTTAGCTGGAGAAGAATTAATATCATGATACGAATGTCATCGTCTTTCGATTCTACCCGTGTTTTGATTAACTAATTTGATCAAAAAACGGTTATTGTGACTGAACTATAATAGTTAGATATATAGCCTCACCGATTTTTTATGGGTAACAATGAGTACTATAAACATGTAGTACATTATTTTATATACTATCAATAGTTTTCACAACGCTCGTCTAATAATGATTTCTATAGGCAAATTTTTGATACCACGGGTTACATTGCTGTAATTTTCGTAGGAATTTCCAATTTTTTTGAAAATAAAATACAGTTCGTTTTACTCCCTGATAATGTAACTTTCTAAAAAAGAAAGAATTTTTAAAATCAGTTAAGTAGTTTTTATGTTTATCCATTACAAACAAACAAACAAACAAAAATCAAATGTTTTCTGTTTATAATATTAGTAGGATAACTAAAGATAAAGGTTTGTATCTAAACTGCAAATTATAAACTTTTTTAAAACCTAAAATACACTGCCAGCCTTTTTAGGGTTCCGTAGTAAACAAGGAACCCTTATAGTTTCACCATGTCTGTATGTCTGACTGTCTGTCTGTCTGTCTCCGCTGTAGCTCAGAGACGCTTAGTACTAAAAAGCTGTTGGCATAGGTATACATATTAATTACGCCGACAAAGTGCTAAAACAATTTTTTTTGCCCTTGCGCGTAAAGTGGAGATGTTATATTTTTCTCGCTACCCTATGATGTGGGGTATCG
This sequence comes from Atethmia centrago, assembly GCA_905333075.3. Classification (NCBI taxonomy): domain Eukaryota; kingdom Metazoa; phylum Arthropoda; class Insecta; order Lepidoptera; family Noctuidae; genus Atethmia; species Atethmia centrago. The sequence continues at coordinate 9,988,497 of HG995377.1, forward strand.
TTGGATAGGCCGTTCAAAAATATTGCGGGTCTCTCAACACCACTTTTCGATTCAAGGATCCACTTGCGTAATATTAAGCATTAAAGTGAAATTTTTTGTTAGAGTCAAGTATCCGTCCCCTTGCTAGCTAAATGGTTGTTTATGGAGATGTGAAATAATTCATGGCAGCAGTACATATAATTAAATTAAAAGAATAACTATCACAGCTAACTGAGCCTTAAAATTTAACGAATAATAGTAGACCAACTTAAATTTGCAGTTGGAGAATTGACCGTGGCATATATTGATTTATAGGAGAACATGTTTTTCAACTACAATGTTATGTTTGTTTTTGGGATAAATTCATACCAACTTCCCAACTACGGAACCCTTCATTGTGTTTGGTCTGACACGCAATCGGCCGGTTTTTTTTTCTAATGTATGCATATACATACATAAATAACATACGTCACTCCATCACAGATGTTTTCCCCGAAGAGGTATGCCTATGCACATGACATTTCGCCAGTAGTGTTTTGTCGTTGACACTGGGGACAGGCAGGTCTATTGCATTCAATGAGGCACAGGTCCAAACTGCAGGCTACAGAGAATCTCCTACTGAAAAAACGTAATTTCACTTTAGTAATGGTCATAAAGAGGTCGAAGTAAAAGAAAATAGGCGAAAAAATCATTAAAAAAATAAACAACTTTACAATAGAAAATATAATAGTCGTTTTTAAAGTGCCGATGATATTGAGCAAAAAGTATTTATGTGATTTCAGTCGTTTACAACTTTGCTCGAGCCGGAGTACGAAGCCAGGAACACCAAATCAGCAGCCATGTTTGCGATCATTCGATCAACGAACTATACATACTTACAACTAAAGAAATGAGTACATAGACAAGAAACTGCTTGTATACAAGAAACTGAATTGATGAAACATTGCTGACAATTGCACTCTCAACATTTATCGACATTGATTAATGATTACGTGCAGATATTTCGGATTAGACGGATTTGTAATGACATTCCACGTTGGTTGATTAATCCTTGATCGCTTATCACGTTTAATTAGGAACGATTAAGGATGTTAAACGACATAATAACTAAGGATATCTTCATTTCTCTTTGAAACTCTACAACAGAAGTTGGTTAAGTCAAGACCCTAAGTTCTCTTTTCATCATCGTGTTTTCAATTTAACTTTTTTCCATGTGACTGTTCATAACATAATCAGCTTATGTATAATGTTCCCACTGCTGGGACACAGGCCCCCTCTCGGTAAGAGGCAGTGGGCCGTAATCCAGCACGCGGGCCCAGTGCGGGTTGGTAGATGTCACGTCTTCGATTTTTTTTGGTTCTAGGACCTTTCTTTGGTTTTGAGAGCAATGGTGATGAAATAATTGCACAAAGTAAAGCGCCTGTCAGGGTTCGAACCTACGACCTACAACTCATAAGTCGCGGTCGTTACCCAGTGGTAACGACCGCGACTTACGAGTCACAAACACGAAGGAAATCCTAGTGCGAGAACATAGTGTTAACAAATGTTAACTTAAATTATGTCAATTATTAGGACTGGCTACGAAATGTGCTACGGCGTAGCCAACTAAGCAACAATTTGTTTTTTCAAATTAATCCCATACAAATGTATGTTTGGTCGATTAATTTGAAAACGAGCTAAAAAGTTGAATGAAATAACAGGAATCAGTATATAGGTAAAATAATGACATACCTAAAAACATGCTACGAGAATTCAAACTTTATAAGTTCGTACACGTTACTGCTGAATATTAACTTCCTTTTTTCCTTTGAAAATATATCTATTGTTCTACGATAAGTCGCCTTGATTGGGTATCGCTGAAATCACCACAGCTAATTGTCGATCTTTTTTAACGACTTCTATCAGACAAATAATACAAGGATAACAAATTTGGGCATGCCACGATTGCGGCTATAAGTCCCCTCTTTGAGGAGTTGCTAGAGAGGCGCCACGGCGTCCTCACCTTCCGCCTGACGCAGGTACTCACCGGACGTGGCAGCTTCGGGAGGTTCCTGTGTCGGATAAGGCGGGAGGAAACGCCCGGGTGTCACCACTGTGTGGATCGCCCGGAGGACACGGTGGAGCATACGGTGGAGGTCTGCCCGTCTTGGGCAGAGCACCGCCGTGTCCAGGCTATGGTACGGAGCGAGAGGGCATGGGCAGCCGTCACCTCCTTCTGCGAAGCAGTAATGCTCGCGAAGGAGGAGGCGGGACGGTTGAGGCAAAGGCAAATTTCGCGCCCTCTCGCCCCTAGCCGCCGCAGGAGACGCCCTGGGCGTCGGGAATTCCGGGCGGATTTCCGGCCACCGTAGGCACGGGCTTACGGACGGTGAGCAATGGGTAGCTCACCGTTCGGTAAGGACCAGGCCCGGGTCGACGGCGCGTTGTATTCCACGCGCGCCTCAAAGAGATGTTGTCAGCACACATGTAGGGGTCCACTAGGGCCGATGCCTGTCGGGGTCGCGGGAAGATACTAAAGGGTCACCGAGGCCCTTGGCAACACAGGCAACGGAAGGAATACGGATGGGTTTTAGTCAGTAAGAGTCTGACACACCCTCCCGCTCCGCCCAGAGCGGGAGAAGTTATTTGACGATTTCCCACCCAAAAAAAAAAAAGGATAACAGCTTACCTATGATGAATGATCCACAAATATAGCTTTGCTGATCGCAGTACTTCTATCCGATACAGGTGAATTTTCCAGCCAATAGTCATGAGTGGATCACTTTTTGGAAACTCAAACTCAAAGCATTTATTTTAATTAAACCATTTAGCATTCATCAGCAGTGGTGGCTCATTGGTAACGGCCGCAACTTACGGGTTGTAGGTCGTGGGTTTGAAAATGTCGCTAAAAGTCAATACATGGTCTTTTAGGCCGGCGCCAAGTGCTCTCAACTTGTACCACCCATTCGCCTGAATGATGTACCGTTGGAACGGGTGGACCAATTTAAATACTTGGGGCATTGGGTAACAGCTGACATGAGGGACCATGTGGACATCGAAAGGGAGCGGAGGGCACTGTCGAAAAGAGCAAATATGATAGCCCGTAGGTTTGCACGTTGTTCAAATCAAGTTAAGATAACGCTTTTTAAAGCCTTTTGCACTTCTTTATACACGTGCAGCCTATGGATTTCCTACACACAAGCGACTTACAGTGCCCTTCGTATCCAATACAATAATGCGTTCAGAGCGGTGTTGGGGCTGCCCCGCTTCTGCAGTGCCTCGGGCATGTTTGCGGAAGCGCGCACCGACTGTTTCCACACCACCATGCGCAAGCGGTGCGCGTCCTTGGTGCGCAGGGTGCGGGGCAGCTCCAATACAGTGCTGGCGATGATCGCCGGGAGATTTGACTGCCCGTATATCGGACACTGCTGTAGCAGGCATGTTGCTAGCTGTGTCCGATAATATGTCTGTTTTGTGTATTTTTATATGTGTATGTGTCTTTTATGTATTCTGGTTGCTGTATGGGTGCTTTTTGGTTACCTGAAATAAATACTTTTTATTTTTATTTTTTTTTATTTTTTTTTGAACCCAGGCAGGTGCTTTACTTTGTGTAAATTATTTCATCACCACTGCTCTCAAAACGGTAAAGGAAAAGATCGTGTGGAAACCTAGAACCAAAAATTCGAAGACATGTGACAACTACCAACCCGCACTGGGCCCGCGTGGTGGATTACGGCCCACACACACTCTTCTGTTCTCACAGAGAAGAGGCCTGTGTCCCAGCAGTGGGAACATTATAGGCTGATTATGTTGTTGTGAAACCATAACCATGTTAGAAAAATGAAGCTACGAGTAGTTGCTCATTGCAAAGGTTCTTATGGAGAAGAACGGGCAAGAAACTCAATGGGTACTTTTTAAATCATGTCGTCTACCGTATTACGTTCCAAGACAAATAATACCCAAGTTATCATAATTATATAACAATAACACGTTCACATGGTTAGGATTAGCGCGGGGTTGTACTGTTATCAGGGCAATAAATGAGCAATAAATCTAAACGGTTATCTCTGCCACTGAGTTTGGGCACTAATACCTTGATACCAATGTCACTACGAGCTGCCTTATTGAACAAATATTTTTACGTACCTATGCCTTGCGAAACCGCTGAGAAAATATGAATAAGGAAACGAGGGATAGAACTGTGGTCTGTTCCAAAAGTATCTGATGTAAATATAAACAAATGGATCAAATGAAGAACGCCATGCCAATTTGTAGCATACATAATCAGTCTATAATGTTCCCACTGCTGGGACACAGGCCTACTCTCTTCTCTCGAGAGGGAGTGGCCTGTAATCTACCACGCGAGCCCAGTGCGGGTTGGTAGATGTTACATATCTTTAATAGGATATGGCGGTTTCCTCACGATGTTTTTATTCACAGTTTTTGAGAGCAGTGGTGATGAAATTATTTACACAAAGTGAAGCGCCTGCCTGGGTTCGAAGCCACGACCTCGTAAATCAGGGCCGTTACCACTGGGCGACCACAGCTCTTGTAGTGCCACTTAAAACTTGAATGCCTTGATTTGAATGATTGATTACCTACTGCGCAATTGTTATTTTAAATCACCTCATAAATTTTCGTTTGACCATCGGGTAACGAAAATTTATTCATCTCAATTTTCATTTTCACGTTCCACAAAGTATATTCCATATTTGGTTCATGGCACAGGAAAAGGGTTAATAATGTTAATCAAATAATAATTGTTGGGAAAAGTAGTGAGATATAATGTTGAACCCTTAATACAGATGAATGTGTTACTAATTCCATTGAGTGAGTGATTGTCTAAGATACTTTTGGAACAGAATCTATGTGTATACAGGTTTATAGAAAGTTTCATCCATAACAACACGTCACGCCTTGTTTCCCCGAAGAGTTGGGCAGAAGTGTACTTATAGTAACACTCACATTTCACCAGTTAGGTTTCAGTCCCATGTAATAGGGGGCGAGCCTATTGCCATCAACCGGGCCCAAATCCAGACTCCGGGCTGCTACTGAGAAATTCCAGATAGAAAAACCCAATAACACGTTGCCCGACCTGGGAATCGAACCCAGGACCTCATGCTCAGCAATAGCACTTCCCACCACTAGACCAACGAGGCAGTCAAGGTCAAGGTTTATGTTCAGTTATTGGCTCCAGACTTGAAGATAAAGAGTGTGGTTATGCATTCGTTTCTTAGGAGATCTCAAACTGGAATGCTATGCAAAAGATTATGTAAGTACGCATGCACGTACGAGTAGATAGACTATTCACCAATTTCATAATATGATTGAATACCAACTTGGGTTTTAAAAATAAGGATTGTCGGAACTGGTGCCTTTGACAAATGAGTTATCGTTACATAAAGGTGAAAACTAACGCTTTACTAAACTCTAGTGGGATTGATATCTTTAAAGTAAATAATACAAATGTACTTACCTAATAGTTTACGATAGAACAGGGTAAACCCTTTGGAATCGTCTATAGGTACAAGTTCAGCCTTCAGCGGCCTTCAGAGCCTGTTTATGAAATGAAAAGAAATCTTTTATTTCCAGATATAAATCCACATACAAGTTTCAATAAATACATACATAGATAACGTAATATACATATATATATAATATCATAAATATGCCACTTTCACATTACACACACGTCGATTACCAAATTCGCTGCCTTTGGAGCAGCAAATTAGTTAATCAGGGTGTGGTAAGACTGCCATCATATAAGTAGGGGGCCATTCTCGTACCGCGGCCACCAAACAATTGGCCGATCGATATATGGCGGTGCGTGCGGCGGCCGACCGGCTCCTCAGCAGCGCCTGCCAGCAGGGCGCGCGGCTCGCGGCGAACATGGCGCTCGCGCTGTACCATCGAGGTAGCCTAAACACCGCGCGCCACGCGTCGTTGTACTGCACTCGCATGTCGCTCAGTGCCGCCTTGGTGTAGTTTCTCCACAACTCGACTGTGTAGACGCTTGTGCAGTAACTAATAAATAGCCGGACCTTCACAACGTCGCTACAGCGCCTAGCTAGGATGTTGCCACGCACCGATATGGCTCGTCACTGTCTTTCTATATCGGCGTGGTCGGAGAGGTCGGCTGTTATTACGTGACCTAAGTATTTGACCATGCCGACTTTCTCAAGCGCAGTGCCGTAAAGTTGTAGCGGCGGCAGATCCGACCAGCTGATCGGGCTTTCAAACACCATGTACAGTGATTTGTCCGGGTTGTACACCATGTTGTGGTGTTTTGCGTAAATTCCACACACAGTCAATAGTTTGCGCATTGCCGATGCCGACGGCGCTAGCAGAACCATTTATCATCTACATAATTATGAAATATGATTAATTAGGCTCCCATTAAACAAACAGTCTGAAACTGAACTAGACAGATCTAGCCTGCTTGGTTCAGTTTGTCCACTCCATGTAAACGATAGCCCATCCATGTAGACGTTAAATAGTGCCTGGGACATGCTTCTACCCTGTCTCACTCCACACTTAAGGCCAGAGGGCGTTGATAGCTCATTCTTCCATCAGACTCTATTTTCCAGCTGCTGGTTCCAGTTTTTCAGTACCCGCACCACGTCGCTAGGAACTTCACGGTCGGATAGCATTTGCCACCACAGAACATGCTCAACGCGGTCGAAAGCCTTGCTGAGGTCTAGATGACAGGCTATTACAGAGGCATTTTTACTCTTTTTTTTTTTGAGGATGGGATATCATCAAATAACTTCTCCCGCTCTGGGCGGAGCGGGAGGGTGTGTCAGACTCTTACTGACTAAAACCCACCCGTATTCCTTCCTGTTGCCTGTGTTGCCAGGGGACTCGGTGACCCATAAGTACCTTCCCGCGACCCCGGCAGGCATTGGCCCTAGTGGACCCCTACTTTGTGCTAACGACATCTCTTTGAGGCGCGCGTGGAATACGACGCGCCGTCGACCCGGGCCTGGTCCTTACCGGACGGTGAGCTACCCATTGCTCACCGTCCGCAAGCCCGCGCCTACGGTGGCTGGTAATCCGCCCGAGATTCCCGACGCCCAGGGCGTCTCTTGCGGCGGCTAGGGGCGAGAGGGCGCGAAACGTGCCTTTCCCTCAACCGTCCCGCCTCCTCCTTCGCGAGCATTACTGCTTCGCAAAAGGAGGTGACGGCTGCCCATGCCCTCTCGCTCCGTACCATGGCTTGAACCAGGGCCGGACGCGAGAGGTCTCTGCCGCCGATCGCCTCCACGAGGACACGGCGGTGCTCTCTCAAGCCGGGCAGACCTCCACCGTATGCTCCACCGTGTCCTCCGGCGATCCACACAGTGGTGACACCCGGACGTTTCCTCCCGCCTTATCCGACACAGGAACCTCCCGAAGCTGCCGTGTCTGGTGAGGACCTGCGTCAGGCGAAAGGTGACGACGCCGTGGCGCCTCTCCAGCCACTCCTCAAAGAGGGGACTTATCGCCGCAATCGTGGCGTGCCCAGCACTGTGTTGCGACAACCGTACTTTCCATGACGCCATGAGATCCCGCCGGAGCTCCGTCCGCTGTGCCGCGATTTCTCGCGGAGAGGTATTTCTACTCTTGTAGTCCGAAGTCCGAACATATTATAAAATGTGCTGTTTGTTTATGTAAAATCTTTTCCAACAGTCTGGCTACAGTGCAATGGGACGATAATTATTAGCGCTGGAGATGTTATTTCTTCAGTTTTTGCATATGGGAACAATAACTGTGTCTGTGAGGGCCTTCGGCACATATCCAGATTTTAAAATGGTTGAAAATAGAATCTACAGAACATGGTACATCCCTAGACCTCCGTAGCGAATGTTTTCAATTGTCAGGCCATCTATCACTTTACCGCTGGCTGTATAAACGAAAGGTTAAGCATTATCAAACTTTACTAGTGGTTAAAATAAACGAGTTACTTCTGGTTTGAAATATAAACGAAAAATTACGGTATTTTTATGAACATTCAATCGTTGCTAATAATTTGAACACCCATTTCTATTGTTAAATTAATAATCTGGTAGGAAAGTAATGAAAATGTAATCCGCTTCTAACAAACGAAGCAACGTTACCGTAAGACAAAGTCTTTTGAAAGGAATTTATTACTTCATTAAACTCCACTCTATACTCTACATCACGTAGGTAATTTGTAGAGCTTCGTATATCTGATGACATACTTAGGCAAACGAAGTTATCAGAGTGGAGTTGAATACAGTACTTTGTTCACATGTACTAGGCGCGACTTATAGTTTAGGCGGAGAATAATGTAATATGATCGATTTTTTTATTTCTATAATTTGATACGATGATGATGATGATTTTTATTTCTGTAAGCAGGTTTGTACAAACACTTTTACACATCACGTCGTCGGTAACTAAACAATATCCTAGTTACGGTGCTTGCAGCTTACAATCAAAATGTATCTTATTTAAATTTTTAACATAACATATGTATATCACGCCTGTATTCGTCAAAAGGTTAGGCAGAGGTGTACCTGTAGTACACCCACATTTCGTCAGTTATGTTTAAGTCCTATGTAATGTGTAATAGGGGGCGAGTCTATTGCCATCAACCGGGCTCAAATCCAGACCCCGTGCTGCTTCTTTGAAATTCCATGTGGAAAAACCCAATAACAGTTTTCAGAGAATCGAACCCAGGACCTCCAGCTCAGCAGTAGCGCTAGCGACCAGAAAAGTTAGTGTTTCTGCTGAGAACTCTGATCACTAGACAGTCGACGACGGTTATAGACTCAAAATTAAAATCTAATTGATTAAATATTGAACTGACTGATGGATTGAGTACTTTGTGGGTCTAGTCCCACAAAGTACTCAATCAATCAGTCAGTTCAATATTTAATCAATTAGATTACTTTGTGGGTCTAGTCCCACAAAGTACTCAATTAATCAGTCAGTTCAATATTTAATCAATTAGATTATAATTTTGAGTCTATAACCGTCGTCGACTGTTTAGTCATCAGAGTTCTCAGCAGAAACACTAACTTTTTTCAAATTATCATCTAAAAAGATTACAACCATTATTATTCACAGGAGCACCCAAAGGCTGAAACATTCAAAATTCAACGAAAATTATAAGCACAACTGTATAAACCGTCACTTTCCGTTCCTCGTAACAAAGTAACGCCATCATGATGTACGCAAAACAATTTGTTTTCCCTCTTTTGTTTGACGACGCCGCGCCTACATTACCCTTAATTTATTCCCTTTGAATATTCAAACCCTTAGCTCCTCAATACTCGTTTAATTTTCTAATATAGGAATAGGAACTCGCAAGATAATATTTTGCCTAAAATCTCAGCCGATTGTAACGTCTCGGTGTATGGTGACCATGATTCTTGGCAAGAATAGTTAAATTATATAAACATTTACTCAGTTTGTTTTACCTAACGATTATAAATTGGAAGTGATTTCCACCTGATGAAAATGTATAAGTAAGTACGTTTAGTAAGTAGTAAGTAGGTACAATTCTGAGTCTTGGAAAGCACTAGGTTCAGCTTTCTTTATTAATTATAGTGGTACAATCATTGGCACGGCGAATTTCTTGTAAAAGCCTATAAATACCGGTAGCGTCACATCTTTAGCATTCGACTTTCTTGATCTTATGGTTTATATAGTGCCGAGAAAAACTGTCAGCACAGCAACACAGAGGTGCGCACAATTTTCAGTCAAAGAGCATTTCAAATTCGCAGTAAAACTCTTGTCCGACATCCTCTAAACCACATGGTTAACCCGAAGTACCAAGACCCAGAGATCCCTATTATTAATCATTTCGTTCCTTTAATGAATGGAAATTATGCAGATTCCGAGTCGGTATCACAATGGGAGCGATCTTTGGTGGTTCCTCAAAGATGAAGGTTTCCACGACGTGCCTACGTGCTCCCATTCGCACAAAACGCCCTCTTTATTTTATTGAGATAAACAACATAATGTACGAACCTTTTTTATGTAGGTAAGTAGGTATATGGCGTGAGATTTGTTTCATAAGAATTCAACAGCATCAAAATAATAACACGTTCTAATAGGAATCTCCTTACAATATCTATAATTAAATTAAAAGTGTCCAACGGGGTTCTTACAAGAACGCCATTGCATTTTGTTTTGTGGTTGTCTGAGTACGGCATTATTTTCTGAACCGCTCAAATAGGGAGTGTTTCAGCCACAACTTAGCCTCAAGTTCAATACTTTCGTTGTCAGATTAGTTACACACAGTATCTGCTTAGGTATTGTGGCGGCATCTACAGCGCCACATACAAAACTACGCATCACACTGACGTCACGCAAAATCCTGCATCGCGCAAGCAGAGTTTACCGCGCAACTAGCATATATACAACATCCCGACATCAACCGTGGGGCAGTTGCCCACCAGACACAACACCCGTCTGGTCGGAGGATCCTCCCTTTTCTATGGAGGATGAGTGAACTATACACCCTGTTCCTCATGCCTCTATACTGGTGACCCCGAGTATGAACGTCAGCGCAGCCTTCGTGCAACTACATCAGCGTGACGTCATCATCATCACTTCCTCAAGCTCTCGAGCGGCGAGTCACACAGCCAGCCAGCACCCACGGCTTCAACGGGTATCCTGACCACCAGCATGCAGCGACCGCGCATACCTGGTCATCACCCTAAGCCTCATCAGCAACCTTGGCACAGCACACTGCACTTTCGGCCGGTCAACAAGCAGAGCTCTTCAACGCTCTCCTGGTCGACGCCAGCAGTCAGCCCTCAACCCGGCGCTGTACCACGTCCGACTCACTGGAGCATAACGCAGCGCCACCCCGACTCACTGGGGCATCACCGCAGACAGTTCCGACCCACCGCGAACTATGCGACAACCGGTTCCGAGCCACTGGAACCCCACCTGGCACTGGCAAGCATCGCAAGATACACGACTCAGCCCACTATCGACCTCCGGTCTCCGGAGGGGAGTGATGTGGCGGCATCTACAGCGCCACATACAAAACTACGCATCACACTGACGTCACGCAAAATCCTGCATCGCGCAAGCAGAGTTTACCGCGCAACTAGCATATATACAACATCCCGACATCAACCGTCGGGCAGTTGCCCACCAGACACGACACCCGTCTGGTCGGAGGATCCTCCCTTTTCTATGGAGGATGAGTGAACTTTACACCCTGTTCCTCATGCCTCTATAGTATTATCACTGCGATCGTCAAGTGTATGGGTGTGACCAAAATTAGTGATATCGTACGAATTAGGAATGTTTGTTTCGAAATCTAGATAGTGATGACGTCAGCGAGTAGTCGCGAATAAATAATTACTTTCGCGTTAGAATCATGATTTGAGCTTCATACAACTTTGCCAGTTGTAAGAAGCTCAGTAATATTTTAACAAATTAACTTTTGCTATGAGAGCAAGACATACATTCAATCATCTTTCTCTTTTGGATAAGGTATAAGCAGAATTTTACTTTTTTACTAGTAAAAAAAATCCTCGGGCCCTGGTTGACATTGTATCTAATAAGGTACAAGTTGCATATGTACTGGTATCTAGATGTTAGGTGAAATAACAGCCATAAAAAGCATCTCTGTTAAGGGAACCTAAAGATCGAGTGAGTAATTTAAGGGCGTGTGTAAACTAGTAATTTAACGAAATATCACTCTCAAGCATATCCTTCATCCTCTCTCCTCCTACCTAATCGATTAACTGAAAGTAAGGACAGCGCACTCTTAGAACCTATATTAATTAGTGCCGAGGCTTTCCAGCCTCCGCTAACTTCGCAAATTGAGATGTTATCTATTAATGCGGTCGCCGCCGGACAGTTGTTGATTTATTTACAGAATCGCCTTACATTACCAATCCGAACCCTTTGCTATGTAATCGGGAAGAAATCAATACATAGATAGAATCTAAGGTCATCTAGTAGGTACTTATGTACCTACCTAGATATCTATCAAAGGACAACCAAAGGAAAAGGAACTAGTATAGAGTTAGAAGTAGAGTGGATAATCCGCTGTGGAGTTTCTTGCCCATTCTTCTTCATACGAAACTACCTTTTGGAAGGGGTGACTAGAATCAATTCTATTTTTTGTAAATTTTAACTTTCAAAAGTGCCTTTTATGTGCCTATTTGAAATAAATAATTTGACTTTGACATTGTAACTTATAATGATCATTTTTTTGCCGTTACGCAGTCAAGTTAAAATAAAATAAAAAACTATTACATTACATAAAAAACTATTAGACATCAGTTGGGTTTACTAGTCTACCATTTAGTATTAAAAGTATAGAGATTAGATTTTCGTGAACCTCTCCTAAACAATTACCTTCAGCTAAACTAACCCTTTAGCTGAAGCACTAAACTCAAATCTAAAACATAAATCCATCAGGCGCTGCGACAGTCAAAACTTACCCCTTTACTCTTACTCCGTACTGTGGCCAAACTACACAAATTCTATTTACAACGTCTTTAAAACAATTAATTACTTATTTAATTCGCAGACAGTGACTTAAGTTTAATTGTCCGGAGTACAAAGCAAGGGGAGGTCTGTCTAATGGAATACTTGGTGGGACTCAATCACATGCCCCGTAACTACTCGTAAGGCCATAACTGTAGTTCCTGGGGTAGTTACTTCCACTACATATAATTACGATTGAATTTATGGCGGATATTGTTGTTGTCTTTAACTAGTGTTTGAGTTTGATGGTGTTTTGATGTTCCTTTGTTTCGTGGTTGAGCATGGTGTAGATTGGTTTAGAATTGTTTAAGGAATGTCATATTATCCGTGACGCTATCTTATATCTGCAGGTTTTTCACGACAACATTGTAAAGATATTATGAGCATCCTCTTTGAACGACTATTAGATGGAATGTTTCATATTGGTAGGAACCGATTTACTAGTTTAAAACAAATACTATAGTTTATAGTTACAAATATATTTTTTTTTTGGGTGGGATGTTATCAAATAACTTCTCCCGCTCTGGCTGGAACGGGAGGGCGGGCGTGTCAGACTCTTACTGACTAAAACCCACCTGTGTTCTTTCCGTTGTCTGTGTTGCCAGGGGCCTCGGTAACCCTTTAGTACCTTCCCGCGACCCCGGCAGGCATCGGCCCTAGTGGACCCCTTCACTTGTGCTGACGACATCTCTTTGAAGCGCGCGTGGAATACAACGCGCCGTCGACCCCCCGCCTGGTCCTTACCGGACGGTGAGCTACCCATTGCTCACCGTTCCTTCCGTTGCCGGTGTGTTGCCAGAGGCCACGGTATCTCTTTTGGACTTTTCCGCGACAGCGGCAGGCATCGGCCCTAGCAGACCCCGTCAGTTGTGCTGACATCTCTTTGAGGCGCGTGTAGAACACAACACGCCGTCGACCCGGGCCTGGTCATTATCGGACGGCGAGCTATCCATTGCTCAAAGTCCGCAAGCCCGCGCCTACGGTAGCCGGAAATCCGCCTAGGATTCCCGACGCCCAGGGCGTCTCTTGCGGCGGCTAGGGGCCAAAGGGCTCGAGATTTGCCTTTCCCTCAACCTTCCCGCCTCCTCCTTCACGAGCAATACTGCTTCGCAGAAGGAGGTGACGGCTGCCCATGAAAAATACCTCCTTAGTTTGTAAAATTACAGTCATATCCAAAACTGTAGATAATTTTATTTCAACCAAACAAAATTGCACGTCATTGTAGTTCGAAATTCATAAATAACTTAATCCTAACACGCCGCAGAAAATCAATCTATTCCCCAAATGTGACAAAATTAGCGTGTAATATTTCCTGTTCGAATTATAAATGCCCTCATTTTCCCGCCAATGTCCGTAGGCGACACGAGGGGCACAATGCGAGGCGCGAGGCGATCCCACGCCACGCGGCAGCCACGCGACGGACACGTGCCAGCCACCAAGTAACCAATCCCTCTTCTATCTTTCTCTTCTATTTATTCTACAACTATCCTCTCATTTAAGGCTCGTGTCATCAGCGACAGACGCAACGCCCCGTGTAAATTCAGTTTAGATTTCATCAAGCACCCCCTCGTTGCGACATTTACAAAGCAAATATCGTTCCCAGATTGCATTATTATTTAATTGTTTTGAGTGGAGCTCAACGAGAGCAGTCTTGTTTGATCCATTATGCATCAAATATTGTTCAACTCTTGTTTTGTATTTCTCTTCAAAAGGAAATTATACTATTTTCATGTAGCGTTTTTGAACTCAATAATTTCGTTGTCTGGTTTTCAACTATGACGGTCTTGTTATAAGATAACTAATGAAAACTGGAGGTTATATAAAATCTTTACGTAGACTATGAATAAAAAACACGTTGATGATTGTACTATTTTTATGATGAACTAAAGATATGCTCAACAGTGTGTAGAGGACCTTACCTACAATTTTAGAGAGAACATTAGAAATATAATGGCGCCGATTCCCTTGTTCACAAACTAACCTAAATTTAAGTTCCGTCCATCTTTTTCTTTCTATTTCATTAAGAAAAGGACAGAAGATAAATTTTAGTTTAGTCCTGTCAAATTAATCAGTGCCTGTCACTACTCCATACACGTTTAGACGTGATTAAAAACTTGCCTACTAAAATTACGTCAATTTACGTCAAGCGCTGATTAATTTGACAGGACTAAACTAAAATTGATCTTCTGTCCTTTTCTTAATTAAATAGAAAGAAAAAGATGCACTGAACTTAAATTTTGTTTAGTTTGTGAACAAGGGAATCGGCGCCATTATTAAGTACTTAAGCATTATTTATAATAGGTACCGCAAACCAGTACAAAGTGCATATTTCAGTTGTTGTTCCACAGTAATAACCCAAAACCGACTCTCATGATGAAAGAGCGCGAACCTGGTGCAAAGTAAAGCAACGGCCATACATCAGGCGGCTCCATTCTAATGGTAATTCGGGATATACGCGCGCCCGATATTGTTGGCCGGTCCCTTCTGCCGTAACAAATGTTTATTTTATACACAACGCCACTAACAATAGTGTGCAAATACCTAAACACCGTAAATGGTGGCGCGATGCGATTTAGATGATAATGCTCGTAGAAATAATAATGGGAGGCGTTTGTGATTGTGCGTTCTGTTTACTGTGCGGTGTGCCGTGTGCGGGCGCGTGCTTGTCTCTGGTTTTGTTTGTGTTGCCAATTTATTTTATTTTTTAGTTTTGAGCAGACATTTTGATGGAATGGTGGTATACCTCCCACTATCCACAATCCACCACAATCTTACCAACATCCACAATATTATATTTTCATTACTGTAACAAGGCGGTAGCCTGGCGCTGTGATTTTGTCATTTGTCTCTTAATCAGTGTGTGAGTAATTATGTCTCGTTAGAGGTGCGTTAGACACTACCTACCTATACAATAAAAGAACAATTTCACTAAATAATAATGATTCTTACTTCACTTGAAAACGTTAAAAGCTTCATGAACAAAGGAAAATATTACACATACTTACGATATTGTGACTAGAAAATCCGCTTTTCTTCACAAAGTATGTTTAATATTCTGATAACACTGAAAAAGCCTAAGTCTTTAACAAAATCAGGAACAAAACGTGAATGTGTTATGTAGATTCACGTTCAGGTAGCGAGTGGGTACAGGTACCTCCTACATGTTTAATTTGATATTGTTTAAAGACGGTGTGGAGGCTGACAGCCCTAACTCCTATGCATATTCATGTGGCGTGATTAATCATGGCGAACCTACCTCCCTTCACACACCTACAGTACATAGGTACCTATATACTTTGTTTATTATACAAACACCCACTGCGATGTTCAAATTGTGAGTTATTGGCTAAAACATCGCGGAGTAAATTAGTTACGGGAGTTAGTGGTAATTTGTCGGCGAAATACTTCCTCAATTTTATGTTCCTTTTTTACGCAATAAATTAAGATGGCGTAAGGATTTTCTTTCAATTTTTCAACTTTAATGATAAATACACACATCATCATCTGCCTAACCTTTTCCCAACTACGTTGGGGTTGGCTTCCGGTCTGACCGGACGCAACTGAATACCAGTATTTTACATGGAGCGACTGCCTATCTGACCTCCACAACCCAGTTACTGGGTATCACGATACCCCTTGGTAAGACTGGTTGTCAGTTTCGGGCTTCTGACGACCCGTAACGACTGTCAAAGATCCACGAATGACAGCCGGGTCCAACGGATTAACGTGCTTTCCGAGGCACGGAGAGGTCTTGGTATGTAATGATGATCACCCATCCACGGACCAACCGCGGCAAGCGGAGCTTAACCTGATCGATTAACCCGAGCGGCTGTTAATATTTAGCCAGAAGTCCCACTAATGATAAATACACATATTATTTCAAATTAAACGGTCATCGATATTCGTGTTCTCGTAGCACTTGCTACGAGAACACGAATACAATTCTCTCGTAGCACTTGCTACGAGAGAATTGCGTAGCATTAACAGCTTACATCAAAAGTCTTTAAAAACCATTTGTCGGATAAATATTCTTTCATTCTTCCATTAATTAAAACAAACTAAAAGGTCTTTAAATTGCGTTTAAATCCCGCAGAATTAGATTCATCAGTTATAATAATTGATTACAAAAAAACGGATGATTTATGACTTCCTCACCCAGAGATGTTGTCGCGTGCCCTATTTTTTTGTGTTAGCAAAAAATAGTTTACAGCCTCAGTGAACAGTCTTTGATGAATTAAAAAAAAAGGTAAATTAGCATAGAGAACCAATAAAGTGTAATGGTTGATCGTGCATCTGCCTGTGGGCGGACGTGAACGCGATGCATGTCGGTTTTATGCTAATAATGACGCTTTAACCACGATTAGCGAATGTTATTACAAGAGTCAATGACGTAACATGCACAGTTATAATTTATATATTGTAGATGCTAATAAATGGCGAACAAACAAGTCGTAATGGCACTACTAAGATACTCGTAGTGCAGTGTTGCTTACCTATCTACTTTTTCCTATAGATATCTAAGTGCGAGGAAGCTATGTGCATTATCACTTGTCGATACTAAGCAATTCATTATTATCTAAGAACAATTTAATACCTATCTATCCATCTATATTTATATATGTCGTAGCCAACTAGCTTAATTAGCCGTTTAGTTTTCTTCCTAACTCTGTTGCACCCATCTGGTGAAATTAACCAGGTAATAGGACGCCTAGGCCATTTATTAAACGCCGGCACCCAATTAAATAGCTGAAGGACAACTAGAACTTTGGCCATCCACGCGCGCCGAAGTGGTAGCAGTAAGCCAGGGCACTCCGATAAAATGGGTTAGGTTAGGTAAGAACTGTAACCAATCGCGCGCGAGCCGAGCGAGCGAAGCGAGCGGTGCCGCGGCAGCGGCCGGGGAGCGCTATTTCTAACGGTTAGGCTGTTAACTAAACGGCTAATTAAGGTGCTGGCGTTTAATTAACGTCCTAGGCGTCCAATTAGCTGGCTAATTTAACCAGATGGCTGCGACATATATATATACATATATATATATATATAAATTGCGAGTATCGGGGTTTTTAAAATATCAGGTCCTAATGGGGTGGAAAGGGGTAGGTAATAAAGTTTAAGACGCTGACAACACCTAAACCGCGGTCACTGTCAGATTGCATAGAAAAGAAAGAGAAGCGCGACGACAAAACGCATGTAATTTATTGCAAAATATGAAGTAATTATCTATTTACTCAGACTAATCGAAAATAAAAACAACCAAGTTCTGCATTAGAATAAGACGTACTTGTTATTAATTAAATACGTAATTTATGTTGATGTTTAATACAGATATTTTGGATTAGAACTCAAGGTAAGAGGTTAGTTTAACGTTAGTTTGTATCGAGATTTTTTTTCAAAACGTGTTTTGGTGACAACCAAGTTCTGGGAAATATGTTCAAAATTAACATATATATTTTCCGCTACCACAAACTATACAGATTTGGCAATTTTCTTTCTTAAGAGAAGCCTATTTTGGTCAATTGGGTCTTGTCAGCGCCTTAAAAGGGTGGAATTTACTGGTTGCTTTAATGAACTCGAAAATAGGTATAAATATTGTTTCAATCATGAAATGGTTTTTTTTTTAAACAAGCCCTATCGCGTTGAAAACGGAGGACACAGTTTATATGAAGCATCTTATTCCTTATTGATGTATAAACTTGAAAATTGGCCCGGAAATTTCCTACAGCTACCTCATACAGGGGAAGGGGTATTTTAGAGGAGAGTATGAAATCTATGCGGATAATGTCGCGGGCAAGTGCTAGTTATAATAGGTATATAAATGTTTAACACAATGAGTTCGCATCAAACGAATCTGCATGGAATGCAGGACCTTGTATCCGTTACGACCTTTGTAGAGATACGGGATCTCTTTGTTATAGGTATGTGTGGATAGGCAGCTTCAGGTTTGCCCAAAGGCTTTTCCAATGACCTCTCTGCACAAACAAAAGAGCTACGACTAAGTATTTCATAAACTGATTATTGGGAACCAACATTCAAACATCAAAAGGTTGTGTCTTGGAAAAAAAGTCGCCAAAATCAAAAATTGACACTGTCAACAACTCGAAGCAAGAGTACGTGCATAAAGACGCGGGTACTCGGTAAAAACAAGTCGATACTGAAACAGGTAAAACATGATAACCGATTCTTTCCGTAAATCAACCTGCAGCAATTTGTTCCGAACATCCGCTACTTTATTGAAGTACCCGAAGATAGCAATCGACGAATTCGCAGTCCTTAGCAGCAAAGATACAAGATCAAACATGTTATCAGTATCGTAACACTGAACGAGGCCGACACGTGACGTCGACGCGGCGGCGGCGTCGGCGTCAATCGCGCGGCAATCCGTCAGCGCGCACGTCCCGCGGGACTCAAGCAACGTGACGTGGGGCTCGATTAGTATCGCGCACTGACCCAGCTAATTTGTGACACTGCATATGCAGCTTTTTGCAACTGCCCATCAAATATCAACTGTTCTAATCAAAATTTTGCAATCGGCAGCGTTTTCAAAGTCTTTTTCGTGATCGATTTCGGATTTCCATGTTTGTGATATCCACGTAGAACTATGCTCCACATTGTTGTGTTAATTTATGAACCTGCACATTGAGTTATCGGAGATTTTAGGACAAGAAATCCGCAGAAAATGCAAAGAACTGAACATTTCAAACGTAGTTGTAAATACTTGTACCTATAATGTTCCCACTGCTGGGACCCAGGCCTCCTCTCGATGAGAGGGAGTGGGCCCTAATACACCACAGGCCCAGTGCGGGTTGGTAGATGTCACATCACCCTCAACCACAGTTTTTTTTTTGTTCTAGGACCCTCCCGATGCCCCCGATGCTCCCGGTTTCCTCACGGTGTTTCC
Organism: Atethmia centrago; assembly: GCA_905333075.3. Taxonomy (NCBI): domain Eukaryota; kingdom Metazoa; phylum Arthropoda; class Insecta; order Lepidoptera; family Noctuidae; genus Atethmia; species Atethmia centrago. The sequence goes on from HG995377.1 coordinate 10,007,818, forward strand.
ATCACCGTTTTGAGAGCAGTGGTGATGAAATAATTTACACAAATTAAAGCACCGTGCAAGGTTCGAACCTAAGACTTACAACTCGTAAGTCGTGGCCGTTACCACTAAGTTACCTCTCTTGTACCTGTATTAAATTCTTTAATTTTCAGCGCTGACGCATAAATTAGTTTATTATAAGGTCAAAAGAAACAGGGTGGTGGTTGTGTTTTTTAGCAGATAGTTATTTATACAAATTCAGTCAGCGCATTCAAACATAATTAAACTCTCAAACAACATCTAGCTACATAAAGTCAATCAGAAAATATTTCGAATCAGAGAACAATTATATTTATCGTCGAATCTTTTTAACATCGCTCATGTAGACGGTATTACGTTCGATGCGACAAAAAAACGTTTCCAATGTAGGCATCATTTTTCCACTACGCTGAATCAACACTCGAGCCATTCATCGGCGCAATGAAAATATTGGATCGTTTATCTTTTTGTTTTTCCATTCCCAAACCAACTCGGTTTACTCGGTGTGTGAGCGCGAATATGTTCGCTGACAGTATTCATTTATGCAACAACTAAAAGGCTACGTACTCGCTGATATGTGAAATCACTATTTTGTTTGATGGAGCTGAGCTTTTCAATTTTATTTTTGAGTGTTGAGTATTCAGCTATGATATGGATTGGATTGTTTGTTTGTTTGTAGATGTCTGAAATGAGTTTTTGTATTTATGCTGTTTGTAATTTTCAATGTGGATTGAATTATTATGTACATTGGTAGGGTAGGTACCTACTGGATTTTATCGGTAATAAGTAAAGAAATAGAAGTTGATTGCTTACCTAGGATTTTTCCATATTTACTCTACATATCTACTCTACCCATCTACTAAATCCTGTATCAAAGGTCACCTTCCTAGAATACGACAAGCAATTAATTGTGGCTACCACACGTAATAAACGTGCCTACACCAAAAACACAACCAACATATAGTATGTAGCTACTTGTTAAAAACTCAGAATTGACCCCAAATTGAAATCTTTTCAATATAAAATTGTTAGGTAGGTATCTACTTACTACGGCATAGAATAATAGGTTATTGTATTAAAATGCGTTTGAGAATATAGTAGGCAAACGCATTATAATAGAAAAATAAATGGCAAATGTCTTTTAACTTTGCCCAGCTCAGAGATCGAACCTAGGATCTCGATTCGCTCCAGGCCAGCCGCGCAACCACCGGAACCAGCGACGGAGTTATGTAAATTAAATTAAAATCTGCTTCAACAAATTTAAAGAATTTTATTTAATTATAGAGAAACTCTTTGTAAAAAACGAAGAAAAATACTGCATAATTATGATGTTAAACAAAATAATATTCTTCAGATTATGATATAGCAAACGCCATCTATCGTGCAATAGCACAACCACGTAGTTAGTCATTTAACTAACTTTGAAGTCGTTTCAGCAATTGCACACTAGATGGCGTTAACATTAATTTTACAAATAAAATGTTTTATTGTAGTACTTCAATTAATTTGTACTGCAATGAAAGCCAGTGTTTTCAGCTTTTCAGGAAAATATAGGTAAAACGAGTCTTTTGGCCCATGTCGTAGGTCAAATCTTAAAAAAAAAAATGAGTGACATTTTGTGGGAACAGTTACACATTTGACCGTTTACAACAAGGAATTGACGTGGGAATAATGTTCATCTTGCCCTACTATGGGTTAAATACAAAACTATTATTAAAATTGTCTACTTATTTTTGGTGTAATTTTTTGGCCTTTCAACTATTTTATCAGATCATTTTATGTTTATGGTTCGGTAGGCAATAGTAGGCATTATACAATACTTTTGCTCCCACAGGGAACGTGACTGCATTGTTTATATTATTATTAAAGAAACGGGGTCGGTAGTGCAATTATATGAAAATAAGGTGAGGTAAGCGTATGTAAATTATATAAAACACATCGTGAGTAATAATAAGAATAAAAAATGAAATACCACTTTAAACTTTAAATAATTTATGTTTCATCATACAAAACCCAACTACCAAACCATAGAAATATATAACTAATTATAACAACCACTTGATTAAGTCAAATTAAATATTATGTACATTTAAAAACGTTAACACTTTACAATCGAATCACAGATGTTCAAAAGTTTGTGATGTAAACAAACAAAAGTTCTAACTTTTAATTCGAGATATTTAATAAAAAATATAATGAAGCCTTTAAGACCATAATATAATAAAACTACCTACACTTGTTTTAAATGCAATAAAAACGAATTAGTCTCATATTCATTATATGATAGTACATAATTTAAAATCAGATCTATAACATGTCATGAAACAGCATGATTGTACGATTATTCTATTTTGTAGCATTTTTTTTTGAACTACATAGGTAAGTCTGATGAGAAATAAGCGTCAGTGCGATACAATTTAAAAGTTCCATCGATAAAACACAAACATTTCTGGATGCGGAAAACGGAGGACGGAGTGTTGTGCCGCTTGGGAGAGGCCTATGTTCAGCAGTGGACTGCTATAGGCTGAGTTTGTTGAATCGTTTTAACGAGTGCACCAACTTAGGCAGGAAACAAAAGGGTCGAAAACGTTATAACTTGCGTGTAGAGAAAAAATAAGCGATTAATTTGTCAAGAACAGCTAATGAGACACAATTGATTTTCTATTGTTTTACACCGAATCGGTGTCGCGCTTTATTGATGGTAGTTTGATTAGATTCATCCGAAGACACATCAATGGAACGTTTAAGTTGTGTCGTAGGTACTGTGTTGTATTTAATGTATGCAAATAAAATGAATCCATGTCAGTCTTACTTTATAAAAATCGAAATGCAGCATGTAACTCGATAGTTTATGAGTATTTCCTCTTATTTTAAGCATAACAATGTCATTAAGAATTAGAAATAGTTATGAAAAAATAATGATTAAATGATAGATTCAAATGCAAACAATAAAACTAAAGTATAAATTCATAATATTCCTAAATTGAGATAATACAACCTTTTCGAAATTCACTAGTTTTTTTTTTAAGTTTCTCGAAACATTACATTGAGCAGTAGAGTATCACTTTTTATACAGATGCCATTCGTAGACATAGCCAAGATTATAAGGGGCTTAAACCAAGCTTGTCCTTAGATAAAGTATTTTTTTTTCATTATAAAAAGAAAGCAACTTATGAGTATCCTAGCAAGAATGATTTCATTTCCTCCCTGCCTGCTGCAGTTTCGTACGCAGTACGAGATTTTAAAATGCTTTAAAACAGCCTTCTAACAATTAAAAATACTTAATACGAGTTCTATTTTAATAAGGCCGTAAGCACCTGGAAAATAGGGTATACATTGCTTTCCACTTAACCTGCTTCAGATAAAATTCGCTTCTACAACGTTACAAGGTTATGATGGCGCCGCGTGGCCAAAATCAGAACTAGGGTAACTGCTATAGTAACTGGCCACTCATAACAAGAGGTAGAAACAAGGTAATGTGAACTAAAACGAAAATACAATAGATACAGGAATATTTTTGTTGTGAGCTTGTGGCTAAATAATAACAGCCGCACGAGTCAATCGATCAGGTTAACCTTTTAACCGCCACACAAGTATAGATGACAGAGTAAAATGTGCCCAGCACGGTCACGACATCAACACGAGGTTTTAAGGAATAATTCGTAGCTTCGCCAAAGACACGTCTTTGCTTCTTTGACGTGGCTGTCAATAGGTTAAGTTACGCTTGCCACGGTTGGTTCGTAGATGGGTGACCATCTTTACATACCAAGACCCCTCCGCGGCTCAGAAAGCACGTTGAGCCGTCGGCTGTCATTCGTGGATCTTTGACAGTCGTTACGGGTCGTCAGAAGCCCGAAAGTCTGACAAGCAGTCGTACCAAGGGGAATCGTATTACCCAGTAACTGGGTTGTGGAGGTCAGATAGGCAGTCGCTCCATGTAAATTACTGGTATTAAACTGCATCCGGTTAGACTGGGACCGGGGACTGGCTGGGGGAAAAGGCTAGGCAGATGATGACAGGAATATTTTTGTCCTTTTCATTCATGAGCTTGCTTGCATTACCTTGTTCCTACCTCTTTTGTTATGAGTGGCCAGTTACTATAACAGTTACCCTATCAATACTATTTCTGCGAATAGTTCACAAATTAAGGCGAAAGCGTCAGGGTATTTCACGAAATTTAAATTTCCTTATGTCTTTTGAAATTTGGTGGTCAGTATCAGATTGTATGTTAATCTTACTATGATTCGAAGTCATATCAAATATTTATTTATAGAATTATAATCATAAAAATCATCAATACAACTCTATAAGTTCATATTACCAGATATACTCTATTGCATTGGCAGTGTGGTGCCGGCCGTAAAAAATAGCACCGTCCCATTTCTTCCCGTGCGTGTCGTAAAAGGCGACTAAGGGACTTCCTAGAGAATGGGCAGCAGCGTTCTCTATGCATTTTAACACCATACTGCGATTGCCAACCCGCCTGCTAGGCGTGGCGATTATGGCAACCCCCCCCCCCCCCCATTGGGGGGGCCTATGTCCAACAGTGGACGTCTTTCGGCTGGAATGATGACTCTATTGCATGACTGTTTAATGAAATCATTTGGACATTTGAGGCCAATTCTAACTTAAGTTGTTGTATTGCAAGTTCTAATGAATATAATTCTGTAAAGCCATATTTGTTTCGGTCGCGAATCATATCTTAATCACCATACAACCTGACACTGACCTGGAAATCACAAAAAAAACGTAAGAAAATTTGAATTTCGCGCGTCTCCCTCAATATTTACCAACAACGCCCCCCTGTCAACGTTATTCAGGCGCCATAATATCTTTGTTTATTTCTACTAATTAAAAGTCACACGTTAGTCTTCAATTGTTGAGGTAGAAGTCCTCATGATGTGTCCTCGTTTAAAAGATCCGCATGGTGTTGGCACAGCCATGGTTCATGCGGTACTGGACGTACATCATGCCGGAGTTGTGCCAGTAGTAGAGCGCGCCCAATACCAGCACGTGCCACCACTGGTGGGAATGGCCAATGTAGTCCACCTTGCCGGGAAACCAGCGTTCTGGTACCTGGAATGTAATGGAAACTTGTGAGAAAACTTGCTGCGCCCCACGGTTTCACCCGCAAGAGTCTCGATCCCGTTGGAATATCGCGATAAAAAGTGTCCTATGTCCTAATCCAAGTCATGGTCTGCCTAAGTACCAAATTTCATCCAAATCCATTCAGCCGTTTTAACGTGAAAGCGTGACAAAAAACAAACAAACTCACTTTCGCAATTATAACTTGTTTTCACTTATGTTCATTATCTTTAACTAGATTTTGTCGGCGGCTTCGCCTGCGTGCATGTCGGAAATATCCCACGGGAACGTACTACCGGGATTAAAAGTACCCTATGTGTTAATCCAGGTAAACAACGTATTAATTCCGTTGTTTCATATAACTCTATTGATTTTCGCGGCGCACGCCATTAAAGCTCCCTGTCGGCATGATTTTTTCCGACATCTTCAACAATCATCGTCATATTTCAGCCAATTTACACAAAACCTTAATGAATTATTCACCTAAACCTTCCTCATGAATCACCGTTCCGAATCCGTTCATTGGTGAAAACCGTATGAAATCCGGTTCGGTTGTTTTTGAGGTGGGGAACTTTGTTTTATAATATTTAGTGACATTTGAACGACCGAAACATCGAATAACGTGTGACGAAGTAATAACCTACTACTCGTGCGCGATAAGTTGGGACCTGCTAGGAATGCGACTCCCCCGCCCGCTTCCCCTGCACTTCCCCGATGGCGCCCGTATTGTACCGTTCGCATCACTATTTTTTACTAGGGTTTTTAGTCTCGTACTGGCCTACGTCACGTCAGTGATTGTAGTGAGACTGAGGACGAAGAACAACCTCTAGAAGGCATAAATCCACTAAGTAGTGACGAAGATGAGATAATGTAAATAATAGATAAAATAAATGTATAAACTTAAACATTGTATTTTTATTCATTACAAAACCATAGTCAACACTTTCGGTGATACATAATTAAATACCTAGTGTCCTATTTTATTCAAATAGTGTAAAAAAGATTAGATAAAAAGCAGCGTCCTCCCTGAGTAACATAATAAATTAGATTAAAAAAACGAAAGACGAAGCCGCGGGCGGCTGCTTGTTATGTACGCTTTTTTGCGGGCTGTACAAACACGCCAATATGACGTCACCGCGATCAGGTCCCAACTTATCGCGCACGGGTAGTACATTCTAGTAAATAAAGAGTTCAACCATTAATGCATTCAAGTCAGAGCTTCAAATACTAATAATGACTAGCCTTTGCCCGCGACTTCGTCTGGGTGTATTTTGTACTTCGTCATATTTTATACATCGTGGGGAAACCGTTCACATTTATAATATTAGTATAAGTAGCTCCTGCACGCGGCTTCACCCGCGTGGCTTTTCCAAAATAAAAGTAGCCTAAATTACCTCTTATTACATCAGCTATCTGTCAATGAAAGTCTCGTCAAAATAGGTTCAGCCGTTTCGGATATTAGCCGGAAAAAATAGATAGATAGACAACATTTTTTTTTTTTGTTTTATGTAACTTAGATACTTTCATATGCATTTAGTAGAAAGCTATTATTTTGACATTACAAACACATTTAAATTTTATTTATTTTTATAGATTATAATGGATGAAAGGAACTCATCGCAATATCGCTTTTGTAAAAATAATAATACTAGCCTAAACTTCTTCTACCGGAGATACAGCAAAAACACTTTTGTGGTAAATTTATTTACCTAATCCATGTTTTAGAAATAGTCGAAATGTATACCAATAAAGTACATAACATCACGCCTCTGTCCCCGAAGGGTTGAGCAGAGGTGTACCTACTTGTAGTACACCCACATTTCGCCAGTTATGTTTTAAATCCCTTGTAATAGGGGGCGAGCCTATTGCCATCAACCGGGCACAAATCCTGACCCCGGGCTGCTGCTACTGAGAAATTTGAGATTAAAAACCCAATAACACTTTGCCCGACCGTGGAATCGAACCCAGGACCTCATACTCAGCAGTAGCGCTTGCAGCCACTAGACCAACGACGCAGTCTACCAATAAAGTACTTTCCGGCAAAAAGTGATTTATCGAATATTTTGCGACGTGCAAAACGGTAAGGGGTCAAGGAAATAATAGCAATACATCAACACCTACATATAATTGTAACAAAGACAAATTTCCATGAATAGAAATGATATTTTTGTCCTACAATGACAAATACACTAATATCGACTTAGAATCAATTAACGAGTATTAAAATTAGCATATAACCCCAGTTTTATTGTTAGCTCTGATTTTAGCATACAATTACTACCGTATTGACCTTTTAGCATTCGTGTACACAATATTGTCTGTGTCGTGCTCGACTATTAAATAGGAAGCATTCTTTCTTTGAGCGTGCGGTGATAAAGGTGACTGCTAAGTCTCCTGCAGACTGGGGCGATATCGCAGGCGCGACAGGCAGAAATATGCATGTCGCGCCCGCGATATCGCCCCAGTCTACACGAGCCTTTAAGGTGGATCCGCAGGTTGTATTTTGATCAAAATATGATTCGCGACCATAACAAATATGTATTTACAGAATTATAATCGTTGATCATTAACACATCTCTCTAAATTAGATTTGGTCCTTAGGAACTTTTCCATAAGAGATTTGTTCTTAAGGAACAAATCTAAGCAAGAGGGATGTAACGATGAAATGATGATGTCACTAATCATATCTTGATAAAGATACAACCTGGCACTGATCTGCAAATTGCAAAAAAAAACTTAAGACAATTTGAATTTCTCGAGCTGCCAGTGCGGATCCTCCTTAAGTGCTTTTGGGATTAAAAAACTGGGGTCACCAATATGGCATCCTTCCAAATTTTCCCTTTTACCCCAACATCCACTGTTAGTATATTAACTGGTGAGAAACCTCAGCTAAGTTTGTAAAAAATGGCGCACGGGTCGATCGAAGGTTAAGCTACGCTTGTCGCGGGTGATCCGTTGATGGGCGACCATCTTTACATACGTGCCTCGGAAAGCACGTTAAGCCGTTGGTCCCGGCTGTCATTTGTGGATCTTTGACAGTCGTTACGGGACATCAGAAGGCCGATAGTCTGACAATCAGTCTTACCAAGGGGTATTGTAATACCCAGTACCTGGTTTGTGGAGGTCAGATAGGCAGTCGCTCCATGTAAAATACTGGTATTCAGCTGCATCCGGTAAGACTGGAAGCTGACCCCAACATATGTAGTTGGGAAAAGGCTAGGCAGATTGATAGATTGATTGGTTTAGATCCCTACAGTCTGTCTCTCTCTGTTCCCATTTTGTCGAACCTCTCATGAACGAAGCCAAGTCGCCACGACAGCTTTTTCTGGCCCTAACCATAATTAAAATGATGAAAGCCGTACGTACCTTGAAGGCGTATATCACAAAGGCAGTCCCACTGATGACGTACATCCCTATGACTCTAGGAAAGAACATCTGAAACAACACAAATACAGTTATTTATTACACAAAGGAATGAGTTCCTAATGAAGGGATCGATAAATGTGCTATTTCTTAGCTGCGCATTTTAAAATGGCGAGCATTAGCTCAAGTATAATTGTTCTGGTATCTAACTTATCAATATCTATCTCATAATATTACAACACTATAATATCTGAAAGAATTGTAACGATCACAAAATGAATTTAGTCATTAATTCATTATTATAAAACGGCACCTTTCATCGAGCAAAAGGTTGTCGATGATTATCTTCGACGGTCGACCACGCGAATGTCACGAACAAAAGAACTCAATAAGGGCTTCTGCAGACTAGGGCGATACGCGACCGCGACAGGCATATTGCTGCCTGTCGCGCCCGCGATATCGCCCGAGTCTGCAGAAGGGTTCTTACCATCACTTATGATTATGGCAGACACAGATTTTTTTATTATTGGGGGTATTTATTTCGTCAGGCGTTCCTTTGTCTGGACTCCCATCCCCTTGCATACCTAGGCTGATGTAGGTAATAGGTACATGTTTGCTGCGAAATAAAGTTGACGTAAGATTTTCATTGACCGCCCTTGAAGTGATATTTTGCCGGGCCTTCCCCCATTTGAGCTCACTTAATTAATGGACCCCACCTAGGTACCGAAGCTCTAGCGCCAGTATTGACGCAAACTGTGTGAACGACGACCAAACTCTTCTTCTTTTCGTGTCGACGGTACTTTAATTGAATATTATTATATTGTTTAAGTCCAGTAGGTGGACACGTTGATTGCGGCATCAGTGGTATTCTTTAGGTCATCCAATGTGCAAGTGTATGGGCACTTAGAACACTCCAGCAAGCTGGCTACCCGTAAAATATGTATATTTGAGCCCAAGGCCCGGCAACGTCGACCTTATTTTTTAACTAAACAATTTGTATCTACTGACCTGTACCATGGGGTTATCGAACCCTCCCATCGTGTATGTCCAGTGCAGCGTGGGCAGCACTCCATAAGCTGCCCAACCGATGAACACGCACATCTTCACCGGGTACGGCACTCCCAGCCGCGGGATCTGCAGCGCCATGGCTACCACGAAGATAACTGTTACTGATGTCATGTAGAAGGATTTTAGCTCCTGGAATTTAAGAGGTTAGATGTATTAGGAAAGAATCTATACTTATATTATAAGTTCTGCGATATTATAAATGCGAAAGTAACTCTGTCTGTCTGTTACCTTTCACGCCTTAACGTGTGAACGGATTACGATGTAATTTGGCACATGGATAGATCATGACATGGTTTACGACGGTACGTAGGATACTTTTTATCCCAGTAGTACGTTCCCTTGTAATAATTTCCGACCTCCATGCGGGCGAATTGGGGGAGCCCCGAGGCCCTATGTCCAGCTGTGGACGTCGGGGGAGGCCCGAAGCCTATGTCCAGCAGTTGCGCGGATGCGGGCCAAGCCGCGATAATTTTCTTAAATTAATTTTATTCCTGCTATCTTTTGGGACCCACTGATAAATACATCACACAATTATAATAATGAGAAATAAGGCATATTATTTAATATAAAGAAAAGAAAAGCAAGACAGAAAAGAAAGAAAAAACATTGACCCAGACTAATTGTGTCCAACACAGGGCGACTTTCATGATGACGAGTGGAAATGCAGGGATCTCATAGCCTAGATACCTATTAGGTACCTATTAAGGCGCTGACAAGACCTAATTGACCAAAATAGGCTTCTCTTAAGTAAAAAAATTGCCAAATCTGTATAGCTTGTAGCGGAAAAAATATATGTTAATTTTGAATATATTTCCCAGAACTTGGTTGTTACCAAAATACGTTTTGAAAAAAAATCTCGATATAAACTAACGTTAAACTAACCTCTTACCTTGAATTCTAATCCATAATATCTGTATTAGATATCAATATACGTTACGTATTTAATTAATAACAAGAACGTCTTATTTCAGTGAAGATTGTTTTTTTTTATTTTCGATTACTCAACTCAATTTTGAGTAAATAGATAATTGCTTCATATTTTGCAATAAATTACAAGCGTTGTGTCGTCGCGCTTCTCTTTCTTTTCTATGCAATCTTACAGTGACCGCGGTTTAGGTGTTGTCAGCGTCTTATAATGTTATTGAAATGTTAATATCCAATTATGTCTAATGTTCATGTCCATCCAGTGCCTATAGTAATCACAATGCGTATGCATTAGATACATACATATGTCAAGATGCACAAATGTAAAAAAAAACACATTGAATATCTAAAAAAACACATTTGAATATAACAACTGTTTATTGTAAATTACTCAGCTTGAAGGAATAAAGGCTCCCGCAGACAAGCGAGACAGCGCGGCGACGACGCGACTTTAAAGTCGAATTATTAGTTCACTGGAGCAATCTGACATGTGCTAGCTGTCACTTTGTGTAATAAAATGGTCAAATTCATTGTATTCTAGACTTTTATACTTATTATTATAAACCATATATAAATCGATTAAACTAAACAATCAAAAAATAAAAATGACCATTTTATTACACAAAGTGACAGCTAGCACATGTCAGATTGCTCCAGTGAATTAATAATTCGACTTTAGTAGAACAATTTCCATAAAGTTTTCATAGAAATTGTTCTACTAGAGTGGCGTCGCGCCTGTCTGCGGGAGCCTTAATAAGGAAGTCTACAAATAGAACATCCACCTTCAAACATTCAGGGTAATTAACCTGAGTTAGTCAATACCTATTTGTAAGCTGGGTTTGGGTGATGTGCCGATGATGCACTTGAATTCAAGGTCAATCCAAATTCTATAAAAACATAAGGGTTATGTTTGCAAGTCCGTGGCAGTCGGGTAAGACGAAATCAAAAGAGTTCAGACAACACAACTTTGTGCTTTCCTTGAATGACATACAAGCATGCATCGTTAAAAACAAAAAGGCACTATTTTCGAGTTTTTTTTTCTTATTTTTTGTAAGCTAAATTCGAAAATAAACCATGACAGTTTCCTAGTACTGGAAAATCCTTTGCCAGGAACTACATTCCAAATTGGAAATACTTAACTCAAGGCGATAGAAAGCGCGCTATCACAACAGTTATGTGAAAATAAAAAAAAACCGGCCAAGTGCGTGTCGGACCACGCACAATGAAGTGTTCAGTACTGTCTTGACCTTGATATATAATCTAATAAACTAACTTAATATATTTTATAATTGAATGTGCCTAATTAATATTCTATTAAATTTTATTATGATTGCGATGTGTATGACTAATGACATTGATGTAATTTCATGCATGTACTAGAAATATTTGCACGACTGATAAGTCGAATATAGTGAGACTAAAATTATTTTACCATGTTATTATGTAAGTAAGTACCTATATTCTGGCAAATAAATAAATTTCATTTCATTTCATTTCAGTAGTTGGGAATAAATTTATCCCAAAAACAAACTTAATATTGTAGTTGAACAACATGTTCTCTCATACATCGATATACGTCACGGTCAATTCTCTAACTGCAAATGTAAAAGGGATACCTCCCTTGCACGTAATGTAATAACGTAAAATAGGTATTATAGACAGACGGTATTATAGATAGACGAGACAAAAAAATATCATCCCCTCTTTACGTACAAGGAAGATACACCAAAAAATTTTTTTTCGAGATTATTTTAGCACTTCGTCGGCGTGATTAATATGTATGTATACCTATGCCAAATTACAGCTTTCTAGTACTAAGCGTCTCTGAGCTACAGCGGGGACAGACAGACAGACGGACGGACATGGCAAAACTATAAAAGGGTTCCTTGTTTACTATGGAACCCTAAAAACCGGCCAAGTGCGTGTCGGACGTACGCACAATGAAAGGTTCCGTAGTTTGGATGAATTTATCCCAAAAACAAACTTAACATTGCAGTGGAAAAACATGTTCTCTCATGCTTTCCAACTGCAAATGTAAGTTTTTACGCACAATATTGGGAATTTACCATGTTATTTTTACCCAACTACGGCAAAGCCAAGGAGGGTTATGATTTTAACAGGCTAAGTATGTATACATGTTCATGTATTCCCTTCGAAATCCTAAACTCCTTGTCGTATTTTTACAAACGAGGTGTCGTTGGAAGCGTCTAGTTGTTCCGCGGATGGCGGCGGATGAAAAGTCATCATCATCATCATTCTCCTGCCCTTATCACAACATGTCACTTTCTTCCATATTTCTCTATTAGTTGTCATCTCGGTAGTCACTCCCTTTCTAGCCATATCATCTTTCCCACAGTCCATCCATCGTTTCTTTGGTCTTCCCCTACTCTTATAGCCATCGACATTCATACTCAAGACTTTCCTCACGACATTTTCCCTCATTCCTCCGCATCACATGCCCATACCATGCCAACCGATATATTATGTTTTCAACACACTATCTACCTAGGATATATCCTGAAGAATATCATATATTTTTCTGATTTTGTTTACTGCAGTGGATCATATAGTTTTAGCCGTTATAAAACTTGCGTTTAGCTCCTCTAGGCCGCTTAAGGCACAACTTTTCAGTCACCGGTGCCACTTTCAGACTGTTACCGAAAAATATATATTTAAGGTTAATAGGGTTGGTAAGCGCCAATTTATTAACGACTTCTGCAAGTTCTACAAAGGAAACTTAACGGTCACAACTACACAAAACAAGTAAGACATACCGAAACACGTCACACCGCTAATCCAATATTCTGAACACACATATCCGACGTGTGTGGTCCGTTCAATTACCCCAACTAACGTAATTAAAAAACAATTACACTTACATAAACATTAAATAACAATTTCAATTCGAGTACACCCACTCGGATGGTATGAGAAGGTCATTGGCGCTTTGTTTTGCAACACAACTTAAAAAAGGGGGACCATATGTGCATGCTTATAAGTCTCATTGAGTCGCATAGTGTGTACCGAGCCTACTGCCCGAGCTCTAGTCTAAATATTTACGAAACAAAGAAATTAATTATGTGCACATTTTGACAGTTTTATTCATAAATCATTTTGATCACGTATCAACTAGAATTTACGTTGTCACTGCGACTGACGCAGTGACAACGAAAGACCACGTGGGTGTTTAGATAATTAGTCAATACTACTAAAAGTTGTGAGGACCATAAGCTATTACAAGTGTAAATGATTGTAAATTGAAAGATAGGTAGGTTGGTTAGGTACAGACTGTTTGTCAAAGCAAGTTTGATCACAAGAGACAGGAAGAGATACACTTTCTAGAGTAAAAGATGTGCTAATGCTGACGTATGAAACACTGTTATTGCTTCCACATTTTACAATTTACATACGTAAATGGTTATTACATACATTCGAACTGACTCAAGACAAAATGCTTTTCTTTAAAGTTGTTTTAAACTAGAAAAGCAACAATGCACACGTGAGCTACCATTTTCTATAATCACTTCTTACAGACTACAAGTCTAAAGTGCTATTTAAGAAATCATAATGCAACAGCAATTACACAAGCAATTATATTATCTAGTAGGTACGCTAGGGAGAGTACTGTAGCGTGATACTTACATCTACACCTTTTTTAGAGTTCCGTACCTCAAAAGGAAAAGCTAAATCCTTATAGGATCACTCGTGTGTCTGTCTGCCTGTTCGTCTGTGAGAGCCGGCCCACTCCCACTCACAGAGAGGAGGGCTATGTGAGTGTCCTATTTTTTTAAATATTTTTTAAATGGCGTCTCGTAGTTGAACTTGAGACGTCGTGACTACTTAACCGGACTATCCTGTGGCCAAAGCCTCCAGCCAGGGGCGAATTTCTTATATTACTAAGCGACTGCACGCTAAGGGCACCCCCTGTGGGATACTAAGCTCGGCTTAGGGCGTTGCTGGGAGGAGGACAGCAAGATGGGATAGGCTGGATCAGTACTGGATAATTATTATTATCACGGGAATTTAAAGCTACGGGCTCAGCGACGGCGCGGGCTGGCACTTCGTCGAGCAAGGGTCGGGGGGGCCGGTTACGTCGGGGTCTTCGCAAGGGACCTCGGCGGCGAGGTCGGAATGTCGGTTTGTGTTTGGGCACTGTACTCGTGGCCCTACTGCTTTTCAGGAGGAGGGAAATGGGGTCATCGGGGTCGGTGAGAACATGCCATGGACGGCGAACTGAGCTAATAATCTGGCGGCCTCCACAACCCGAGGGTTGCGATGAATGACGGCTGAGTCAAAGAAACGCTTGGTAATGCGTTTTATATACTGCTGGATGGTGGGGATTTAGAGGTCGAAATGGAGGATCTCGTTACGAACGAACCAGGGGATCCCGTTGCCTTACGGAGGAAACGGTTTTGAAGGCACTGCATCCTATGGATGTGGTGGGGCTTAGCGTGTGCGAAAACTGTACAGCCATATGTCATGATGGGGCGAATGGAGACTGTGTAAATACGCAATTTGCACTTAAGGGACAATTTGCTGCGTGCATTTAGAACGGAATGGAGTCTACCGAGAGCGAAAGCAGCACGCGAACGCGCCTTCTTTATGTGCTCTGAGAAGGAAAGGTGCTGGACGAGAGTCACGCCTAGGTTTTGTCGCAGTTTTGAGAAAAGAACCACCAGACTCTTGTCAGGATTGACTTCGATTCTCCACTTTCTAAACCATGCGCCGAGTTTATCGACTTCGACTTTTGGAGAGTGCGAGATATCTGGTTTTGCTTTAAGCCGGTGTAGTAAATGGCTGTGTCATCTGCGAACAGAGCCAACTGCGCCTTTTTACTTTTTGGGATATCGCTAGTGAAGAGTGAAAATGAGAGGGGCTAACACGGAGTCCTGTGGGACGCCTGCGCGGATAGGATGGGGGGAGGATAGCGCTCCTTCGATGCGATAGCGTAAGGTGCGGTTCGACAAAAATTCTCGTAAGATGCGACACGATCGGGCACACCGAGTTTGTAGAGCTTATATATAAGCCGTTGTGCCAGGCCTTGTCGAACGCTTTCGCTATGTCGAAGAACACAGCACCAATCGTAAAACTACGTTGGAAGCTTATGTGTTGAATTTATTGAAGATTAAAGTTATTGAAGTTTTTGTGTTCTAGTTGCGGTGGACCTGTTGGACGCAAGAATGTTGGGTTCTAAAACTAAACAGCTGGTCTCGGATGAGGCCCTTTGTCTCGGCATAATCTCTGAGGCACTTATAAATAAGCATCTCATAGACTTTGCCGAGAACATTGAACAGACTGATGGGGCGATAGCTCGTGGGCTCCGTTTTCGGCTTACCGGGCTGGGGTATGCCGATGACGGTGGCCTTTTTCCACTCTTGTAGAAAGATTTTATTGCTCAGGACACCATTAAAGATGGTGGCCATGAGCATAATCAGGTGAGCGGGGAACAGTTGCTTTACGGGGTTTTAGACTCTTAATGATATCGTGCACTTCATCTGAAGTGACGGGATGCAGAGGATAATCAGGGTCTTCAATGGGCGGGGGGGAGGCTCTACGTTCGACTTCCGCGTCGACCCGGGCCAGGTGAGCTTGGTCTACTGGTTGAGAGCTGGGTGGGCATTGAGACTCAAGACTATCGACTAGGCATTCCGCCTTGTCGACGTCATCGAAAGCGATGGTCTTATCGGGGCGCACCAGGGGGCATGGAGACAACTTCTTGCGATTTGAGTTTCCTCTGAAGTTCCCAGAAGGCTAGGTGAGTGGGCTCTAACTCGCTCAGCGCCTTGTCCCAGCCGGCATTACGCAGCTCCGATAGGCGTGTCGTTAAAGATCGCTGTAAATAGCGCATATGGGCTCTGTTCGCGTGGCAGGGAAAATTACTGTATGCACGGACAGCCGCGTTCTTCTCATTCAATAGTTCAGGCACATCGTCCGAAAGCTTCCAGCGATGGTCGTCCATCGCAAGAACCTCCCTTGAACCATCGTTCAGGACTGATTCTGCGTGTTCCGTGAGTGAGTCGATACAGACTTAACATTGTAGTTGAAAAGCATGTTCTCCCATACAATCCAACTGCAAATGTAAGTTTGTACGCGCAATATTGAGAGATTTACCAAGTTATTTTAACACCATAGATTTCTTATAGGTTTTCCTGTAATCTATAAGTAAAGAACTAATTTCTGTTTTTTTTTTATTTTAGGGTCAGCAGTTTTGGAGATTATTGGAGATGGGATGGTTAATTTTCATCTATTTCCTTAAATAACGTTAAAACAATTTACTTTATTTTTTTTAATTGAGAACCTTACAACAAGCCCTTTCATTTGATATGTAACACGTCACAGTCCGCAAAACTTTTTTTTTAATTTTCCAAATTACCCCCAAAGTGACAGTAATATTAAAAATTAATTTATTTACGATACACGTCCGTGTTTGGGTCACAGAAATTCATATGATTGTGTACCAAATTTCAACTTAATCGGTCCAACAGATTCGGAGTAAATCGCCTGTGACAGACGGACAGACAGACAAACACGAGTGATCCTATAAGGGTTTCGTCTTTCCTCTAAAACTACTGAAAGGATTTTTAAACAGTTTTCACCAATGGACGGAGTGATTCATGACTCATGAGGAAGGTTTATGTGTATAATTCATTAAAGTTTTGTGTAAATTTGCTGAAATATGACGATTATTGTTGACGATGTCGGAAAAAATTATGCCGAGCGACTGAGAACTTTACTGCAGGCTTAGCATGACACTCTCTATTTCTTCGAAGAATAGACACGGCTCTTTCTATACAAAGTGACATTTCGTTTCTCCTTTTCTGACATCCCACCGTAGAAATTCTTTTACATAAAAAAGGACCTAGACAAAGATCGTTAAAAACGAAAGACAAAATGACAGATTGTAGAAGGATTTCCACAGTGAGATGTCAAAAATGGAGAAACGAAATGTCACTTTGTACAGAAAGAGCCGTGTCTATTATTCGAAGAAATAGAAATCGTCATGCTAAGCCTGCTGGTGTGGATGACCCACAGTAACCATTTCTATCTTTCAGAATTTGATACAAATTTCATTGTTATTTCCGAAGCTATTTTAACCGGTATTATATTAATCCTTCCAATTAAATATGTAATTTAAATTGAGCATTTAATTAAGATTAAAATGCTTGGGCATCATATCATTTAAATAAAAAATGCTTTTAAAGACATCACAGATTCAAAATTACAAGTAAAAAAATAATTATTGGTTAACACGGCGCACAGTGGAACGAATGTATGGGAGCGGTTGGACGTAGACATGTCCGAAAAAAAAGAGTAAAATTATGCCAAACTAATGATGCCATCTTATTCGATTACTTAATGCCTTCATAACTTGTGGTGATGAATTTCTTCATAACTCCCATATTTCGGGAGTAATTTGAGAAAATGTGAAATTTTACTATGAAAATGAGTGTATCGAGCTCTCTCCCTCCTGATTCCGGGCTTGTTTCAAGTAGCGGTCTCTAATATCATAATGCTAATACTAAGAGCTATATTTAATACTAAGACACATAGTGCGCCAAATGTGCACTTTCTGGGATAAAGAGTGATGTTTATTTTATAACACAATTTTTTTATTTTTTGTTTATTTTGTTGATTAAAACCGTTTTTCTAAAGGTTTACCTTATTACAATAACATTTCTGAGCAGCCAATTAGAGAAGATATAAGCTAATTAGGATATATAATTAGGGACTTAAGGTTTACATATAAAACTGATGCACTAATGATTACTGATAAGAACATTGCTATTATTTAATTACTAAATGGCTCTTAATACACTAATTTAGCATGCATCATTTACTAATTATCACAATAACTAATTACCTTGCAATATTTAACAAAGGATACCTGGGATACCTGGATTTTATATAAATAGGTCACTATTAGTAACTTTAAAATCAGTGTTGATTTACACCTCGTTGTATCCAAGCTAATCTCGCAATGTATTTTCCAAATTTTAATACAAATCTTGATATTCACGTTGCTTTATGCGCACGCGCACATAAAGATTTACGCGACTTTAACTATTTGTTCAGTGTTTTAAAAGATAACAGTTGTGTTCAGTTATGTGAAAGTGCTGAAACAAGTTTAAAAGACTGGTGTCGTCGATTTTGCTACCGCATTTATGCAAAATGGACACAGTCTGGAAGAAGCACAGATAAGTTTCGGAAGAAACATGAGATTTGGCTACAGGCTGCAATTCAATGGCCGGAATTACAGAATGAAAAATATGGAACCTTCTACAGAAAATATAAGTGACGTCATCGAGCCCATAATTTCTCCTGCTAAATCTGATGCTTCAACTTGTACACATCCTAGTCCTCGTAAATCTTTTGAGGACCTTAGTAACCGGCAAAAAAGAAGACGCACTGAAGATAGTCTTTCATGCAGCAGTAGCAGCGCTGAAATTATGTTTTCGGCCGAAAGGGCGCTTCAAAAGGCAGGACAAAGCGATACAGCTTATGTTATGAAATACTTGACGGAGAATCCAGAAGAGGCCTCAAAAATCAAAGCCTTCATTGAAGGTAAATCAATTCAGGTACGGGAAATATCCCCTTTGAAGGCATTGGCTCTTTATGTATCGATGAACTTATCGAAATGGCGCTATAACACTCTTCGGGATTTCAACACTCAAGAAGGAGCTCTTCAATACCCGAGTTACTACATGTTGGTTAAAGAAAAAATTAAGTGCTATCCGGCCAAAGAAGATCTCACAGTTACAGAGAGCTCTGCAAAAATCAAATTACAAGCCTTGATGGATTTAACCTCAAGAAGACTTATTAGGTCGTTAGAAACCCCTGTTGATCCCAATCAACAGCTCGTATTGACCAGCAAATGGGGTTTTGACGGATCATCTAGCCAAAGCATTTATCATCAAAGGACGAGTGAAGATGAGCAAATCGATCTTGCTAGTAATTTTATGATTAGTCTTGTACCACTGCGGCTCGTCTCAAAAGGTGTAACAATTTGGGAAAACGAGCGACCATCTTCCACTTCATTTTGCCGGCCAATATTGTTTAAGTTTATAAAGGAAACCAAAGAAAATGTGCAGAGAGAGATGGCTGAAATCGAAGCAGAGATTGAAGCCTTAACTCCATCCACCATCACTGATGGAATTAGTGTCAAACACCAACTGCTGTTGACAATGATTGATGGTAAAATTCATTCCATTATATCCAAAACAGCAGCTTCAGTGTGTGACATATGCAAGGCTTGTCCTAAAGAAATGAATAATTTAGAGTTAATCAAAGATAAACACGCAAACGAGGACATGTATAAATATAGCTTCACGCCACCCTTCACGCTTGGATTCGCTCAATGGAATGCTTATTACACATTTCCTACAAATTAGACATAAAATCATGGCAAGTAAGGGGTGATATAGCAAAAAGGCAAGTTGATGACAGGAAGAAAAGAGTTCAAGAGGCTGTAAGAAGAGAAACGGGCTTACTTCTCGATGTTGTGAAACAAGGCAGTGGATCCACCAACAATGGCAACTCGGCAAGGAGATTTTTTGAAAACTACACTAAATCTGCTGAACTGACCGGAATAGATGCTATGCTTTTAAGAAAAATCTGTGTGATCTTGCAGTGTATTTCATCAGGAGAGAAGATCAACGTAACTAAATTCCGAGAGTTCTGCTTTGATACTGCTAAGCTTTACGTGGAGTTATACCCATGGTATTATATGCCTTCTTCACTTCATAAAATTTTAATGCATGGGCCAGACATAGTTCAGAACATGTCAATTGTGCCCATTGGTTTTCTATCCGAAGAGGCATCTGAGGCTAGAAATAAAGATTTTAGAAAATATAGAGTGGGGCATTCTCGAAAGCATAGCAGTATCTCATGCAATGAAGATATTATGCACAATCTTTTACTGTCTTCTGATCCACTTGTTACAAGTATCCGTCCAAAAGGAAATAAGTTTGTAAAAAAATCTTCTTTTAAGGAATTTTATGAGCTTACGGATTCTGAGAAAAGTGATATCGAATTTGTTAACATAAATGATTTAGCGGACATCGATTCTGAATTTGAATTAATTGATGATGATGATGATGACGAAGATAATTAAATGATGTTATTGTTTTAAAATGTGTAACTTAGTAAATTAGAGCTTACATCTTAATTATTTATTGTACTTTTAATGAAACTAGGTAATTTATTATCAACTTACTTAAAAGTCATACTCTCATCAGTTCTTGTGAATATTTTTGTTAATATATATTTCTGTATATATATAATATATTTATAGACCTCTTAATAAGTCTGTCTGCGGTTTAAAGTAAATACAAATGGGGAAAAAACGTTTTTTTTTTTTAATTTTCATTTCCTTTTATCCCAGAAAGTGCACATTTGGCGCACTATGTGTCTTAGTATTAAATATAGCTCTTAGTAATAGCATTACGATATTAGAGACCGCTACTTGAAACAAGCCCGGAATCAGGAGGGAGAGAGCTCGATACACTCATTTTCATAGTAAAATTTCACATTTTCTCAAATTACTCCCGAAATATGGGAGTTATGAAGAAATTCATCACCACAATTTATGAAGGCATTAAGTAATCGAATAAGATGGCATCATTAGTTTGGCATAATTTTACTCTTATTTTTCGGACATGTCTACGTCCAACCGCTCCCATACATTCGTTCCACTGTGCGGCGAGCGCAGCGCTCGGCTATGAGGTATGCGATCGCTTTCGTTTCCTTTTAGTCCCGGTAGTACGAACCACGTGGGATTTTGACATCCACGCAGGCCAAGCCGCGGGCTAGTTTTTTTTATAATTTTAAAATGATTCGTTTTAAAGCTATTTAAGAAAAGAGGTGAAAAATGACCATTCCCCTTATATCCGAATCTTCCGAGCCTAAAATTTAAAAAAAATACAGGAAATAGTTCTTTACCTACAGATGGAAAAGAAAACCTATAAGTATATGGTGTTAAAATAACATGACAAATCTCTCAATGTTGTGCGTACAAGCTTTCATTAGCAGTTGGAATGAATGGGAGAACATGTTACAATGTTAAGTTTGTTCTTGGGATAAAACATGATAGATAAAATATTCATTGTACGGAATCCTCACCACGCAGTTCAACTCGCACTTGTCCGGTTTTATTTTAAGTTGACGTTACATAACGATGTAGTCAATTAAAATTAACTGTATGACATACCAGTTAGAAGTGCCGACTTGCAAACAATAAAATTATCGACGTATCCCACATTGGGCACTCGCTTAAACGGCAGCTGAGGTATTCCACATACGGCACCTATCGATATTTTTCGCAGGTGCCATTAGTGGGATAATTTATTATTAAAAAAATATTCTTCAAATGGCACCTACGGATCAGTAGGTAGGTACTACTCGTAGTGTTGGGTCGTTTATTTTTTTAGGGCGTCAAAATTAAAAATTCGATTAAAATCAGTAGAGAGTTTAAGAACATGATAAAAATATAACTTCTTTATGTTTTTTATCATTTTAATATTACAATCTCAGTTTCTTTAATCACATGTGTTGCAAATTCAGCCTTGAGTTACAATATAATTTAGAAACAAGTACTTTTTATTTACGATTATTTCTCTTTTTATGGTTAGTGTGTGGTTTTGTGTTAAGATTTAATTGATCGTTTAAGCTTGACTTATAGTTTCTTAAACTCTCAGGTCAACTGTCACTAGAGGCTATGTCCTCAGGCAGGCTATAACAACGAATATGTTGCGAGCAAAAAAGGCTAAGTACAACAACTCAAATTGATTCTGAGAAAAAAATAGTAAAGCATCACTGCGAGACCAGTGCTTACATTTTTTCTGTCGAGTGATAAACCGGTAACACGAAATAACGCGTATGAATAATAAAATTGTGGCAAGACCATGCATATAATAGAAAAGCGTCATTGAAATCTACTAAATTCAAAATGCACTCAATCGCAAAATAAGGAGTGGAAAAAGTAGGTTGCTAACAAAATTATAGCAAATGAGATGTTGCCTTAGTGAAAGTAAACCAACTTTTGTACGCACAAGTTTTTGTGATATTTTTGTATGAACCGTTCAGCGCTATTGCTTTCTCTTTTACTGTAAGTCAAATTTAGGAACTGTACATCAAGTGTCATTGATTAACGTCTAGACATGTAGCTTGCAGGCTGCAGTCCAACGAAAGTTATAGAAAGCGAATGAGACTTCATGTCTTAAAATGCATTGTTCATAAATTGAATAAATTGACAAAGATAATCCGGAACCACGACTGGCGATTAGGAATTCTTACCGATTTTGTTTTGGTATTGAAATAAATCGGACTGTGAAGAATTTTGCACGGACGATAAGAAACTACCATATGTTATTGTTTCTTTGGAAATGCAACATTACGTGGAATTTATACTAAAGGATGTTGATTATTTACAGCCGCATAAAATTAACTACACGTTTGATGGCATATGCGAGTATGAGGTTACATTATGTTTCATGTCAAATGCTTTAAAACAGTTTATATACACCCATGGTATAAATACTCTAATGGAAGTTTCTGAAACAGTGAGCTTATTGCCAAAATTAAAACAACCAGTGTCATAGTAACCATAATATCATCCAAAGAAGTGTTATAATAATTGTACTTAATTTTCATGCAACTCCTTTTCAAAAAAGAACATTGTCATGCACGCGCATTTCTCT
This sequence comes from Atethmia centrago, assembly GCA_905333075.3. Classification (NCBI taxonomy): domain Eukaryota; kingdom Metazoa; phylum Arthropoda; class Insecta; order Lepidoptera; family Noctuidae; genus Atethmia; species Atethmia centrago. The sequence continues at coordinate 10,030,968 of HG995377.1, forward strand.
ACCAAAGCGCCGAAATTAAAAAAAAAACTTATAGATTATTCGAATTCACGTCGTATCCCGCCAATTTTGTTCGACATTAGTAGGTATTGCAAAAAATATTACTTTGATGTTTACAAAAATGAGTGATACAAGCTTTGATAACACACCACCAGATATAGAAATATATAATGCAGCAAAGGAACTAGCCAACTATTACCAGAAAAGTCGAGAAAACAATATGAAAAGGCGTACCAAGATTTCATGAATTGGAAAATATCAAAGAGTAGTACATCATTTTCTGAAGATGTGCTATTAGTATATTTTCAAGAATTATCAGAATAATTTAAATCTGCATCCCTATGGACCATACAAATATAAAAAAATCAGGAAAAGTGGCAAGGGGGCGTCTCTGCATCCGTGCGACATGATCAAAGTGCTCATGCCATAGGCCAATGGTCACCTCCGCGCACTAGTCCGCTTTCGACCGTGATCGTGACAACGTAGAAGCATGCCGTGTTGTTCAGTGATTTCTTGTAAAAGCCGAAGCCAAAACAAAAACTTTGTAAATCATTATTTTACTATATTTGTCTTCAAAATCATGAAAAACAACAAATCGTAAAATATTTCTTGCTTTTACTACTTTATTTTTGTTTTCAAATATCACAGCGACTGTACTAAGTTTTCAGTAAATACATTGCTTCTTAACCGCTACCTTAAGTTCGTGGCTTGCTAATAGGACAAGCAATTTAAATCTGGGCACAGTAAATACACCAACAATAATTATAGACCGGTATCCGTGTTGCCGGTGTTCAGCAGACAGCAAGGTGTTGGAAAAAGTAATGCTCAAGCAAATGCTTAGTCATTTTAACACCAACCAAATCTTACACGATCAACAATTTGGTTTCACCAAAGGACGTTGTACGACTGACGCCGGTGTCACCTTATTAAAACACATATTTACAGCGTGGGTGGAGGCCCAAGATGCCATAGGAATCTTCCGTGGCCTCTCCAAGGCATTTGACTGCGTAAATCACGAAACCTTGCTCTTGAAACTTGAACATTACGGACTAGGTAAACTTGCGCTCAGTTTAGTTAAATCTAATTTAAATGACATACAACAGCTAATTCAAATAAATGGTGTCAATTCACTGGGTTTTAAAGTAAAAATCGGTGTTCCAGAAGGCTCGATATTGGGTCCTTTCCTCTTTTTAGTATATATATTAATATATACTGTAGGTACGGTTGTTTTTTTAATAAATGGGGTAGATCATTAGATCTACCCCATTTATTAAAAAAACAACCACAAATTGTGTCATTTGCTGCCGACACTTCCTTAATCTTTAAGATAAATAGTGCATCAAATCTAGACGACGTAAATAACCCCCTACTGCTGTTCCAAAATTGGTTCACTGCTAATAATTTAGTATTAAATGGGAAAAAAACGAAATACATAAGATTTGCTTTACCGAATGTGACATATTATTGAATAGGGAGAAACTTGAATTCGTCGATAAAACTGTTTTCCTGGGGAACGGGCAATGGGGTCCTCATTTAACATCTCTTGCAGGACGGCTAAGTTCAGCAGCATATGCTGTGAGAAAAAGCCGTCAATATAGATAGCGCGAGGCTAGTCTATTTCGGTTTATCTCATAGTAATCATGTCTTACGGTATTTTACTATGGGGACAGGCTGCAGATGTCTATTTTTATTCTGCAGAAAAAAGCCATCAGAGCAATATATGGCCTCCGCAGGCGCGATTCTCTAAGGGAACTGTTTAAACATATTAACATAATGTCGGTACATTGTCAATATATCTATGAAAACATCATGTACGTAAGGAAAAATCTAAGTCTTTTCAGTAAACGAGTGAGGTGAAAGACACAATTATAGGACTAGAAATAGGGACCAATTAGTTCAACCAGGTTTCAGACTGGCTAAAGTAGAATCATCCTTCATGGGGTACTGTTTAAAATGTTACAATAAATAAAATACCTCCCCACAATTAAATGAAACTAAATTAAAATCTTGTACGTAATATTAAACGCACACTATGCAGCCAAGCATATTATAAGTTGGGGGATTACATCGCTGATAAAAATGCTTGGCTCAACGCTGGTCCTGCTCCACAAGGGCGCATAAACTAATTGATTAGCATTCGAAAATATTTGGTGAAGCTGCTGAAGATTATAAAAACTATATTTGCATTGTATAAATTATTTATCTTAGTATTGTATAATTGCATGGCACATGTGTGAGCACTTCGTACCTACTATAAAGCTACCATTTACTGGGTACATCTTTAATTGACTTGAATGTGCCCTGGCGGCTGAGAGTATGTCATGCTTACTCAAATGTCTCGCTGGTGGTGGCGTGTGTGTTGGATCATTAAGCTTCCTTCAAAATAGTTGCGCTGATCCATGCATCATGTTCGTGAACGGGCGCCGTCAGTAGGGACTGCTCATTTCTTAGCTGCCACGGCTTATTTTAATTTTTCATTTATTTTTAACTTTATTTTTACTTTTATTACGGATACTTTTAACGTGCACGTCTTTCTACATTGTTCTCACATGTATAATTTCAACATGAATGATGTAACCAAAATTTTTGTAACAATATTTTAATTTAACTCTGACACTGTCCGTGGAGTCGCTTGCCCATTCTTCTCCAAAGGACCTTACTACGCTTTGGAATGGGCAACTAGCTTTATCTTTCTGACTGATCGACCCCTTGACGAGTTTTTGAGTTTTAATGTTAAAATCACTAAACGATACTTTATTTATGCGGATGCATCGGGTGTCTTGCGACGAGTTAATGATATGCTTGTGCCTAACGGAGGCTATCGACAACAATGTCGATTGCCTAATGAATATATTGCTATTATTCTTCAATATGTCAACCGTTTTAACCCGATTGGAAGACCCATGTGAAATAATGTTTTTTACTCATTTTGGTTTGCTCATATTGTATTTTTTTTTATTTACTTAATAAAATTTAGTTTTATCCACATTATTGTTTATTTATATTATATTAGTATCTATATATCGTTTATTATTTATTTATTTTCAGAACCTCACAAAAATTTTAATACGCTAGTGATTGACTAAATCGAACTTTTCGATTTAGTCAATCACTAGCGTATATGTAATATATGTAAATGGCTGTTGCACAGCACAACGATAGCGACCGATGTTTTCGTGTGAGTAATTTGTATGCTGCATGGTAAATGCACGCTGTGTTTGATGGAATAGGGTTTATAATTGACTGTGTAGTACGTTCTGATTTATGAATTGCGAGTGTGTGCGCGACCACGTAACTATTGCTTTTACTGAACTGCATGTGTAGTTGTGGCGAGTTGTAGGGACAAACTGGAGACACCGGGTTCCGATACATTTTCATCTACCACGCATATCTCTTTCTTTATTATATCTATGCTACGGAACAGAAAAAACAGTGGAAGTGCAAAGTAGGCGTGGCACGCGTGCCACAAATAAGCGCTGTTGCGCTTACTTGATCCCAGTCGTGTTCTAACATCGCGTCGAGTCGCTAGTCTCACGATAAATTTATTTTTCCGTAGCTATGCCGTATTGTTCCATTTTGGAGTGCAAAAATGATAGTAGGAGAAAAATCTTAAAAATGGAGGTGTTTCGTACCATCTGTAGGTACGATTTTATTTGTTTTCTAATAAAATCTAAGTTAATTTTAATTCACTAATAATTTAATAGAACGTCTAGTTAAAATCAACCTTATGTTCATTAAAATAAAGTTTATCTTGGTTTGAATGTATTCACTATTTCGTTCTCGAAAGTTCTTCACTACTCAATTAGTGATGTAGTCTGGTCGAATGTTGATTTTATCGATTGATATCGATAAAAGAAAATAAGTAATTTAATATTTATTATAAACATTACAATATAAGGTCGAATAACATGTAATTGGATTTATGCAACGGGCAGTTTATTGGATGCCATCCAAATTAAACACTATATGCTCAAATAAAGTATATAGATACACGAAACCTGCAGCGCTTCCATCTATGAAAATCATTGAGTTTTTTAATGAAGTAAGTTACCATATTTTATTTTTATCACTTAAAAATAATGATTGAAAATACTTAATACGATACTATACTAATCAACGCACCTACATGCTGTATACTATATATTACTATATACTCTGACGTTAGGTCACAGCCAAAAAAGAAGACTCGAGTCGTGGACACTCACAAAGTTGAACAAAATTTTATAAAGAAAGGCGATGACGTGATTCCTGTGGAATTTCATTCCGCAGACAGTTCAGTTCAGTTCGAATTAAAAAGTAAAAATAACGTGTTTTTTATTTTAACCCAAGTATCAGTAAAACACATTAATATATAAAGCAAGTAATTTATATTAGTACTTAAATATTTTATTTTTGAATAATACGTACTACGTTTTTTGTCCTACAGTTTTATTGAACTCCCAACGAGTCTTATTTTTTTCGAATTAAACAAGAAATCGATATCGATAAAGTAATTCAAAATTCAATATGTTCTGCACTGGTCGAATAGCAGTAGATAACGACCCATGACGCGAATGTCAACCTTATGTCTAACACGTTAAAGTTTATAATTGCGACCACTCAGAAAACCGCCATCTATAGTCGGGTAGCGGAATTTACTCGGCAATCGAATCTAGTTTGACTATAGATTACAAAACGTTGTAAAGACTTTTTGCACTAAAGCAAAATAAATCCTATTTGTAGAGATTGAAGGTTTATTCCCTGCAGGCTTAGCACGAGCACTGTTTTGTCTACGGAAGAATAGACAAAAATGACGTTCCGTGTAGAAAGTACGACGGCAGCAAAATCGAAAGAGTCAATTGCACTTTTTACGAAATTCACTCTTTTACATAATTCGACTCAGAATTCTAAGTTTTGTCATACGATTTTTTTTTCTGTTTGATTCTCAATTTTTACTGATATTAAGTCACGTATATAAAGACAACTACATTTTTTTTCTGAACGTGTCGAACACCGTATTTTGGAACAAAACATTATAATAGTAATATTGGCCTTCACCATTTCTTTGGTAATGCCCTATTAACAAAATGATGTAAAATAGGAGAAGATAGCTTTGGTCTTCTATTAATTACTATAGTTTTGCGTTCAAAACGCTCTCCTGTGAAATCATGATTTTGTAGATAACCATATATACCTTGTGGCCGTTGACTAGAAAAGTGCAAATTGTCTTTACTACCTTAGACAACTGTCAGTTGTCAGTGTGATTTTGACAGTTGGGTATAGAAACTTCCTTCTGAAATAGTCTACATAAAAAAGGACCTAGACAAGCATCGTTAGAAACGAAAGACAAAGTGACAGATTGCAGAAGGATTTCTACAGTGCGATGTCAAAAATGGAGAATCGAAATGTCACTTTGTATAGAAAGAGCAGTGTCTATTCTTCGAAGAAATAGAGAGTGTCATGCTAAGCCTGCAGATGAAGGAAGGATCTGTGACTTATGCTAGTTTTGACTAAAATTAAAACGACAAATCAAACGAATTGTTTATTTGTAGTGCATTGTATGATTATCAGTTTATTTGTGTGAGTTTGGCGACAACGGTTCCTATAGTGAGTTTGTTGCATTGCACTTCCACTGTTTTTTCTGTTCCGTGATCTATGCTATGGACCTTCTATGCAATGATTACTAACCAAATATAATAAAAGCTGTCTAGCAATGCATGCGCGTACTTATAATAAAATATCAAACAATCTCAAACTATTAAATGTAAGATTATTTAAAAACAAATTATACAAATGGCTAAATGAATGTAGCTTTTATAGTTTGAAAGAATTTATGGATAACAAATATTGACACTATATTCTAACATTAATGTACTTAATTATAATTACCCTCCAACATTACATTTTTGCATGCTATGTTTTACCTTAGCTAAATATGTTACCTATGCTTAACACCATTGTATACAGGGGCGTGCCGTTCATATAGGCAATTAAGCCTAGCCTACCCTACCAGCAACGCCAAATGCATTTATTTTAACTATGTAATACAATAATACAAAATATTAAAAAAAAGTTAAACTCTTGTTAAAACTCTTATAGCAACTTGTCGCAGACGCCACGTGACGTAACTCGCAGTTCGACGGAGCGTGGTACGGTTGGTATGCGCGATTTATTAGGCAAGCACTCGGCTAGCCTATATACCGTTGATAAATTTACGCACACTCGTGTATATTTTCGTGTGTATGAACGGCACACAATAGTGACATGGTTTAAATTAGGGGCGTAACTCCTGCGGCAGGAGCTCGCCACCCATTGGCTGTGTAAAGTCAAGATTTAATGAATGAAAAGTATTGAAGACCAGGGTTCCCAATTTCTGGACAATTCCCCGAATTGCGGGAAGTTTCCTTCATGACTACTAGAGACAATTAAAAAAACAGGGTGGTATTGTCGAATTTATACCATCCAAAAAATTATAAATTGTAAGGAATAGCAAAAGCCCTATAAAAATAATTAATAACTTCATATTTTTTTATTATATTCCTCATATTTGGTAAATTTTGCTTTGATTTTTGAGGAGTTAGGAAAATAAGTTTTGGCAACCCTGGACTGTATTATCCGGCAAAATTTGGTAGTCCCTTTTGTGGAAGAACACGAACAGTGTTTGTTTCATGTGACAGTGACACGCAATTTATAAAGTTATAAGTAATTCGTTTTGATTCGTAAAGTAGTGTAAATATTATTTGTTGTTTTCCTAAGAATGGTGTTCTATTGTGAAGTTTGCGCCGATAATGTGTGTTTGTTAGAAGTTAAAACCAGTAAGTTTTCGCAATTGTCGTTTAATGATAAGATTCAAGTTGTGTCTAAAGGTAGATAGATGTGTGCCCGAATTACGAGAATTAATCCAAAAATATGATAATTCATGACTTCGGATATCTTGCAAGTGACGTGTTCTGTAATTACACCCACCCACTTGGTTATGATATTTGAGGTGGCCGAATCTTTCTTCTGTTTGCATTTTCAGAAAATCGTGTTTTGAACCTTGAATAATAATGTGGTGAGTTCTTGTATTTAACTTTTATTTTTACAGGATTATTTTCAATGTTTTTTTTTTTCAAATATTATAAATCAATAGTGACTACTTTGAGGGTCATCACATGTAGAGCGGCGCTGATCACAGCGCCAGCGCCGATCAAACTAATTCACGCAACATCAGTTGCGTGAATTAGTTTGTTTTTTTTTGTGTCAGTATGCGTGGCTTACCCTCTGTGGAGAACCACTGCACGCCACTGATTGTATACCATGTTTTACGCAAATAAATTATGTTATTATTATCTATTCAATGCTCAAAAGTACGCTGAGTATTAATCACAACGTGGATATCTCAAAATATTCTAAATTAATTGACCTGTTAAAACGTCAAACAGAAGGCTATACAGGGAAGAAATCTCTTTTAATAGAGGATTCATATTGTGTGTGGATAAAGTCTTGTATGCAACTGTACATAATTAGGTTTATACAACGGTTGCATAAATAACCATTACATTATGAAACAATGTTTTAAAGCTATCCGTTAAGCTTCAGCATAAACATCGCCTGTTACCTCGTTGTATGAGCTAACAGCTTCGGTGACGTCGTCAACCTTGAAAACAGCTTAAACAGCGATCATCAATCCAATTGTCAACACGTTTAAAACGGGATTACTTAACCTTTGCGAATATTTCTTTATTCCAGCATTCATATTCAATGATTAAATCATAGATTTCTCAGTTACGATCACTTCCTTCCACAAGTTTTTCAATAGTATCGCACGCGAACACGCAAGCGAAATCATAATAAACAACAATGGTTTCAACGTGGCGCCACGTTGAAAAAACAGCTTACAATATGACATTAAGGTCTTGTTTCACAATGTCCGTATAACCACTAACCTACCAACCTGGTAAAGAAAAAATGGAGCAGAATTTGAAGAACTGCAGAACTGTCATAAAAACCATTCCATTCCTGCTGTTATCTGGTCGTCTCCGCTCTGCTCCGCTCGTCTCCGGTTCAGTAAAAACGCATCCTAATGATCCGACAGGTGAAAAGGAGGTAGTTTAACAGGTTATTTAAGTGGTAAAAACTTACAGAATGACACCAAAACGCGTAATATACACCGGAAGTGTAGATGGCCAGCAAGGAGAGCGCAATCCCGAAGAGATCGTACATGAGGAACGTGTTGTAGTCGTGCTCGGAGCGGCAAGAGAACGTGTGGTATAGGGCTGATAATAACATACACACCTGGAAACAAAGACAAAAATTTTATAAAAATATATAAATAGGTAAAATTATACATCCATAAAAAAATGGCCACAGTTTATTACAACTTTTGCTATAAACTTTATCAGTAATGCTAGGCGATTTGTTAACACATGTTTAAACAAATTCGCCTAGTTGTTGTGTTACATTTCATGTTGTATTGCATAAATTAGGACGACTTATTAGAGTTACATTTAATGTTACGTTTCACCAATCTGTATAAGAGATTTCGGTATATGAGATCAATTTGTTATATTTTGACTCTGCTTGGACCTGCACACAGTTTGAATCACAATCCGAGAGTTTTGGAGCATATTGCTAATCCTTTGCTTGAAAAATTCGTCTGCTCAAGAACGTTATTAACGCAATGAACGTTACGTTGGGTGAACTGTCAAAATGAAACCGATTACGATCAACTGTCATATTATGTGTGTAACGCAATTGCAAAAAAAAAACAACATTCGTGATGTTCTAAAAACTAGTTTAAGAAATCATTCAACATAGCAGCATCGTTCCAACTCACTTAAATAATAAGGCAGTATGTAGTGACGTTGAAAGGTTGTCGGTACCATCTGTTGTTATAATAATTATGAATACTTAGAAAGAAAATCGATAGACAACTGGCTTCTCTCAATGTCATTAAATTTGCACTATCTTGTACACACGGCTACATATGACAATATTATTTTTTCCATTATAAGTTGACCTCTCATTGTACGGAAATCCTATAACAATGCGAGATCAGCTTATACTGGAAATGTATAGCTTGATATGTAGCCGTGTGTACCTATATGAAAATCAATGGTCTTGACATATTGCGCTGTAAACCTTCGGTACGGCTTGGAAAATTTCAGCATTAATATTACTTTATGTGACGTATTGAAATTGTATTTCATTTTAACTTATACACAAGGTTGAGTTGAAATAAACGTTTCCGGAAAAATATTGTTGTAGGCATTACTTTGTGCCCAAAATAAACGGAAATGACCATAAATAGCAAACCAGTTTTTTTGCTTTAAAAACTATCACACCAAGTGTGTCTTCGTCGCCCCACTACAAACATCTTGGGGCTATTTACAGCCTTCGCTTCGTCACAAGTTACAACACCGAGACAAAAAAAAACCAACCATAGACAGTACCTACAGTAGGTTCATATCGCTACATTCGCTACAAAAAACATCAACACTTGGACACATTGACACATGAATGAAAAGTAAAAGTCTTGTGGCCAGCATTTTTTAAATGAAATGGTTTATTCTGTAAATATGATATCGAAATCACTTTTACACGTCTTATAAAAATAGATAGATGCAGTCGACATTTCCTATCTGTTTACCTCTTAGAAAAAATGGCGAAACAATCCCAGGAGTCAGTCTCTTTTAAAGATTACTGTCTGAAATGGTCTTTTGAGGAAAGAATCACACAGATTTTAGTGGACCTGTCCGGACAGTGCAAGCTGTCAGTAATCATGCAGCTCAACTCAGGGGGCCTACTCCCTAAGCACTAAAGTTAAAGTAAGTTTCAGCCGAAATTACGGGCGTTTTCTACTCCGTATCACCTACGGACGGATCAACTGTTTTGACGGATCAATTACTTTCGGACAGGCCAGTATCTTTGTTGCCGGACCTAGAGAGTAGTTCCCCAGAACCTCGAACGAACAATACCAAAGAAAGGACATTTAGGTAGGCCACATAAAGTACTCAAACACCAGACAATAATCAAAAATAACTGAGAAAGAAAAAGAAAATATCCACATAGTCCTCACATTCACAATAATAATTAAAGTAATAGACAAACTAATGGTAGTGGTGGTGGTGGTAAGTGGTGGTGGTGATGTAGTAGTAGTACAAAGTAATGTCAATGTGTATATAACACTGGTATATTATGAATTTATGATGATTTTGCATAATATGTAATTAAAATGTCAAGTTTTACGATTTTGTCACAAGGCTTAGCAGTTGTTATTTAAGGCGCTGAGAAGACCCAATTGACCAAAATAGGCTTATCTTAAGAAAAAAAAATTGCCAAATCTGTATCGTTTGTGATAGCGGAAAAAAATATATGTTAATTTTGAACATATTTCCCAGAACTTGGTTGTTACCAAAACACGTTTTGAAAAAAAATCTCGATACAAACTAACGTTAAACTATTATTTTGCAATAAATTGCAACCGTTTTGTCATCACGCTTCTCTTTCTTGTCTATGCAATCTGACAGTGACCGCGGTTTAGGTGTTGTCAGCGTCTTAACGACCAGCGTTTGTTTGATGTATGCTCGTTTTTACTTTCAACTCAATTGTCGATTGCCATTTGTATCCATCCCTGCTTTCTTCAACAAGAATTTCTTTGTCACATACTTGTCAATCACATGCTATAAAACTTTAAATGTGGTGGCATAAATAACGCATAGTGAAAGATGGTTCGTCGTTCTGTCTGTGGCACAAGTAACCTGTTTCTATGATCGACCTACTACAACCTGCGTGTGAGTCGTGAACTTCTGCTTTCATATACCAATGTAAAATGCTTAAGAGTACATAGTACCTCAGACTCGCTCGCAATCTATTGCTCGCGGTCACGCGAGCAGTAGTGTGCGGCAGGAAGAAGGCTCCAAGGCGCCGATAGTTTAGGTAATTTCTTTTTACGGTGAAAATAATGGTAAATATATAAAATATAGTAGGTATCTGCTTTATATTTAGTTCAGTTATAATTAAATGTTTCGTGATCTAATTTGAAGTTTTTTTTAATAGTAGAGGTTTATTGTTTGGTTTGGACGTAATTTTGTATTTTTTGTCTGTCGAGAAAATTTTATGGAATCGTGTTTTCGTAAAACATAGTACTTAATATGAATCCTCAACTTTACTATATATTTATTTCAAAATGAATGCTGCAGTATTTTCTATATAACGGAGGATCATGCTGAGCAATATGGCGTATTGTAAGTAAGACTCTTAAAAAGATATCTGAAATTACTTATCTGTACATAATATAAATTAAAAGCTTTTCATGTCTGTCTGTGTGACGGCGTTGTTCTTCTAAACTACGAAACAGAGTGTGATGCGGTTTTACCATCATTTATAATTTTAGAGAATTTATTCCGAATGGTTTATACAAGGTGCTTTTTTTTAATATCCCATAACTCTATCTAGGGTATGAACGAGACCATGTAAAAGGATCAACTGGCATATGAATAATTTTTCATTTATAATTTCTTTTTGTTTTCATTTTTCATACAAAATAATTCGACAAAGTCACTATTATTAATAATAATATAAATAATAATAAATAATATTAATAAATAAATTGATTTTATTTTATTTATTTTTTTTATTAATGTAAAACGAGTGTTTTACATTAATAAAATTAATAAATACGTGATTCGTGAAATATGACAACGTCGCAATTTCTTAGCTTTAAATATGAATGATTGCTTTGAATGAAAATTAATTGCTCGTATTTATCAATGAAACTTACATACCGACACACATCGCGAGTCTAGAGTTAGTATTATGATATCTTCGAAACTATGCATTTTTGGACCACATATTGTAGGACTTTTGTATTATTTTTAATTATAGAATATAACCCCAGAGTTATGGGACATAAAAAAAAACAAGTTGTATATATAATACATTATATTAAACTAGCATATAATAACGGATTATAAAGGATATTTTGTGAAGACATGAAAACCATACGAAGCGGGGGCGGGTCGCTTATTTATTAAAACCAGTCAAGTGCCTCTGTGCGTCAGCGAGTTCCGTAGTTGGGATGAATTTATCCCAAGAACAAACTTAACATTGTAGTTGAAAACATGTTCTCTATATATCGATACACGTTTTTGACCTTGTCGATTCTCCAACTGCAAATGTAATTTGTAAGTTGTTCAACTATTACTCGTTAACTTGTAAAGTATACTTAGCTGTGATAGGTTTCTTTATAATTTCGTTATATATACTACTGCCGTATTTCTTTTTTCACATTGCCAAAAACAACCATTTAGCTGACACTTGAGTCTAACAAAAATTTGTACTTTAAAGCTTAATATTACGCAAACGGATTCCTGAATCAAAAAATGGTTTTCACAAACCACAATGTTTTTGAACGGCCTATCCAATGATACCCCACACAATGAGATAGACGAGAAAAGAAATACCATCCTCACTTTACGTGCAAGGGAGGTAGGTACCGTACAAAAAATGTCGGCGTGATTAATATGTATACCCATGCCAAATTACAGCTTTCTAGTACTAACCCCATATTACAGAATCTCACTCAAAACTCGAGCATTAGGTACCTACTTGAAACTCGTTTACAGCCATGTGATTGGTTGAAAGTAGTTTTAAAAGCCGCGGACAGACAGACAGACGGCTATGGCGAAGCAATAATTCCTTGTCGACTACAGAACCCCAAAAAGTTGTAACAAATTACGTCATTACGTTTTAGTAATATGTTGATTTACGAACATTTCGTATTAATTGGATTCTAACCTGCGTGCATATAATTAACTTTGATAGTGTGAATAATTGAATCAAGAGGAGTTAGATTCGCACTATGAACATACTGACATAGCATACCTATCGACTTATCTCGGCATGTAATGTTGACAGTGAAAGCATTTCATAAGTAGTCAGATTACTGACAATCTCCCGCATGTATCAGCACTAACGCAGTTGGAAAGTTATTTGCAATGTTAAATTAATTTTATACAATATTTTATGTCAAGGCAAGTTCTTTGCACACAAATAAGTACGAAAGACGAATATTAATTTAGTTTTTGTTAGACTTTTGTTTTTATTTTATATTATGTATGCTAACCCGATTGTTAAATATTTTATTTCTACGGTAATTAGGTCACTCAGTACCTACATATATAATTCCACCGAATGCATCAAGTCGTCACAATGAATTCAAATTGTAATGCAATTAATCAACTACCGTAGGTCACCTTGTATATAGGTTTCAATAAATACGATGTTTATCAATATAAACAAAAGCATTTTTTTTTGCAACAGTATACAGCCAGCACTGAGTCATTAACGCACTTTTTTATAATTTCTTACTTTCACTAACGGGAGAAAAGCGGGTCGAACATCTGAGCCGCAAACTTTCAAGACACCGACCAATGGTGTAGAGCTCATTTCGTAATAGCCACGTCACGACAGACATGGAAATATTGTATTACGCCGCTCTCCATGTCCATTTGTAAGTGCTAAAATCATACTAAACTGGTGGAGGGGGCAACAAACCTTGTGTTGATAATGTAAAAATGATTTTTGCTCTTTGAGTGACGCACGAACTCAAGAACGATATTTGCATATCTCAATGTAGCTTACAATAAGAAACAAAATCAAAAACTCTCTTGAGTAGTAGTTAAATAACCATTAAACATAATGAAAATAAATACAGGATGTGTAAAAGTAAAGCTACTTGAAGATCCATCAATCTAGGATATAACAATCATTAGATAACATTTATTGGACTTGTTCTGGCAGTAACAGCAGCACATTATGATCTCGATAAAGAAGCCAATTAACTTCATTAATCTAAAGGTGGCGTACACACTGCTAGAATTTGTTAGAGAATCTAACGAGTCACATTCGAAAGCGAGCATTTGTGTTTGTAGTACCAAATTCCATTCAGAGCCAATCATTCGAGTGGTTCGCAAGGGCGCCACTCTTGCGAACCACTCGAGTAATTGGCTCGAAATGGAAGTGTCCTTCCTCACAAAAAACTTATGCTGGCAGGTGAGCCTTGTTATGCTTAGTTCAATGTACTCAGTGCACATAGTCCTAGCCGAATGCATATTATGAGCAAACGTTCGCGTTGTGAGGCACCTTTAACCGAGTGACGTAACACGTAATTAGTGAACTATACTTACCAGAAAGCACGAGAACAATAACCCAGCGACGATCTTGTCTGTGACTGTAGCGTGAATGTTTATGAGGACCAGGTCGTTGATCGTCAGGAACAATAGCAAGAAGAAGCCGAATATGTGCGTCCATATGTTCATGGTCTCATTCGTCCACCAGAATATGCTAAAACAAAATTAAAATTCGGTCATATTTGGAACGAGGAAACCTCAAAACGTAGTAGAATTTGCATTGCGTAATAGCACTTTTTTGTTAGTTAAGAGGTCCAACATTTAATATGTGTGTGAATAAATAATGTTTATCGAGTTTAAGTCAATATGCTTTTGTCTTCCTACATAGAATGTACGTTATCGTTCTGTTTAGAAATTAATCAAGATTCGAAGACAGACCGGCCGGGGTCGCGGGAAGGTACAAAAGGGTAACCGAAGCCCCTGGCAACACAGGCAACAGAAGGAATACGAGTGGGTTTTATTCAGTAAGAGTCTGACATACCCTCCCGTTCCGCCCAGAGCGGGAGAAGTTATTTGATGATTTCAAACCGAAAAAAAAAAGACCGGCCGAAACCAATAACCTATTTTCAGTAAAAGACAGATTGCTATTGATGACAGTATATATTTCTCTGCCTTGAATGGCGTCTCTCAATCATCGATAAAGGCTATCTATTTAATGAAAACAATAGATAGGGTTCTCTACTTGGCCCTCTCGTGCGTTACAACCAACATCACTTTAAAAAACAACGTGTATAATTAATTACAACCTTATAGCCATAATTATTATAAAACTTCTTAATTTTATCCATTCTAAATAAATGACTGGATTAAGTTATAATTTTTATTAAATTAAAACTCTGTAAGTACATGATACAAGATTTTACTGCATTTTGCTGAACAAATAGTTAAAGCTGGAGATCCGTAATGAAACGTAATTGACAGTTTGACATGAGACCCCACCTTGATAAGGTTACTTTTACATGAGAATATATTTCGGTAATTAAATTACTCACTGCTGTATTATTTAAATGTATAACAACTTAATGTGCTCATAATGGTCGATGCGGCATTTATTCATAGTTAAGTTCTCTGTGAAGTGATTGGAATCCTAAATCACTTTCCGCGGCGATAACTTTTATTACCATTTCAAAATCACTTACGGTTAACATACTTTCACTTGAATCGGACATGTTTTATAAGATTATTTATAAAAAATGCAATTTTTTTTCTAAGTAAACAATGTTTAGATAGATACGTTTATCCCTGCAATTTGGGGGATAGACCAATTATCTTTAGTAATTGTCCTGTCAAACAAATAGCTGTCAACACATTATCGGGACGCATACTTTGGCTTTTTGATCCAAATAGCTATCCGTAGTAAGCAAAAGACCCTCTCATCAATATCTCCGCTCCGGTAAGAATCCTTAATCTCTGATACATTATTGGACGTTGAAACCATAGATAGGATTTTCTATCTCCAGTATGCCCAAACTGGTATAGATCGGGGTCGGCCGTTAGTTGATCTGAAGCTCATCTTACGAGTTGAGTTAATTGTAAAGGTTCATAACATGCATTAAGATACCAAACGGTAACAACCACATTCGACCTTAAATGCAACCGGTTAGTGATGCATGTGCTTACTATACTAATCCAGTCAAAATAGACTAAATTATGATTCCAATTTGCATTAATTCCCAACAAGCCGGATTTTTGTGCAGGCCTTGGATGCGTCATTACAAATGACATGTCAAAAGTCCCCATCGATCCCGCTTGTGCGTTGTTTTTTATTCGAGGTCAAAGGTCACAAATTTTCGTTTTTTGCGTATATATCTGAAACAATGAGAGCTACCGAAAAATGGGTCAAACAAAGTTTGTAGATCGTAAAATAGTCTACAAAAAAGATCTCAACACTTTTTCTTGTACGGTGCACTGTTCTCGAATTATGGCTAACACAAACATAGAAAATACGAATATGCACTCTTACGTGGCCAGTATGCATCATCGGGTTAACCATTTGAACAAAAAATATTAGAACATAGTTTTATTTGCCCCATGCACACAAGTACGTGAAAAATATTTTGAGCCAATCCAGACTTTACTGCCACCTGCTCCAGAAAAATTACTCAATACAATTTTTTGTAATTGCAAAAAAGGCTGCACAAACAATTGCGGGTGCAGAAAAGTTGGATTGTATTGTTCATCGGTATGTACCAATTGTCCAGGCCAATCTTGCACCAACATTGAATCAAATGCAACAGATGAAGATTGTTTCGAAATTGATGAGGATATAAATGATATATCTCTCTTCTTGGAGCAGTCTACACAAATCGAGCAAGAAGAGGAAGAAGACAGTGAAGAGGAAGAAACGAGTGACTATGAAGAATTTGATGATGAATGATGATGTAATTTGCTTGCTGTTAAAATTTTCATTAAATTTAAATTTAAAAAAAAAAAATTCATCAATAAAATAGTGTCCTATTACATTCTCTCGATCAAAATATATTGTCGAGTATTCCTACTGGGGAAACCACTTTAAAAAAAAAAGCGCCGTGTACACTACCTCAGAGGTGGTGCGGAAATGTGTGCATATAGTCGAAAATAAGACTTTCCTGCGGTCTAAAGTCACGATATCTCGAAAGCGATGCTTTGTAGAAGAAAAAGTGTTGAGATCTTTTTTGTAGACAATTTTACGATCTACAAACTTTGTTTGAACCATTTTTCGGTAGCTCTCATTGTTTCAGAGATATACGCAAAAAACGCAAATTTGTGACCTTTGACCTCGAATAAAAAACAACGCACAAGCGGGATCGATGGGGACTTTTGACATGTCATTTTTAATGACGTATTCAAGGCCTGCACAAAAATCCAGCTTGTTGGGAATTAATGCAAACTGGAATGTCTATTTTGACTGGACTATACTGGTAACCGGCGACAAATTGTATCTGCAGAGTAGAGTTCCACTCTTTACGTAAGGGACATTCTCGTAAGAGATACACTCTGTATGTCAAGAACGTGAAATGGTGTAAGTACGTAAATTTTTTAAATCGTAAGGCGGAGTTCCGGTTGTAGTGGGCTGGTGGCGCAACTTTGAAGAGGCCGAGACTTGTACGGTAAGTAGGGAAATATTATAGGCAGAGCGGAGTTAAACGTTCATTTAATCGTCTTCATAGTACCGAGAGGATAGTCTACTTCATTCGTTTTGCATAGGTACCTATGTCATCATCATTAGCCTATAATGTTCCCACTGCTGGGACACAGGCCTCCTCTCTGTGAGAGGGAGTGGGCCGTGATCCACCACGCGGGCCCTGTGCGGGTTGGTAGATGTCACATGTCTTCGAATTTTTGGTTCTAGGACATGCCGATTTCCTCACGATGTTTTCCTTCACCGTTTTACCTACTCGTATATGTATGGAAAATTCAAACAGTTATGGCCGAAATCTTGATTCGGTACGTTTTGATTTTGTGTTGTAGATGGAGGCTGTTGTCAAGGATGTACAGTTAGGTAGATACTCAACCATATGAATTCATCACTGTTTATGCTAGAGAACTCCATATACATATGTAAGCTAGCATGTAGGTATGTACCTTCACCACTAGCTGCAGTCCTACAAATAGGAACAATAAAATTGCTGGCAACATTGTCTGCATTGCACTACAATAATGATATGAAACTTCATTATACAGTTACACTCTGATTTCCACGGGTAGGTACTTAGATACTATCAACATTTTACCCATGTAGGTACTGCAGTATATGTTTAGTTACAGTTTGCTAGTAACGTACTAAATAATGTTGTTTTATGTTGTTCCGACTTCCTTAGTTCCCAGATAATCACAAATTTTCCAAACTTTCTCTATTTTGTAATCACGGTAAGCAGCGTGATTACAAAATAGAGAAAGTTTGGAAAATTTGTGATTATCTGGGAACTAAGGAAGTCGGAACAACATAAAACAACATTATTTAGTACGTTACTAGCAAACTGTTAAGAATGGCTGAGGATAACTCTAAACAGGAAGATGGTGGAAAAGGAAAAGATGGATGGATGTGTCAAAGACGATTTATGGCTATGAAAGATGTGAACCCAGAGGTGACGGCAATATGGGAGAAAACGACGCACTGCGCCAACCATAAAGAATTTGGGAATCGGGATTAGTAGTGATATTGTCAAGGAGGAGGACGAACTAAAGCTGACTGAACACCGGTTCTTACTGAAAATGATATAAAGACAGAAAGAAAAATATTTTATTCGGGAAATACAACAATAAAAAAAAAACGGCCAAGTGCGTGTCGGACTACGCACAATGAAGGGTTCCGTAGTTGGGAAGTTGGGATGAATTTATCCCAAAAACAAACTTAACATTGTAGTTGAAAAACATGTTCTCCCATACATCGGTATACGTCACGGTCAATTCTCCAACCGCAAATTTTAGTTGGTCGACTATTACTCGTTAACTTGTAAAGCCCACTTAGCTGTGATAGTATTCCTTTTAATTTCATTATATGTACTACTGCCATGAATTTTTTCACATCTCCACAAACAACCATTTAGCTGGCTGGGGGGGGGGGGGACGACGACGACGACGACGACACTTGACTCTAACAAAAATTAGCACTTTCATGCTTAATATTACGGAAACAGGTCCTTGAATCGATAAGTGGTGTTCACAGACCCGCAATATTTTTGAACGGCCTATCCAACGATACCCCACACCGTGGGATAGACGAGAAAAAAATATCATCCCCACATTACTTGCAAAACAAGTACCCTAAAAAAAATGTTTTTAAAAGTTTATTTTAGCACTTTGTCGACGTGATTAATAATTGTATACCTATGCCAAATTACAGCTTTCTAGTACAAAGCGTCTCTGAGCTACAGCGGGGACAGACAGACAGACAGACGGACATGGCGAAACTATAAGGGTTCCTTGTTTACTACGGAACCCTAAAAACCGGCCAAGTGCGTGTCGGACCACGCACAATAAAGGGTTCCGTAGTTGGGAAGTTGGGATGAATTTATCGCAAATACTCGTTAACTTGTAAAGCCCACTTACACAGCATGAAAAAATAATATCATCCCCACATTACGTGCAAGGGAGGTACGCTAAAAATATTTTTTTTTAACATTTTATTTTAGCAATTTGTCCGCATGATTAATATGTATACCTATGCCAAATTACAGCTTTCTACTAATCAGTCTGGTACAGTCCCAACTAAACAATCTATTGAGCTCACACATCATTTGTATGCATGATAATTTAAAGGAGGTCTTTTAATCGTGCATTGAAATAAATAATACGGCAATTTACTCTAGAATAGCAATTATTGATTTGCCGGGATGTAAAGTGGACTTTATCTTTCCTGGCTTTTTTTTTTTTTTTGGGTGGGAAATCATCAAATAACTTCTCCCGCTCTGGGCGGAGCGGGAGGGTGTGTCAGACTCTTACTGACTAAAACCCACCCGTATTCCTTCCTGTTGCCTGTGTTGCGGGGGCCTCGGTGACCCATAAGTACCTTCCCGCGACCCCGGCAGGCATCGGCCCTAGTGGACCCCTACTTTGTGCTGACGACATCTCTTTGAGGCGCGCGTGGAATACGACGCGCCGTCGACCCGGGCCTGGTCCTTACCGGACGGTGAACTGTTTTATCAAAATGTACTGGGCTGGTCACATATCTGATGGATGTCAGAGTTTTAAAGAAGCAATGGACAAAAAAAGAACTGTGTATCCTAATTATAGCAAAAATGGTAACGCAGCTGGCCTAGGACAGACAGGGATAGCCACTTAACCTGTAGGTACTCCTTTTTAAAAGTTTGAGACCTAGAATTGCAGTAGAAAAGATCCAAGTGCAAAGAGAAAATGGAGGCTTTTGCCCTACAATGGGAGATAACAATGTTTAGAAGGTAAGCCTACGAAAGTACGCACAATGCGTGGAAGGCACGGCTCAACGGATCAGTAATGAGGTCTACGGCAGTTATGAAAAATATATCGCACTATTTCTTAACTAGCTAGCAGGTACAGAATTGGCTTTATGTGACGCAACAGTATATAACATGAAACTCTATATGAATCGTTTCAACTTTCGTTATGAGCTCTCAGCTAATGGTAATGACAAGGTAGGTGTATAAATAATACCTACATAACACGGAGAAAACAGTAATGACTGTGTATCATTATACCATCTCCATTTACAGACACACTGTATGTAGTTAGGAATGTAATGTGAACTACGTTTATGCGGCCCACAAAGGATGGGTCAAACATACAAAAACTCTGGACCTGCAGTCTCGCCATAGATAGCGATCGCTTTACGGCCGAATTCGGTCGCAAAGTCCTAATGGGCTCTCTGGACCAGGGGTTCCCAAAGTGGTCGATATCGACCTCTTGGGGTCGAAATCGGTTTCCCAGGGGTCAACATAAACGAAAACTGATTTTGGGGGTCAACGAGAACTAAAAATCGACCCCTATTAATTAAAACAAGTTCTTATTTGAAACTTTCAAGATAGGTACTGTATAAGTTGTGTTACGTGTCCCAACTTGTTACAAGAATGACTAATATTTTAGTCATTGTTGTACTTAAAAAAGAACTCAACAAATCGATAAGCGTACACAAATTCGTACAAGATGAAAAAAATTGGCTATGGGAGTTTGAGAGTTTGAGGAGTTCATTTTGGAAAAGGGGTCTCTTGCCCAAAATAGTTTGGGAATCCCTGCTCTAGACGGTCAAAATTGCTTGACAAGATTGTGTGATATTTTCGTGCTTGTTAAGCAATGTTGACTGTCTAGAATAGAATGGGGTCCCCCATTAGGAGCGACCGAATTTGGTCGTAAAGCGATCGTTATATATGTCGAGACTGCAGCCCCTGGTTAGATAAACCTCAAACTGATATTCTCGAAGGATTTTTCACAGAGTACGGACATTTAAGCCTACTTACGCTGCATTATCGCCTTATATCTGAGCTAAACTTAGATATAAGGCGATAATTCAGAGCTCAGACTAAAAAATCTCCTGCCGGCGTCGCAGGAAGGTACGAAAGGGCTACCGAGGCCCCTGGCAACACAGGCAACGGAAGGAACACGGGTGGGTTTTAGTCAGTAAGAGTCTGACACACCCTCCCGCTCCGCCCAGAGCGGGAGAAGTTATTTGATAATTTCCCATCCAAAAAAAAAGACTTAAAATCTGCTGCTCAGGTTAAGAGTAAAAGTTCACGATAGTAGATGGTCGCCGTCTACTGCTACGCAGGATGTGCAATTGTGCGCGGAGAGCTTCGCCACGTTAGCTGCGCGGTTCATTTGTTTACCAGACACGCATTCGTGTGGAGCGTGGTCGTGGGTCACAGTG
This sequence comes from Atethmia centrago, assembly GCA_905333075.3. NCBI lineage: Eukaryota > Metazoa > Arthropoda > Insecta > Lepidoptera > Noctuidae > Atethmia > Atethmia centrago. Next base: position 10,052,436 of record HG995377.1, read on the forward strand.
GACTACCCCGCCTACATTTTCACACAAAATGAAGCTAAGTAAGTAGCTACACGTGTGTTGTAGCTTAGCCGTGGACTGCTGTGGAACGACGCCTTTAAGCGCAAATGGGCTTTATGGTAATTGTAAATCGCGTTTGCTGGGGGGTAACCATCACCTCTTATAGCAGTATTATTATAATATTACTTCACAGTTGGAAAGTGATGGAGCTATACAGGACTTATAGCTCCATCACTTTCCCACTGTGAAGTAATATTATAATAATACTGCTATAAGAGGTGATGGTTACCCCCCTGCACTCACGTTTTCCATAGATTGGATTGCAAAAACACTAATAGGTACAGTAGTGGCGTTATAACTGCTAACCTTCGCAGGTACTGTCGCGATTACCCACCGAATGATGTCTACGTTATCTTAAATCTAGTTATTGGTGACGTATGACATGAACGTAAACAGTTGATCTAGTTAAATCTGTAATCTAGAAACATTCGGGTCAGGATTGAAAACCACAAACCAGGAATTAAATAATCTGGAGGAAGCCTATGTCATTGAGGGGCCCAATGATTATAAGGAACTAGGATTTTTGGACTGCTTTTCGAAGTTCTGACACCGGCTCAAAGCACAGCTCGATGAAGATTTCATCTGGCGTGCTTGGGAACGCAAAGAGCCGATCCTGAATTTCTGCAGCACATTTCAATACTGCGTGTTTTTCGTCTTTAGACTTTGATACTCACGCAATAATTATGCAAGCTGATAAGCTACCACAGCAGACGCACAATTTAAGCACGCTTGCTTTGTAGCAAGCGTGCTTTAACGCTTGTACATTAATGGTTAATTTTATTAATTATATCAACGTTTACTTAAAAGTTCTTTTGCAGTCAAAGCAGCGCAACACTTCGTGGCACTATGTGTGCGCTAATCCTTTTATTACCTTCAATGAAAATTCCAAGAACCAAAATATTATTTATAATGACAGCAGAGGTCAATAAAACCAGCACAATTCCAGTACATTATAATAGAGTATAATTCCAGTACATTAGGAGGCGGGACGGGTGAGGGAAAGGCAAATTTCGCGCCCTCTCCCCCCTAACCGCGGCAGGAGACGCCCTTGGCGTCGGGAATGCCGGGCGGATTTCCGGCCACCGTAGACGCGGGCTTGCGGACGGTGAGCAATGGGTAGCTCACCGTCCGATAAGGATCCGGGTCGACGGCGCGTTGTGTTCCACGCGCGCCTTAAAGAGGTGTCTTCAGCACAAGTGTAGGGGTACACTAGGGCCGATGCCTGCCGGGGTCGTGGGAAAGTCCGAAAGGGATACCGAGACCCCTGGCACAACAGGCAACGGAAGGCACACAGGTGGGTTTTAATTAGTAAGAGTCTGACACACCCTCCCGCTCCGGCCAGAGCGGGAGAAGTTATTTGATAATTTCCAGCCCATCAAAAAAAAAATTACATTATAACATCTTATTCTCTCAAATTATAATAAAATGATGTACCTACCTTCTAACAGTGAAATATCAACTCAGTTTCGTGGTAAACTAAGTTGATAATTCAATATAGTACATAAATAAAAATAAAGAGATATTTACCTTTCCCAACATAGTTTGGTGGGCAACAATTTTCTGTAGCCATCTCTAATAAACTGGTTATGTTTAATATATTCTGGCGCCTGTTCATATTTGAGGAGTTGCCGGTAGTTAATGTACTCCTCCTCTTCTTTGGTCAAGTTATTGTTGTCTTCCAATTTCTTCCCTCTTCGCAGCAGACCATTGCTTTGGCAGCAGCCCTCTGTTCTACATTCATCTTCTACCTGACACAAATTGAGATTTTTATTCCAAGCAAGAATAATTCTTATTTTGATGAAAAATAAAGTTTATAATTTAGTCTATCTTTCGAGTTTATTATTACTTTCAACATCAAAAATATGTAGAGCATGTGCTACTATGTTTTGTTCAGTTATTGCTTGGCAAGTGATGATGGCAAGCCCAGTATATGGTAGTGTGGTGATTTGAGCAACTTTTCATACAATTATTGACCAAAGTATGCTATGCCACAAAATGTGTGAATAGAAAGGGTTAAAGGTAGACTGTAACGGTAAAACAACTGTGAAAACTGGTATTTTGCATTAAAAGTATTAATTTTTACCCTCTCCACCTCCACTTAAATATTGAGAAAAATTTATAATTTTGTAGAAGTAGTGGTGCAAAACTATTGTATAAACAGTTTTCAAAATAAGTGTTACTTATTCATTTAAAAAATATAAGATTTTTAAGACAAAGATATTTGTGCTATAAAGTTTTATGCACAAACCATCTGGATTCCAAAAGAAAATGTTATTTTGTCATATAATATGAAAGAAAAGAGGAATGAAAGGAAATTTGTCTATACTGCACGAATGACACTCACATTATAAAATTAACATAAAAGAACTTATTACAAGTAGATTTAGAAAAAAAAAATATTCAAACTACATTGAGCTCATGTACTACCTGTTTTCTTATAAAATGTATGTAATAAATTACCGTAATTTATTACATACATTTTTTTATTAGTTATTAGTATGTATTCGGATACTTTTGTTTAATCTGAAGGGAACTAACAAATTGTTACATAAAACTGAAAATAAACATAGGAGACTTAAAATAAATGTAATTCCTTCATTTTAATATTGATATTTTTGTAAAATAAAAACAAACATTTTTTTTTATTATATGTGTGTTTTCAATCTTCTGCATTGTATAGCTCGTTTCTAAAAGCTTTTTTCAATGACTTGTTTGTCTTTATGGTTACAAAGATAAGTAGTGGGATTCAGGATTCAGAATATAAATCTTCATCTACCCACAAACCCAGCCCCTTTATTTTGGTTATTCCAACACAATATTCAGACCTATTATAATATAGATAGCTATACAGATAAATGAATCGAGTGCTTCAATTTAGTTTTAATGATTGTACAGACATTTATAACAATATGCAGAAAACCATTGCATAAAATAAATAAATAAATACACTTACTTTTTCTATTGGCATAAATTGCACTGTTTCTGCTTGGCATTCACTAAGTTTTTTTGTCATAGTAAGAGTCATTTTGGAATGTTGTAATGTGAAAATCACAACAAGCTTTGTCTCAAACTAAATAAAGCCGGACAACATGTTAACAACTAAATTATAATAAGTACCTAGGTATACATTGTATTGATTCAAGCCCGTAAACTGTATTTAAAAATTACGACAAAACAAATAAAGTAAACACAAAAAGAATTCGGCACAACCACCTCCTCAAGTGATAATTTCCGAACTACATTCCTACAATTTTTTTTTAAATTGGTAAACGTCACTCTCAAGAAAACGTCAAAATTGACATTGCACATTGTGGAAATATTTCGTTTTATTTCGTTTTTCAGTTCAATAATATAAATCAATGTTCAGTCGTTTTATAAATCTCAACTAAAATAACTACAAGGTTTTTATTTATATCTCTACACCACGGGCCATAGATAACACATAGCCACGGCAATGAGTCGTGGGTGGCCACGGGCATGGAATTGGTTAGTACTATACGCCGCCACCGCCGAGCCCCTCGGTTTTCTACTGTACTGTCTCCGTCTCCAACATACAAGGTACTCTGAGAAAAATCCGGAACCAGCTATGCAAAAAAATACAACCATCTATACAGGTTGTATTTTGTCCAAATCCATGAGTTAATGTTGCCAGGTAACTAAGTAACAAAATAACTGGTTTGTTTCTTGACTTGTTTGTTTGCCCTGTAATTATTTTTTGACAAAAATATATTTTCTAAATTAAGTTTATATTCTTTTATATTGCTTGACCGGAATTAAATGCATAATAACCTCTGAAAACAGTCTTTGCAATTGGCTCCTCTATCCATCCCACGCGAAATACACTAATTAATTCGGTGCAGTCACCTACTTTCACTTTACCATAAGTTTTCAAATAACGTTTCTTTAATTATCGGGAGGATGGAATTACACTGATTCAAAACTTCAGTAGAAGTTTCCTATTAAAACTTTATTATTACTAACCTTTACTACAGACTTATTATGTTACTTGCTAGGTACTAGTAAGTTGTAGCCAGTCGGACCTGGAATATACTATGATCAGAAACAGGGTGCTAGTACTAGCTTGGTTATTAGGCAATACAAACGAAATAGGATAACCGACACAGAGACCAGAGTACAGTAACCGCTATATCCTAACATAACATCTATCAAGGTCCACGAAGCAAGACTCCTGATCAAGGGATCAAGCAAGGGCTTGATCATTAGATCGATGTATGTAGGTACGAACACAATAATGAATAATGTCACAATCAATCAAGGCTCAACAACGGATTCCATTTACTAAAGATTTTAATTTATCATCATCATGTTATCTGAAAAACGTCCACTGCTGGATATAGGCCTCTCACAAGCGTCGCCACATCGACCGGTTTTGTGCTTCTAGCGTTCAGCGGATTCCTGCGGCCATTTAAATTATAATAAAAACCAATTGTAGGAAATCTGTACCTGTACACATGGTATTTTTGGAGTATGACTAGTGTTTGGGTTTCCACAAGGTATTCTGTACCAATTCAACGTGCAACCATTGATGTAAAAATACATTAAGAAATGTTATTATATTTTATTACGTATTTTTATGTTCTTCAATTTTTTCGTACCTGTCTCAAGCTATTTTACCTGGGAAACTTTCAAATTGCAAAAATGTGCTTTTAAAATAGCTGGCGTGCCTACTTTAGTAATGAATATCTACAAATAATCCAAAAATAGCGCCCCAGAGAATTCTTTGCAGTGTGACGTCACATCCTATGATTTTCAGTGTTACCATAGCGAAGTACGGTTTGAGAAAATCAATAATCATTATAACTTTTATAAACAAAAAACTGTAATGAATTGATATTAACAATTTGGCTAAGATACTGATTAAAGTATCCCTCTTCTGATTACAATTTGCTCTATAAAATAAATCTGTATCATAATCAAAGGGAAGATAACTAATTTAAAAAAAATCGTACAGCCATAAACGGCACTTTACACGTTAAAAAACTGTGCTATTCAGAACGGTCTTTGTAAATGGTCGATTTTCCTGTTTGCTGTTCTCCATTTGCTGAGAGTGTATAATTTTGTTACAATCCGTGCTCTGTTCTAGTTCTTATTTTTTCTTATTATAAGTTATTATTATTTTTTATTTAAGCGTTTAAAGTTTGATCCTCGATAGTAGAAATTCATTATTACTACATAAAACGACTTAGGTGGTACTTTTGCGTTTAGACGGGAGCCATCTTGCAATCTCTAATCAAAGGTCCTTGGCTCACAGTTTCGTTGTCTAGTTGAAAGTCAGTTTATTCCATCATAAAATAATCAAATGGCGTTAAAACGAATTAATAGGGTACGTATTGGCATTTGTGTCCTATATTTTAATAATTTAATGCAGTATCAAATGAAGTGTTGTAAAAATGGTCTCAGACTTCGTAGTGAATGTTTCGTCATTGTGAATACCTATTATCGAAATTTCTTCTGGATAATTCCGTGTGCGTGATGATTTCATTGAAATCATTAGGTGGTTAATCTTTTTGGTTCCAAGTGTTACTTCTACGAGATAACGGTGTTTTACTGGTTTAAGTAGGTGACAATTTTGTGCACACGGCGTACATAAAATGTCGGAATTATGTGCCAATTTTGAGGTTTTCTTGTCATGAAACGCATCTGTGCCGTGAAAATGTGAAATATTTCGGTGTGCAGCGACGATTAGTGGTAGAAACAACATCGATCACGAATAGAAGTAGCCGTTCCGAACAATATGTTCAACCCCCATTTATTTTCCGACGTGATGATGTGACATGTTCTCGTCATGGTATTGTGTTCCCTTGTTGTTGTGTACACATGACATTGTTTTATTGTTCAGGAATTACAAGATCTGGGCAGAGATCCACCAGCACAATGTTCTGCAGGTCCACACGGTGAAGATCGTAAGTACCTATTGATCTACAGCCTACTTATTTTTTGTGACTCATTGTGCTGTATAATAATAATAATAAGTACTGTGAAACAGTGTCACTGAAGCTGATGATTTGATTTTGAAAAGTTATCAGTACTTATTGATTTTTTGAAGTGTGATTCCTGCAAGATGTATCAGAAATCATATCAGTTCTGTTTTATGTAGGTACGAAACTTAACCTAAAAGGGAATATTAATTGTTATGGCTTCATGATCTCACTAGTCATCAAAATATAATAGCAGTATCTTGATAAATATGCTTATCTTTCAAATCATTATCCTGGGTTTTATGATTGCTATAAGCCAGATTATAAGGCAGATTTTTTCAGTAGTAAGGCTTGTAACACTATTTTAAGGTCTAATAATGGCATCTTGATTCAGACCTCATATTTAGTACAGTGTTATGTTACTGAGCTCAGTATTTCCTGACTCAGTCATATTTTTATTCTTTGTACAATGACTCATTTCAATGTAGACAGTTTCTATGGTAAAAGGCTACTCAGTCTACAGGATAATGCACTCCTAAGTATTTATTAAATGTGCTGAAACTGAAACAAGAGCTATCAACATAAAATATATTAAAAAAAAATAGGTATTAGAGATACTAATAATGAACTACAAATAATTTTCTCAATTTTTCTTTGTGTTGGACAATTGGACATGCTGTTTACTACAATGACATTCATGTCAATGACCTTGTATAAACATCAATGATTTATACTTATTTTGTGTTTTGACCTTCTAATCTACTAGAAATTGTTTCTCCTTTTGTTTTTTTTTCAGCTTTTATAACCCTGTTCTTAATCTTATTTTTTTGTTTTCAGTTTTTCATTGGCAAGCCACAATTATGGGTCCAGTAAGTAGTTTTGATACTATTTATTGTTATTAATTAAACCAATAATTTAATGGCTTTATGATTCAGTACCTTAATTAAATATTTTAATCTTTTCCTTACAGGTCGACAGTCCTTATCAAGGCGGAGTATTCTTTCTGACTATACATTTCCCAACAGACTACCCATTCAAACCACCAAAAGTTGCGTTCACAACACGTATTTACCATCCCAACATAAACAGTAATGGTTCCATTTGTCTTGACATTCTGCGTGCACAGTGGTCTCCAGCACTCACCATATCCAAAGGTAATATTTTTACACATATTTTTGTTTTTATTTTTGGTCAAAATATTTGTTGGCTTACATTTTAGACAACTGAAAATTGATGAATAATATTTTCAATTCCAGTGTTGCTTTCAATCTGCTCACTCCTATGCGATCCAAACCCAGATGACCCATTGGTGCCAGAAATTGCTAGGATCTACAAAACGGACAGAGAAAAGTACAATGAACTAGCCCGTGAGTGGACGAGAAAATATGCCATGTGATGAGTCAATTGTGACGTCAGCAAACATACACACACACATCGCCACAGCCCGGGCTCTAATCCCCTTCCCTATCCCTTGTTCCCGCTCCCCCCAATCCTCTCTTATCCCCATCAAACGTAAATTTACTGGAGATTGTATAAATGTTCATGGTCATTCTAGGATCAGCCTAATTTCTGTCGTATCTGGTAATATTAATATGCGAATTTCTTGCATCCTAAGTAACACGGTTCCCATGTGCAAATATAGTTTCTGTTTTTATCTAATAAGAAACATTTTCTATAAGAGCAAAATTATTTTTTGTTTTACATTGATGTGTCAGTAGATATCTTTACACTCCTTTAGTTGAAGTTTAAAGATTAGTTAAATTTACATCAATTGAATTTATGTAATTCCTAAACTATTTGTACTTTAACTAGATCTAAATTGCATTGTAAAACTGTACAATAGCCATATGTTAGGAAATGGAGCGTTCCTTGCTTACAACTTACTAATTGTCCGGTTCACTTAGGAATTTTGTCAATGAAATGTAAGGAAAGCTCATAAGTGTTAAGAACATTTTGGGTAATGTAAGTAAGGGGTATCACAAAATGAGCTCGTTGATGGAGTGAGTGTTAATTTTTTTACTAGAAAACAACTTTTTCTTTTTTAAGTTAGTAAATGTAGCGTGCTACAGACCAGACTGACGTTGATTGAAGTGGTCAGTTTTCTTTCATCCACAATATTTTATGACAATGGAAAACGCTCCAATAGTTACAACATTCAGTATAAATTACAGTGTATCTCATAAGATGATAAGTTACGATTAATCTAGATTTTTTTCAATATGGCGATTTATATTATAATTTTATCTAATATATATTGTGGTTGTAAGGATACTTGCGTTGTGATTTCCACGAATATCCTTTCCATTGAACTATCCTCATTTCCTCTGAGTAAATGAACAAAACTAATGAAGTGAACAGCGTCATGGCACGAGTGGCTAGCATGGGTGTGTTAACGTTACAAGCTGCAGGCAAGAGGAAGCTTTGTTCACTTGATCTATCACTGGGAGATTCAAATTTAAAGCTTTTCAAATTGTAATCAACCAACAACTTGTATTTTAGCTTCACTAAATTGTAAGAAACAATAAATTATTGTGTATGTAAATAACACCTTGAGCTTTATTTAGGCAATTTCCTGGTAAACGTAAGCAGCTGTAAATATTCATTTCGAGTTTAATTAGCTGACATACTTAGTTGGTTACTGGGTCACTGACTGAGAATCTGCCAAATAATCGCTATGGAAGAGATAAAATTTTGACTTCACAGTAGAGGGCAAGACATTTACGTTTAATGTTCCTAGTTACAACAATAATATTTCTTACCATATATTGTATTATGAAAACATTTGATGTGTTTGTTGTGAAGCTTGAAAATTAAATCATCAAGCTTGTAGCTGACTAGCAATAAATACTGCAATAGTGGTTAAAACACATTCATACCTCTAATTTCTAGTCACCAACAGATTCCGTGTCGTGTTTGCTGTTACATACACAAATAGCATTCACAAACACACACTCGGATAAGCCACACAGATCTACATTCTCTTGAAAGCAAATCCCGGATGCTCCATTGCAGTCTTCTGTGTTATTTACCTAGTCCCAAAAATATATAGGTATGAGCCAAAAACTTGTAATTATCAGGAAGGAAGGTTATCTTGGTGACAGGTGCGTTACAATTACTTCCTATGGCTTGAATTACAGATGACTTTCAGACCTACTTGTGTAGTGAATGTTATGAAGATAAGGGCGTTTGCATTGTAAAACAACATCGATAAGAGTACCTATCTCATTTTTTGCCATTGTTAATTGATACCTATTGAGGTGATATCATTGCGCTTTAACACTTGCAGAGTAGAATAGAGAAAGTGCATCTATAGCTCAGCAAATTACTAGCTTCTATTACAATTATGGTGTTCGGAAAACGACCAAAAGAACGTTAAAAATATTCAACGGGGATGTACTGTCTACCGGTATAAAAAGAATCCTGAGCCTAATCTAATCCCGGTCATGACCGTGCGCCTTATTGCATCCAAATCTGTTACGCCCTAACAAATAACAAAATTCACAAACTTAAATAGACTCATTATAGATAAAAAGTAAGATTGATGAAAAAAATCCCTTGATGCTCGTGGAAGAAAAATATTTAAAAATCTCCATTGCTACAAACAATTCTTCAACAAAATTTATTGTAGCTACTATTTATTACGTCTTCGTACAGGTACCGCTTTTTTAGCGTAATTATTGATTTTGTATCTTATCAGTTCGGAATCTTTAGAATATCTGTTCACATAGTTTACAATAGGAACGCTCTATCTGTTATTTTGTGATGATTAATTAACTAAATTAGTCCGTAACAAGATTGCTGGAATGTTATCATTATTTGGAACCGAGATGAGACTACGCAAAAATATTTTTTCTAACAGTTAAATAATATGTGGAATTTCCAATAAATATTTTCCAGGAATGTCAGGATAACGAATGAGCTCGCACTTGCTCGTATCTACTTACTTCCTAATAAATGCACGTTTCTTCTATGGGTAAAGGAAAAATAAAAGTATGTGGTTACAATAAAATGGTTGTCCTTATGTCATACAGTTTATTACAAAAGTATTAAGAAAATATTGGAGGTACATAATTTACAAAGGCACATAATTATCAATAACGTATAATTACACTTAATACTAGGGATTATAATTCAGTCGTTTCCATATTTTTAGCGTTTTTCATTTGTTCCAATTGTTGATAGAAGTCGTATTTCGCTTGATTTGTTTGGGGTTCGGTCTCGTTGGATTCTATTGAGGGGAAAGCGCCTGTGGTTATGAAGTAGGGTTTTTCATTTGACAAGTCTTGGTCGACGGCGTTTTCGTCAAGCGAGTCGCGTTCGGAGCGACTGAGTTGGTCTTCAGACTTGTACCAGTCATTTTCATAAGCGTGGAGCCATATTGGATTGGATCCTTTTGTACTGTGTTTGTTTGTGTTGGGCACCCGACCGCCGGAGCTGCGGATGGTCATGTCTGACTCGCCGGGGGTCGGGGAAGCTGCACAGAAAAATAATTATTTGCATATTTATGTCACTACCCAGATATTGTTAAACACTTTAACTATTACAAAATAAATGATTGAATCCTTCGTAACTTGTGTTTTATGAAATAGCGTATATATCGAACTAACGGAAGTGTTCATAGGGAAGGTTTTTGGCCCAACAGTTGGGTGTTTGAAGGCTAACCGTACATTGTATGGTAAAAAACATGGTGCTTATTAGACCGCAAAAGTAGACTGGCGACCTCAGTCACTTTTCGGAGATGATGATTTGCAGCATGTTAATGCAAAAGTTTCTGGCCGTCTACATTTTCTTTAGTTTATTTTAGGACAATATATAGAGCCAACTGGCTGTCTTATAGGCATGACCATAGCACCACACTAATTCATCAACTTTATTGATATCACACAACATACCTAACACAAACAAAAACTACTCAATCAAGAAATGTATACAACAAGGTATTAGTCTTGAAAAGTTTTTACTGACAGTCTTGTTTTCTTGGTGGAGTAGTACCTAGGACTAAACAACACTTACAATAAGCCGTCGCTGTAGCTGCCTTCAGTCGCCTCACATAGTCTGCCCGCTGCGAGAGGCACATCATGACTGTCAGTACGAGTAATACCGAGAGGAACAGCGTGGTCCAAACTAGCCAGAATACGGTCTGATTGGAGGAGAGCGTCTCTGCTGTGAGAGGCTGGTACTCGGCAGGCTGAGTGTCGAGGACGTTGAACTCCTACGAAATAGGAAAAAAAAATGATTGGTAGGTATCCTTCAATTAAAAATATTAACGTCTACTGTACTAATGGAGGGTAGAGGTGCGATCGAAGATAATTCGGATACATCGCTGATAATAGGAGGTATGACGTAGTGACAACACTATCGCTGTCTCTAACAGCTGAACCCTAGACCGGATTTTGAGTCTCACAAGTGTAATGTCGAATCATGAATAGATTTTTTTTTTCCTTATCTATGAGCTTTGTTGACTGTCAACCTGATAACGCCCAGTCATTAGTATGGATACCTATTTCAGATATTGTGCACTTAAAGAAATATTCATTAAAAAAAAAGTCACTACCTTGAAAAGATCATCCAACTGCTCAATATTCTTATCCACCAATTTGAGTACTTGTTCAACTTCTAATACCGAATGATCTTGACCATTCACAAGGTGTAAGTACAAATCAGTCTTCGTATTATCCACTGAGCCGTCTTTATTTTCGTGTACTCTTAGATCATCTACGTTTACGACGGAATCAGTTACTCGTGCTAAACGCTCTCGGAATACGTGTATCTTGTCACGTATTTCGGACGGATGGGACCGAAGGACGAAGCGAACGCGTTGGTCTTCGCGAAGTAGGTAGATAAATACGTGAGCTTCGTCTTGTAAGCCGCCTGTGTCGTTTGCTAAAACCTGGAAGTATAGAAATAGTATTGAGAATGAATGTAATATAATAACGCCTTGGTTAAAGAGGTCTGGCAGAAATTGAAGTAAATTCAGGGGTAAAGAGCATTGGCCCTTTATTGGGCATGTTTCCAAATCTAGACTAAGCTAGGCTTGTCAGTTTGTTACTCACACTGTTTGTTTGGTCACAATGCGTGATTTAAGAGATCACGCGTTGTTACATTGTTTGTCTAGAACTTCTACTTATTGCGGATTTTCAGCGCGTAGGTATGTCTTGTTTTAAAAAGCAATTCACTTATGATTTGATACGCAGTTTTACCTATATTGGCCATGGACTGCAGGAGTTACAAAGGCGTTGAGGACGATTCTTGTCCAAAGTTTTGTCATTTACAACCCGGATAGATAAAATGATAAGGAAAATGAAACATCAATACAGTAATTGGATACAGCATGAACTTCAAGCTATTTATCATTCAGCATTATTGATTCGCAACGTAGCTACGCGGAAATAAAAATAATTGTTACCAGTAGGTACGCATGCGCGGCGCGGCCGTTTTTATCTTTATTTTGACAGGCGCTTTATGACCAAGCGACTGCAAATGGGTGTGGAAGATATACAAATAATATAAAAATAGCAATTTTACCTTAAAATCAAAGTATCCTTTCATCCCCTTCTGTGGGTCAAAGTTCAAGGAAACTGCGCCGGTTTCGACATTGACTAGAAATGGCGATACTGCTAAGTTCTCTAGGCCTTCCGTCAATGTTTCTTTGACATCCCCAATTAGATAATAACTTATTTTAGCATTTTCATCTTCATCTAGATCTATAGCCTGGAAATAAAAATTAGGGACGAAAATAAAAGAATCATCTCTTCCATCAAAATATAATTAAAATAGTTTTGACATGAACCGCAATGCCACCTCGTAGTTATCGACTTGCAGACTGCAGTGCAAATTATGAAAGATCGTACGTTTTATGGCTTCTGTAACTAAATAGAAATTGTGTTAAAAACGTAGAAATGCCAATTAAAATAGGGAAAACCTGGGGCGCCGACTCCGTGGGTGCTCAGGGGCTCCAGCACTCACAAAAGCTAACTGGTAGGTGCAAAGACAAACTGGTCAATCAATCGGCTTCGATCGATATCTCTCGCAAGACGTCTTAATTACTTGCGTTATTACGTTGGTTACGTTATAACCTTTTCAAGTGGAGTGCTAAAAATTTTGAGCTGAATTCACTCGCTCTTGCACCGTGCATTTTCTAAATTCTAAAGATTTTCTGCACAAGTCAGGTAACTTTACCTATCCGAGGTGCAAGAATTTTCGAACTCGCTTCGCTCGCAATTTAGTTTTCGAATTCGGCAGCACAAACTAATCTCCATCAGACATTGATAAAAACAGTCTATGTGTGTAATAAAAGCAAATGTGAAAAACCGGACAAGTGCGAGTTGAACTCGCGTGGTCAGGGTTCCCTACAATGAATATCCAATAATATAAGTGAAACCTGTAAGTAAAGAACTATTTTCTTAGTTTTCTTTTTTTAGATCTTTACTTATATATTTCACTTAAGGTATGGAATGGTTAAATTGGCATCTATTTGGTTAAATAACTTTAAAACTATTTATTTTAAAATTATAAAAACATATTTGAGCCCTTTCACACGTTACAGTTTGCAAAATTTGTTTTTGTAATTTGCCCCCCAAAAGTGAACCTCATATTCAATCAATCAATCATTTATTTTGTTAAACATGGTATGGTTACAGATATACTATCTGTGTATTGACTAAAATATGTGCTGTGCTATGTTTTGCCAATATATGGCGTACAAAATGAACATAAACAAGCAATTACAATTAAGGTGGCATGCTAATAGATTACATTAATAAAATAATTCAATTTAAAATATGTCAGTTAGGTAAACAGAAAAGTCAAAATTCATTTATTTACGTTTCACGTGCGTGTTTGAGTCACAGAAATTCATAAGTGTAATAAATTTCAACTTAATTGGTCCAGTAGATTCGGAGCAAATCGGAACCATTTGTGGTAGTTTGATTAGATTGTTTTAATGTTATATTTTTTTTAGATTTAATTAATTTGTGTAGTTAATTTTAGACGATTTCAAGAAGGCTAAGTAAGACAATAAAGTAGGCAATAAAATGACCCCCCCCCCCCCCGCAGGCATGTAGGTATGAGCATCCACGAGGTTTTCTAAAATTAGGCAACCAATTGACCCCTTGAATTTGCGCAACTTAGCAAACATAACAAAGCTATGATTAGCAGTGTACATAAAAGAACAATGATATGACAACATTACCTTCACATGCATAAATTCTATTCCAAAATCAGCTTCAGTGGTAATTCCTCCAGTGAATTTCTCACTGGTGAACTTCGGCGCATTATCGTTGACATCATTGACAATAACGTGAACTTTCAGCGTGCTGACTCCGTCTACCTCTTCTTTATACTTAGGTACAGTTAAACAGTCTTCGGATGCTAGTATTGTGAGAGTGTACTCTGATTTCTGTTCGCGGTCTAGTGGTTTTTGGGTTGATAGTCTGAAAATTATGTATATTTTACAATACCTACAAATTTGTGAACGCTCAATTGTTTTTCTGAATTGGTAATTAACAATGGTTATCTATAGTGCAGCAATTTTAATAGTTCGTAAGTGTAAGCATACAAATTCGGCAAACAGACAGAGATAAGGGCCGTACCTATTACAGAACCTGCTTTAATTGGTCAAGGACAGCTAATAAGACACAATTGCTTATCTATTGTTTGACTCCGAGTCGGTGTCGCGCGGGGCTTAACAGGTTAAACGAGTTATAAGTAATGCTTGAGTTTTGAGAGAGGTTCTGCAATACGGCCCTAAGTAACTCTAGAAAGAAAACAAAGGATACTAATATAAGAGGGGAGGATTATATTAAAAAAAAAATATTAGGACAAACTCTCAATGTTATTTAGACTGTAGAAACTAAGAACAAAGAAAAAGTCCCTACCTATGCGTACTCCTCTGTAGCTCAAACACAGCATCCTCGTCACCACCCACTACATAATAGCACACCGGTAACATAGGTTCATCTCCGCGATCTATTTCATCTCTCTCTATAACACTGGGCAAGTACATCCCATTGTTAGGTGCGTTTTCAGTAAAGTTTATATGTATGTGCTTGTTGGGGAATCGTGGCCGATAGTTGTCCACGTTTTGGACGTAGATAGTGAGGTCCAGGTCCGAACTAAGAGGCGTTGGTAACCCGAGGTCGTAAGCTTCTATTCTGAGCTGTGGAATTATCAATACAAAATTATAGGACACTGGGTAAAGTTGTATGGGTGTGGCAAGGTAAGTCAAAACCAAAAATATAGATACACTTAGCTAATTTAAGAAATATTTATTTCCAAAAGTTTTGAAATACTCGTCATAAGAGTACCTAAATGTTGACTGGTAATGCACGTTTAATATCACACAATTTCAAAAGATAGTTTTGTTGAAAGGGCATTTAAATTTCGCTAAATGCACAAAATTTTGTCCTTGACTGACTTACATATAAAACGCGTAACAACTGGCATCCTAGCAAGCAATGAGGGAACGAGACCTGCTTATATTTTGTATTGGATGTTTGGCCCAATAAAGCAAACATTATAGTCACGTCCCCCTGTTATAAATGGATCATGGTCAAGAGAATGATGACACCCATTATTCTCTTGACCTCCTATTAACATCATTGCAGCAAGTAGGTAGCAAACAGTATTATTGTTGCTGAATTACGGGGCAAACAAATTTAAAGAATATGTACTTTATTTATATGTTATTTTTTGTCATATTTACTTTGTAATTCGATTGTTAATTTAATTAAGCGTTGTCAACAGTAAGCTAGGCTAAATAATTAAGCAAAGCTTGTGTGCATGTGCATGATAAATCGAGTAAATCAATGTTAGTCAAGCGTTCCGGAATAATTAAAACCAATTATCCGGAAAACAATGTCGGGTTATCGCTGCTCGTTCGATTGTGTAGCTACGTCATATGATGACGTCATCAACTGCGATCAACATAATAAAATGAGACGTAAAACCAGAAATAAATCACAGACGTCCAGACAACAACTGGCGACTGGGTTTTGGCAATGTAGCACAGGTAGGATGATGAATGGTTAATTTTATGAATAGTTTTTATTCATAGTAAAATGCTATTTTATTTATACGGTAAGGGCGCTTCAGGGTCAGACAATAATTTATCCCTGACCCTGACGCGCCTTCTAGGAAATACAACTTGGTTCGGTGTTGTTTAAAGGATCACTCGCTTTGTTCTTGTTTTGTGTGAAAACAAGACAAGTCGCTTCAACATTGACCACTATATTTTAGGGAAGGCGCAGGTATTTCCTGTAGTGTGATTAAATGAGCTAGTTTAAAAAGCTGGTAGCAAACCTTATAAGGCTATTGTTATTTCGGTCTAAAATTATAACAGACAGCAGATGAATAATACTAGTCCGAGCTCATCAAGTTTTCAGAAGATGGGGGTTCTTTTTCCCGACTTCTCTGAAACATTGTCTGTATGTTGTCTCTGTCTAACATACCTGGTACGTGGCCTATTTGTCTCTGTCTAGCGGCTGCGTAGTTCTGAGCGCGCCACTGGTCGCGTGCACGGTGAAGGCGCGCCACGCTCCGGCCGCGTCTTGTCGCACGTAGCTCTACTACTGTTCTCTCTGTCTAACATACCTGGTACGTGGTCTGTTTGTCTCTGTCTAGCGGCTGCGTAGTTCTGAGCGCGCCACTGGTCGCGTGCACGGTGAAGGCGCGCCACGCTCCGGCCGCGTCTTGTCGCACGTAGCTCTACTACTGTTCTCTCTGTCTAACATACCTGGTACGTGGTCTGTTTGTCTCTGTCTAGCGGCTGCGTAGTTCTGAGCGCGCCACTGGTCGCGTGCACGGTGAAGGCGCGCCACGCTCCGGCCGCGTCTTGTCGCACGTAGCTCTACTACTGTTCTCTCTGTCTAACATACCTGGTACGTGGTCTGTTTGTCTCTGTCTAGCGGCTGCGTAGTTCTGAGCGCGCCACTGGTCGCGTGCACGGTGAAGGCGCGCCATGCTCCGGCCGCGTCTTGTCGCACGTAGCTCTACTACTGTTCTCTCTGTCTAACATACCTGGTACGTGGTCTGTTTGTCTCTGTCTAGCGGCTGCGTAGTTCTGAGCGCGCCACTGGTCGCGTGCACGGTGAAGGCGCGCCACGCTCCGGCCGCGTCTTGTCGCACGTAGCTCTACTACTGTTCTCTCTGTCTAACATACCTGGTACGTGGTCTGTTTGTCTCTGTCTAGCGGCTGCGTAGTTCTGAGCGCGCCACTGGTCGCGTGCACGGTGAAGGCGCGCCACGCTCCGGCCGCGTCTTGTCGCACGTAGCTCTACTACTGTTCTCTCTGTCTAACATACCTGGTACGTGGCCTGTTTGTCTCTGTCTAGCGGCTGCGTAGTTCTGAGCGCGCCACTGGTCGCGTGCACGGTGAAGGCGCGCCACGCTCCGGCCGCGTCTTGTCGCACGTAGCTCTACTACTGTTCTCTCTGTCTGACATACCTGGTACGTGGTCTGTTTGTCTCTGTCTAGCGGCTGCGTAGTTCTGAGCGCGCCACTGGTCGCGTGCACGGTGAAGGCGCGCCACGCTCCGGCCGCGTCTTGTCGCACGTAGCTCTACTACTGTTCTCTCTGTCTAACATACCTGGTACGTGGTCTGTTTGTCTCTGTCTAGCGGCTGCGTAGTTCTGAGCGCGCCACTGGTCGCGTGCACGGTGTAAGCGCGTCACGCTCCGGCCGCGTCTTGTCGCACGTAGCTCTACTACTGTTCTCTCTGTCTAACATACCTGGTACGTGGTCTGTTTGTCTCTGTCTAGCTGCTGCGTAATTCTGAGCGCGCCTCTGGTCGCGTGCACGGTGAAGGCGCGCCAGGCTCCGGCCGCGTCTTGTCGCACGTCGCTCTACTACTGTTCTCTCTGTCTAACATACCTGGTACGTGGTCTGTTTGTCTCTGTCTAGCGGCTGCGTAGTTCTGAGCGCGCCACTGGTCGCGTGCACGGTGAAGGCGCGCCACGCTCCAGCCGCGTCTTGTTGCACGTAGCTCTACTACTGTTCTCTCTGTCTAACATACCTGGTACGTGGTCTGTTTGTCTCTGTCTAGCGGCTGCGTAGTTCTGAGCGCGGCACTGGTCGCGTGCACGGTGAAGGCGCGCTACGCTCCGGCCGCGTCTTGTCGCATGTAGCTCTACTACTGTTCTCTCTGTCTAACATATCTGGTACGTGGTCTGTTTGTCTCTGTCTAGTGGCTGCGTAGTTCTGAGCGCGCCACTGGTCGCGTGCACGGTGAAGGCGCGCCACGCTCCGGCCGCGTCTTGTCGCATGTAGCTCTACTACTGTTCTCTCTGTCTAACATACCTGGTACGTGGTCTGTTTGTCTCTGTCTAGTGGCTGCGTAGTTCTGAGCGCGCCACTGGTCGCGTGCACGGTGAAGGCGCGCCAGGCTCCCGACGCGTCTTGTCGTATTCGGTAACGTACGGCACCGTTTGGACCAATGTCTGCATCTATTGCACGAGCTTCTACTACTGTTGTGCCTATTGTTGCGTTCTAGGAAGAAATTGGCAATTATTTAGTTGGTAAAAGTCAAGAGAGTGTTTAAAAATTATAACAGATTTAAACAGGTAATGGGTCGGTATGAATAAAGAAAGAGTATATTTAGAGGCCATTATTGATGTAGCTGTCTTTTATTTTTCAAAACGGGGAGTAAGTCTCACAAAATCTGAAAATTAGAATAAGCTATCAGCTAATAGATTATGCCAGGATTAAGTTATGTTTTATACCCACATACAGTTTTGAAAATTTACAATATTTCAAACAGATTACACAACTTACCTCAGGTACTTTGATGGTGACATTCTGAGGCGGATGCACGAACACGGGCGCATGATCGTTATAGTCAGTCACACACAATCTCAGTTCCCCTCTCGCCACATTGGGCGGAATGCCCAAGTCTCTAGCTTCTACTACCAGCGTGTAGTTGCCGAAGCGATCCTTCAGCGATTGTCGAGCAAACAAACGCCCCGTATTAGCATCGCCACCCACTTGCTCGAAACGAAACAAATCTGTTGGAAATGGTATTGCTTAGGTAAGGATAATATAGAATTTTGGAAGAAAATAGGGGAAAGTGGAACTGGCTATATTACACGTATAAAATAAAAAGGTTCACTGTGAAGCGTCCTCATTAAAAAGCTAAACGACCAAGAGAATAATGCCATTCTATTCAATTCGAGGTTTTGACGAAGACCTGATGCTGGAAACTGTACAAAGTCAAAGCGACAACGGTGCATCCTGAGAAATTTTTGAAGATAAAATACTGTTATTTATGGGCAAAACCTTTTTAATAAAACATGTGAGCCAACAATATCTACATGCTCTTTATGCTCGTGCCTTCTCTGTGTGCGGTATTATTAATATCTATAAACAAAACTATTAAAACATACCATGTCCCTTCCCGCCAACTAAATGGAACTGCACTCGTCCGTTCGGCGCCGAATTATCGTCCGCATCAGTCGCCGACACCGAAACGATAGGTTCCCGATAGTTGTGGAACTCTGTTATAGTGGTACAATCTGAGGGAACGTGTAGTATTGGAGGATTGTCGTTCACGTCTTCTATATGGACGCTGAGGAATAAAAATGGTTATAACTGGAGAAAAGGATCGATTCTTTTGTTTATACGATCCATAAGCAAACACTTTTTTTGCACCACAAATGCAGAAGTAAGTACAATATAATGACTGTTTGACTATACTGCTATAATTGATGTTAAATAATTATAACTTGGATTCTTAAAAAAATATTGAATGGCCGTTCATGGCAAGACAGGTAGATCATAACCCTATTAAATTATTTTACAATGTTATAAAGTTAATAAAAATAATATTTTCTATTATAGCCAATTTAAACAGCCTTTAAGTTTGCAGTTTAAGAGTCCATAATACCTCAGTGCCACCTCACTATTTATCTTGCTCGCACTCTACTGCTCACGTGACCGCGAGCCAGCGAGGTTCCATGGCGCCGATAGTTTAGGTGATTTCTTTTTATGGTGAAAATAATAGTCATTTATATATACATAGTATCTGCTTTATATTAAGTGCTTTATATTATTATGCAATGTTTAATAATCTAATTTGTAGTATTTTTTTAATACTAGCGGTTTATTGTTCGGTTTGAAGGTAACTTTGTAATTTGTTTCTGTCGAGAAAATTTTATGGAATCGTGTTTTCGTCAAACATAGTGCTTAACATTAATCCTCAACTTTACTATACACTTATTTCAAAATTAAGCAATTTGAGGTATTGTAGACTCTTAAGTTGATATAACTTATTGTTAATGTTTCACAGCGTAAGTCGATTTGGAGATGACAACTTGAGCAATCAATCTTGCAAGTGGATATCTACTTATCAAGTATAAGCTAAGTATAGTACTTGCATTTCACGGACGCCCGTCAATAATGTTTTGTTATTAATTTAAACCCTATGTTAATGAAACTAAAGTCTGCTGACGCACGTTTATGATTGGCAGGCTATAAAAAAAAGTTTGGTTTAGAGAAATGCGTACAAAATTATTTATTTGAAGAAACTGTTAAGTACACACGTCACTATTCTTATCGATATCTGTTTTCTCTCCCATCTTTTCTCCGCGAGCGAAAGGCAAATAGTGACTCTATTTCTAATTAATAGTGGCTATTTCTAATCGCTTTAGTAAACAATGACAAAAGATATTGCACATTAAAGTTATTTTTGGCGGAGTTCAACGTCACAAATGTGATCTATCTCTTCCGGGGTGAGTTGGTTCAAAAATACATCATTTAATTATGAATCTTGCAAAGAAAACAGCTAATTTACTCACACAATTTGCTTGAAAGCATTACGACTCTCCCCACTAAGATAACCAAACTGATAGTTGTCCCAAGCTTCTATGACTAGGTTGTATGTGGTTTGAGTCTCTCGGTCTAGCCAATCAGAGACAGTCAACGCGCCCGTGTCTGCGTTTATCAGAAACTTGCCCTGCGAAAAAAGCGACATTATAATAATACATTCTTTATTGAGAGTAACCATGAGACTCATACAGTGTTAGTGACAATAAAATAAACTTACAATAGGCATGGTGACAAATTTTGAAAAACTATCCTATATTGCTCGAAAATGTATATTATTTACAATGAATAACATATTTTGCACGAATTAAAGCTTTAGCAGTAAAAAAATAATATTTCAGTTTTTAAATTAAAAATCCGCACCAAAACGCTTGTTAGTGTCATGGCGTCGCTTGTGACGTCACGTTTGAGTAATCACAACGTACCTAAACGCTAGACACTCATTGAGTAATTTAGTTATTTTGTGTTATTTAATATGAATTCGAAAGGGTAGTGGGTGCGGTTTCTCGGTGTAACACATCAATAAAAACTACAAATAAACTATTTTTGTTCATACCTTAAAAGAAAATAATAACAAATAAGTGGCTTCAACTTGTAAACATAACTGAATCGTAAATAAAACTGAACTAAGGAAGTGTTTAAAAGAAGATGGATGTGTAGGTGGCTGACTTTATTCTTCAATAAGTTGTTGCATGAAGGAGGGATCATTCGTTCTTCCTTCAATTGCATGCAATTGAGATGAGAATGCTAAGAGGGATGTGTGGTGTGACACGAATGTATAGAATAAGAAATGAGTACCTACATAAGAGGAAGCCTGAAAGTGGCACCGGTAACTGAAAAGTTGTGCGGAAATCGGTTGTCATGGTATGGGCATGTGATGCGGAGGAATGACGAAAATGTCGTGAGGAAAGTCTTGAGTATGAATGTCGATGGCTATAAGAGTAGGGGAAGACCAAAGAAACGATGGATGGACTGTGTGAAAGATGATATGGCTTGAAAGGGGGTGACTACCGAGATGACAACTAATAGAGGAGTATGGAAGAAAGGGACTTGTTGCGCCGACCCTAAATAAATTGGGATAAGAGCAGGAGAACCATGAAATAAAATCATAGGATATCAACCAGTGCTGATAACGAAGTTCGTTTGTTTATTCAAAAGTGACGTTAGTCGCTCTGATTGGTGTTCTAAATATCATGGCGGATTGCCGTATTTTGTAGTTTTATTTTATCAAAATAATTATCGATCTAGCTCATGATAAAAAAAAAAATAATGCGCGTTTTGTATTCTATGACTCATGTTTTAATAAAAAAAATACATAATATTAGTGATTTTTTGTTACTGTTATCATGCCTATTATGTTAGTACCTAATACAATTACTATATCAATTACACAAACATACACAACAAAATACAAAATAATCTTTGCTTCAGCATTCCAGCTGTCGCGGGAAGATACTAAAGGGTTACCGAGGCCCCTGGCTACACAGGCAACAGAAGGAATACGGGTGGGTTTTAGTCAGTAAGAGTCTGACACACCCTCCCGCTCCGCCACAGCGGGAGAAGTTATTTGATGAAACACCACCCAAAAAATAAAGCATTTCAGCTGAGATACTGGAGCAACGACTCACAATACAGCAGTCCAGCCTAATGAATCCATTCCTAATTCCGCTAAAAGACCTTTTTGCTTAGAAAGGAAAAAATACTTAAAATGTCAAATATATTGTAGTTGTTTTCCGTCTAATTTGAATTACCAGACGAGTTCTAAAATACGTTATTTTCTAAATCAGTATTGATGAAAGGTAGACATCCGTATAGTTGGTAGGTATACGAAACGGTTAATAATAAGTGCATCATGATCATTGTTTTAATTCTAGGTAAGTACGTTTTAGTTTTTATTGTATAATGTTCACGCAATGTGAACAATGTAATAATTTCTCAGCAAATTAGTATAATTTCAACTTTATTTATCGTAGAGAAAAGATAGACCGATAAGTTTCTATGAAAGTTAGAGGAAATGTTTGATGTCGGAGCGTATTCGTTATTCTATTACGCCTCAGTATTGAAAATATTGCATTGAAATTACTGAAAATTATCACCTTATTTTACTCATTTCAAACCAACAAGCCGTGCGCCGGCGCACTTCCATACGAACTTCCAACCCCTATTTAACCCCTTTAGGGGATGATTTTTCAAAAATCCTTTCTAGTACTCACCTGAGTAATAAAAGGAATTCTTGTGCGAAATTTCATGCTCTTAGACCTGCACCCAAATTTCGTAACACACTTTCAATCAAAATATGAATGATTTTGAAGGATATTGCTTCATATGTTCGAAAAAATTGTCTGCTGAACAATGTAAATAACGCAATGAGTGCTGTTGAGCTGTCAAAATGAAAGCCATTGCTACTGTAAGTGTGTTACGAAACTACCCCGAGGCTGTGGTGTCTGTTAGTAAATGAATTTAAGATTTTTATTAAGTAGATTTCTTATAGCTAGTTTTCCCCTATTAAATTTACCTGCGTGGACATCCGATCGAGTAGATACGTGATTTTCCCGAACTCGCCCGAATCAGCGTCCCGTGCCACAATGTTAGCGATAGTGGTGCCCGGTTCTACGTCCTCTAAGACTCGGTACTCGAATGCTGAAGACTCGAATATCGGGTTGTTGTCATTTTCGTCTAACACCTACAAAAATAATCTTGAGGGTAAATGGAATGTAGCGTTTTTTTGCACGACTCAAGAATACCTTAGTTATAAGAATAGAAAATTATTGTAATTTCTTACATGTTTCTATTATTGCCAATAATAACCAGATAATTTTAATTATTGTAATACATTACAATATAAAAAGAATGTAGGTATTTTACTAATATATTTATTATGATCAGTTTCGCATAGCAGAAATTGTTAATATGAGGATCCTATTATCTTTTCAAAATATGGCCGTTTGAGTATATGTACTTACCACAATATTACAAAGTATACATAGGAAATATATATTATCTATATATAAAAATGAATCCTTATTTCCCTTGGTCACGGCATCACGCTAAAACGGCTGAACGGATTTGGATGAAATTTGGCAAATGGGTAGACCATGACCTGAATTAGGACAAAGGATACTTTTTATCCCGATATTCCTACAGGATCGAGAGTTATGCGGGTGAAACCGCGGGGCGCAGCTAGTGATATATATTTCCTATTTATACTTTGTAATATTGTTATTTTCCTCATACATAGGATTCTAAAATAGGTATAACTGTGTCATTGGGTATGCCTGAATACAGTACAACTACCAATAAGGTAACTAAGGTATTTCTGTTTACCTCATGGACACGACTGAGGTAATATTGACCTGATTATATGAGCTTGTTCAATTACGTCGCCGCCTTTTTACAATGGGTTTAAATAAATGGCGAAATGTGGATGTACTAAAACACTTCACACGTCTTACCCTTTGGGCTTGATATCATGTTAAGAGCGTGCACGCCGTACGACATTTCATACAAATTTTCAAGCCCTTATTTTTCAAAATGACTGAACCGATTCCAATGAAACTTCTCACACATAAGCAGAATACATAGCTCTAAAATGTTAGTAGAAAACATTTTCGAAATGTCTTATTTAAAAAAAGATAATTAAAAATTTCTGTTTGTATAGTAGATAATTTAAAATCGCTCCAATTTAATTGTAACACTATTTTTCGAAAATGTTTTCTACTAACTTTTTAAACCTATTTATCCTGCTTCACATAACACACATAATCAGCCTATAATGTTCCCACTGCTGGGACACAGGCCTCCTCTCTGTGAGAGGAAGTGGGCCGTAATCCACCACGCGGGCCCAGTGCGGGTTGGTAGATGTCATAAGTCTTCGAATTTTTGGTTCTAGGACATGCGGGTTTCCTCACGATTATTACGATTATTTATTCTGCTTATGGGATTCTTATATGAAGTTTCATTGAAATCGGTTCAGTCATATCGAAAAATAAGGACTTGAAAATTTGTATGAAATGCCGTACGGCGTACACGCTCTTAATATGTTATCAACCATCGCTGTGGTTAAACCACCACTGGTTGTCTCGCATAGGGTCGCAGCAATATGCTGAGCAAAGGCCGTTTTGCGTGGATGTGACACAAATTTTCCACCAACTTGTGTTTTTTTCTTCATTCGTCACGTTTAGTGTAAATAAATGTATTTTCTTTTATTATTGTATTTACCTGAATAAACAAGTCGACGACTGAATACCGTGGCGGTATACCGCTGTCAACTCCTTTGACAGTGAGGTTGATCCACGGATACAGTTCGTGGTCTATCTTGCTCGCTACTACGACTTCGCCTGTTTTACTGTCCATGTGAACTAGGTTTAAAAGTTCTTCGCGACCTGTTGATGAGAATATTATAGTTTGTTTAGTGGAAATTACAGAAAAAGAGGGCTAAAGCCTTGTCTGTCAATAACAATACAAAACATCGCAAACGCGCATGTAACTATGATTTTTTTGTATGTTGTTAGGTCCCCTGAGAGTAGTTTAAAACCATATTTGCAACCCTGAAAACCTTGTGCTACTCCCATGGTGCTCGAAAAAATAGAAAATCTTGTTTCAATTGAAAAACATACTTTAACCTATTAACCGCCACTTCAAAAAGCAAAAACGTGCCCTCGGCGCGAAGCTACGAATTATTCCTTAAAATCTGTCATATAGTTGTGACCGTGGCGTGCTGGGCACATTTTGGTCTGTCATCTACATGACTGTGGTGGTCAAAAGGTTAAGGACACGTTTTTATCTTTGTTACCTATTTCTGTGAAGCATAATAAGCCTCGTATAACAGAACCTCAATCAAAACTCAAGCATTCCTTAAAAGCCGTTTGATTGGTTGAAACTAGTTTTAAGCAATGTTTGAGTCTTGAGTAAGGTTCTTTAATACGGCCCTAAATTTGCTACAATCTAAACCCAATCCTAGCACTCTAGGTCGATTAGTTGCGAGCTACAGCTAGTCAAACATGGGCAATTTTTTCCAATAAGTGAAAAACAGTTACCACCTTTGTGAAAATGAGAGTTGATGGTGATTCCCTTATCATATTCAAGAGGGTCTGATAATGAATAGATTGGGTACTTAAATGGTTTTTAAAATAAATAAAATACTTGCCTTCAACAAAATAATTCATACTCTTGTTCTTATCAGCATCATCAGCTATGACCGTTGCTATATTAACTCCATTCTTCGAGTTCTCAGTGATAGAGGTTTTATACAGCGGTTTTCTGAACACCGGGTTGTTATCATTTTCATCGTCGACTATTATCGTAAGGGTTGCTGATGCAGTTTGTCGAGGACCACCGTCGATGGCTGCCATGTCTTCAACTGTTATCACTAGTTTCACTATTTCGAGTTTTTCTCGGTCTAGAAGTCTGTTACGAAAAAAAGTAGCATAAGCATAATCAGCCTATAATGTTCCCGTTGTGGGACACAGGCCTCTTCTCTGTCAGAGGCAGTGGATCGTAATCTACCACGCGGGCCCAGTGCGTGTTGGTGGATGTCACATGTCTTCGAATTCTTAGTTCTAGGACATGCCGGTTTTCTCACGATGTTTTCCTGCACCGTTTTGAGAGCAGTGGTGATGAAATAATTTACACAAAGTAAAGTGCCTGTCTGGGTTCGAACCTACAACCTACAACTCGTAAGTCATGGTCGTTTCTACTGGGCCATCACTGCTCTTGACATAAACGTTGTTTTTATGATAATTATTTTTCAGGGTAATGAAAGGTTTTTTATTTAATGTTTATTGTCAATTAATCAGTTTTCATTGAAAATTCAATCGTGACCTGCAAGGACATATTATGTGCACGATTCGTTTTCTATGAGACATCACGGTTTGTATTCCAATTATTTTCATGTTAGAACTTTAGGCAGAAGTTGTCAATCTATATTCTTTGCTAAGGACCACATAGAATTGATTGTGGTAAGTTCATAAAGAAAAAAAAACTACAAATATTTTGGAACTAACAGCATGTTTATTTACCTGACCACCTTCAGCGTTCCGTCCACCGCATTCAAGTCCCATAAAGCCAGAAAATCATACTCCGCCATAGATATAGGTATACCATCTTCGTCTCTGGCAACACTGCCGGTCTTGTCTATGGCATAGCGTAACACTGGCTGGTCATCCGGATCGTGGGCAGCTGCGCGGTAAATTTGAGTTCCTACCTGAAGAGAAAAACTGGGTTGAACTAGTATGAATACAATACTTAATTCAGGGACACGAGGACCTTTCGTAGCGTTTCAGATTATTATTGCTACTGCTCTAACCCAACAAAAAGATAGTGATATTTTCGTGCTTGTCCAGCAATTTTGACTGCCTAGGGACCCGATTAGGACTTTGCGACCGAATTCGGTCGTAAAGCGGTTATGTTGAGACTGCAGTCCCTGGACAGATCACGATATTTTTTTATCGGTTCTCTGCAACATATTATATCGTTTCGTAACCTTCTGGACGAGCGTAATTTTTAGAGTTGCCGCGAATAGTGTTTATAGCGAATAATCGAATACCGATTAATCGCCATTCACTTTGGCGAATAGTCGAATAACTCGACATTACTATTCGACATAAAAAAAAACATTAAACACATTAAAAATATTTCTAATTTCTTCTAAGGTTGTGAGAAAAGAAAACAAAGTTAAAGAAATCTGTTTCATGTTATACATACCTACATATATGTAGTAAATTTAATTTTCCATTTTTAAATGCTGGCAACCCTTTTCTTGTACAAGTCTTTCTTTACGTTCTAAGTTTAGTTTACGTTACGGGGAATACCCCGTTTTGTATAACCCAGCGATTATTATTGTAGGGGATTTCCCGCTCAATCAATACGCTTGTGTTTAGGATAGGCGGCACGCATTTGTTAATTGATTTTCGACATCGGTTGACGTTTTTTTATTTTTTATTTCTATACTTATTTAAAAATTGCTATTGAATTAAAGACTTGATGAATACTTAATTAGTTAAAGTGTTACTTAATAAAAAAGAACAATCATGCCAAACCCAGGAAAAAATCTCATGTTTGGCTACATTTTGAAGAGGAAGAGAACAGTGCAAAATGTGTTTTGTGTGGTGTAAAAATAAGTAGAGCAGCAAAAAAAGCAGGAACAACGGCTTTGCAGAATCATTTGAAATTCAAACACCCAGGTTAGTTTTTTTTACCTATATTATTTATTTTACCGTTACTAAGTAATAATAAAATAAGAACGTTATTTAATATAATATTTGTTTCAAAAGTTATTTTCATTTATGAAGTATATAATTGTACTATTGTGAGTTTTGTAGCACATTATTTAAATAATTGCCGCTACCTAAGTTCCTGATTAAAGGTTCTTTTCTTTGTTCGCAGATGAGTATTGTAAAATGTATGGAAGCTCAAGTAGTCATGCTCAACATAATGCTCCCGCAGGAGCATCTTCAAGTACCTCCTCATCCACCCAGTTGCCCAGTCAGCCTTTGGTGCAAGTCACTGCAACAACTACTTGAAAAAAAAAAGCTTTGGGACATCAACGATAGCCGAGCAAAAAGATATCACTACTTGATTGGTGAAATGATCGCTGTTGACAACGAGCCACTTTCCATCGTCGATCATCATGTAGGCTTTAAACGTCTTCTTAATAATGCTTTGCCGCAATACACCATTCCTGGCAGGACATATTTTACCGAGAAAATAATTCCAGACATGTATGAGAGAGTGGTTAGCAAACTAAAAAACGAGTTAGAAAAGGCTGAAGCTATAGCATTCACTAGCGATCTTTGGACTTCTTCTGTAAATAATGCTGCATTTCTGAGTTTCACCGGACACTGGATATCAGAAAACTTTAAACTGAATCATGCCGTTCTAAACATGGCGCATTTTCCTGAATCACACACATCAGAAAATATCAAAAGAGAACTGTTACAGTGTGTAACGAAATGGGACATACCCATCACTAAAATTCAAGCGATTGTTCACGATAATGGGGCGAATATGGTTAAAGGAGTTAAGGAAACTCTACTTCCTTCACAGCGTTGCTTCATACATACTCTCCAGCTGGTGATAAATAATGCATTAGATAACAGTTCTCCAATAAAAGAAATTCTTACTAGTGCCCGCCGCATAGTGACACATTTTAATCATTCAGGATATACAAAACTTGAAAGTATTCAATCTGAGCTCGGACTTCCTAACCATAAACTGATTCAAGATATTCAAACTCGCTGGAACTCAACATATTACTTACTGGAGCGTCTATCTGAACAAAAAAGAGCAATTTCGGTGTATATTTCAGAATCAAGGAGCGTGAATTTTGAAAATTTGACCAGTGATCAGTGGGAGGTTATAGAACATCTGTTAAAGCTCTTAAAACCTTTCGAAGAGATAACAAAAATCACGAGTTCCACATATGCACCCATATCAGATGTGATACCTAGCACTGTTTCATTAATCAGATACCTAATGAAAGATGCGCTGATTCAACAAACTGCACACGTTGATGATTTTAGAAAGGCGTTGATAGAAAATA
This sequence comes from Atethmia centrago, assembly GCA_905333075.3. Taxonomy (NCBI): domain Eukaryota; kingdom Metazoa; phylum Arthropoda; class Insecta; order Lepidoptera; family Noctuidae; genus Atethmia; species Atethmia centrago. The sequence continues at coordinate 10,081,785 of HG995377.1, forward strand.
TGGAAGCCCGTTTTAACTTGGATGATCTATGCTTTACGAAGACATATTACTTGTCGACATTTTTAGACCCCCGCTACAAGAACTTTTACTTTGACGCTACCCAAGTTGAACGGATCCGTAGAGCTGCGCTCAGAGAAGGTCTTAGGCTTTCTTTAGATGACGAAAATGATGATTCGGATCCAGAAACGGCATCCAAAAGGTCTCGTTTAGACAATGTAAATGAGCATGATTCGGAAACTCATAAACTATTTTGGGCATGTTTTGAAGAATCACCTATAGAGCAACCTACTGAAGAGCAACCCAAGAATGCCACTGCTGAAGAAATCGCCAACTACATCGCATTAGCAAAGGCTGACAGAAAAATAAACCCATATGTGGTATACCCATGTGTAGGTGGGCTTTGAGTACCAATAAGAATAGATTTCCTATTTTAAGTAAGCTTGCTAAACGATACTTAATCACACCAGCAAGCTCTGTTTATTCAGAAAGACTATTTTCCGAGGCAGGTTTAATTTACGAGGAAAAACGAAACCGACTTGCTCCAGAACGTGCAGAAAAAAATGTTTTTTTGCACCACAATCTGCCTCTGTTGGATTTTAAATATTAATTAAAAAGCCTTACTAATTTAATTTCATGAATATGATAGGCACAGGCACATATTACAGATAATAATTGATATTGTGTATTGTTTTATTAAGTAAAATAATTTAAAAAATGATTATTTTTTACTCATTAGTTCTTTTGTTCGTTAAAAGTTTATTTTCGACGACTATTCGCCGAATGCCGAGTAATACTAGCTATTATTCGGTATTCGACGAATATCAAAAAAATGACGAGTAATGCCGAATACCGAATAATAGCGAGTATTCGCGGCAACTCTAGTAATTTTACAATTTCTTTTTTCATGTTAGCTTGCATTACCTATACAAGAATAGCTCAAAACTTTGTAAACATATTAGCTAGTTCACAAAGTTGGCTGAATGCTTGCACTTTGAAGGTTTTTAAAATTTTCAATGCACCCTTTTTTTTTTTTTTTTTTGAGGGTAGGAAATCATCAAATAACTTCTCCCGCTCTGTGCGGAGCGGGAGGGTGTGTCAGACTCTTACTGACTAAAACCCACCCGTATTCCTTCCTGTTGCCTGTGTTGCGGGGGCCTCGTTGACCCATAAGTACCTTCCCGCTACCCCAGCAGGCATCGGCCCTAGTGGACCCCTACTATATGTGCTGAAGACATCTCTTTGAGGCGCGCGTGGAATACGACGCGCCGTCGACCCGGGCCTGGTCCTTACCGGACGGTGAGCTACCCATTGCTCACCGTCCGCAAGCCCGCGCCTACGGTGGCCGGAAATCCGCCCGGGATTCCCGACGCCCAGGGCGTCTCCTGCGGCGGCTAGGGGCGAGAGGGCGCGAAACTTGCCTTTCCCTCAACCGTCCCGCCTCCTCCTTCGCGAGCATTACTGCTTCGCAGAAGGAGGTGACGGCTGCCCATGCCCTCTCGCTCCGTACCATGGCCTGAACCAGGGCCGGACGCGAGAGGTCTCTGCCGCCGATCGCCTCCACGAGGACACGGCGGTGCTCTGCCCAAGCCGGGCAGACCTCCACCGTGTCCTCTGGGCGATCCACACAGTGGTGACAGCCGGACGTTTCCTCCCGCCTTATCCGACACAGGAACCTCCCGAAGCTGCCGTGTCCGGTGAGGACCTGTGTCAGGCGGAAGGTGAGGACGCCGTGGCGCCTCTCCAGCCACTCCTCAAAGAGGGGACTTATCGCCGCAATCGTGGCGTGCCCAGCACTGGGTTGCGACAACCGTACTTTCCATGACGCCATGAGATCCCGCCGAAGCTCCGTCCGCTGTGCCGCGATTTCTCGCGGCAGCGGACTTACGCCCCGGCATTTCGCCTCCTCGCGCCACTCCCATACGTGCGCGAGGACTTTTGCCTCCAGATCCCATGGCGGCAATCCGGCAAGGAGGCTCGCTGCCTCGCAGGAGACCGTGCGGTATCCCCGGACCATCCGGATGGCCATGACCCTTTGGGCCGCGCTCAACCGGCGGGCTGGCCGCAGCGCCAGAGAGCGCGCCCATACAGGAGCCCCGTAGAGGGCCATGGACCGCACGACCCCCGTTCAATGCACCCTAAGAACTATTTTTAAATTTGTATAAACACTTGTAGCAGATTCTTATCACAGTTTTGCAAAAAAAGTGTACTTATCACCTGTGTGTTCTCCCGGACTGTGATAGTGCCTGGTTCCACGAGCACCGGCGGCTTGTTGTTCACGTCTACTATGGTGATGTTCACTAGCACAGCCGCGCTTAGTTGCTGGTCACCGATACCGCCATCCAAAGCCACCTTAACATACATTTGATTAAATTGAAATAAGGTTTAAATTACAGACTGACAAGTGCTCTTAAAATGAAACAGTTGCATTTTATTAGCTAATCAGCTGTTCCTGAATCCTGCGGGGTTAAGGGTCCCAATAAGGATATTACGCAAAGCTGAGACAGTAGATGACGCCACTTTGACACGAGGTAAACAATGCAAGACTGTCAAAGGCGCGCGGCAACATTTTCCGGCGTTTTTCTATATCACTTCAACTTTAATTTCATCCTTGTTACTGTAATTGTAGGTTAAAATAACACCAAAAGCTTAAAAACATGCGTTTAAGAATTTCAAACATATTTGTTATTGTGTTATTGAAACTACTTTGCTATAATATACTTTTAACATTACATTTAAGTAACTAGCACTTGAAATATTGTGTTTTTACATTGGGTTTCTGCCCTGACCAGTAAAAATCCTTCATTATTCAGCTTTAAAATGATCAGAACACAACCTTTAATGGTTTGTGACTATAAAGTGCTTGCAATATTGCAATTTACCATTGTTATTCGTTTTTAACGAATTAATGAACGCCTTCGTACCTGGAAATGCTACCTAATGGCACAACACTGATTCACTGACTGATGCATTATTACAGATTATTGCTGACGAACGGCTATCACTAAAAAAATTGGTTGTCTGTAAAGTCGGCTCACGGACGATAATTTTACGTGATAACGATAGAGAGATGCGTCACAAGCCGAACGCTTAGGCCGAACGTGCCTCTCTATCGCTAGTTCCGCGCTCTCGCTTGCACGCTCGGCTCAGGCGGAACGTGACAATGAGTCATGCTTTTTCGTGCGTGCAGCCGGCGTTCATCGATTTATAAGACGTTATCACGTCAATAATATATCAGTACATTGTAAACACACCGGATTTCTCATGAACAGTCACCTATTTTAATTAAATAAATTATCTTGATGAAAATGGCCCATTCATTTTAGGAATAATCTAAATACATTATAAACATACCACAGTAAGCGCATATCTATTGCTCTTGGGTGTAGTCTTGTCAGGATCCAGTGTAGATCCATTAGCAACAGACACTACCCCTGTACGTGACTCTATGACGAACTTGTCGCTGGCGCCGCGTTGTATGCGGTATACAACACGATTGTTCGGGGATGAGCCGTCTGCGTCACGGGCTTTTACCTGAAGAGAAAATACAGTTTGCAATGAGGATAAGAAGTACTTCACAACTATGGGTTTTATTTATAAACGTTGCTTAAAGTATTTTTTTTATCTGAAAATATACATAACTGTAGTACTGAAATATAAAGTTTCACTCAGTTCTTATATTAATGGAGCAGTGGTGGCCCAGTGGTAACAGCCGCGACTTACGAGTTGTAGGTCGTGGGTTCGAACCCAGACAGGCGCTTTGCTTTGTGTAAATAATTTCATCACCACTGCTCTCAAAACGGTGAAGGAAAACATCGTGAGGAAACCGGCATGTCCTAGAACCAAAAATTCGAAGACATGTGACATCTACCAACCCGCACTGGGCCCGTGTGGTGGATTACGGCCCACTGCCTCTCGAAGAGAGGAGGCCTGTGTCCCAGCAGTGGGAACATTATAGGTTGATTATGTACTTATATTAATAAAAACACTTTTACAGGCTAGCAACACCTTTTTAAGTCAAATCAAATCAAAAGTCATTTATTCAAACGAGGCTGAGAATCAGCACCTTTTCGAACGGCAAAATTACATAAGAAAGTGTATAATACATAAGGAAGTGTATTATAATAATGATTACGAACTGATAATCAGCACTTTTCGAACGTCAAAATTACATAAGAAAGTGTATAGTCGTAATACATAAAGAAGTGTATTATAATAATGATAACGAACTGATTACAACATGGTCACGAGCTTTACGTTAAGTAATGATTACCATCTGCTTGGCATCATTTCTAGGCGTTTTAACGTCTCTTAACTTTAAGGAACGTTTATAAATAAATCTGACTATGTTCAGCAGTACAGATCCACTGGAGTATCTAGAATCTAGATTTGTGTTCGTTCTTATATACAGGGTCAAATTTAACTAGCTAGCGAAAGTCTACATACGTGATGGGTAGAGATCGGATATTCGGATGCATATTCACCTAAAGTTGAGATGTTGGCTAATATGGAATGCGCTTTTGTATCGCAAAATCCCGCGGCTCTGGGAATACAAATTTAGATTTCTGATTATAGAATCGAATGTATATTAACTTACTTTCAAATGTTAGCTTATATGGAATGCACTTTTATATCGATCGTAAAAATCCCGCCCGCCATTCCCGAATCGACAAATTTTATGATTTTTTCTGACTACATATGTAATTGGATGCATATGTGCTACTATATATGCTACTTAATATTATGATGTAAAGTAGGTAGAAACATTAATTTTAAATAAACATGCAATCCAATAATCCCGGGTTTTTTTTAATAAGTATTTTTTTAGAAGTCGCTTCCATACTATACACCGGACTAGTTATGCATTCCCGTTGTTCGTGGCCTCTGTTAAAAAAAAAGATTTTTAAGAAGCTGCTTCCATACTTTCATAGCTAAAAATTAACTTTAGGTAAATATGCATCCGAATATCCGATCTCTGGTGATGGGTATCGATATCACGATAAAATAAAAAAATAATTCATTTGATGAGTTTCTTTGTGGGGTTTATTGGTTACCTCGAGCACACTAGTTCCTCCCGGCATGTCCTCTGGTATAGATCTCTTGTATATCATCTGTTGAAACAGCGGCGCGTGATCGTTCACGTCTTGAACGTAAATAGTAACTGGCACTGTCGATGATAAGGACGGTTCACCGAAGTCGCGGGCCCGAACCTGTGGAGAATTAATATGTGAATTTTTAACGTGGAGTTTACTGACATTGTTTGCCCATAGTTCCATGTAAAAGTACGCCGTCACAGCTTAACAAACTACCTTACTGCAGTTTGGTAAAATTATTCAGGATGAGTGTTATTCAACGCTGTCTGCGTTTTATTTATCATAACAAATGTGATACTCAGTAATACGATTGGAGGATGTAGGGCTGTACTGTAGGGTTATAATTCTTTACAGTGAACAGTTTTCTAGTGAACATGATTTGGATATATTCAATACCAGTGTTTGGCTTAAGGATTTATTGGTGAAAGCATCTTCACGGAAAGTAATTGTTATTCGATCGTGTACTATCTATTTCTTAATTTATGTTATAGGTATTTTGTGCCGACTTTATTCTCGTTTTAATTGTTAGTGTTTATCAGTGGCCTTCAATTTTATATTGTTTAAGAACACTGTATAAATTAGCTGCAAGTTTCTCGAATAGAATAGAATAAAATACACTAACTCAGATCTGTATAGTGTCGTATATCACAAGCTTGTGTGTTCCAATCAAATAGTAGTAATAGTTGATCATTAAATCATGTTTCTCCAGTAGCGTTATACTCACAGTAAGATGTATCGGTCGTAAGTTACTATTGTCTCCGGGTATCTGTTCGAAGTCCAGTCCTCCCACCGGGGTGATGATGCCCAAGTTTGGGTCTATTGAGAAGTTGTTCTTGTAATCTCCGCTAACTATGGAGTATTCTATGTGGCTGTTCTTTGTTCCTAGAAGGAATCAAATAAAATGGCTGTATGTATGATATTTTATGTAAAAAGAGTAGATAGGTTACGAGGGCGGCACTGAAAATTTCGGGAATCAAGGAAGTGACACATTACTATTTAAAAATGTATTTATTGCTTTTCGAAGTATTCTCCGCGAAATTTGACACATTTTTCCATACGATGGAACCAATCATTGAAGCAACCATTCCATTCGGAAGTTGGGGTCTCCAAAATGGCCGTTTTGTAGGCGTCCACAGCTTCTTCAGGTGATGAAAATCTCTGTCCACGCAATTTATTCTTTATTTTAGGTAAAGTATAGAAATCATTAGGGCTTAGGTCGGGGCTGTACGGCGGATGGTCTAATAATTCTATGTTTTATTGCTCTAAAAACTCTTTTGTTCTGTGCGCGGTGTGAGAACTCGCATTGTCGTGATGGAGGATGATGCGGCGGTTGCAGTTCTCTTTACGGAGTTCAGAAACGACCTGTGGCAAACAAATGCTAGCATACCAATATGCATTAACCGTTCTTTGTCCCTCAAGAGTAATAGTCGTAACATGGCCGGTTTTAGAGACAAACGTGGCCACCATTTTTTTTGCAACACTCCGTGAACGAACAATTTTTGTTGGCTTTAACTCATTTTCGAACACCCAAACTCATGACTGGTTTTTTGTTTCGGGTTCATAAGCGTATATCCAGGATTCGTCACCTGATACGATGTTGTATACAGCATTTGAGGATCCTGCGTGGAATCTTTCGAGAGTTCTGACGCACCAAGTAACGCGAGCCGCTTTTTGCTCTTCACAGAGCGAATGCGGTATCCATCGGGAAAACAACTTTTTTACACCTAATTGTTCATGCAAGATTATTTATATTTGACTCATGCCAATGTCTAAAGTTGCCTGAATTTCGCGGTATGTCACATGTCGATCTTCCTCAATCAGCTTACGCACAGCATCAACGTTTTCTTGGGTGACTGCAGTTTTTGGACGACCTTGACGGGGATCATCACTGAGCTTGACACGTCCACGTTGAAATTCAGCAAACCAGCGATAAATTGTGGTTTTGGATGGGGCTTCATCACCAAATGCAGAAATCATCCGGTCAACACACCGTTTTTGTGTTAAACCACTTCGAAAGTCATAATAAATCATCTCTCTTGAATTTTCTCGAGTCAATTCCATTTTCTCAACGAATAAACAAGTTTGACAAAACCTTGTGACAAGACCGATAATCTTTTTTTAAATAAATAAATGGTATTCGATTTTTAAAACCAAGGAGTTTTCAATTAGAAAGATTTTAATATGACAGGAACAGTGGAAATATTACATTCCCGATACTTTTAGTGCAGCCCTCGTATACACGCTCCACAAGATTAGCCAAGTTTTTTTCGTCTTGTCTCTTTTTCGCTCCCGATAATTATGACATGCCGTCTACTTCCATGTATCCTACTACGACACTATGTGCTAGCGACCGTTTTCGTGGGCTCATTATTGAGTGTGCAAGTCACCCCTTGCCATATTATCTATGTATTTTATATAAAACATTGGTCAGACAGAGGCCATAGTCTTTATATAGTCCTAGATAACCAGTTCATTTTAGCCACCCAAATCCATAGCCCAATATGCTTGTTTCCATATCCTGCAATAGTCCTACACCAACCGGGGGTTGTCTTTGGGTGCACTTGCATAAGGCGAACAGAGATATCGTTGGCTGGTGCCTCATTAAATTAAAAACGTCTATCCGGCCTCTGCGAGTTGGCTTCGGCCTCTTGTACGCCTTTCATATCTCCCTATCCATATATCAATGATATTTTTTAAAATAATAAAATAAAGTGGTCACATGTACCACCAATCTTCCAGAGTGATTGATTGACTTTCGTGGTAAGTGATTTTTTTATAACCCGTTTAAGATATTTAATTAAAGGTAATACACATTCGGACCGCGGCAACCACGTGCATTTCATTAATATTTTCTGAATACCTAGCGTCAGCACTGACATGAACGTGTGTGAGCAACAAAAAAACCAAACCATCAATTACATTTTGCAAACGATCATTTTGCGCATCAAGCTGTATCAATCACGTAAAAATTGACAGTTGCAATTGATCGTTTCGCGGACCCTTAACAAGCACGAATTTCTTTAGCCTAAAAGCCGGTTTCGCCATACTTTAAAGTTACCCCAATGTCCCGTTAAAAGCAGAGAGAAACAGAGAAATATAGCCGATATTTCTCTGTTTGTTACAGTTAAATTCACGTTTGGACTAGCGAAGTGAGGACCGTTATATTTGTGATTGTCATTTTACCTTTACTGACAGTTAAAGTTAAAGTTGAAGTAGTTAAAGTTCTTTGTGGCGGGCTGCAAGAGTAGGAGGGTAATAAAGTTCTTGCAGCCCGCCACAAAGAACTTTATTCCAATAATAATCATTAAAAAACATACCATTTAAATCCAAATCTCTAGCTTCAAGCACAAGTGGATTTTCAAACTCCTTTTCATTTTCCAACAACCTTGCTTCATACTTATTGGCCAGGAACATCGGCGCGTTGTCATTGACATCCTCTAAGTTAATAATCAACTGGGCGGTATTCCTGTTTCCTTTGCCCAAGTCGTCTCGAGCTTCGACAGTTAGGTAATGGCGCGAAATTAATTCGCGGTCGAAACTGTCGCCGCCCGCTTGTTTTACCGTTATTACTCCTGATATCGGGTTGAGGTTGAGTCTGGAAGGTTTATTAATGGTTGATAATATGTCACATAATTTGAGGGGCTTGTGGCTAAGTAATAACAACCGCACGGGTTGATCGATCAGGCTAAGCTACGCTTGTCGCGGGTGGTCCGTGGATGGGTGACCATCTTTACATACCAAGACCCCTCCGTGCCTCGGAAAGCACGTTAGTCCCGGCTGTCATTTGTGGATCTTTAACAGTCGTTACGGGTCGTCAGAAGCCCGAAAGTCGGACAATAAGGCTTACCAAGGGGTGTCGTATTAGCCAGTAACTGGGTTGTGGAGGACAGATAGGCAGTCGCTCCATGTAAAATACTGGTATTCAGCTGCATGTGGTGTGGCTTCCAAGCCGACCTCAACATATTTGGGAAAAGGCTGGGCAGATGATGAGTATGTCACATAATTATAACATTTATTTAAATAAGTTTTTTTATAAACAGCATACTCCAATTTCGTGAATAAAATATGAAGCCATTTCAATGATTTTACATAAATATATTGTTTTTAAAAAACACGTAAAATAGTGCAGTTTTTTTAGCTATTACGTTTAAACAATTTAGTCGAATTTATAATAAAAATTCCTCTTATCCATGATGGTTAGTAAAGTTGCTATAGTTATCTCTCAAAAAAACCTCACTTTGTGTTAAATATCTTAGACAGAGATTCGAGTATCGGTAAACCTACTCCCACATAAAGCCGGGATGAAGTCGACAATTCGTGAAATAATCAGAATACTCACAAATTAGCAATACTCCCTCCAAGACTGGTATATCTTATGCCCCTCGAGCCATAATTATCGGAGTCCTGATCGAGCGCCTGCACCCACGCGACAGTGGTGCCTACCCCACAGTTCTCTGGTATCGATACCGTGTACAAGGACTCTGTGAACTCCGGGAAGTTGTCGTTCTCGTCCTTTATGTGGACTACTATTGGCACTATGCTGGAATTTAGAGAAAATAGAATATAGTTTGTTTGCTTAGTTTAAATTGAACTTAACCGTAAGAAGTTATGGTCTATTTTCGCTTAGACAGAAGACCAGAAACGTCTTCTAAAAGAACTTTTGAATGTGAATATTTACAAGAAAATAGAATTTATTCTAGTTGCCCCTTCCAAAAGGTGGTTTCGTATGGAAAACAATGTACACAATAATTAATAATAACATTAAACAACAGTAATTGATAATTCCTGTATTCAAAATATTTTATTAATAATAAAATTATACGACATATAATTACATAATTTTAAGTGGAAACTATGTACTCGGAATAAAATTACTATACTACAATAGATAATTGCAAGCAAGTAGTTGTACCTTCTTTTTTTTACAGTTAAATGACTTTATTTACTTTTGCCAAATTACAAGATGATTTTAACATTAACTAAATTAAATGAAAACTAAGTTAACCAAGTGATACATACCTTTCGTTATGTATTACTTGGCAAGAGCTTGACATAGTTTAGAAAGAACTTAACAAATGTCTCATCATCAGAACTTCTGATACATACCTCATTTTAGGATCTTTGGTAACAATTTCTTTGGCGACTAGACTGAAATTCATAACAGTGACCTTCTCATAGTCCAAGAACGATGCGTCATTGACTCTGATGAGGAACGAAGCCTCGTTGATACCTTTGAACGGCGTTACGTCGAACACACCATGATCTCCAGTTAGGTACAGCTCGAATGTTCCGTTTTTACCCTGTAATTATAAAAATAGCGTCGTCAGAAACAGAAATAGTCACAATAGCCGAAATCGGGATAAGTTCTATTATTATTATTTTCTTTTATTTCATTATTTACACAATATAATTATATTTTTAAATACCTATTAGAATATACAAAAATATATAAAAACATTTAAAAATATAAAAAAATGGTGGCCCACCGGTATCGGGAACAGGGTCCAATTATTATTATTATTATTATTATAGAAATAGCACACATTACAACGTAGCAGTCTAGGCTACAGAAGATCAGCCAGAAAGTGATTACTTACTAATTACAATAATAACTTGTGTAAGTTATTACTTACTAGAGCAAAGGAAAGATCCCCTCAGTCTCAATCTGGCAAAAATACCTCTAATTTACCTACATTATTAGGGTTCTGTAGTCAACAAGGAACCCTTATAGTTTCGCTATGTCCATCTGTCTGTCCCCAGCTTAGCTCAGAGACTAGAAAACTGTAATTTGGCATGGCTATACATGTTAATTACGCCGACAAAACGGTTTACCTCCCTTACACATAAAATTGGGATGATATTTTTTTTGTCGTCTATCCCATGGTGTGGGGTATCGCTGGGTAGGCCGTTCAAAAATATTGCGAGTTTGTGAAAACCATTTTTCGATTCAGGGATCCGTTTGTTTAACCTTTTGATTGAACAATCATGTATTGATAACAGAGCAAAATGAGACCAGCACGCCACGGTCACGTGGTATGGCCTTCTGTTGTTTGCCCCAAGCATTTATTGAGCTCAGTTTTTTATTTGCAACTAGTTTGTGATGGACAGAATATTGATTGGCTAATTAAACATTATTTTTCTTTCTTCCTTTTTTGGGACCTATGCCCTGCAGTGGGACAATCATCTACCTGGCCTTTTCCCAACTACATTGGGGTTGGCTTGGCTACCAGTCTTACCGAATGCAGCTGAATACCAGTATTGTACATAGGGCGACTGCCTAATTGACTTCCACAACTCTGTAATTAGGTAACACGATTTTGAGTATCTGTAACAACTGTCAAAGATCTACGAAGAATGACAGCCGGGGCTAATGGCTTAACATGCTTTCCGAGGCACAGACATTTCCGGTATCGGTATAAAAGGGACCACTCATCCACGGACCGACCGCAACAAGCTTACCTTAACCTTGATTCGAACTATGCCTCTATTATTTTGCCACAAGCCCCTGCAGTGGGAAAATACAGGTTGAAAATATTCATACCTGATCATAATCAAAGACTTCAGGAATAGCATCCTGTAGAAATGTAAGAGGTGTATTCTGTTGTGCATTCTCCAGTACTTCACAAATATATCTGTCATTCCTAAATCGTGGTGTTTCATCATTCACATCGGTTACAAGGACTGTCACCTCGGTGGTAGCACTGGGCATCGGTGATATGGTGCGAGATTCTTCTGTGGCCTGTAATTATGAACAGAAAGAAACACGTAGGCATACTTGTATGGCTATTTAGGGTGGTCCTTATTCCTTTAATTTAACGAGGCACCACATATTTTGATTCTACACCATAAGAAACTATTTCAGTATTTTTATTTTTAAATGAAATTTAAGGGTTGCTACTAAGGGTTGAAGTTTAAATCTCTACATTAACAAATGTACAGAGTTTTTATTTCTTTTAATTAATAATTTTTTTATTCATAAGTCTGAACATAAGAAATACAAAATTATTGTTATTGTTACAAATTAAGCCACATGTAAGTAATTGAATCATTTGTTTTTGAGAAACATGGTTTGATTTATTAGTATTAGGGTACTTTTTCCTATACTCATTCACCAATAAAAGCAAATACTGCTATTGTTCTTTATTGGTTGTAATAAATTTATTATATTCCTAAATAAAAACAATTAGTGATAACCTTATTTAAGCGGCCATAGAATGCTTTTTGTTAAAGTTTAATGACTGGTAGCCCCCCCCCCCCCCCCCCTAAATCGTAACGAACAATTAAAAGAAAAAATTCTGTTTCATATTTAGATGTGTATAATCAAATGACAAAGTGCCGTGATGATAATTAAAAAATAAGGACCACCCTAGGCTATATAGTATACAGGGTGGCAGGCGCATCGAAGCACAACCTGTTACCATGAATTCAGTACCTACATGACTTTGGAAATTTTGTCCCCCTGTGTTGAAATTTTTCGTGAGTTATTTAAAAAAGAATCTATTGATAACAACTGATGAAAAATTTCAACTCAGGGGTTCCATAATTTTGTACTGAAGCTATAATAAGTGCGCTATTTATAATCTGATTTTTTAGAAATATATTGTATCTAGTTTGGAAAGGGGGTGACTATGGAAATGATGGAAGAAGACATGTTCTGCTGACCCCAAATAAACAGCCAACATTTACTGAATTGCAGTTTAATAAAGTCAATCATTTGACTTTTATAAACATCCCAAACTAATTAAATAAACTAACCAATATTTCCAATATGTAAGCCCCATTGCTGTTATTAGGGTCCTCCCTATCAAGCTGGTTGACGGTGTACACAACCCCAGAACTGCTGTCAATGTCAAAATGTTCCTCTCCCCCTGCTATGATGCTGTATGATATGCGGTTGTTGATCCCACGGTCACCATCAATAGCTCGCACTGGAAATGAAAGTATTATTTTGTTATAGTTTATGCTTTACTTAATTATTTTAGAGTTCACAAGTCTCATCTCTCTCTGCATCTTACCTAAAATAACATGATCAACAGCCGTTTAATATATTAATAAGTATATTTATTTTCTCCTTACAAATTTGCAGTGGAAGTGCTTAAAATTTTAAAAGAAAAGCTTAAAAGTTTAAATTTGTGAGATACTGGTGCCTGAAATAGGCATAGCAAGCAACGCCTGTGGTCCAAATATCTATAGTATTTTAGTAAAACTTTTATAGAAACAAAACTTTTGTATGAAAAGTTATATAAATATTATTCTGAATAACACCAAATTCACAGGGCCTATGATCAACCAAGTACGTTATCGGCTACGGTCTGATTAATAGGCAATATACATTGTAAGGAAAATGCATAACCGACCTTGCAAAACAGAGGTCCCAACAGGTGCATCTTCACTGATCCTAGTCACAGGACTGGCAACAATGAACTCTGGAGGCTGGTCCTCCACGTCCAGCACCTTAATAAGGATTGCAGCAGTGCCAGTATTAACCCTGCCTTGGTTCGCCCGGTCCACAGCCAGCACTCGAAGTTGGTACAACGACTTTCGTTCATAATCCAACCGATTTGTCAATCGGATCACTCCTTTCCCGTTAATGGTTTGCACAGCAAAGTTTTGTACGTCTCCATCTAGCTCTTGTAAGTGGTATAGCACCTAAAATAAAGATTTTATAAACAAAAACAAAACTTTTCACCATCTCGCTGATGTCGCGTCACATGAAAATGACAGACATTGACTTGACACTGACAGCCAATGCTGACAGCCAAGTAAGGCGTTTACGAAGCTTGCAGTTGCAATACTCTCTCGATTTATCACTCATTTCTATTCACGGCATTTCCGGTTCTTGTCTCATAGCACTCGCCAAGCTTTAATCTGATTAAATTAATTGGTGGTTGAAAGAATATTATTTTAAAGGACACCAATTTTATTATGTATTCGTTTTAGATACTTAGCAATCGTTTGTTGTTTGGCTCAGTTGTCCGAGCCGTTTAAGTGGTGTTAATTTTTTATAGCGTCCATATTTCTCTTTAAATACATTCTGCAAAAAAAAAAAAGATAAAATAATATTATAGTTTACTTGTCCGTAAGCTCCTTCATCAAGATCCTTTGCTTCTACAGTAGTTAAAATGCCAGGAGACGCGTCTTCTTTTACTGTGATTGCGGAAGGATATGGTTTGAAAATTGGTTCGTTGTCGTTTACATCTTCGACTAACAACAAGAAGCTTTGCGTAATAAAGTTTCCATCTCCTAAATGTCCATCAGTCAATGTTAATACAAAAGAATATTCATCACGGACCTGAAAGATGAAAAATATGGAATCTCGTTAGATGTTTTTGGCGTGAATACGTCTTTAATTTTGCTTCCATAGAGGAAGGCAATTCGTAAAACTGATGATAACAAAATCGGGGGATATAGTTTGGTGTTGGAGCACTTGGAGCTACATATCTATCACCTAAATCCAAAAGTTAATTACACCACTCGGTAGCTAAAGGATCAAAGAAATCGTTGCAAAGAAAATATTTCCCGTTACGTAGGTACGTATTCTTGTAAAACACACGACCGTGTCCACGACGCAGCCACACCCTGATTTTTTGTTTGGTAAACTTTTTTATATTCTGCTTAAATACTGGCTTAGTTGGTCGAAAATATAGTACCTATAATAGCCATTTGCCGAATAAAAATATAAAGTGATTTATTTTTAATTAATGACAACAAAATTAAATGGCTGCTATAATTTTTTTTCAGCTATAACTACCAGTGCCTACACTAAACTACTTAGGCGAGCAGAAATGTTTAAATTAAATAACGGATACACATAATATAGAAAGATAAAATAATAATTTCAATCCTTTTTTTGCAAACTTTCTAGACTATCTACGAGTAACTATGGCTTTTACATCAATCGAAGTCTTCATTGACTTAAAGAAGCCAAAAAATAAAATAAGATCAAAATAATATTTCTATTGTTTATGGGCACAGCTTTAATTCTTCAATGAAATTAGCGAAATAGCGAATGAACGAAATGTTTGTTAATTAACAAAATGACAAACAAAAATCATCAAATTATGAATACTGCAGTGCTATAGATCTACAATCGATGCCTATTGCCTACTACCTGCCACTAAAACTGCGCTTGCACAATCTCTTCTACTTCCCATCCTTGACTACGCTGATGTTAGTTATATCGATCTCACTGAGGCACAGCTAGATAAACTTGAGCGACTTCAAAACTTTTGCATAAGATTTATATTTGGCTTGCGCAAATATGATCACGTCTCCGAATTTCGTACAAAGCTCAAGTGGCTTCCCATACGTCTTCACCGGAATTCTCATATTTTGTTTCAGCTCTACAGTATTCTGTTCAATCCTAAAACCCCCTCTTATCTTAAGGGACGTTTCAAGTTCCTAAATGACACGCATAATAGATATCTGAGGTCACCGGGAAACTTGAGATTGGAGATGCCGATGCATTCCACCAGTTTCTATGATAAATCTTTTACGGTTCAAGCAGTACGGTTGTGGAATGCCTTGCCCGTGTCGATAAGGCGTGCTCAATCTCTGTCCATTTTTAAAATTATGGTAAAAAAACACTATCTCTCTCCTTAAACATATTTTTTTTTTCTCTGTTCTTTGCACCTGTTTTTATTTTAACGCTAGTTTTATGATTAATTATTATTGAATATATTATATAGATAATTTTAATATATTTTATGTATGTATGTATGTATGTATTTGTTGTATATATGTGAATGGTACACCACAGACTACCTGCAGTATTGTCTCTCCTATCCCCTAATCCATCCAAAGATTGTCTTTAAAAGATCGCTTTTAGCGATAAGACCGCCCATTGTGTCACCCTATGTAAAATTTCTACATTTATAGCTGTAATTTTTATGGTGTAGGTACATAATAAAGAGTATTCTATCTATCTATCTATCTATCTACTAAGGTTGGTGCACGACACCTACAGGTAGGTACGTATCGACTAACTTACTTAACCTACTGGACCTAGGTACTGACCAACATCAAACATCGTAAAGTTCGGCAAAAAACTCACCTCTCTATCTAATTCCTTAACTAAATAAATATTAGCTTCGTTGGATGAAATGGCTTCTAATCTTAAAATATCACTACCAAGTTGGTCTCTAATTCCAAATTGTAACGAATCTCCATCGGGGTCAACGCCCCTCAGCCGGTATATTAGGCTACCTGAAATTAAAATAACGGTCAGTTCTCTTAATTAAACACACGCATACCTACTTGAACACACTATTTACGGCATTTACCGTTTGCGTTTGAAGAGTAGTTAAGAAAATAAAAGTAATTAGGTATCTCACATGCAAATAAGTGTGCAGAAGGTACCTAAACAGAACAAATGTAGCGGCAGCGTATCTAAGGCAAAGAAGTATACATGTACAGATTCACAAAATTATTATATTCTCCAGTTTTCCGTCGGGAAGCGATCAAGTGACACCTTTATTTAGATATTCTAGGTTAATCAGAATCTAGCCAGCTTTTATTCTTAATGCTGTAAATACAACACATGTAACTGAAATAATCTTTTAGATATCACCTCTTGTTAAGCTGACTAACGGAAAACCTAGAGGCCAGGCTTGGCTAACTCATAAGCTGAATGAACGCTAGGTATATCTGTCAATGTGGAAGCAAGAATCTAGGTAATGAATAAAGTAACTGCCCTAAGTTTTTCTCCACACTAAGATTGTCAGGATACATTCGATGTCACTTTTCATAGCTCTAAAGAATCATGATTCAGCAATAATTCGGTTATTCCAATTCATGTGACTCATCCCCATGAAGTCATTATTGTGCGCAAGCTGACATTTAATTACTTTTGTAATACCAAATAGTCGAAACTCGAACCCCATCAGCGTAGCTATTCACAACTGTTCGAAACGATTCCGTGTCGGATCGAACATCAATAAATGTTATCAAAAGAGACTTCTAAAGGCTGTTTACAAACCCAAAATCCGAAAATTTTGTTACAGCTACATATATGCTGTTGTCAAAGCAAATTAGTAATTGAAAATGGTGTCATTTTCGATTCGACAACTTGTCGAATGGTGGTGAATACATATGCAGATACTTTACGACATTTTACGCTTCGATACTTTTCAGTTGACTAATCGTTACTCGTTGTTACGTTACATCGCCGATTAGTAAGTGCAGGGTGAGTAAGGGATCGTTCCAACCGCTATAAGGCTTCCCTATGTTTGTGCCAGTTGTCGTGGTAACCCCACTCTACCCGTTCCCCTAGTATGAATAATTTCCGGTTGTCAGTGCCTGACGGTAAACGTTGGGTTGTCCAACTTTGAATTAGCTTTTGGGGAGTCGATATAGCAAGTATTAGGTTTATTGGTAAGTATCATGTTCAATGTCGGTGTCTTACGATTGTGGTTTCGTTAATTGATACTTTTGAGAAATATCAAATTAATTTTAATATTTGATAACAAGTAGCTAATAATTTTAGGTATAATTTGCACACATATTCTGTATAAGCCCGAAACGGTTTCAGTCGAATGCACACTGCTGGCTACTGTTTATAGGCCTCAGTATCTCTATTTATGCGTCACAGCAGAGGCATAAATGTGTGCACTTACCCACTGGTGTATCAAGTCCTTCTTTCAGCCTGACAACAATTTCTGACTGACCATCTATGAGAAACCTGGGCGGTCTGTTGGCGACTACCACTTCTAGAATTGTCAGGAGCAACCAGAACCCTGTGATGCATTTGTACTGAACCGGTTTTAACCGGACTCGCGTCGGGTGAGATGTAACCCTCGCATGCATTGTAGTCAGTCATCTGTCACGTCTGGACTTGTTGCTAGTTGGTGGTGAGACCATTTTCTCACTTCGCACGGTTTCACCGTGGGAAGACGCGTGCGGTACCGGTGAAAGTGTCACCTCACTGACTTGATTTGAACCCCTCGACGTGACTTCACGGAAACCTGTAAAACGAAAAAGGCGTTACTTTGATAATTCGTTGTTATTTTTGAAAGGTGATACAGTTCGCACTTTTGTTTTGGAAATGTGTGAAAATTATCATTTCGTTGATGTCTTTATATAGAGAGTTAGCGTAGTTTACTTATCAGCAGTCGGGGAAATTGATCGTTCTTTGTTCCCATTGATAACGTGTATACTACTTGTGACGTCACTTTTTTTAATAATGACATTGATTCATGATAGGTGCACAATCAAGTTACTTTTTGTGGAGCAACGTTTTTTTTAAGTTTAGTGGACGTTAACGTTTGTTAGTGGGCTACAACGGATAACAAAAGTCATTTATTGTTATCTAGAAATAAGATACGATAATAAAAAAGTTACTTAATGTTAACATGTTGCAGAATGTTGCTTTACGAAAAGTAACTTTGGTGTGGACGCACCTTTTAATAGTACCTACCTAATGGGTTCTTTGCCACAAAGATTCTCTGAAAGGATTGTCAAGGTAATTTTACGCGTAAAAACTTCTATCTAAAGGATACACATAATCTCCTATCTAGTGAAACTATGCTTCAAACTGTATTTGATAGTTTCAAGTACAAGCAATCAATAAGTCACCAGAAATTAGGTAACAGAGATTTAAACATAGAATAGATGCTCAAAGTGATCACAACACAACTTTTTCTTTCACACCGAAGCTCCCTTGTGTCAGTGGGTTATCTTGGCTCAGTATCGTGGTAAGGGAATTAGCGCGTGGCGACGAAGCCGAAGTGAGCATTTGCTAACTTGCCGTATCTCATTGTCTTGTACTGCCTATGTATTGCCACCGTTAGCACATAATCTTGCTTAACGAAGAGATACGTCTACTTTCGAAGCAATCTTTTTGAAGTTAGATGCCGATGATACCAAAAGCTTTTTGTTTTGATAAAGTCTGAATATAGTCATAGGTACCGTTAAGAAATAATCATGATTGTTTACTAAGTAAATAGTTGTTTGTTTATTTACTTATGGCCTAGGATTTTGGTAAACCAATGCGTGCTTCATATACTTTCATTTCAGTGGAAATGCAAGATTATGTAACACACTAACACTAATTTGTAAAAGTAAAACAACAAGGTTATATTTCTCTCATTGTAATGTAACATCATTCTATTGTTTAGACAGAGTTATACTATCAACTAAATAATGTGTGATTAACGCTGAAGATGTTACGACAGCTCGCATTATTTTTAATGGGTTGATACACAAGGGTTATTCACACGCATCGGGTTTGCGAAACAATTATGTAAAAACAATTAAAACGTGACCTCGCGACCCGTGCCGGATGGTAACGTATGAATTAGGTGTCGTTGACGTATTTTGGCGGCAAAACCGGCGTCCCGTGAGGCTCGCGGGCCCTGAAACAAAAGGGGCAGTCAGCGAGACGGGTGCGAAGGCCAATGACTATTGTACATAGCGATGGTACACTACTATCGGCGACTGACCTTTCTAGATACATCATCGCGATTGATGAACTTTTAGTGCAGTTTTGGGCGTCAGTTTAATTGAAAGACAAATTGTTCGTTGCGAGATGATGTTCAAATTGTATGCCCTGCCTTTGGAATGCGTCAGCAATTAGGATGGGAGACGTAGTATATTGCAAGATGTAGAAACTTAATTAAATACAGCATGTAAATTTATTTAAAAAAAGAACCTTTCAGAGGCAAATGTAGTTAAATGACTTTCTTTGACTGGACAATAAATATTCATAGTCATTAAGAAAGTTGGTTGTACAAATCGGCGTGGATTCAATTTGTTCATTCATGATCCCTGTACTCGGAGCGTGACGGACTTGTAAGTAAGTACGGCCAAAAGGAGTGCATGACCGACGAACGAGAGAAAGCCTCCATACTCTGTTACACATGTGGTTGTTATAAAAATTAACGCCAATGCCATGGAAAGTGTTTCTTTAAATTGGATATTGGTTAATTAAATTGGATTTGAGGATGTTTGTTATTAATTATTACGTAAGTATGACGGCTGGTGGACAACCGGACACTACTCTTTAATTAAACTGGTTCCATAAGATTTAAATACTTTTACTCTTCAAACTTCAAAAAGTTGTAGTCGAATGATTAATTCACTGAAGTAATCTGACATGTGCTATCTGTCACTTTGTGTAATAAAATGGTCATATTTATTGTAATGGTGATCGTTTAGTTTAATCCATTTATATATAAGTTAAAAATAAATGTATAATAAATAAGTGTAAAAGTCTAGAATACAATAAATATAATAAATATGACCATTTAGGTGTTAGATTACTCCGGTGAATAAATAATTCGACTTTCGTAGTTATTCTTCTTTGCCTTTTTGTTGTAGATAGTGGTTTGAAATTATTCCATACTTGATCAGATAGTGGTGCCGATTCCCTTGTTCACAAACTAAACTAAATTTAAGTTCAGTGCATCTTTTTCTTTCTATTTCATTAAGAAAAGGACAGAAGATACATTTTAGTTTAGTCCTGTCAAATTAATCAGCGCTTGACGTAAATTGACGTAATTTTAGTAGGCAAGTTTTTAATCACGTCTAAACTTGTATGGAGTAGTGACAGGCGCTGATTAATTTGACAGGACTAAACTAAAATTTATCTTATGTCCTTTTCTTAATGAAATAGAAAGAAAAAGATGCACTGAACTTAAATTTAGTTTAGTTTGTAAACAAGGGAATCGGCACCAATATTCTCTATGTCTAGTTGAGTTGAAATAGTAGGTAACTATAAGGGTGTCCTGCGTGATCGTCCTTGTCTATAAAAATACCGGTATTTTAAATTTGAATTACCGTTAATTGATCGCAATTGGTTTCATTTTGACAGTTCACCCACGTCCATTGCGTTATTTACGTTGTTGAGCAGACGAATTATCCAAACCTATGAAGCAATGGATTAGCAATATCCTTCAAAACTCTCGGATTGTGATTGAAAGTGTGCTACGTAATTAGTGTGCGGATTTTCAACTATAAATAGTTTCTCTTCATAGTTCACAAAGTTGCTTAGTGTTTAAGCATCAATAATATTTTTATTGCATAGCTTCGTCGTGGGATCAGATAATAATGTAGTGAGTATTAAATAACCTTTAATGAATTCTATGTCTACTTGTTTAATAATACAAAGTGCATTGGTTGCGGTCTCTGCGGCTGCAACTCGATGATCTTATTTCAATGTTGCTCTAACTTTACCACATCATAATCATCATGTATGTATTATAATATGTATTACTTTGATACCTGTTTCCAAGTGAGAACGTAACAAACACAAACTGTAAAATTTCTCCAAATTATTTGAAACCTTAAAATGTTGATGGTTAAGTTCAAAAACGAATGAGAAAAATTGACAGTTTGTGGTAATTTCTTACTGACTGTACATACCGAAGTGAGCTCGAAAATTTTAGCACCCCGTCTGAGATTTACTTATCTTTGTCTTTGACAGCCTCTAGATACGAAGCTGGCAGGAACTAGGGGGCCCTATGGTTCGCGTGGCTCTATGGTTAGAGTGGCAAATTGTAAAGACGGTTCTGGTCCTACTGCAGGGTAAATGTGCCTCTTTCTCCCTTTTCCACACACTTTTGTTCTCTGCTTATGTGAGTCAGTCCTTACGGTAGGAATCAAGCTCGTTTCTACATGTTTGCCTGGGTTCTTTACAGGGATTACTTCATTATAGTGGTAGCCTGTGGTACCTACAATCAAAAGAGCTTCAAAGAAACATTATTTTAAAGGCAATGAGCAGAAGAGTTCGTTATTCTAGATCTCATAAGTTGGGAAAGCCTAGCGAAAATAGTGTGGCGCTTGGCCTTCATCTGCTGAAGTTTATAAACTTACCTACACTAAATTGATGAAGATTATTTTTACGTTTTTTGTTTAAGAACCTTTTGTCAATTGTTTCGACACAGAGGGTGAGGACAGGACGCTTTATTATACAATAATGCTGTGGAATACACTGATTATTATGTATTCTGATCATTCAGTAAGAAGAGGTGTTTCTTAGAACATCGTTAGATAAAATTCTCGATGTGGAGTGCTAACTGGCTAAACCATAATCAGTCTATAATGTTGTGAGAGGGAGTGGGCCGTGATCCACCACGCGGGCCCAGTGCGGGTTGGTAGATGTCACATGTCTTCGAATTTGTGGTTCTAGAACATTCCGGTTTCCTCACGATGTTTTCCTTCACCGTATTTTGGCTATATATTATATTATACTAAGCTATGGTGCTTAGAACATTTAAGTTAAGTGCAGTTATAATAACGAAGCTTGTAATTAATGTTTTGTAGAGAAGTTTGCATGTTTCTGATGTTCATCTTAGTGTGTAATTAATAAATCCACTATGGAGAATTAGAGACTTAAAATATTTTTGGGTTTACGAGATCAACTATTCATCCTAGGCTAGAAAAATAGTATAATTTAGAGGAGGTGGAGGAGGACGTGCATAAAAAAATACTATATTCGTAAAAAAAACGGAAACGAAAATTGTGCATCTACCCGGAAAGAGGACATCTAACATTCTTCCATATATTTTTGAGCTAGAGGCCAAACAAAACGAATGCTACATTACTAGATTTCCCTCCTGGAGACTGCTCCGTGCCCCGGAAAGCACGTTAAGCTGCCAACAGCTTTAGATCTTTTGACAGTCATTACGGGTCGTCAGAAGCGCGAAAGTCAGACAACCAGTCTTACCAAGGGGTATTGTATTACCCAGTAACTGCAGGGTTGTGGAGGTCAGATAGGCAGTCGCTCCATGTAAAATACTGGTATTCAGCTGCATCTGGTTAGACTGGAAGCCGACCCTAACATAGTTGGGGAAAGGCTAGGCAGATGATGACATTACTGGATTTCAACAGTAGGTAGGGGTAGGCAACTGGGTCATTATTTAAATTATCTGTCATTGCTTAATTTTTAATTATTTTTTTACCTTTATTGGTGTAGTAATTTTATTCTACACGGAAAAAAAGGATCTCTTCAGCGAAGAATATCAATATTTTCAGAAAAATTGTTTCAATCCAAGTAAGTATTTTCTTAACGTAAGTAAATGTACTCAGTACAAGAAAACCTGTTTACTCAAATTAAGAAAAATAAATACTTGGTTCTTGACTTAAGCAAATATTTTTGATTCAAGACTATAATAATCTTAATTGAAGAAAATATTCTAAGAGAGAAATAATATTCTTAAAACTAAACTTAAAGGCTCCTACATACTGGCGCGACTTGTCGCGCGACGCGTCGCGACACAAAGGCACCGCGTGTAGCGCTACACGCGGTGTCTTTGTGTCGCGTCGCGTCGCGCGACAAGTCGCGCCAGTATGTAGAAGCCTTTATAATTCTTCATGTAGGTATAATGTCTTCGAAGAAGACAATAAAACTAAGACAAACATTTACTTCATTCAAGAATATATTGTTTTCCCCATATATGAATCAATATTTGTCTTGACCAAAAGGATATTGTCTTAATTTAAGACATCCGTTTTTTCCGTGTAGGTGCATCGTCTTCACATATAATGTACCTATACAAAATTTTGTAAAACATTTTAAAAGAGTGGAGTTTCTTGCCCATTCTTCTTCATATGAAACTATCTTTTGGAAGGGGCAACTACAACCAATTCATTTGTTTTTGTAAATTTTGACGTTCAAAAGTACCTTTTATGTGCCTTTTTGAAATAAATAATTTGACTTTGACTTTGGAAAATAGGCAACTTTGAATTCTTCTGTGTTCCGTTTTTTCTGACACTACTGTGTTTCTCGTGTTATGTTACTTATAATCTTTCCTTGACCCATTTTGTTACCATGTTATTGTGTTGTCATAAATTACATTGCTGTTGCTAAAGCCTCAAATTGGATTTAAAGGTAATCCCTCAACAGTACACTAGCATTAGTTTTGTAGGGCAATTTGTAAACAGTGAACTATTTTCAATAATACATTTTACACGAACTACACATGCTAGGTACAGTTCAGTACTTCAACAAAATAGTTTTAAAAAAGCTTTCTTCAAAACTTCTATTCAATGTCAACTGCTATTGTTTATAGGTAGGTAAATAACAATATAAGAGGTATAGGTAAATAAGAAATAGATAGATAGGTGCGACTAACGAATCCGCGATTCACTATCGTGTCATATAAAACTGCGCTTCGTAAATATTTTAATCTATTACAATTAAAATAAATGGTTACTTTAGCAATCGGGTTGTTACGGACTTATTACTTCAGCTATCAAGATATTCCTTAGTTCTCACGCTTGCACAAATATGATTGTTAAGAAATACACCGACATAGGTACACGATTGCTCGTCCAAGACGACTCCACATATTTGGGTAAAACATCGCAATCATGGCTCATATTGCCAATAAAATAAAATTGTTTAAAGTCCTTGACGAATTCATGGAGTTGTTTTCAGTAATAAAGTTTTATGTAACTTTAGTTGTTAGTTTCGTACTTCGATCTTTTTATTGTTTTCTGCAATCTATGTACTATGAAGGTTTATCCAAGCATTCTCTTCTTAAAAGGGTGTGAGCTGTTACCAGACCATTACTTTAGATTGAGACCCTATGTTACGATGTCATACGTGATAATGAAAAAATGTGAACGTAAAAATGGTTGGCATTCTTTAATCTTTTAAGGGATAGCCAGAGTTTTTCTGTGCCAATTTCGTAAGAAGCTCTGTGATTATTGTGAACACTAGAGGCCTATAATAAACTAAACCGCCTCACATTAAAATCTCTCGCATGCTCGCTTTTGACAATTCCGTGTTTAAGTGCGATTACGAATGTTACACTTATTACATACATGACTGTCGGTCAGCAACACGATTTTTTCTCTATTTGTTACATTAGAAAACTTTTGGCGCGTGTCCATTTGAATACGTCAGTCAATGGGATGTAAACAGTGTTCAACATTATCTGGTTCGTTTCTTTATGTATGATTATTCACCGAAAAAGACTAATGTAAGTTTCTTTTTTCAATTTATAATAGTGCCATACTTGCCGTTTGCAATACCGGCCGTTCGCCTAGAGGCTAATTCACAAAGTTCTTTATCAGCTGCTTTATGAAAATGTATACAAAGGAGAATGCCTAAAAATGTATGGACACAAAACCCAGGGTCGATTAAAAAAAACTTATGTGAGGTAGAAGGGCATTAATTGGAGGTAACAAATATGAAATTACTTTCTTTAAAAAATATCCCCATGATTGGATATGATATGACATTTTTTGTTTTTTTTTAATAATTTATTGACTTGCTCTTTCATGTACATAAAGAAAAAGACGCATGACAAAAAGCGTAGATAAATATTTATTACAAAAAATACATCGTTGTTACATATTATCAGTCAGTTCCGGAAAGTCTCTGAGGTCAGGGTGATTATAAACGACCCTTTCCCGATTCATAATATGTTAATGTAGGTACCTTATTTGCTAGCAGGTTTTGCTTTTGAATTTCAAGGGCTTTTCCGAATTCCTACACATTCAGTTTAAGAAAATCGTATCAACAATGGGAACACGATAAACAGAAGATCCGTTGTGGATAAAAGCAGGTGAGCCGCTTTTTCTATGATACGAAAGTATGTGGGCCTTCGCCGGTAGTTAATTATAGGGCAATTCCTTCCTTATTCAGATTGCGAACACTTACGTACATTTTTTGCTCTAAGATCTCCGTTTTATACAATGCAAATCATTGCTGAATTATGTAGTTAAAACTGTCAGTCATGCAAACAATTCTTTTTTGTAGCTTAGAATGTGACGTTTTGAATGGATTGGATACCTATCTGCATGATGAATTTTATTACAATTGATGATAAAGAGAAACTCTAGCCTTTTACAGGCACCCTTCACATATAGTCTGCATGGTCACCGAACGTATACGCTGCGCAAACGCGACGTTAACGGCTCGTTAACACGACATTTGTATCAATGTTTTCGGTCTATGCGACGTCTACCAACGCCAGATGCGAAGGCACCCATACTAGAACGTTTCGATATTAAAGTAGCTTCCAGACAAAACCAAACGCAATTAATGTGAGATTTAGGTATTCTGTGACATAACCGTTACAGTGTGAAGCGAAACTTATTATACCCTAGAAATATTCCAAGGTCATATGGTTTCGCTTCTAATAAAATAAACCATTGCTGAATACCATAGGTGGACCTATTACATTTTGTGATTTTGCACTTTGTACTGTGATTTCATATAGACTTACCGTACCGTAAAATAGACTTTTCTCTAAGAAAAGCTAATGTCTTTTTCATTCCCTCTGACTTGCCAAATAATAATCCTTTTAGGTATCACGCTCTACTTTTTTTCCAAGTATGAATCACTATGAACGCCATGTTTTTTTTTAACCATTCCTATTAATTCCTACATTTACCCGATGGGTGGTGCAGGTGAGCGGCGCGGGCGCATGAAGCGTGTCGGCGCGTCCGAGCGTGCCTCCCCGGGAACCGAACCCGTCGCACCACCGCATCCGGTGTAGTCTGTTACTCACTGATAGGTTTTGCGATATAAAAATAAAAACAATTACCTATTTTAGTTTGGATTAAATGCGTAATTCAGGTCATCGTCCTTCACTTTGTTGCTTTTCTCAGAGTATTTTTGGTAGCTAGATAATGCTGTTGATCATTTCAGTATTTACGAGAACCTCTATGCTATTTACCTTATCTAATTTAGCAGGTTGTTTGACCTTTATTTGACAGACAGTAGACGCAGCTACTTGTTAAATTAAACCATTTGGACTAATCAACCAAAACCCGTTTAAAATTGATTCAAAATTATGAACCCTCAAAATGAACAGATCAATAAAAGTTGGACACGAATACCGATCACGACCGATCGGGTATAGGAATAACGACTAAAAATAGTGCTCATACAAGTTAAAATACTTCGCCGAAGAGGTTAATCACCAGGCATTATGCGGATTTCGTGTCTATGTCGTTATTTTCGACTAAATCCCCATACTTTCGATTTTAGTATCATTATGCAATACAAAAACGTTCAACAGTAATTCTAAGTTCTAGCCTCTTTTTATTATTTTGACTGTTAATGTTGTTTTTCATCAATGCGGTCATTGCTCGTAGAGTTGTGTTTTTGTATTTATTTCGATTTTCCACTCTGTTTGTTGTTTTTAATATAATATTAATATATATATTTTTTATATTATATAGTTTTTCGCTTGACACTGAGGTCATGCAAACAGGAAGCAATTTTTTAATTTATATTAAGAAAATGTGAAAGTTAGGTATCTGGTTTATATACCTACTTATTTGAAAGTCGATTACTTAGCAAAGTACCGGTTGTACATCAAATAATGAATGAACGTATGACGAGACATCTTCGCTATGAAAATTATAGTGAGGGAAATGATTAATTCGCTCTATACTTCTTATCTGAATCAGTCGTTGGCGACATCCCGTCGACGCGGCAGGATTGGTTCTATTTCTACGTTATTCTAAGCTAAGAAGTTATTGTAAATGCATCTTATCTATGCAAATATTTTCATCAATATGCCATTTATCAAATACAGGTAGCTTACGAACTGAGTGGCATAGGATTATTAAAGTAACGAGAGTGACAGGAGTCACAACGTGCTATTAGCGATGAAAATTGCAGTTCAAAGAAACTGACAAACTAATAAGTTTTCCATTTCAATACACGTATTTAGTTTAATGATAGATGTTACAGATTGTCACTGCTATTAGTATCAACTTGTAATCTTGTTAGTTTTCTCCGTGTTTGGGGGTCTACTCTCTAAGTCCGTCAACGATGATATGGGCCCGTCCGAAAGTAGTTGATCCGTCAAAACAAATGGCATTTTTTTTTAAACGGGTACAAACACATTGCGAGTAGGGTCAACTGTCAAATCGTGTTGTCATTCATTCTCAGTTCGGGAAGTAATCCGAAGTAATCTTATGTCCGTAGGTGACACGGAGTAGAAAACGCCCGTAACTTCAGCCGAAACTACGGATTTAGTGCTTAGGATGATCGTTGCGTCATAGTATTAGATTTGATCTGAAAAGTAAATATTCACTTTCATAAAAAAATGTTTTTGTGTGATTGTCATATCCCCAAGCTGACGTTGTAGTCGCGGGAAGGTACCAAAGGGTTACCGAGGCCCCTGGCAACACAGGCAACGGAAGGAATACGAGTGGGTTTTAGTCAGTAAGAGCCTGACACACCCTCCCGCTCCGCCCAGAGCGGGAGAAGTTATTTGATGATTTCCCACCCAAAAAAAAAAGGATGATAGCAATCGATTCTGTTTCCCACCTTTCCATCGATTTTAAAATATCTAAGTAATAGATAATGATCGCGTGTGTATAGTACCTATAGAAATAATAACATAATTTCTAGTGCGATACTGATCGACTCATCTCATAGCATGTCATTGTTTACATGTCGTGATTTCCCACGATTTCGAACTGAGTAAGAACTGAACTTGACAATGCTATCGATTTTCCAACAATCACAGGAACCCATTAAGTTTTTAGTTGCGCCCGCGCTGGTGAAATTCTTAAACGGTTCTAGGCAGCCACTGATGACGAGCACTCGTAGAGAATTTCATTAAGATGATATAGATCAGGTTTTTGTGTAACCTTACATTAATGATGGGAACTTTGGACAACAATAATTGTTACGCGGTCGGGCAATAATTTTGTTTGCATAATTAATTCACAGAAATGAAAGTGTTTATTGTGGTTAAGTTGTTGCACTTATTTTCACATTAGAGCAATTTTGTATGAATCGTTGAGACCACAATGATATGAATGTTCTCATTTATTTTCTGAAGTATAGCTTCCCGCTATAGCTTCCCAGAATTGTTTCAATTATAACATCGTGTCTATGTTTCGATTACAAAATATACATAGATATAGTTTTGAGAATTATTTTTTTCGAGTTCATCTTCAACTGAAAAACGAATGCAAAGGTTCCTACAACCTTATAATCTTATCTTGATTACGTAGTTATGTCAATTTGTATGGTTGCACTTTCTTGTCCGAGCCACAGTTTGAATGTAAAAGGCAATATTAGCTGACCCATAAATTGCAATTTGATCTGTCACGATCTACTTAACGGCATAATTTGTTTATGCGGGTCTGCCGGTCTGGCGTACAAACAGAAAATGTTTCACGCTACAAGTGACAAGTAGCTTGAATTTAAACTTAAGTACAATTCATCTCGGCCCTTGGCTTAATTATTAAAGATCAACTTTTACTTGAATGACGAAAATTACTTTTGTTTATGAATTTTGTTATTGTTATAAGGTAGATAATTTTACGGTATTTCCTTAATTACTTTGGGAAAGTGTAGTTCTGTTACAATTTATTTATTTATTTACTATTACCACTTATATTTTTTTTTACAGGTGGGAACCAAATACAACAAGTATTCACAATTTCCGCATGTCACCCAAAACCCAATCAAACACCACCAACAAAACATATGAAACACAATCAAACACAATATTTTCATCAAAAACATTGTGTTTCAAGCCAAGGTTTAATAGTCTAGATACCATGTACCCAGTTGCAGACTAATGACCTGTCACATTGATGTCGTTTGCAACATATAAACCCGATACATCCGCATTATTTCTATGCTAGGCCCTAGCGGCATTAGCACACTTTTCACCTGGGTAGCTAAGGTTGTAGATAAGTAAATACACATTATCTAGTAAATAAGTATACTAAATAGGAACTTAATTAAGATCATCATACAAAAATCTCGGAGACTAAATTGACACATGCAAATGTCAAACTCGAAAATTGAAAAAACGAACAACAATCATTTGAAATGTCAAATTAGTCTCTGGGAATAAAAAACGAACTATAGGTATAATATGAAATAATATGTTCTCGAATCTATCAAATGTATTTTAAATTACGCAATCAGGCTTCTATTACACAATTTAAGTTCATTTATAAACTACGACAAAACACGAATAAACTATTTCTAATATAAGCGAAACCTCTTGGCAAAAAACGATGAGTAAAAATTAAAAAAAACTCACAAATTAAGCAGTCCTTGGCTCTCAACGAGCATTAAAAAAAAGCGTGCTCGCTTTCGGATTTTGAATGCGTGGTGTGAGCAATTGTTTGGTCCGGTAATTCACTGCACTTCCTGTGGCGCGCACGCAATACTATCGACAGGTGTGTTAGACCGCGGGCCGCTCGCGACTGCCCGAACATCGCCGAACCACGGATACTTTTCCACATCCCCTAGTAGATATTGCGATGACAGTCAAGTTCGATGAGCATTAGGGGGTTAAAGTTCTAATATTTGTTGTGTAATTTTTTATAGCTAGTGTGTTTATAAGATAAGTGAAAAGGAAGATAAGAATCTTTTGGGTATTCTTAGGTTATATTTAATAACAGAATATATTCTTCGGAAATTATCGCGTATTCTAGGAAAATTGGAACAAATAGTTTAATTTTTTATTATAAACTGAGTAAATTGATATAAAAAAATATAAAAATAAATAGTTAGGTAACGTCATCAAGACCGTTCGAAGAAAGAAAAATTTATAAATAGTTATTGAAAATGGAAAATGTGAGAAGCGATTCACAACTTGATATTATGCTCGTTGTCGCGAAAAATAATGTTGAATATACAGGGTTACTGGTAACTCGACGTATTCCTTGCAGGACGTCATAGTAGGGTTAAAATGCAACAAATTAAGCCACCAAATGTTCTACCGAAATTCAGTAGTTTTTGAATTAGTTAAGAGTTTTAGTTTTTTAATGAAAAATCCCAGACTATACCATTTGAAACCAATTTAAAAATGATTTACGGCGCGACTGTACTGAAATTTAAGTTATTATCATAGTTGACGCCGTAGCAGACCTTTGTTAATAATTAAAAGTTCAATAATGCCTAAAACTTTGGCAAATATCACTAACAAAACATTTAATTTTTTTTGTAATTTTTGCTATTACTTCATAAAAAATGTAGTCTAGTGAAAAAAAAAAAATATTACACCTGCAGGCTTAGCATGACACTCTCTATTTCTTCGAAGAATAGACACGGCTCTTTCTATACAAAGTGACATTTCGTTTCTCAGTTTTTGACATCTCACCGTAGAAATCCTTCTACAATCTGTCATCTTGTCTTTCGTTTCTAACGATCTTTGTCTAGGTCCTTTTTTATGTAGAAAGATCTCTACGGTGGGATGTCAAAAGAGGAGCAACGAAATGTCACTTTGTATGGGAAGAGCCGTGTCTATTCTGCGAAGAAATAGAGAGTGTCATGCTAAGCCTGCTGGTGTACAAATTACTAAGAAAATATCCTTGTCTTATCAGCTATCCAAAAAGGTATGAAAGTTAATACAAAATCATGGACTACATTATGAAAATCGTTTTTGATTTAGTACAGGCGTGCGTTTCACAAAAAGGTGATTATTCGAAAAATCAAAAACAAAATCGTGAACATTATTATTCTTTTTAATCAATATTAAAAACTTTAATTACACACATTTCACACGTCTTGTTCGATGTGCTGCCCTCGGTTTCGAATACATGTTCTTATTCGCTTCCTTACTTCGGTTTTTGTTATTCTTGAGGTGATTGTTGCCCTCATCTGGTCCGCCGCATTTGTAATTCTCCCTTAGTTCTTCAATTGAATTTACTGGGGTCACATAAACTAGATCTTTCATATGACCCCAGACGTAAAAGTCTAGCGGTGTCAGATCAGGGCTTCGTGCAGGCCACGGAATCGGCCCACCGCGCCCTAACCATCGGTTTGGATAGTTTTCATCCAGCAATTGTCGAATTGTGATTCGGAAGTGGGCTGGACATCCGTCATGTTGGTAAATCATGTTTGCTCTTCTTTCTTCCGGTACATCCGTGAGCAGTGCTGATAAATGATTTCTGAGGAAATCTTCATAAAGTTCCCCATTTAGTGTTCGGGGTAAAAAATGTGGGCCAATTAATTTGTCGTCAATAATACCCATCCAAACATTAAGCGAGAACCTTCGCTGGGATGCGGTTGGTTTCAGTTTTTTAGGGTTTGCTTCTGCTTTCGGTGCCCAGTAATGTAAGTTGTGGTAATTTGTGATACCATCACGATCAAAACATGACTCATCGGTCCACAGAATGTTTTTTAAAAAGTTTTCGCTGTCGGCGTCGGCACTTAGCATAAAACGACAAAATTCAAGCCGTCTCGGCGGATCTCCTTCTTCTAATGACTGGACTGGTTGGTAATGGTATGGATGTCGGCCTGACAAGTGAACTACAGACCAGACTTTCCACTGTGACATACCAAGCTCACGCGCTACGATGTTTGTCGATGTGTTAGGATCGTCAATAAAACGTTGAAGAATAAGCTCCTCGTCCTCAGCCGTGTATCTCCGGGAACGACCAGTGTCAACTTGCCTGCTTCTTTGGACGCTGCCAGTTTCAGATATTCGCCGATAAGTCGATCCGAAGACACTAACGTGGGGGAGTCGGCGGTTGGGAAAGCGAAGTTGATATTCTCGCCGCGCCTCAGCAGCGTTACCGTCACAAAGTCCGTAACAGTACATTATGTCAGCGTATTCAGGATTAGAATATGCAGCCATAGTCAGCGCTTATGAAGGCACAGCACAGCACAAGAGCAAGATACGCAGCAACAGTTAGGGAAATAGCCAGTAACAAAACACGAGCTTGCGAGACGTAGAGCTGAAACTAACTAACGCTGACGACCAAATTTTGCAAAATCGCACCCCCTGTCATGCCGAGAGAACAATAGCGACCAATCACAAAGCTCCCCGGTGGTTGGAGTTCAAGCGCAGGTAAAAACTACGAATAATACGAATACGAAACAATAGGTTGACCGTCTCGCAATTTTACCTGCCCCCCATAAAACTCTTCTCTTCCCTGGCACACATGCAAAAGTATTGACAATCATACCTTTCTGAATAACTGATAAGACAAGGATATTTTCCTAGTAATTTGTACACCAGGTGTAATATTTTTGTATGCACTAGACTACATTTTTTATGAAGTAATAGCAAAAATTACAAAAAATTAAATGTTTGGTAAGTGATATTTGCCAAAGTTTTAGGCATTATTATACTTTTAATTATTAACAAAGGTCTGCTACGGCGTCAACTATGATAATAACTTAAATTTCAGTACAGTCGCGCCGTAAATCATTTTTAAATTGGTTTCAAATGATTTAATCTGGGATTTTTCATAAAAAAACTAAAACTCTTAAGTAATTCAAAAACTACTGAATTTCGGTAGAACATTTGGTGGCTTAATTTGTTGCATTTTAACCCTACTATGACGTCCTGCAAGGAATACGTCGAGATACCAGTAACCCTGTATATTCAACATTATTTTTCGCGACAACGAGCATGTAATTAAAAAAAAATGATGGAAAGGTGTTATGAACCGCAGTGGACATATTTTTTCCTAGCACAGGTTAATACCGACATAGCCTGCAGAGTAAGCAACCTGAAGTGGCAGTGGACTAGCCATATTTGTCGAAGGACCGATGGCCGGTGGAGCAGACGAGTCCTGGAGTGGAGACCGCGTATCGGCAAGCGTAGTGTGGGACGCCCCCCAGCTAGATGGACTGACGACCTTAAAAAGGTGGCTGGGACAGACTGGATGCGGAAGGCTGAGGACAGGGTGTTGTGGCGCAGCCTGGGAGAGGCCTATGTCCAGCAGTTGACTGTTATAGGCTAAGTTGATTGATTTATTAATTGATAGGTTAATAATAAGGTTCTATAAGGTTTTAGATTGACGTGCGACCATATTTGGTCTAATATTATATGGGTCTTTTATTGCACGGATTATGAATTATCAATAGCCGTAGCTTGCACAGATAAATCAATGCTTGCATAGTACCTATTGTCAAGTGTTGTGTAACATTGAATTCTTTCTTTTATTGCCAAGATCAGCATGAACGTTACAGTGTTACAGTTCTTTTTCGCTCTTTACAACTTGTTACGTTGTCTTCATGGTTTAACGAAGATATTTGTGCTTTTATTGCCACCGTCAAATACGTTTTAAACTACTACGTTACCGGTTCAGTCCCGTTACAGTTTAATTTGTGAGTAAGTCAGCTTTCTTTGTTTCTTAAAGGCGGCATGCTTGCAACTGTAACATTAATTTCTCGGTGGATTTTAAAACGTCGGTTGGCATTTCTTCGGTGGTCCTAGACGATTGATACTACCGACCTACTGGTCAAGAAAAATCCAATTTGGCAAGAACGCTATTTCCAAATAAACTTTTTAGTCGGACAGAATCGTTTATTTTCCCTGGTTTTAATTTAGATTTTTGTGAAACCTACAATAGATGGCCTGATTTTATTATGACAGTTTGGTTGGTCGTAATAGTTAGTTATATGGATAGTTTTTTGGTACATTCGTTTGTCAGCGAAGCGTAGAGAGGCGGCTCCCTCGGACGACGGCGTCGGTGGACGAGCGATGGCCGTGACGCTAACCATAAGCTACTGACCATACTTACTACCTGTGAAGAAGTTTAACTGTAGCATAAAACGGGATGCCAATTACTATGCAAGTCAGCACTCATTAACTTTAGAGTACCTTCAAGTACCTACGTGTTTACTTGACTCCGCTACTGAATGTCGAAGTTTGAAATGTCGACGTATGTTAGTTCTCCAGTGAACTTTCGAACTGGCGTACATCGAGATCCTGTACCTACTTTAGAACTAACATACGTCGACATTTCAAACTTCGACATTCAGTAGCGGAGTTGTTTTACTTTTAACACTGAATCGGTCGAAATGGTTTTAGATAAAACAGTAAAATCCAATTCCATTGGATACAATTGAAGAATTTGTAAAAGTTTCACGCTCATTTTCCCTAACGGGCTAATAGTTCAATTCACTCATTCAAGCGATAGTCGCGTACCAATACAAATGGTAATGACATTGACCAAGCAGTTTTGATGAAAGTGTCGAATCAAAGATCGCTAAAGTCGAATTATTTATTTACTGGAGTAGGTAATCTGACATGTTTTAGCTGCCACTTTGTGTAATAAAATGTAATAGTGATCGTTTAGTTTAATCGATTTATATAGGTGTAAAATAAATGTTTCCCCGAAGGGTTGGACAGAGGTGTACCTATAGTATACCCATATTTCGCCAGTTATGTTTAAGTCCCATGTAATAGTCTGGATTTGTGCCCGGTCGATGGCAATAGGCTTGCCCCCATCGACCGGGCACAAATCCAGACTCGGGGCTGCTGCTAAGAAATTCCAGATGGAAAAACCCAATAACACTTTGCCTGACCCGGGAATCGAACCCAGGACCTCATGCTCAGCAGTAGCGCATGCTACTACTAAGCCAATGAGGCAGTAAATGTAAGGCGGGAGTAAATGTATATTATTAAGACCCTTACAAACAAGCGCGACACGCGACGCGACACAAAGGCACCACTTGTAGTGCTACACGCGGTGCCTTTGTGTCGCGTCGCGTGTCGCGCCTGTTTGAAGGAGCCTTTAAGTGAAAAAGCCTTGAATACAATAAATATGACCATTTTATTATTGGTGTATTTTATAAGTGACAGGTGTGATAATAATGATTTAAGCCACACTTGACCTCTATTGAGCAGCACAAACCACCTTTACTAGACGAAATTGTTTATCATTTTGACCGCCACAGTCATGTATAGATGACAGACCAAAATGTGCCCAGCACGCCACGGTCACGACTACATGACGGATTTTAAGGAATAATTCGTAGCTTGGCGCCGAAGGCACGTCTTTGCTTTTTTGACGTGGCGCTCAATAGGTTAAACACGACAATTATACTACTAATTTTACTCCGTGCTGAAAATAAGATACGAAAAGGGAAGTGCTAACTTGTATAGAAAACAAAATTCAAATGAAAAGACCTATTAAACTCACAAATGTTCTTACTGTTTGTAAGTAGGCATAGCTCTTGTAGCGGTTGTGGTTCTAGCTTGTAGCTCTGCTATCATAGGCGCCGGGAGCGAGGTGCGCTTGCACCTCCCTGGCTTCAAAATAAAATAACGGTGTATAAACATTCAGAACTATAAAAATATCCGAAAATTCCTAATCGAATAAAAGAGAACGTAACCTATTCGAGGCGAGTTCCTAAAATGTTCCTCTCAATTCTAAAGTTTCGGTGCATTAGTCGTCAAAGTTCCGAAGTCCTGTTCCGAAAGTCGAATCGACCGTAGATGGGGTGCTAACATTATCGAGCTTGCTTCGCTCGTTCTTGCATCCTACTGTATCAGCTTCTTTGTATAAATCGATACAATTAGCCCTTTTTCTGTATAAATGGACAAAATAAAACCTATCCCATTCGAAGCGGATGCAAATATTATCGAGCTCGCTTCGCTTGCTCTTGCATCCTACATTCTTTTAATTTTTAAGCTTTTCTGCATAATTCGACAAAGTTATTCCTTGCATGAATGGACAAACGGTAACCTAACATATTCGAGGTGAACTGTAAAAAATATTGAATTCGCTTCGTGGAGCTGAAGATACACCCCTCTGAAAATAAACTTGCCGACCCCCATGTCTGCTATGCACCAAACTGAAAAAGCTTGCGAAACTCCCACATTACATCATGATAGTCTCAATAACTCTATGACATAACATGCAAGCTCATCCCTATCAGAAGCGATCGCCTCGTACTAACACATCACATCGATTTGCATTCCCCTTGCACGCGACGCCACAAAAAGTAGCCGGTGCTAATGGCGTGTTTCCAAGTGTTAAGCTACGTTTACACGGACAACTTTTTCAATAATATAATACTTTATAGGGTATTTGACTACTATCAAAGAAATACTTATTTTAAATATGTTACTAAAAAATTAAAAAACCCCCGACACTAACAAAACTTCTAAAAAGTAACAAAATAATACGTATTGGGCCCTTTCAGTTTAATATAAATTTAGGTTATATTTTGAGCCAAGCGTCGGTCGTTTAGTCGGGGGACGGCTAAAGAAAACGTCAAACAGACGAGGCTTATAACAGACGAGGCTTTATACCTAGCAATAATGAATGTATGCTATTGTAGAAAGAATAGCCGCTGTTAACCTCCTATGTTCATTAGCCGTCCCCCGACTCGACGACGCTTGGCTCAAAATATAACCTAAATATGGGGCTTTTATAAATTTTAAATTTAACTTTTATTACCTACTTTTTAAACTTTATATATTACTAGTAGGTCAGACACGCTGCCATCGATGCGTATCTCACCGAAATCTGCGCCCCTGTAGATATTTTTCCCAAAGTAGTTCTTACTAGTTTACCCTCCTTCCTTCTCCATCATCAGACCCTGACCACCATCTAGCTATAACCTATTTATTGAGACCAGTACAATGAGCCCAAACACGATACCTGCGCTGTAAGTTGGTGAGTGAGGTAAATATCAACTAGAAACGAGCTGATAATCTTCAAACGACTGAACTGATTTTCTTGAATCATAGCTAAGAACACTCTCGATTAAGTCGCCTTTCAAACTAAAAAAACAAAATCAAAATCGGTCCATGCATTCGGGAGCTACGATGCCACAGACAGTCACACAATACACACACACACACACACACACACACAGACAGACACGTCAAACACACCGTAGTTTTTGCGTCGGGGGTTAAAAAACAAATAAACTCAGTGGCAAAATTGAGAAGTATGCTTTTGAAATTATTCTTCTATCCTTATCACACAAAACGATCAATGTACTAAATGGCGCGAAGTTGCTATGACTCTCCTGTGTTGTGACATCAGCAGGCTTAGCATGACACTCTCTATTTCTTGGAAGAATAGACACGGCTCTTTCCATACAAAGTGACATTTCGTTTCTCCGTTTTTGACATCCCACCGTAGAGATCTTTCTACATAAAAAAGGACCTAGACAAAGATCGTTAGAAACGAAATACAAGATGACAGATTGTAGAAGGATTTCTACGGTGAGATGTCAAAAACTGAGAAACGAAATGTCACTTTGTATAGAAAGAGCCGTGTCTATTCTTCGAAGAAATAGAGAGTGTCATGCTAAGCCTGCAGATGCTAGTAGTGCGGTTTCTGTCTAGCATAGACTTTAAAACGCAAACAACTTCGCCATTTTTTTAGATTTATGTAAACATTTTTTTTACTGAGGTGAAATTTATTTCTAGGTTTCGAAACTCAAATTTAAAAAGGTCAGTCAAATACCCTATTGGTCGACAACTGTTGCCTGAGGTAGTACAGGAATTAGAATTAAATTTAATTTCTAAAAAAGCTTCTTGATTTACAAAAAATATTTCCTATTACCTAATTGCTCAATATATTCTGCATTGCTGAATGTGTTGTCGATTTTATTAAATTGCTTCTTTTTGCTCAATATGGTATCTAAGGCATTCTCTAGCAATAATGGCTACATTGCAGATCAGTAAATTGCTTAATGTGATCGTCACGTCATATTTGACCAATGTTGCCCTGAATGGAGCAACTAAAGTTGCCCGTGTAGTCGCAGGTTTATGGATCGATGCTGCTAGGAGCACCGTTCGATTGTTCCGCCCGGTGGATCGTAGCATTCGTAATAGGCGATAGGAGACGGGTGAAAGAGCACGAAGCAACACTTTGCATAATCATTTAAATATTTTAGTGTGAAATATTGATTATTGGCAATGCTTATGTTTTTAAGAAGTGAATGTAAACCACTTTCACCGGAATTTATTAATTATATATTCTTTTATTTCAAGATTATGTATAGCTGCATCCGCCTCCCTTCAACAGGCTTCTGTGATCGATACGACTAACAAGTTTGAATATTATGAGAGTAATACAATAGCAATTATCTACTATAATTTGTAATTTTTAGGGTTCCGTATAGCAAAAGGAAAAAAAAAACCTTATAGGATCACTCGTGTGTCTTTCTGTACGTTCTGTCACAGCCGATTTGCTCCGTATCTAATGGACCGATTAAGTTGAAATTTGGTACACATATCAATTTCTGTGACCCAAATATGAACGTGTAACGTTAATAAATTAATTTTGATTCAGGGGTTCATTTTTGGGGGAAAAATTTGAAAATTAAAAAAAGTTTTGGAAACTGGATTGTGTGACATATCAAATGAAAGAACTTGTTATGGGGATTTCAAATATATTTTTTATACTTTTAAAATAATAAGTTTTAAGTTATTAAAGAAAATTGACCATTATCTCCGAAATTGCTAAGCCTACAATTTTGAAAAAATTACAGAGGATAGTTCTGTACTTATAGATTACAGAAAAACCTATAAGAAGTCTATGTCGAAAGTCTTAAAATAACATAGTAAATTACTCAATCTGTCTCTCCTAAATACAGATTACTCAGTAATATAGCTAGAAGAGCAGCGACTCACCCAGCGATTCGATGTAACTAGACTATGTTATAGTAATTCATACTTAATATTGTGTGTACAAAGTTACATTTTAATTAAAATGTATGGGGGAACATAATTTTCAACTACAATGTTTTCGATTTATTAATAATTAAATATTAATTACTAATATATTAATTAAAGTGCAAATTCTTATTAGAGTCAAGTGTCCCCCCCCGCTGCCAGCTAAATAGTTGTTTCCAAAAACAATAATTTAACTTCGTTATATAGGTCCATGATATTTTACACATATTTGGATATGTGTAAAATATCATGGTAGTAGGTAGTCTATATGCCTGCTGGGGTCGCGGGAAGGTACTTATGGGTCACCGAGGCCCCCGCAACACAGGCAACGGAAGGAATACGGGTGGGTTTTAGTCAGTAAGAGTCTGACGCACCCTCCCGCTCCGAAGCGAGCGGGAGAAGTTATTTGATGTATCCCACCCAAAAAGAAAAAAAAAAGGTAGTCTATATAACGAAGTTAAAAGGAAAACTATCACAGCTAACGAGTTTTACAAGTTAACGAGTAATAGTCGACCAACGTACATTTTCAGTTAGAGAATTGACCGTGACGTATATCAATGTATGGGAGACCATGTTTTTTAACTACAATGATAAGTTTATTCTTGGGATAAATTCATCCCAACTTCGGAACCCTTCATTGTGCGTGGTCCGCCACACACTTAGCTGGTTTATTATTAGACTTCTGTAGCTTGTGTCTTTATTGTTTGCGTGGTGTAGCTTTTTAAGATATTCTTGTGGAGGTATATCCATTTTAAAAACACTATGATACTTTCGCGCTTTACACAGTGGGCCATGTTCGGTGTCGAATTACAGGATCGTGTTCGTAACCTAGAGGTTCGACGTCTTACAAGACGCAGGCACTGAGAGTTACGGCTTTGTAATAGAGATGGGCAGGGTCAGGGCATGTTGCTGGGTGGAGTACAGCTGAAACGATAGGGAAAAAAAAACAGGTAACTGTAGAGAAGACTGGATAGGTAATATGTACTCAAATTATTTAGCTACATCTTAGGGTGGGAAATCATAAAATAACTTCTCCCGCTCTGGGCGGAGCGGGAGGGTGTGTCAGACTCTTACTGACTAAAACCCACCCGTATTCCTTCCGTTGCCTGTGTTGCGGAGGTCTCGGTGACCCATTAGTACCTTCCCGCGACCCCGGCAACATCTTAGAGCTTAAGATTTATTTATTTACGAGTATTTAATACTTTCAGCACACAAATGTACAGCGGCGGACTTAATGCCGTAGGCATTTTATTTATTTATTTATTTTTACGGCACTTCAACGACTTACTCACTAAGACATACACAAACAAAAATCACATACTTTTAGGAATTATTGTGAGTTCGTCACTTACAGAAGTGCACAGCACTAGCACAGAATTATAGTACGTACAAGTAGTTGTTACACGTAGTTGAATTACATATAAGAAAATAAAATATATTTTTTTTACCAGTCAACCTTTGGGTGACGCAGAGACTAGCGATGGGCCGAGTCGACTTTTTGGTAACTCGAGTAACTCGAGTTGACCCGGTTACCAACTCGGGCTGCAACTCGAGTTGACTCGACTCAATCTGCCTTAAGATCCGTCGCGTCGCCCGCCGCGTCGTCCGTCCGAGTCAGTAAATGCTCAACTCAGTGCATCGTTCCGTGGGTTGCTAGTTACCTACGTTCACGGTTCGCCGTGCGGGTCAAGCGGGCTGCGTGGCGTCGAGTCAATGGTAGTCAAATAAAATTGAGCCCGTTCAAAAATCAGACGTTTATTATTATTAAAAGTGTTTACAAACATCACAATCACATTAGAAAACGAACTACTACGAATGGTAACATTTTCACTATAATGAATAATATGTTTTTTTTTTAAATGGTTCACTAAAGTAGTGGTATTTCCACTATATTTATACTCACAGGAGCATAACTTACAAACTACTTTAGTGTTGTTTTCAGTTTTCGAAAAAAACTCCCACGCAACACTTCTTTTACTTCCAGGAGACATTTTAACTTATTAAACTCAACAAAACAAACAACATTTAAACTAATAAAACTGCAACAGAACAATAAACGACGAACAAAGTAACAATAACAAAAACGTAAACAAAACAAATAAGCGAGCTGGATATCTCAAAACTCATCA
The DNA here is from genome assembly GCA_905333075.3 of Atethmia centrago. Classification (NCBI taxonomy): domain Eukaryota; kingdom Metazoa; phylum Arthropoda; class Insecta; order Lepidoptera; family Noctuidae; genus Atethmia; species Atethmia centrago. The sequence goes on from HG995377.1 coordinate 10,123,320, forward strand.
GTTCTGACTAACCGTCTGATAAGAAACCAACAACGAGAACTATCTCTTTCCCTCGCGGCTCGGACGTTCGGTTGTCGGGCTGATTCGGGGTCGCTCGGAGTCGTTCGGGACACACGACTCGCGGGCTAGGCGGCCGGGCTAGCTTCGGGCCGCCAACCCGACGCACCGCTCGCCGCGCGCGTTCTCCGAGTCAACTCGGTTTGCAGATATTTTAACTCGGGCTGACTCGCTTACGGTCTAGCCCGAGTTACTCGAGTTAGATAACTCGAGTCGCCCATCACTAGCAGAGACAAACAGTGGTAGGTGCAATAACAAAAATTGTGGAATAAATATTTATTTAAATATAAGGATATACATACATATACCTATTAAAATCTTTAAATATAATATATATACCTAATTTTATACATAAACATAAGACCAAATAAGTAAAATATGTATATTTAATAATGATAATGATAATAAAGGTGCCTCATTAATTAAAAGCCTCTAACGGGCCTCTGCGAATTGGCTTCGGCCCCTCCTACGCCTTCCAAATATCCGAGATATGTCAAAGACACTTAAAATAATAAGAATAACTTCACTGCCGTATCTCTAAGTTGACGTTGTGATGGGACTTGCGCGCTCCTGAACTCTAGGTTTGTGCCGGTAGAGTTTACTTTGCCGAAGCAAGTCTAGGGTGAGAAGACAGACCAAGAGAGATATATAAACCCGCTGGGCGGCGGCATGTGGTGAGCTGTTGGGCGTTAGCGACCCCACAGACCCTATTTCCCGGTAGAAGTCTTGTTCCCCACCTTCGGTTAGCCTTTATTAGCTGGCTTTTTTTTTTTTGGATTGGAAATCATCAAATAACTTCTCCCGCTCTAGGCGGAGCGGGAAGGTGTTTCAGACTCTTACTGACTAAAACCGACCCGTATTCCTTCCTGTTGCCTGTGTTGCCAGGGGCCTCGGTGACCTTTTAGTACCAGCCCACGACTCCGGCAGGCATCGGCCCTAGTGGACCCCTACATATGTGCTGAAGACATCTCTTTGAGGCGCGCGTGGAATACAACGCGCCGTCGACCCGGGCCTGGTCCATACCGGACGGTGAGCTACCCATTGCTCACCGTCCGCAAGCCTGCTTATTAGCCGGCTGGAGTGAACACTGACGAGGAACAGAGCTCCCACCTCATTCTTGCCTTTATTGGCCGACTTGAGTGGAGATTCGCAAGAGCAAACGTGCTCGGAGGAAGAAAGTATTCCAGTAAATTGCTGGTAGGGATCTTGACCGTTCCGGGATAGTCCTGATATCCATGGAATACCTCTCCACTCCTCATGAGCACCTCAGGACATGTTGCCCCCTGGTCGCTACGACACTATTTGCTAGCGACCGTTTTCGTTGGTCCATTATTGAATTTATTTATTTATTTGGTTCACCAACAATTGTTTACACTAACATCTTGATAAAAATAACAATTAAAAACTTTGAACAGTGTAACAATTACTTAAAGGTAAACACCACATGAACTAAAATTATGCTAATTTGTAAGCCTAGGTGCATTTACAGTCTACAAGCCAACTTAAAACTAAAGGAAAATATGTACTCTAAATAAAGACTTAGTTTTGAATTAGATTGCTAAAATTATGTAAGTAACAAAATAATGGATGCTTTACATCACCAACAACAACAACTCAAGATTTTAGATTTCTGCTGTGTGTGAATGTGCAAGTCCCCCCTTGCTTTTTTATCTGTGTATTTTATATAAAACATTGGTTAGGTAGGGCCATAGTCTTTCCATAGTTCTAGAAATCTAGATAACCAATTCACTTTAGCCACACAAATCCATAATCCAATATCTTTTTTTCTATAAACCTTGCAATAGTTCTACACCAACAGAGGGTTGTCCTTTGAGTGCACTTGCATAGTTCGAACGGGGGTAACCATCACCTCATATAGCAGTATTATTTCAATATTACTTTAGCGCGAGAAAGAGATGGAGCTATAGGTCCTGTATAGCTCCATCACTTTCCCACTGTGAAGTAATATTATAATAATACTGCTATAAGAGGTGATGGTTACCCCTCAGAATCCCGAGAAATGTCAAGAGACGTAAAAATAATAATTGCTTTATTTTCAGGCAACTAAGGCCCATACACAACAGACACAAAATAATCTTACAAAATAATAAACTAATACATAATAAAAATATCACTACAACATCAACATCGGCGTATTGCGCTGAGTCGTGGTGTCATGCGCGAAAACGCCGATACACGACCCATATACCCGTCGGTCGGCCAATATTCTCCCTTCATGAAAGTGTCCAGATGATGAGTCGGAACCCGCACCACAAATGATTTGAAGTTAATCTTATGGTTTAAGCTCGTTTTTTAGGGTTCCGTAGTAAACAAGGAACCCTTATAGTTTCGCCATGTCCGTCTGTCTGTCCCCGCTGTAGCTCAGAGACGCTTAAAACTAGAAAGCTGTAATTTGGCATAGGTATACATATTAATCACGTTATTAGTGTATCTTTACTACCCTTGCACGTAATGTGGGGATTATGTTTTTTTCTCGTCTATCCCATGGTGTGGTCCCATCGTTTCAAAAGATTGCGAACTGCGAACGGTCTGTGAACACCATTTTTCGATTCAAGGCTCCGTTTGCGTAATATTAAGCTTTAAAGTGCTAAGTTTTGTTGACAGTCAAGTGTCCCCCCCTCTGCCAGCTAAATGGTTATTAATGGAGATTCCAAAAAAATCATTTAATTCAAAAATACATTCGTATTACATATAATGGATTTAAAAGGAAAACTATCACAGATAATTAGACAAGTTAACGAGTAATAGTCGACCACGAGACAGGAGAGTTGTCCCAGTAACTGGGTTGTGGAGGTCAGATAGGCAGTCGCTCTTTGTAAAATACTGGTATACAGCTTCCGGTTAGACTGGAATCCGACCCCAACGTAGTTAGGAAAAGGCTAGACAGGAGCTACTTAAAATAAAAACTTGAAAAAAAAAAATACAAGTTTACGAGTAAACGAGTCGACCAACTATTTGCAGTTGGAGAATTGACCGTGGTGGAGAACAATGTTAAGTTTGTTTCTGGTATAAATTCATCCGAAGTAATCCCAACTACGGAACCCTTCATTGTGCGTGGTCCGACACGCACTTGGCCGGTTTTAATTAAGCTAATTTCAGTTTCGAAATTTGAATTATTTCAACATTAGAATAGGCAGCAAATGTGAATAATTAAGGTGTGCGGATATAAGGTTCTTTCTTATTGTAGGCTACGGCCGCTACAAGAACGATCACGGAAGTTTTTTTCACCTAGGGTTATAAATTAGACCAATGAAATAATACAACAAAATAATTTATTTTTATATTTTTATTCGTATCATAGTAAGGTAATTAAGTTTATCGTACATTCCATTAATATTTCTATGACTGACACGATACTTGATGAAATAATATTAACGTCAATAACGTCTACGGCCCAGACTTTGATAAGGCAGGAGAGACTAGCAAGCGATGTGCAATCATGAAGGAGCACCAAGAAATATACCTGAAATTGAGGGATTGAGGATATGGATGGAAGTATTTTGGGTACTATCAGAATATTTGCGATATTTTTAAGGATTATTTTACTTATTGAGCCTGTAAGTAGCTATGCATTGTGCAGTAGGCTTGTCACGCAAGTGACAAAGATTGTTTCACGAATAATCGTGACGTTTGTTGTACTTTCTTGTCATATGAGGCGTGCTGGTTGCCTGTCGTGGCTTGCAAACTGACCAAGGAAAAGTCACGATAATATTCTGATAGTCTTCAAATCGAATTACCATTTACGTAATGATGTAGCTTCTAGTGATTTTATTTGAAGTCATTATCACGATGGATGTGTAAACATAGTTTTTCTTGTGAAAATTAATGTCTGTCCGGTTTTATAATTTCGGTTCCGGGGTTTAATTCTAACTCTATCTTATAACAAGTCGCTTTTAGCGCTGCTAATTTGTACAATATTAGAGTTTCAGCAAAAATATTAGTAAACATAAAATGAGGTAATTGAAAAATATATGGAGCTTAAAATATTGGTGGTAGACCCCGGGAAAGCTTGTTAATGAGTGATTATATCATCGCAGTACAAAGATTCTACTACACTGGGCCATTCTGCACCTACTGTAGTTGCTTATTATTAACTCTAGAACGTACGTTATACGGTTAAACTAACACAATACCATCACAATTACTTTAGAATATCAGTTGATTGATTCGTTCAGCTTGATTTTTATGGGTGATGATTCTTTATACTTCTTCTCTAAACAATTACTCAATTATCAACTTAAGCCTAGTATCGTTAATATTAAAATAGATTTGTTGATAAAATCTTTCAAGTTTATAACAAATAGACACCTTATGAGAAATCAAAGAGTGAATATTGTATAATATTTATTTATTTATGTAAGAATATAATTTAACTACTGTTTTACGTCAATATTATATTTCTCAAAGGCTAACTGTGTAATAATTTCAATTAAAATTTAGATTTGACTAGAATTTATAATCAGTGCCTATAGGAAGTATAGCGTATAATGCATTAATTTTAAATTTTATTAGCAATATAACTCAACGTTTTAGTAATGTTTGCCAGACTAGCGCAGTTTGATAAACGTGTGTACTTTTATTATTATTATTATTGATGATTGATTATCGCATGCAATTCTTGACACATATATTTTGTACTTACGCTTAATAAATATCTTGTGACGCTACAAATATGTTAATAAAAACGTGGCTATAATACGTTACGAGCAATCATCAAAGTTACTGTTGTGTTCTGACTACAATTATATATTTGAGCAAAATATTATCGAATAATAAAAAAACTAAGAACTTATGCGACATTTTGCAGTATTTTCATTTGACAATTGCACATAACGCAACTTCACAACGACTACATAAACTGTCTTTTAACTTTACATTATTTACAAAGGCCTAACCTCTTGGAATGCTATACTTCATGACATTTTAATATTTTCTACATAACATAGTCTACTTTTTATTAGTCAAGGGACTTTATTATATTCACACAAATATAGGCCGCCAGATGCCTCAACTTGTTACTTATATTTAAAAATTCTACTCTGTAAGTCATCTTCTAATAAGAATATAATAATTTTAAATATCCATAATTTTAATAGTCATATATTAAGTCTAAAATAAAAGCTGCTTATTGCCTTTCAATCATTGTGTTCAATATGAAATAAAATACTTTTTTCATTGTTTATTAGATTATCTTGGTGTATCTACATTGGTCGGGTAAGATAGATATATAAATAAATATAATCATGTATATTTCGATAGATTTATATATTTTTCTAAGATATTGGCTAAGAGATCTTTTCCGAAAATAAATTATTTTATTAGGTAACCTATCAAGTATATATGAAATATAATTTACGACGGAAAAAGTTTAGCACGATCCACTATTAGGAACTTTAACATAACAGCATGTACTTATTAGATTGTGTAGCTTAATAACATACATGTAAGATTCAATAATGAAGCTATGATTTGTAATGTCCGTAATATATTATAAAAAAATACATGATAACCGAATATTTTGTCTATGAACATTGTTTACGTATATGCAATAGAATATTAAATACTCGACTTAACAAATCAACGATATATCGAACCAATATATCTTGAAGACCCATGTAGATGAACGTATGTAGGTGTGTCTTCACATATTACTATGAAGTTAATAGTATTTGTATTTCAATTGTTTTAACGATAAAATTGAACCTTGATATAATTAATAAATGTCATGAAGGTACAATCGATGTGCAATGATTAACAAAATCACCGCTGTGTTGGGTAGAGATTCATTTTATATTCACTTATTTTACTTTCATCTAAGTTTCGTTTTGTTTCCCTATCGTGGGTAACATCCTTATCTCGGCATCACCGACGGGTATCCATTTCTCTTGCCAGGCTCGTTCTGTGCAGGACTAGGGGTGTGCTTCTTCCATAATAATATCCGCTTAGTACCCGTTCATTGTGGGTTCGGTGGCCGTAGCACAGTGATACAAATAGAGCCTCTTAGTATTCGCAGCAGGTCGATCACTTCTGGTGTCTTCATTGATGTTACGTTCTCGTCGTTGACCTGGAAGAAAAAGTATACAATTTCAGTTAAATGTACCTACAGATTAGCTAGGCGAATTTTTCTTATGTTTGAGGATTACAACAGTTCTCCTTAGCAAGCTTCGAGGCTCCTCCATTTTCTGATGTGTAACATCTTTCGTCTCGTTTTTTATGGGAGTGATTTCGTGAAAAGGGACGAAAGTGTGTAGACAGGAAGTGACAGCTTTAGCATGCTATATAAGTACATAATCAGCCTATAATGTTCCACTGCTGGGACACAGGCCTCCTCTCTGTGAGAGGGTCACATGGTCACATGGTCTTCGAATTTTTGGTTCTAGGATGTTTCCTCACGATGTTTTCCTTCACCGTTTTGAGAGCAGTGTTGATGAAATAATTTACACAAAGTAAAGCGGCTGTCTGAGTTCGAACCTATGGCCTACAACTCGTCGCGGCCGTTAAAGTAAGTACTTTTGGAATAAGTAAGTACTTATAATAAGTAGAGAGTTGAATTAGTAAGTAATATATAGATTTTAAATAGAGAGGATCGAATTTCGACCAGTGGGCGACCACTAGTAATTAATAATTATTCGAATAAATATTACAGTATTTAGCTTTTTAATTTTGAGGTTAAATTCTGTCGCTGCTCAGTTGCTTATTACCAAGGTGAGATGTCAGATGCTGCACATCATAAGCGACTACTGTAAAGCTCGCTCATTTTTTTTATGTAATCACACGGGTGGTGTGGCAGAGCATTTAATCCCCTCAAAAAAAAGTCAAGCAGGCAAAAGTAAGGGCTAATGTAATATCTGGAGTTTAATAATTATATTTGCCTCTTTCAGCACTTTTTGAGGGGCTTGTGGTCAAGTAATAACAGCCGCACGGGTCCGTCGATCAGGTTAACCTACGCTTGCCGCGGTTGGTCCGTGGATGGGTGACCATCTTTACATACCAAGACCCCTCCGTGCCTCGGAAAGCACGTTAAGCCGTTGGTCCCGGCTGTCATTTGTAGATCTTTGGCCGTTGGTACGGGTCGTCAGAAGCCCGAAAGTCTCACAACCAGTCTTACTAAGGGCTATCGTGTTACCCAGTAAATGGGTTGTGGAGGTCAGATAGGCAGTTGCTCCATGTAAAATACTGGTATTTAGTTGCATCCAGTTAGACTGGCAGCCGACCCCAACATAGTTGGGAATAGGCTAGGCAGATGAATCTAATGTATGCAGTTGTTGGATTGTTCTTGAAGACCGGTAACTCCCCATTGACTTCGAATAGGAGTCGCACTCCCGAACCCTTCTGTCCCCACTGACACCGAATAGGAGTCATGGGCCACGCGGTTTGCAACTCTATTATAATGCAATAAGGTGCTCATCCGTTATAATAGAGTTGCAAACCGCGCGCCCCAAAGACTCCGAATAGGTGTCAGTGGGGACTGACGGTTGTAGGAGTGAAACTCCTATTCGGAGTCAATGGGGACTAACCTACATTTTTTTTTAAATATAAATTAAAAACTAACTAACCTGCAATATAACATCACCACGCCTCAGCCGTCCATCACGTGCGGCCACACTGTCGTTGTAGACAGCAGAGATATAGCTCTGACCGGACTCCGGGTGGCTTTGTACGCTGAACCCGAGCCGGCTGTTCCAGCCACGGTTTAGTTCCACTGTTACTATCTGAAATTAGATGTAGTTTTTATTATTAATAATTATAAGTTATGACTGATCAGCTACCACTGCCAGGAAAGGGTTGTGATGTCGAAAACTTTATAGAAAGCATAAAATAAGAGACTCGACGCTCAAACAGTTAAGTTTAATCTGCATACCTGAGATCGCCACGATTACCGAATTCTTAAACATTAAGATGTTCTTGAAATAATCGTTATCTTAATCGCCGTTAAATAATAATACATACATACATACATACATACATAACATCACGACTTGTTCCCCGCAGGGTTGGGCAGAGTTGTACCTGTAGTACATACACATTTCGCCAGTTACGGTTTTAAGTCCCATGTAATAGGGGGCGAGTCTATTGCCATCAACCCAATAACACTTTGCCCGACGCGGGAATCGAACCCAGGACCTCATGTTCAGCAGTAGTGCTTGCGACTTTGCAACTATACTAACGAGGTAGTCAAAATAATAATGTAGGTGTTATACCTACATTATAAGCAAATAAGTGATTTCTATTTATATTTTAAGCTGTCTCGACAATACAGAATACACCATTAAAACTGGCCAAAACTTTTTTTCCCAAATGTGGCAATGTTCCCCACCATGATCACTGATCAGGTTTATATTACCGTAGGTTCATTGCACGTGTTGTTTTTCGGCGGTTCAGGTTTGACGTTTTCTTTTTGGACGGGATCGATTTCTTTGGGTTTGGGCTGGGGGGGAGGATCCGTCTTCACCTTACGCTCGTTGTCAGGAGACAACGCCACACCTTTCCATTTCTTCAAACCTTTACCTGGAATTTAGAAAAATACATAACATGAAATTTTTGAATTGGTGAGATGGGTAGTTAACAAACAGTTGAACGCAGACAACACTTGTTGTCCAAAAAGGTACCGTTTAATATGTCACGATAAAGTAGACTTTGCTCTCGCAACAGTGGCACTGTACGTATCTTTATAGGAATATCATTATCGGTGATTTATATTAATGTGACATTGAAGTTTACAAAAACTTCTAACGATGCGGCAGAGATTTCCTATACTTCAAAGTAATTTAAACAGAAACGTACCATCATCCTTATGTCCTTCTGAACTAGTAGTATGCCCATCACTTGTAGTTGTATGGAGCACAGCGCTTTGATACGCAGGGTTCGCATGTTTGAACCGTGCCTCATCGCTCAACATCTCCACTGGCATCGACACCGGCTCGTCAGAGTCTACAAGGAACACTGGCTCCTGGTACCTCTGACGAGACATGTCCTCCTGGTACACGTTTGGAGCATCCAGAGTGTCATTGTCTAAGTTGTTTAACTCGTAACCATGAGGAGGCACTGGAATTGCACAAAGTAATCATATAATATCTATTATTATAATCACGAACACTGTTAACAAATTGACAAGTCTTCAATTATTCGTTCACAGAAAGTTGACTCTGAATGTAGGGATTTTCAGAGAATAAACCGTCATTTGTTAACAGTGTTCTAAGTTTTGAAATTTGTGTGTGCAAATGAAAACAAAGAAGATCACGCACATAAGGCTAGACACAACACTCTTCGGGGTAATGTTAAATGGCCGAAGAACATCTATGAAGTGCTGTATGCTACAATGGTGTGTACACATAGTCCTGCTATGGTTCAGAATCCGACAGTCAGTTTATACGCTGCTTTGGATTGAAGGTGTGAAGCAGTGGGTTATGAAAGGACAGTGTGCGGCCGACAGCGTCTCACCTGTCAGGCTCAACTTTTGTTTTCTACAAGTGGGGGGCGCGGTGGGGCTGGCCAGGGACACAGCCCGCCCCGGCCGCCTCGAGTCCACCACCACTTCTGTTTGTTCCGAACCGAGTTCTACTTTGTTGGAACTTGGAACATCTGCGTGGAAAACCTACATCGCTTAGTGTGTGCGTGTATATTGTGTGTGACAAAGTGTTAAATGTGGTTAGCAAAGTTTGGCAGCTCACTAGCTTTGTGCAGGTTTTATTTAATTAAGCTAGCCGGGATCCACCTGTGTGATACATATACATCCATCGCGCGGTTTGCAATGGTAATGCGGATTAGTTGATGAACAGAGCCGGAGATAATTACGTTCATTTGTGCTTTGAATATATCATGGGCCTGAGCCACGTAATATGATTCCTCCGTGTACATACTTCAGGCTATCAATATAAATTAAATCAACGGATTTGGTTATATTAGGCGTAAGGATATTAGTAACATTTGCATAATAGTATGCTGTAAATATAGAAGCACAAATTAAGTAAATTTATTATGTAGTAATCCAAAATAGATAGGAAACCTAAGGTAGAACCTTGAATAGGTACTTTACAATAGACCTCTAGGTTTGATTAAGAAAAACCATAAAGGCTGCGGAAATTGACGTATTACGGACAGTTAAGTATCAACGCTTGAACCTATCGAGTGAAAGGTTGGGTTCACCTTTAATCCATTTACAGCACTTTCGATCAGTTAATCACTTAACAAGTTTAACCTTTCAGTTTGGGGCCACAAGCGCCAGAGCGGGTGACAATCCGAAACCAATGGAATTTGGTCACACGCTGAAACTATTTCAGCTAAAAGTATTTTTGTGTTGCGATCCGCATTTCAAATGACTTTTAAGTGGCTTATTGATTCGAAAGCTTAGTTAGAAAGTTTAAGACGAATCTGGAGCTTATTCTTCAAAACTAGACTATACATTAAGATTGAATTAAAATACGGCTTTTAAAACACTTTACTAATAAGTACTGCTTCAGTATCATCGCCATTCAGCTGAAAGAGGTCCATTTCTGGAAATATACTTCTTAATTTTACCAAACATTCAACTAAAAATATTCGCAAGCTGCCTTCCAAAAAAACTTATAATGCCTATTGAATGTTTCGATAGCATCAATGACATTGTGAAACCATACCGTGCATACATACCATTGGGTTGTTCGTAGTGGTTGTTTTCCTTGGTGAGCTTTCGGTACTTGCGAGGGGAGAGGCAGGGGGAGCGGGAGCCATCTGCTGCGTCAGGGGTCAGGCGCCGTGCAGCCAGGTCGCATAACATTGATACTGCTTCAGGCCTGATTGTAGAAAATTTCGTTTGAGAAACAAAGAAAGTAAAAGTATTTACTGGGACTCACGCACACAAACTAAGTAGAATGACACAATCATAGACAAAAAACAGAGAAAAAAAAACCGGTGTTAGGTTCCTTTGCAACACTAACATAGCTTAAATTCCAGCAAAACCCATCTCCACGATCAAAATCCCACATTTTGATCATGGAGATGGGTTTTGCTGGAATTTAAGCTATGTTAGTGTTGCATAGAAATATTTGAATATTATGAAACATACCTAGCTCAATAATGACTTTTGTAAAAGATTTTGAGACTTAGGGGTTACTTAAGAATCTTTTCGATCCTGTCTATGGTTACGCTCCGTCAAAATGAAGTACTACTTCTACTTATATTAGTAGGCTGGTTTACCCGAAAACCTAAGATAACTTCCCGCTCAAAGAAAAGATTAAATGAGGATTTAGTTACCACCTTATTAGACTGAAATATACTACACCTGGTGCGACCTTTTTGACAGAATGGAAAGATGAGAATATGGAACTGCCAACTAACCTCAGCGGGGGTTTAGGCCTATTCATTGGCGCGTCAGAGTCCGTAGGCTCATCCCTCGGCGACATTGGCGATAGCGGCGTAGCAGCATGATCCCTGTACAGGCGCAGGCGCACCTCGGACCCGCACGCGCGAAGAAATGCCACTGCTTCCGCGTGAGACATGTTAGACATCGCTGTGTCGTTCACCTGTATACAAAAGGGACCGACAGATGATAAATGCGGAATGTGAATAATGCTTCAGGTATGTGGAGCATTTCGTATCATGTGCAAATATTATCGGTTTTACGGAGATTTGAGTTGCGTGTGCAAATATTATGAAGTGTATGTTTGTCTTGTAATTAGCAAATGCTCGAGACTTCAATATAAACTTCAAGCCTCGATAAACCCAGCCAGGTTAACCTAACCCTTAAAAAGTTTACCTTTCCATAAGAAGGTTGGTATATTTATAGTGGTTTTGGCTGTTTGATTGTCAGTATGTCAGTTAGTCTTCGAACTGCTTTAAGAACTTCGAACTTCTTTTGTGAAGAAAATATTTTACACACAAACTAGAATAAATAGTTTGTTCGCGTCTAGTCTAGTAGAAAGGAACATAAAACCAAACATAACACACTCGCTGCCTAACTGCATAACACGCTCGCTTTCATTTTGGCAGTTAATAAATATTCATTGCATTGCGTAGATCTAGTTATCGGCAGGACGGATTTGAAAACATCCGCAACCGGTACAATAAATAAAAATATTTATTGCCAAAATGAAAGCTATTGGAATTGGGAGAGTGTTTTGACACTTTCAGAAGAAAACAAGATTATGTTGATTACATGATAAGAATTACTCGTCAATAAATATGTATAGTTTGGATTTGTGCCCGGTTGAGGGCAATAGGCTCGTCCCCTATTACATGGGACTTAAACATAACTGGCGAAATGTGGGTGTACTACACCTCTGCCCAACCCTTCGGTGAAACAAGGCGTGATGTTATGAATATGTATAAAAAAGTAGTTAAGCAATAACTCATGGAATTCTGGAATTTACGTTCTACCAAAGTGAACGGACAATACGAGTACTCTTATTCTACAAAGGTGCCGTTGCCCTTGTTCACAGACTAAACTAAATTTAAGTTCAGTGCATCTTTTTCTTTCAAATTCATTTAGAAAAGACCAGAAGATAAATTCTAGTTTAGTTCTGTCAAATTAATCAGCGCTTGACGTAAATTGACGTAATTTTAGTAGGCAAGTTTTTAATCACGTCTAAACTTTTATGGAGTAGTGACAGGCGCTGATTAATTTGACAGGAATTAACTAAAATTTATCTTCTGTCCTCTTCTTAATGAAATACAAAGAAAAAGATGCACTGAACTTAAATTTAGTTTACTTTGTGAACAAGGGAATCGGTACCAATATCGGGGTTAGCATCAAACCCTAATAATTAATGTATGAAATTCGAATGCAATTTCGTCAACTCATTTGGAGGAAAGCAAATTATTCGGAGCTACGCTGCGCCCCAATTGGGTAACACACTTTCCTAACCCATTGATTCATATGTTTGAAACGCACGCATAATGAAGAGTTTCGTAATTAGGATGTTGTAGTTGAAAAACATGTTCTCTCATACATTCGATCTGCAAATGTTTATATAACGTTTATTATAATAATAAGTTTATATGCACAATATTGAGAGATTTTATTTTAATACTTCTTACAGATTTTCCTGTACTCTATACCTAAGTATAGGATTATGTATTTTTTCAAAAATGTAGGCTCAGTAGTTTCGGAGAAAACGGGGAACGGAATGGGTAATTTGCATCTATTTTCTTAAATAACATTAAACCTGTTTATTTTAAAATTGTAAAATAGAAATACTTTGAGCCGTGTGTGTACGTCCTTTCATTGAGTCACACGGTAAAGAAAAACTTTTTTTTTTCTTTTCTTATTTTGCCCCAAAAATGAACCTCATATTCTAAATTCATTAATTTACGTTACATGTCCATGTTTGGGTCACAAAAAATCATGTTTAGTTTCAAATTCCAGCTTATCGGTCCATTAGATTCGGAGCAAATTAACTGTGGCTGACTGACAGACAGAAGGACACACGAACGATCATATAAGGTAAAAATTAGTCTGTTCGACTACAATGGCAATGAATGTTCTTGAAATATCAAAATGACACAAGCCATTGCCATTGCAAGTGTGTTACGCAATTATCTCGCTGGTCTGGCTGCTCCCTAAAAATCCTAAACACACACATCACATTCTAAACCATCGATTTCCCCATTTCAAACAACAATATCATCATTCGGCAGTAAACTGCATAGCAAGTTGAAGCATATGATATTTGTGTAAAACCGTTTCTCTATTGGCAGGACAACAATATTGATTCAACTGTGTCTTCGGAGAACACTCACGATCGCTCATTCTACTTTCTGCTCGTTTAAATTTAATGAGTCATAACATAAGTCAAGAATGACTTGTATTGTTTGTACTTGTTTCTTTATTACAAGTTCTTTGTCATAATATTTAAGTATCGATATGAATGTCTGCCACTAGTTCATGCCCCAATTCTTTGTCAATACCGTTTCCGTCTTCACTGTTAAATGAAAGTTCGCATTTATTTTGCATGGCTTGTTTGAACAGAAGCATATAGTCATTTGTTACCAATCTAACATCATTAATTTTACTATTGGTTATTTTCCACTGTTCAATGCCGAGTACTGTTCCAAACTTCCAAACCTCTGTCAATAATAATCCTTGATCGATTTTGTCCTTTATTTGATACTATCTGTTGCCTTCGGATGTTGTACTCGCATTCTAGTAAATTGCTTCACGAAAAACACACGTTGTATCCTAATCTATGAACTGGTATAACTGTATCTGTATGTCATTCATCATCATCGTCTTCACATTTATAATACAGATTGTAATCCCCGTCCTACCGGGGTTGCGAGAAATTCCTAAAGGGATACACAGCAACACAGGCAACAGAGGGAACACGGGCGAGTTTTAGTCAGTAAGAGTCTGACACACCCTCCCGTTCAACCCAGTGTGGGAGAAGTTATTTGATAATTTCCCACCCAAAAAAAAGGGTGTAATCCCCATCGACGCGCAAACGGTTACCATAAATTCAGTACATGATTCTAGACCCCCAGCTTAGAAATGTATAGTAGGTAAATAAAACAACCGGCCAAGTGCGTGTTCCGTAGTTGGGATGATCCCAAAAACAAACATAACATTGTAGTTGAACATGTTCTCCCATACATCGAGATACGTCACGGTCAATCCTCAAACTGCAAATGTAAGTTGGTCGATTATGACTCGTTAATTTGTAAAGCCTACTTAGCTTTGATAGCTTTCCTTTCAACTTCGTTATATATACCACTGCCATGATTTTATTCACCTATCCAAAAACGACCATGTAGCTGACAGGGGGAGGGGGGCCGGGACACTTGACTCTAACAAAAAATTGCAAGTTAAAGCTTAATATTACGCAGACGGATCCCTTAATCGAAAAATGGGTTTGATAAATCCCCAGTATTTTTGAACGGCCTATGCAACGATACCCCACACCATGGGATAATAAAGACAAAAATATATCATTCCCACTTTACGTGCAAGGGAGGTAGGTACCCTACAATTATTTTTTCAAGATTTTATTTTGCCACTTGGTCGGCCTGATTAATATGTTATACACATGCAAAATTACACCTTTCCAGTAACAAGAGTCTCTGAGTTAAGACGCTGACAACACCTAAACCGCGGTCACTGTCAAATTCCATAGGAAAGAAAGAGAAGCGCGAAGACACAACGCTTGTAATTTATTGCAAAATATGAAGTAATTATCTATTTACTCAAAACTGAGTTGAGTAATCGAAAATATAAAACAACCAAGTTCTGCATTCAAATAAGACGTTTTTGTTATTAATTAAATACGTAACGTATGTTGATATTTGATACAGATATTTTGGATTAGAACTCAAAGTAAGAGGTTAGTTTAACGTTAGTTTGTATCGAGATTTTGTTTTCAAAACGTGTTTTGGTAACAACCAAGTTCTGGGAAATATGTTCAAAATTAACATATATTTTTTCCGCTACCACAATCTATACAGATTTGGCAATTTTTTTTCTTAAGCGAAGCCTATTTCAGTCAATTGGGTCTTGTCAGCGCCTCGCGGATAGCCGTCTCCATCCGCGGCTTAACTCAGAGACTCTTGTTACTAGAAAGGTGTAATTTTGTATTGTACATGGCGAAACTATAAGGGTTAAAGCTAAATATTTAGGGTTCCTTGTTGACTACGGAACCATACATATTTAGCTACAGATTGCGCGTCGATGTCCCTTACATCCTGTATAAGCGGGATTAGTAAGTATACTTACAGCAACAATCCTGTCACCAGGCTGTATCCTGCCATCACTTAAGGCCGGTTCCCTCACCAGGGCTCTGACGTAATGCCCCAACGCGCTGTGGTCTTCCTTCCGCAGCGTGAAGCCGAGGGAACCGTTCACCTTGGTCATGATAATATCGAACTCCTGGAAATAAATATTTTAATATTAGACAGGGAGACAGTTTACTTAACTTATCGATATGTATTTTTTTTAATGTTATCAAGTTACCTAATTATTTTGACAGTAAACACATAATCAGTCTATAATGTTCCCACTGCTGGGACACAGGCCTCCTCTCTGTGAGAGGGAGTGGGCCGTAATCCACCACGCGGGCCCAGTGCGGGTTGGTGGACAGTAAACGTTTTGAATAAAATTATTAATTGTGACGAAAACTGACGTCCCAATTCTAAAACAGGTTTAAAGAACCCCGAAGTCATATCTTCATAGGATTAAACCGAAGGCTTTGCTAATCCGTCTCAGATCCGTATTATTTCGCAAAATTTTCCTATATCTTCTTTTATGATGTATATAAGAACTAGATATTTTTGCAAGACCAAAACGATTGCCAAAACTGCAATTCTCTTTGCGCTATGTCCGGAAATATATTAAGCAGAACTAGTATGGCATTTAGGTATAATCGTCTGTCAGTCAACGTGCCAAACGCTTGGCTCTCAATGCATGCTACATGCGTCAGTGGTCCATACGAAACGTCACAAGGGGCGCTACACATACTATCATTGTTCTCGTGGTATTCCGATACTGAATTTATTTTCAACAGATATTTACGATGTTTTCCTGCTAACAGCTGCCAATCAGTCTTAGTTGCGATTACGAATAGCGATAGAATTTGGCGTTTTCCTGTTCGAAAACGATGGGAGGTTGGCATTGCAATTATGTCTTATATGGTCTGTGGTTTTATTAAATAGGTTCGAAAATAGTCATAGTCTCTAACTTTAGCCCTTTATTTAAATCTATCCCTCTGTCTAACACTTCTTAAATTAACAATGAAAATGTCTAGTCTTTACTTGTATTACAGTTTCTTAAAATTAAGCCATATTATTTAGGGATTTCAGTTCTTAGCACCCTGTATACAGACTTACAGCAGTTCCAGTCACTCTACATTAAATCTCCATAATACAACATTAGTCAAAACGAACTCACCACTGATCCGTCATCCTGCAGGCGTGAACAAAGAGTTTTATTAATAACTCGCACATATTATATTACAGGCTCCTAGATCTCGTACGCCGGTGAAATTATACCTCATTAAATATAACGCCTCTTAACAAATTACTGGCCTTACAAAATGGGTCTCTCATGATTATAAGCTTCGAATATTTGATTTTAAAATTACTATAGTATGTTAAAACAGAGCTATAGTTAGGAAAGGAAAGAATAATATGGTTAATCCATCATATAAAGCGATTGTGATCGCTTTAAGAAAGAATATTAACCTTTTTGTAGCCATGGATAAAGAACAAGGAAACTCAACTACATAGATGAAAATTAAAACATAAATCATAAATGCAATTAAAAAAGTTAACTCCGTGACTATAGATCATTGTGGATAGACCCGGAGATAAACGAAACAAATTAATGTGTAATTTAGTTCGTACACGTAGAAAAGGAAAAAGTAGAGTGTTTACTGCTTTCTTCTACTTTAGTCTCGGTAACTTAGCACTCCACAACTCTAATGAAAACTTGCTGTAATTATAATCCTTTGAAAAACGACCGATATTTATGCTCTTATAGCGTGCTCGTTTTTACTATGAAATCCAATGAAACGAATTACTGCCAGATACAGTAAATTATAGTCTCAGCGAAGAGTTCGGAAATAAATTGTTTTATCCGTAGAAAACGAACGAGAAAAACTGCTTATAATTTTTCTATTTCACCGATAAGTTCCACCTGAGTACCTAAATATTTGTTTCGTTGCAGTGTACGCTTAATGCGGTACAATTTAGATGCTTTTGAGATATTGCTGTGATGTAACAATAAAAAAATTACACGACGTTACGGAAACCCTCGGCTACCAAAGTGAGTGAAGCATTTAAATGAATTGAAATTAAAATAGTAGGTGCACAAAAAATGCTGCAAATTTTAGAGAAAGTAAGACGTTCAGCCTACCCCGTACTGCACATCGTACACGGGCAGCGGCCGGTCGAGGTCCGGCAGGCGCAAGTCGCGCCGGTCCGGCTCTGGCAGGCGGAGATCGCGCCGGTCCGGCTCCGGCAGGCGCAGGTCGCGCCGGTCCGGCTCCGGGCTAGCCTCACGCCGCCCGCGCCCCTCCGACGACGACGTCGTCGCGCTGCTCGTCGTCGCAGACAGTCTGCACACAAATGCCAAAGGTCATCACATTTCATGACTATCTACATCAGTCACAGATTCCGCAGATCAATCCAAGCGATACACCACACGTTCCAACTGCGTTCGTCAGTTTTGCTATACAATGAGATGGGAACTCGGATAACATGTTGTAGTTTCTGACATTCGTGTCTCTTCCTCGCCTATACACTGTCTAATCTCCAGGTACGTGTACCGAGGTTTGTTTGTCTGCCCTTAATGACACGAGGTATTGTACGATAACATTCAAGCTACACAGAAATATGTGTGTCTTAGAAGCCTTGGTACCGTGTTTGGTTTATTTCTCATGCACGACATGAGTGACCTTAGAGCGTGGGATGATCGAGGGGACAAATTACAAGAGCGTGACGTGTTATGGTTGCTCAGTATGATGAGTGTTTACCTGGCATGCATAGGGTGACAGTTGAGGGGGTCTAGCGGCGGGAGATGGGGCGGGTGAGGGGTGCGCGCCGGCGGCGTCGGCGGCTCCGGCGGCGTGACGCTGTCGAGCACGTCCTCCGGCGGCCGGCACACGCGCAGCTCCACCCGTGCCGCCGCCGTGCGGAGCACCTCGAGGGCTTCCTAGCAGCAAACAGACGGATTAATTGTAGCCGGATTACCGGTCAATAGATCCTTAACACCTCATTTCAGATCTACAGAAGCGCGTCACCTATCAAAACTCCTAAATTCGACATCAGACCTTCCCAGTCTCAATTTCATCTGATGAAATAATTGTTGTGTCGGATTCGCAAAGTGATAAAAGCGAAAGCTTTTAAATGTTTCAATCTGATGAATGTTTAATTGTTAGCAAAACTTGCTTCAGTTTCAATTTAAAATTATAACGCTTTAGACAAATACTTTGAATATACCTACGAGTATTTAAGATACTTGCTAAATGTTGAATTCCAGATTCATGTCTTACCGTAACGAAATCGTCTAAGTAGGTATCAGAGAGGTTTAGAAACTTTGAAGGACAACCAAACTGGAAGATTTTCTATAAAATATCTTGTTCATTTTACTTACTAAAATATTTGTTAACGACGGTTTTCATGCTTAGACGTAACGGAAGAATTAAACAATTTAAGTATGTTACGGTATTAGGATTCATTCTACACTAGGAATTTACAGTTAGGTAGTGTACACGAGACAAATTAGCGATTAGTGCCGGAGAATTTACGTGTTTCATGACTGTTTCCGCCAGGCACTATAAAATGTTGCTTTTGTAATACAGGGTGTCGTTTTGCATCCTCGTCAAATTCAAGGAGGTAACTATGCTAATGATTCGACACGAATCAAAAATAAAATAAGTAGGCCTTTTTTCTTCTTCTAATTTTCGGAAATCGGCATGTATGGGACACGCATGTTAAAACGCGGCCTGTGTGATACCGCACTGTAACTGCCCTTTTACACACACACTACTGCATAGGCAACGGGGAGATTATGTTCTGAGAAAGTGGTGTATTCTAAAATACAGTCAAACTTAAATAACAAAAAAAAAATACAAGTATGTATTAATATTGAGCAGGTATCGTAATTTTATTTGATTATGTATGTCTTTCATAGCAGCCTCCTGAAATTTGACGAGGAAGCAAAACGACACCTTGTATATGCACCTGTATAACAGAAGCAACATTTTATAAAATGCGTTGGTTTTGTTACAATGTTTGCCGTCTTCTATCGTCTTCTGTCGTCTACTTATAAGATGTAGTTACTGCTTTTAGTCACTTTTAACTATAGGTACCATAACAGAACTGTGGGCTGTTTCGAATGTTAAGGTCAGGTTTTCAGTTTGCGGTTTTGTTATGCTGAGTGAGCCTTAGCGAGTAAGAAAGTAAGCGCAAGTTGCGAAGCAATACCGACCAGAACAACTTGGTAACGGCGCGCCCCGCTGCGACCGATAAAGGGAACTCGGAGGGAATTAATAGAATTTCCCAAACGAAACCGAGTTAATAGCCCATTTATTTATTGTGAGCATTGAATTCGGTTTGCTCACGGAATCGTTTTGATACGCGCGTAATTTAGCTACATTGTAATTTTCTGGGGTTATTCCTATTTCGTCCAAAACGACAAATGCTGAACAAATGAGATTATTTTTCATCGCGTAGTGTAGCAGCAGTCTAATATAATTTGGTATAACTTTGTGGCAGACATTTTACAGTTTATTACATTTGAACCCGAGGCCTCGCCGCGGACCGTGTTGGAGTTTTCATAAAAGTTTTTACGTTTATAACCAGCCTCCGAGCGCTGGCTCCGGGCGCCGGCTCCGGGCGAAGGGGCGAGGGAAGTGCTGCGACAACAAATGGCATTTTTAACATGACTTACTGTTTATTTTTGTAAGCACAAGACCGTGTTTTATGTTTGTACCTTCATAACAGCTATGCAAACAGACCTTGTAAAGGGCAGAGCAGCGCACTTAAATTTCTGTTGTAATGAATATAAAATGTTGGCCGTGCACTCGCAAATAACCTCGGCAAAGGCAGCAGTGCTAAAGATAAGAAAAAATGCGCAATATGCTAACATTATTTCGGGAATTTTATTGGTGCTCGGACTTTACCTGCCAAAGATAAAGAAGAAAAATATTGTAGGGCAAACTTTCGGGGTCTAATTCAGTTGAAGAATGAGGGCGCTTAAACTCATTAAGCTTTTTGTTAGTCTGTAAGTTGAAGGTTCTTTTGTTCTACTTACGTAGGTGCTAAGTCCGGCGAGGGGTACTCCGTTGGCAGAGAGGAGCAGGTCCTTAGGGGCAAGACGCCCGGTCCTCCACGCGGGTTGAGGAGGGTACAGTCTTCGGATTCTCACCAGGCCACCACCGCCGCACACTGACATGCCCAGACCGCGGCCATCTTTTTCTACCACTACTGTGAAGGAGTTTTCTGTGGAACAAGAAATGGATTGGGTTAATTTCAGTTGATTTAAAAAGATCTGCTTTGGTTACTGTTGTCATAAAATTCAGAATTTTAGTCTTTACTTTCGTCTTGGATTGCGCATAGTGTTTTGCGTCATTAACCACTCTCAGCTTTAAAAGTTTCAACCATAGTATCTCTTTATACTATGTTTCAACGCTGTGGATCAGATTGTAGGTATGTAGGTAACATATCCTTCCAAAGCTGATGTAGTAGTAGCATCAATATTAACATACATAAGCATTAACATACGGGAAACGACAGAAGAATTTATTGTTATTCTTATTATTTATTTGAGTTGACATTGAACTATTTAATTTAATAATATTTTTTTTAATGATTTTCTGTTCCTAATCATCATAGATTCTTAATGAGTTGACATTGATTAATTTTTTCTTTTTATTTTTTGTAGGTAATTTTTATATTTATCATGTATGATGTTAATTTCTAAATGTGTTAAGTACTTATATTATGAATGTAACTTTTTTTTTTGTGTCATTTATAGTATGTCAAACACAATGTTAATTGCTTGTGAATAAATGAATTGAATTCAATTTTATGGTTGATTTATCGGTGCTGTGACTAAAAGACATCTCACTATCTATTCATGAACGAAAGTGGCGGGTTGTCAAATATTCTGTTTATGTTGGTGCGGGACGACGAGACGTGCTCGCTGCCATCACTAGCACTAAACTCGAGATTCGAATTCCGTTACGAGACCGTTTTACAGCTTATTTACACTTAGGAGCCGACGCTGCATCCATGGTATGAGAGAATAGTATTATATGCTTATAGTTAGGGGTTTACTATAATCTGAAGAAAAGCATCCAGAATACGTCAGGAAGTTTACTTTCCCACATTAAGGGGCCGTGCACGAAATCGACTTTGACTAATTTTGATCATTGTTTGTCAGAAATGGAAAAAAAAATAAACAAAATTATTTGTGATTTGAAAAGACGAGTTCTTTGTCTAACATGTCGCTGAAAGGGATTTTACAAATAAATTAAGTCTTCATGGAAAATCTCAAAAACCTTTGGTCATCTTTTTACAAGAAAGTTCTTTTGATTTTGGACATTAATAAATATCATCAACATCATGATATGGTCTACTTGCACGTGGCTGGACCACTTTTTTCAACTTGGATACAAAATATAGTAGAAAAATAATGTTGAAAAAACCTATTTTTCAAAAAACCCCAGACAGTAATGTATTTTTTTCTTATTATTTAGCAAATCCTTCCAATAAATTAAAAATCACACAATAGTCTTCAGCTAACATAGTATCTTCATTAAGTAAGTCATACATACATCAACTAACTCACACCTTCTTCCCATGGGGGTAGGCAAAAACTATAGAACGCCACCTGCTACGCTCCTTACATAGGTACTCCTTTTGCTTCGTTTACGTTCATACGAGTACATCTGCTTTTTGAAGAACATCACCAATAGGTCACTATATGTCTTCCTGGGGCGTCAACTCCCGGCATTTCCACTCACATCTGCCTTGTAAGTACCTTTTGTTAGTCGCCTTTCATTCATCCTCTCAACATGACCACATCTAAGCAAACTCTATAATTTGTTTGTCACTACATCTTCTTTTAAACCGCACCGTTGCCTTATCGCATAATTTTTCAGCCTATCATTTTATAATCACAACACACATGCTTCGCAAGAAACGCATTACTGAGCATTTACTCTATTTTCATGCATCTTTTGCCACACTCAACATTCACTTCCATACATAAGCGTAGACCATTATGAACAGCCAGTTGAACCTCTTTGGGCATCGACTGGTTGGTCAGCATCGCATGTGTAGCACCATTCACTTTATTTCCCGCGGTTACTCCCCTTTCCACATCTTCATCACTCTTTCCGTCCCTTGTAAACAGACAAAATATATAAATTCACTTATTTGCTCTACACTCTTATAATTTATTTTCACATCACACATTGATATATCCTCTTCACTTTCAAACACCATGACCTTCATCTTATTCACATTTATATTAATTCCTTTCATCTTATATGCTTCATCCATCAATGGCGAAATAAACTATACTGTGACTGACACGAATGGTTTAGCGACACAAAAACTGTACTTTTATAGTCACCCAGACTTAATGTTTCAATTTTTTCAAGCTTTCTCACAATTAACTAAGAAATTGACGAAAGAGGGTTTTTTTCGTGCACGCAGCCTTAATGGACGTTTCTTAAGTTACTCTTTACGCGATTACTCCTTACTAAACTTTTTACGCGTCTAATCGTTAAGAAAGGCATTCGAATTCAATCAAGACTATTCAAGACTTGTCTGTAGTAAAAACACTAATGTCGTTCTTACAGACTTCAGTCGATTAATTGAAAAAAAGTACCGTCGTTTATTTAGTACAAGGTTTGTACATTACTTACCTACAGGGATTTATATAAAATTAATATTTGTTTTGGGTCGAGTAAGTGGGCATATTGTAAAGACCGCTTTAGGCGGACCCAAAAGAGCCCAGGTGTTTTCATTATACACAGAGCAAACGAAAGTAAGTACGGCTTGTTTGGGCGCAAACATTGTTTATTCAGTACTTTTCGACGCGTGTAAGTCCAGATTAAGCCTATATTTGGGGCATACATTATGTATAACCGTCTAAAATATACTGGTGCCCAATAATTGATATAGACGCCTCAATAGTGGAAATGAAAGGTAGACGAGTGTCGATCCACGGTCAATTTAAGTCCCTTTGAGGTCCAAAATGGCCGTTAGAGGGTGTCCGACATGAATTATGCATTAGGGAGTCCATAGCAACAATTTGGCATCGGAATGATTTCATTTATTATGTTTTATGATCTGGTACTGATGCTGTTCCATTTGAAAGCTTTGAAACTATAATAACACAGTAGTGTAGTATAATAACAAACTAAAGTTTTGGCAACAAGAACTATGTGTGTCTTAGAAAATGCTTTTGGATGTGAACATCTTTCCTCTCGCACTCTGTGGGAGTGATTTCGTGAAAAGGGACGGAAGTGTGTAACAGGAAGTGACAGTTTGAGCATGGAATAAGTTAGTACATTTATATCATGGAATTAGTAAGTACTTTTTAATATCATTGATTTAGTAAGTACTTTATAATAATAATAGATAATAAATTCTTTATTGCTATAAACAGGTTACAGAAAAATTGAGACCTTGGCTCCAGAGCTAAGTTAGATTACCTGTATTTCAGGAGCCAGTGTATTCTTCCCTTTAGGCAGTTAAGCTAGTACGTATTTGCAGAAAAAGGTGATAAAATTATCTTACTTAAAATTAAGGCTAATAGTGAACATAAAAATATGGATTAAAAAAAATTAGATTAAAAATTCAAAACAAAAAAAATACATTATATATTCAAAACAATATTAAAATTAAAATACAGCAAAATTAGATCAAAACAAATTTAAAATAGGGGGAGTACTGGTGAGCGCGTGTGTGTGTTTATGTATGTATGTGTGCGTGTGTATAAGTGTATTTGTGTGTGCGTATGTGTGTGTGAATACCAATGATTTATTTGTGTTCTTAAACATTTAGGTTGATTGCAGTAAATTTTCAGTTGCGATGTAGTCCTGTGTCAGTAGCCAGATCTTTACCTTATTTTTTGTTTCACGGGTCGTAAGGGGATTTATGTTCAGGGTTTTGTTCAATTTCTTATAAAGAAAAGTGGCAAGATATACCCGCTGTCGCCTGGCGGACGCCGTGTGGCAGCGCAAAGGTAGGCAAACGTTTGTTTTGGTGCGCTTCCTATTTTTTGTGCATTATAAGGTGTAATACTGTGCTGCTTGTTAACAATTTGCAGAATATGATTCAGTCTTACCGTAAGTACTTCACAGTTCTCGTATAAGACTCTGGTGGGAAATGTAAAGGGTCTGAAAGTCATGACTTTAAGTAGAGATCTTTGGGCCCTTTCCAGGTTAATCATAAAAGTTTTGCATCCACCACCCCATACAGCAACACAATATAACAAGAGTGACTGCGCGAGCGCATACACGGAAAAAAAAGGATGTCTTAAATTAAGACAATATCCTTTTGGTCAAGACAAATGTTGATTCACATAATATGGGGAAAACAATATATTCTTGAATGAAGTAAAATTTTGTCTTAGTTTTATTGTCTTCTTCGAAGACATTATACTTAAATGAAGAATTATTAAGTTAAATTTTTAGAATATTATTTCTCAAACTAGATATTTTCTTTAATTAAGATTATTATAGTCTTGAATCAAAAATATTTGCTTAAGTCAAGAATAAAAACCAAGTATTTATTATTCTTAATTTGAGTAAACAGGTTTTCTTGGACTGAGTACACTTACGTTGAGAAAATATTTACTTGGATTGAAACAATTTTTCTGAGAATATTGATATTCTGAAGAGATAATTTTTTTCCGTGTAGTATACAGTGCGAAGGAGTTCGAAGTCGGCTACATGTCTAAGTTTTTTAAATGCCCAAATAAGTTTCCTTATACGCGTTGTGGTGAGGTGATGCCTAATATAATAAATAGCATGGAATTAGTGTACTCAAAGATTGTATAACTACTATATAGATTGTAAGTAGAAGGGGTCGAATTTCGACCAGTGGGCGCCCGCTAGTAATGAATGATTATTCGAATAAATGTTTTTTCAGTATTTAGCTTTATTCAACTTTGAGGTTAATATCTGTCGCTGCTCAGTTGCTTATTATGATGTGTAACATCTGACATCTCATCTTGGTGAGAAGTCAGATGTTACACGTCATATGCGGCTACTGTAACGCTAGCTCACTTTTTTTGTCTCTAGTTCTAAGATTAGAAGAAAAAAATGTTAATGCCTCAAATCGTAAACATAATAGAAACAACAATCATAGTCCCGATAAGATTTGTCTTTCAAACACAAAATCAAAAGTTTTGACGTAAATAGAACCGTTTGTCCGTTTGAAGCTTGTTCAGAATAAGTAGTTAGCACCTGCTAGGTGTCCCATTTGACGTGATTTGTTTAACATTCCAATATTATTATGTGCTGACATTTACTATGTGTAAGCGAAACACAAATGTTATGGTACTGCTTGCTATAAATAAGCTGATCTGTGGTCTATCATGCAGATTCATGCTTACTTGAAACTTTTGGTTTGGTTAACAGAAGTTAGGTACTGTCTTTTGTATTCGTAGGTGTGTTTAATCATTCATACTCATGCAAGTTCTCGACTAGATGATATTTAAGGCTAATGAACTTACACTAAATTCATTATCTACTGAATTTCTACCTTTTAGTTAATTTGGAAATTACTTAAAAACAAGATTGAAATGCGAATGCCAAGTCAATACGACGTACCCTACGAGTACAAAATTAGCAGGGGTCGACTACCACGAGGATCATTTACTCGATCTATTCCCAGAAGCGTACTAAAATTGTTAGAACCGATAATTTCCCCATATTCCCCGAAAATGCGTCACCACTGACCTGATAGTTAGTGCCTTGTAAACACAAAACCCCAATGACGTCATTTACGACTGACAATCAATAATGTTGCATTCCAGTCCCTAGAGCCGGTCTTACTACCGAGTTATGCCTAGTATAACTGACCAATTAAGATTGCGACAGGAATTCACAGTCATGATCAGCGATCAAACTTTTCTCAACATTGTTTTGGTCGATTTCCAATCTTGATTAGGTTAGATGCATCTGCGGTAGGTCCGTGGATGGGTGACCGTCTTTACATACAAAGACCACTCCGTGCCTCGGAAAGCACGTTAAGCCGTTGGTCCCGGCTGTCATTCGTGGATCTTTGACAGTCGTTACGAGTAGTCAGAAGCCCGAATGTCTGACTACCAGTCTTACCAAGGGGTATTTTATTACCCAGTAACTGGGTTGTCGAGGTCAGATAAAGCCGGGCTTCATCAAGGTGGAGAGAAAGAAGAGGAAACCTACTTATCGCAACCAGCGTGGGACAGCGCCTAACATGCTGCTACGGCCTGCAGTACCGACGACGCAGCTGTAAGTGGCCCGTTTGCACCACTCTACGAAGACTGAAGACATCGTAGAGTACATACGGGTGAAGACCAACTGGACCTTGAGGGTGGAGAAGTTGGAGGCGCGCCATAACACCAATTTCAAGTCGCTTGTAGTGCGTGTTCCCACTCATCATTTGGTGACCTTCCTCAAGGAAGAGTTTTGGCCGAAAGATGTGCTGTATCGACGTTTCCGCGGTCGGCTACGCGACACCTCGCCGCGTAACACCACGCCGTCACTTCGTGTGTAGTAGTTTTTAAGTATTTTGTAGAAAATATGTATTAGTTTATAGTTATTTTTTTTTATACTTATTTATGTATTGTGTTTTATGGGCCTTAGTTGCCTGAAATAAAGGATATTATTATTATTATTAGATAGGCAGTCGCTCCATATAAAATGTTGGTATTTAGCTGCATCCGGTTAGACTGGAAACTGACCAACATAGTTGGGAAAAGTTAGTCCAGACGATGATGATGATTAGGTTAGATGCATACTTACCTTTCTGTATTTTACACTATGCAACTGCCATTTGACAACCATATTTCCACAACACAATATCAATGGGAATTATGGATAAATTATTGTTACACGTTCAGGCTTCTGACTATTAGAAACAATTGTCATTGGTGTCAGCTTAGTTCGAAAATGTAAAGTTCTCTTCATGTTATACAAGTGTCTCAATTTGTATTGAATGGTGACCCATCCACCGACTGATCGTAGATAGGGTAACTTATATAACCTGGATCAGTCTTTTAAAACGATGGTCAATTAATCACAATACCCACTTACAATATAAACACAGTCAACGCGCCACAAAGTGGACCGTCCCAAAATAGCTTCCGTATCAGTTTGAAAGGACAACAGCTGAGTGCACTAGTTGTCCATAGTTTCGATATTGGCAAAGTTGTACGGTCACGAACTTGTGCGATGGCCTGTATTTAACGATACTAGTAATGGGCTCTAGTTATGGTATTGATTGTCCCACTATTGGTTTGGATTGGCTGACTCAAAATAGAAGTTCTGTAACGCAATTATTGCTGGTGTAGTAGACAGGGAATTGTTTTCGGATCCGTAAGGATTTTTAGTTTACTTTACTTTTTGATGTGTTACATCTTTCGTTCGTCTCGCTTTCCTGCAATCTGTGGCAGTGATTTCGGACGGAAGTTTGTAACAAAAGTCCGGAGAAGTGCGCGCTGTTTGATTTGACCAATGAGCGCGCGTGGTGGTAGAGTTGGTCGTCAGATGGCACCAACCCATTTTCAGAGAGGTTGGTACTGTCAGCCAACAGAGTAATTATACCTTTTTTTTAAATTCAATGTTCTGTAATTTCATCTGACCCAATCTTCAAATGAAACATAAATCTTTTGTTCCGTCGCGAACAAAAAGCTTATTACCAAGCTGAGATGTCAGATGTTACACATCACATGCGATTACTGTAAGGCTTGCTCGTTTTTTATGTAATTGTTCCGTATAACTTGGGCCTCAGGGTATTCCCTGCCTGGGAAGCCGTCACCTCCTTTTGCGGAGCAGTAATGCTTCGCAAACCCTCGGCCCTCTAGTCGCCGCAGGAGACGCCCTGGGCGTCGGGAATCCCAGGCCGATTCCCGGCCACCGTAGGCGCGGGCTTGCGGACGGTGAGCAATGGGTAGCTCGCCGTCCGATAAGGACCAGGACCGGGTCAACAGCACGTTGTGTTCCACACGTGCCTCAAAGAGATGCCAGCACAAGTGTCGGGGTCCACTAGGGCCGATGCCTGCCGGGGTCGCGGGGAAGTCCGAAAGAAATACCGTGGCCTCTGGCAACGCACAGGCAACGGAAGGAACACGGGTGGGTTTTAGTCAGTAAGAGTCGGACCCCGGCTCCGCCCAGAGGGGGAGAAGTTATTTGATAATTTTCTACTAAAAAAAGGGGTATTCCCTGCCCAGTTTTTCGAAAAATATAGGCGTAATTTTATGTTGACTGCCTTGTTGGTCTAGTGGTAGCATGCTCTGCTGCTGAGCATGAGGTCCTGGGTTCAATTTCCGGGTCAGGCAAAGTGTTATTGGGTTTTACCATCTGAAATTTCTCTGTAGCAGCCCAGAGTGTGCTATCGTTACACCTCTGCCAAACCCTTCGGGGAATACAAGCGTTATGTTATGTGTGTTATGTGATGTTATGTTTATCGTTTCGTAATTGTAACTTAAAAACGGACTCTAAATATCCGATGCTAAGTTCTTTAATTCACTATAGCATAGTATTATACTGCACTATGAGGCCGAATGTAGGAAGACTACGCTTGGTATTTTCCTGGGGTAGTTGCATGTTCGAGCAAAGTAGATATAATATTCTAAGCCACTTTGCTTGAGCTATACTAGGGCAGGATTAATCGAAGATCGGATTGAACGGTGGCCTCAAGTTGTATTAAATTGCTTTAGTTTAACCCCTTAAACTACAGAACCTAAACGTAAGTTTTATAATGCCTTAAAGTATATGATCCACTGCAGTAAACATTATCAGAAAAATATATGATATTCTTAAGGATATATGCTAGAAGATATTATATAGTAGATAGTGTGTTGAAAACATAATATAACTAATTTGATACGATAGAAAAAAATCACGAACATACCTCTAAAAATTTCTTTTAACGATTACAAACCATACTAATATACATACAATCATTCTGATTTTTTGTCAGATTATTCTACAAGCAACATATTAGCATAATAGTGTTTTATTTTTTTATACAATCTATAGATTTTAAGTAAATCGATAATTGCTTCATATTTTGCAATAAATTACCAGCTTTGTGTCATGGCGCTTCTCTTTCTTTCCTATGCAGTCCGACAGTGACCGCGCTTTAGGTGTTGTCGGCCTCGTCAATCTTGAATACAGTTTGATAGATTTGGTTCATAAATCTTCAGATACATAATGCTCTTAGATGTATGTATGTTGTTTTACAGTGACGTAACAATGTATTATTCACACAAATAACATAAATTCACGCCTTGTTTCCCCGTAAGATAAGGCAGAGGAGAGACTATGGTACCCCCACATTTCGCCAGTTATGTATAAGTCCCATGTAATAGGGGCGAGCCTATTGCCGTCAACCGGGCACAAATTTAGAGTCCGGGCTGCTACTGAGAAATTCGTGGGAAAGTACGAAAGAGTTACCGAGGCCCCTGGCAACACTGACATCGGAAGGAACACGGGTGGGTTTTAGACAGAGAGAGAGTTATCAAATGAAACATTGACCAATTATCTATATTACCGATAGTTCGTATCTAACATCAACAATAGCCGTTCGCTCGTTGATTCAAGCACGTGCTTGCCTACAGACTAATGACTTAACTATTTAATCCAAGCTTAGTTCTGCGTAGCATTTCATTAGCCTTGTTAGCTCAAAATTATTGTTCTAATTTCAACCTAGACAAGACTAGCGACGACTTCCACGCGAACAAAGTCGTGGGCCCACGACTTTGTTCGCGTGGAAGTCGTAAGACACCTCACACCACAATGTACAAAAATAACAGCCACATAAAAGAAAAAACAGTCAAGCGCGTGTTGAGGGTTCCGTACAATGAATATGTTATCAAACATGTTTTTTATCTTAAGAACAAACATAACATTGTAGTTGAAAAACATGTTCTCGCATACATACGAGTACCAACTGCGAATGTAAGTCTGGACGCAGAATATTAAGACATTTACCATCTTATTTTAATACCATATTTTTTTTTTTTTTGAGGGTGGGAAATCATCAAATAACTTCTCCCGCTCTGGGTGGAGCGGGAGGGTGTGTCAGACTCTTACTGACTAAAACCCACCCGTATTCCTTCCTGTTGCCTGTGTTGCCAGGGGACTCGGTGACCCATAAGTACCTTCCCGCGACCCCGGCAGGCATCGGCCCTAGTGGACCCCTACATTTGTGCTGACATCTCTTTGAGGCGCGCGTGGAATACGACGCGCCGTCGACCCGGGCCTGGTCCTTACCGGACGGTGAGCTACCCATTGCTCACCGTCCGCAAGCCCGCGCCTACGGTGGCCGGGAATCGGCCTGGGATTCCCGACGCCCAGAGCGTCTCGGATAGACTCGTTATAGCTTTTCCTGTAAAATTTTAGGCTCAGTAGTTTCGGAGACAATGGTCAAGTTTCATATATTTTCTTAACTTTAAAACTATTTATTTTACAATAATAAAAATATAAATTTGTCACCCTCACACCAAGCCCTTTTATTTGATGTGTCACACGGTACATACAGTTTGCAAAACTTTTTTTAAATATTTTATAATTTACGGGGGGCAAATTAAAAGTGACCCTGATATTCAAAATTAATTAATTTACGTTAAACGTCCGTGTTTGGGTCACAGAAATTGATATGTGTACCAAAATTCTAACTTAATCGGTCCAATGGATTCGGCTCTGACAGAAGGACAGACAGACATACGAGTGATCGTATAGCGCTACTGTTACCTCAAAACTGTCACTCTAATTTAAACCTAGACATATTACCTTTATGGTATATTTTCGGCTGACACATGTCTGAGGAGTATAGTCCGTATTCAGCTCTACACCTTGGAAATTCTAGTCTTCTTAGTTGATTATACGTAGTTTCAGCTCAGATGCATTTAAATTATTATTATTCAGCGCTTAAGTGCTGCATAGTCGAGGAGGTAGTAATATTGTATGGTAATACCATGTAATAACTGCCCAAATTTACTTTAATAGCATGTATTATTAGGAAGCTATTGCAATAATGTAGGTAGATAATTTCCTCGCAAATATACCAGCAATTTTATTTTCCTGCAATTCAATTATAATAAAATGAGTATGAGAATGCACCCTCATTTTTCTGGAAAATAATTTACCTCCGAGAACATATAATATACGGGCTGTATTTTTTTTGCGAAACACTTGTGCTTGTAACTGTAACAACAACATAGTTTTATATATAAATACAGTTCGTAACATCTCTGGGTTTCACTGAAACTGTATAGAGGGGCAGACAGAATGAAACACTTCAAAGCTCCAGTATCAGACTGAGGGCGGAAGCTTTCGACATTTATTAAAACTTGAGGACATACTTAATGACGCTTGTTTAGAGGAGAACATTCATTTATTTCTTTTTTTTTGGCTTGTTTATTACGTACTTTTTGCTCGACAAAGGAAATTAGGAGTAGTCAAAATTTACTTTACACTTAATGAAAAATCCGGAATTCCGTATCATACGACTTTATGATACGGAATTCCGGATGTTTGAGATACATATATTTCATTGGATGGAAATATTAGAATGTGGACAAAAGTTTTCCTAACAATGGAGCCTTTTTTAGTTGTTGTATGCTTCAGGCTGAATAATTGAATGTCTGAACAACTGATATACCTGTATAATACATAGATTTCCTGAGCGGTCTGCCAAAGTCTTCAGGAGGCGGTCGTGTCCAGACATTTTAAAGCTGTTCCACATTTAGAATCAGTTTTGCCTGGTTTGCCTGGACAATTGTTAAGCACAAATAACCGTCTGTTTCTAAAATGAGCAAGACTGTACCTACATGCCCGTGGAAATGAACACAAAACAATTTCTCATGTTTGCTTGACAGGCGAGCAGTCTCCATGTGTTTAGATAAACTAAGCGTCACAGCCAGGCTATGTTATTTGCTTAAATGATAGCCCTACTACCTGTTGCTGTCTTGTGTAGTTACAGTGTAATTGCTTGTTACAGCCCGATTCAAACTTTTTGGCGGCTCAGAACATGAGGCGAGGCGCTGCGCAGTAACAAATTCACGTGTGAGCGGGGTTGAGGGGTGCGGTAGTGCGCAGCGAGTAGCGCACTTCTGCGGGGCGAGCAAGGCCTTCTGTGACATGGCTCGAGTCACACATTTTATCACAGTTTGGGCGATAAAATCGTTTTGTCTTAAATGTTAGCACGGCGGCGGCTGCGTGAGATAATTTCTTGACGTTTAGTTGGGACTTATTGTGTATAATATGGGCACACCCATTTTGTCACAAATGTCACATTTTGACAGATGACTAAGAAAAAATTATCACGTTCGTTCGGAGGTGGTGATAAGAAAATCTGCTAATTACTGCACCAAATGGCAATAAATTATTATAATTATATTCTTATCCGAAAGCAAGAGGCCCAAAGCAGGAAAATGTTACGGAGAAATATTTGGGGCTCCTAAATAACCCGTTGAGTTTCCAGACTGGGAGTTCCAACGGATTTTCTGCCTCAATAAGCCTGGTAATGGTGGTTTATTTGTGTCAAGAACTGCGTGTCCACTTGCACCCTCTAAATGAGGTGGATGGTTTGCCGGTTCACATATTTAATTTTAATGCTATTATTTTAATACAGTAACTAGTTTTACTACTAGTTTAGTAAGCTGCCGCTGTCCAATGTCTTTTTTTAGGGTTCCGTACCTGAGCTGCTAGGAGCACCGTTCGATTGTGCGGGTTCCCGGTGGATCGTAGCATTCGTAACAGGCGATAGGAGATGGGTGAAAGAGCACGAAACAACACTTTGCATAATCATTTAAATATTTTAGTGTGAAATATTGATTATATTATTGGCAATGCTTAGGTATGTTTTTATGAAGTGAATGTAAACCACTTTCACCGGAATGTATTAATTATATATTCTTTTATTACAAGATTATGTATAGCTGCATCCGCCTCCTTTCAACAGGCTTCTGTGATCATACCACTAACAAGTTTGAATATTATGAGAGTAATACAATAGCAATTATCTACTATATTTGTAATTTTTAGGGTTCCGTACCAACCTCAAAAGGAAATAAACGGAACCCTTATAGGATCACTCGTGTGTCTGTCTGTCTGTCCGTCCGTCACAGCCGATTTGCTCCGAATTAAGTTACTGGACCGATTAAGTTGAAATTTGGTACGAGTACACATATCAATTTCTGTGACCCAAATACGAACGTGTAATGTAAATTAATGAATTTTGAATATGAGGTTCACTTTTGGGGGAAAAACTAGAAAAAATAAAAAAAGTTTTGCAAATTGTACCGTGTGACATATCTAATGAAAGGACTTTTTTTACGAGGAATATTTGTTTTTATAATTTTTATAGTTATTAGAGAAAATTTATGAAAATTGTACAAATTTGAAAAAATACAAAGAATAGTTCTATAGTTATAGATTACAGGAAAACATTTGCAGATGGAATGTATGGAGAGCATGCTTTTCAACTACAATGTCAAGTTTGTTCTTGTGATAAATTCATCCAAATTACGCACTTGGCCGATTTTTTTCTTTCAACTGTCTGTACGCCTATAATTTTTGTGTACATTAGAAGTATAATACCTAAATTCTGTTTGAACTTTTAAGACATTTTTTTAAGTATTGTTTAAGATGCTAGTGTGCTTATTGAAAAATAAAAAAATAAAATTATGCCAACGCGTTGAATGATGTTTTTCAAGAAACTTGCGGGAAAAAAGAAACAAAAAAAAGATAGATAAAATTGTATATTTGTGTGTGTATGTAAATAATGTCGTATTTCTATGTATTTTACTGTGTAAAATTTCATAAACATAATATTATGTCAACTTTTTGTGAAAAATGGTTCGCGGATTTTTGTAGGAGAGGAGGCATTGACTCGAATCCTTCCTGAAAAACCTTTTTTGAGTAGTTTCGAGTTTAAAAACTGTCTTAGGGTAGAGAGTTGGGTAGGGTAGAGACTTCACAGTTCAGTAGGCTATTGATACCTAGTGGATATTCTAATTTCTAAGTCTCTGTACAGAAATATGTCAATAACACGTAAAAAATACCTATCAGAAAAAGGCTTTCAGTAGGTAATTTACACAATAACTATATCACACTATGTATGAAGTCAGCAAAAAGAAAGGCACGTCGCGCCTCTAGATTATGTCACAAGGTTGACCCGTGCTAGTTAAGACAAATTGTAAGACATGACATAATTTATCATGTCTTGTCACAAACGTCTTGGGTACGCCCATGTTCGGCCCGCAGAGCCGCCATCAAGTTTGAATCGAGCTGTAACATGTGGCACGCGAACATTACACGTTTGTACTTAGAAAAACTATAAACAGTTCAGAGAATTACAGTCTACTGAAATTTTTTGGTTGATCAGATTTACACAAGACTCGGCCATATATACAAGGTAGAGAATAAGAGAAATTAAACTTCGTAGGTATACCTAATGACATTCCCAGTCTGCTTAAAAAAAATCAACCAAATCTATCCAATAGTTTAGTCCTATAGCTATTTTAAGGTTGGCAAAACCCATAGTTCAGGGATACACAGACTTATAGAGAATAGGGGCCACTCGGGCACATTATGAGCCAAAGGTGGGCACCTTTGGCTCATAATGTGCCCAAAGAAAAGAACTATGTAGGTAAACGTTTTAAAAGAATTTAATTAGGTTTTTTTTTTTGTAAAACTTAGTTTGATGGCATTGCATTGCCATGACAATTTTTTTGCGCGCCGCGCCCTACCCCACTCGCCCGAACTCACCCAAGTGCTACCCGAATAGTTCCATCGCAAGCTCGCAACATATCCGGGGTCGCGTGGAAGTTTGAAAGGATTACCGAGGCCCGTGGCAACATAGGCAACGGAAGGAACACGGGTGGGTTTTAGTCAGTAAGAGTCTGACACACCCTCCCGCTCCGCCCAGAGCGGGAGAAGTTATTTGATGATTTCCCACACAAAAAAAAAGCTCGCAACACATGCTTGATAATGTAGGTAATTGGGTATACAACATTGTCAACATTAATTTTATAATTTTCTTTTATTTTCCGCATTTTTTTAATTTGTTGGCGGGCCGCACGCGTATAAATGCCGGCATTTAACTTGAGCTCTCGGCGGAGTGGTGGGGGTTTATGTGCTCGTCGTATTGTCTTAGGAGTAAGGTCCAAAATCGCTTAAAGTAATTAAGGATCAGAGCTAAAGATAAATGCCGGCATTTATACCGACAGCGGGCCGTAGTTTGTGCATCGCTGCCATAGTGGAATCATCTCGGCCATTTGCGAGTACTTAGTTGGTCCCTAGAATAGAGAATAGTAGAAATCCCTTTTTTAATTTCAATGTTAAGGCTCCTACATACTGGCGCGACTTGTCGCGTGACGCGACGCGACACAAAGACACCGCATGTAGCGCTACAAGCGGTGCCTTTGTGTCGCGACGCGTCGCGCGACAAGTCGCGCCAGTATGTAAAAGCCTTTACGATTTATTATCTATGATAGTTTGCCAATACATTAGTATTGTCCAGTGTATGCATCGTATTGTCGTCTCTAAATTGTATATAGGTTGCCCATACGCCAGCGTAGAGAGCAAAGGGTGCTGACCACATTGTTTTCATTTCTGGTTATCTAGCCCCCACTTTCAGTACATTTGCGCCAACCACAGAAAAAATCAACGTTCATCAAATAATCGTATTCTTCAATGTACTCACCGCACTGACTTTATTTACTCATCCTTCGTCGTTCAGTCTATCTCTCTGCGCTCTCAATACTAATCATAGGATGGCAACCAACCGATTATCCTTTAAAGTTCGCAAGCACATTCGTAAGAAGCTGGCAGTATCATCACAACGCTAATGTTTTCCCATTGTTTGTCTTATTAAGTTGTAGTATATTTATTCGTGTATTTGTGTGTATTTATTTGTGCTAATATTTATATGTAAGTAATTAGGTGTATTTATAATTTGGAATCGGTGTATGTGTATCTCTCTCTGTATTTAAATAAATATTTATCCTGAAACTTTTCGTGATTGCACCTACCAATGTTTGTCTCTACATTATCCATCATCACGTCATTAAGATCAAATAAATTATGTAGGTATGCTAGTTTGGATTAATTTGATAAATAAGTAGATAAGTTATTAAAACAATATTTCATTTCCATTCATTACTTTACCGTTTACGTAAAAGTTAAGTGAAACCTAAAGCTGATTAGGGTAGTTCTCTTTTACATATACATCTACTTGTATTTTACGGGTAGCTGTGTATTTTAACAGACCCCGAGGGTACCTTGTTTACCTACATAAATAACGTTACGAAAGTTATGTGCTTTGTAAACTTACTTGAAATATACTAATGATGTAATATTTACAAGAACAAAGTTGTTTTGACATAATTCTCGTCTAGTTAAAACAATGGAGGAATAAATAGCAGGAATAGGTACACATGTTATTGCAGAGAATATTGTTTTAAAACATGGGAGGTTTGAGGCCCTTGTTTACTTATTTATTTGTTAATTGTTAATTAAACGGGCACGTCATGTTTTATTATTAAACTAGGTTCTGCTCGCGACTTCGTCCCCGTGACATTTCGGCCCCGACCCACCGCGTCGCATCCCAATCGCCCGCGCAATTACTTCGTTTTCACTTAGCGTTATTTCTGACTTTTTTTTCCTTTTGAACTGCTCCTAAGGATCATAGCGTGATGTTAATATAATTCATCAAGAATTGGGCTATAAAATGCAATATTTTTTTCAAATCCAAAGGGTAATTCCAGAGATTAGCGCGTGCAAACAAAAACCGAATCTTTAGCTTTCTTTATTTATTTCTTTAACAGTTTACGTGATGTATGTGAATGTGTAGTGGTGTAGTTTATTATTAGTATAGACATAGATTAGTTATAGATATTTGATGTTATTTAAAACTCTCCTAATTTTTTTGTATGCTCGTTAAAAAAAATCTTAATTTTATTTAAAAATAATAAAAGAAGATCTCTCTTACGTGACACCCAAAATGCCTACAATAACAGATTCCCAACCTCGGTCAATATTACCCGTCGTCTTAATTACCCCCTGTGTCATCCGTCGTTCAGCAAAGCAATGACCTCCAGCGATAATAATCTGCAATAATCTGCGCAGATCCGGGTCTGACCAGACGAAGGCGATATTGGGACACGTACGAGTCACGACTCGTTACTCGTAGATCTGACCCGGCACTGTCGTTTATTACTGGTCGGCTACAAATGTTACGAACGGATAAATAAACGGCTGGTTATTTCCTAACTGTAGTATACTTTCGGGACATAAAGCAGATATTTTTGGTCTACATTTACTTGTAATATTTTTCAAATTTAAAGGGCATGGACGCTATACCACAAAATTTTACAATTACAATTTACAAATTTGCAAATCTTACAAGTATCTGTACCATTAATACTCTAAGCTACACAATTGTGACGGAAAATCCTTACAAATTATGTCAATTGTAGACTTGTCACCGAAAAATTGTAATTTCTCTGTTATGCAATATTTTCTACAATTTAACATTTTAGAATTGTAGACTTGTTAAGTTTTGTGGTATAGGGCCCAGGAATAATAATGTTGTGTAATACAAATTCAATGTAATAAGTAAGTACGTGAATATTAGAAGTGTGTTATGTGAAATTTGAAGTTGGTAAGTAGCAAGTGCTATCCTTTAAAAACTTCAACTAACCTTACGATATGAACCTGGAATTTATTAAAACTCTTGAGCTAAGTTTATTTTATGAATATCAAAAAATGAACGAACAATTCAGATTCGCTGTAGGTCGTAAATTGAAAACGAAGCCGTAAAAGAATAAAGAATAGAACATACTTTATTGTCCGCCATTTGTATTTAATATTCCTCCATAGGTAGCATTTGGTGCATAACTAGTACGGAACTGTACCAGGCAAGTAGGAAATCGAAAGATATTTATTTTGTATCTTACAGTTCGTAAGTTTCAGGGGAAACCGGCACGGTCAGAATTTGCCTAGCGTAACTTCGTGAATTGATTCTCAAAGTTTCCGTTTGAAATGAGAGCTCTTACGTTTACAACACATTTTATTTGATTTCTTGAACGTGCTCCAAATACCCCAACATTCCATTGATATTGCAATGGACGATTCATAAATACGTGTAAATTCTACAAAATAATTGTAGGGAAGTTTTCTCTAGAAAAAGTGTTGATAACAGCATTATTGGTACGAGTACCTATATTTTCCTAGGCGAGTTGACTTTGGTTTTTACTTCATTCGCATATGCGTGGTGCTCGTTCACCTATGGCGTGTTCTGGATCACCGGCCGCGGTGACCTGCCCCGCCATGCATGCCACGCCTACTAGCCTACCGGGGTTCAATAAAAACGAAATATCACGTCAACGCCATCCTTTTAATATAGCACAAATTAAAATATGAAAGAAATCATATGCTATTCTGGGAACGCGTAATTGTATCATTTAATTCTGCATGATTAAAGATATTAATAACGCAATTCGATCTACTGTGTTGCATCTTTCATTGAGGAATGTATTGTACATAATTATGATTAGTATTGAGAACGTTAACCATCGATTTGTTTTTACTATTAATGAGTTAGGTCGTTTCGAAGTGACCTTTGCGAAACACAAAAGCGTTTTTCAAACAAAGGTTTACACGTTACGTGCTTTCAAATCCGACGCCGCAGTATCCGATTCATTTTCCCTTTCTATCACGTTCAGACAATATAACACGATTGGAAGTGGTATTCAGAATACAAAGCGTTTACCGCGCCGCGCCGCGGTTGAATCGGAACAGTTCTAGACTTCTAGCTCTTTGTAGAGTAATGTGACTAAGTAATTAGTACGACAGAATTTCGCTTGGATTCCAGAAACTGGAAAATTAAGTTGGATTTATATGCAAATGGAAGGAAACAGTGGTCAAATTATTAGTTGCTTAACTTCTCGAGTGAATTTTAATCATGCGTGCACTAAGATCAAAATTAAATGACCCGGAATCTCTTTAGTGCAATTTGACTCAGGACCGTGTTAAAGAATCTCGATTTAAAGCTGGATTTCTGAACAAAATCGGTCCGATTTGGATCGAAGTTCATGCTTGAGCATCGTCATCGTCATCATATACATTACAGTTCATACACATCATAAAAAAGCTACTCAAAGACGAACTCAGCATCAAACCTAAATAGACCACTAAATTCTCATAAAGATTTACGCTGATGTTAAGTAATCATTCTCGTCCACTCCTCACGTTAATCCGCTGACCACGTTGATGTCACTAAGTTTTAAGCGCCAGGACATTTCGCAAGCCGAGACGGCCTAATAACTCCGCTACGAGTGACGCATGGAATGTGTACGTGACGTCATCGCTGCCCATGAATAAAATGGAGTGGCATGTTAAAGTTCGGGTAACGTGCACGAAATGTAGGCGTGGAAGGATTTTCATTAGATTAGTTCGCTTCAAGGGAATTCCTGAGCCAATTGCGGACTTTTATTGGCTACGGATGTTTGATGGTTTTGTTCGTTTCATGGTGTAAATGTTGATTGCAAGCTGAATTTGTAGCTAGCTCCTTATAAAGTGTTGCAAGTTCAAAAGTTTTTTCCTAGTGTACTTTTATCAAACAACAACGTATATTGTCTATACCTAAGCGAGCTTCAGATCCATATTCCCAGTCCCAAAAACTATACAAGCAAATTCATGTAACGCTGCCAGCGAGAATGCACATAAATATTCACGACTGACTGAATTTCGCTTGTATATCAACGTGCTGCGTACTTTTTCAATCAACAATTTCAATTTAGTTCAGTTCGATTCCACGCACATGTAGGTATTTATGATATAAGACTTGGGGAGGCGATGGGATCAGAAGCAATAAGGTACGGATGATGGAAAATAACCATCAACGTAAAAAATGCCAATATTTTCAGATTTTTTGTTCCTGCCATCAAGAATTGAGTGGCTTGTGGCTGAGTAATAACAGCCGCACGGGTAGATCGATCAGGTTAAGCTACGCTTGCCGTGGTTGATTTGTGGATGGGTGACCATATTTACATACCAAGATCCCTCCGTCTCTCGGAAAGCACGTTAAGCCTTTTAAGGTCTTTGACAGTCGTTACGGGTCACCAGAAGGCCGAAAGTCTGATAACCAGTCTTACGAAGGAGTAACTAGGCGCTCCATGTAAAATACTGGTATTCAGCTGCATCTGATTAGACTGGAAGCCAATCCTAACATAGTTGGGAAAAAGCTAGGCAAATGATGATCAAGAATTATGGCAGTGCGTTCCTCAAGGTTAGATATTGGGTCCTGTACAGGATAGATCTTTCCGATTGGCCTAAACTTGATACAATTTTTAGGATCGAATTGGAAAGTACAGCGTGTTTATGTTAGTAATGTCGTTCAGTTCTTGGTTCGCCAGTCCCAGGGGAGTTTTGGCAGAACGAAGCTGGTGACCGTAGAAATGTTCTTTTACTCAGAACACATTGCTTTTCCCTAACTTGGATACGACTGGTAATTCGGAATTTCGGATAGATATCTAGACACATTTGCGTTACTAAGGCTTTATTCAACAGCATGGTTACGCTAAGCTAGATTGACGTTTGAACTCCAAAGCTCTTCACCTCCCCTGTACCATCTAGTTAAATTAACAACATAAGTACCAGTATTTCGAACACGATGGTGCCTTTATTACCACCTACCTGTACCAACTATACCTGTATACATGCTCAGGATAATTAAAGTTTATGAAGTGGCGGGAGGATCCTATTTAATTTCGCTCGTTGCTGCCTTGATGAGGCGGTATTCCTATCGTTCTTGGCTTAGCTGAGTTGATGGGAATAGATTTGACACGGAAGCATCTAATTTCACGATGTTATTGACTCGTTACTGTTGAATTAGAAGGTGCCAAAGGAATTTTAATAGATTGACTGTATTGTTGTCAATTATTACATTTATAGTTTTGAATTCCAACAAAGGTAAGGTTCCTCCATTGCCAGACAATGTGGCAATGCTGCTAGCCTTTTGGGCACTTTTCCTGTTGACAGCGATGCGGACGAATTTTTTGATACCATGTGATAATTTCCCCTCCTTTTTTATATAATTGTACATATAATTATTATTATTTTAATTTAGTTAGTTTTTAAATTATATTATATATATATGATATTTTCAAAACAAAAATAATAACTAATTACATTTAACCTTTACATTTCTCCATAGGATTATTTAAAATTTATCTGTTATTTAAACTATTTAATTACTAAATTAAATAACTAACTTTCCCGACGTAGGTACATCCTCTTGGCGTTATACCCAAATCAATATTGATGAGGGTAGCACGATGATTATTCCCCACTGGTTCATGATCAAGAAGCTTATTTCGTTTTAAACACATGCAAAGCTTAAGAAGTAACCTCCATTCAAAAATTATAAATTAGCAAGTTGACATTTCCCTCCCTTTATATTCTTCGTATAAGTGAGTATGGGAGTTTGTTAATTTCCCTTGAGACCTTGAACAACTGTTTGAAAAGCGGCTTACAACCAGCTGACACTATTATTCTTTCATTCTTGAACAAGACCGCACGTCACACTGCGTTTGTTTTACTTTTCTATGGAAATCCAATTAAAAATTCAATATGCTCTGGAGCGGCAAGCAAATAGGTTTGACCTCTTGAGGAAACGCCATTGTTGTGGGCTTAGCGATATGCAGCCTGTGTGTTCACTGTGCTCACAATGCCCAGTTCATTTTATTATTGTATGCTACTTTTGAACCATATGTAGATGGAGAAAGTAAAAACCGGCCAAGTGCGTGTCGGACCACACACAATGAAGGGTTCCGTAGTTGGGATTACTTGGGACGCATTTATTCCAAAAACAAACTTAATATTGCAGTTGAAAAACCTGTTCTCCCATACATCGATATATGCCACAGTCAATTCTCCAACTGCAAATTTAAGTTGGTCGACTATAACTTGTTAACTTGTAAAGCCTACTTAGCTCAAACTCAAACTCAAAGCATTTATTTCAAATAAACCAATTACAGGCACTTTTGAATTGTCAAGGGTTCGGTCAGTCAGTCAGAAAGATGAAGCTAGTTGCCCATTCCAAAGCGTAGTAGGTACCTATGGAGAAGATCGGGCAAGAAACTCCAAGGACACTCTTTTAAATCAACGTATTATGGTTACATTGTTTACATCATTCATTTTGAAATTATACATGTGAGAACGATGCAAAACGTAAAAGCGTCCGTAATAAAAAGATTACAACAAAAACAAAAGCAATTCAAAAATTAAAGTTAAAATAAGCCGTGGCAGCTAAGAGATGACCAGTCTCTACTGACGGCGCCCGTTCACGAACATGACGCGTGGATCAGCACCATTCAGCTCAACCATTTTGAAGGGAGCTAAATGATCCAACTGCTATAGCTGTGATAGTTTTCCTTTTAATTTCATTATATGTACTACTGCCATGAACTTTTTTCATATCTCCATAAGCAACCATTTAGCTGGCAGGGGGGGGGGGGACGCTCGACTCTAACAAAAAATAGCACTTTAATGCTTAATATTACGCAAGCGGATCTTTGAATCGAAAAGTGTTGCCCACAGACCTGCAATATTTTTGAACGGCGTGTCCAACGATACCCCACACCATGGGGTAGACGAGAAAAAAAAATATCATCCCCACATTACGTGCAAGGGAGGTACCTACGCTAAAAAATGTTTTTTTTTCAAGATTTTATTTTTTTTAGCACTTTGTCGGCGTGATTAATATGTATACCTATGCTAAATTGCAGCTTTCTAGTACTAAGCGTCACTGAGCTACAGTGGGGTCAGACAGACAGACAGACGGACAGACGGACATGGCGAAACTATAAGGGTTCCTTGTTTACTACAGAACCCTAAAAACGTAGAAGTTGTATACCAGAGCTTTTCTTTCTTTAAGATTTTTTGTTAATAATCAACAACAACAACAGATTGGACGGTGACTCCCAAACTACTAGGCATTTGCCTGTAACTTGGGATAGATATGATTATTACAGGTAAACAGAAACTCAAATCACTCTAAATAAAACACTTAGATACACTGGTGAACATGTTGCTTAAAAAATGTAGCTTAAAAAAACATACGGGCTGAGGGATTTCTTCTTCAGCACCGCTCATTATGGTTATGTTAGTGGAAGATAATTTCAGCCTTTTGTAGAATTTTGACGGGCTAATATTCTTGCTGATGGTAATAAAGACTCAGTAAGTACAAAAGTAGTATATTCGAGTGTTAAAATCCTGCAAATATTTAGGGTTCCGTAGTAAACAAGGAACCCTTATAGTTTCGCCATGTCCGTCTGTCTGTCTGTCTGACCCCACTGTAGCTCTGAGACGCTTAGTACTAGAAAACTGCAATTTAGCATAGGTATACATATTAATTACGCCGACAAAGTGCTAAATACAAATATTACAAAAAAAAAAAATTAGCGTACCTCCCTTGCACGTAATGTGGGGATAATATTTTTTTTCTCGTCTACCCCATGGTGTGGGATATCGTTGGATAGACCGTTCAAATATTGCAGGTCTGTGAACACCACTTTTCGATTTAAGGAGTGGATCCTTGCGTAATATTAAGCTTTAAAGTGCTAATTTTTGATAGAGTCAGGTGTCCCCCCCCCCTGCCAGCTAAATGGTTGTATATGGAGATGTGAAAAAATTCATGGCAGTAGTGCATGTAATGAAATTAAAAGGAAAACTATCACGGCTAAGTAGGCTTTACAAGTTAACGAGTTATAGTCGACCAACTTAAATTTGCAGTTGGAGAATTGACCGTGGCATATATCGATGTATGGGAGAACAGGTTTTTCAACTACAATGTTAAATTTGTTTTTGGAA
This sequence comes from Atethmia centrago, assembly GCA_905333075.3. Classification (NCBI taxonomy): domain Eukaryota; kingdom Metazoa; phylum Arthropoda; class Insecta; order Lepidoptera; family Noctuidae; genus Atethmia; species Atethmia centrago. The sequence continues at coordinate 10,167,914 of HG995377.1, forward strand.
TAAATTCGTCCCAAGTAATCTCAACTACGGAACTTGAACTACGAAAATTGTGCGTGGTCCGACATGCACTTGGCCGGTTTTTTTAAATAGGGTATCACTTTACTTAAAAGCGGTGAAATTCGTTCCACACTTATTTCGCCATACTTAAGTATTTGCATTTTTACCTCACAGTTGCCACAGCGCGCTTATTACAATCTTCTGCCTGACAGATAATACCTGTAGTATCTAAAAATACATAGGTAGCAGCTTAAGGTAAAAATTTAATAAAAAAATATTAAGTTCCCTCTCGCAAATTATATTGTAGATGAGTTTTTTAATAAAGGTTTATTAAGAAAGATGATAGCAGAAAAAAATACCTGTATTTTTTCTGCTATCGTCTGAAATATTTGATACGTTTGAACCGACATCGACAATACGGCGTCCATTGATTGGAAATCAAGAGAATTTACGTCAATACGAGTTTGTAGACTCCTCATGCCAAGTTGCTTGTGTCTTTGTGAAAGGGAATGAGGAAGGAAACATCAAAGTCATCGACGCGATCGCGATTAGGCACGTTATTTACAAATGTTTTATTTCAAAGAGGTCTAATTTGTGTTCGTCGATATTTGGCGCAAGAAACAACGGTTTTCTTCTTCTGACTTTTATTTTACATTTGGCTTTATCACTAATCACTTCGTATTGGTTACGTTTATTATACTGACTAGCAAGACCGGGTAAAATTAAACTACAGAAGATTTAGATCGATTACTGTTAGTAGTGATACTAACACTACTTTTGATACGCCTTGTAGTTTAAACTATTAGGTGCGACAACGGGTCAGCTGCATATGTTGAATGTTGTACATCAAAATATGCAGGGTCTGTCCGGCAAAGAGCTAGAGTTAAGTTTATTTATGGAGAACTATGATGTTCAGGTGTTATGTTTAACTGAACACTGGTTAAAAGAACATGAAGTAGTGTTTATGAATAGTGATCATTTTACTGTACAAAGTGCTTTTATAAGAAAAAGTGCTATTCGCGGTGGATCTTTAGTTCTTGTTGCAAACAAGTTGAAGTGTAAACAACGTTTAGACTTAGTTAATCTTTCTATCGAGCGCACTATTGAGTTGTCTTGTGTTGAACTCGAGCCATACGTTATAATTTGCTTTTATCGACCCCCTCTGGAGATTTTATTCTTTTCGAATCGGTAATGGAGGATTCACTCAATAGGTTAAAAAGTATTAACAAAAGTAAATTATACTTTTGTTAATACTTTTTAACCTATTATGTGGAGATTTTAATTATAATATTTTAGATGTTAGTCCATTAAGTATTAGGTTTCTCAATCTGTTTAGGTCTTATAATTTAATTAACTTGTTTTTTTAACTTACTAGGATCACGGCGTCCTCGTCGAGTTGTATTGATAATATTTTTAGATTGATTGTGATGCCAAAAATAAATTAGTGTTAAGTAACTTAACGTCTGACCACTGTGGTTTATTAGCTAGCTTCCTTATGCCATTACATAAAAAGCCGCATAAAATAGAATGCAGGCCTTATACAGCTAGTCGGTGCGACACGTTTATAAATAATATACGAGTAGCTCATAGAATTACACCATCTATAGTAGAACACGTGAATCCTAATGATATCTATGGAGCCCTTTGTGATGTTGTGCAAAAAGAGTACCAATCTACTTTCAAGACCAAATTTTTTTTTTTCATTAAAATTAATGGCACCTCCGCTGGCTTTAACCAATGGGCTACTCCAGGTATTTATAAAAGTAGAGCGCGACTATACGAGTTATACGGTTTGAAAAAATTCAGGTTTGACACTCCTTTCTTAGAGTATGTTAAAAATTATTCTTAACAATGAAACGGGTAAGTCGGTTAAACAAGAAAAACAACTTGAGATTATGGTCGACAACAAATTAGTTAATAAAGCAGCTGTCGTATCTGAAGCATTCAATGAGTTTTTTGCCAACATACCTATAACTACGACTCGCTGCTTGAATCCGTCCCCGTCTAAAGCTGAAAATCTTTTGCATAGTAGTGTGCCTAAATGTAATCGCTTATTTAGCTTTGAACATGTAACACCTTGTGATGTAGTTAATATTTTTAACACACTTAAGTCTAAAAACACTGGTGATATCTGGGGTATCTCCATTAAACTATTAAGCAATATAATAGAAATCGTAGCCCCCTATCTAGCTGTTACTTTTAATAAATGTGTTGATTTGGGCTCTTTTCCTGACCTCATGAAGAGTAGTAAAGTCATACCTTTATTTAAATCAGGTAATAAAAATGACGTTGGCAATTTCAGACCTATTTCTATCTTACCTGCATCTATCTGGAAGCTTACCCCAACGTAGATGGGAAGAGGCTAGGCAGATACATACATACAGTATACAGTGTTATTGGGTTTTTCTATTTAGAATTCCTCGGTAGCAGTCCGGAGTCTGGATTTGTGCCCGGTTGATGGCAATAGGCTCGCCCCCTATTACATAGGACTTAAAAATAACTGGCGAAATGTGGGTGTACTACACGGAAAAAAAGGATGTCTTAAATTAAGACAATATCCTTTTGGTCAAGATAAATATTGATTCATATATGGGGAAAACAATATATTCTTGAATGAAGTAAAATTTTGTCTTAGTTTTATTGTCTTCTTCGAAGACATTATACTTAGGTACATGAACAATTATTAAGTTTAATTTTAAGAATATTATTTCTCTCTTAGAATATTTTCTTCAATTATAGTATAATTATAGTCTTGAATCAAAAATATTTGCTTAAGTCAAGAATAAAAACCAAGTATTTATTATTCTTAATTTGAGTAAACAGGTTTTCTTGGACTGAGTACATTTACTTACGTTAAGAAAATATTTACTTGGATTGAAACAATTTTTCTGAGAATATTGATATTCTTCGCTGGAGAGATCTTTTTTTTCCGTGTACAGTTACACTTCTGCCCAACCCATCGGGGAAACGAGGCGTGATGTTATGTTACATAATACATAGATACCTACTAACTTGTGTTTACTAATTTCCATACTAAAATATCTTTACTTTCTTCAAGTTACAAGTTAAAGAAAGTAAGAACCCACAATGTAGTTAATTTGGTACCTTACTGAAAGAATTGCACAAATGAAGGTAAAACAGGTTGGAATGTAAGATAAAGCGTTCGTTTTTATATTGAAAAACATGTGGCAGTTGCATGTCGACCGCGCATGTTGTGGGGGAAGTAGGGAAATGGAAATTGGAAGGAAATAGTGTTCGTAAGTAATGGAATGGCCCAAATAGCTATGAAGTTGGTGGAAATGCTGTCCTTGTTTGAGCTATTATGTAGAGTTATGTTCTTGCTAGAGTTAATTGAGTTGGGGTTTGATAAGCTCAAGAGTGATATTGAGATTTTATGTTAGTTCTGAGAGCAGTGGTGGCCCAGTGGTAACGGCCGCGACTTACAAGTTGTAGGTCGTAGGTTCGAACCCAGACAGGCGCTTTACTTTGTGTAAATTAGTTCATCACCACTGCTCTCAAAACGGTGAAGGAAAACATCGTGAGGAAACCGTCATGTCCTAGAACCAAAAATTCGAAGACATGTGACATCTACCAATCCGCACTGGGCCCGCGTGGTGGATTACGGCCCACTTCCCTCTCACCTAGAGGAGGCCAGTGTCCCAGCAGTGGGAACATTATAGGCTGATTATGTATGTTAGTTCTGACTGATTATTTGGACTTAAATAATATAGTTATTTAAGTCCAAATAATCAGCATGTCATCATCATTAGCCCCAAAAAGTTTAGTGCTTGCTAGAAGAAGCTGTTCATCCTCCTGACGTAATCCCCTGAAGCACTAATGACACAATGACAGACATGACTATATTTTCAAAAGTTATAAAAACGCAAAACATATTTCCCAAACTTAGATCAAAATGCGCCCCTCTGTGAGGCCATAATGGCGACAAATGTATTAAATGGAGGGCCATAAACTATCTTCTACACACGGTAATTATACTTTAACGGCTGGATCTGGAGTGAAATCGTTATCAGCCAAACTTTATGGCACATCCCTGTGTGAATTGGATAAAATTTATATCGAGAATGTGAGCGAAATTCTGAGTACCTACCTACATACTCCTTGTGACGAGGGTGTGATCCTTTTATATTATCAGACGAACTCATAATGAACTTATTTAGTTCCAAATATTGGAGTTTAATTGTCTGCTGAACCTTTTCGACTCGTGATAAAACAATGTGAATGTTTTTTTTTTTATAATTGCGTTATTTTGGGGAAATGGATAGGAGTTTTATTTGGGCATCACACTTCGACGAAAATAGATTTGGGGTCTAATGTGTCGTTATCATTATTCTTTTAATTTTTCAAGCAATTTTCCGTTTCGGAACTTAGATATTTTCGAGAGAAAACATCGCAGATGCTTGACTAGGTCCGTGTAATTTGCAAAAGAGTAAAAGTCTTAAAGCAGTACCTACAGAAAAAGCTTGAAGGCCTTGTTCAATTCAAATTAATTAATTAGGTACTCAATTCATATTATGCTTAATAAAGATTCGTAGAAGAGGCGAAATAAAACTGACCCAGCGATACCACTCTGAGAGTAATACAAATCAAAACCCTCTGGGAAATGTACGTAGGAAATCGAACATTCCTGGAAATATTGCCGTTGTGTTTTGGGTCTCCAAGTCTGGGTCATATATGTATTGATTGGCTAATTAAAGTCGTAATCAAAGGTGTGATAATAATTACGCACCCATAACCATAATGGCAGATAAAAAGGAAATATGTGAGAGTTTAAGTTCTAAAACGCCAAGAGAAAGTTAATCCAAAAATAATTCAAATATAATTATTAATTACATAGGTATAACGTAAACGACAAGTAATAGTACAATCGACATTTTAGTATTTAAAATGTCATGTGATTTTGACCTTTTGAGTTCTTTTAACGTTGATGAAAAAAACACCCTTTAAAGGTCAAAGTCTAAAAACCGGAGAGAAAATGCAAAAAGGTTGACTTTACTAAAGTAAGTGAATAAAGTATTCAAGTACGTAGACAAATGGCTCCGGAGCGAGAAATATCACGGAACCACTGAAGGATATCCTTTTTCAGGTTTGAGCAAAATGTTGAAGGAAGTCTTTTAGTACTTATGCAGAGCAGGTACCGGTGGGTACTTTAATAGGGGTGGGAAGTAGGTAATATAATTGCAGAAGTCAAAAATACATACATACATACATAAAGTCATGCCTTCTTTCCATGCGGGTGGGCAGAAACTACAGAACGCCACCTGCTACGATACATTTGCTTCTTCTACATTCATACATCATCTGGTCACACACGCGTTGCCGCCGGTTGCGACTACTACGCATCTGACCAATCTGAAGAAAATCACCAATAAAGTCACTATAATATGTCCTTATAGGGCGTCCACTTCCGGCGTGGCCACTCACATCAGCCTTTTAAATACCTTTTGTTAGTCGCCTTTCGCTCATCCTCTCAAGATGACCGTTTGGTCAGATGATGTAGTGACAAATTATTAAAAGATTAGATGGTTTCAATTAAGCATACTCTTTTAAATTTTTATCACTACATCATCTTTTAAACCGCACCGTTGCTTTATCAAATCATCCCCCAAACCAAGAATATTGACAAAAAATTGAATCATATTTTACAGTCGTAGTATCTATCGTGTGTGTGTGTTGTGTTGATAAACCTACAATAAACCAGAAAACACAAATAGAAAATTGTATTTTTATGTTTGTCTCGTTCTGAACGCCCATGAAATACAGATCATTAAACCTATAATGGTAGTCTTAACAGTATTCCACTCTTAAATAAACCATCAAACCAGTGCGAAGAAGTCACGAAAATATGACTCATAAAATGAAACACATCAAATTGATAATTTTGCTACTGTAGTTATAGCTAAAGTACGTTTGAAGCAAAAGTTAGTGTGGTGTACGAAAGCTCGGTGGCTAGATGTTACAAAATAACGGCGCTGACCGCTCAGTGTTCTCGAGTTGACGCCATTAATTACAACCACTCGATGTTTAATCAAGAAACTGTAAGCGAACAAGTTTCCTACGGCGTAAAAAGAGAAAATCTTAACAACGCCAAACGAAACAAAAAGTAAAGAAGAATCCTGGTCTTGCAGTGAGTGCACACGGACCGGACAGAGAGAAGATTTGAAAATAATCTCCTCGAACAAAGGGATGGAGAATTAAGTCTATGCAAATAGGACTTGCGTCACGAACAAGTGGCCATTGAGCCGAGTGCTGACCGTCGGGATACTGGCTCCTATTGAAAGTAAGCGAACAATTCAATTACATTCGATTTCGTGGAGGCTGAGCTTTGCCGCAGCATTTTTCTATTTGGTCGCGACTCGGGACGCCGCAAATGATACGAGCTAGCGGCGGCCAGGGGAGCTCTACACCGTGCATACAAATTGAACACCTAAATGAGATAACACCCGGTTTACACGAAGGTGGGACCATGCTACAATAAAACCGGGTAATGGGAATTCCTGATACGGCAAATTGTTTTCGCAACGAAAAATGTTTGAGAGCACTTCCTATCTCGGGTATTTTAGCTGTTGTTTTAAATATTAATGCCGAAGATGCCTTCAATTTATTTCTGGAAACAAATCGTGACCTTTGTAGCTGTAATGTGTAACGTTATAGGGTTGAAACACGGCCCGCTAGTAGAAATATCAAGTTGCAGTAAGTAATACAATTACATGTATCTATTGCTATTAATATCCTATAGTCTAATATTCAAGTATGTAGCTGAAGCCTAAGTGACCCCGATTAGGCTTCAGCTCAACTTGAATATATAATAGAACTCATGTTACGTTGCTAATCTTGACTAATTATAAACGAGTACCGATCGTTTAAATGCATAAAGAGGATAAAGTTAATTAAAAAACACCCTCGCTAATGGATTCATCCCACGTTTTCAAGCAATATCCTGTTAATATAACATCGGACATTTCGATGTTATTCCATTTTGTTGATATTGCCAATATTCTCGGGGGAAATTGAATTACTGACGCTGTGGAGCAGTCAATTTCTTTGTTTATATCGAGTGTTTCGACTTGTCCGTAGCTGTGTCGTGTCTTGCCAATACTGAGTGAATCCTTTGACAATTGTGTCGAAGCTAATAAGTGACGCTTTGTTAAGAGAAGATAAAGGAGCAGTTCTTCTATATGTTCTTTTTACCTGACTATAGCAAAGCTAAAAGGAAGGTTTATGATTTAAGCAGTCTAGGTATGTACATATGTATGTATGTTTGTATTTACGTGTGTAGCACCGTAGTGCCTAAACTACTGAACCGATTTTGATGAATAAGGTATGAATATAATGATAGTTCAGGTGACATAGGCTATATAAATATTTCCTAAATTTAATATGGTGGACTTTACACGTAAATTTCGGACCTCGTAAAAAAAAATTGAGATAATCATGACAAGTTTGGTATCAAAAGAAAGGTCTTGATGAGCACATTACGAATAAATAATATTGTCTAAGTAAATGAATATGTTTATATTGCAACTTAGCACGTTTATGCCTAATGTTACGCAAACGGATCCTTGAATCGAAAAGTGGTGTTTACAGACCCGCAATATTTTTCAGCGGCCTGTCCAACGATACCCCACACTATGGGATAGACGTGAAAAAAAATATCATCCCCATATTACGTGCAAGACAGGTCCCTAATTTTTTTTTTAATGATTCTATTTTAGCACATTGTCGGTGTGATTAATATATATACTGATACCAAATTACAGCTTTCTAGTACTAAGCGTCTCTGAGCTACAGCAGGGACAGACATACAGACGGACATGACGAAACTATGAGGGTTCCTTGTTGACTACGAAACCCTAAATATTATAACACAAAGATCTGTTAGGGCTTACAAACAAATATACAAAAAAAAATATAAGTGTATGTTTGAATGTTTGTCCACGCATTTCTCCGAAACTGTAAATCGAATTGTGATCATTTTTTTTTTTTTTTTATTGGCTTACATTTACTTTAACTTAGGGAACAGTGCAAGTTTCATTAAAATTGGTTCACAAGTTTTCAAGATAAGGACTATACGTGTAAGTGTGACGGCCTGGCTTATTGATACGAGCTACCGGTGTGGTGTCAAAGGGAAAACATCTGAAAACCTTGGTCAAATTATAGTGCATGTAAAAACAAATCATAAGAAAAATGAAAAAGATCGATAAATAAAAATCCGTGGCGACAATAAAAAAATAATAAGATTGGTAGGCCATTCGATACGACCTACCAATTAAAAAAATTAACAATAAATCTCTAAATATTTATAAAAAATAACTACTACTTATTACAAAAACTACACTAGTTTTAACAAAAAAAAAAAACATAATAAGTGTTTACAACGAAATCTTTAAATATTTACAACAAAACTGTTAACAACTTATTACAAAAAAATATTCCAGTTTTTACTTATAACTAAAAATTACGAAGTAAAATAGTCATCAAAAAATAATTAAATCGACTTCAAAAAGAAATGGACACAAAATTATGAAAAATTAACCAACCAAACGAAATCATAAGTACATAGGTACGAAACAAATTAGGGCCTACAATTTTTTTCGATGTCGGTGCCAGCTCTTAAGAAAAGTACCTATCAAGTATAAAAAAAGAAAATCCGCAATATTAACAAAAACAGAAAGTACAGCTACTCGTATGTTATAGAAAATTCTAGTACAAATACTACACACAGTTAGGTATGCTCATAATTATAATAATAATGTCATATAAGTATGTACATATAATATATAGTAAGTACATATAATTTATTATCTAAGTGACTATAACTTAAGAGCAATCAAATCAAATTAAAAATAAAACGCATCGAAACGTCGTGTATATATAAAAATATTATTTCATAATTTCTGTTTTAAAGTCAATTTTTTTTAATTACTTTTTTATTTCGTAGTCGGGTTACAGTTTTTTAAACTTAATTTTTTGTAACTTAGAATATACGAGGGAAAAGTACAAAGTGTTTTAAATTAAATTCTGCTTTTGCCACTGGATGCTTCCAGTGGCTTTGCAGGCGTGGAATTAATACACCGAATCGGCCTCGAAAAAATCCCTAAGCGGTGTTCAAAACCGTAGCTAAATTCACCCGCATTTTTCAGGATTAGCATAGGTATGAATTTGCAAAAGCGTTTGGTAACTTTGTTATTTGTATTTTGAGGTTATGGAGTAGGTAGGTAAGGAGGTTTGTTGTGTTAGTTTTCCGATGGATTTGAGATATTAGTTTATTATGTTCATCCACGATGCAAAGAATAAAATTTCACGAGGTGAGACCTTGCAGTGGGTGAAAGTGGTTTCAAGGTTTTTATTAGGTATTCATGTGTGAATTTTAATATTATTAACATTTAATCTCCCGTTCTGTTTAATTCTGTAACTCCTCATGCTAGAAAGCCTTTTATACTGTTAAAGACTATATTGAGGAGTTGGCTTGATAAAGGCTTGAAAAAGCTACTCCAATAAATTTACACAGTGAATCTTGTATTTTTTTTCAATTTTTTTTTTCTTTATACCTTTTGCATAATATACAATGAGATGAATATTTACTCTGTAAAGTACATAACATATTATGGTATTTTAATTATTGTGAATATGAGGATTATGTGGGTCATTGTATTTTTTTTTCTCACAGTTAGTTTTAATCTTGGTCCGGCAGTTGAGTAATTAATGCGGCCTACGCAAATGACCTTTCTTTGGTATTGTTCGTCAAATCGTTGAGCTCCTTAAGTTCTGAGTTGAGCGGTACGATAACTGACAAAATATGCGTGCACTAAATGGACAGGGCCACTCAATCTGTGTTGTTCTTTCCTCAAAATACCATTTCAGACAACAATATACATGGTCTTCACAGGATCTAACCAAGATTATGTCTGGACTTTAAAAGGGACTGTGACCTCTGAGTATGTTTCCTTTCGTCTCAGAGTAGTCAGATAGAAAACGCCGACCTCAACTAATTTTTAAAATATGACTTACGTGTAAAAGTGTTTGTACACACAGAAATAAAATAATTTATCATTTATCACGTCAAAACTGATTTATGGATTTGAGCGCAGAAGCCGATTCCATTCTTATTAAGCTCATGTAACCTTTCAATCTCCGAGAGCCTTAAACACAGCTAGTAACCAAAGCTCATGTAACCTTTCAATCTCCGAGAGCCTTAAACACAGCTAGTAACCAAGTTACATCACCACTTACGTATACTACCGAATCGAACAGCCGTAACCGAAAGACAAAACACAATCATTTAACACTGTAACACGACAATACAATTAACGATTTACACCAGTCAATATGTTTGAGTCATTAATCGAATAATTGTCGCTTGCAATTAACATCTGTGTCGTAATATTATGTCATTCATTATTGACAGGTGAATTTACAAATGGCGGCCGTTAATGAATGACGTTTGTTTTAAAACGTCAGTCTGCCGGTGGGACGTTTAATGGATTTTATAATAAATATTGGTGGTTTGATCAGCTATGAATGGCTGCAATCAGTCAATCCATATATTTAGCGAATAGAGTAGTAAATATGTAAATAGTTTTCATTACACAAATTGTACACTTAGTTTAATCCAAACACAAATTTGTGTTTTGATTAAACTAATTAAACAAACCACCGCAAAATAACCAAGTATGTAACTTTTTCTTCCCTCCAATAGTCAACAAATGTTAAATAATTATTATTATACTAAACAATTGTAACATGAATGCTCAATCTTGACAAGTATTTTTTTAAAATTTCATTTTCATGTTCTCTATTTTTATTTTTATCCTGTTTACACCTAGTTTATATGTGCATGCTGTGGTCTCCTGTAACTGAAGGAGCACTCGTAAAAGAAGCAAAATCCTTTGTTGGAGATCCCAAATATATAAATAAAAAGCCGCATCATTTTGTGTCAACCGTCTCATTACCGTCAAACTAGAACAGTAAAAAAAATTAAATAGTGTATCTTAGAAGACGTAGTCTATGATTAAAATAAGAGAAACTATATTCCAAAGTAAGACTTCCTGTCCACTGGAGCGGCGAACTTCAGAGCTAATAATAAATCATTCAAATGTTTGTGATACTCCACTCCTCACCTGTCCAATGTAACGCAACCTTAAATATTACCTATTTCGACTATTAGGTAGTCTAGTTCCAGGGCTGAGAAAAAATAATTAAGTTATATTTAGCAATCCATTAATTTGGCTCTAATAAGTTTTCGTTCGTATGTAACAAAGTTATTAATTAACGACGGCGTATTGTTAGGGACATCGGATGGTTAAATACCGAGCGGCCTATTTACTTTGAAGAACAAAGTTCTATTAATAAGCCGTTAAAATATATTGTTTCCAGAATCCTACGTTCATTCTGTAAAAGTTCTCCAATAATCATCTCTCGACAAAATGTAGCAGGAATCACAATCTGCACCCTAATTGCCCAACACAGTTTGAATCACAATCCGAGAGTTTTGAAGGATATTGTTAATCCATTGCTTCATAGGTTTGAAAAAATCGTCTGCTCAATAACATGAATAACGCAATGGACGTGGGTGAACTGTCAAAATGAAACCGATTCCGATCAATTGTCATTTTATGTGTGTTACGCAATTGCCCCCCGGTTTATTAAAGAACATGGTTTTCCGATAGTCCATTGTTTAAGCGTCAATCTTATAGACAGTAATAATATAATTCCAAAAATCTTTTACCTACACAATGTAGGAATCTCGGTAAGGCTATGTTCAAAAGTTCGAAGTAGAAGGACAGTTTGGTACACAACAGAGACCAATTACTCACAAGTTGTTCCCTAAGTTATCCGAGACAAATTTGGAAGGATTCGGCCTTGATAAGAGACAAAGAGGAGATTTTAGACGAAATTAAATTTTCCAAAAAGTTTGCCGATATTGAATTAGTTTTTATTCTTATTTCGTCCGCTGTGTTTCGAAGTTCGCATGTTGTTTTGATGCTAAAAAGATTTCGTAAAACGTGAACATGTTATAAAATTTATGATACTCCAGACATTGATTTGTTTTAAAGAATTGTGTAAGCTTGAAAATCCAATTGCGAGGCATATAAATAGACTGTGTACCTACTTAATCATTCACAACCTGTGTATGTAAATTATTTATGTATGTTAATATGAGCTGTGTTACAATTTTGATGTACTATAATGTATATTCTATCTATCTATCTATGATTAATTTGATTTAACGTGATATTTAGTTAGGAAACCAATATATTAAGATAGGGTATAATTTCATAAATCAATAGCATATAATATATTAAATTACGAAAACATACAAACTACTAACTAAGTATCCTGTTATGTGACTTCTTGATAAAATTAAATGCTTCACGTATTTCAAACTGCCGATAAGAGAAGATACAGAATGAGAACTGTCTGCAAACGACATCACAGGCCCGTTTTCAGATCTTGCGATCTCTATATCAATAATTCTCACACGGCTCTTCGGGCTGGATCGGGTGTTATACGGGATCCCTTACACTTTCAAATTCACATTTATATTCACCGCCTACAGCCTTTATATCCTAACATTCAATATATAAATGCCAATATTTTAGGCTTCCACCTCAGAAAAAAGATTCACCATTTTTTTTCTAACTTTTGTCAACCTTTTAGTTATTTTGGGGAATAAGAAATAAAGTTTGGTAACGAGAACAATATGTTAGCACGTGGCGTTATGAAGTTTCTGCATATTTATCTCCATGGTAAAAGGCGTCAGTTTATGCATGTACATATGTTTAAAAGAAAGTTTCGACCTACCTCTGGGAAAAAGGCGTCATGTTAGGTAAACTAATGCTCCGTCTATTCTTAGAATAGAAATTAATAGGCATGCATCAATCGATAATTATCCCACGACTTCTAAGAGCCAAGGGAAATGGGTAACTGTGGCACATACGCTAAACTAGAAACCGAACTACTTATAGCTGTTCGTAATACGTATATTGGTGCAGATAAAGCCGTACTCTACCAGAGAGCAGATGAAACCGCAGCGCTTGTATGAACGTGACCCACTGAGGCAGAAACCGAATGCGCGTCTGGGGAAGCACTTACGTTACCAAAATGAATTGCACTCGATCTTTAAGTTGAATTTTGCAGTTCTTAACAGCTATTGGTAAAGTAATAAATATCGCAGCTAACTTTAAGAAAGTTTAAATGCTTATTGACTGATGTCAAATAAAAATGATAAATGGGTTGAAATATGTTTCATTTTACATTTCTAAGGAGCTAATTGAAGGATAATCATTTGAAAGGACCCGAAGGTCTGATGTTGGATCTGTATAGAAAACAACTGAAAGATTTAAGGATAATTCTTTAAATCTTCTTACCAAGTTGAGAGCAGTGGTGGCCCAGTGTTAACAGCCGCGACTTATGAGTCGTAGGTTCGAACCCAGGCAGGCGTTTTACTTTGTGTAAATTATTTTTTCACCATTGCTTTCAAAACGGTGAAGGAAAACATCGTGAGGAAACCGGCATGCCCTAGAACCAAAAATTCGAAGACATGTGACATCTACCAACCCGCACTGGGCCCACGTGGTGGATTACGGCCCACTCCCTCTCACAGAGAGGCCTGTGCCCCAGTAGTGGGAACATTATAGGCTGATTATGTATGTAAGTTGAAATCCACTTGGTAAGAAGAAAATGATCATGAGATTACAAACCACGTAGTTAAAGCAGTCACAACGACCAACATAGAATGTACAACTCATCTAGTTAGAGAAAAATATGTAATAATCCCAACACAAACCAAACTTAACTTAAATTGCTTATGACACATTCAAAGTGTTGTACACGGATTTAATTTATTACCGATCTACAATCGGATTGGTTTTGTTTGGTTTGATAAACGACATATCGAACAATCTGTCCTGTTCCACAAATGACAGTGGATATGTCATAAATCCATTATGGCGGATGTAAATCAATTCTTATTCGGATGGAGAAATGATAAATCAGTTTTAGGATAACTTTATTACGAAAATAAACTTTTATCAAAGGAAGTCTGAATTTAAATAAGCTATTCTAGATCTGGTTTAAGATAAGTTCCATCTTCATTTTACCCAAGGGGGTCGTAAGTTGTGACAAGGGTTTTATTGAATGTCTAGGAAGTAGCAAACATGTAGGAAGATAAAAAAGTGAAAAATTGGAATTGTGAATAATTGCGACGTCAAAATTGTTGAATCGGAATTGTTATATTGTATAATCTACAATGAAAAACAGAAATTGATTGAATATTTTAAACTAATTAATTTTTGGTGTTAATTTACTGTCAATTGATTTATTTGACAGAATCATTACCATATATAAAGTACTTTTTGGTTCGCGCTACTTTGCTTCTCCAATAATCGACTGGTATCAAGGCACTTCACACGTTTATGTCCACATGAACCGATTAGCAGTACCTACCGTTTATATAGTCTTGCATTCAAAGTGGTGTTTTCTGTACTTGACTGGCACAATATGTGTGCTCAAATAGCAACGACCTCTGGCGTGTGTCAAAGGCAAACACTCAGCTACGAGCTTTGAATGGTGTTGCTAAGGTGCTTACTCCGGCCAAGTTATATTAATCCTGTGGGCAAAAGTCTCAGAAATGTGCCTAAAGCTGAACTTTGTACGAAAAGGTGCGGTTTCGTTGACATTTTTATGTTCGTTACTGCGTACAGGCCACATTAAGCAGCCACTGAATCAAACACACCTTAATTAATGGATGACTGATTAATATACATTGACGTGATCACCTATCCGTTAATTTAGGTCATTCAATATATGTAGTTGGAAAACGCGCTATCACGGAATTATTTCAATCAGTCAATGTTCTGTAATTAATTAAGAGTTCCATCTGCATTTCCTAATTAGAATACAGAAGTATTCTAATTAAGAAGGCCTCAAATTAAAATTAATCAACCCTCTAAACGTATAAAGGATTGATTAAGTTAAGATTTTTTTTTACATTTCGGTGTAACTACGTAGATACTACACATATTTATAAAAATGACGTTCTTTCTCCGAATGTGTATGTTAGTGTGTGACGTGTTAAGGCTCCCGCAGACAGGCGCAACGCGATGGTGCGACGTGATTCTGGTAGAATAATGTGCATGAAGTTTTCATAGAAATTGTTCTAAAGTCGCGTCGCCGTCACGTCGTCACGCTGCACAGTGGAACGAATGTATGGGAGCGGTTGGACGTAGACATGTCCGAAAAAAAAGAGTAAAATTATGCCAAACTAATGATGCCATCTTATTCGATTACTTAATGCCTTCATAACTTGTGGTGTTGAATTTCTTCATAACTCCCATATTTCGGGAGTAATTTGAGAAAATGTGAAATTTTACTATGAAAATGAGTGTATCGAGCTCTCTCCCTCCTGATTCCGGGCTTGTTTCAAGTAGCGGTCTCTAATATCATAATGCTAATACTAAGAGCTATATTTAATACTAAGACACATAGTGCGCCAAATGTGCACTTTCTGGGATAAAGAGTGATGTTTATTTTATAACACAATTTTTTTATTTTTTGTTTATTTTGTTGATTAAAACCGTTTTTCTAAAGGTTTACCTTATTACAATAACATTTCTGAGCAGCCAATTAGAGAAGATATAAGCTAATTAGGATATATAATTAGGGACTTAAGGTTTACATATAAAACTGATGCACTAATGATTACTGATAAGAACATTGCTATTATTTAATTACTAAATGGCTCTTAATACACTAATTTAGCATGCATCATTTACTAATTATCACAATAACTAATTACCTTGCAATATTTAACAAAGGATACCTGGGATACCTGGATTTTATATAAATAGGTCACTATTAGTAACTTTAAAATCAGTGTTGATTTACACCTCGTTGTATCCAAGCTAATCTCGCAATGTATTTTCCAAATTTTAATACAAATCTTGATATTCACGTTGCTTTATGCGCACGCGCACATAAAGATTTACGCGACTTTAACTATTTGTTCAGTGTTTTAAAAGATAACAGTTGTGTTCAGTTATGTGAAAGTGCTGAAACAAGTTTAAAAGACTGGTGTCGTCGATTTTGCTACCGCATTTATGCAAAATGGACACAGTCTGGAAGAAGCACAGATAAGTTTCGGAAGAAACATGAGATTTGGCTACAGGCTGCAATTCAATGGCCGGAATTACAGAATGAAAATATGGAACCTTCTACAGAAAATATAAGTGACGTCATCGAGCCCATAATTTCTCCTGCTAAATCTGATGCTTCAACTTGTACACATCCTAGTCCTCGTAAATCTTTTGAGGACCTTAGTAACCGGCAAAAAAGAAGACGCACTGAAGATAGTCTTTCATGCAGCAGTAGCAGCGCTGAAATTATGTTTTCGGCCGAAAGGGCGCTTCAAAAGGCAGGACAAAGCGATACAGCTTATGTTATGAAATACTTGACGGAGAATCCAGAAGAGGCCTCAAAAATCAAAGCCTTCATTGAAGGTAAATCAATTCAGGTACGGGAAATATCCCCTTTGAAGGCATTGGCTCTTTATGTATCGATGAACTTATCGAAATGGCGCTATAACACTCTTCGGGATTTCAACACTCAAGAAGGAGCTCTTCAATACCCGAGTTACTACATGTTGGTTAAAGAAAAAATTAAGTGCTATCCGGCCAAAGAAGATCTCACAGTTACAGAGAGCTCTGCAAAAATCAAATTACAAGCCTTGATGGATTTAACCTCAAGAAGACTTATTAGGTCGTTAGAAACCCCTGTTGATCCCAATCAACAGCTCGTATTGACCAGCAAATGGGGTTTTGACGGATCATCTAGCCAAAGCATTTATCATCAAAGGACGAGTGAAGATGAGCAAATCGATCTTGCTAGTAATTTTATGATTAGTCTTGTACCACTGCGGCTCGTCTCAAAAGGTGTAACAATTTGGGAAAACGAGCGACCATCTTCCACTTCATTTTGCCGGCCAATATTGTTTAAGTTTATAAAGGAAACCAAAGAAAATGTGCAGAGAGAGATGGCTGAAATCGAAGCAGAGATTGAAGCCTTAACTCCATCCACCATCACTGATGGAATTAGTGTCAAACACCAACTGCTGTTGACAATGATTGATGGTAAAATTCATTCCATTATATCCAATACAGCAGCTTCAGTGTGTGACATATGCAAGGCTTGTCCTAAAGAAATGAATAATTTAGAGTTAATCAAAGATAAACACGCAAACGAGGACATGTATAAATATAGCTTAAGCACCCTTCACGCTTGGATTCGCTCAATGGAATGCTTATTACACATTTCCTACAAATTAGACATAAAATCATGGCAAGTAAGGGGTGATATAGCAAAAAGGCAAGTTGATGACAGGAAGAAAAGAGTTCAAGAGGCTGTAAGAAGAGAAACGGGCTTACTTCTCGATGTTGTGAAACAAGGCAGTGGATCCACCAACAATGGCAACTCGGCAAGGAGATTTTTTGAAAACTACACTAAATCTGCTGAACTGACCGGAATAGATGCTATGCTTTTAAGAAAAATCTGTGTGATCTTGCAGTGTATTTCATCAGGAGAGAAGATCAACGTAACTAAATTCCGAGAGTTCTGCTTTGATACTGCTAAGCTTTACGTGGAGTTATACCCATGGTATTATATGCCTTCTTCACTTCATAAAATTTTAATGCATGGGCCAGACATAGTTCAGAACATGTCAATTGTGCCCATTGGTTTTCTATCCGAAGAGGCATCTGAGGCTAGAAATAAAGATTTTAGAAAATATAGAGATGGGCATTCTCGAAAGCATAGCAGTATCTCATGCAATGAAGATATTATGCACAATCTTTTACTGTCTTCTGATCCACTTGTTACAAGTATCCGTCCAAAAGGAAATAAGTTTGTAAAAAAATCTTCTTTTAAGGAATTTTATGAGCTTACGGATTCTGAGAAAAGTGATATCGAATTTGTTAACATAAATGATTTAGCGGACATCGATTCTGAATTTGAATTAATTGATGATGATGATGATGACGAAGATAATTAAATGATGTTATTGTTTTAAAATGTGTAACTTAGTAAATTAGAGCTTACATCTTAATTATTTATTGTACTTTTAATGAAACTAGGTAATTTATTATCAACTTACTTAAAAGTCATACTCTCATCAGTTCTTGTGAATATTTTTGTTAATATATATTTCTGTATATATATAATATATTTATAGACCTCTTAATAAGTCTGTCTGCGGTTTAAAGTAAATACAAATGGGGAAAAAACGTTTTTTTTTTTAAATTTTCATTTCCTTTTATCCCAGAAAGTGCACATTTGGCGCACTATGTGTCTTAGTATTAAATATAGCTCTTAGTAATAGCATTACGATATTAGAGACCGCTACTTGAAACAAGCCCGGAATCAGGAGGGAGAGAGCTCGATACACTCATTTTCATAGTAAAATTTCACATTTTCTCAAATTACTCCCGAAATATGGGAGTTATGAAGAAATTCATCACCACAATTTATGAAGGCATTAAGTAATCGAATAAGATGGCATCATTAGTTTGGCATAATTTTACTCTTATTTTTCGGACATGTCTACGTCCAACCGCTCCCATACATTCGTTCCACTGTGCGCTGTAGCGTCGCGCCTGCCTGCGGGAGCCTTTATTCTGCTCGTAAAAATCTTTCTTAAAACTTACCATCATTGATGAATGGGTAGATTAGTCGCAGCTCTGCTTCGTAGTTTTCCAGTGATAGTGGAGGCACTATGGGTGGAACGTAGTCATCTTCTGGGGATCGCTCTGATCCATAGCCCTGGTCAAACTGAGGGTCTTGGAGCTTCCAAACGGGTTCGGCGTCGGAACCTGCGAAGAGAACTTATGGTTAAAAATGTGTGAATGGGCAAGTCAGTAGGGAAAGTGGCATAAGAGGGAAGTGGAATGGCTTGGTCAATAAAATGGCATAAGAGATACTTGGCCTAGAGGCAGTGAGACGGTAGTTTTTGAGGAATTAGTTTCGCCAATAATCTTGTTAATTTACTAAACTGTTCCTGGTGCCACGAATTTAGATTCCTTAAAATACATATAAAACAAAGCTCACAACATTGTCGACCTAGAAGTTCTACTCCATCAGAGGAAAGAAAGAGAAAAGAAAAAGCACAACAGAGCCAACTAAATGCAAACGCTTTTACCAAGGAGTTACCTACGAGTGAAATCGATTGAAGTCAAAACCGTAACTTATCCTTTATGCAACTGAGAACGTGGTAAATCTATACTTAAATAATAGGTAACTACTGGTGGAGATAAGGTGTGGTATAAAGCTAACAGACTCTTTTAATATTCCCACAAAATCACGAAAACATTGATATTTATCCCATAAGCATTTTGCAGCTTATGGTGAACGTATTATAAATACATATTATGTGTAATGTATGTATGCGACTCCCGGGAATATCTTTTGGCAAACAATAAGAATTTGTACACCCTTTGTTAGTAAATGTAAACGAAACGAAGCTTTGTTCCCCTGAAATAAGGTTTATTATAAGATTTACTTCGGATACCAGAGCGTAAAGTAGCAATGTTTCACGTAATATGTAAAGAAATTTTCATCATTTTCTTTTGTTTCTCCAACTGTTGATTGGCGTTTATTTTATCTTCGTGTTAATAACAAATGTTGGTTTATATCTTTTGTCTTTGAGGTAATCCAATTGTTATTTGCCTTTTGTATTAATGGTTAGTTAGGTAAGCCGGTCGCCCATATTTTGGTGAAGTGTCCTAGCGCATGACTATCAAAAACCGATCAATAATGTCAGAATAACTATTCATAAAGTACAATATTTTAGAGCTAAATAGATACGAAAACGGAGTTTCGCATGAAAATGAGGTACCGTACATATGTTTAGTTTGAAGCATATTCTTACGTGGAAATGTATTATGTATGAAGGAACGGCTGGGTAAAATATCGCTTTGCGTGCCTCAGATTAGTTAGGCACTCTGAATATGGCGCCGGCACGTTGATTTACGTTATTCACCCCGTAGGAACGGAGTGCTGTAACCCACACCACTTATTTAAGTAACAGTATATTAATTGCTTCTGTGGTCATTTATCAGTGAAATGCCAGAGCAATAATCACGTCAAGTATGTTGTTCATGGGAATCGAATTGGCTTTATCAATGGATATATTGGACATGCGATTCTATCGTTAGATGGAGAACTTTCGTCTTACGAAATTATTTTTGGAATTCATTACTGATGTTATCAGTTTTCTTTATCCGCATTGGAGTTATATAAACACGAGGTTCAGCCCGTTCAGCTCGTCACGTGCTGCATTGCATATTTGCACACTTAGGTTTCGTGGAGACCCCTTTACAGTCTCCCCAGAGATATGCCCTAACAGGCATTGTATAGAGGGGGTTTCGGATCGGTCTTTTGATAGGTAACGATCCCTTCCATGTGCAGGTGGTGACTACCGGGGTGGTTTTAGAGAAGTAAAAATCCCACACCCCTCGGTCTTATCCCCAAAGGCCGTGCGCCTTTTGGAGGTTTCCGCCGAAAACAAAAAAAAAAATCGTCGAATTGTCGCATTGCATCGCCCGCCCGTGCTATTACTTCGTTTTTGCTTGGCGTTCTTTCTGCCTTTTTTTTTGTTCTGCTCCTAAAGATCGTAGCGTGATGTTAAATAGCCTCCCTTTCTCACGAATTGTGCTATCAAATACAAAAAAAATCTAATCCGTTTGGGAGTTCCAGAGATAAACCCCTATATGTGTGGTTCTTTCCTCAAAAGGACCATTTCAGACACCAATCTACATGGCCTTCACATGATCTGACCAAGATTATGTCTGGACTTTAAAAGAGACTGTGACCTCTGAGTTTGTTTCGGCCTTTCTTCTCAGAATAGTCAGATAGGAAACGCCGACCTCATCTAGCTTTATTTTAAAAATATGATTGACGTGTAAAAGTGTTTGTACAAACCTACTTACAGAAAATAAATCATTTATCATTTATCATTTATAAAAAAATACAAACAAACAAATACCACTTTATAATATTATTATAGATTAACGCTTTTGAATTTAGAAGCTTCTACCAGCGGGGTAATTACCTAAGTAACTATCAGTAGCGATGGGTTACATTTTGACAGTTGAACAACATTTATTGCGTCATTTACGTTGACAAGCACACAAATTTTTCGAACATATGAAGCAATGAATTAGCAATATACTTCAAAATCATCAAGATTGTGATCGATAGTGTGTTACGCAATTGGGTGCTGGATGAGTAAGATTGTTGTAATTTACGAAATTTCAGTGTCAAAATTCGTAGTAACTTTTAAGATTATACATTCCTACGTGTTCGTATAACTAGAAATAAATTGTTGTTGCGCTGTAACAACCGCAGCTTTCATGATATCGATTCAGTTCTATGAAGTTCAAGGCCACTACTGCTGCATTCAGATACGCATTCTTGAAAGTCACCTTGCGGTGGGTAGAGGTACCTATCCCAACTAACTTATCTAGTTTTAATTTTTTTTTTACTTAAACATTTTGTAACCTATGTTTAAATTAAAAGTACATTATTCATTAGCCTCGAAGCTAGATTTTAATTAAAAAAAAGTAGTTTCGTGGAACTTCAATGGTGGTGGTCAATTAAAAACATCCTTTATGAACATAAACGTTGTATGAAGCTTTTCTTTATTACCTTAGTAAGGTGAAAATGAATGAAAATATATTAAAAACACACAAAAACAGAGCATCGCGTATTTCATGCCTTCTTTAGCATGAAGTTTATGAACGAAACTGAACTTTATGAATACGGAATTATGTAAACAAAAAAAAATATTTTGGTAATAATTTTTAATTTATTTCGTGGGAGTTCATTTCGTTGATTGTACTGTCTGTAACATGAAACGTAGATATTGAAAACTTGAAGTTTTAAGCTTGGGGCACATTATCAAAGCTTGGCATTTAATAAGGTTAAAATCGCCACATGTCGCGGACGTTCTATCGCGATGACTTTAAAAAGTAAAAAGTAAAAATTGTGGTAATTTATATATTAATGTTTAAAATGTAAAAAAATATAAAAATTGACCCTTACGAATAGATCGTGATGATACATTAAGGGGCCGTGCACGAAATCGAATGATTTTGATCAATTTTGTTAATTGGTTGTGAGAAAGGGAAAAATAATTTAAACAAAATTATTTGTGATAGTAAACTCGAGTTCTTTGTTTTGCATGTGAAAGAGATTTTTCAAATAAATTAAACATTCATGAAAAATCAATTATATTCCCAACAAGTTTTTCCGAAAAATGACGAGAGACTGACGTTTGATTATCGTTTTACAAGAAACTACTTTTGATTTTGAACTTAAAAAATATCATCAACCGCATGTTATGGTCTACTTGCACGTAGCTGGACCACTTTTTCAACTTCGATACAAAATATAGCAGAGAAATTATGTTAAAAAAGAAAAATTCCAGTCTATAATGTATTTATTACCTCCTACAATTTGGCAAAACTTTCAAGAGAATTAAAAATCACATATTAATCTTCAGCTATCCCTGAAATAAAATCAAAATTTTACTTTATGAAAATACGATATCTTCATTAACCTGTTAAGCCCCGCGCGACACCGAATCAGAGTCAAACAATAGAACATCAATTGTGTCTCATTAGCTGTCCTTGACCAATTAAGTAAATCAAAGTCGAAATAAACTAGTTTTTTGAGAGCGCAAAAGTGATGAAACTATAAACAGGTGCTGTGACTGACACCAATGGCTTAGCGCCACGAAAACCGTACTGTTACAGTCTCACAGACTTTTTTTTTTGGTGGGAAATCATCAAATAACTTCTCCCGCTCTGGGCGGAGCGGGAGGGTGTGACAAAGTCTTACTGACTAAAACCCACCCGTGTCCCTTCCTGTGTTGCCAGGGGCCTCGTACCTTGTTCTTTTGTACCTTCCCGCGACCCCGGCAGGTATCGGCCCTAGTGGTCCCCTACAGTTGTGCTGACGACATCTCTTTGAGGCGCGCGTGGAACACAACGTGCCATCGACCCGGGCCTGGTCCTTACCGGACGGTGAGCTACCCATTGCTCACCGTCCGCAAGCCCGCGCCTACGGTGGCCGGAAATCCACCCGGGATTCCCGACTACACCCTGGGCGTCTTCTGCGTCGGCTAGGGGCGAGAGAGCGCGATATTTGCCTTTCCCTCAACCGTCCCGCCTCCTCGCAATTGTGGCGTGCCCAGCACTGGGTTGCGACAATCGCACTCTCCATGTTGCCATGAGATCCTGCCAGAGCTCTGTCCGCTGTGCCGCGAGCTCCGCGGCAGCGGAGTTACGCCCCGGCGTTTCTCCTCCTCGCGCCACTCCCATACGTGCGCGAGTCACACAGACTTAATGTTTCAATTAATTAAGCATTCTTACAATTAGTTATGAGTTTTTTTTTGTGCACGACGGAGTCTTAATGGCAATCAGTGCAATATTTTAAAATTAATTAAGCCATGTGCAATGATGAACTTCCATATAAACTTTCATCCCCTATTGGGTTAATAAGGGATGAATGTTAAAAAACCTCACCTTTGTTATATAAGGAAAGTATGTGCAAAATTTCATGTTTTTAAACCCTTAGGTTTAGACTGTGTCCGTCAGTGAGTCATTGTATGAACAAATTTAAGAATTTTATAAAGTATATGTCGAATTACAAAGGATCGTTATCAGACATACTCTTAGTGACATACTGTGAATAGTGTCAGATTTAAAGTCGTGGGCGCAGAATTGGGATACGGGTAAACAAGAGTAAAATCTCCTACACAGTTGTTACAGACTTAATTTGTAACACTACTGTACTAACTAATACTAAGAACTTAAAAGGAAACACTGAGCAGTTCCTAGGTCAGTATGTTTTGCGACCACGTCTCAACGATCACTGTCTCTCTATGGTCCGTATCGGACACCATACTCAATCCTAGACCCCGCACAACGCCAAACAAAGGCGACTATGTCTCATTTTAAGTACATATACTTATGAAAGATCCGACATGTATGAATTAAGTAAAAATTCAAACTATAATAGTCCGATTTGAAGAGAATGTTTAGCAAGAAAACTGTTCCTGATGAAGGAGTACTCCACAATTGGATTCACTATGGTTGGCACGTTGTAGTGCCACCTGGATCCGCAGGCGTAATTTGCTCGGACTGCCTCACGGGCGACATGGGATAACGCACACGTTGGCGTCGATCAGCGCTAGATTTTGCCGGTGGCGTAAAGGCTTGGGCGGTATACCAGTAGCCGGTAATTGCGGTCAAAATTTGGCCTTTAGACTGATCTTATACTTAAGACAAATAAAAGGGTTTTTTTACACCAAAGGAAAAGGCGAAAATTAAGTAAAGAGGAATACTGGGCTGATGAAAAGAATACCTACCGTAAGATGGAAAATCCCGAGTATGAGGAAAAGACAACACCAGAAACGGGTAAACTATCAAGGCTCCTGCATACTGAGGCGATATCGCGGACGCGACAGGCAGCAATATGCCTGTCGCGCCTGCGATATCGCCCCAGTCTGAAAGAGCCTTTAATCTTCACTAATGCGCAACTTCATAGCGCAATATTGGCGCCGATTCCCTTGTTCACAAACTAAACTAAATTTAAGTTCAGTGCATCTTTTTCTTTCTATTTCATTACGAAGAGGACAGAAGATAAATTTTAGTTTAGTCCTGTCAATTTAATCAGCGCCTGTCACTACTCCATACAACTTTAGACGTGATTAAAAACTTGCCTACTAAAATTACGTCAATTTACGTCAAGCGCTGATTAATTTGACAGGACTAAACTAAAATTGATCTTCTGTCCTTTTCTTAATGAAATAAAAAGAAAAGGATGCACTGAACTTAAATTTAGTTTAGTTTGTGAACAAGGGAATCGGCGCCATTGTTTCTCCTAAATGTTGCTGTGCCCGACAGGGTCCATATTGATCTTTTACTTTTATATCATCTGTGTAATACATATGGAATGCAATAAATTATTAAATATGGAGGCCTTGGCAGAGAGTACAACTTTGTGCCCTTTGGCGTCGAGACCCTCGGTCCGTGGGGTCCCAGTGCGCATAAGTTATTTGCGGAAATCGCGAAACGTCTAGTTGATGTAACTGGTGACCGAAAAGCTGGCGGCTTTCTCGCGCAACGCATCAGCATTGCAATTCAGCGAGGAAATGCCGCCAGCATCCTCGGTACAATGCCCCGAGGGCCTTTTTTAAGCCTAACTTAGTTTTAATTTAATTTAGTTAATGTTAATAATCATCTTGTAATTTGGTTATGTAAATAAATGATATTATATCTATGCAATAAATAATTGAAATTGAAATTGACTTCACCGGTAAAATATGACGGATTCGCTGATTTTTCAACAATATTTTTTTATTTCGTCTTCTTATTAGAAATTTTAAACATCTGTTTCAAATGATATCGACCGACAAACACAATACAATCACAACCTCAACAATAATCTGTTTGAATCTTTGAAAATTCATGAATACAAATAAGTAGACCGTTTTGCGAGCAAAAGTATTTAACAGCATGAATAATACTGCAGTAGGTAGGTTCATATACCTACCTAAATACTTCATCGATCCTCAGTCATTTGTGGTAGACTCATTAATCACGCCACTTCAGTAGATCTTTTATACTTTTTTTCTTATTAGTCTACAACTCAACAGTGAGAACATAATATATTATCACGTTGGCAAAAATACTCTAGATGCTGCCTTCTATCCTCTAGATATAATAATACTGGTGCCGGACGATCCCGTCAAAAATAAAAAAAATAGAATGGTGTACTTTTTATCACAGGACCTCCCAACACTCTTCTTACTAATTCTGGCTTTCACAAAATCTCCTAATCAAGTTACAGATACAAGAGTACTCAATTACAATCGTTAGTCGTGTACGAGGGTGAGACAGTCAAATAAATCAAAGAAATGGAGTGAAAAAGCCACGATCCGAGTCTCGGCTTGGACGAAATTTTCAAATTTTCAGTAATGGTGCCCACTGTGCACTGTAAGCTCTATTGGGTAAAAATAGAGCAACCAAACTACGAACTATGTGTTTGTAAAGTGCTACACTGTAAGTGAAGTCAGACAAAATAGGGGGTGCAAAACTACGCACTATGTGTGGTTTTGGTTTGGCTTTGGTGCTTTAGCAATTTTTTTTTGTTTTTTTGGCACAATTACGTGCTTGACAGACTAGCCCTGTCGCGGGAAAATACGAAAGGGTTACCGAGGCCCCTGGCAACACAGGCAACGGAAGGAACACGGGCGGGTTTTAGTCAGTCAGAATCTGACACACCCTCCGGGATCTCCGCCCAAAGCTGGAGAAGTTATTTGATAATTTCCCACACAAAAATAAAAAGTTTTGGCTGAATAATACGTTGATTTTAATAATGATGTATTTTCAAATACTTGATTCGGAACGTTACGGGGTTTAGATACATTACAAAACTGTAACCGTGGAATGATGGCTTATGGCCAGAACTACTTTAAGTAACTTGGACATCCATGTCATCACCAATCAGCAGTTGTTATTAAATTTGCTTACAAACTACCAGTTTAAGTTTGGGTTTCCTGGAGGAGCAGTCGCCACTACATAATGTCCGCAATATACGCCAATGACGTCACCGTTTCAGTGACGTATAGTACATTATTTATGTAAGTAAGTTGGTGTGTTTTCCTGAGCGTTTTTTGACGTCGTAAAGACAAACCTGGCTGTCATGGCAGGGCAGAGTATTTTAGATTTACCAACAAAATTCGTACGTATCTAATGGTAACAAGATATAGATTCCAAAGCTCAGAGACCTACCACGGAGCATCAAAGGAGATTTCTCTCTACGGTACTGAAGAGCGCACTGAAGGATACCGTGGCAAGATGTGAAGGCAGGCGACAATATGCGCCGAAAACTGCCAGCATAGCATACGATCGCGGGGAGAGGCAATTTCCCCGTTGGCCTTTACTGGCATGTGTGTTCTTAGCTTCACGGAAACCAAAAGCAAATCAAATTTCTATAACAACCAATATTTTGCTAGATCTCCAACCACGGTCAAACAAGGGTCAAGTTGCCAGTTATCTCGCTGGAGTTCTATCGAGTTTCAGGACACTAGTTTCGTAATGTAAACACCGCTGTAAACCTCCCTCTGTGAATAGTCAGCAGACCGTGTAACGCTCATGCATAATCATAATATTAATTATTTAAGAATTGCTGTTTTGCATGTCCATTTTACATATTATTTTTAATAAAATTTTATGTGTATTATGCATAAATTAGTGATATTTTATCTGTCTGACTATAATAATAAAAAAAACACGGGTGGGTTTTAGTCAGGAACAGTCTGACAAACCCTCCCGCTCCAACCATAGCGGGAGAAGTTAATTGATAATTTCCCACCCATAAAAAAAAAGGATGTAATCCTCATCGACGCGCAAACGGTTACCATAAATTCGGCACATGATTCTAGACCTCCAGCTTAGAAATGTATCGTAGGTTAATAAAACAACCGGCCAAGTGCCTGTCGGACCACGCACAATGATGGGTTCCATAGTTGGAATGAACTTATCTCAAAAACAAACTTAACATTGTAGTTGAAAAACATGTAGTTAGAATACATCGATATAAGTCACGGTCAATTCTCCAACTGCAAATGTAAGTTGGTCGACTATTACTCGTTATCTTGTAAAGCCTACTTAGCTGTGATAGTTTTCCTTTTAATTTAGCTATTTATGCACTTCTGCCATGATTTTTTTTATATATCCAATAACAACCATTCAGCTGGCAGGGGGGCGCGACATTAGACTCTAACAAAAATTGGCACTTTAAAGCTTAATATTACGCAAACGGATCCCTGAATCGAAAAATGGTGTCCACAGCCCCACAATATTTTTGAACGGCTTTTCCAACGATCTCCCCACCATAAGATAAACGATAAAAAAAAACAACCCCACATTACGTGCAAGGGAGGAACCTTAAAAAATTACCACTTTGTCGGTGTGATTAATACCTATTTATACCCATGCCAAACAGCTAGCTCTCTGAGCTAAAGCGGGGACAGACAGACAGACAGACTGACAGACGGACATGGCGAAACTATAAGGTTCCTTGTTGATTACGGAACCCTAAAAAAAAGAAAATGGAATACAACAAAAGAGTAAAGGAGCTTTTAACGTTTATTTACAGGGTGTTCCGTTTATATTTCATTCAACTTAGAGAACTTTCTATTATTTGTGTTATAAACGGATTACTTTTAGGGCCGATTCACACTTGGAAAGCAGCGGCTAGCAGCAATGCGACGAGCACTTTTAGTGTGAAATAATTTTAAACTTTATCTACATAATTAAAAGTCCAGTATCGCTTGAAAAGCTCGAAAAGGGCACGCGGTCAACCGCGGTGCCGCGAAGCCGCTCTAACCGCCGCGAGCCGCCACGCGGCCACGCGTGTCTTGTAAGCGGTACTGCCCGCGTTGCGTGGCTGCCGGCCGCTGCCAGCTACTGCCGTTCCGGTGTGAATCGGTCCTTATACATTAACCTCGGACACCGGCCATATCTCAGAAATAGCTAGCCTAATTCAATCTAGAACTAAATGTCACAGACTATCGATTTCCGATCGATATAATTTTGTTAGGTATAATTATTACCCGACTGCCTCAGGAGGATAATGTTTTTCGAGAGTATGTATGTATGTATGTATGTATGTATGTATGTATGTCTATTTCTTTGGCACGCTCTGTAGCCTAAACGGCTTGATGGATTTTAACATATGAGGTGTCTTTCGATTCGTCTTAATTGTGGGAGTGCCATAGGCTATATAGTATTTATAAATTACATCTGCAAATACAAAAAAAAGTTTTTTTTTTTATTAATTGCAACAATATTGGTATCAAATAAAAGCTAGTAATGAGTAATTTTCAAATATATATATTAATAAAACTAAAACTCTTGAAATAAAATAAATTAATGAAAAAACAAAAAACCCGAGTGCAAAAACACATAACTGAAAAGGGAAAAGCAAGCATTATAATCTATATATTTTTGGTCCTGCAGGCGGGGACAGTCAAATAACCTGAAATATGGTGTAACCTGCAAGACCAAAAATATATAGATGCTTGTTTTTCCCTTTTCAGTTATGTGTTTTTGCAGTCGGGTTTTTTGTTTTTTCAATAATTTATTTTATTTGTCTATTTTTGATATAATGTATCCTATTTTCAATCGGGTCGGATTTAGTGTTGAGAAAAAGGTGGTTAAATGTAGATACAACTTTCTTTGTCGCAACTTGGTGAAAAAACATACATAACCTCACGCCTTTTTCCAATGGGAGTAGGCAGAAACTAAAGAACGCCACCTGCCACGATTCTTACATACTCCTTTTGCTTTGTTTCCGTAAAAACAGATCAGTTACTATTATTTAAGTAAAAACTGTAATGTGTCACTGTTTGTTTTCCCTAATAAATAAAATAAAAACGGATAAATAATTTTAATAAAGGCTGAAAACATGAGTTACTGTTCCTTGTTATAATTTTTTTTTCTAACTTTATTTATTATTTGTTAATATTTTATTTATTTACTAACTGAAGACTCGAGTATCCTAATCCTAACTAATATTATAAATGCGAAAGTGAGTTTGTTTTTGTTACGCTTTCACGCTAAAACGGCTAAACGGATTTAGATGAAATTTGGCACATGGGTAGGCCATGACCTGAATTAGGACATAAAATACTTTTCATCTCGATATTCCCATGAGATCGAGACTTATGCGGGTGAAACGCCGGGACGCAGCTAGTTGGTAATTAACTAAGCGTAGCTGTCTTTACATGGCGTAGCGCTGTACTGTAGTTTACCTTTTTAGTATATGAGCTGACAAAATTTTGTTATCACTTTTTTACGCGAGCATTAAGACCTTACCGAATGGAAAAATCATTGGAAAAGTAACGATTTGTTTTATATTAGAACCGGACATAAAAAATACACTCCGTAAATTGCAATCTCGCGATATTATAGAACCCATAATGGCTGCCATAACACTCATAAAGCCCATCATTTTTCCAACAAAAAATGTTCAGAGCTTTAACATCATCCGCAACCATATTTCACATTTCATATTTAGCTCCTTACTCCAATAGTATGTAATGGACGACCCTCGAACGTAAGATTCGTCGGCTTATCGTAACGGCGCCGCTTCCGACGTGATTTATTGTGTTTACACCTGCACCTTATTGGTTCCTATTACTAGCTAGCTACACAACAACTATGGGGATTGGCGCTTGTTTTGATTCTGAATGTTTCAAGTAGTTTTGGGTTTTATGACTGCACTGTTCGGTATTTTGTTTTGACTGTCTATTTGAACGCGTTGGTAATTCATATCTTTCTGCTTCTTTAGTAAAAGCTCAGTTTGGTTTGGCTTGTGTTTTACGGTTTTTGCATGATAAATTAGGCAGTATTAGTACGCTACTTATACACTCAAAAATGAGTGGTGCCTTTCTATTATAACAAAATGATTCCATCCATAGTTTTAGAACTGTAAGCACTCAGCAATTAAGTTCTACCATAATTCAAAGCCTGGATAACAAAACTAACAACTATTAGGAAACTCAAAGCGAAGCACCAACTAATAATGAAGAAATGAGACCTAAGTCCGCATCGAGAAACTTATCTAATTAGAACATAGACGACTATTATTCTAGCCCAGGGTTTGTTTAACATTAAACTGGTAATGGGTAAACAAGAGAAGTTGGGGGAAGCTGTATTCAATAGGCAGGGGAATAAAGGCTTCGGTCCCAAGTCTCGGGACGTGACAATAAACGTGACGCCTCCATGTCTGGCTGTGAGCTAGGCAAAACGTCCGAGATAATTGCCTGTATAAGTACGGATGTATATTCGGCGTTGTATCTTTATACAAAGATAATTTCTGAAAAAGGAAAAGGTTTAAAGTGTCTGTTTTTTATAGGTTTACTGAAAATATACCCAACCACTGCCCCTCCGCTCAGGATCTGTTGTTCCAGAGCATGGCACAGTGGTCGATTAACATTGCCGTGGTCGCTGAGCCGTACTTTGTACCACCCAGTGATGACTGGGTGGAGGACCTGAGCGGCTCAATGAAACTGACTTCGTCGGCCGCCGTCGGTACTCCGTCCTTCGAGGCCGTCAAGAGAGGACGGGGTTGCGTAGCAGCACGGTTCGGGGAGATTGTCGTGGTAGGGGTATACTCCTCCCCGAACCGAACTCTTGCCGAGTTCCACAACTCCCTTACGGAGTTGAGAGTCGTCGTCGTAGGCTTCGGTTCCCTCCCCGTGCTCGTCCTCGGGCACTTCAATGCCAAGAATATGGCTTGGGGTTCCCGGTATACACGGACGACGTATGATACGGGGCAGGATGGTGGAGGACTAGGCTGTGGAAACAGGCCTGGTCGTCCTAAACCAGGGGTTCTGTCCCCGCGTGTGTGCGGATGCAGGGTGAATCAGTGGTGAACATCTCGTTCGCCAGCCCCGCTCTGTCACCGCGTGTAGTTGACTGGCCCGTCATGGAGGGGGTGGATACCTATTCCGATGAGACCTCGAGCGCGCCGGTCTGACAGGCTCCGAGTGGTCCGCGGTGGGCGCTGAAGCAGCTGGACCGGGAGCTCCTCCTGGAAGCCTCGATCGTGCAGGCCTGGGTGTCAGCTCCGGCTCAGGCTTGCTGACATCAACGACACGGCGGAGTGGTTCCAGGGAGCCATGTCCAAAATATGTGACTTGGCAATGCCCTGGGCCTTAGAGGCTCTCGGGCCTCAACTAAGGGGTCCTAAGCGCATGTTTGGAGAGGGGCCAGTTCCCACTTCGTTGGAAGGTGGGGAAACTGGTCCTCATAAAGAAGCCGGGGTACCATGCGGACTATCCGTCCGCTTATTGGCCCATCGTGCTGCTCGACGAGATGGGCAAGCTCTTTGAAAGAGTCATTGCAGACCGCCTCGTCGGGCGGCTGGTGCAGGTGGGGCCGGATTTGGCGGAGCCGGTTTGGTTTTCGCAGGGGGCGCTCTACGGTGGACATCATCATGCACGTGCGGGCCCTCACGACGGGAAAAGCTGTGGCCCAGGGTGGGGTCGTCTTGGCGGTGTCTCTAGACATCGCCAATGCCTTCAAAACTCTGCTCTGGAGTTGCGTCAGGGAGGCACTCCGATACGCCGACGGCGACTCCACGCTTACGGCGGTTTCGGGAGGCCGACCTACCTCTGTCGTGTGGTCGAGGCCTATCTGACGGACTGGGCCTTCATCTACCCCGGTCACCAGGGAGAATGGAACCGGCGAGAGATGTCGTGCGGTGTCCCACACTGATTGGTCCTGGGGCCGCATCTGTGGGACATTGGATAAGGCGGGAGGAAACGCCCGGGTCTAACCACTGAGTGGATCGCCCGGAGGACACGGTGGAGCATACGGTGGAGATCTGGCCGGTTTGGGCAGAGCACCGCCGAGTTCTCGTGGAGGCCGATCGGTGGCGGAGATCTTTCGCGTCCGGCCCTAGTCCAGACCATGGTATGGAGCGAGAGGGCATGGGAAGCCGTCACCTCCTTCTGCGAAGCAGAAATGCTCGCGAAGGAGGAGGCGGAACGGGTGAGGGAGAGGCAAAGTTCGCGCCCTCTCGCCCCTAGCCGCCGCAGGAGACGCTCTGGGGGCAACTACCGCCTCTTATAGCAGTATTATTTTAATATTACATCAGTGTGAGAATGAGATGAAGCTATACTATATATATGAGGGTATAGCTCCATCTCTTTTCCACTGTGAAGCAATATTAAGTGGAGTGGTTTCGGGAGGACCATCCTGGCATCGTCTCCCTGGGCGTCGGGAATGCCAGATAGATCGCCACCGTAGCCGCGGACTTGCGGACGGTGAGCAATGGGTAGCTCGCCGTCCGATAAGGACCAGGCCCGGGTCGACGGCGCGTTGTGTTCCGCGCGCGCCTCGAAGAGATGTCCCGCTCCACGCAGAGCGGGAGAGGTTATTTGATAATTCCCCACCAAAAAAAAAGAAAAGGTTAGTTGATATTAATCTCAAAGACGTCATCATCCCACGACTACAATTCTATTTCAAGCAGAAATATTCTAAAAGAATACTCAAAGTACTTATTAAACATGGTTTCAATATATTCCTCCTTCCAAGAAAATTTAGTTAGGAGATTAATTCAAGTCTTGTCGCATGACGTAAAAGGCAAGTCAGAGGAGCTTTGAAAGGCTCAGATTAAAGTGCTCAAAGGCAGTGAAAAGGCGCACCACCTTTCCGTACGTAGGAAAAACAATTTTCTTTTGAACACAAGTTTTGTCAACTAAAATTATATTACAACAAGTTTTGCTGCATAAAGTTTTCGTGTTGTTCCACTGTTTTATGAGCGCAAAATGCAAGTAAGCGGGATCGTAGGTGAATATTGGGTGGTGAGGGAATTGCTTGTGATAGTCGGGGTTTATTCCGTATGTGTGTTTTTTTCTCATGGGAGCAATATCGATATTATGGGATGTTCTTTCTGCGACAATAATGTTCTAGTGTAGAGTGGCTGATATTAGATATGCTGTAGAAGATAATTATTTTCCATTTAGCTATGAGCGTTATGTTACCAAAACCATAGTTCAGATAGCAGTGACGGCTAATTTAAACGGAACCTATACATTTTGAAAAAGACGTTTAGTAAGATAATGTGTGTATTCAAACACCGTCCAAACAATAACGCGAAAGTTTTTAAATAACATCTTAAAACGTGACACTGAACTGGTTCATAAGCCGCCATTTTATGAAACTACAATTTATTACAAGCATCCTACTTTAAACAACTAATAAAAATAAGAAAGGTAACGCTATGAGAAATACGAGTTAAAAGTTTTATTTGCAGTCGGAAATAGAAAATCTATTGCATTACGTTTGCTCAGAAAAGATTCCGTTGAACTTACGGGACCCTGCTGAGAGAGTCTTTCTTGCACTCTGACTATATTTATATTGTTGACTAGCTGCTGCCCACGGCTTCGCCCGCGTGGCTTTTTTTCTAAATTACTAAGTTACTCCTACAACATCAGTTATATGCTAGTGAAAGTCCTGTCAAAATTGGTTTAGCCGTTTCGGAGATTAGTCGGAACAAACAGACAGACAGGCAAAAATAAAATAAATATTGTTTTTTTTTTGTAGTAAGTACCGTATATACTTTCATAAGCATTTAGTAAAGAGCTGTTATTTTGACATTACAAACAGACACTTCAATTATATTTGTTTGTATAGAAGATATGTATATATTAATAGAAACAAATAAAATTACTAAAATAAAGCCTAAGTTAGCCTAAGTTACTCCTTATTACATCAGCTATCTGCCAGTGAAAATTCTGTCAAAATCGGTCCAGCCGTTTCAAAGATTAGCCGGAACAAACAGACAGACAAAAATTGTAAAAAATGTTATTTTGTTATATGTACCGTGAAGCATCCATATGCATTTAGTAAAAAGCGGTTATTTTAATATTACAAATAGACACTCCAATTTTATGTATCTGTATAGAATAAATTTATAGATGTATAGATAAAGACAAATGGCAATACGTATGTCGTATATGTTCAAATAACAATTAACAAAATGACATTGCGTAGAAAATATGACATTAGATGAAATATAACCTGCTATTAATGAGTATCTCTCCCATAAACGACGCATTTGAAACGAGCCACTAATGACATATTTAATGAGGCTCAATTAATCATTCACGGTGAGAAACGGTGCTTGTTTAGTAAGCTGTTACTGCGAAGGTTGGCCTCAGGTGTGCGATCCATGGCGTAATGTATTCCTTCGACACCCCGGAGCGGGATTCTCAACATTTTTCCCCACTTTGGAAAACTCGATAACTTTACCTCTTTCGATGACTGATGGAGAAATTATACAAATCTCGCGCCGCTTTTCTATAGGTACTCCGCTCTATCATTTTCTTATTCACGTATTTTACGTAATTTTGCGGTTATTGATGACCGCGGGTGGTATTTAAAGAATGTCGCTCTTAGGTACTTTGTACATAAAACGTTAGAAATGACAACTTACGATTCTTATTTCTCTACACTATAAAAATAAGAACTCATTACTCTTACAGTGTCCAACAACCTTTTGCTCAAATCTGTTGAAACTTTTTTTAAACGTATCAATCATGTTTAAGTACGAGCACCGTCTTCCGTTTAGCATATTAATCTCATTTTTATACTTCATGTCAAGGTGAAACTGCTAAAAGTTTTAACAATGCTGTAGCCATTAGCCATATATCAATGTCGAGCGAAGAGTCTGATTCGGACGCGGGCAAATTGGGATTAATAACGGTCTTAGTAGGAAAGAATTCCCCCCACATTTTCTTTTACTGATTAGGTGGCAAGACAAATCGGTTCAGATAGTGCGAAAACACGGAATGTTTTCAACTCGCCTTTTGTTTCTGAAGGATAGTTGGGTCAGGGTTAAGACTTAGATGATTTGTTGGCAAAAACAATTACGAAGTCCGTAAACAAATACGAACTATTAGTTTTCAGTAACGGAAGAGGTTATTGCTGAAATTATGGTACAGCGTTAGGTGGACGAAATATCGAGGTTACGAAGGAAAAATGTTGATATTTCTAAAAGTAAAATCTTTGTATAATTTCATGCCATATCTTATCAGTAATTATCAGATAACATTGGAGCAGTAGCGGCTTGTACCTGAATTACAAGGCGATGTTATCGCAGCCTATTCAATACTTTGTTTTATGCAGCCGCCTGGAGGATACATTCGACGGATACTTTATTAGTCTGCCATACTTATAAGGTTGCCGAGCCTAAGGTCCTAGGTTTAGTTATCAGATAACAGACAATGGTGCCAATTCCCTTGTTCACAAACTAAACAAAATTTAAGTTCAGTGCATTTTTTTCTTTCGATTTCATTAAGAAGAGTACAGAAGATAAATTTTAGTTTAGTCATGTCAAATTAATCAGCGCCTGTCACTACTCCATAAAGTTTAGACGTGATTAAAAACTTGCCTACTGAAATTACGCCAATTTACGTCAAGCGCTGATTAATTTGACAGGACTAACCTAAAATGTATCTTCTATCCTCTTCTTAAGACGCTGACAACACCTAAACCGCGGTCACTATCAGATTGCATAGAAAAGAAAGAGAACCGCGATGACACAACGCTTGTAATTTATTGCAAAATATGAAGCAATTATCTATTTACTCAAAATTGAGTTGAGTAATCGAAAATAAAAAAGAACCAAGTTCTGCATTCAAATAAGACGCTCTTCTTATTACTTAAATACGTAACGTATGTTGATATTTCATATACATATATTTTGGTTTAGAACTCAAAGTAAGGGGTTAGTTTAACGTTAGTTTGTATCGAGATTTTTTCTCAAAACTTGTTTTAGTAACAACCAAGTTCTGGGAAATATGTTCAAAATTAACATATATTTTTTCCGCTACCACAAACTTCACAGATATGGCAATTTTTTTTCTTAAGAGAAGCTTATTTTCGTCAATTGAGTCTTGTCAGCGCCTTAATGAAATAAAAAGAAAAATATGCACTGAACTTAAATTTAGTTTAGTTTGTGAACAAGGGAATCGGCACCAGTGTATTTTTGAATTTCTGTTTGGTTTTTTTGCCGTGTTGAATTTTTGCCGCAGTTTACCATACCATAGAATAGCTTTTTATATTCACGTGTTTCTGTGACAAATAAATATATTTTTCTTTCTGTCGTTCAGTTAACCATAATGTTACACCATACCGGCAATAGTAAGCTCATACATTTAAGGCTTTATGAGATTAAAGACGTAATACTTCACCTACTCTATATGACATTTTTTTTGGGTGGGAAATTATCAAATAACTTCTCAAAAAAATTATAGGTGTATGTTTGTATGTATGTATGTTTGTCCACGCATTTCTCCGAAACTGTAAACTGGGCGGAGCGGGAGAGGGTGTGTCTCTTACTGACTAAAACCCACCCGTGTTCCTTCCGTTGCCTGTGTTGCCATGTACCTCGGTAACCCTTTTGGAGATTCACGCGACCCCGGCAGGCATCGGCCGTAGTGGGCCCCTACCCTTGTGTTGACATCTCTTTGAGGCGCGCGTGGAACGCAACGCGGCGTTGGCCCGGGCCTGGTCCTTATCGGACGGCGAGCTACCCATTGCTCACCATCTCAGTTACTCTATATAACTGTGATTGAATCCACAGCATGTTTTTGACCGTCAGAAAATGCTTACTAATAACCTAATTACTCATGACCAATCTATTCTCACTTCACATAACAAACTGCGAACTACTACTTATAGTTGACACTTTGTGTAAGTAATGTATTAGAATTGTCGCTGGTTTTGGGCACGCGATCGGCCACCCCTTCCGTACCGTCCTTGACCCGAAGTTATTCGGAGCGATGACGTCAGCGAGTATGGCCGAACCCTGCGCCATTAAACAGAGAGACTGGTACAAAAGGAACACTCTGCGATATTCGCGAAACTCTGCTCACACAAAGGTAAGCGAAAAAAATGTTGTTACCATTCGAACGGCTTCTGCATTCAATTGTTTGTAGAATGATTTACGAGTTTCTCTATTGTTATCGTATAGGTTGTTAATGCTTAGCCTAGCGGAGATTGTTGCTGAACATAATACAAGTATATACCTAGGAAATGCGCGAGGGCTGGATCAGCGTCCATAAGGTTGTCCTCTTGCACTTGTTCTACTGCTTCCGGTTGTTGGACAAATTGAACGGTCACACCCCATCTATCTGTTTTTAGAACCCCAGTGGTAATAGCAGTCTTTTCCTCGACAAGGTAAGATTGACGTTTCATAAATGTGGTCGATTATTCTTCCCTCCTTTCGCCTATCGCGATCGAGTTTCTTATCATCCGTTCTTATGGATTTTCTGTTTTTATTTGCAATGTACCCAGAACATGTCGCTGCGTCTGTACCGAACTGCAGTGTTAAATGTGAATTTATTGTAATTATGGCTGCAGCGTTTATCTGACGCTTGCTAGAATATTCCGGACAGCTCGACCTTAATTCAGGACACAACATCTGTCTACAAGACGTTCTAATTTAATTACAAGACTGTGGTTGGATAACAAAGTGAATTTTAGACCCTGGACTGAAGTGAACTGAATGAACTAGTTGGGAGTTAAAACATGGGAGAAAAATACCTTGTTGTTTGAATATGGGCAGAAAAAGCATTTATTTAATTTATAGGTCTCAGGGTATTACGATACAAACATTATGCTGCTTTATCAAAAGATAATATTGGTGTCACCTTGAGTATACGCAGTTTGTCGTTATTAGCGCATAGGAGAATAGACCCAACCAGTGACGTAATCCTTTAGTCACACTTTAACGATACCCATGGGGAAGTGTAGCCAAATCCTAGTTGAGTTCCAGTATAGCTCCTGTTAAATACACTGTGTATTCTTTCATTACTTTATTGTTCTAGCTATGACCGGGTGTTCAAATCTAAATTCGGTCTAGCGAGCCCTCTAAGGGTACCTGCCGGGGTCGCGGGAAAGTACTTATGGGTCACCAAGGCCCCTGGCAACACAGGCAACAGGAAGAAATACGGGTGGGTTTTAGTCAGTAAGAGTCTGACACACCCTCCCGCTCAGCCCAGAGCGGGAGAAGTTATTTGATGATTTCCCACCAAAAAAAAAAAAGGGTACCTACACGCAAGGAATTGATTTCTAAAGGTCGCCGTTGTCGAATTCGATAAGGAGGACTTATGCCCGGGAATGCGTTGCACTGCCTTTTTATTCTTTTTGTTTGTTAGGAACCGTCTCCGGCGCGCAAACAACAACTTGCCAAAGTTTAATGACAATCGGTCGACCCATTTTCGAGTTTTTGCGAGACTAACGCACGGCAATTGATTTTTGTATGTATTGATAATAATAATGATATAATATAGATAAGCATATATATTTGTAGATCTTTACAGTCGTTAAGGGTATTCAGAAGCCCGAAAGTCTGACAACCAGTCTTACCAAGGGGTATCGTGTTACCCAGTAACTGGGCTGTAGTGGTCAGATAGGCAGTCGCTCCATGTAAAATACTGGTATTCAGCTGCATCCGGTTAGACTGGAAGCCGACCCCAACATAGTTGGGAAAAGGCTGGGCAGATGATGATAATGATGAATGATATAATATAGATTTATACAGTGTGAGTTTTTATAATGTGCACATATTGAAACGAGAGGGAGGGAATCTATGCTTAATTTTATCGACGGAAAGAATCTAAATGAATATTAATATTATTATTTTTTTTTTTAAATCTTTTTAACTCTTAATAGAAAATTTTATGTTTGAGATATAAACATGATTTTTTTACTATTCGGTAGCTAATACGATGAAGAATAACTTAAATTAATAAAAAAGGTATGTATTGGGGGCGTCTTATTGAGAAATTTTACGATTATTGTAAAAAAATAATGAAAAAAAAATAACAGATTATTGCTAAAAAAAACTGTTTATTTTCAATTAAGGGTAGTTTTTTTTCCACAATTTTGATTTTATTTTATGAGGACGCCTAATTACTTCCAAGCAATATGGAGTTTGTTTCGTTGCAATAGATCATTTAGTTTAAAAGAAACACCGTTTTGTTTACACTGCGGTCACAGTAGCGAACAATTTTTATAAAAATTCCATAAAAAAATATAAAAAATTATTTAGATTTTTTTTTAATATTTTTTCCGTCGTAACAATTAAGAATAGTTTCCCTCATTTCGATATGTGCATATTATAAAGACTCATACTGTATATACAAGATATAACAAATAACGCACAACCTCTTAAGGCGCTGACAAGACCCAATTGAACAAAATTGGCTTCTCTTAAGAAAAAAAAACTGCCAAATCTGTATAGTTTGTGGTAGCGGAAAAATATATGTTAATTTTGAACATATTTCCCAGAACTTGGTTGTTACCAAAACACGTTTTGAACAAAAACCTCGATACAAAATAACGTTAAACTAACCTCTTACCTTAAGTTTTTAATCCAAAATATCTGTATTAAATATCAACGTACGTTACGTATTTCATTAATAACAAAAACGTCTTATTTTAATGCAGAACTTGGTAGTTTTTGATTTTCTTTTTAGATAATTGCTTCATATTTTGCAATAAATTACAAGCGTTGTATCATCGCGCTTCTCTTTCTTTTCTATGCAATCTGTCAGTGACCGCGGTTTAGGTGTTGTCAGCGTCTTAAGGGGTCATTCATTGTATTCATCATTATTAACAACTTTTACACCGGGACCAAACATGGAATCGCGAAAAAAAATCAGCTGTTCCCGACTTTGTTCTTATTACTCGTCAAAATGTAGGGAACAGCAGACTTTTTTTCGCGATTTCAGGTTTTGTTCCATTGTAAAAGTTGTTCATTATTATGAGTACAATGACTCTTTAAGAGATTGTGCATTATTTATGTTACATCTTGTATATACATATATTTTTAGAATCTAATACTTAATCAACTTCCACCAGCTAGTTTCAAATCACACACATTTCTCTACCTTATCACTGCGAACATTTCTTACTTTTTTCTTGCCAATGATCGATGAGCCTCACACCACAAGCCCATTCTGCCCATTAGACGTTTTTTACGTTTTTATCCCCATCCTTATCGCTGCCTTCGCCCCAGATATTCTTATCTAGATTTCAAAGAGCATAAAAATTTAAGTGAAAAGCCGCTCGAGTTACACCATATTTTAAACCAGATTGTCTGCAGATGAGGTGCCAAGATTTGAACAAGTTTTTATCCAGGCTTCAGAACAGAATATTATTAAAGTAACTAAATTGCGCCTTCGTTCTTATATTCTTTTGAGCATTACTAAGGGTAAAATGCAACTTCATTTAGTTTTGGTTTATTAATTTGTAAAGACTGTCACGTGAAAGGAATGAATGAATGAATGAAATTCACTGACCTCAGCGTGGTTAAACCAGACTCGATTACTCGAATGAATCCAAGGATTCACACTAACCCCTAGAGCCTCATGTTTCATGGGACTACAGAGACCATTGCATATCAAGGAGTAGACCGGGGGCACGATAATGGTAGGGAAGACGTGCCCTTAAGATATGGAAGGATTATAAGAGCCGTACCGGATATGCATACTAACTTTTAGAAAATACGAAGAAAATGATAAATACAGCCTCTCAAGCAAATACTTTTCAATTACATACTTACATTTAATTGTGATTGTTTACGATTTCCCAAAATTTTGAGACGTTATTGACTGCTCTGGTAATCATCAGAAACCTCTATCGAGTTATTGAATATCAGTTCCCCATAAAGGGACCCGCAGACAGGCCCCAGGCGTCGAAGCGACGCGATTCTGGCAGAACAATTTCCATGATATTTTCATAGAATTTGTTCTACTAGAGTCCCGTTGCACCTATCTGCGGGAGCCTTAACCGATAAAGCCCCAATGGCTCCGAATAGGAGCCCTCGCGGCGCGCGATTTGAAAGTAGTTATCGAATAAAAATGTTTTTTTTGAGATTGAGAGATGACGTTATTGAGCCACGGGCCTGAGCGGTTAAAGTAAACTTCCTGACAAAACTACCGTTCCATACAAAGCGCGTTCCACCGATGCCGATAGCAACATAACAAAAGCTCTTCTAAAGTTAACTGAATAAGACTTAGTTCCGCGTGTATTGTTTCAACAACTAATTGGTGCTGTTAACGGAGATTATGAGGTAACTAGCAACTCATCTAATGAGTTTGTTTTGTAAGTAAACACTTGCCTGGAACTTTGATTTCACTACTTGGTGGAAGGAACTTGTGTTTTATTTGTTTACCGCTATTAGCGGATTTTAGGGATTACTTAGGCTTAAAAGGAATTCAACCTCAACAAACATTCAAAACATAGAATTCGAAGAGGATATAATTAAGAAATACTCAGAGCATTTATCAAGAAATCTTTGGTTGTTTTCATTTGATTTGTGTGCATCAATTCATGCAATCCCAATTTGATTTGACCTCGATGATGAATTGATGACTGATGAGTGATGACTCAATAATCATAGAGCTACGACTTTCCAAGCCATTAATTGAATTAGCACCTAAACTACCTACAGACAGCCCGAATACACAAAATATTATCATCTTCAATCTGATATGTCTTTATCTCCCATCTTAGCGATATTTCTATTAAACCGCTTCAGTAATCGCCCCCATTAATTCGAGGCCCTCCTCTCACGATAAAAACTCGTAGGAACCAGCGATAAAGTGAGCAGAATATATATTATATCCGATATAGACGATATTTTGCAAGAAAAATTATTTATGTTTCGAGTGGCGGGAGACGTGAGGCGAATTTGAAGTGGGATGTTATAGATTTACTATCGTTTTAAAGATAGGTACTCTTTTGGGAGCGAGGAGAATTTTTTTACGGACTGTTATTGGAGTTGGTGAAGTTATAGATTGTTAAGTGGCGATGGTTCCGTTAATAGCAGAAGATTTAAATTTTAGTGTTGAACGAAGTGCATGGCATGCATAATTGATGAGTGCACGAATAATCCGACCATATACCTAAACTATTAATAGCGAAGATGTTCTAAGTAGCAAGCCAGGAAATTGGAAAAGATAAAGATGTCAAAACAACGGTTTAGAATTTGATCAA
The DNA here is from genome assembly GCA_905333075.3 of Atethmia centrago. Lineage (NCBI taxonomy): Eukaryota > Metazoa > Arthropoda > Insecta > Lepidoptera > Noctuidae > Atethmia > Atethmia centrago. The sequence goes on from HG995377.1 coordinate 10,210,573, forward strand.
CGAAGTTGTAAGTAACGCAGTAAACAATTAAAAGGTTTATCCAATCTATGCTTGATTTTCGTATGGAAAAAATAATGATGAAAAGGAAACATATTAAGAAAACATGTGTTATTGTTGCTCTCTCCCAAGGGCTCGTTAATGTTATTGCAAAGTGGCGCTGAGATATGTAATTCTTCTTTGAATTGCTCAGTTCCGACCGGAGGGCGTCGGAGGGCTAAAGGGTACAGTCCAAATGATTTCCTTTTGTTAACGGCTACAAAGATTAAGTTCATTTTACTAAAATAATTTCGAGTGGTACTGCTAGCCTTTATTTTCTCAATGAAAGTAGGTTAAAGGGAATAACATAATATAAAATTGCGGATTCCCAATGTTGGAATAGGTCCAAAAATTGTTACGAGAACTTTAAATGTCTAGAAATTCCGCGTTTAAGTACAGTGATTCTCCGGGTTGCGATGTTCCGCTATCGTATCGGATACGTATGAACACAATTTATTTTTATTCATGCTTTTATTAAAATTAAGTGATTCTTTAGTCATGAATTCGAAAGGAAAAGAATACTGAAGGAGATTATGTGGATAGGATAAAGTGAGAATACAGGTCTCGAAGGTCATAATAAATCGAAGAACATAATAACGAGAGTAAGGCATGTAAGTACAAATAATGTAAAAAAAAAACAAAGAAAAGAGAGAATAAAATTAGTAAAGTAAGTTAAAATAGTGAGGAGAGTAAAGTGCATATATCCTGTGTATACATACATGCACAAGATATATATATATATATATATATAGAGATATAGAGATATATGGCAAACAAGAAAGGCGTCCTTCATTGCACAAAAATGGAGGCTACACTGAACTTGTGGTGAATAAGGAAGCAGAATATTGATACCTCACATAAGCATATCAATATAAGCTTAGCAAATTACGCTACACGTAACATAACAACAACATTAACATTTCACTCACCGGACTTGCTAACCCTGTACCGCAGACCACGTCCGCCCTTCGGATGGCAGCGGTTATAGGTCCCGAACTCTCCGTAATTGTTGTTCACTCGGCTGTAGTCGGCCAAATGTCTGTTGCCATCTAGATGGTTGGGCAGAGACCTGTTCCAGCCCATAACATCGCCGACCACAGAGCCACAGACGGATGATTCTGTTTGAGACTTGGTGTCGCCATTGCAGAGATCACCGCTGGAGCGCGCGCGCCGCCCCTTTAGTCCTTTGGCGGAGTGCTGGCTGATGTTCGAGCCCATAGCGGGGCGGGACCTTACGGGGGCCCCGCCGCCCGCATCGCGCCAATCTTCTCTCTCGACACTCTTCCGTCTGCAGTTGTTCTCACCTGGAAAGGAAAGGGATTTTATCATACCAGCCAGTTTTGTCTTTGACAAAATATTGGGGAGTTTGTGGACCACTGCGATTGACAGTAACAGAGTCTTAAGTTCATCATGCTGCTATAAGGCCGCTTCCTATTGTTCACTTCATAAATTAAATGCCAATTGTAGCCTTATACGACGTCGAATCGGCAAACATAGTTGCCTTTTCTACCGCACTCACGGAAAGATGTAGATCAGATGTCGTTTTCTTTGCCTGAGACCACCCACCACAACTTAATCCAACATAAACAGTTTGTTAATTTGTGAATAATTAGTTCTCACACGCGTTACGAGTTAGGTACTTTAAATGTTTGATAGCACCGATACATTTATGAGTAGGTACTTACGTTGTCAAACGATATTGATTTATTGTACACGTCAACGTAATCAGTACGGAAACAAGTACGAGTAACTAGAAATGCTTTTACCAACTCAAACTGTAAATGTAATTTATATTGTACAGCTTTCAGAGGATACGATTATAAGTTTAAAGCGTACCTCGAGGAAGTATGAACACATATTTCAATTAAATTTTCTCTCTAGTAGTGAAAGTGTGAATTCCGAAAACACGTTGGCACTTTTGACAGTGGCTTGAGCACGCGAAATTTCTCGTTTACTAAATATTCAAATTCAACGACGCATTTATTTGTCGATATCTGAATCATTTATCAACTGAATAATTTGATAAAAGAACGTGCTATTAAAACGTATTATGAAGATACTAGAGATTGTTGATTGTCGGCTTATTGGTCGATTCACACGAATTTAATTGCCTGAAACGGGCGAATATTTTAATAATAATAATAATACATTTATTTAAAAGTAAAGTATTTATAAGTAGACTTTAAATACAATTATTATTTATGTAGGCGATTCGCACGAAGTTAATTTATTTGTGGGCGAATCGACAATTCCAGTAATACGTATTAGGCAATTGACATAAAAAAAAATCTTTTGTATTATGATAAACATTTATACTCATAAACATTTGCTGAATAAAATATAAACTTGGTAAAATGTAAAATTGGTAAATGTAGTTTCTAGTGTACTTTTTCATAACTTTATTCCATAACAATCAAAATATGTCAATTGCCTAATAATATCTCCGAAGTTGTCGATTCACCCACTAATAAATTAACTTCGTGCGAATAGCCTACAGAAAAAAAAATATTGTTAAGTCGATCCGCCTGATTCTGGTGAGTAAATTCGTGCGAATCAACAAATAAGCCTCATTGTCGATTAATTATAGTTTAAGTTCTTTGACATATGAGGACTTGGGACCATATGGTCCTAGACCTTTGGAAGGCGTACGAGGGACCGAAGCCAACTAAGTTAGGTTAGGCCCGTTAAGACGTTTTTAATGAAATGAGGCACCAACCGACGTTTATCCCTGTACGCACTATGCAACTGCACTCAAGGACAATATCCGGTTGGTGTAGGACTATTGCAGGATATGGAAACAAAGATATTGGAATATGTGTTTGGATGGCTAAAGTGGACTGGTTACCAGAACTATGGAAGGAACATGACCCGTGCCTGATCAATGTATTATTATATACACGGAAAAAAATGTAGGGGGTGACTTGCACACTCACTAATGGGTCCCCAGAAACTATCGCTAGCACTTAGTGACGTAGCAACAAGGTGGCAATATATCATGAGGTGTGCCATGGAATACCTCTCTAATCCTCAAATTACAGAGGTATTCCATGGCTATCAGAACAATCCCAGAGCCCGGAAGATGATCAAGATCCCTACCAGCACTTACTGGAATACTTCCTTCCCGCGAGCACGTTTGCTCTTCCGAATCTCCACTCAAGCCGGGCTAATAAAGGCAAGAATGAGGTGGGACTGTGGGAGCTCTGGGGGCAACCATCACCTCTTATAGCAGTATTATTATAATATAATATTACTTCAGCGTGAGAAAGAGATGCAGCTATAAGTCCTGTATAGCTCCATCACTTTCCCACTGTGAAGTAATATTATAATAATACTGCTATAAGAGGTGATGGTTGCCCCCCTGTTCCTCATCAGTGCTCACTCCTGCCGGTCAATAAAGGCAAGCCAGAGATAAGGAACAAGACTAATTATAATTATTATGATGGTTTAACAAATAATTTAAATGTTTATAGAACCAACAAGAATCTAACACTGAAACTATTATTGTTAAATTCTCTGTAACCAGTTACTGGATTAGTTTTTTCTTCAGACCTAATTCTGAGAACTAAGCCGTACCCAATAGTTAACTGTTCAATTCCTGAAATCGTTCAAGTCGACAAAAATGTTTATTTATGAGCATTTCTTTTGTAGGAGGAAGTGGGTAACGAGTTCGCGATGAAATCAAAGTAATCGTTAGGAAACAATCAAGGCTGTACATTGAAGTACGCACGCAACGTGACACATTACATTTTCGATTAAGGGGACTACAGGACCTAAACGCAAGTTTTGTAAGTTTTATAATGTCTAAAAGTATATGATCCATTGTAGTAAACAAAATAATAAAAATATTTGATATTCTTCAGGATACATGCTAGGTAGATAGTGTGTTGAAAACATAATACAACTAATTTGTTACGATAGAAAAAAAAACACGAAGATACCTCTAAAAAATATTTTAACGATTAAAAACCATACTTACATTAGCGTATTAGTGTTTTTAATTTTTTTTTCCAATCAATAGTTTTTTGTAAATAGATAATTGCTTCATATTTTGCAATGAATTACCAGCGTTGTGTCATCGCGCTTCTCTTTCTTTTCTATGCAGTCCGATAGTGACCGCGCTTTAGCTGTTGTCCAGTTCACACGTATTTTTGGAGTTATGAAAGAAAGCACGAAGGAGTGAAATGAACTTGGAACATATTTCACGATTTGGTAAAAATATGATTAATACGAAATATGAATAAATAATTCCAAAAAACCTAAGACAACTACTAACACAATGTAAGCAATCGAAAACCACTCTTTTATTCTATTTTCCACGGAAAAACAAGTCTAACGTGACATCCTTACATTTTTGTTTAGATACTTATTTTAAATACGAAATGGTTATTTTTTTGTAAATAATTATTAATACACAGTTTAATTAGTAGCTATGTTCATTTGCTTCACCATTTCCTGTTCTCATAACTTCTTACATTGGCATAATATTCAAATTACCGGTCTGTCTTTTTTCTCTGTTCTCACGGCAATTTTAATTATCGCAATGCTACGTAGTTACCGAGTTGTTTACTAATTACGCGTATCGTATTTTTTTCTAGATCATAGATAGCATTGATTGTTTGGTATAAACACTGTATATTTATTTTTTTCACAAAGGAACTGATCCTGTATAACTTAGGCATGCTTACGTGCTGTTTCAGCCTCCTTCCTACGGGAAAAAAGCGTGAGTTTATATTTATACATACATTATTCTACATAACCTGACTGTGTCCAACAGCCTATGCAAAATCCTTACGTCATTATCATTTGCAACGGAGAATTGAATAATTTTAATCTTAATAAAATCATAAGATTGTTCAAGAAACTCGTCGCTCGAAAGGGTTGAGTTTCCTCTCGCAACTAAATTCCCAAAATTCATTTCCTCGCGGCGGTTTGGTAATTTCCATAATTGCTGGAAATATTCACCAGTTCACCGAAAATATCGGGAATATTTAATGAGATGCGGTGGCCTGTGTCGCGCCTACTTCCGAAGATTTAATGAATCTTTCACCCGCTTGGCGCGAGTTCATTAAGAGCTCTGCCACAAATGCCAGCGAACATACACACTATGTGTTGCGTATAAAATATGAATAACGACGCGGAACGATTCGTTCGAGCTTAGCCTTTGAACTAAATGCGCGGTTCGTGTATTTGTGGGTTTATACGCCTTGCTGGAACTAGGAACATGCGCTGTTACATTAATATATTATTCACACTTTATAATTATGAGACTAATATAACATGTTTAATTCCCATATATTTTGGCAGTCATGCCAAATTCAGAAGATTTTAATATCATTTCTTATTTCGGGTCCACTCAAATTTTTAAGATTATACTGGCCAGACTTCCGAAGTATCTCGAAGTCACTCAAAGCGTACTCTCCCGGAATGCGGATTTAAAGGTCATTACATCGTTAGTCTTGACAATAAAAGGGTAAATAGGAAGGAAGGTTTAACGTCTTTAAACAGCTCTCTGTGAGCAACACGAAAGGTAGCAGTTCCAAACACGCCGCGCATTTAATAGATTCGTCACTCTGGATTTAACCGTGAAAGAAACCGTAAGAAAAGAATTGTGTTACATTTTCTGCTGACAACTTAATAATTGAGATATTATTGAGTTTCACCTATGTGGAAAGGAAATTAAAGTCTTGCTAGACAGGCGGGAGGCGCATAAAATCCTATACTTATTGAAATTTATAAAAAAGTTAATACAGTTCTGTCGTAAGTGGTTCTTGCTTTTGATCCAGTTAGGTGAATGACACACCAATTGTAATTAATTTAATAATCAGGTCATAAAATTAATTAACAGAAAACATCATACCACCAACTGAAATACGGATATTCCGAAAATGACAAACCAGATATAATATCCGGTGGCGGACGAGGCTCAGCCTGTGCCGACCTTAAGCCTAGATAAATGGGATGGTCCGGCAGATATTGGGTACCTATCTATTTGATGCCAACATTGCCAACTCATCGGTTATTTACTCACGCCGAAGATAAACTTCAATCACGAATTTTTAAGACATTTGCTGGGTTCCTATAATGAGAATTAAATAGTTTTACTGTTTCTGTTATTGCTACATGTTCGTATAAGAAATAATATGTGAGATATAATACGCACATCTCCACGCCAAACTAATATTAACAAAGATATTGTTTACCCATTAACGCCACGGAACAAACAGATCAGAAAACGCATTACCGTTATTGGAATCAACGCTTTTGCCTATTTTGTTACTTCATAAATAAATACCTCTGGCACCTAATGATAAGCCAGGGTTTTACCAAGAACCACGCCACAAACATTTCAATAAGAACAGGCCTCCCATTTCTTTCAAATCTTTCAATTCTACAGGTTGGTTCACTTTGTTGTCTCACGTACTACATTTAACAATGTCAATATAATGCAACAAAAACGTACATAATACAACTTCCGTTTTAAAGTCGATCTTCCTCTTGTTTGACGCAAAACAAATAGGACAGGTACACACGGGACTCCATTGTTGGAGCGAACAAAAACTACGTCTAGTTGTGTGTACGCGCTGAATAACATTATGTACGGTTGGTTCTTGTGATATAATTTCTTGAATTTATTTTTCTGCTTGCTTTATAAATATTGAAATGTTAAAATAGTATCGTAAAACTCTTTCGCGAGATAAAAAGAGGAAAATATTTTATTTCACCGTCGTCGTTCTCAATGTAAATAATGATGTCACATCTATTTTTTTTTAAGCTGGCGGTACCATTGTAGGAAAATGCAAGATAAAAATATTTTTCTACCAAATAACATTTGTCCCTTTAACAAAATGACGAAATATAACTCCAGAGTACGACAAAGGTAATTGCTTCCATAATTACTTTTATTGGTTTAAATTGGCGACTCAAACAGGTCAACCATTCTCAGAATCGGTTTATCTTGATTAATAGTCTGGTTAAAATCTTTTACTTACAGATATTGTTGTCTCGACCCAGAACAGGGGACGTCAGTGATTGAGTAATGATGCGTAACAATCACCTTTTTGTCTCATGCAACGGTGACGTCCTTGCTATTGTTTAAACAGTCGTTTATTTCTTGTTTAGATGTATTTGTTACGGTATTGTGACTACAGGATATTGAATTATGTCGTTACACAATACAATATAATATTTTTAAAAGAGTAACCGTGGAGTTTCTTGCCGGCTCTTCTCCATAGGAAACGACCAATTGGAACCGTGCACCTAGCTTCTGACTTTTCATAAGTGCCCATGTAGGTTTATGTGAAATAAAAATATTTTGATTTTGATTTTTGAAATATTTATATTTAACCTTTTGTTTGTAGGTACCTACATAAAAACTGTTCTGGATCAAGCTTGTACTGCTATAATTCTGAATTCCTCAGCGAAGCCGAACGGTCGATTAGTTCCTTTGGTCCAAAGATCATTTCTGAATGATCGTTCAAGTAATTCTATTCGACGGAGTTTTCGAAGTTGCTACGAAATTCTCTTGATCTATGTTTTTAATCTTGTTATTTTGGGGAAAGTAAGAGCTTTGTTGTCAAACGCAGACAATGGTAAAAGTCAAGTTCTCATAGTCATGAAAGGTTAATGTAACAAGGTTGAAATAATTTAAAACGCGAATTAAAATAACGAAGCTAATTTACTTTTTCGTACTTTTACTTTTAAAAGATGTAGGGTATGTTTTAAAAGTCGGTCTGTTATGAGCGTGGGGTAAAGCAAAGGGTACTTTTAGGGATTTATTTGTCTCTGGAAGTCGGGGCCGGATTTGGGCCGCAATGAAATCTCGCTAGACAATTAAGAACCGTCACAATGAGACGGCAGACTGCGGCGCTTGCCTCCAACTTTATGTTTAACTAACGTTACTGTTATTTCTAGCTGTTATTAAGACCATTTAGTACTTCTATGAAATTGTTATGAATAGAAATCAAATGTTCATTGTTATGAACGTGATTTTGATATAATTTCGACTTTTGATGTGGTATTTTATGATATTTTGTAAAAATTAGGATTGATTTTCAATATGTCCATGTTTAAAATAACATTCGAATGAATTTTATAAAATGTTGTTAAATATTTTCGTGGTGATTGTTCCAATAATACGTTTAATTGGGAACATCACATGCTATAATATTGTAACAAAACCATTAACTATCTTCTTTTATCAGTCACCAGTAGCAGTCACAGTTCCTCTAGTCGACGACCTACCTCCATCGTACCACAATTCATCATCTCCAAGAATCTTATTCAACTTCACTCGTTCAATAGGACTGAAAGTAAATCCAGAACGAACGTAATGGGAACGAATGAATATCTAAAGTAACGAACTCGCCCAATGAAGCGAGGATTAGAGGCCTACTTATACCAATTTGAGACACATCGGAAGGTACTTGCAGACGCGATCAAATTGAATAAGTGTTTTAATTTCCGACCTGAAGGAATGTCCCTTTTGATAAATGTCTTAAGATTAATTAGAGACATATAAAATTACGCTTCTGGAAGGATCTTAAGTGTTTAAATGTCTTTTTCTAGCTTAATTGAATTCAATGTTAAAACATTCACCTAAACTGCGATGAGATCATGTTTTTCTTTTTTTTAGTTTTACAATAAAGAGAATATTTTGTCTTAATCTTGTCTGGCTGTATATTATCATACGAATATTCACAATTTCACACGCATTATTTACTTCCACATAAATCTAAATGATTAATAAATATTTTTCAGAATAGCCAGCAATTTTAATCTATAATGTGTCTAACCAATTTTTGGACCAAACATGTTTACCGCTCCGGAGCAAAGAGTCTGATAAAAATCTAGTGTAGGATAGAACAAGCCAGGCATATAATAACTGCACAACATTTAAGGGAGTAAGCATATTTTGCGAATAATCGGAAATCGATAATCTGCTCGATATAATATCGTAAAAGACAGAGCCTGGACCTAATGTTGTAGCTATTACTGAGGGACTGAAGACGGGAAAGTATATTTTTTCTACGATAATGATCGATTTCGTTTACTCGATTGTCGTATGTGGACAAAAATGTAACTTGCGGCAAATGTCCTAACTTGTAATAGGAACGGATAGTGATGATAGAATTGAACGAGCACATTAGGGCAAAGATTTTCAATCAAGTTGAAGACTATCAAACTATTTTGTGGGGCCTATATTTAAGTACAAGACTACTGAAAATGTATAAGAGATCTTCTAACTAGTTCATGTTGTTACAGCACAAACCCAGCACAGTTATAATTATACATGCTCGAGCACGTATAATTATGACTACAAAAAAAAATGAAAAAAAGTGGTAAAAAGTGGTGTCATACTCCAGTATGACACCACTTTTTTAAAGTATGAAGGTTAATTAACAAATACTTAATCTATTGGGTTACCCTCACATTACCACTCCATTACGTCACATTTGCCGAGAAGGTCGAAGAGTGCAAATTATACGAAATAAGGACACGTCCTTTTTTGTCTTGTGACAATTTTATTTTTATAATTTATATAATTTTAAAAGCATCCTATATTTTTCGCATTATTTTGGGAGTTTTGGGAGGCACTTTAGTTTAATTTGTTAAGGTCTATATATAAGTGCATTAGCATGTGAGTTGATTACCTTACTGGCATTGATTACATTACTAATTAATAGTTTTAGATTAGTATAATGATAGCAATTGGCTCCCCTATTACATAGGTACCTACTTAAAAAAAAAAAACTATCGAAATGTGGGTGGTAGGTGCTACTCTGCCTAACCCTTTTAGGAAAGCAGGCGTGAATAGGTAATATGTTAGTATTAGAAAGTGCGTCTTCACCATTCCGACTGCTGAAATGTAATTATGATATTTATTGTCTCGCAAATGAATTAAGAAAAAAATAAAGTTATGAAAATTAAAAGTTAATGGTGTCGATTCCCTTGTTCACAAACTAAACTAAAGTTCAGTGCGTCTTTTTCTTTCTATTTCATTAAGAAAAGGACAGAAGATAAATTTTAGTAAAGTCCTGTCAAATTAATCAGCGCCTGTCACTACTCCATACAAGTTTAGACGTGATTAAAAACTTGCCTACTAAAATTACGTCTATTTACGTCAAGCGCTGATTAATTTGACAGGACTAAACTAAAATTTATCTTCTGTCCTTTTCCTAATGAAATAGAAAGAAAAAGATGCACTGAACTTAAATTTAGTTTAGTTTGTGAACAAAGGAATCGGCATCATTATCAAAATAGCTATGTCAACATTTACCTCGACATACGAGTATTTTGATGACTCATACGAGTCTCTTTACTGGCGCCGTGAGAATTCTATTCTGTGTATATTGTGTAATAATATATCGTGGATGGTGAAAAGTTACTCCTCTCATTGTGTGAAGTAACTGCTGACATAACAATAACACATCTAGCAGTGCCCTTATCATCGATTACACTTGGTATTGTTAGAAACACCTGACGACGTTACATTGAAACCTGAAAAAGTTTTTGGCGGATGTTAACTGTCTGAGAGGGAGAGCAGTGGCGGCCGCGACTTACGAGTTGTATGACGTAGGTTCGAACCCAGGCAGGCGCTTTACTTTGTGTAAATTATTTCATCACCACTGCTCTTAGAACGGTGAATGAAAACATCCTCACGATGTTTTCATGTCAACCGGCATGTTCTAGAACCAAAAAATCGAAGACATGTGACATCTACCAACCCGCACTGGGCCCGCGTGGTGGATTACGGCCCACTCCCTCTCACAGAGAGGAGGCCTGTGTCCCAGCAGTGGGAACATCATAAGCTGATAATGTAACTGTTTGTAAACACAGGGTTGCAGCTTTATGCTGAGCGATGGCCGTTTTGCGTGGATGTGACGCGTATTTCCCCCCAACTTGTTCTTTTGTGTTTGTGTTCTTTCTTTGCGTTATGTTTACCGGAAATGAACGTATTTTATTTCTTTTTCTTTTTAGGGTTCCGCAGTAAACAAGGAACCCTTATAGTTTCGCCATGTCCGTCTGTCTGTCTGTCTGTCCCCGCTGTAGCTCAGAGACGCTTAGTTCTAGAACGTTGTTATTTATCATAGGTATGCATATTAATCACGCCGACAAAGTGCTAAAACAGTATCTGAGCTAAGCCGGGGGGGCTTAGCTCAGATACTCTTAGTACTAGAAAGCTGTAATTTGGCATGGGTATGTATATTAATCGAGTGCGTACCATTTGATATAATAACAAAAGTTCTTATGATCACATGAACATTCATTTAATACACTTTTTTTAGTATAACGATGAAATAATGTAATGAATTATTGATATAATTTCAGTTTACCTAATTTTATATGGTTTAATAAACATTTTCTATAACGCACATTAGAACTAATATTCAGTTAGTATAGTATTTAGTTTGTATAATATTGATTTTTTTTTTGTGTTTTCTTATTCTTCTCATATATTCCTGCCTCAGATCTCTATAGTTGGTGAATCATGTGGTTAGGTTAGGTTAGAATTAGAATAGTGACCATTAGCGCGCGAAGGCGAGCGAGCGAAGCGAGCGTGCCGCGGCAGCGGCCGCCGAGCGTCAGATCCCCTCTATTGTTGGTGAATCATTTGGGTTAGATGAGGTTATAACAGTATGATGTTGCCTGATATTTACTTGTTCATTACAGAATTTTAGCTGAAAATGGCTAAATATGAAAATTAGGTCAAATGAAAATTTGGTCAACTGAACGCTATGTAAAAAGAGCATTATACAAATTGAAAATCATATGAAATTAACGTTATACTAAATGTTATCAGAGCAAAAGAAGTTTATATGAAATGTAACATTAGATCACATGGGTTACCTATTTGTTTTTATAGCATATGAAAATTATATCATGTGAGCGTTATCTCAAGTGATAATATACTATCTGTTATTATGCCATATATTACACACCCATATTAATCACGCCGACAAAGTAGGTAAATAAAACCTTGAAAAAAAAATATGGTAGCTCCCGTACACGTAAAATGTGGATGATATTTTTTTTTCTCGTCTATCCAATGGTGTGGGGTATCGTTGGATAGGCCATTTAAAAATATTGCGGGTCTGTGATTTTTTTTTATTCAGGGATCCGTTTGCGTAATATTAAGCTTTAAAGTACTCATTTTTATTAGAGTCAAGTGCCTCCCCCTGCGTGCTAAATGGTTGTTTTTGGGTATGTGAAAAAAATCATGGCTGTAGTATATATAACGAAATTAAAAGGAAAACTATCACAGCAAAGTAAGGTTTACAAGTTAACGAGTAATAATTGACCAACTTACGTTGGAGAATTGACCGTGACGTATGCCGTGATGTATGGGAGAACATGTTTTTCAACTAGTTTGTAACTAAGTTTGTTTTGAGATAAATTCATCCCAACTACGGAACCCTTCATTGTGCGTGGTCCGACATACAATTGGCGGGTTTTTAGGGTTCCGTTGTAAACAAGGAACCCTTATAGTTTCGCCATGTCCGTCTGTCTGTCTGTCCCCGTTGTAGCTCAGAGACGCTTAGTTCTAGAACGTTGTAATTTAGCATAGGTATGCATATTAATCACGCCGACTAAGTGCTAAAACAAAACCTATAAAAAAATTTTTTTTTAGGTTACCTCGCTTGCACTTAATGTGGGGATGATATTTTTTTTCTCGTCTACCCCATGGTGTGGGGTATCGTTGGATAGGCCGTTCAAAAATATTGGGTGGGTCTGTGAACACCACTTTTCGATTCAAGGATCCGTTTGTGTAATATTAAGCATTAAAGTGCTTATTTTTGTTAGAGTCACGTGTCCCCCGCTGCCAGCTAAATGGTTGTATACGGAGATGTGAAAAAAATCATGACAGTAGTACATATAATGCAATTAAAAGGAAAACTATCACAGCTAAGTGGGCTTTACATGTTAACGAGTAATAGTCGACCAACTTAAATTTGCAGTTGGAGAATCGACCGTGGCATATATCGATGTATGGGAGAACATGTTTTTCAACTAACAATGTTAACTTTGTTTTTGGGATAAATTCATCCCAACTTCGCAACTACAGAACCCTTCGCTTTCATCTTCAACCTTGCGTGGTCCGACACACACTTGGTCGGTTTTTTCTTTTCTGATAGCGCGTTACGGAAGGTTACCTATATCAAAGACATGAATCTGAAGAAACTTAAACCCTTCCAAACTTGATTCTAAAGATTTACAAACTGTTCTGCAAAAAGGGATTACACACGTGACGATTGTTAATATATTTCGTAAATGTTGTACAATGGTATTAAGATTGCTGAGGGATGGAAAATTTACTTATCCTGTCCCATCCCTTAGTGTAGCGAATATAACGGAGGTAGCTGTGAGTCCGTCCGTTTTGCTGAACGCGGACGAATGTCAATTCTATTCGGGTATACCACCGGGTATTCGGGTTACCAGGACATGGCAGTATTTCCTTGATGGTTAACACGCTTTGTATATTTGAGCAGCCACCAGTCCCGCAGAATATTTTTCGGGATGGAAAAAAATAACGAGTGAGCCTTATAGTAGTCGCATATGATGTGTAACATCTGGAATCTCACCTCGGTAATAAGCAACTCAGCAGCGATAGAAACTAACCTCAAAATTTTTCTGAAATATTTATTCGAATAATTATTCATTACTAGGGGTCGCCCACTGGTCGAAATTCGACCCCTTCTACTTACAATCTTATGTAAGTAGAAGGTACTTACTAATTCGTTCACATGATTAGACTAATTTCATGAGTACACAAATTCTATGAGTACACTAATTTCATGAGTACACAAATTGTATGAGTACACTAATTCCATGAGTACAATAATTCCATGAGTAGGTACACAAATTCCATGAGTACACTAATTATACGAGTACACAAATTCCATGAGTACACTAATTTTACGAGAACACTAGTTCTATGAGTACACTAATTCCATGAGTACACTAATTCTACGAGTACACTAATTCCATGAGTACACTAATTCTATGAGTACACTTATTCCATGAGTGCACTAATTCCATGAGTACACTAATTCCATGAGTACACTAATTCAATGAGTACACTAATTCCTTGAGTACACTAATTCCATGCTATTATAAGGTACTTACTAATTCCATGCTATTTAAAAGTACTTAATTATTCCATGCTTAAGCTGTTACTTCCTGTTACACACTTCCGTCCCTTTTCACGACATCAACCCCACAGAAAGCGAGAGGGTTACTTCCTGTTACACATCAAAATGCGAGGGTCATTTTGGCACCTACTTGAAGCAGTGCCTATGTTGCGTAATCTTTAAATATTTGGTTTAGGCAGAGGCCATGCGAAGGGCCATTATTGAGGAACAAGAGTGTCTAGACCTCAATCCAAACTTTTTTAATTAAAGTGTAAGCGAAACAGTTTCAATAGAAATCCACAACAAAGGTAGAGGGAAAAGAATTCACTTATATTCACATAAACAATATATTTCGCGTTATTATCAGACGGTTACAACATAATATCTTCTCAAAGAACATAAGCGTGGTATGTCGACTGGAAAATGGTTATAAAAAGGCTCTTTTGCTAACCCTCCAACTACGAAACTATCTGATGTTAGTGGCACAAAAACTGGTTTAATTTTGCGCAGAGGTTGAACATCAGAAGTTTTTGTGGTAACCCTACCGTGTCCGTGAGGGTTATAAATGCGTCATTTTTTTTAGAAAAACTGAATTATCAAAGTGACTTTAATGTTTGCGTTTCATTATGATTTAAATTAATTAATTATCGATGCTGTCCTAATTAGAAATTTACTTACAACGGTAGTCACAGTGTGAATGTGTGTTTTTGGGTTGAATTTACAAGATAAGTGCACGATGGGGCTACCAGCTTTGTATAAAACAGTTTACCTCACTTATTCAAATAAATTCATTTGTATAAAAATTGTTTGGTCAATTCTATCTAAACACGGCCACTAATGCGTATATAAATATCACGTCGTACAAAATATCGACATGGAAAAATTATAGAAATAGTGCAGGAACGAATAAATAGAAATATAAATTAACAGGATAAATTAATGGCAGCCATATATTTTATTGAAACGGTCCTTTTTCCCCATCATGAGGCATGGGATTTGTTTGCAAGGAAAGAGGCATGACCCCTAGGTTCAATTTATTACGGGGATTTTTTTTTTTTTGAGGGTGGGAAATCATCAAATAACTTCTCCCGCTCTGGGTGGAGCGGGAGGGTGTGTCAGACTCTTACTGACTAAAACCCACCCGTATTCCTTCCTGTTGCCTGTGTTGCGGGGGCCTCGGTGACCCATAAGTACCTTCCCGCGACCCCGGCAGGGATTACGGGATTACGGGGATAAGAAAATAATAGAAAGTGAACATTTTTTATTCCTGTCTTGTTTGTTTATTATTTAGGTATAATGAGGCAAACGGATATTAGGTCCAACACACTATCAATCTCAATCTGAATGATTTTGAAGTATATTGATAATCCATTGCTTCATATGTTCGAAAAATTTGTGTGCTTGTCAACGTAAATAACGCAATGTATGTTGTTGAGCTGTCAAAATGAAACCCATTGCTACTGAATAGTGTGTTAGGCAATGCTGGACTCTAAGTGTCCAAACACACTATGCCGAAGTTACGCGACCGAAGTTCGGCGGCTGATTTTATGTTCCGACGTATTCGGCTGATATGACACACCATAAGTGCCGAACTTACGCGGCAGAAATTCAGTTCTGCAACTTTGTGTCACGTGTATTCAGTGTCTCGAGCGCTGTCGTGGCGTTGTGTCGTGTTATCTACACAGTTGGAAGCTTTTTTTGAACCGAACTGCGGTCGCGTATAATGTGTGCTCACAGAATAAGTTGCCGCTGAACTTACGCCCGACCGAAGTCAGGCTGTACGCTATGACGCGACGTAATTTCGGCATAGTGTGTCGTCAGTAATTCAAATAGCATATAACTTCGGCATAGTGTGTTTAGACACTTATAGCACGATTGATAGCGCCAGGCAGTAGAATTTTGTTTTGTTTTTTAGGCTTCCGTGCCCAAAGGGTATAACGGGACCCTATTGCTAAGACTCCGCTGTCCGTCTGTCACCACAATGTATCTCATGAACCGTGACAGTTAGACAGTTGAAATTTTCACAGATGATGTATTTCTGTTGCCGCTATAACCACAAATACTAAAACAGAATAAAATAAATATTTAAGGGGGCTCCTCTACAACAGACATGTTTTTTTTTTTGGCCGTTTTTATGGATAATGGTACGGAACCCTTCGTGCGTGAATCCGTCTCGCACTTGGCAGGTGATTTATTTGAAATCATCAAAAAAATGTTTTGTGAAAACTACCCATTTTCTTGCTGACTGTAGATTTTTTCAATATCTGTGAATGTAGATCTTAATATCTTAAAAAGTTAAGGACAGTCTCCTGAGACCGTTTTCTAATAGCGAAAACGGTTAAGGTACCTGCCCTTGAAACTAATGGTTGGTGGGAAGATACGTTTGCCCAAAATTATTAGAAAAAGAAACAAGCGCAATAGAATATGCAAGTAATTCAAAACGTATCTATTATTTAAATATACATTGTGTAGGAGTCAAGAATCATATTCCTATTTTTTTAAATTTTTTAATGCATTACTTATTTTACAATTCATTCATTTATGTTGCGCTTTTTTGGTGGAACGGAACGCGAACTCATAACGCGTCGTCTTCGACAATGCCGGAAGTGACGAAAGAAACTATGTTAATAAAATCTATTCTTAGTAAAGTGCCTGAAATCTCACTAAGGTAAAAAGTAAGTGCGATTTCTGCTTGAATAAAGCACAACAAATAATTTAATTTATATTATTTGGGGCTACAAACAGATGTAAACAAAGAAGTTCTGTGGCAAATGACGTCACATCATTCCCGCGACAAAAATAGTCGTTTGAACTGTAGTAGAAAATTGTTGGAGTTTCATAATTTTTTGAGAAACAAACTGTCTTGAATTTAACTTGTATATATAATAATACTTTTCTTGGGTTTATATTCCTGTCTATTAGTGATATAGTGAAAAAAAAAGGAATTACATCCCTTTTGTAATTTTTTATTTTGGTAAATCAAATTTACCGATTTGATCTTTCAAATCCGTAATAGAATTATTCCTCATGTTGTAATTCCGATTGGCAAAACGTTTTATTGCAAAACATTACCAAGCCCACATAAAGGCTTCCACAGACAGGCGCAACGCGACAGCGCGACGCGACACTAGTGGCACAATTTCAAAAAAATCATGGAAAGTGTCGCGCTGCACGTCGCACTGCCTGTCGTGCTCGCGATATCACGCCAGTCTGCACGAGCTTTAAACCTATCATACACCTATTTGTATTTACTACTGTTATCGAAATTCTTGAAACTGCCACCACCTTGCAGTCCTAACACAACACAGGTGAGAAGTTTATCAGTATGACCAGTACATCTTGATATATCGTGGTGGCACTGCTTGCGATGACAAAAAACAACGGTACGTCAAATCCAGTACATTTGTTGATTAGTACTTGTTTTCGCCACGTGTCAGGTTATACCGGGCCTACTCTACAAGTATATACAAGGTGTTGGTGCAACTGATAAGGCGTGTTTAACCTCATAATGCAATTATTGTGTAGTTCCGATTTATCATCTGTTTGCTTTTAAGTTTGTTCCATATTGCATCAGGCAATCAAAAGGAATGCTTAGTTTGTTTAAGATATGATGTAAGGATGAGGATTTTTCTTGGAGTTGCTCCAATAATATTGTGTTAACTTGTCTTGTTAAGGCGCAGATATATGATTTTAATGACTTTTAATTGTGTTATTACGCATTCATTATAATGCAAGTAAACTAGAATGCATACACATCAATTACTATATACATATGTGAGAGCAGTGATGACCCAGTGGTAACGGCCCCGATTTACGAGTTGTATGTCGTGGGTTCGGACCTAAGCAGGCACATTTCTTTGAGTAAACAATTTGGTCTCCACTGCTCTCAAAACGGTGAAGGAAAACATCGTGAGGAAACCGGCATGTCCTAGAACCAAAAATTCGAAGACATGTGACATCTACCAACCCGCACTGGGCCCGCATGGTAGATTACAGCCCACTGGCTCTCAATAGGTATTGTGTTAACATACCAGTCTACCCAAACCAATATTACTTTCAAATTACTTAACATATTTTCATGATATTTTTTGTATGAACAGACTATTTCTGTTATCTATAATTAAATTATATCTGTGATTTCTTTCAAATTTTCATATTTTCGTTACTAAAAATAAATATTCCATAGGAAACTGAACGAAACCGCAGCGTGACTTCGACCAGCATTTGTATGGCCAAGGTAAGCGGCGATTACCCGACCCTTAAGGTATGTTGGATGTTCATGAAATGGTAAATCAGCGGAGCAGTACCTAGTACACACGGCTGCACATCAAGCTATACATTTCCAGTATAAGCTGATCTCGCATTGTATAGGATTTCCGTAGAATTCGAGGTCAGCGTCAACTGGAAATGAATAGCTTGATGTGTAGCCGTGTGTACTTATCTAAAAAATTACTTCTTAGTAATCAATTAACATGATAATAATCATGTTTGTATAAAGATTCTATCAATTTCGGAACAACGCACATTATAAACAACACTAATAATGACAAAGATACGGAAGAAAAATAATCTGCCTTTATTCTGGCTGTAATATTTTCCTACAATTTTATACTTACATCACACAGAAGATAATTGCGAGGTCAACAGTAAGAAAGACTCAGCAGATAGCCAACAAAAAAGTTTTAGACAAAAGAGAAAAATACACCATTCGGCCATTTAGAGCCTTATGAATATTCAAAGAGCTCGCCAGTCTTTATTTTTAAGGCCACTTAACTAGTGCCAAGTTTAATAATTTAATTTATAAAAGCATTGTTGTCATGGTCCATTAAAAATAGCATTGAGAAAATAATATTGTTATAGCTCTTTATGTGGCGTTTATAATCTGTTCCGCGATGGTATCTTCGCATCTCACAAGTTGTATGCTCCCATCAAAATAGCTTCTCAAAACAAACATGGTTTATGTGAATCTTTTGAATATTATGTTCCATAAAAGTACGAGAGTATCTTCCTACGTGGGTTCCTTATTTAGAGCGCTTTTAACCTCAGAAGACATGTCAGTCGACTGCGTGTTAGGGATGGGATCTATGGCATTTCATCCACTGAAATATCTTTTGAAGGGTCTTAATTTTTCTTCAATAATCCAATTACTTAACGGAGCTCAAAAACTTTTTGCCGCATCGGATTAAGCTCTTTGCGACACCGTAACCTATTTGGTGAGGCGAGCAAGGGTCCCGTCATATATTTTTTATCGACACATTTCGATAAGGATGGATGTTGTTCTTAAGTTGGAGCCAGACGTCGGCGGGGTGCGGGGGCGGGGCGCGGGGTACGCGAAGTGGGTCGCCGCGAGGGTTGCCAGGTGCGGTGCCCACCCAGATTGATGGGTGTTTTATTTTTATAAGTGTAAAACATAAAAGTAAAAAAGATTACGTTTTTTGCGGTTGTACTGTGATCTTTTTTATTAATGTTCAATTGTAATGGGTGTCCAAAAATGATAAGAGCTTGTGCTGATAAAGTTGTCTACGAAACGCTTACTTTGACATCATTTTGTCCGGAATATTCTGCATAATTATACAGATACGAAACACAACAGACTCCTCTACACTCTAACACAAGCAAACTTCTGACCGAGAGCACATCGCAAACAAAAACTCACTTACAAACACATCCAGCCCATTTTTCCACAGGCAACCCTGTCTCCGTGATAGGTATTTATAGCACCGCTGGCACCAGTGGAATGCATCGCCCACCTCCACCCAGCAATAATAACACCACTGTCAAGTTCATTACTCACTCATCCCGATGTAAGAGCTTTGAGCCTTTATTATCGTAGTCCTAATTATAGAGTTTGTTATCTTGTAGCGGTGACACTAAAGTGAGTCATTTCTTCCCGTTTAGACGGAGACGAATTCCTTGAGGCGAGAACGTGGTGAGATCGTGTCTACGTTTAAAATAATATGGCCGTATTGGCGCTTTGGTAGGCGCCGAATTCCACGTGCAGGAATGTTAGCGTGTGTTTGAACACAGTATAATATAATAATAGCAAAATAATAGGTATAAGTGTTCTCAGTTCGTTTCTGATTAGTGTTGCCAGCTCCAAAAATAAAAGAGCCGGATGCATATTCATATTTAGCCAGACATTTTGCCCTGAAAGCCTGACACTATAGTTTTAAAAAGAAAAGAAAGAAAATAATACTTTTATTTGTGTATTTATTACTGTTTTTTCAAAGATGAATAAATGGCAAGGAAGAAAGCGAACAAACAGATAATGGCTGATAAAGATGTATGAAAAGAAGACACGCTGCGTGCAAATATACCTATATTAGCGTATGGGTGAGAGAATGATGAGCAAATAAAATATATAGAGCGAGACTAAAGAAAAGATGTCAAAGTCTGAAAATAAATAAAAGCGTCTACGTAATTAGTCCCTTCTTAATTATTCTGTAATTAACATTTTTATTGGACTTAAAGCACTCAGAACTGTTAAAAGGGAAATGATCAGAATTCTATAGAAATACAGTTGAATTGTATTTGTAAACAGGATCCTCGGTTAAACTCAATAGAGCGGTAATTTGCATGCGGATCAGGTGCTGTAGTCATGAATTTTAAAATTTTGTAAAGACGGCGACGTCTGTAATCGTTCTGTCTGACATTTGAGTTGAGTTGTTGTTGAAATAACAACACTTTTGAATTTTCACTATTGAGAATTGAAGTTTAAATCTCAGGAGTGATCAACATAGTTAAGCAGTTCACATTGAGTTAATAAAAAGCGCTTTATAGTTCCAATACAACGCTTTCCAAATATTACTATATTATTATTCAAGACTATAAAAATATTAAGTATCGACGAAACAGTTTTGGATGTAAAATCTATCGTAAACGTGAGCCTAACTGCTGAGATTTGAGAAACATTGTAAATTCTCTAGAGACGTGAATCTCCACGTTCCAATGTATATGAAGTGTTGTGAATTTTTGATCTAAAGACTTTTATTGCTTCAAATAGAATTCCTGAGCGTATAGGTATATACGAATAAGAAGTAAGAGGAGATAAAACTTATGAATAAACAAAAGACGCTCTGCTTATAACTGGAAATCTGCTTTGTGAAGGCTTTGTGCTTGCAAATATGCATGACAATTCAAAGGAAAGAAGATCTAAATAAAAGTAAAGGTCGCATCACGGGAGGACACAAGAAGTAATCAAACAGCTTTTTTTTATTACAATTTCCAATCTTTTCAAAATGTTCTATCTTTTTATATCAATTAAATCCGATAGGTGGCGCTGTGTGTGTTGATCTACGTATTTTGCTCTCTGTAGCTTATCAATAATATTCTTTTTAAAACACCTACTAAAAAAAATATATTTTTTATTTACTAAATATTATAAATAAAAATAAATAATACATATAAAAATAAAATAAATCATAAAAAATAAATAATAAAAATAATAAATTAATAATAAAAAATAAATATTATATATTTTTTAATTACTAAAAAAATAAATTTTGTAATAGTGTACCTACTGTCATGCCGTTACCTACTAGTGACTTTTAGCATAAAAAACGATATTATGACTATTTTATTATTTTTCAAATATACATATTTTCGTTACTAAAAATAAATATTTTGTATGAAACCGAACGGCACAAGGTGAGCGCGACGCACATTTGTATGGCCAAGGTCAACGGTGATTACACGACCCTTAAGTTATTTATGTTTTTCTGCTTGTTGTATTACATAACGTAGGTGTTTGTTGTTCCTATTACATAAAATAAAATACATCAGTCTAGAGCGTGACTTGCAGTTTGATATTGTAACTTAAGATTCTTGTTACTTCAACATTTTTCCTCCCGGTTTCTGAAAGCCTATTGAATTGAATTACCAAATCTCATGTGAAGCGATTTGATTGGTTAATCAATTCGCATCAGATCACATGATTTAGACCGTCATGCTAGTTAATTTTGTTATTAGGAAACCGAGTGTTAATGATGTTAAACTTTTATGCAAAATCTATTTGTACCTTGATAGGCAGAAACCGACACTGTGTCAAAACAAAACACTGGTGTCGATTCCCTTGTTTACAAACTAAACTAAATTTAAGTTCAGTGCATCTTCTTCTTACTATTTCATTAAGAAAAGGACAGAAGATACATTTGAGTTTAGTCCTGTCAAATTAATCAGCGCCTGTCACTACTCCATACAAATTTAGATGTGATTAAAAACTTGCCTACTAAAATTACGTCAATTTACGTCAAGCGCTGATTAATTTGACAGGACTAAACTAAAATTTATCTTCTATTCTTATGACCCTAAATGCTCGTTACTATAAATATTAACAATTATTTATTTATTAAAACTTTATGCACAAGTAAATAAAAAACTTTTTACATAAAAAAACAACCGTCTTCCAAAAAAACACTACAAAGTAAAAATAAATTTAATTTCGGAAGTCGGTGTCTTTGGATCTGAATTTTAGATTTTTTCCCACCGAATTCTGAAATTAAAGTTATATTTCACTTTGTAGTGTTTTTTAGGAAATCAGTTGTTATTTTTTTTTAAGTTTTCATTTTTCACTTTTTAGTGGGTTAGTTTGTTATTTTGTCTAAGTTACAATAGCCTAATGTCAACTGCAAATCATCTTTTACAAAATATTGCTTTTATTGATGCAGGGACGTTAATTGTGGAGTTCTCCTGGTAAGAACCAGCAGAACAGCCACTCACCATATGCATTGTGAAGAGCATTATCCCATCAAAAACATAAATGTGAAATGAGAGCCAAGTTCAATATTATGATATATGCCTTGGTTGTTGACTTCAACGACAAAAGAAGTGAGATCTAAATAGGTGCCAAGTTCAATGGTCAGTCCTGAAATGTATTTATAACAACATAAAATATAATTTCTTCTTATAATTTTGGATGACATATTGTAGCCCAAGGTCTTATTGTCGTAACGGAAATATTTGGATAAAAAAAATTAAGGGTGGTACTCAACTCGTTATATATTCACGTGAAGACCTTAAAATCCACATAAAAACCGGCTGTCATAAGTTTTGATTGCTGATTCTTACATTATTACAGTTGCAGGCACTAAGTATAAGTTAAGTGTTCGTATCAGAATCAATTAAGTGAAAAATTATAATAAAATGCTAAAAAAATATCAGTTTCATATTTATTCCTTTGTATTCACCTAATTACCTATCTGCATGCCAAATTTGAACTTTCTAGGTCATCTGGAACTGGGTTAGAGTTTTGATCTATAGGTCAGTCAGTGACAAAAATGACGATTTTTGGACGTTAATATCTAAATAACCGTTTGAGATGTGTTTATGAAATTTAGAGCACATATGTATTTTGCAAGTTTCAATATATGAGCCAAATTTGACATGTTTACGTGAAATAGTTTTGGAGTTATGAGGGGGTCAAAAGTGAAAAAAAACAATTTCTGAAAATTTAAACAAATACAAGGTGGGCGGTTAATTGTGCCTGTGAGTGTATAATGCGAAAAGACTTTCCCCAACCTCATATGTTCAAAATTAACATATATTTTTTTCGCTCCCACAAACAAACTATACATATTTAGCATTTTTTTTCTTAAGACAAGCCTATTTTGGTAATTTGCCTCTTTTCAGCGCCTTAAAAGACAACCAACTGGTTGTAACATAAGCACTACTCGTTAGTAAGTCTCAAAACTATCAGGTGGCCGGTAGTTCACATAATTGCGCGATCGTAGTCATTTATTCCTTGTTAAGCTTTAGCTAATTGTCGGGTATTACGTAAAACAGACAAACACCGGTGTTGTGCACTTAAGTTTAAATTACACTGTAATGTACAGTAAGTATAACGATTCCACTGGCTATTTTAGTCTTAAGTTTGTTTGTTATTTATGAAAATTACTTTGAAGAAGGTAACTGCGTTCTAGATTTGAGTTCGTTGTTATTTCGTTTTCTTTTGTGTGGTATATTCTTTTCAGAATATCTGAACGTAATCTGGTGTTCAGTTTTCTTTTTACCCGACTGCCAAGTAAAGTCTGTTTTTTAATCTCGGAGACTAAATTGACACGTGCAAATGTCAATATCCAAATTGAAAAAAACGTACAACATTCATTTGAAATGTCAAATTAGTCTCTGAATTTAAAAAACGAACTATCGGGTTATTATTATGAGCTATTCGCGTTATTTAGACCGATGTAAATGCCTACATAGAACATTTACCAATGAACAAAACTGAAAAGATTCGAATAAATCGGGATAAAAAATAAACCCAACGTTGGACCAACAATAATCACATTATCAGAAAAAAACAAAATCAAAAATATTTTTGTTCAGCTCCCACAGGGACCGTTTTCAACTCAAATTGTACGTATATTCACGTTCAGTATACAAGAGGTTATTGAATCAGAGTCGTGCCAGCTCGAGCCAGGCACCTCCCCCGGGCTTGATACACCCTGGCACGACATATTTCACAACTTTGTAGTCAAAAGAACTTTGGAACTTGTAGAATGTACAAGTAACGAACGTATACATGAGATCCCAGCTAATTAGGTAGAACATTTTAGAATTTTACGAAAGATTCCGAAAGAAAGCTTTTTGGGAACGTGATATCTTGGGTATAACGTTTTGAGATGGTGGATTTAAGCTGAAGTTTCAGGGGCGATTTTAACATATATTGGAACTAAGTAGTTTATGTGGTTATTTCTTATCATACCAAGGTATTTTCCAAGGTCCATTTTTAGTGTTCCGTACCTCTAGAGGAAAAACAGATCACTCGTGTCTGTCTGTCCGTCTGTCGCAGCCGATTTGCTCCGAATCTACGGGACCGATTAAGTTGAAATTTGGTACATATGTATACGAATTTCTGTGACCCAAGCACGAACGTGTACGCAAATAAATGAATTTTAAATATTAACTTTTGAACGAAAAATAAAAAAAAAACATACTTTTGCAAACTGTACCGTGTGGGTGTGACATATCAAATGAAAGAAAGGATTTCAAATATATTTTTTTATAATTTCAAAATAATTTATTTTAAAGTTTAGATTAGAGAAAATAGTAATAAGTACAATTTTAAGCAAAACGGTGCTCTCAAAACGGTGAAGGAAAACATCGTGAGGAAACCGGTATGTCCTAGAACCAAAAACTCGAAGACATGTGACATCTACCAACCCGCACTGGGCCCGCGTGGTGGATTACGGACCACTCCCTCTCACAGAGAGGAGGCCTGTGTCCCAGCAGTGGGAACGTTATAGGCTGATTATGATGAAAATTTTAAGTTTGTTCTTGGGATACATTCATTCCATCTACAGAACCCTTCATTGTGCGTGGTCCGAGACGCCCTTGGTCGATTTTTTTAAGGCAGGAGTATTCTAACGGGCTTTTGATATACATCAGTAACAGCTAATTCAGTTTAAAGCTGAGAGATCCCTGGCGGTATACCCCATTCTATTTGTTCTGTTTTTAAGTGTGATGACCTGATGACTACCGATTATCCTCACTTCGCTTAATATAGGGTTCTTTTAAACACCTTACTTTTTCATGTGTAATATTTACTTTACTTACGAAAAGAGTAGGGTTACCCATTAGCAAAAAACTACGCGCCAGAATCAGACACGGAAAAAATAGATGACTGAGGTTTATTTATTTATTTATTTATTTAATACTTTAAGCACACAAATGCACAGAGGCGGACTTAATGCCGTAGGCATTTTCTACCAGTCAACCTTTGGGTGATGCAGAGACAAACAGTGGTAGGTGCAATAGCGAAAACTATGGAATAAATATTTATTTAAATATAAGGATATACATACATATACCTATTAAAAACTTTAAATATATACCTAATTATACATAAATATAAGACCTAATAAATACACATAAATACACGAATATACCAAAACAGATGAGACAAACAATGGGAAAACATTACCATTGTGACGATACTGCCAGCTTCTTACGAATATGCTCGCGAACTTTGACTTTAAAGGATAATCGGTTGGTTGCCATCCTGATTTCCTGGGGGAGCGCATTCCACAGAGAGATAGACTGAACGAAGAAGGAAGAGTGAATGAAGTCAGTGCGGTGAGTGGGACATTGAAGAAGACGATTGTGTGATGAACGTAGGATTCTACTGTGGTTCGCGCAAATGTACTGAAAGTGGGCGGCCAGATAACTAGGGGAAGAGGGCGAGTCAAGAAATGAAAACAATGTGGTCAGCGACCTTTGCTCTCTGCGCTGACGTATGGGCAACCAAAAAAACTTTAGAAGCGACCGATGCTCAGAGACATGATCATATTTACGCAGATTGAAAATGAATCGAATGCAGTTATTGAGAAGACGGTCAAGTTTGTCGAGGAGATCCGCATTCAGGTCGTAGTAGCACACATCACCATAATCGATAATAGGGAAAATTAAGGACTGCACAAGCATTGTCTTGGTATTTGATGGTAATAAATGTTTTAGTCGGTATAGAGCCCGCAGTGTTCCAGTGACTTGACTTCCCACGACCAATCGTATGCCTTATATATATATTTACTTTTCCCAGAAATGTTATTCTTAGTATTGCGGCGACTCGAATTTCGATCGACAGATCGTGATTCAGAATCTTTGATAAAAAAGTGAGTAAACATCCATTGAAAAAAGTTGCTTAGTGAAACCCGGAAGTATTAGTCAATTCATTTTAATAGATATTTTTTTATGCAGCATACATTTTTTATTAACAGACTTTTTATGTATAAAATACCGTTCGTTGAGCAGCGGATTGGCCGCTAGACGTATGGTATGAATCAAAAACACACATACATAATAAATAATCTTGTTTGATCAAATCTCTTCCGTCCGGATTCACGTCAAACCGGTTTGAACAGATGTTACGTATATCTGTTTCTTTATATAAAAGCCAAATCATATGTAAATTATTTAGGAATCTCGACCTCTCAGGTTTAAAGCATAATTTAATGGTGTTATCTTTTTTTGCGAAAAAAATTCGAAATTCGAAATTTAAATTCAAACGATGGAGTTACAGCTCTGCGAGTCCATAATAGTGATTGCATGACGTGCCATTAATGAGAATCATATAAATGCATTGGGATAATCCTATTAAAATCAAATATATATTTTACGACAGCTGTTTGTCTGTAGAATAAAATGCACACAACTTTAGGAAGAATGGTTTTATTTTGAAGAAAACTCAAGAAAATGGGTTTGGAAGATATAATGTAAATTCCAGTTTATGAACAACAAAACAATGAATTTCAAAACTAGCTGAAGATTGTAAAAGTCGGCAACAACAAAGGACGTCATATCCCATAGAGTAGATGACTCTGAATACGAAGATTTAAAAATTTTCCTCCTTTATGCTTGACATTTAATTGCTTGGGGCTTTATACAGGAAAACGTACCTCGTTTTGGTTTGTTTAAGGTTTTTTCAATTCACAAGGGTAATAAGGGGCATGAGGGTGTGGGCGGTATACCTTTTTTATGTTAATAAGTACTTATATAGCAGTGGAAAAGGGTGAAAGGGTGAAAGTTTTCTTAAAGGAAGCCATTTAGAAAACGTGTTGAAGGGTGCAGAAACTGAAAGAGCAGTTGTTTTCAGTTTAGAAAGCGGATATTATTTGGACCCTGATGATATTCATGGAGTCGTGTTAATTTAAGCTGATGTGTTGTGTGAGTGCGTTTGGTGTGTCAACTGAACTCTCCCGCATAAAATGCAGTGAAGATCGAAGGGTTATTGCGTGAATATCCTTTGGGCAACAAGGAGGTATTTTCTTTGGTGTAAGAGTGTAGGAGGTATTTTAGATTACAAAATAAAGGAAATATAGCAGAATATAGAAATTATTTTGAAAATGCTGTTGGGTGCATACAATCAATACAAACGAGCACGTTTATTGATCTATCGAAAACTGCAAAGCCTTATAGAAAACATTTGAACATCCAACGTCACTCAAATATCATGCGGAGCGGATAGCTGTCAGTGGCAGATTTCAGCGATCCACAGTCAGGCTCAAATATAACTAACACTAGGCCTCGTCCGGGGCAAACATGACTAGGGAGGTAGCGGGCGCGGTGGCGGGCGCGAGTAGGTGCACCGCGAACTGCGCGTAGCGGGTAGTAGAAGCTTGACGTATTTCCTCAGACTAAAACAAACGACGATCGCTCAGTCCTATTGCGCAAGGCTCCCACAATAGTCACTTCACTAAGTGTTGGATCATTTAGCTCCCTTCAAAATGGTTGAGCTGAATGGTTCTGATCCATGCGTCATGTGAAATTATTTTATTTTGAATTAGTTTTTGTTTTTGTTTATTTTGCTACTATGAACGTTTTTTTTACATCGACCTCACATTTATTTACAAATTCAACATTATTTATACTAATCTTAATCTTTATGTAACAATATAATTTAAAACAGTGTCCATGGAGTTTCTTGCCCGTTCTTCTCCATAGGTACCTACCTACTTCGCTTTGGAATGGGAACTAGCTTCATACTTATTTCTAACTGACCGAAACCTTGACAATTCAAAAGTGCCTGTAAATGGTTTAATTGAAATAAATGCTTTTAGTTTGAGTTGAGTTTGAGTTAGAAGGACGAAAACGGAGGTTCCATAATGTTTGATATTACGCGCCCGCCTCAGCTCTCGCGGAATCTTTTCGCGCTAGTCTAGGCCTAACACGAAAATAACAAAGCCTTTCAGTCTATACAAAGAGGATTATTATACGTCGTATTCCACGAGAGAAACTCTTAGAAAACAGCAGACTTACCTAGGTAAGCATACACCGTACCTGTATCAGTGTTTTATTCTTTCGTAAAAGACGGCGCAGATTTGGCCAGACGCTTTTATGTAACATTGAATTAGCATTCCTTGCGAAAGGAAAAGTGGAAAAGATAAAAGGAATTGGAATTGTACATTAAAGAGTCGATTGAATAAGTTTCGTGATGTATTCAAAGAGACGTAATGTTTCTGTTTGGGTACAGTTTCGATAAGTGCGTGTTGGTTGCACATTATTTTAGACTACCTCTGACGTTTAGAATTTGAAACTAGAAAAAAATGTACTATTACTTATAATTCTTTGTAGGTATTAACTCAGCTTTATAAAACTTCATTTACAAAGCTGAGTTAATACTAAGAATTGAAATGTATTTACTTCTAAGTCATTAGAAACTAAATTCTAACTTAATTATTGACTTTGATCTGAACAGAAATATGCGTGTCACAGAAAATTCGATTTAGAAGAGACGTCAATTATTCCAATTGCAGTTTTCAAAAAAGGAA